>OU898276.1:41180720-43580720 GCA_918026665.1 Diabrotica balteata | reverse complement strand
GTGTTACCTTAAAAAGACATGTAGCTGTCAATGATATTAAAAAAGTATGTGAATAAGCTCAAGTAAATGGACATTATACGGTAATATTGTATAAACAATCAATTAACTAACAATTAGCAACGTATTAAAAATTAGCACAGCAAAAGAACATGTGGTCTAATGTACATGTAATATTTTTTTAATTACAACAATAAGTAGTGAATGAAGAACTCAGAACATCATAGATTCACTTCCAACTATATGAGCAATATTTATGGTTTGATTTTAACCTTTGGTAACAATATTAAAGAAATTAGTATTAAAATTTAACAAAATTATAGTGTATAATGAAGTTACCAATCAGAGCCTCACCACTGCCGCCGGTAAAATGGCGTTAATTGAAACAGATAGCTCCAACAGCGTGAAAAGACAGCCAACCTTGAGGTCTTAAAATCTAAGACAGAACTACAAGGTTGAAATACCAACCCAAATTTATAGGGATATAGGTTATAGCTGGATACTCAGCCACAGGTGATCAACGATAATAATTTCCAACAGTCCAAGGTTCAATCACTTGGAACTGTAATTTATGGGAGATTCTATGAATCAGTTGCAATATTTGTATTATTATTTATCATTAAACAATTCACACTAAACTGTGTATAAGAAATAATGAAAGTAAATGCAATGTGAGTTGCATAAGTATATGTGAATTAAGTAAAAAAATATATTGAAATATTTTATTTATGTTATGAATTTATTTTTATTGTAATAGGTTAATTATATTTTAAATTATTTAATAAACAAATGTGTTAAAAAAGTACACCTTACTAGACAATTATATAGGAAATAGTTTGTTAAGCCTAATTCTGCAAAATTATAGCATGATATATTTGTATAGTCAAGCTCAAGTAACTTGAGCCAAATATATCATGTTTAATTTTGCAGAATTAGGCTTAACGAACTATTTACTATATAATTGTCTAGTAAGGTGTATTTTTTTAACACATTTGTTTATTAAATAATTTAAAATATAATTAACATATTACAATAAAATAAATTGATAACATAAATAAAAATTTCAATATATTTTTCTACTTAATTCACATATATTTATGCAACTCACATTGCATTTACTTTCATTATTTCTTATACACAGTTTAGTGGGAATTGTTTAATGATAAATATTAATACAAATAATGTAATTGATTCATAGAATCTCCCATAAATTACAGTTCCAAGTGGTTGAACCTTGGACTGTTGGAAATCATTATCGTTGATCACCTGTGGCTGAGTATCCAGCTATAACTAACGTTGACGGTTGTTTATATGTATATATATATATATATATATATATATATATATATATATATATATATATATATATATATATATATATATATATGACTTTCGAATGTTTTTGCTCGTTCTAGACTGGTTGATGGAAGGAATTGATGTTATCAATACCAATTTCTTTCATTGTTTTGTCTCTTACAGACGGGTTGTTACCCAAACTCATTTGAATTTTCAAATATACCGCCCTATAAATTTGGGTTGGTATTTCAACCTTGTAGTTCTGTCTTAGTTTTTAAGACCTCAAGGTTGGCTGTATTTTCACGCTGTTGGCGCTATCTATTTTAATTAACGCCATTTTACCGGCGGCAGTGGTGAGGGTCTGATTGGTAACTTTTTATTGATAATTTTTTAAATTTGAATACTAATTTCTTTAATAATGCTACCAAAGGTTAAAATCAAACCATAAATATTGCAAACCATAAACATATAGTTGGAAGTGAATCTATGATGTTCTTAGTTCTTCATTCACTACTTAATGTTATAATAAAAAAATATTACATGTACATTAGACCACATGTTCTTTTGCTGTGCTAATTTTTAATAAGTTGCTAATTGTTAATAGTTAATTGATTGTTTATACAATATTACCGTATAATGTCCATTTTCTTGAGCTTACTTACATACTTTTTTAATATTATTGACTGCTACATGTCTTTTTAAGGTAACACTTGTAACTTGTAATCTTTTCCATGATTGTGTGGTTCTCATATTGTACTTTTCAGATGAACTGATGATGTTTTCAGAATACGAAAGCGAAACGTCTTCAAAATAGATAAAGTAGCCTATCAACTTTGTCTTTGTATTTCTCCACCTTGAGACCGATATAAGAACCCACCACTCGTCTGAGTGATCCTTATTATATATATATATATATATATATATATATATATATATATATATATATATATATATATATATATATTTATTTATTTTGTTAATACCACCACAATATTGGCCATAATTTTTTTTGTGCAAATGCATCATACATTCGGAAATAGAATCAGAATTATAGAATCAGAATTCAGGAAGTGTTTAAATAAATTTGTTGACAAGGGTTGAGTTTACCGAAAGTACAAGCTGATTATAGCTACAAATGTCAAATGTGGAACAAAAAATTTCGGATTAGCAGTGTTTGCAGGTTTTTATATTGTATAAGCTGTATGCTTCTAATAAAGAGATAAAGCTTTAGAAAAGTACGTTTTGATTATATTGTTATGAGTTCTGCAATTTTTGACTTATATAAAACAAGAACGAGTAAATATTAGTTTCTTTGAGAATTAATTGCAGTTAATTATTGGAAATTTTTTTGACAGTTGCCCTTTGATAGATTAGGTGATAAATTTGGCAATCGTCAAATCAGCAGTTGCCAGATTGCAACAGATGTTAGTAATTAATCTCGTAAGAGACAAATATGTACTCGTTGTTGTTTCATATAAATTAAAATTGCTGAATTTATAAAATAGTATTGTATTGTATTATAGATTGCAACAGATGTTTGCAATTAATCTCGAAAGAGACAAATATTTACTCGTTATTGTTTTATATAAATTAAAAATTGCTGAATTCATAAAATAGTATAATCAAAATGCACTTTTTAAAAGCTTTCTCCCTTTATATTTGAAGCATACAACATATCCATTGTAAAAACACCACAATACTGTCAAACCGAAATATTTTATTTCATGGTTGACATTTGCGGCTATATTCAGCTTGTACTTTCGGTAAACTCAACTGTTGATAAGATTATGCTTTTATTATAAACAACACATCTGGAAAAAAATTTTAGGTTTTACTTGTATTCTATTTTTCTTTTCAGATTGGTTAAAAGAGGTCTCCGAGCTGAGGCCTTGTGGCCAGAATGGTGCGTTCAGAATCCCGGCATGTGCCTTTGACAAACCTTATTCGCCTTAGACACAACTAGATTTTTCCTCTTCAGTGATATTAGTTTAGTGAAATCAAAAACAATTAAAAATTACCACACATTCGCCTTGTGGTCTAAAAGTGCATTCTTATGACTGAACTGTTTTGGAGATTGATCTCATTTTTTTAACTTTAAAATGAATAGTGTTTTAGTTGTTAAGATTAAATCATAGATCTATGTACATACGAAATAAAATGTTATTTATAATCACTGTTTTGTTTTATTACCTCAGACATGACCAACTTTGATTAAGATATATTTGTTGGATAAAATTGATATTGATAAAATAGTGAAACACCGATTGATTTATAACTAAAATATATTCAGTAACATTAGAAGTAATAATTTCTTGAACTTAATTTTTTGGCAACATGGTAAATTTACATCAAGAATGAACCGATAACGCTGTCAATAATTTTTATTGGCAAGTAATAAAAAAAAATAATAATGTGGTTGGCGACCCCGTAGCTAGATACACTCCTGTATACGTATAGGCATTGACAAAATGAGATGATCGATGTCTGCTTGTGGCACTTTGGTTCAAGCAACTTAAATTTCATGTATTAACTGTGCCAGAGTCTATGGAGGATGGTGCAAAGTGGACAGCACAAAAGTGGTGAACAGCTATTATAGGCAATAGCCATTACTTCAACTGCCCTGTGTACATGCCTCTCAATATCAAACCCGACATCTCATCGCTCTCCACAGCGGCGTCTTACCATCCTGTGACCACCATGCAGTACTAAACAGAATCGTGATTCATCGCTGAATGCTATATTACACCATTCTGCCACCCAATGTTGCCGTTATCTGCACTAATTTAAACGTTGATGACACTGGTCCGCAGTCAAAGGAAGCACTAGTCGTGGGCGGAATGAAACCAGTACAAAGGCTCGAATGAGACGGTATAGTGTACGCATACTAACAACCTACTACTACAAACCATTAGTTAGCAATTTGATGGATATAGGTAGTAGCAAAACGGTCTCGCAGAGCCAGTAATCTAAAGCGCTTATTTTGACTCTCTTTAATACGCCTCGGTTGAACAGTTAGTCTTCTTCCTCTTCCTTTACTTTCGTTTGTCTACACACGACAAACACGCAAGGCAAGGTTTGGAGTAAAATTGGAAAAGAAATAGGCGAAAATGGTATGTATATTGAATTTTATTACATTTAGTAGAATATAAAAATTTTAATTCATAGTCCTGAATTAAAAAAATTTGCAAATATGTCTCGGACCGACAATGCTAGTCTCGTAGCTCTCCTTGGGTCATTATCAAAATCTAGAAACGCTCTAACTTCAGGCTCTGATAGCTCTAAAAGTTCGATAAATCCATCATCACATTTTTTTGTTCTTAGGAAATTATGTAAGATACATACAGTTTTCACAATTTTAATAGTAGTGTCAACTTTTGTTTCGATTATACATTATAATTATTTATTTCGATTATACAGAGCCGTACATTATAATTTTCCTTAAAAATATCTGTTTTACTTTGGCTGTATGGAAAGGGCCTCAACAAATTTGATTTTAGAGCTAATGCTTCGTCTCCGATTATGATATCAGTTGAAGCTTCATCTTGTCCAGGAAGATTTTTTGGCTCAGGAACATTCATTGAATTTGTTTCATATCTTCTTCCCATGTTGGAAACTTCGAAAATTCCACCATCACTATTTTTACCAAAACCACCAATATCAATCATAATAAATTTACAATTGGCACAAACAACAGTAGCCAACAATACTATTGAAAACTTTTTTAAATAACACCAGTAATTAGCTCCAGTTGTGTCTGGACATTTTACAGTAATATGCTTGCCATCGATGCTACCAATACAATTTGGAAATTGCCAAATATTTGTAAAGCTTTCTTCAGATTTTTTCATATTTCTGTAGTTGGTTTGGGTAAATATGTTAATTGCAAATTTCTACATATTGCTTCACAAACTTTTACAACTATGGCACTTACCGTCGAGAAACCAACTCTAAAACTATGCCCAATTGTATAGAATGAATCTCCGGTTAAAAATATTTTTTTTTAGGGGATGAGATAAAGAAAAAATGGAGAAATTTGCGAGATAGGTATGCCAAGTATATCAGAACCAGCAAAACTAAAACTGGACAGGACGCAAATTCTACGAAAAAATGGATATGGGCAGATCAGATGGAAGCATTTAACCCATTCTTAAGTTTTGCAAAAACCACATCTAACGTTAGCGATGTCCGAGTACCAGAATATACAGAATTGACAAATGTAGAGTCTTTTAAGAATGAAATTGGGAGAGCACAATCATCTAGTTCACAAGACACTCAATCAAACAATTCAGGAACGAACACCGATATTATTCAGGTTCAACCCTCAGCAGTTACACTTAGGTCATTTGGGGGTCTTAAAGGTAGCGTAAAACTCCCATTGCCACCAAAGAAAACAGAAAACGCCATTCTCAACCATCCACAGCTGTGAAAGAAATGACAACTTATTTTGAAGGCAAAAAAAGTCAGTTACGATGCAATCGATCAACTTTTTTTGGCTCACGCTTGTACCTTAAAAACTTTCTCTCCTAGAAGACAAATAGAAACAAAAATGAAAATTGCGCAAGTCATCATGGAACAGGAGCTTCTTCAATTAGAGAAATGTTCTACGAATCAATCTAGATCTGCAAGTGCAGATACTTATCCAAACGTCTCTTCCGTTGAAACAGATTTTACCGATATAAAAGAAGAAAATGATTTTATTAACCTTACCAACAAGGAAGATTATAGCTACCAATCAGCGTCACTGCAGGGTCCACCCTTTGCTTCTACCAACAAGGAAGATTATGTTAGCTACCAATAATCGTCACTGCAGAGTCTGTCCTCTGCTTTTATTAACAAGGAAGATTATGTTAGCTACCAATCAGCGTCACTACAAGATCCATCCTCTGCTTTAAACTACCTCCACTCATTTAACCCGTACAACAAATAAATCCATTTTTTTCCTAAATACAAGGACTGGTGCTATGACTCAATATTTTGATGAGAAACGAATTTTATTATTATATGTTGATTAAATTGCATTTACTTATTATTTAAAATAGTTTAATATTTTTCTTGTTCTTACCTCAATGTAATGGCTAATCGCTCTTCAGGGGAAATCGCTTCTCCATAATTTTTGTCTGATTTTCGTATATCATTTTCTATAAGATGCCAAAGTTCATCAAAACAATTTATTGGCCTTCTAAAATAAATATAGAATCTTTTTTCATCTCTTTGTAATTCTGGCATTAATGCATGAAATTCGCAATATTCTCTTCTTTAAAGGTTGATATCGTGAAACCATTTTCTTCTTTTCCTATAAAGTTGGAATCATAAAATTATCAATGTCGGTATTTTCAGAAAAAGCTAGTAATTATTTTACCTCAAATTTTCATCTTCTAGTGCAAACATTGCGAGTGCTTCTTCTTCATCTGATGAGGAATACATTTTTTAGCAATTAAAATTGATAATCGTTATTTGTTTTTTCACTCAACGTTTCCGATACTGGACGTGACTGATATGCGAATATATTCGTTTTTGGTATGGGGTCATTCACGATTCCGCTATGAATTCCGGTGCGATTTTTCCCCGTTACCCCCGTACCCCTAGTACCCCCGTTAAAATCGCTAGCATGGTAGTAATATTGGTTTCTTCGAACTCGAGGCACTTCCTTACACTGAATAAAATTAGACTGAAGAATAATAACTAAAAATTTCTATACGAACCGGTTTTCATAAATCAGTGTCTTCACACAAAAAATTAAAGATAAGATTTTACTTTTACAAAAAGTAGAAAGGATAAAACATTGGTATTGGTATCATATCATGTTTTAAATCTAGTCATTCTGTTGCCAAAAAATTAAGTTCAAGGGTGTAACCCTTGAACTGAACCCATTAATTATTCCTACTGGGTGTAACACTTCTAATGTCATTGAGTATAATTTAATAGTACGTAAATGTATTATTAGTAATGAAGTGTTTAACATGTTTAATGTCTAACAAAAGGGAATATTGCAGTTTCTCAACTTTTCATAAACTAAAATTATTTTTTCGTCGTTACCGGCAACTTCATCTAAATGCAGGAGGAACGAATCAAAGAAGAAGGAAACACCACCAACTGCAAGAATTAAGCGATATTGGTCTTAACGTGTTGACTGCGTTACTGGTCCCTAGGGACCGGTTTTCGTTATTATTAAAGAGCAATATGTGAAAACTGCAAGATTTTAAAAATTGAGAAAGGCATAGTGGAAAGGCGGGTAAAATGACATAGGCGGGCAAAATGGTTTTTTGTTCTCGTAGTCAAGCTAACGGTTCTACATCACCGCAATTCTGGATACTTATTATAAACAGTGGCAACACTGTCCACATTCAGTCTCGTGCACCTAATTTAACGGCCGGCCACGAGATTGGTGTATTTGTTAATAAGTGCTGGTCGAGTTCGATGCATCAATGTAAGTTTTATTCAATAATTTATTAAATTAAGATTATAGAGCTTTTTGAATTCACTGTTTGGTAATTATGTTTTATATGCTGCATGTGACCTTAAATAAAAATTGTGTTTATTTCCATTTATTATTTTTTTTTTTCAACTATCATAGTAGGCAAATACAATACGGGCAAAATGGCATAACATTATGGCGGGCAAAATAACATACTATGCCATTTAAGGATTTAAAGATGCATCTGTTTAAGAAACAGATGGTTTATTCATATAAAAGGAATTCTAACAGAAATAGTTGGAGTGAGGAAGACATGCAAAGAGCTTTGGAGGCAGTCCGAAATTCCGAAATGGGTTGGCTTAAAGCAAGCAATACATTTCATGTACCGTTCTCAACACTACGGCGTCGAGCAGGTAATAAAAATAAAATTGCCGTTGAAGCAAAAAAACATTTGGGCTCCCTGGCAACAGTTTTAAACGAAGATATGGAGACTGCAATAGTTCCCCACATTCTGTATCTTGAATCCCGGTTTTTTGGCGTGACAAGAGCAGACTTATGCAAGCTAGCCTATAACATTGCAGAGAAAATGAAGATTAATCATCCGTTCAATAAATTGACCAAGATGGCTGGCAAAGGATGGTTGCATGGTTTTCGCCAACGAAATCCGCAATTATCATTACGTCTTTCAGAAGCTACATCTTTTGCACGGGCCGAGGCATTCAATAAGCCTCAGGTAAATAAATTTTTTGATAAGTTAGAAGAAGTTGTTGAAGAACACGAAATTCAAAATACCATCATATTCAACATGGATTGACCACTGTCCAAGTTCCGCCAAAAGTCTTTGCTCAGAAAGGAAAAAAACAAGTGGGCTCTATCACGAGCACAGAAAGGGGTGTACACACAACAGTTGTAGTGTGCATGAGTTCTGGAGGAACTTACGTACCACCACCAATAATTTTCCCCCGAAAAAGATTTAACCCACTTTTATATGACGGCGCACCTGTAGAAATATTAAAATTGCATAATGAATCAGGATACATGATCGAAGATTTGTTCATAAGGTGGATGCAACATTTCATTGACCATGTCAGGCCGAATCCTGCGCAGGAAGCATTATTATTTTTAGACGGACACTCCAGCCATAAAAGCTACGAAGCTTTAGAATTAGCTTCGCAGTGGGTGGGCAAAATGGTTTTTTGTTACATTTTGATTTTGATTTTTTTAAATAAATCTCTTTGTATGAGTTTTTTTGTTACTTAGAATAGTATAAAAATGACCTGGCTATCATTATACATCAAAAGGAATGATTTATCTCTATTTATGTCTCAGATATATGGAAAATAAACTAAGTATGCCATCTTGCCCGCCCTTCCCCTATATTTTTTGTTTATCTGTTTTTAATGCTAAAAACAGCATACTGAGCTTTGGGGGCCGGTAATGCACAGACATTACAATTTTTTACTCGGGTGTGAGACCGATCCTATGCAGGTGTGTTTACGTCGATGTTTTACTAGTCTAAAAATGTCATCTCGCATTAAAAAAATTTTGTTTTTAGCTTAAACAGCTGATACAAACAAAACAAAAACTGTGGAGTTGTGCAAATGTGCTTGCAAATTCGCCAAATAGTGACAGTGGAAATAAACGGGACGATCCTTTTGATTCGGACGATTCTGTAATCGACAAAAACATTGTTTTTTATTCAGACCAAATGTACAGTGATGAGACCTTGAATAGTAATCATTATTATTTGATAGAAATACAGTCTAGAATATTTCTGTATGTACCTAATGCCGATTCGCCGTCGTAATAAATTATTTTAAAGATTTAGTCCGTTTATACACAAATACGTCATGCATACATAAATATAGTAGACATCTTTTTAAAACAACTATGTCTTAAATTATTTATTTTATGTAAAATAGAATCAAAGTAATGAGTCTTTTATAATGAATAAAAATATGTAAGCGCTCTTTCACACGCTTTAAATGATGAAATCCAGATATACATACCACTTCCGGAAACTCTGTTGAGTTATATATAATTTTGCCCAAGTAGCTTGTAAATTATTAACTGTCTCTTACACAAATCAGCCAAACTTTCATGAATCAGGAAAGCCAAATATTTAATGTAACATTTATGCAAATAGTTATAGAACTTACCATAATATTCTGATATGACAGAGTAGTATAATATATGTTTAATTAATATTCAACTTAATAATTTAAACTAGTTACTGCAGAATGTAAACGGACTTTAACATAAATCAGACCATCCAATAAGAAACTGCTACAGCAAACATGAAAGATTATTACATTTGGAAATAACAATTTTAAAAAACATCCTAGTTGGACAATAATTTATATTAATTCGTTCGCAAATCGAGTTATAAAAATTGCCATTGAGAGCATAGGTGTGGCCAGTCTGAAAATCGCGCCCTGCCACCTCCACATATACTTTTTTTTTAATTTCCCACAATGATACAGTTTATAATTTTTTTAAATAATTTTTTAACTTCAAAATATATTTATTTGAGCAGTAAATTTTAGTATTTTTAGTATTATTTAAATTACAGTATTTTTTCGAAATTCCAAGAACCAGTTCTTAAAGCTTATTATGGAAGGGAAGACAGAAGAAAAACGGGGCATAGTGTCGCCAAATGCAGATTTCGGAGTTTGTGATTGGCTAAAAAGCAACAATATTGCGACCAATCACAATTTTGGAATCTGCTGCTCAACTTCTGTATTATCGTTGGTCAATTTACAACAGACTTGTAGCCAATGATAATACTTGGAATTGAGCAATGGCTATCGTGCTGGTCCAATAGCCAGCGGCCTGAAATGACTGTTGGAGATTGACCTAGTTTTTTCTCTATAAAAGAAATGCACGATGGCCGATACGGCAGACCGGGGTCAGGATATGTCCGCTGGTCCAGTCTCCTCACGCAAGTCGAGATCCTCTGGTAGATTCAGTTCTCAGAGCCTCAAACCCAGAGCCTAAGGCTTTACATCTTTAACCACCCAGAACGACATGTTCTCACCTTTAAACCCGGAACCTCACTTTTCACCATCTTTAACTTTTGACAGAGTTCCAGAGTGAACCTCTGTCGGTTTGCGAGCGCAAATCAAACGGCCATTCTTGAGAATTTATCTCTGCAATTCGACCTAGTCGGACTTGCTAATATTTTCTTAAGAGCGTTGTTATTTGTCGCCAAATAATCTGTGTTCTTAGACCTTGTCTAGATCTGATTCTGTCGACGCCTTACAAGTCATGTAAGAAATTGTTTCTTTCAGGTGCATTCTAAGTTCCTTACTTTACAGGACTTAGCCACCAGACGACGCCGGAGAAATAAAGTGATAAAATTGTGTTTTATTTCTTTCCTATTTGCAATCTCTTTCAGGTACACTGTTATAACCTGGTAAGATAGTTTTACAGGTACACTGTTAAAACCTGGTAAGATAGTTTACAGGTACACTGTTGAAAACTGGTAAGACATTTTAGGTTTGAAAGTTTTTGACACTTTGAAATATTTTTCCACTTGTTCCCTTTCAGGAATAAAACTTACTCTATTTTCCCGTTAGGATGTGACGTCGGTAGTATCAAAGAATATAGAGCGTCTATATTCTTTGGTAGTATATTTCAGCCAGAGAAACAGGATTCGTTCATATAGACATTTATTTCGAACTAACATATACAAATGAAAAAAGTAATTAACGCTAAGTGTTTACTAAATATAATGCTTAAATACAAGAACGTACTGTTTATTTATTTCGGTAGATAGGTGTGACGATATTCGATATGATAAACTAAGATATGACGATCGAAGAATTGAGGTCGTACTCGTTCTTCAACGCAGAACGAGTACTCGGACGGGGATAAGGATGGCTATCTAGTTCAACATACTAGATGGAAAGAATACGCCAATCTCGTTCAACGCACCAGATTGACGTGGTCAGAGGAAGGATTATCAATCTCGCTCAGCGCGCCAGATCGACTGGGTTCGGAAAGGATTTGGGACACGTTCAACTCACCTGTCCCCAAGGTCGGATATTCTCAACTCAACGCGTCGAGAATGGTTAGCTGTCTTTCAGTTTCGACTTTTAGACTATTCGAGACGGAACAAAAACGTGTTTTGTTTAACACATAGGCGTACTCTAGACGATAAAATATATTATCGTCACAAGGAATATCCTTGATATTCGGAAAATAACTTGTATTTTATTTCTTATTTACAGGTCTCCTCCACATCTATTTTTACAGTGTAATTTATCTACATTTTATTGTTGATATTGCCGAATGGCACTATCCTAGACAGTTTCCAGCTGGTTTCAGGTTCGTACCTCTACTCCTTCCTACCCTTCAATTTTGATAGCTGGGATTTCTCTATGTTTACTAATATCAAATTTGCATATAAATTTGTGTATTGTTGTTTAATCTAATACGTTTCTACATTACAGATTCTTAGATTTAAACTAATTGTATAATTATCCTCCAGACTTAAGGTCTGGAGATAATTATAGTTCTTTCAGATTCTTAGATTTAACACCTTACTGTTACTCTATTTATCTTTATTTTTGCAATAAACGAAACATTTTATTGTACCTTAATAAGGCAGATTATTCCTTAGCTAAAGTGTCCATAGCATACCACTATGGCCACCGACCGAGATCCCTATTCTCTTAGGTCACAAGCGACAGAAAGAGCGTGTACGGAGCCTGATCTCACGCTCACAAGGCAAGAGCCTCATTCCCGTTACCGACAATAGGAAGAAAGAAGTACTCATGGCTTAAAAACATAAGGGATTAGACAAACCTCGATGCTCATACACTCTTTAAAGCCACACAAGATCGAGGGGCGTATGCCAGAATTGTCGTCAACACCCACTAACTGGATAGGGCACCATAAGAAGAAGAAGAGCAGTAAATTTTTAAAAGAGTTACGTGTCTTTTTATATATTGTAAACAAAGGTATTTAATATTTAATTAATTTCTAATAAGTACTGCTGAAATTACTTTATTTCCAATCGTACGTCGCATATTTAATCAAGTCGTGAAAAGTACTGTTGAAACTACTTTAGTTCCAATCGTACGTCGCATATTTGCAAAGTTGGGGTCAGCAAAACATCCTCTGCAGCTGGGCCATTTGAACTAAGAAACCGGAACGATCGGAAAAATACATTAGAAAGCATTTTTGAGAAAGCAAATCAATTAGTAATAATTGTAATGTAAACACCTGGTTTAAGCTACAGTCAAGGAAATTGTACACAGAATTCTGTGGGAAGGATTGTAAGAAATCAGATGGATTACATGCTAGTAAATAAAAGGTATGGGAACAGCTGTACATCTATCAAAATATACTCGGGGCAGATATAAATTCTGATCATGTACCAGTTGTAGGTAATTTCAAAGTCAGAATGAAAGTTACAAGTAAGTCGATGAAGAAGTATGATGTTGAAAAACTAGAAGATCCAAATGTTCGACTGAAGGTGAATAAAAACCTCAATACAAAGATGCTAAAAAGGAGAAATACAGAAACTATAGAGGAAAGTCTGACCATTATACAAGAAACAGTGAAAAATAAAAGAACAACTCCTGAAGAAAAATACAGAGAAACGGAAATCGTGGATGACCGATGAAATATTCAAACTTTGTAGCGTTTGAAATTTTTATAATACGTTCCTGTTCGTTTATCTCATCGGTACGCATAAAGATTGCCATAAAATCTATGTTTTGTCTTTTACGAAAACCTTAAATGCGCAACGCTCCTTTCACACACTAAGAATTTGAACGTGCGATGGTTTGAACGCACGATGACATTCCAATAGTGACTCAAGCAATCGCATGGTATCTTTCACATTACACGGCGATTGAGACGTTCATCCGTCAGACATATAAAGAATGAAAAAGCACCGGTACTTAATGAAATTCCTGCAGAATTGCTGAAGCTACTAGATGGAGAAAAAATAAAAATAATAACTATATTTACTGAAATTTTCAAGGCAGAAAAAATGCCAGTAGAGCGGCTCAAATCGGAGTTCGTACTATTGGCCAAAAAACCATTACCAAAGGATTGTGAAGACTATAAGACCATAAGCCAAATGAGCCATCTGCTGAAGCTGTTTTTAAAAGTCATTCACATAAGAATTTACCGGAAATGGGAGGAACAAAGTGCACCCAATCAGTTTGGATTTGTGAATGCCGTTGGTACGAGGAAAGCTTTATTTAGCGTGCAGATATTGTTTCAGAAATGTAGAGAGTTAGTTATGATGTTTTTGCATGCCTGATTGACTACAAAAAGGCTTTCAATAGTCAGGCTTGAACAAATAATGAAAGTTCTGAAGAGGACAGATTGACGAAAGATATCCAAAAATCATAGCTAACCTGTATTGGAATCAATCAGCGTTGCTTCGAATATATGAAGAATATACAGAATATTCAATCTGTACTCGGAGCACATTTTTGAAGAGGTTCTGAAAGATATTGATAAAAGCATGTAAATAAATGGAGTCAAGCTCAATAACACAGATGATATAATAGTCTTTTCTAATACCATAGAACATATGGACTGGATATAAACACCAGTAAACCCAAGCTTATGATCATCAGCAAGGAAAACATAAATAGAGCAAATCTGTATGTGAACCAAATGAGAATTGAACGTGTTTCACGGTACAACTACTTGGGAACTATAATCAATGAGTCATGGGACAATACCCAAGAGTCATACTTTGCCATACCAATACTTTGCCATCATAAAGGCAAAAGGTGCATTCTTGACTAGGAGCTCTGTTGCCAAGAGCCATGACCTCGTCCTATAAACAAAAATAAGGCTCCTTAAATGTTACGTGTACTCGGTACTTCTGTACGGAGTAGAAACGAGGATATTGAAGGTAAAGACACTATTAATACTTCAGGCTTTTGAGCTATGGTTATACAGAAGTGTCCTGAAGATACTATGGATAGACAAAGTCACCAATAAAGAAGTACCATGGAGGATGAACACAACCGCAGATTTATTCAACATTTTGAAGGCCCTAAGCTGCAGTACTTGAGATATATAAGACATCAAGGCAGATATAAGCTACTCCAATGCATTTTGTAAGGTAAAATTGAAGAAAAATAAGCGCCATGATGAAAAAGAATATTCTGGTTTGATAACCTGAGAGCATGGTATAGAAAGACCTCAACACAGTTATTCCGTATAGCAACCAACAAAGTCATTATAGCCAGATTGATCGTCGGAACGGACAGGCAACCTAAGAAGAAAATTTTTTACTGTTTTGCAAATTACGAATGTTTACTCTTAAGTAAGTAAGAGAAGAGTTAATACTGTTTCATCATCTATTTTGAACAAAACAAGTTAAAAGATCGGACTTGACTGATACCGATCTCAACCGGCATGTTGCCGGCGACTGACAAACGCTGTATGCGACGTCCGACGTAATATTTTGCAATGTGCGACGTTGTACGCAGACCACGGCGTTTATTGATGACCATAACCTACCGTTCTGTAGTGACTACGTGAAGTTGCTGGCAACTGACAAACACTGTATGCGACATCTGGCGTAAAATACCACTGTACCCGGCGTTTATTGGAGATTATAGCCTTACACATAGAAGATAGATTGTATATGAATAAGGAGATAGTCTTTGTAATACACTTGTAGAATTTTGGATTATCAGCTAATCATTGAAGAAAAAATATGGTTTTGATTTCACTCTCTTACTATCATGTCAATATATTCATTAAAAGCATTGATTTAACACTACAACCTTGTTTTAGTTCCAATTTTGTTTTTATTTATTTTGTTTCATTTACCGATTCAAAAAAGTAGATAATTTTCCTAACATGTAAATACTATTAAATAATTGAAAACTGTACAAAAAAGTTATACAGGGACCTTAGGGAACAATAAGGTATAATATCTAGTGTAAAGACTCTCCGAAATGGAATTTTGTTTTGAAAATGAAATATTTTAGATTTTGCACGCTACGCTCATACAACTGTTCTTGTATGTTCTTTACAAAAGGTTGAAATTCATTGTAGAAAAATTGCAATAAGTGTTAAAATAATCTTGGTTTACACTGATAATGTTGCATTGTTATGTTGCCAAAACTAAATAGAACTGATGTAATAAGTAGAAAACCGTTGGTTAAAATATTGAAAAAATTGCTTAATATTACATAAAATGTATTTATTAGGTAACATTTACATTTTTATTGTATTTTAATATAATAAAAAAATAATTATTTAGTGCATTACTGATGATAGAAATGAAGATATTTAGTAAACATGCTGTGTTTTCCAAGACCCTGTACCCTGCAAGCTTACCCTAGCGTGTGTGGAGTTCGGCGAGCTTGCCTGCCATAGTTCTCATAGCATCACATGTTTCAGGTATTATTCGTCCAAAAGCCTGAGGTAATATAATAGCAGAATATTTGAGACACTCGTATGTTCTTCCTGTTGCAAAAAATCTTAATGTTACTGCTAGTCTATCATGTGCTGATATTGCTTTCCTCATAACAGTATCTTGTCTTTGTATTAACGGAGTAATCAATGATAATAGTTTCAAATAAAGTTTTTCATTCATTCGTAAATAATTTTTGTAATCTGTTGGTTTAAATCTCAATTCATTTATCAAATTTACGTGGGAGAAATGATTTCCTTTTTAATAACCATCTTTTAGACCATTCAGTGCGATCTCTCTTTTTTTTAGTGTTAAGTGTTAAGCCAAGTACAGCTATCACATCGTTGTCGTCCATTGCAGTTTAGTAGGTATATACTGCACAAAGTACCGTAGCCGTCCTGCACATGCCGTCACGTAGTTTAACAGAAGAGTTAATGACAAAACTGTGCGTTCAAACCCTAACGTATATGTTGTATGTGTATTATGAAACTCGGTTATACCTGTCGATTATGCATTCAAGGCTAAAACCATCATGCAAACCCTAACGTATATGGCCTCCAGTATACGTGGGAGAGGGTACACTCGAGCAGAGTTTCCCAAACTTATCTAAACCACGACCCCTTTTTGCTAAAAAATTTCTTCGCGACCCCCCAATTTCCCCCCACTCATTCATTCAATATTATTTGACAGAAATAAAGTGCCTAATTTACAATTTTCTGATGGTTTCTCAAATTTAATTTTACTTTATTGTTTAAGTTTAAATCAAAAACAATTATTTTATTTTAATACAATTATTTTAATGATTGCGATCTGTCCGACTAGTAATTATTAGTAGGTACTTCGGCCAGAATAGCATTTACAATAAAAATAAATAATAAGAAGTCGACTGCACATTGTATACCGCGACATATTAGCAATATAGTGACATATAATAGCGACATATTAGAATAAAGCACCCATGTTTTCGCAAATTTTTCTAAAAATACGGGTCTGCAAAGCTGTTCCTTTAATGGAATTTACAACTTTAATGATGGTTTTCATAACACAGTCCATTTCAGGAGGTAAAGCTTTGGACGCAAGAGTTTCTCGATGTAAAAAACAATGTCTCCATTTGGCATTAGGCATTATTTCTTGTAATTTGACGACAAGACCAGATTTATGTCCTGTCATAGCTTTAGCGCCATCTGTGCATTTAGCAATACATTTACCCCAGTCAATATCATATTTACTTGTACGTTTTACAAAAGTGTCGAGTAAACATTTTCCAGTGATATTGGTCTCCAATGGGGAACAAAATAAAAAATCTTCTTGAATGCCATTATTTGTATCATATCTTACAAACGTAATTAATTGGACACAGTTAAATATATCTGTGGATTCGTCTATTTGAAGAGAGAAGAACGTGCATTTATTAAGATTTTAAACAACTTGCGCTTGAATATCTTCTGCCATATCACTACTTCTTCTTTGGATAGTATTATTTGACAGAGGTATTGTATTTAATTTTGCAGCCTCTCTTTGCCCACACATTGTATGTACCAATTCAGCTGCTGGAAAAATCAGATTTTCGGCAATTGTGTGCGGATTACTAGTTTTTGCAACACGATAAGCAACTTTATAACTTGCTAATAATGCTTTTTCATTAGTAGTGGTTGCAAAGGGAAAACTGTCTTGCTGTTTGTAAAGGACGTTCAGCTTTCTTTCAAAGAATTCTACGGACTTGTCTCTTTTATCTGGATGTTCGCTATTTAAATGTCGAAGTAACTTTGATGGCTTCATACTTTCTTTTGGCAAGACTTGTCCACAAATAACAAATTGTGTTTTATTGGAAATAACGGTAAAACCATATTTAAGATATTCATCAATTTAGAATCTGTTTTTCTTTTTATTGCTGCTACAACCACTTTCAGACGTAGATGGTTCTACAGTTCTTTTTAAAAACCTATCCATAATTTATTAATTATCGTAGACGTAAATACGTAAACGGGAATACGTAAGTCGTAAAATTTTTACTCATTACTCAACACCGCGTTCGCCACCATAGGCTTTTGGATTCGAACTGAGGTTTCGTTGCGCATCGCCGCTTATATAAAGCCAAAACGGGGCTACGAGAACGTTCCAGAGTGCCATCTAGTAGCGAGCGCTTTCGCGATTATCATGGAAGAGTTTTGCGAAGTAGACACAAGTTAATATGTCGCGGTGTACAATGTGCAGTCGATTTCTTATTATTTATTTTTATTGTACATGCTATTCTAGCAGAAGTACCTACTACTAATTACTAGTGGGACAGATCGCAATCATTAAAATAATTGTATTAAAATAAAATAATTGTTTTTGATTTAAACTTAAACAGTAAAGTAAAATTAAATTTGAGAAACCATCAGATAATTGTAAATTAGGCACGCTATTTCTGTCAAATAATATTGAATAAATGAGTGGGTGGAAATGGGGGGTCGCGAACAAATTTTTTAGCAAAAAGGGGTCGCGGTTTAGATAAGTTTGAGAAACTCTGAAATAAATAGTCAATTTCGAGCTTTGGATCCGAACAGGTAGGGCTCTCTCTCTCTCTCTACTATCCATGCAGGACATCAGATCAACTGTCTACTAGTGGCAGAAACCCTTTAGTTAATTCTGACTCTGGTACTGAAAAAATTTAATTTAGTTTCATAATTAACCTGCCATTTTCGATCTGTGAGTTTTCTATCTATTTACATTTATTTTCTAGCTATCCCATATTTCTTTTGGATATTTATTAATTACTTGGCGTTACTCTTAATATATTTTCCCTTTTTTTTATGAAACATCGATTCATTGATTTTTTATCGTTTTTCTGGCTTTACTTATTCTTCGCTAACTTTAATTGTGGCGCTCTTTATCTATTGCAAATTTTATAACAGATATAAAATTATTCTTATCTTAGTTAAAATTCTATTTTTAAACATACATACATATTTTTTCCCATTAAAAACGGAAAAACTCATTTGTGGAAAAGATACTTCGTTAAATTAAGTTACCAGACGGTGTCGTAAAATGTCGAATTTTTAAACTGCCTGTAGCTTCCAAATTAATTGCGAGATCGTCCGTAGATTTACTAAACCCCGCAAAAATCAAATTTTCCGCTCATCCGATAGAGAAGACCTGTCTCGATTAAACTGACAATTTATATTTCAATTTAAAGAAAATCAGTGTCGCAATTGGTGAAAATATCTAAATATAGTGAAAATATTTCAATCTTAAAGAATAGAAAGAATAAAAAAATAGTTTAGTTAACTATCAAATTATTCATTCATAGTACTTTTAATATATAAAATATGTAGGTAGTTCGATCCCAAGCTTATGTGTTTGAGCAACTATCTGCAGTTCTAAAACTATAGCAAAAGAAGTAACAATACATATTGCATAAAAAGATATTATAGAAAAGTATAAAAAGTCATAGAAGGCAATAATAAATATGTATATCCCACAAGTTTTTAGCAGTATGGTGCAGCCAAGCACCTTATATTAAAATTTGGTCTCAGTAACTTAGAACCAAATAAAAAAGTGTTTCGGGAAAAGATCTTCTTCTCTTCTTTTTGTGCCACTCCTATCGGAGATTGGAAATCATCAAGGCTATTCTGACCTTGTTTACGGCTGACCTAAAGAGTTCATTAGTGGTGCAGCCAAACCACTCTCTCAAATTCCGCAACCATGACATTCTTCTACGGCCTGGATTCCGTTTTCCTTCTATTTTTCCCTGCATTATATTTTGAAGTAATGCGTATTTATGTCCTCTCATCAGGTGACCAAAATATTCGAGTTTTCTTCGCTTTACCGTTAACAAAATCTCTGGGTCTTTCCCTATTCTTCGTATTACTTCACAGTTTGTTATTCTTTAAACCCAACTAATCTTCAGCATTCGACGGTAGCACCACATCTCGAAACTTTCAATATTTTTCATGTGGTTCTGTTTGAGAGTCCAGGCCTCTACACCGTATAATAGCGTGTTAAATACATAGCCTCTCAGCATTCTTAATCGTAGAGGGATGCTTATATTTCTGTTGCAGAAGAATTTTCTCATCTTTATGAAGGTGGCCCTGGCAATTTCGATACGTCTTTTTATTTCACTGTTTTGGTCTCCAGTTTCGTTTATTAAAGTTCCCAAGTATTTGTAACTTGATACTTTTTCAACTTGAGTGCCGTTTATACTAATATACGCTGGTTGTGTCATGTTTTTACTGAAGACCATATACTTGGTTTTTTTAATACTGATATTTGTACCATAATTGTTGAAAGCAATATTTATGTCTGTAAGTAATCTTTGTAATTCTTCTACTGTTCTTGCAACTAGTACAGTGTCGTCCGCGTATCGAATATTATTTACAATCTCTCCATTAATTACGATTCCTCCGTGTGCTTGTAAAAGGGCTTCCTGACAGATGCTTTCACTATATACATTAAATAACAGAGGTGACAAAATACAACCCTGTCGTACTCCTCTACGTATTTCTATTGCTTGTGATGTTTCAGTTTCTATTTTGATGTTAGCTTTCTGATTCCAATATAGATTGAGAATTATTCGCAGATCATTATTATCTATGTCCTTCCTTTCAAGAATCTCTCTAAGCTTATCATGGCGTACTCTGTCAAACGCTTTTTCAAAATCGATAAAACACGTATGTACCTCCCGATTAACATCTAGGCATCTTTGTGTGAGAACATTTAAACCGAAGAGAGCTTCTCGAGCACCGGGAAAAGATCACTGGCCATAAAAAGACCTGCTTGTTACAACTTAAAAATCAACGACCAGGCATCAGTTTCGCAGCACCCTGTCATACGAGCGCTAAGCTCATAGCGTTAGCAGTATTGCGTTTATCATAGGCCCAATCAGGGACTACCACCTACCTACCTGTAAGGGCAAAAACCACGTAGTAAATTATACGAACGATATTGCGAACGGCGAGTCCGCGTTATTCCGACGGCAAGGGATACTAGCGCGGCCGGTCGCGTTAGTAACGTGCGGTTCAGTTCACGCGTCGAGCAAAACCGCATCAATTTAAACGTAGCGCCGACACAGCGGACAAAGTGATCTTAATGCAACGCAACTAAACGGCTAAAATAAAATTATGCGCACTAAAATTATGTGCTCTGTTTTCCGCGTCATCAACGCGATGGCATTACAACTCGTTGAACAGAGCCTTACGTCATACACAAGGATGACACGATACACGATAGTTGATCACAACTACGAACCACCGTCAAATAAGAAATTGTGAACATAAAATTATTTTTGTTTTAATTTATTTCAGAAATTAATCACGAGATAAAAGATGAGGAAACTTAAAAAATACTATAAATGTTCAAATTATTAGTAATTTATATCCTGACAATATATAAGCTTGGTAATTTATTTACTTCTTCTTTACGTGCCGTCTTCCACCCAAGGTTAGCGACCATTAAACGATAGGTTTCTCTGTTTTGTGCCGCATGTATTATGTTTGCAGCTTCTAGTATTTGAAATCATTCTCTCAAGTTTCTCAGCCAGAATGTCTTCTTCCTGCCCAAACTTCTTCTACCTTCAATCTTGCCTTCCACGATAAGCTGTACCAGACTGTACTTATCATTACGGAACACACGGCCCAGGTATAACGCTTTCCTCTTTTTAACAGTTGTTAACAATTCCACCTCTTTACCCATTCGTCTTAATACCTCTGTGTTGGTCACTCTGTCTGTCTAAGATATTCTCAGTATGCGTCGGTACAGCCACATTTCTAGAGCCACTAACTTCTTTATAGTTGCTGCTGTTAACGTCCACCCTTCTACTCCGTAAAGTAGCGTTGAGAGTACGTAGCATTTCGTGGCACGCCATCGGAGATTAACGCTTAGGTTGCGGTTGCTGAAGATCTTTCTCATTTTAATGAATTTATTTACTATTGAATAAAAACGTTAACTTGTGACTTATGCTTTTTGTATTAAAACAATGTAGTAAGAAAAAAACCAGTAGTATCTAATAGGTTATGGTTCCAAACGGATCGGTTCCATATATATGGCTGACTTACCAATAACCAGAAACCTGAGAGTACTAGCCTCAAAGATACTGCAACTACATCTAAACAGAACTAATGAATGGTTTAAACTCTGGAGAACTAAAGTAAATCCTTCAAAACCAACACATATTACATTTACTCTAAGAAGAGGTATATGTCTATAAGTTAACCTCGATGGACATCCTTTACTTGAAAAGAATGAAGTAACATATCTAGGCATTCATCTGGATAAACGATTAATTTGGACCAAACATATATGGACGAAAAGAAAAACAGAGTTTTATACAGAAAACTTTACTGGATGCTGGGAAAAACTCACACGTATCGATCGAAAACAAGCTGCTGATATACAAAGTTATAATATAACCCGTTTGGTTATATGGTGCGCAGCTCTACGGATCAGCTAGCAATTCTAATATTATGAAAATACAAATATTTAAATCTAAAACTCTAAGAACACTCGCTAATGCCCCTTGGTATATCCAGAATTATGCCTTACATAGAGATCTGCAGGTACCAACAGTATCTGAAGAATGCAAAAAATTTCTGAACACTATCAAAACATCCACAAGGAAACTAAATTCATGTAGATTGCTGTCTACCGTGTATCACAAAAAATTTATATATTAAAAAAGGTATATATTAAAACACTCTATCGGGCTACTTCACAGAACGTTTTAGGAATTAATATTCCATCATCACTGCTATATGTTTTGAGCCACTAAATACATGGGAATAAACCCTTTAAATGATGTTAAATTAAATTTGAGTTACTTTATTTGATTTCATATACTAGGATTTTTAAGTTACAACAGAAAAAAACTGGCGCTTAATTTTGTATAAGAAATTATAGATTTTACACCATTCAATTCGGTTGAACAATGTGGATGATTCAACCAAAGTGAACCACGATTTTGCAATTCAATAAAATCGTTTAACCAAATTGAACGTTGAAATGAGTCGAACTAATTTACATTTGTTCAACTTACACACAAGCGTCTATACAAGTTTTGTTGATTGTGTTCGATTCAACCGTTTATTTTATTGTGACTTGTGATTTAAAAAGTAGCTTTTGATAAAAGATGCGTTTATCTCATTAGTATCCAAACAATTTGAATTTTTTAGCATTTTTATAACTTCCGATACTTCTTATTCATTGGTTCGAGAAAGAAAAATGAATTTGATGTAGCTTGAAATTTTTCATAGTTCTAAATTGTGTTGTCTGGTGTATTTGAAAGGGATTTTATAATATTCTCAGCAATTTTAACAAAAAAGTTATTCAAAGGGTCACAAGATAAGTTGGTTGTTGAATTATGTCAACCATTTCTTTTATGTCGCTTATAGTTAATTACCTTCCAACACGTCTTGGATCTATTCTTTGAAGTCAATATCAATTGATAATATGCCAGCTTTTCCGTTCTTTTCAACTCAGCATTATAATGATTTTTATATCTTTTATATTCGCTGTAATGTACTGAATTTTTAATAAATTCAGCATGTATTTTATATGTTTGCAAATGATTTCTTATATTTTTAAGTTGTCATTGAACCATCATCCATATTGTTCAACCGAATTAAATGAAGAATAGATTGAAGCGTGTATATGAATGTTTTTTAATTTGATTGAACAATGTAATTGAATCACTCACATTGCTCAACCGAATTGAATGGTGTATTTCCGCTTTAAGCGATCTAAAATTTCAATTTTCGTTTTCAACGAAATTTATTGTCTTTGATGTTTTTTTCTCCATTGTGCCAAATAAAATCTTAAAAAAAGAAATAATAAAAATTAAACTTACGATATTGAGATGACAAAAACCTCTTCTCATCAAATCCGCAGTATCAACGCATTCTACTGATACATACGTTGCAGAGTGTATCAAAGAGGCGGGGATAGATAGCGCATTTATGTACCCTTTTTTCCGAATGTGTTCTTACTTAGTTTTCTACGCAGGTGTGCAAAATCGTTAAGTCTCAAAGATATTTGATTGGTTCCATACTTTATCCTTACCCTATATTTTTGTTGATATTTTGCCAAGACTCCAAGATCAAGGTTTTTATCTTATTCTTTCTACATATAATTTTTAGTTATTATTTCGATATTGTGACAATATTGAATTTAATAAATTAAATTTTATGAATAACATTTTTTCAGTATATTGATTAGTATACACAAATTTTAATCACAATATCATATATTCTTTAAAGTGATTAAATATTAAATAATATTTATATTTAAATAATTAAATAATAATTAAATACGGTGTTTTTAATTAATACGCAAATAATGTTTTGTCGTCTTGATCTGCTTACATATGTGATTTGGTGTTTGACGTTTGACTTCTCGAGTTTGGGAAATTAACCTTAGTGGTTGCTAGCAAGGGAGCAATAACCCAATTATTAATTGATGAGAACCGTTTTGTGGCAATGATGTGGGTATTTGTGTTAATGAACTGTGATTAATAATTATACTATTCAATATTTGAAAACGATTTGTTACTATTTTAAATATAAACTTGATTGTAAATAGCTCCTGTTATATACTTCTTAGTTATTTTAAAACATTCATTGTTGACTTTGTAACTATTACGGCAAGGGCGATAGAGCTCTTTTTCTCTAAAGGGTATTTTTTTAAGGGAATAGAACTTTGAACTGGAATAAAACATGGTTAATTTTTTTAAATTGACATGAAATTTACTGTATTCAAAAGATAATCTTTAAGCATTGTAATTTAAACATAATTTCGGGCATATGACCGTCATGGCTAGCTCTGACGTAGTCTAATCTAGAGGTCGAATTTTCGATTAATTTTTCCAATATTTGTCGCCATATATCGGCAATAACGCGGCGAATGTGGTCCTCCTCGCGAAAGTGATCAATCGTTTTATGCTGATCGGCGTAAACTAGCACCATCCATATATCCTTAAATAAAATAGTCTAGCAGTATTAAATGCCAAGATCGTGGAGGCCACGGTCCGAAACGTGAAACTATGCGGTTACCAAACGTTTCATTTAATAAATCAATTGTGGCACGAGTTGTGTGACATGTTGCTCCATCTTAGTGAAACGTTCAGTTGGAAAATGAAAAAGACAATAATCATGGCTCTATAGTGGCCGCCTTGACTGTAACGTTCCCCCAGCATCGTTTTTAAAGAAGTACGGTCCAATAATTTCACCAGACCATAAAGCACACCAAACAGTCAGTTTTTCTGGATGTAATAGTTTCTAAACATACATTTGAGGATGATCTTAACTTCAACTAGGGCAGTTTTGTTTGTTGACGTAGCCATTCAAGTAAGCTTCATCGCTAAATAAAATTCGCTTATAAATATCGGAATCAACGGCAGTCTCGTTTTGGATCCACTCACCGAATCTACTAATTTACGCCTTGCTCGTTGATGATGTATCTTCAATTCTTGCATGATTGAATGCGTTGGATTTTGTAAGAACGCAAAAAAAGAAAAATGTTTTCGCAAAATATTCCACAAAGTGGAGGGACACGTATTCAACTGCTGTGCACGATGGCAGATAGACTGATTCGGGCTTTCCTGTATGCAATTATCTACAGTAGCAAAAACTTCTTTTGTACGCACTGTACGACGTGTGTGTGGATGCATATTATCATTAAGAGTAAACGTGGTGCAAAAACGTTTAATGGTTAATCGAGTTATTTGTTCCCATTGGACTATTAGGTTGACCATAAAATGGACGTAGGACCTACAGATAATAATAAAATATATATATTTACATTTGAAGCGGATTTTAACAAATAACAAATAGGTAAATAATTTACTTACGATCAAACAAAACACAAAACGCTCTGCAAGTCACCACGCTGCAATTTTTTGATAAGTGTATTTAGATGCCATCTACCGCTGATATTATTAAGCCACTAATTCAACCAAATCGAAGAGAAATCTGCAGTGGGTAAGAAAGAAAGTCAACTGACCCGAGGTACAACCCGGTCCGAGGTACAACACTTTCCCCTAATGGACAATATATATATATTTACGCTTGATAATCATGAATGTATTTTTTGTCTAAATGCATAACCTAATATTAGAAAACAAAAAACAGCTGAAATTGTTACGTTGTGTACCTTGGGTCACCGGTAGGTCGTGTACCTTGGACCGGACTAAGGTACAATCTTATTGCGAATTAACATTATTTTGACTTTTATTTAAATTAATTGGAGTGTCTGTTAGCAAAAAAACCTTTTATTATTGTTTCAGATAGTCATTTTAAAATGCCGAGAAGTAAAGTGGGTATCAAAAGACCACATTTAAATGCCCAGGATTTAACTGCAGCCGCAAATAAATGCATAAGTGGTGAATTATCAATTAGGGAAGCAGCAAAGTGCTATAACATATTAAAAACCACGCTGATCAGGCACGTAAAATCCTTCAGGCACTCGGGGGCTTCAGAATTTTCTTATGTTGCTGCCAATAATGTAAAACAAGTTTTTAATAAAGAAGAGGAAGCTGAGTTAAAAATATATCTTCTCACTGCTGCACGCCTCCACTATAGTTTGACGAAAATGGAAGTTCGTACTTTAGCATAACAGTATGCAACTACAAATAACAAGTCTCATCCGCCTTCTTGGGACCAAAAAAGATAGCTGGCAAGGAATGGCTGAGGCAGTTTCTTAGAAGACATGAAGATTTATCACTTCGTAAACCAGAACCTACAAGTTTGGCCAGATCAACATCCTTCAATAAAACAAATATATCTTCCTTTTTTAAGAACTACAAAGAAGCTTTGTCTCGTGGAGATTTTTCCCCAGAAAAAATTTGGAATTGTGACGAGACAGGGTTAACGACTGTCCATGTACCACCAAAAATTGTAGGACCTAAGGGAATAAAACAATTAGGTCAAATGACAAGTGGAGAGCGAGGTCAAAATGTAACCTTGATAGCCTCAATAAATGCAATCGGAAATCATATTCCGCCAATGATGATATTTGCGACGGTTAATTTTAAGCCTCACATGCTAAAAGGTTGTCCAGTTGGAACTATAGGAGGTGCAAATCCGTCCGGCTGGTCAAACGAAATATTGTTTTAAGAATACCTACAACACTTTAAAAATCATGTGAAACCAACAGTTGAAAATCCAGTTATATTACTTTTGGATAATCACGATAGCCACGTGAATGTAAGTGTCATTAATTTCTGTAAGAAGAATGGAATTCTACCGATAACGTTTCATCCCCACACCAGCCACAAAATGCAACCGCTCGATCGAACAGTTTTTGGACCGATGAAAACTTACTATAATACCGCCTGTAGTGAGTGGATGATTATTCACCCTGGACAACCTATTACGATTTACGATATAGCCGAACTTGCAGGTAAGGCATTTCTAAAAGCATTTACTACATCTAATATCCAGAAGGGATTTGAGGTGAGCGGTCTCTATCCCGTCAATGAAAACATTTTTGAAGATAATGAGTTTCTGTCTTCGTATGTAACTCATCGTCCTTTAAACCAGCTTACTGACAGTCGCGAGCAAGTCAATGTTAAACAGGACGGGGAAAAAACTAAAACTACAGTTAATGAAATGGAAGTCTCTACTCCTTCTACCTCAAATATTCGTCAAGCAGGAACTTCAGGAAGTTCTATTACACCTGAAATGTTGCGACCCTATCCAAAGGCACCTGTTCGCAAAAAGAAGTTAGGAAGAGCAAGAGGAAAGTCACGAATACTTACCGACACTCCAGAGAAATATGAAATAGCTAGGCTTAAAAAGGGAAAGACGGTATCATTTGAGAAAGTGCAGGCAGTTACAAAGCAAATAGCGACAGAAGATATACAAAATGTGCCAAAGAGAGCTGCTAAGTATGATAGTGAATCAAGTTCAAGTGATGGAGGTACATTTGAGGACTTGGTAACTAGAGAAGAAGAATTATTAAATGACCAAAAAATATATGACTTATCTAAAAATAACGAGATTAAAAAAGGAGACTTTGTTTTAGTAAAAGTGGCAGGGAAGAAATCTTTTGTTTATTATGTTGCCGAGATACTGAACAGTGGAATTAATAATGAACTTAGATATTTACGTAGAATTCTAGATTCCAATAAGTTTATAAACGACTCAACCGAGACTTATGATTTTTTACGCAATTATATTGTACGTAAACTTCCACAACCGCACAAAATAAGCGGAACTGCACGTCACGATGCGCACCTGAAATTTAATGTTAAATTTAGCGGATATAATGTCAAATAAGTTTTTATTTACTAAATTAATCATTAGTTAATCATAATGTTCTGATTATTTTGAGATATTCAATAAAACATTTCAAGATTTGTTCTATTTTTTTTATAACTGACCCAAGGTACAATATAATACTGGTCCAAGGTACAATATATGCTGGTCCAAGGTACATTTCCAGTTTGTACCTTGGGTCAACATGCAAGGGCCTGCTAAAATATATTTTTTAACTAACTACTAAGCTTAAAATGTGTCAATAAAAAGAAAGCATGTAGCCAAGTAGACAAAGTAACTAATGCATTGGATAAACTTTGCAAATATATAATTTTAGGATTTAGAAAAAAATAAAAACTAAAAATTGACCCAAGGTACAACACTCTCCCCTACTGCGCGATACGTATATCAAACAAAACCACAATTTTCAAAATAAATTTGTACAATTTGGAAGCGTTGTTTGGACGTTTAGTCTATTCATGTTGAAATGCCAAACCGAACTTAACATAAATAACTTGACAGCTGTCAAAATGGCCGACAGTTAAAAAAGTGATACCAACTTTAATTTCTATACCTCTAAAACACCCTTTATTATTTGAACGGAACGTAAAATACCTAATTTTTTATAAAAACTATTTACGGATTAGATATCGAAACGTCAGAACAAATAAAGCAACAAGAAGTGAGGAGAAGATATTGGACAATGTTAGGAATGATCTTTAATTTCGATAATACATCTACAATTTACCCTTGCAAATCAAAATCTTTTGGATTATTTACATAGAGAAAAGCCATTAAAATGAAAGTGAATGATTACATTTCTCTTTAATTTGAGCTACACCATTCACCTACACGTATTTTGAGGCTTCGCCTCTCCTCAAGTAGACTTGTGGTAACTCGGTGCTAATTTAAACAAAATACTGGTTATCTATATGGCTGTTACAGTGTAGTTTTAAAACCAACAGATGAGTCCCAGCCTGTATCTAGACTATAGGATTGACTAGCGACGACTTAGGCAACGAAATGTGAAATTCGAGATAGGATCATAGAATGTGAGAACCTTGAATAAACCTGGTATGCAGAGAAAGCTACTAAATGATCTATCTAGATATATATATATATATATATATATATATATATATATATATATATATATATATATCCGGTTTTTTTAGGCGTTACGCCCGTCCGGTAGGGATCTATGGAGGAGTATCACCGAGCCGCAAGCCCTTATCTCTTGCCGTACTGCTCCACCATAGGCCGATCAGAACCCAGCATATCCTAGTCTAAGCCGCAGATTCATCTAGAATTTTAAACTGCTGCGTTAGACTTTTTGTTTTCTGTACACCGAGCTGGGGCTCGACCCACATCCACTAAACCATTCGACAGTGAAGCGAATGAGAGGCAGCCGCACAGCCCGCTGAGCTATCCGACCGACATCTATCTAGATACAAAATCATAATGGTATCATCAATTCAAGAAAAAAAATGAGGTAATGGGATCAAAGATACAAGAACACACTCTATTGTACAAAGTGGTTTACCAAGTGGCAGTAAAGAGCTGGGATGGCATGCATAGTAGAAAAAAAAAATTCAATGTATTAGACTTGTAGCTGTTAAGTGAAAAAAAATTACAAAATAAATCAAACTTATTCAATATTATAATTATCAATATTTACTATCCCATGAAAGAAAAGGGATTAGAAGAAAAAAAATGTTTTATCAACTAGACACCGCATACAATAAAATACATCTTAAACTTCATTTATTTCACAAATTCCCAACTGTCAACAAACGCATGTGAAAGCCAAACAGGGTCGTACTGAGGTATATCATAATAAAATATAAATAAATATAAATATTTACTTTTGGAACTATTAGTGTAAGAATTTCTTGAAATTTAATCATTGTAAGCAAAATTTAATGTTATATTGAAGAAAAATGTGCTCTAATAAAATATTCATTAACTGAGAGATACAGAACAAAGTGAACGTATTGAATAAAATAGAATTGTCATAAGTTTATTAAATCATAAAAACATACCAATTAAATTACTCAGAGTCTGAGGAGCTGCATGTGCTACTGTCTTCGTCTGGATTTATTATTATGGGTTTGATATGGCTGTCTCTATTATATTGTCCAACTTCCACATTTTGCACTCGACTTTTTGTTGAACGTGTTGCACACATTTCTGCCACGTAGTTGGACTAATATTATTTATTTCATCATAAAAAACATTTTTCATATCTGCAAATTTAAAAGTAGTGTTTTTGGCTGCTACATAATTTGTATTTCGGCCTAGATCAGTTGAATTGGATTGAGCTCACAATGGTATGGGGACAACCTTAACACCACTTAGTTTTGGCTTTCTGCCATCTCAACAATGATAAATTTATTATATTGTCCCTTATGTTCCTTAAAGATAGCCAGCAGTTGCACTTTTAACATGGAGTCCTCAAACCCTATATTTTTTATTATTTCAAGCACGCTTGGATGTCAGCTTTTCTCAGAGTTTTTTCACTCTGTCAATACTTTTCGAGTCACTTTTTTTAAAACAAAAAAAAAACAAGGTTTTTTGACGGTTTTTACAAATAACTCAAAAAGTAAGTATTTTATCGAAAAAATATTCTTAGCAAAAATATAGCTTGTAAATAGCAAAAAAATGGTGAACATATAAAGTCAGAAGCACATTTGTAGCTAATGAAAAGTAGGTTCTAATTTGTCAAATTTCAAATCGAATATTTCAACGTGAAAGGATAAAAAACAAGAACTTTCCCCACAGCGAGTTTTCCCCGAAAAATGTTTAATTTTTTTGATATTTCTGCTCTTACTGTGTCTACAGACTTCATATAGGTAGCAGCACATCATTGTTTTTAACTTGTTCGGAAATTGGAGAAATGAATTTCATATATTTAATTTAAATTAAACTTGACAATTAAAATATTATGCTTATGCTAAATAATAAACCAGAATCAAACTAAAAAAAGTCAAATTAAAAAAATATATAAAATAGTATTAAAAAATTGGTATTATAGAAGGCAAAAAACATTTAATAATGAAGTTTTTAAATATGATTAAAAATTAACTCTAGATAAAATTAAAATACAATAGATACTTGAAATCAAGGAATAAACTTTGTCAATTATCGAAGTATCTTAATTAAAAATTATAAGAAGAACAGTTCAATTAATTATCATGAAAAAAGTTCTAATTATTTGAAGTTTCTCACCAACTTTATTTAAAGGTTTTTTATCTTTAACATCAAAGTTGGTTCAATATTGTTGGTATAAAAATTATAATTTTAATTGTTAAATAATTTGGACAGTGAAATATAACTTAGTATATAACTTAGTATAAAACTTAATATAACTTTGTAGTAGTGGAATATAAAAATGGAACTTAAATGAAATGCTTTATTTCTTTATATTGAAATAAATTAACATTAGTATCTTGATTTAAATTAATATTAAAAGTTTCAAAGTTCCTTGTTATAACTGGAGGCAGTAGCTATTCCTAACAATTCAGAGTTACAGGTTACCGTTGCATGCTCATTTCATTAAGATCGGGAGACTTCAGGAGTGATTAGAAAAAAAAATAGCTTGATTTTGTCGAGCTTCAACTAACATGACAAACTATAGTAACTAAGTTTCTGGCGCCACTGTCATTTCAATGAATTTCATATATTGCTGTGAGAGTTCATGCTGATTTGAATAGACTTCATAAGCTCTGACGTCTCAATGTGTTGGGTTTTTAAAAAACCTTTCCAAACATTATTTGTGTATGTGTTTCATAAGAAGTTGTAAATATTTGTTTTATTTTCTAATTTATTAAAGAATAAATAAGGACTTTTGGCTAAGAAGATTCATTCTATACGATTGGTATTATTTGTTGTGCGTGAATTTGTGATGTAAGAATATTAAAGTATTAGGATTTACTATAAATATTTATATCTTAAGGTTATGTTAGTGTTAAATCAATGCAGCAAAGCAGCTGCTGAAGATTTATTAATGGTTTCTGAGTCAACAAAAAACTGCTCACTTTAATGAAAGGATACTAAAGGTAAGGTTTTCAAAGATAAAATCATAATTCTACTCTGCATCACGATGACAGCGGACAAAAAAAGGCCACTAGTAATCGAAAAAAGTAAAACCTCTCGCTGTCTATAAGGTTTACACTTAGAAAATTTACCTATCGAATGGTACAGCAATAAGAAGTCGTGGATGGTAAGGGTAATCATGACAGATTGGCAAAATAAATTTGATTTGATAGAAGAATGCAGAATGTAGAAACTCTTCATCATATAAAACCGTCTATATATGTAAATAATACCAAACTTAAGCAAGTTGATAAAATCGTTTACCTTGGACAGCAATTAAATTGTAGCGCAGAAAGTCACGGCCAAATTAGATCTACGATAGAGCAGGCTAGAGCTGCTATTAGATGGATGTCCGAGGTGTTATGTAACACAAACCTAAAATTGGCATTGAGGATCCGCCTACTTCGCTGCTACGTATTCTCGGTCTTGCTTTCTGGTGTCGAGTCCTGAACTGTGAATAAAATCGATCTAAATCGCCTTGAGGCTTTCGAAATGTAGTGCTATAGAACAATTTTAAAGGTTTCCTGAGTGGAGAAGATTCGAAACTCCACAATACTAGAACGTCTCAGCAAAACTACTAAGATCATAAAAAGCATCAAGCAGAGATATTCTGAGTATTTCGGACATGTAATGAGAGTTCTGAAGCTATTTTCTTGTGGCATTGTAAATTAATTACTATTTAATTGGGAATAAGCTACAATTAAAGATAAAAATACGTTTATTGACGTTTCAATTTCCACTTCGGAAATCGTTCTCAAAATACAAACAGTAAATTAAACAAATTTTGTTTTTTGTTACATAGTGAAAAATTCTTCTAATAATTTAATTTTATCTGACTCATTTATATTGACAATTCAGACATACATTATGCATTTTAAAGCAGACGACTTTAAAATGATTAACTTGAGAATATCCGTCAGAAAAAAATCATAGCATGTAATTCGTCTTTAAAAAGACAAACACATGACATGATGACAGTAAAATTCTCCTGTTAGTGATTCCATAGTAAATTATGAGAAAAAAAAAACAGGAAAAAAACCTTATAATACTATCCCGACGTTGTAAGTATTTGTTCGTGAATTTAGTTTACCTTCAACAAACATCAAAATTCTGATTTTATATGTTACGTTATTTAAAAAACATAAATGATGTATCCTCTATATGTTACTGACTTACTAATACTGGTATTTTCTTATTTATAACTTCCTCTTTCAATATTGGTAACCAGATCCTACTACATTCTGCCGAGGAATTTGCGACACAATTGGCCTCATTTAGCATAATTAGAGCCGCTTCTTTGATTTTCCTTTTTTGACCATCCGTTTCTTTTAGGTCTACATTTGAATTATTCCAATGAACCCTATGTTCATTATCCCATGCGTGTTTACATATTTCAGATCTATCAAATTCTCTATTTTTAATATAAGATTGATGTTCACTTATTCAAACATTTAATAGCCTTGATGATTCACCTAAATAAAACTGATCCCATTCACAAGGTATTTTATAAATTCAATTCTTTGTCCTTTCTTGTTCATTGTTAGGTTTGGTTTTGGACAAAATAGATCTCAACGTGTTTGTTGTTTTGAATGTTGTTGAAATGTTGAATTTATTTCCTATTCTTTTAAGTTTTTCTGATAATCCTTTTATGTACGGTATTGTTATTTTCCTCATATTATTCCTTGTGTATGCTGTAGGATCTCGTTCTAAGTTGAGCTGTTCTATTCGATTGATTGTTGAAAATTCCTTATTTATAAACGATAAAGGATAATCATTTTTTAATAAAACAGATGTTAACAAATGCTTCTCCTCCAAGAACGAATTTTCGTTAGAACAAGTAATTTTGGCTCTATCGTATAAGGATTTAATTATTCCCTTTTTTACATTAATATTGTGATTTGATTTGAAATTTAAATATCTATTGGTGTGTGTTGGTTTTCTATATACCTGAGTCTCATATCCAGTATCGTTCTTAGAGATTAAAACATCCAGGAAAGGTAGGGTGTTATTATATTCCTTTTCCATGGTAAATGTTATTGTCTCTTCTTTATCGTTTATATCATTTAGAAATGTGTCCAACAACTCTGATCCATGAGGTCATATTGAGAATACATCATCTACATACCTCCACCATATTGTGGGTTTGAAATTTTGTTTAGAAATGATATTTGTTTCAAAATTTTCCATAAGTATATCGGCTAAGAATGGAGATAAACTAGAGCCCATTGCTAGACCAAAATTTTGTTTATAGAATTCATTATTTAGTTGAAAATATGTATTATCAGTACATAATGTTAATAACTCCAATATAGCCGATATGTTTAGTCTTGTTCTAGTTGTAGTGGACTATCAAAATTTTTATTAAATATTTTAAAACCATTTACAAATAAAAATGACACATTCATAAAAAATACACATTTTTTAAATAAATTATCAAATATTGAATTTAATTCAAATAATACTTTGGTAAGTTTTGATAGTATAGATATATAGTGATAGAGAAGTATAAATAGTTTATTTACGAATGTGCCATTAAATAAGACTTTAAGTATAGTTAAGACAAAATTAGAGAGTAATGATTCATTGGCAACTAGAACAAGACTAAACATATCGGTTATAATGGAGTTATTAACATTATGTACTGATAATACATATTTTTAACTAAATAATAAATTCTATAAACAAAATTTTGGTCTAGCAATGGGCTCTAGTTTATCTCCATTCTTAGCCGATATATTTGTGGAAGATTTTGAAACAAATATCATTTCTAAACAAAGTTTCAAACCCACAGTATGGTGGAGGTATGTAGATGATGTATTCTCAATATGGCCTCATGGATCAGAGTTGTTGGACATATTCCTAAATGATATAAACGATAAAGAAGAGACAATAACATTTACCATGGAAAAGGAATATAAAAACACGCTACCTTTCCTGGATGTTTTAATCTCTAAGAACGATACTGAATATGAGACTCAGGTGTATAAACAACCAACACACACCAATAGATATTTAAATTTCAAATCAAATCACAATATTAATGTAAAAAAGGGAATAATTAAATCCTTATACGATAGAGCCAAAATTACTTGTTTTAACGAAAATTCTTTCTTGGAGGAGAAACATTTGTTAACATCTGTTTTATTAAAAAATGATTATCCTTTATCGTTTATAAATAAGGAATTTTCAACAATCGATCGAATAGAACAGAACAACTTAGAACGAGATCCTACAGCATACACAAGGAATAATATGAGGAAAATAACAATACCGTACATAAAAGGATTATCAGAAAAACTTAAAAGGACAGGAAATAAATTCAACATTTCAACAACATTCAAAACAACAAACACGTTGAGATCTATTTTGTCCAAAACCAAACCTAACAATGAACAATAAAGGACAAAGAATTGCATTTTTAAAATACCTTGTGAATGTGATCAGTTTTATTTAGGTGAATCATCAAGGCCGTTAAATGTTAGAATAAGTGAACATCAATCTTATAATAAAAATAGAGAATTTGATAGATCTCAAATATGTAAACACGCATGGGATAATGAACATATGGTTCAATGGAATAATTCAAATGTAGACCTAAAAGAAACGGATGGTAAAAAAAGAAAAATCAAAGAAGCGGCTCTAATTATGCTAAATGAGGCCAATTGTGTCGCAAATTCCTCGACAGAATGTAGTAGGATCTGGTTACCAATATTAAAAGAGGAAGCTATTAATAAGAAAATACCAGTATTAGTAAGTCAGTAACATATAGAGGATACATCATTTATGTTTTTTAAATAAGGTAACATATAAAATCAGAATTTTGATGTGTGTTGAAGGTAAACTAAATTCACGAACAAATACTTACAATGTCGGGATAGTATTATGAGGTTTTTTTTCATGGGTTTTCCCTCATAATTTACTATGGAATCACTAACAGGAGAATTTTACTCTCATCATGTCATGTGTTTGTCTTTTTAAAGACGAATTACATGCTATGATTTTTTTCTGACGGATATTCTCAAGTTAAAGTTGATTTCGTGTAATCGAATGAACTATCTTATAAGTAAAGTCGTCCCAGGAGCGCAACTCAACAATATTGGCGATATCATTTTAAAGTCGTCTACTTTAAAATGCATAATGTATGTCTGAATTTTCAATATAAATCAGTCAGATAAGATTAAAATATTAGAAGAATTTTTCACTATGTAACAAAAAACAAAATTTGTTTAATTTACTGTTTGTATTTTGAGAACGATTTCCGAAGTGGAAATTGAAACGTCAATAAACGTATTTTTATCTCTAATTGTGTCTTACTCCCAGTTAAATAGTAATTAATGTAATGAGAGGTCCCAAATATAGGTTGCAACAAAATATCATGCAAGGAAAAATAGCAGGCAAACGCAGTCCAGGATGAAGAAGAACCTCATGGCTGAAGAACTTGCAAGATTGGTATGGTGTTGATACAAGCATGTTATTTAAGGTGGCAGTGAATAAAGTTAAGAGAGCTATGGTGGTAACCAACGTTCTGAAAGGACATGGTACATGAAGAAGAAGAGACACTACATTAGAGCACCAACTTCGGGCATCAACCAAGTATAGATAGTTTTTGATTCGAAGGCTACTATCGTCGATGCATATATATGATTCTTCAAAAGACATTGAGAAGTCTATCAACATTACCAACGCCTAATTTGGACCTTAAATGCATGGAAGATGGAAGGAAGTGCAACTGAAAATAATCACACAGATCTATTTTGTACTTAAAAAAGAAGTTTTGGGGGATCATCTTTCACTTTTTGAGCTGTTCAAAATAAACAAAGACATTTCCATACATTTATTAACTTAGACGAATATTGATGGAACCTTGTTGACCGAAAATACTGATATATGTATTCAAGAAATTTAAAGAAATGAATGTTTCGAATATGAAAGACAATAATAAAGCTTATAAAAGCCTTTAAAGGCATTGAAAATTTTTTTTTAAGGTAAATTCTAGTTTGACTGAACGCATCTCTCAACTCAGTAGAAACTCAAATTAAAAGAAATTACTCAAAAAACTCAAATTAAAAGTTAACTAACCTTAAGCAAACCCGCTCTACAGTTTTTTGTTTGTTTTTTGTTTTTTAACAAACATAATATTTAATAAAATAGGTAATGTTTACATATTTATTTTTTTAATATCAAGAGACACCTCCCTTAAACGGAAACTTTATACGAAACGACTACTGGCCCTTCCAGGAAGAGCTCACTGTATATAATATATTGTAAATAATTTTATTATCTTTTTCTTATGTAGAATAGCTAAAAAATAAAAATATTTTACCTTGTAAAATAACGGGATAATATTCAATTCAGTGGCACTCGAACCCCTTCATTCCCTTCACAAGACGTTCAAAGGAACATGTGACTTTGATGAAATTCGGCTATTTTTAATCACTAAAGAACACCATCACGTGTACCACGCGCGTCGTAGCTACAGGCCACGGAAGAAGAGATCTCACAATATTTTGGAGCTTGTTCCGAGTGGCAGAAAGCTGAGCGCACTAATCGGAATTCGCAAAAGCATGGTCTTTTTGGCCTTTCTGACACCTGTGGAATCTCGACACGTGACGCAGACGCACGCTTCTTACATAAATGGGCAATGAGCACAATTGCAAATAATTGTTGGGAAAAGGAAAATTGTAAAATTCAACATTAAAGGCAACGAAACGGTTTGATCATCGTTTGGACATTAACTATGAATACTTAAAGAATATTTCTTCAATGGGTGGTGAGTATATAAAGAGTATTTTAGAATATTCATACTACTAAAATATATATCTTTATAGAGTTACATGGAAACAATAAGATAAAACGACCATAAACGTCAAAAACGGAAAGATATTTTAAACATAACATACAGGGTATTTGATGATTGCTGGAGCAAGAGCTAGGTCTTCAAGAAACCAAATAGATTAAATACTTGTAAGTAATCGCTTCCGAAATGCCGTCAAAAAGTTACCATATTTTCAGGAGCAAATATTAGATCTGATCACCAACCCCTTATGACAGATGATATTAAACTAAGGTCAAAATGAATCCAAAACTCAAAAACCAATATAATTAATTTGGACGATATAAGCATAAAAAATAACTTTAAAAAAGGATTTAACAAGAGAATAAAGAACATCGTAGAACAACTAAAAGGTCCAGAGGAACTATTAGAGGGATTTAAAAACCAAGTTAACAAAATATCCACAAACAATGATTATCAAATTAACTTAATAAAAAAAATCAATGGATGACAGAAGCCATTTTGAAATTGATGGAACAACGTCGACTTTTAAAATAGAATGAAACAGAATATAGACATTAAGAGAGAATTAAAAGAAAGATAAAATTAAAAGAAAAGAAATAAAGTACAAGAAATAAACAATAATTTGAAAACTCTGCACTAGTTGACAATAACAACAAAATTATTCTAAATGAGAACGAAATAAGAAGAGAATGGCAGCTGTATACATATATCAGAGTTGTTTGAAGATGGCAGAAATAATATTACCGAACCCTACCAAAAATTGTACTGACGACCTAGAAATTGTGAAATCAGAGGTAGAACATGCTTTAAAATGCTAAAATTGGGAAAGCTTGTAGTCCAGATGATACACCAACTGAGTTGTTGAAGCTAATAGATGAAGATAACATAATATAATAACATTTTCTGTGATTATCGTTCACAATTAAGTATATCTTTTTACTCTCTCAATCTGCTGGCCGCCTACCGTTAATATTTCGTTTGTATTGTTGTTCTTGCTAATTTTCATAAATTTGTTTTTTTTTTTAATGTTATGAGATAGTCTTTATTCTAAACTGTTTCTAAATATTTTGTTCATTATTCTTTCTAAGTCTTCCAAGTTGTCGGTTATTATTCCATGTATCGTCGGCATACCTAATTTTGTTAATTAAACTTCCGTTTACTTTTTTGCCGACTGTATCGTTTACCAAAGCTTCTTGTATGATTGCCTGACCCCTCTCTTGCAATTTTCACACCTTACCTCCAGGTTCTTGTTTTTAGTACTTCTATAAGTCGCTCATATTTTACTGTAACGATACGATCGTTAGTAATCTAATCTAATCTAATTTGCCGCCGTTGGGGTATGCAACCAACAATACGATCTCTAATAGTTCACTTTTATGACTTTCGAACATCGATATCGATAAGATAATCGATTACCTTGTATAGGGAAACGAATATTGGCCATCGGCCATATTCTTCTCACCTGATTCATTTTAGAACCAGGCTTCAACAAGGGAAGTTGATAATTTTATTACGGCAGGCAGGATCTTAGGGAAACTAGAAGACAATTTAAGTTATTTTTTTATTTTGGTTTGGGAAATGTAAGGAGTTTTTGGTTCTGTTAGTTAGAAAATATATAGTTTGTTGAAATTTTTAAGAAGTCATATTGTTTTATGGAAGAAAATCCCTAGAAAGTTTCTGGTAAGTTTTTTTTTTCAAACACCTACATCTTCATTTAAGTTTTCCAGTTCCCCATCATTTAAATCTTCTCACTTTGCTAGACATATCCAAAAATCATTATTATTTTTTTATATATACATATATAAGTAAATTCCAGTGTGGAAATATTAAATATTTATGCCAAGGTCACTTAATGACAACTATATTTCAGTTTTTTGTTATTAACACAAAAACTGTATGAAATACAAGAACATTGAATAAAAAAAGGTTTTCATTCACTTGTAGCCTGCCGGTCATACCTCGAAGTATTGGACATACCTTTTTATTTTTGGATTTGGGGAAGAAATAAATTTTAATTTTGGGGAAGTACTTGGTATCTGGGGAAGAATTGGGCTTTAAGTTGGGGAAGAAGAGGACATTTTATTTGCCATTTTCTGGTTGGTCTGCCAGGCTGCTCCCACGAACAGGCTGAGCCATTCCAGAGACCACCCTCTACCTGGACATCAGGCAGCTGAGGAAGGAAACCCCTTCGCAGCAACCATCTCATAGGGTTTATTAAGTACCATTCATGTAACATTTAATAATAATTTAATTTTTTTATATATAACCTAAACTTATATCCTTGGATACTTAGGCCGTCAGCCTAAGTGGGTTTAGGTACGAAACAGCGTTGTGCAAAATCTCTGCTAGTACCCTCGCCTTGCTGAATCCTTTTACTTGTAATTTTATTCATTCATATTTTCTTTGCATTTCTTTATTAATATTTTATAGAACACTTATATTAAGGTGTCAGGATATATTATCCAATTTTATGGTAATCTGTATGTTCCTTTATATACCAGATTGATGTATGTATTGCTCTAGTTTCTTAACTGACTAGTATCATCTTTTTTTAAACTACCCTTTATTAACTGGCATAATTATTCAATTTTTTGTAATATTTAATTACTATTTACTCCAAGTGAGCTGTTCAAGCATTAACATACTCTTTTACCTAATTGTTAGAGGACTGTGTAGATCAACTTTTGTATATATTTATATTTTTGGGTCATTTTTTTTAGTAACTGTTATCTTTTGTAAATATATATTTTCGGGGATATATTTTAGCACAGTAGGATTTTAATATATAGTGTATAAAGCATTTCAGATTTTTATTTGTTTCCTATCATATTTTATTTTCAGTTAGTATATAACTACATATATCCCAAATTGGAGTGAAATTCTAAATTCACCCTGGCGCCCATCCCAAGATCATCTTAGGATTGATCTGCTCTAACTTTAAGTTACTACAGGCAAGCAAACGTGCCAACCTCCTCTCTGAGAACTCTCATTCGCTTGAGCTAAGCGCCTATTCTATTTTAGAGCTTCCAGTAAATTTTATATTTTCTTTTATATTGGTTACATTTCCGGTTATTTAACCTTTTCATTTAAATCATTATTAATTAATTGTAAATTCTATTTAACCTTACATCTTAAATAATTTCTAATATTGGCTTCACCATTTCAGTCTTTCCTTGTTTTTCATTAACAACAATTTATTTTATTTATTTATTTATTTATTAGCTCTCTTCATTTTTATTAGAAACAATTTCATGGGTAACAATTTATCGAATGCATTGTTGTAGTCCATAAAGCATACATAAAGATCTCGAGTAACATCCAAACACCTTTGGGTCAGCACGTTAAAAGAATATAGTGCCTCTCTTGTGCCCACTCCATTCCAAAATCCAAACTGGGAATCACTAATATCCATCTTCAGCTTAGCGTGTATTTTATTATGGATGATTTTTAGCAGGGTTTTTAAGGTATATGATAAATAAATGTTGATGCCAGCATTTCACGTGAAATGATTCCTGTAGAATAGTGTTACGTAAAAATTAGTCATATTAAAAAAACCTGTAAACATGTTGTTTATTTACTAAATATGTTGTAGATTCGACGAGACCCTTCGATCAGCTGGTAGAAATATACCTGAAACGGTCGTTCGAAATTTCCAGAAACCGGTCGAGCGATGACCCAGCCAATTTACGTTCTGGTATAATCGGAGTGATTTCCCAGACCCTTCTAGATAGCGGTATTTGGATATAAATACAACATTTTTATTTGGAAGAGCAGAGTCAGAAAAAAATCGCGGACGGGCATTTAAATGTTACGCTCGTAATATATAAATTATTGTAAGACAAATTAATATAAATAAACTTTAAATAAATTAAATTTGTCATCATCATCATCACTAGCTCGACAACCCTTTTTGGGTCTTGGCCTGTTCAAGGATTCTTCTCCATTCTGACCTGTTTCGTGCTTTTTTTTCAGTTTTTAGTTTTTTAATTTATTTTAAATTAAATTTGTAAGTGTTATAAATATTGAACCTTTAGTAGAATTAAATTAAAAACTATAAATTAGAATTATTAAAAATATAACAATAGATTGTGTTCAGTAGTTGGACTAAAATATCTATATTTTTTTCATTGACCAGTCAGAGCAAATCACTTGTTATTTCATCTGTATCAGCAGCTTTATTATTTTCCATGGACTTTACTGCATGCATAACTTCTGACTTTGTTATTTCGGGTTCCTCGTTTTTACTCTGATTATATTCATATATATTTTCCTGTCTCTGGTCATGGAATAATTCCTCATATATTCTTTCCATCTTCCTAATTTTTGTTCCGTCTTCACTAAAATGTTTCCTTGTTTGTCCAATAGTATGCTTGAGGTTTATTGTTTTGCTACCCCAGCTAATTCTTTAACTTTGAAAAATAAGGCTATTATCGAGCACAAGTTTAATTAAATCTTGCCCAAGTACTTTCGCTTAAAGTAGCATCTTCAGGGGCATTTTGTCAAATATGAGCTATCCAGCAAGCGTAGAATGTGAAAAACATGAATAATAACATAAAATTGCAGAAAACACTACACTAAAACAAGGACAAGCAGTTTGAAATTACTTAAAAAATTCTACGCACTACATTCTTTGTCAGTATCAGGAGGGAGAGTGGAGAAAGTTTCTCCCTCCTGATACTGACAAAGAACGTAGTGCGTAGAATCTTTTAAGTAATTTTAAACTGTTTGTCCTTATTTTAATGTAGTGTTTTCTACAATTTTATGTTATTATTCATGTTTTTCACATTCTACGATTGCTGGATAGCTCATATTTGACGAAATGCCCCTGAAGATGCTACTTTAAGCGAAAGTACTTGGGCAAGATTTAATTAAACTTGTGCTTGATAATAGCCTTATTTTTCAAAGTTCATTTACTTGAGCATTCAACCTTATATCAATTAATTCTTTAACTTCTTTAACTTTCTTATGGAGATTAAAAGAAATAAGTATCTTTAACTTTTCTTATTTTCCTTCGTATTTGATTATGCAGCTGTTGATACTGAGTTATGTTGATATTATTTTGCCTTTTTCTGTCCTCCATCATTTCCAAGATTCCTTGTGTTATCCAATCTCTTTTCTTGCATCTGGTTGATGTGAGTTCTCTGCGACTTGGCTCGATAATTGCATTTTTAAAGAATTGTCACTATTGTTCTACATCACCATTAATTAATTCCGGTGTGGATTCTATGTTTGCATTAATTTCTTTTTTCAGTTTTTCTTTGAGGTCTTCTGATTTTAATTTTTGTATGTTTAGTTTATCACTTTTGTAGCTTTTTTGTATTTAAAAAAAAAAAAAAAAAGTAAAGTTGGAATTTTGCTACAAGAGGATTGTGATGCCACGTCTGCATCTGGGTACGCTTTCACCGATTGTATTGCGTTTCAGTATCTGCGGTTTATTAAAATATAGTAAATTTGATCTTCTCAGCAGGCGATTTCCAAGTGTAAAGGAGTCGTTTAGACAGTTTGAAGAAAGTATTTATTATCGCAAGATTATGTTCTAAGCAGAATTCTATAAGGCGTTCTCCTCTCTCATTTCGAACGCCGAGTCCATATGGTACTACAGTAGACTCACATCTTCTTTCTCCAATTTCGGCGTTAAAATCACCAATGACTACTGTTATATCTCTAGATGTTGTATTTTGTAGGGTTTTTTGAAGGTCATCATTAAAATTTTCAATTTGTTCCTCTGTTTTATCGGCGGTTGACGCATAAATATGAATAAGGTTTAATTGCCCATGTGTTGTCATCATTTGTATTACCATAATTCTTTTCGATATTGATATAAAGTCTACAACTGATTTTTTAACTTTTTTACTGAAATTAATTGCTACTCCATACCGATGATGTTGGCTGTCGGTACTACTAGAGTAGAAAAGTCGACCATTGGTTGTACTTAATTCGCCGGAATCGAACCATCTTGTGTCACTTATTCCCAATATGTCGATCTTAAGTCGCATCATTTCTTGTTCTATGTTCCTTAGTTTACCAGGTTCATACATGCTTCTAACATTCCATGTCGCTATTTTAAAAGTGGAATTTTGTATTTTAATAAGCAGGGATTTTGGTTAAAGACTTGACGAGCTCTGTCATTATTGTTATTTCTTCCCCTGCCGAATCTTGGCATCCGAGAACCATGATTAGTACGGTGATGCTTGTCACTAACTGCCATGACGATTCCTAGGGCTATTCTACGAGTCTGTAATGCAGTGGTTCCCTGTTGCCCTCTACATCCTTATGCCGTTGACCATTCCTTGGTTCATCCGCCTTCGAGATAGATTTCTCTATCTCTGGACAAAAAAGTGCCCTTACATCATTACACATTAATCAAGGGTTGCCACTTATGCCATCCGCACCGTACCGAAGTTTTGCTTCTCCTCCGTGGCTGCCGTTGTGGACTTCATCCGTAATCCTGGATGGCCCTAAACAGGTACTGTTGTCAACATCGGATAATTCTTATTTGGCACGTGAAGAGGAAGAAAAAAAATCAATTAATATTTGTATATCACTTTGATGTGATTTTAGCTAAAGTGTTTTAGTTAATCTTTTACAAATAAAACGACAAATAAAACACTATTTTTTAAATAAAATTAAATTATCCTGGTGCTATTTGACATAAAGCATATAAAAACAAGCCTTGTTATTCATACTCTGCGAAAGTTAATTTTCCTCTATTTCTACCATTATATTACGTAGAAAGTATGCAAATTCCTATTTTTCTACTGTAATTTTCATTCCTACGAGAGTCTTTTGTCGGCAAAACTTTCTTACCTTGGAGAGCCGTTTAATTTTTAAATAGGGGAGAGAGAGAAAAATGCCTGTTCTATTTTAGCATCGGAATGGCATTAGGCTGGCACAAATATCATTTTTAAACGACCTTTGGTTACACTTTGTCACCAGGTTTGTTATCGGAAACAAAAATGTAGGAAATATATTCACAGACGATATTATATAATATTCTTTTGATAAAGTTATGTTGAATATTACAGGTATTTATAAACGTCCATAATCCGGTAAATGTATCGTCTTAAAAAAATAGTTTTGTGATAAAAATGTGAAAATTTATCAAATATTTTTAGATATGTTAGATAATGTTTATGGTTTTCATAATATTTTAGGCATAGTTCAAGAATATACGAAAAAATATGTAGGAGTTTCTCTTTCTTCTGCATTATATCCACTTATTGTTCTAAAGCTATTTTCTTGTGGCATTGTAAATTAATTACTATCAAACTGGAAATAAGCCACAATTAAAGATAAAAATACGTTTATTGACATTTCAATTTCCACTTCGGAAATCGTTCTCAAAATACAAACAGTAAATTAAACAAATTTTGTTTTTTTGTTACATAGTGAAAAATTCTTCTAATAATTTAATTTTATCTGACTCATTTATATTGACAATTCAGACATACATTATGCATTTTAAAGTAGACGACTTTAAAATGATATTGCCAATATTGTTGAGTTGCGCTCCTGGGACGACTTTACTTATAAGATAGTTCATTCGATTACATGAAATCAACTTTAACTTGAGAATATCCGTCAGAAAAAATCATACCATGTAATTCGTCTTTAAAAAGACAAACACATGACATGATGACAGTAAAATTCTCCTGTTAGTGATTCCATAGTAAATTGTGAGGGAAAAACCAGGAAAAAACCTCATAATACTATGCCGACATTGTAAGTATTTGTTCGTGAATTTAGTTTACCTTCAACAAACATCAAAATTCTGATTTTACATGTTACGTTATTTAAAAAACATAAATGATGTATCCTCTATATGTTACTGACTTACTAATACTGGTATTTTCTTATTAATAACTTCCTCTTTCAATATTGGTAACCAGATCCTACTACATTCTGCCGAGGAATTTGCGACACAATTGGCCTCATTTAGCATAATTAGAGCCGCTTCTTTGATTTTTCTTTTTTTACCATCCGTTTCTTTTAGGACTACATTTGAATTATTCCATTGAACCCTATGTTCATTATCCCATGCGTGTTTACAGATTTGAGATTAATTAACTACTATTACTTTTTGAGGCTTAAATCGTTGACGGATTCGTAAGGGCTTATGTCCAGCAGAGAAGTTGCACCGTGCGGGACTAAAATTCACTCTGAGAGTAGGCGGGGTGCCTGATTTTTCGGGGGTCTTCTTTTAAAGTGCACCAAAAAACTATTTAGTAAAAAACTATTGATACACTTTTTGACAGATGTTTGACAAATGACATTTTACCACTTTATGTAGATAAAATTAGTATCTACACAATAGGACAAACATGAAGAATGTCCTAAAATGATATAGAGAGTATTGCATCGATTGCTGGTTAAAAAAATTTGAGAGCTCTTACCTGTAATATAAGAATGTCCTAACACTAACGGTTCAAAAAGCTATCCAAAGGTACAAAACGATTTATTATAGAGAAAAAGAGAGAAAAACAAATAGCATAAATAAAATTAGTACAAATACATAAAGAACTAAACAAAAATCCTACTACTAAATACTACTTACTAGCCAACAAGTCTTTCGAAAGTGTATGTGCACTATTGTCTATCCAATTCGTTATCACAAAGATCCTGGATCAAAAGCTGCGGAGATGTGGTAACCATTTGTCAAAGGCCAGACAGAGAACCATGCAAAAGCTTCGAAACCTTCGAAAAAAGGCCACTACTGTATTATAATCAATAAGTATCTGTGATTATAATGATTTATTGCTGTTATGCCAACAGCGGGACAAATCGTTGACCGATTTGGAGAGCACTTAACTACTATTACTTTTTGAGGCTTAAATTAAGTTTTAATTTAAATTTTCAATAATGAAAGAGGAAGTTATTAATAAGAAAATACCAGTATTAGTAAGTCAGTAACATATAGAAGATACATCATTTATGTTTTTTAAATAACGTAACATGTAAAATCAGAATTTTGATGTTTGTTGAAGGTAAACTAAATTCACGAACAAATACTTACAATGTCGGGATAGTATTATGAGGTTTTTTTCCTGGTTTTTCCCTCATAATTTACTATGGAATCACTAACAGGAGAATTTTACTGTCATCATGTCATGTGTTTGTCTTTTTAAAGACGAATTACATGCTATAATTTTTTTCTGACGGATATTCTCAAGTTAAAGTTGATTTCATGTAATCGAATGAACTATCTTATAAGTAAAGTCGTCCCAGGAGCGCAACTCAACAATATTGGCAATATCATTTTAAAGTCGTCTACTTTAAAATGCATAATGTATGTCTGAATTGTCAATATAAATGAGTCAGATAAAATTAAATTATTAGAAGAATTTTTCACTATGTAACAAAAAAACAAAATTTGTTTAATTTACTGTTTGTATTTTGAGAACGATTTCCGAAGTGGAAATTGAGAAACGTCAATAAACGTATTTTTATCTTTAATTGTGGCTTATTCCCAGTTAATAGTAATTAATATCCACTTATATTTAAAAGGTAGATAAATAAAGCACGGTTTATTGTTCTTATGGTGCCTATCTGTTACGGGTACTGGACACTAACATGGCAATTTTGAATTTACTTTGATCAAGTAAAAGGCAAATATCGTCTCCGGCTTCCTTACACAATGAAGCTTCGAGTATTTTTAATAACTTTAATGTGTTTGTCCTTGTGTAGAGCAGTGTGATGTATCATTTTATATTTATAACATTTTATTCTTGTCGGATACGCCACAATTGACGAAATGCCCCTAAAGATGCTCTAGGGAGCGAAAGTACTTGGGCAAGATTAAATAAAGTAAACTTTGCTCGATATTTGCCTTTTACTTGATCAAAAATCATTTATTCGAGCATTTAACCTTATATCAATATTTTGAATTTGTTGACTGCTGCCCTAAGTAGCCAGGTAGTGATTAAGTTAAATCATTTTCGTAGTTAAATTATTTTCTTAGGTAATGAAGCAAGGGTATTCTTCTTCTGGACTGAAATAAATCATAGTCTAGTTTATTACCCATCTGGCACAGGTATTCTAGTTTGTAACGTTCTATGGTATGACTAGATCGCGTTCTTTACCCATTAAGTATAGAACTTCTTCTTTGGTAACTTTGTCTATCCAGGAAATCTTCACTTAAAATGCTTCGAGGCTCTTTAGTCATGCTTCAGTTAAGGTCCATAACTCCACTAATATAGAAGAACGGAAAATACTTAAGATTTTAATAAACGAACTTTTATTTTCAATTTTATTTCGTGACTCTTACAGGTTTTTTTTATTTTGACGAAAGCTGATCTTACCTTCCTTGTCCTAATTTCTGTTGATTGTTCCCTCTTTTCGTTTAAATTTGCACACAGATGAGAAAAGTTGGTGATTTGTGATTTACGTTGTTGATTAACTAATAATTGTCCCTATCCTATTTTTTATCCTAAGTTATCCTATTTTTGCTTATAATCATGTATTTTGTTTTTATGCTTAAATCAAGCCCAAACCTGCAAGTTACTTCTACTACCCTAAGTTAATGTACGTAAATATATATTACGTAATTTAATCGCTATCAATAAAGGCAATGTACAAAATCTTATTTATATGAGGTTTACAAATAAAAGTATTGCATTCACCACAATAAACTGATTGTTTATTATCATTTTTCCTTGGGCACTCTCCACATCTCCCGCGAGATGGTTGGAGCACTACTTGTTCAGATATATTTTGCTGCCGTCGAAGATACTTTCGTAAATTTTTCGATATATGTTGAAAGGAACTGCGGGTTACCTATACATTTTTTACGAGTTCTTGTGACAATTGCGTTAAAAATGTTCTTCTTTGAATTAGTCTTGTAATGTTTGTATTAGTTTTATATATAATTAAAGCATTATTGGCAGCCACATATAAGAAGTGAAGGAAACAGCCAAAGTCCACCTTTTTGTTCGTCTTCCTACAATATAGTTAGCACAAAGTTATCACAAATATCTACTCCTGCTTTTGTACAATTGTAAAAAGTTATCAATTTTGGCTTTAAAAGATCGTTTGTGGATCCATCTATTTTATCATTGTAAAGCATGCTTGAAACCAAAATGACATTTTCGATATTTTAAGCTCATACGAGACCGTAGTCATTTTTTCTAAGAATGCTTCTTATTTTAAGTATGGAATATTGACAACAAGGAAGTTATTAATGCTAGAGTGAGGGACATTTGCGCATAATATTTTTTGGTTTGGTTGAATGTTTTTTTACTTATCTTTTTATTTTTGTGTATTTTTGCACGTTAAAATTATAGTAATTATAAAATTATTACTATAAAATCATGTCGTTGTCACATGTTTATAACTCTTCCAATACAACACTGAATCTACGACCCTAATCTATTCCTGGGTTAAATAATAATCACTAATAGCAGTTCAATGTGCCCCTTTTCACCCCCACACTTAAACACTTCCAGCTTTGATCTTTGTGATCCCGGCTTTAATCAATTTTCTGGATTGTAGGCCACCATGCATATTAACGAGAGGCCCATTATGGGATAACTACCTAGTTTCTAATTAAACTTCCACACTTTCCGTTTCCAGTGGCAAGTATTTTGTGCGTTCGGAATGATTGTGTGAAACCAAAAGGGATCTGCTCGGTATTTTTTTAAACAATACAAAAAAGTGTTTATGTCAAATTAAGTCTAAGTTCCAAAGATATTATAACTAGATTTTGGATTTTCAGTCATTATGCTTTTTCTCAATATTAAAACCAAATATAGCCTAACTCAAGATATTGATGATTTAAACCAAAAATATGCCAAAAAGGCAGTATCTTTATTGTTTATTTTATTTTTTTTAAGTTTTATGCTTATTTTACTTTTTACACTTATTCTTATTTTTCAATAAAAACTTTTAAGTAATTTGTTTTACTTGCAATTCAGCAATCTATACTCACTCATAACCATAGAAATCTATTATACTTGGAGAAGTAGTTTTGACTATTTCAGCTTCACATACAGTTCGTTGATCATTCTTCATCTTCAAGTTCCACTCCTATCAGAGATTGGAAATCATTCTGGCAATTATAATTTTATTGGTTACTCGCCTGAATAGTTCAATTGAACTGCATCCAAACCATTCACGGAGATTGCGTAGCCACGAGATTTTACGTCTTCCTACGCTTTTTCTACCTTTGATTTTACCCTGCATTATATTCCTTAGTAGTTCATACTTTTCACCTCTCATGATGTGCCCCAAGTATTCCAATTTCCTGATCTTTATGGAATTTAAAACTTCGCATTGTTTTCCTAGTTGTTCGAGAACTTGTTCGTTTGTTTTGCGATCCATCCATGATATTTTCAAAATGCGTCGGTAACACCACATTTCGAATGCTTCTAGATTTTTATTGTTGGATTTTTTAAGTGTCCAAGCTTCAACTCCATACAAAAGGGTAGAGAAAATATAACGTCGAAGCATTCTTATCCGGAGCGATATATTGATATCGCGATTACAAAAAAGTTTTCTCATTCTATTAAAAGTTGACCGCGCAATTTCAATGCGGCATCTTATTTCTTTTGTCTGATCAGTATCTTCTGTGATCCATGCTCCAAGGTATTTGTACGAAGATATTTGTTCAATTTCTGTATTATCTAGTACTAGCTTAACTTTGATGTTTTGTGCTTTTGTAAATACCTTGAACTTGGTTTTCTTCAAATTGATTTTTAGTCCATAATCGTTGCAATATATATTTAGTTGTTCAGCAAGGTGTTGCAGTTCTTCTAGTGTCCCTGCCAGAAGGACGGTGTCGTCAGCATATCTTATGTTATTAAGTGGCTCACCGTTTATTATAAGGCCCTCACTGATCTCGGCAAGCGCTAATTCTGAGATGGCTTCACTGTATAAATTGAATAACAAGGGTGATCAAATACACCCTTGGCGGACCCCACGGCGAATCTGGATATGCTTGGTCAGTTCGTTTTCAACTTCCACTTTTGCTGTTTGATTCCAGTAGAGGTTACAGATGATTCTAATGTCTCTACTATCTATGTTTTTATTTAATAAAATTTCTGTAAGTCGATTATGCTGCACTCTGTCAAATGCCTTCTCAAAATCAATGAAACAGGCATATACTTCCTGATTAATATCTAAGCATCTCTGCGAAAGAACACTTACTGCAAACAGTGCGTCTCGTGTTCCCAGTCCTTTAATAAATCCCATTTGTGTATTACTTATGCCTTCATCTAATTTCCTATGTATTCTATTGTGAATTACTTTTAAAAACAATTTCAAGACATGACTCATTAAGGCTATGGTGCGATGTTTATTGCACTCCTTTGCATTGGCTTTTTTGGGAAGCAGTATAAATGTTGATTGGAGCCATTCTTTAGGTATTATACCTGTTCTATATATGGTATTGAATAGATCCAAAAGAAGATCAATAGATACAGTATTCACAATTTTAAGTAATTCGATAGGAACTTCATCAGACCCGGGAGATTTACCACCTTTAGCTTGTTTCATTGCATATTCAATTTCTTCTCGTATAATGTCAGGCCCAGTATCATCCTTAAACTCTTTTGGTGCTTCTGTTCTCTCTTTGTCTTCAAATAGTTGTGCTATATACTGTGTCCATCTCTGCATTCTTTGGTTTATATCTGTTATAAGTGCACCCCTTTCATCTCTTAGTTGCCTAGTTTGAAGTGTTTTTCTCATTCCTGTTAATTCTCTAATTCTTTTATGCATGTTAAAAAAGTCATATTTTTTCTCAATTTCTTCTAGTTCTTGGCACTGCTCATGTAACATTCTCTCCTTAGCTTCTTTTATTCTCTTTTTTATGAATCGATCAGTTTCATTATATTTAATTGGATTTTTTGTTTTGAATGATTTTCTTTCATTCATTAATAGTAGTATTTCTTCAGTCATCCAATCTTTATGTTTTTTATTCTTTGGTTTTAAATTTTCATTTGCTGTTTTAATGATTGCTACTTTTATATTTTCCCATTTCCGATCAATGTTATAGCTACTTTTATTCAGTTCTTGGGCATTATGTAGATTTTCAGTAAGAGTTTTTACAGTTTGTTCCTTTGTTTGTGGTTCCCTTAATCTCTTAATATCAATTCTACTTTATGTGGGTTTTTTAACCAGTTTTAATTTGGTTCGTAATGTGACTACTATGGGGTTATGGTTTGAGCCGATGTCTGCTCCAGGGTAAGTTTTGGCAGACAGTATAGAATTACAAAATCTTTGTCTAATAAGGACAAAGTCAATTTGATTTCGGATTATTCTATTCGTTGTATCACCGGGAGATTTGCATGTATACAATCTTCTTTTTGGTAGCTGAAAAAGTGTATTAGCTATTACAAATTCTTCCGTCTGGCAAAATTGCATCAAACGGTCACCACGTTCATTTCTATTTCCTAGACCATATTCCCCCACATATCCATCCACTCTTCCCTGGCCAACTTTGGCATTGAAGTCGCCCATTACTATTGTAGTGTGATGTTTCTTCATTGATTTTAGGACTTGTTCCAAATCATGGTAAAACAGTTCGATATCGTCGTCATCTTTATCTGCCGTAGGAGCATAAACTTGAATAAAATTTACTGTACCTTTTTTAGACTGTAGTTGCATTGATAAGATCCTATCAGAATAAGGAGTAAAACTTCTTCTTCTTCTTCTTCTTCGTCTAGCCATTCACGTCCACATCTGAACATAAGCCTCTTCAAGTCTTCCTTTCCATTGGTTTTTATTGTACGCTACTTGTAGCCAATTTTTCCCGGCAGTCCTTTTCAGATCATCTGTCCATCTCATAGGAGGTCTCAAGGAGTAAAACTTATCACAGAGTAATAATTGACCTTTTTTGCAACTAAGATAGCAACACCATAACGATGATTTACCTCGTTGTTACCTGAATAATACATGGTTCTATTATTTGTAATTTGTTTGCCTGAACCTGGCCACTGTACGTCACTTATACCTAAAACATCAATTTTTAGGTTTTCCATTTCAAGCAGTAAGTTCGCTAATTTACCACTTGCATATAAACTTCTGACATTCCAGGTTGCTATTTTCAATGTCTCAAGTCCACAGGGATTTCTCTGGTTTACGACCTGGGAGGCCCTGTGATCTACAGTTATTCCTCCCCTGCCGGATCTTGGATTCCGTGCTCCATAATCAGTAAGTTTGTTTACTCTACTTGTCATTTGCCATTCATGACTTTACTAGGGGTACTCTAAGAGTCTTTAATGCAGTGGTTTCCCATTGTCTTCTGCATCCTTACGCCGTTGACATATTTTTCGATTCATCCGCCTTTAGGACCAGTTTCCCAACCCTTGGACAAAAGAGTGCCCTTCCACTTCTTAACTCATCTGCCCGCAGCCGTTGGTCATAAGTGGGTGATTGCTTATACCGGCAATCATTCGGTGAATTGAATTACCTGTTGGTCCACGGGAGGTATTTTATTTCCCTCCTACCCACCGGTAAACCGGGTCGGGCATTCCCCTATCCGCCACCTGGGGACGCGCTCTCTAGAGGTTACAGGTTCCTCCGTTGATCATTGCGTAAACCTAATCTTTACCTACAGGGTTAGCAGATCAATTCGTTCGATAAATACCTATAAATCCTCGATCTAAAATTATAATAATTCTTCAGCAGTAACGTTTTTCTACCTATCATCTTATAGTAATTTACTACATAGTTTAATTTTCATTTTTGTTTTAAGATGCGTCACTAGATGAGTGAAAATTAAAAACTATAAAGAATTATAGCATAATGGGGAAAAAGCCAGTGTTTTTATTTTAAAAAATTCACAAGGTACGAGAAGAAAGTATAATTATTTTAGTAATTCATTTGCAGTTAAGAAGCTGAAGTCTAAAAATTGGTTAATAAGAGTAGGTTTGATTGAATAATGCATTAGAAACTATGTAGGATCAACATTCAAACGTTTTTTGGTACCTACTTGTCCTTATTGACTGTTCAAATTAAAATTCCTCTTGTTTTTTATTAAATAGGGTGAATTTAACTTTAAAAATTAGGCACGCATTAGAACATGTTTAGTTTTTGAAAATATTTTTTGTTCTAGATACAATGTCGTTGGCATTAACTTCTAGGTACAGCGCACAAAGAAAATGTATTCTTGATTTATGTACAATCATTGTAACATCTAATATACCTTTAAATAAATTACAAAATATTTCTTTCATGTAGTTTTTGGAAAAATATTTTAAGATACATATACCAGAGGAAAATCCATTTATAAAAAATTATGTTAGCTATGTGCACCAGGAAACTATTCAAGAACTAAAAAACTACTTGTGGAAGATATGTTGTAAATTTACTTATCGGAGTTTTGATGAAGAAATTTCAACTACAGGATATTCCAACTACAAAAAATGGACCGCACAGAACAGAAACAGAGTATCCAGATTTTCCAATGAAGCAACAAGTTTTTACTTGCCATAATCACTTCGTTTTAACAAAGTATTACTCATTATTTCTGACGCAGCAGTGTATATGGTTATATCAGCTTTAAACTTAAATGTCATTACTCCGTGGCGTTACAACCCTTCGTGGGTTTTAGCCGACTCGACAACATGCCTCCACTGTTTCCTGTTCTGAGCAACCTCCATCCAATTCTCCGCGTCCATAATGCTTATTTCTCCCGCTATATTATCTCGGCACCGGAGACGAGGGCGTCGGCGTGGTCTCCTTCCAATTGGGACTTCCTCCGACACCAGTCTTATTGTTCGTTTGTCAAAATGTCTTCTGAGGTGTCCTGCCCATTGAAGTCTTCTGCAAGTTTCTGCATAGCTGTCCACAGTCTGGCCCTGCATACTCTATCAAATGCTTGTTTAAAATATATGAACATCTGATGAAGCTCACGATCAAACTCCCAGCATTTTTCCATTATCTGTTTTATTATGAATATCTGGTCAATAGTAGAGCGGCCCAGTTTAAATCCGCATTGATAATCTCCAACGATTTCTTCTGTGTATGTTTTGGTTCTTTCTAGCAGGATGTTTGCAAGGATTTTGTAGATGGTGTTTAGGAGTGTTATTCCCCGGCAGTTAATACATTGCTTTTTGTTTCCTTTTTTGTATATTGGTACAATAACCCGTTCTTTCCATTCATCTGGCATTGTTTCTTTTTGCCAAATGTCTTGAATTAGCTTGTATATAGAACTGTACAACGCTTCTCCTCCATGTTTTAGTCACTCTGCGGGTCTAGCAGATATCGCAACCTGGTGTCTTATTATTTTTAGGTTTTTTAATTGCCTGTATTACTTTTTCGTATGTCGGGTATTGGTCTTCTATTTCAGCTGCATGTACCTCTATGTTTGATGTATTTTTGCTAGATTGGTCGTTCAATAGTTAATAGAAGTATTCCTTCCAGGTTTTAGGATTTCCCTGTCATCAGTGATAAGCTGACTGCTGTCGTTTTGAAAAAAGTTTCCTGTTCTTACTCGGTACCCGATATTGATATGAGACTCCTTTGAAGAACTGTTTCGCTTGATTGTTCTTTCTTTTTTCTTCCATATCTCTGATTATTTGTTCCTGGTACTCCATCTTCTTCCTTTTCTTTAGTTTTCTTATCTCTATTATTCTTTGTCTATATATTTCATTGTTGTTGTGCGAGGGGTTTTGTAACATGTTTCATCTAGCCTTGCTGTTATGGCGTTCAGGCAATCATCATCGAACCATTCTTTTGTTGTTTTCTTTTTGAATAGTGTGTGCTAGTATTTCATCTGATACGCTTATCAGAGCTAATTTGATATTTTCCCAAGCTAGTCTATGTTGTTATAGTCTTCTGTCTGTGTTAGATCGATTTTTATAGCCTTTTAAAATTTCTGTTCTGTCTCCTTATTACGTAAAACTTCGGTATTCCATAATTGTGTTGGTGTATTCTTGTGTGTTTTTTTTAATGCTATTCTTGTCCTTATCTTCGCTTTTACCAGAAAACGATCCGAGTCTGCATCAGCTCCTCTTAGGCTTCTTACGTCTAGACAGTTACTACTCCTCCTGGAATCTACTAGAACATGATCGATCTGATTTCTTGTGACGCCGTCGTTAAACTTAAATGTGTTTTACCCAAAAATCACTTGTACCTGCTTGGCACATAGCTTAAATAGAGTGTCTCAAACTATAAGCAGCAATAAACTTCTCTTTCTTCTCTTTCCCTTGTTAATGAACTTATTAAAAAAGAAGAAACAGTTATTATGGAGCTTTTACGGGTACAATTCTTCAAGAAACAAGTACGTAATACCTCATTACTGCCTAAGCCTGTTGAAAAGGTTGGGCACTTTGTGCATAGGCTGCAATATATTATGCAGAAAATTTAAAAACTGTTGTTTGTAACCTATCCAAATCAGTCAGTAAGACACTTTAATATTGTCAAACGTAGTACGGCTTATTTAAAAACCTTGTTTGCCAACCGGGTACCCGGATACCGGGATTTCAACGGTTCACTAATAACCTCCCAAATCCATATATATATGTATGAGCTTATAGCTTTATTTTATTTATTTAAAGCAACAAAAAATAGACCAACCGGGTACCAGCCTATGAAAGTCATGGATTTCATATAAAAGATGTTTGCAAAAAGGGAATAAATAACTACCATTAAACAAATAGTTATTTCAATCATTTATTTATTTATTATAAACTTAACGACTAGATTCCATACATTTTGTTATTTTTCCAGTATGCTCATCACAGACTGGCTTTTGGCATTTATAGCAGACTGTTCTGGTCTTTTTTTTATTTACAAATAGGCAACTTGTAATAAGTTTCCTGTCAGTGTTGCCTCGTGGTTAATTATCAGTAGTTGATTGAAGTTCAATCAGCTTATCGTAATAAGTTTCAGTCACTAGTTTTGTCAAATGGTGTCGCATGATTTGCTTATTGGAAGCTCGCTTTTCAGTCTGTTATAAAATAATCTAGGGAGAAGATGTTATTCTTCTAAAAGTATAATTGGATGCCTAATTCAATTACATCGCCTCCTGGCGATGTTACTCGTGGAACTACATCGTAATTGTTGGAGAGAAGCACTGGTGAATATAGATATTATGAAACTTGTGATGTATCTTATTTATTCGCTACGTATATGCATGGAATAGAGTATCCAAACTTGAATTTGGAGTACAACTCAGATATTTTGAAATTAGGACACTCTTATTAATTACGTGGGCCCCAGGGTTCCAATTAAAAACGATTTTAATTAAAACAATATTATTTATAAATTTTAATATCTTAGTATCTAACAATAAAACACTGAAAACTTTGTTTTCAAACTTCCACAAAATTTATTTTAATCTCTTATCACTACAGCGGTTTCGGCTGATTGCCTTTCTCAAGTGATCTATTTTTGGCATGCGTTTACATTTTATAGTCTCTAATGAAATAGGTTGAGCAGGGGAGAACTGTTTGTCTCAAGTTGGTCATTTAGAATTATATCTGTGTTATTTAATTTGTTGATTTCCATAGATTCTAACAAGGATAGCTTAAGGCTTTTATTTTAAATGTGAAGAATTTTTAATTCGTCAATAAAAGAATGATTGTGATCTAGAAGGTGAAGTGCGTAAGTGGAATCTATTTTTCTATTATTGAAAGCCCTTTTATGTTCGGCTAGTCGTTTATTAAAGTTTCTACCAGTTTGACCGATGTAAGTTTTTGAGCAGTCGCTACATTTAAGTTTGTACACACCACTGTATAAGTGGTTTTTATTTTGGCTCTTCTTGTTTTTGATATATTTGCCTAGGTTGTTATTTGTTCGGAAAGCTGGTGTTATTCCTTTCTTTTTATGTGTTTGGCTATTTTAGTTGATATTTTGCCTGTATATGTAATCGAGCAAAAGGTACTGGGTTTTTTCTTTGGTGGTGGAAATACTAATTTCAGGGCTTTCTTGTGTAGTTTTTGATTTTACATTTTATTAATTGTTTGTTCGTTGTATCCGTTGTTTACTGCTATTTGCTTGATGATATTTAATTCTGTCTCAAAGTTGTATTTTGACATCGAAATTTCTGTTAATCTATGTAACATACTATGATAAGCTGCCAGTTTATGTTGTGTTGGATGGGATGATGAATTGTGTATAGTCGTGTCAGTATAGGTGGTTTATGAAATATGGAGAAGTCATGTTTGTTTTTAAGTCTGATAATTTTTAAATCTTTAAAAAAGATCTTTAAAGATTTAAAAAAATCTTTACAGATTTAAATGTTTAAAAAAAACAGAAATGCCATAAATTTGGATTACCTGGGATCCCACGGGGATGAAAATGGATTCCCAATAGAATAATCTGGGATCCAATTAGTAATTAGATGGAGCAAATACGAAGTCAAATGTGCCAAGAAGCAAAATATACAAATATATAGAAACAAAAGGTATAAAAAATGTTTACCCTTTGACAGAGTCTCGAAATACAAGTCAAACTTCTCTTACTTCTCTTATATCTTAATGCACGAAAACGTTGAAGAAAAAGGTCAAAAAACACCTACCGGGGATGTTTAGGCAGTATATGCCTGTGAAGGCAAAGAGAATAATGATTACGATCTCAGCTGACTAAGGTCGCAAATACGTAAAAGAACATCTAGTCGGCTATCAAAATTTTTCTATAGAAATTTGGATCTCCAATTATTTTAACTTGTACTAAAAACTATATTTTTCTATTAAAACGTAAACGCCAAACTATCCATTTCTTATTCAACAAAGAAATCTGTGAGTTACCTTTATGTTACTCTGGAACAGACAACTTTGACACTTCCTTTAAATTTTACAAGAAATCATGTAATTACGCTATCAATCAGACGTTATTATTGTCTATTTCTGTTCCCCGAACCACTCAAGAAAAGGTTTGTATCAGCGTTTAAAAATAAATGTCAATGAATTTTTTATCAAACAATTTCTTAGTGTATCTTTTGTTCAAGAATGAGAGAATCGATGGATGGCACGATATTTCAGTGGCGTATTTAGGATTATTTTACTTGTCATTAGTAAAAAGAGTAGTAAATACTAAAATGGGAATTGTGTAAAAAATAGAAACAAGCAAGCTTTAAGTATGCTAAACTTTAAAATTATGCCTAAACCTAATACCTAAGCGATTCTCCTACCTGTGGATTCCGTCAGATGGATGGATGAACTTCTACTTTAGTTTCGTGTAATTTTCAGAGCTTGAGACCTTAATCCTAGATGGCACTACGGCAGGTGTACCGGCTATATTTAATGTTTTATTAAGGCCCGATTGTACATTGCAGGCTTAAGCGATCGCTTAATTGAACCGGCCTCAAATTTGAGCGTGGGTTCAACTTCATGAGGGTTGTTCAATGGCAAGTTTAGTTAAACCAAGGCTCATACAAATTTTGATAAGGTTGGCAACGTAACGCATGCGTATTCATTTATAGGTTATATCTCAATTTTCCCGCTAATTTTATATTATTTAGTTTTTGAACGGTTTTTGTGAATAAAAGTCCACTAATAATTCTGTTATTTAATATTAGTTTAATTTAATTAATTAGTTTAATTTTTAATCATTTCCCTAAGTTAAATTTGTGAATAAACCATTTGAATAGGTAAGTTTTAAAGTATATTCTTGCAATATGTTTATTTTCATGTGAAAAATTGTTTGTAGAAGTATATTTTTTATAAAATGGACGCAAGAAGAGCTCCCAATTTCACCGTTCAAGAAGAAAAGATATTGGTATCTTTGGCAAAAAAGTACAGCCACATTTTAGAAAATAAAATGTCCAATGTGGACATGAATACGAAAAAAGTGGTGGCATGGAAAAAAATAGAGGAAGAGTACAATTCTTCAGTCGGGTCAAATTTTCGTGAGGTAAAAGTGCTTCGAAAGAAGTACGAGAACATTAAAAAAAGGTCAAAACGAAAATTTGCTGATGAAAAAGCACATGTTATGGGTACAGGTGGAGGTTCCCAGATGGACAGTCAGATCAATGAAATTGACATCGATATAAAAGAAATATTAGGTACCCGATTAGAAGGATTGTATTCGGAATTTGATGATGATGCTGTGGTCCAACAACCTGAAGAGGTGTATGAAGCTGGTGATGAAACTGAGGAAAGTGGTATGTTATACAAAATATTAAAGGTATATTTTAAACTAAATAATAACTGTTTCAGGGGTACATTATGATCTAGAAGATTGGAGTCCCTCGCTTACAAATAATGCAATTGTTGATGATCACACATATTATGCAGATCAGGAACCATCCACTAGCGACGGGTCAAAGCATATACTTAGTGACAGTAAGTAGAAACAAATAAAGTGTAACTTTTTTTATTATCTTCTTTTGGTAAAGTTCTGACAAAAAATCATGGCTGTACCAGTTGCATATACAGTTTATAGTTTAATATATTACTGATAATTTATTTCCTGAACTGTTATTCTCGTATTTATCTTATTAGGTTATCAATATTTTCAACATTGTATGAATATTCTCTGGTTTTGTTTACTTATTTGTTTGAATATTCATAGAACTGTTGTATAAAGAACTAAATTCTAGAAAGGGTAAAATAAGAGATAAGTAGATCAAGAATATCTACGATAGGAAATATTATTATTGTTATATAACATGGAATTAAATATAAAAATATAATTAAAGGAACGGACTTCTCGAAGCTAAAAAGACAAACATATTGTATTTGATATTTTGAATTCAATATTTTAATATCATTGTTGTTGAGTTATTCTGTTGTTAGTACTTTTTGACTTATGTATCTTTGATTTATTTATATATAGCTTATTTACAGTACTTATTTTGTTAAAACTTACAGGAAGTGAAAGTAAAGGGAGCAAATGTGAGCCAGAGAAATTAAAAAAAAATGTTTCAAAACCATTGGTTGTAGCAGATAGTAAGTTATTATAAATAATAGTTGTATGTATTAGTTTCATTTTCAATTTTTTTAGAAAAAAAATACAAGACTGATACAATTGCTACAAAGATATCACAATGGGCAGCTGCAAAAACAGAAATAGAGGAATTTAAAGAAGGGCTCATAAAAGAGAAGCATATGTTAGAGCTACAGATTTTAAAACATGAATCCGATGCAAGAATTGCATTAATGAAAGAGGACCAAAAAAGTAAAATAAAGTTGTCAATATTTGAAAAACATCCAAATTTATCAAAGGAGCAGATAAATATAATATTTAACAAAATTTCTGATTTAAAATAAATATATATATATAAAATAAATCTAAATTTTGAATTTATTTTTGATCATCTTTCTATTTGTGTCATCATATCTCTTTTTTGTAGCTTTTTTTTCTTGGGTGTCTTGTCTAATCTCCATGACGTTGTATTTTCCCCCCTCTGTAACTGTAAATAATTTTCTCTTAGGATTAGCCCTCCCTAGAACATGTTATATACACATTCTATCCAAGAGATGTGCAGCATTCTTCTTCATCTTGTTTTAATCACATGTTGAATTCTTCAAGATGGTCAATTATTTTTGCTTTCAATGCCCACATTTCAACACTATATTTATAATAACACTAATAGCACATATAATGGTTAAATATAATAATTGTAAGTATTCTTTTGTGCATTCCACTAATTTTATTACTGTTTTAGAGAAAAAATATGCCACAATAAAGTTTAAAAAAAGTTTATTAGCAACTTGTTCTCAAAATACAAACATTAATAAATCAAACAATTTTTGTTTTTTGTTACTTAGTAAAAAATTCCTCTAATAACTTAATTTTATCAAACTCATTCATATTGAAAATTCAGACATATATTATAAATTTTAAAGTAGACAACTTTAAAATAATATTGATTCCTAATTCTAATGTTTGCCTCAAATAAATTTGCAGCTGGTGATTGAGAATTTCCTAAGGGTATTATCAGATATTTCTTGACTCCGTAACCACTATCACCAACCAAAAGATACTAATCTAGTTCTTCACATGCTCTTCTCATAGATAACTTTTTATTGCTATGGTATCAAAATCACCCAAAAATGTTAATATTTGTCTTATTCTTCTAGTAGTAGGAAGTGGGTAGGGCAATTAAATAATTTATAATGTAAATAGGTTTGTATAATTTTTATAATAAGTGATATAATTTATTAACAAATCTAAAATGATTTATATTTTTACAATACTTACATATTGTAAAAATATAAATGATTTTAGATTTGTTAATAAATTATGTACCTACATTTAATTTAATAAATTTGCAAAATATTCATTCACAAGTTGAAATCTTGCTATATTATTATCAACTTCTCTTGCTCCTCTATCAAAGACAGCTTCATTGTCTACATTTCCTATTGCCATTGCTGCTTCCTCTTCTTCATGGAGTATGGGTAGTGGTAGTGGATCATTAAAAAGAATTGCAATATTATGTAACACAAATGTTGCAATTACAATTGCTTCTATACGTTGTAATTTTACCCTTATCCCAAAGGCTAAGACAGGAAACCGCCGTTTCCATATTCCAAAAGTCCTTTCTATTGGATTCCTGGTTCTAATTTGTGCCTCATTAAATAAATTTTCGGCTGGTGATTGAGGATTGCCTAAGGGTGTTATGAGATATTTTTTGATTCCGTAACCACTATCACCAACCAAAAGATATCTTCCATAATGCGCACTTTCTAAATCTGCTCTTAGCCTAGAATTATTAAATATGGTTGAGTCATGTGTAGAACCAGGCCATCGACAAACTATATTTTGAATTCTACATTCTGCATCACACACTACTTGGACATTTATAGAAAAAAATCCTTTTCTGTTTCTATAAATTTCTTACCAATACATCTTGGAAAACGGCTAATCTTATAAAATTCCTTGCTGACTGTTTTCATCTCACATTCGCTTTGTGGCATCTTAATGAATTGTTTGCCTAGACTGGCAATTGCTCTGGAAACTTTATGGACAATTCTGCAAGCTGTTCATTTGTCGATGCCCATAAAATCACCCACTACTTGCAAAAAGGAGCCAGTTGCATAAAACCTTAAGGCAACAAAAACCATATTTTCTGAAGATACAGCTTGGTTCCTAAAATGTTAATAAATTTCATTTAATAAATAACATATTTCCGATTGTTTTATCATTCTTACCTATCCGTTGGATTTCTTATTTTATCAGCAATATTTTGATGTAAATAATGAACTGCATCTTTAGATAACCTAAATCTTTGCAAAAATTCATTATCATTCCATTTTTCAAAATGATTGTCTCTGGTCCTAAATTGTTTTTGCGTTCTTCTTCCATCTACAATATTTATCATTTCCAGAAAATCTTCGTCGTCAGTTAAATTTTCAAAGTTATTCATTTTTTATAATATAACACTACAGTAACAGAAATTATTAAGCTTTCTATTGACAATTACACACAAATAGAAATATGTGAGGTTAAAAATGCCTGAGCTGACGTTGAACCGTCAAACTTCTATCGCTCAGTAGAACCCGTGTTTAAACCGAGCTCAAGAATTAAACTTTAGATGTACAACCCACTTTATGCGTGAAACTCGGTAATGGCGCTGAGCTTGAGTTGAGCTACGAATGTACAACCGGGCCTAAATGAAATAAAAATAAATAAATGATTTTGTTGAAAATAATGAAAGAAATGAAAGATACTCGTTACAAATGTTTACAATGAATTGTAAACATTGAATGAAAAAATATTAAATGATTTAAAGCAAAATCATATGGTAAGCAAATACAATAATTTCTACAGACTAAATATATTTTTTTATGTTTAATAAGATTTATTTTAAATAACGTTTAAATTCTTGGGTTATCTTTGAAAATATTATTGAATATATTATAATAAACTCGATGAAAGGATAATGGACTTAAAACAAGTAAATAATTATGGTAATTCTGATTAAAGACAACCCAAAAGAATTTCAAATTTAATATATTCAAAACTACTATTTTCGTTATATGAGAATCTGTATTTAATACTGTTATATTTTCTTTAAAAAGTGAAGGTATTTGTGAACTGTTAAAAACAAATTTTGTACAAAATTTTCAAATAAAGTGATATCACCTGGTAGCAGAAATGTTGTACATTACCTTAACTACATGTTTATTAATACATAACTATTACATTAACTTCCTTGGAGTCAGAAAACAGCTAAATATTAAGTCTCTGGCAGAATTTTGTTCATCTACACTAGTTTGCAGTTTTCCGAAACACGTTTTTATACTTTTTTTCACTAAAATGTTAGTTCCATATATAACAAATGTGTTTAAATGGAGGATGAATGTTAAGAGTAAGTAATGCGATATATTTTTATATCGAATTTTCAAAAGTTTCCATATTATGGCAATTTTATGAAAGCAGCTTCAAAAAAAAGCGTGTACATCCTTACAAGTTTCACAAAGGACTCTCCTCTATCATTTCAAATGCATTGTTTTTATACCTTTTCTGCTAGCGTCCCTTTTCTGTCAATGGAAATTAAACAAAATAAAGAATTCTTGCTTTGAAATTTTAAATGAATGAATAGAAAATGGAAACACTTTTGACATTTAGAATAAATCTACTTTTGATATAAAATTGAATCAGATACTTTATCACTTTATTCTGGTGTTCCACCTGGTCTATCTCTCAGAGTTCTTCCATTACATTTATTACTCTTTTCTCTTTTTTTCCTTAATTTACTTATATGTTAAAGGTTCTACAGATTGTGCCTGTTAACATTGGAATAAGAAATGTATTCTCAACCACTAAGACTCCTATATCTAAACAGGAAAAAACGAATGTAGTCTATAGAGTCCCTTGTTGGGACTGTGAGTCTACATCGGACAAACTGGTCGGTCCTTGAAAAGACGCCTTATTTCGCACAAAAGTGATATTAATTGTTCAAAAAACATGTGTGGATAAGACACATGTTTTATCAACAAACCATCAGGCGGATTTTGAGAGTACAGAGATTTTAGCCACTGAAAATAATTATTTCTAAAGAACTTTGCTTGAGATGTGTTAACGTAAATTATTTTATAATACAACAGATCGTTAATTATACGTTAATTCATAATACAACAGATCATACGTTAGCACTGAAAGGTTAAAAACTATATTTGGCTTTCCGATCAGGACTTTCCTACTAGGTATTTTCAAACATTCCACAGTGTTTTAAAAGTCGCCACAAACTGGAATTTATCCTCTTATTAGTGTTTTCTTGGGGCGCCACTGTTGCCTGTACAAGTTGTTGTATTAGATATTGATAAGAACCTTTAAATGTGCAAATGGATTGAAGGTATTGAAGAGCGAAAACGTGACAAGATTCTAATTTCTAACTTTTTAAACTAAAAAACTCAAATTTAAAGTACTTTTTGTTGGTGTTTAGAAATAAACCTGTGATAAATAAATAAACGCTTTATTTGATTTGTCTGAGATAAAAAGAGGGACGAAAGTTTGTTAAAATTTGAGGGAAAAAAAATTCGAAAAAACATTTAATGAGTAAAAAGCTATTTCTATTTATTAAATTATTTCATTATCAAGGAGTGAGTTGTGAGACCAACAATTAAAATAAAAATTGCTTTAAAAATCAAAACCAATAGAATAATGAAACCAATTCAATTTGCATGTTATTCTAGAAAATTTTTCTAGAAGTATTATTTACCTTCATCATTCTGTCTGGATTCAAAGTTTGAGCCCCTGATACAAATACTAAATTGTACTTTGATTACTTTATTATGAAATATCAAATACAGAGATAAGAAAAGAGCTTGCTTCCCTTCTTTTGGTTACCTGTCATCTGTCGCCGTTGACAGCCCAACGCAACGTTGCCAAACAACACATAAACTAACAATTAAATACACATCACATTCATTGTATTTAGCATGTACATTCTTGTCATGTAGGTACATCATTCTTTTAATATACCCGTGAATATTCAATAAAAGATCTTGATCAGAATTTTTTGGTTCCATTTTTTGTTAGGATTTAGGTGAGCATTGTTCAGATGCATTTTCCCTATATTTCTTTTCGTTCTTTCTTATTCTTCGTTGTCTATATTTTGTTTGTTATTCTCGGAATATTCTAATTGCAGCTGTTTGTTATAACCCTTTTTTATATCTCCAGTTATATCTCCAGGCCTAGCAGATTTTTTCGTTCGTAAGCTGTGTATATATTTCTTTAATTTCGTTTAGATTAATCCATAAGGTAATATAAAGATGATAAAGCATCTATTATTTTACCTTTATTTTGAATATTTCTGCTCTATTTTCTGTCAAAACCTTTTCAAAATGACTCTCCCATTGACCAAAGTTTTTTCGTCTTTATTTCGTTAATTTTCGTCTTTATTTCGTTAATTTTCGTCTTTGTTTTGTTAATTTTCTTTCGTTAATTAATCACGACATTTTGATAAAAAAAGTAAACTTCTACGGAATTCGTGGTATTTTTTGAATTGATTCCAATCTTACTTGAGGAATAGGAAACAACTAGTTAGAGCAAATATTACTGACTCTAGTCACAAAAGCATTGTATGTGGAGTACCACAAGGTTCTGTATTAGGTCCTCTACTTTTCGTTATCTTGATAATAGACATCACTACCTTAAAAATCGATGGAATATTTTTTCTTTTTGCTGATGATACCAGCATTACCTGACGAAACTCTAATGTTGCAACCTTCATGCAAATATAATTTCTGATCTACTTAAAATAAAAATCTGGTCCGACTCTAATGTATTCTCTTTTAACGTGGATAAGACAGTAGCATTATGCAATAAAGGAGCTTCTCAACCCTTGCTTCTTAATAACAACCAGATCAATATCCTTGATTCTGTGAAATTTCTTGGTATTTTTATAGACAGCAACCTTAAAAATAGTCCCTTCATATCTATTTGTTAAGCAAGAAACTAGCCTGCTATGTAATAGGATCTGTTTCAAAGGAAATCAATTTAGCATCTTTCAATATATTTTTCATATACCTATATAACATATTTTATTTTCGTCTTTTTTTTTCGTCATCTTCGATATGGCCTTCATTTTTGGGGTTCAGTAGATTAACACATTGCAGAAGCTACTTTAAAATCACGGGATTTTTAATTCTTTCCTCTTTATATATTTTAGAAACTCTTTTAGAAACTTAATTCGTAAACAACTACATGTTTTTCCAGCAGGACCTAATCATGACTACTCTACCAGAAATTCAACCTTTGATATGTATTTACCGATCCCATCCACTGAGTTAAGAACTAAACTTAAGAGTAAAAAATCTATTTTATATTCGACAAAAGAATTACACAACCATCTCCCTTTGCAACTTATATCTGGAACTTCTTTTCTTAAGTTCCGTAATTTGACAAAAGCCTATTTATCTAAAAGACCATATTATTTAGTGGAAGAGTTTCTTAACGAATAACTAAGAAATTACAGTACGTTTAGGTACAAGCAACTAAAGTATTTTTGTGTACCTATATTTGCGTTACATTACACATACACATTTTTATGAAATTGGCATCCAACACCTCCCAGTCACACATTTTTTGTTACAGTATTTTAAAAATGATAGTGCTCATAGAGGAAAAAACACTGGTTATAAACCCACAACTGCCTTTTATAAAAAATATTACGTATTGGTAGTACTGGTACTGGCAAATTTTGTTGATAGTCAAAGCTAATACCATCTAGTAGTTTTTCGCCCGTTTTAGCTTCTTTACTGAATAGTCTAGGCGTGATCTGTTTTGGATTGTACATCTTCCATAGAAAGCTATTTTTGCTGGAATCCCTTCAGGATGTGCCCAATATCGATAATCACGATATGTGCCAGTCGAAAACCATGTGCTAAATTTTTTATTTAACAAAATCTGAAAACAATCGAAAATTTCTCATTTTTTTGCTCCTATTTTCGTTTATAATTCGAAAAATATTGATCCTAGAGAAAAAATTATAGGAAGTAAAAGTTTCGTTATTCAATTTTACACAATATTTTGTTAGCTAGAAATTGAAGATTTAGTGTTTATTGTTGAAAAAATAGCAATAATTGGAAAAAAATTACAAAAAAATGAAGTTAATCCTTTAAATGTTTTTGACTTTCTAAACTTGACTTACAAGCTCCATATTCCGTCTAGAAAAACTTTTTTATATGTTTAAAACGTGTGCTAAATTTTGTTAAGTTCGGTCAGATAGGTTTTGCATAATAATTTTGCAATCCAGCCTACTGGAAAACAATCGCAAATTTGAAAATTTGCGACTTTTTTTCAGTAGGCTGGATTGCAAAATTATTATGCAAACCCTATTTGACCGATCTTAACAAAATTTAGCACACGTATTAAACAAATTACAAAGTTTTTCTAGGCGAAATATGGAGCTTGTAAGTCAAGTTTAGAAAGTCGAAAACATTTAAAGGATTAACTTCATTTCTTTGTACTTTTTTTCCAATCATTGCTATTTTTTCAACAATAAAGATTAAAGTTTTAATTTCTAGCTAACGAAATATTGTGTAAAATTGAATAGAGAAACTTTTAACTTCTTATAGTTTTTTCTCTAGGATCAATATTTTCCGAATTATAAATGAAAATATAAGCAAAAAAATGAGAAATTTTCAATTATTTTCATATTTTCTTAAATAAAAAATTTAGCACAGGGTTTGCGACTGGCGCATATCGTGATTATCGATATTGGGCACATCCTGAAGGGGTTTCAGCAAAAAATAGCTTACTATGGAAAATGTCCATTATGGTCTGAATTTCTACAGATCCCACCTAGTCTAACAGAGTATTCTTGATTCAATTGGGATTTTTCTTCTGGATTTTTCGCCGCATCTATTTGATTTTTGAATTTGTCACATGCATTGCAGACGTCTGTTTTAGGTTTTCCAAGTGAAAGATTAAATCTGATGTTGAATATGTGCAGATAAAAATCATATTAATTTTTAATAAAAAGTGGATTTTACTGAATTATCATAAACCGGGATAAACAAATTGAATAACTCATAAACTATTTGGTCGACCTGTTTAAAATTTAGGATACTTAAATAATTCATTAACTGCCATCATTTTAATTAGCTATATTACATGTGTTTATACAAAAAACAAAGTTATTAACATTTAGATATTACTACAAAATTAAGTTGTTTTTATAATTATTTTGGTCAATTGCTTCTGTATTTTATTTTGGATCCTCTTAAAATAAGGAAGTTGTTATGTTCTACAAATTTTATTTGAAACATTTTTTCTATAATGTATAATAAACTTTTTATAGGCAAAAACTATGTTTTAAACTTTTTAAGATTGTTAAAAATAACAAAACAAAATAAAATCAGCTGTGCAACTTCGCGAATTTTTCATCAGCTACTCTTATATACCTTTTCTTTTTCTTCTTTACGTACCATCTCCGCGATGGAGGTGGGCAATACTGGGCAATCAATCTGATCTTAGATGCTGCCGCTCTGAATGGTTCGATTGATGTGTATCCGTACCATTCCCTTAAGTTACGCAACCACGAGATTCTTGTCTTTCCTACACTTATCTACGCAGGTATTGCAGCTTTCGTGTCTTGATGGTTTCCAATATTTCCATTCTTTTGTTGACTCTTCTCATGACTTCGTTGTTTGTTACATGCTCGGTCTACAGTTCAAACCACAGTTTAAATGATTCCAACTTTTTAGTAGTCCACTCGTTAGGTGTTTATGCTTCTATCCCGTAAAGCAGAGTCGATAAAATATAACACTTTAATCAAGTGTCAAGTCTAATTGCAGTTTTCTTGCACAAAGTACCTTTCTCATATTATTGAAGTTTGTTCGTGCTTTCTCTATTTGAACTTTGATTTGTTTGGAGTAATCGTTTGTGTGATTAATTATTGTTTCTTATTATGTTTTCAATTTGTTCTAAAGTTTTAACGTTAATTGTCAGGCTTTCATCATTATTTTGGGTTTTTTATATCCTCATAACTTTAGTTTTTTATGTTTATTGATAATCCATCTTCTCCATATTTAACTCTCTTATACATTAGCTGTTGGTGTTCTTGGAGGTTGTCTGCTATGATGTTAGATCTTTCGCATATATAATGTTGGTTATTGGTGTTCCATTGACCTTTATTCCTGCTGTTTCACCCTTAAGACTCTTTTCATAGTTTCTCCAGAGTTTTCATTGAATAGTAGTGATGGCAATACACACCCCTGTCGCACTACTCTTTTAATTTCGAACTCTTCTGATGTATGAATTCTTATGTTCTTATAATATAGATTTGTTATAATTCGAAGGTCATTGTATTGTCATCGTGTTGCTTTGAGGACGTCCATTAGCTCTTTGTGGCGGACTTTATCAAAAGTCTTGTTGTAATCTATTAAACAGACGTACATATCTTGAACGTTGAACGCAAAGACCTAACCTACCTAATCTTAACTAACCTAACCTAACCTAACTTACGTCTCTACGGAATCCAAATTGGCTTTCTTTAATATCCATATTAAGTATTTGGTAAATGTGTTTATAAATGATCTTTAAAAACATTTTAAGTGTGTGATACATCAGGATTATGGCGTGGTGGTCGGTGCATTATCTAGCATTTTTCTTTTTTGGTAAACAAATATTTACTGGGTATGTCTCCCGACTGATAAATTATATTAAAGATCTTTAAGAGGACATCCATGTACTAATTTTCATTTATTTTAAGGATATCAATAGGCTGTTGATCTGGCCCTGGGCTTTTTTCGTTTCTGGTGTTCTTTATGGCATACAATATTTCTTCCTTTGGAATTTCTATACTTTTTTCTCTGTCCTCGAAAGATATGTCTTGTAGGTTTCCTCTTTCGTCGTCGAAGAGCTCTTCCATATACTCTTTTCATCGTTTTAGCTTTTCGTCAGTCGTTATCACAGTATTTCCATTTTATCTAAAAGAGTTGTGTGATGGTTTCTTTTTTGCAGCCCTGCCATTTCTTTAACTTTTTTATGTAGATTAAATAGGTCGTATTTTTTCTGAAGATCTTCTATCTCTTTACATTTTTCCTCATAGTAAGTTTGTTTTGCCTCTCTTATATACCTTTTAGAACCTTCAAAGATCTGTATAAGATTTTTTCAGATTTTTTTTCTTCATTGAATGTGGTATATGATTAAAAGAACAGCATGGTTTTGAACGAGAGTAACGTGGAGATACATAATTTTAAATAAAAAGAACGACCTAGATCTAAACTATAAATTAAAAATCGACAAAACATAGATACATTCAAAAAAATTATTTCGTTCAATATTTTAGATAGTGTTAAATTAATAAATTAAAATACCCTTCTTAATTTATTACATTAGGTGTTAGTGATTGATTTCTACAAGTTTCTGTCTCAGACAGTCTAGAAGACAAGGTGCTGTCGTTATAGTCATTTATGATTTCTACATACTCCGACTCATCTGGCTTTGTATTAGAATGTTGTAGGTCCGAATTAGCATCTTGTTTCTTGAGCATTGTTGGCATATTTTTTGCAATTTCAAGAAATTTAGATTTAACTGCAGACATCTTCATATTTTCTCCCAAAACGATCACATTTACTTGAACTTTCTCGACTTTTTCTGTAGTACGAACTCTAAAAACGAAAAAAACGTTTGTTTTTTATTAATAATAGAGTAACAATAAACAGTATACAATAGATAATACTTGGCGATAGTTGAGAAATACACACATACAATTTTCAATTGTTAAAATTATAAATAAAACGTAAGAATTTGAAAACTTCCCACTGTAAAAATGTCTTTATTAAAATATGAAAGATAGGAAATACAAGTAATTTCTTAAGAGGGAGATATTAGGTAAATATTATTAATGCTTAAGGTTTAATCCTTTAGCAACGGTAAATGCTGTCCTTACAATTTAGTTAGCTATTTAGTTAAAATGCCAAATAACAATATTTGCAATAACAATGTACAGATAAGAAAACAATCAAAAACTAATAATAGAATAATATTAAGTTTCAACGGTTAATAATACGTGTTTATTAAATGGTGCTTTTGTAAATTGTATCAATTGATTTCCAGAGGGTCTTCCTTTTTTGTACAACTTGAAGTGAGGCGCGTAACAGAGGGCAAGTCAAGAAAAGTCACTTCTTTGCCGAATAAAGTATACTATTTTTTCTTCAAACGTAGCAATTTTCAACCATAAATAGTACAATTCATACGCTATTTTTACTCGAAATTAACTGTGACAACTATCAAAGTCATCGCCTCTAAATTATAATAAAGGTATAATATAGTATTTATTAACATAGTATGTACATTAGCTTAGCTGTTATTATTATTATATTAATCATGTTTCACTAATTGACATATTTAAATTCTGTAACAAAACTTGAGCAACATATTTCCAATTTGTTGCTCAGGATAGAGACCGATGGAAGGAGTTGGTTAATGTCATCAACCCATCTCATCTGTGGTCTTCCTCTTGGTCGTTTACTTTCGTAAGGTCTCCAATGTTGCATTATAGTATTCCAACGTTGGTCTTTCTGTCTAGCAGTGTGGCCGCGAAGCTCCATTTAAGTTTGGCAATTTTTGTTGTTATTTCCTCGACTTTTGTTTTGGATCTTACCCAGTCGTTCCTCTTTTTTTCTGACAGTCGTATACCTAACATTGCTCTTTCCATTGTTCTTTCTGTTGTGGCTAGTTTATTCATGTTTGCCTTAGTTAGGGTCCAGGTTTGACATCCATATGTCATGATAGGAAGGATGCATTGGTTGAACACTTTGCTCCTCAAGTATTGAGGTATTTTGCGGTTCTTAAGTATCCAACTAAGTTTTCCAAATCCTGCCCATGCTAGTCTTGCTCTTCTAGTAATTTCCGCACTTTGGTTCTCTTTGTCAAGTCTCAGGATTTGGCCTAGGTAGATATATTCCCCGTTTTGTTCTATCCCACTGCCGTTTATAGTTATATGTCTGGGTTCATCTGTGTTTGTCATTATTTTTGTTTTTTTCATATTCATTTTTAGGCCGACGTATTGGGAGCTGGCTGCTAGTTCCCCCAACATCATTTGCAGTTCCTCGAATGTGCTCGCTATAATCACTGTGTCGTCAGCGAATCTAAGGTGGTTTAACTTGTTTCCATTAACGTTAATGCCATAGGTTGACCAATTTGTAGTTTTAAGGACGTCTTCTAGGGCTAGGTTGAAAAGATTTGGCGATATTACGTCTCCTTGTCTCTCTCCTCTTTTAATGGGGATGGGATTAGTATTTTCGTCTAGTTCTACTATCATAGTTGCATTTTCATATATATTATGTATTATTTGTATGTATTACTACATACAAAGGAGACATTTGTCCCCTTTTTTGTGCAAGAGTATTACTAGACTCTCGTTCCAATCTTTAGGGATCTGGCTATTATGGAGACATCTATTAAATAGCTGTGTTAATACAGGGATTGTTAATGTCTTGCTTGTTTTAAAGAGCTCGGCAATTATACCGTCGTGTCCTGGAGCTTTATTATTTTTTTAGTTCTTTTAAAGCTCTTTCTATTTCGTATCCCTTTATATTTGGTAGTACTTCTGATCCCACGTTTTTTATTTTTCTTTTGACATTCTCCTTTGTTGTTTCATTAGGCTGGCCCTGCGAACTGTACAAGGCTGTGTAGAAGTGTTCGACAATATTTGTTATTTTATATGTGTCTTTATCTACTTTATTGTTGGCGTCTTTAATTTTGATGATTTTTTGAGCTCGCACTGCGGGTCTTAGACATTTTAAGCCTCTGTTGTTTTTAATGACGCGCTCTGTTAAGTTCTCGTTCCATTTTTGTATGTCGCGTTTTAGTTATTTTCTAATTGTTTTATTAAGTTCTCTATATTCTTGAGTACTGCGTTTGTTTTGCGCTAGTAGTTGTCTTCTTTCCGTCATTAGCTGTTTAGTTTCATTGCCTATTTTGTCTTCTTTAGTCCTTGATTTCTTTGCGACCTGTAGTCCTGCTGCGAGAATTTTTTTATTAATCTCGTCAATTTGATCTTGATTATGTGAAGGATCCAATTCGAACTTATCCACTAAGACCTTTCGGAATTGCTCTTCATTTGTTCTTAGTTTAAAGGCATCTATCCTCGTTGTTTTTTTTTTAATCCTTTTTCTCTCCTTTTTCATGTTAATATTTATTTTTGCTCTGACTACACGATGGTCACTACCCGTTGTTACGTTGTTTATTGTTGTGACGTCTTCGAATATTCCTTTGTCGTTTGAGAGAAAATAGTCTATTTCATGTTTGGTAGTTCCGTTAGGTGCGACCCATGTCCACTTTCTGTTAGGTTTCTTTTTGTAGAAGATATTCATAACATGCATGTTTTCTTGTTTCAGGAATTCCATGAGTTTTTCTCCTCTTGTGTTTCTTGTGCCGAATCCAAAGTTTCCAATCTTGCTTTCAGAGTCTTTAATCTTACTTCCAATTTTGGCGTTAAAGTCTCCCATTATTATTATTTTGGATTCTTTGTTGTTGTCTATAGCTTTTTTAACGTCTTCGTACAAAGAATTTATTTCCTCATCGGTTGCTTTTTCAGTTGGAGCATAAACTTGCACGATCTTTATTTTAGTTTTTGGATTTAGTTTTAAGACCATGTATGTAACCCTGTCTGATATGCTGTCAATTATTTGAATTTGAGATTTTCTCTTCTTGTTGATTAAGAAACCTACTCCACCGTATCTGTAGTCTTCCCTGCCTTTATAATAGAGTCTGTTACCTAAATGTAAGTCCACAGATCCTTCACCTTTTAACTTCTGACAGTCCCATTATGTTCCAATTCAAGTTCCCCAATTCCTCATCTAGTTCGTAGAGTTTTCCGTCTTTTGCCATGGAGCGGAGGTTGTATGTTGCTATATGGAGTTGTTTGTTCTTCTTCTTTTTCAATGTCGACTTGCTCCCCCCCCCCCCAGAATCCTCGGAGCAGACCATTGTTACGGTGTGGCACTGTGGAATAGAATTACTACCCACCTGGGGTACCTTCCGTGTTTTTGTTGCAATCGACATGTTTGGTTTTGGAGGTTTTGGCCATAATCCACCACGCTGGCAAGACGGTGGGTTATAAGAATGTATCGTGTCCACCATTGTAACCGAGGTTAGCGGCCTACTCAGTTCAGCCAACACCCCTCGGAAAAGATGGGTCGGCACCACTCATTCTTAATGGAATTACATTTCCCTAATTCCGGGTGTTACAGTTATACCGCGTCTTACCATAATTACTAGATTATCAGGATGAGCCTGCACTTCTAGTCGTTCACCAGGGAGGGGGAGAAAGCACTTCTTCTATGGGCACCTCTTAGTTGTTTTGGTTAAATCTGCACTCCTTTCATGTCAGTTAGAATTAGCCCATTTTCCAGCATTGCTTTAATTCTATTGCATTGCTGCATCATAAAGAAAATTTTTTAATGCAATACTAAAGGAGCTTCTGGAATAAGTGCTAACCGATCTGTGTCTGCTTGTACTTTGGTGAGTAAGACTTCACAATCTTGCTGAATGCTGGAAGTAAGCTTATCGGCCTGTAGTTTTGTGGGAACGTGCTCTTTCCTAGCTTTGGGATAATGATGACATTGGTTTCCTGTATCTAAGTATCGCGTTTAAAAAAAAAATAAATAAATAAATTTAAATAAAACCAGAAATCAAATATGATTAAAATCTCTCTTCAATGCTGACCCGTAGAGGGAGTGTAGTGGTCATCGTAATGTAGTTTATTGTTCGTCTCCTAAGAGCTCTGTTTCTGGTAATATCTTTTAACTCTTGCATTTGATGGATCCATCTTGTTAGGTACCTTCTTCGAGTTTTTTCGTGACACGATTCACGAAAAAACATTCGTGAATTACGTAGACTGAATGTATTAATACTTCAACAGATTTTAAATAAGACTGAAACAATATCAGACTGAAAATTTAAATATATAAGACAAAAAAATTTAAAATGGAAAAGACAACTGCAGGTATTAAAGAGTACCTACATAATCATTACAAAAATTCAACTTACACGACAAACTCTCAACACACCTGAACATCAATTTGTACAAATGTATTATAATGTAAAAAGGATTGCAGAAAACATAGAAGAAAAGATTTTGCATGTTGTCAGAACTTATTCGCTGCATGTGTGATTATGGAGGCCTGTAAGTTGCCTACATTTGGCGTAACACGGTAACAAAAATTAAATTCCTCGGAATTCTTGTTATACATATTTATTTTTTTATCTAATACTTATAAACACAGCAGTTAGTTTCTGCAAATGAATATGCGAAATATATTCTAGGATCCGTAGAGAAACCAAAATATCCAAAAAGCAGTTTATTCTACACATTAGTAGAATAGCAAAGGATAAGTACGTATATCACGAGATAAGTTACCAAATGGACGAAGAAGTATTGGCAGACCAAGAAAGAGATGGTGGAATAATTTAAACAATTCAGGAGGCTAATATTGAAGAAGAAACAGGCTTTAAAGCATATATACAAGGAGTTAGAAGAACAATAACAGAAGAAAACATCCATTCTTGTTAGTATGCCACACTGTCTATTATTTCTATTTCCAGTTAGTTTCTTGTTTGTTGTCACGTTTTTTCTGTAAGTCTTCTCTCTTACATGTTTATGTACATATGCCACTTCTCCTTGGCTTCGCTTCACTATCCTTTTTCCTAATTGTTTGTGAATTTATATTTACTGTAATCTTCACTCTTGTATTGTCTTCTTAAATTCATCATTTTCTAATACGTAATCAGTTATCCATGGTTTTTTGCATATTGGTTTGTATTTTTTAGATGGTCTTCGGTTTGCGTAACTATTGTTTTTAAATCAGACCACAAGTTGTCAGGTTCTCTCTCTCTCTCTCTCTCTCTCTCTCTCTCTCTCTCTCTCTCTCTCTCTCTCTCTCTCTCTCTCTCTCTCTATCTCTCTCGCTCTCTCTCTCTCTCTATCTCTCTCTCTCTCTCTCTCTCTATCCACTTTCCGCATGTCTATTTGTTTTAAAAATTGTTGGTTAACAAGCAAGCAATTTATTTAAACTCAGTCTCAGAGACTTGCACACCCCTTAGAAAGGCATATGTGTGTTACAATTGAAGCAAGGTGTATTAATTCCTGTAATTAGGAGCAATAGGGACTCACTATCAGCTAAATACGTGTGAAAGTCCTACGTACAAGTGCTATAATATATGTTAATCCGATCAACGCAGGCTAGCGAAAGGCGCGCTTTAACTACTTTCTCTAGTGAAGTATCATCGAACTGAAACTGCTTACTTGTGCCTTAAATCTCCGCTTAAGGCTATGCTCGGTTCGACTACTCTGTGCTCGAGGATGTGGGCCCTTCGTGCCTAAGTTTTGGAATTTCGTTAATATTTTAAATTTTGTAATTAATTTACATAACATAGACCAAGATATGAGAAATACGGAAATACGTGCTTGGCGGAGGAAGGCAATGGATAGGGACAACTGGAAGAGAATTATTGGGGAGGCTAGGATCCACACAGGGTTGTAAAGCCAAAATAATGATAAATTAATTTACAAACACGCAATCTAAAATCAGTCATCGATTATATTATTAGTAAACAAAAATCTGTATTGCAGTGGAATGATGTAAGAGTTCTCCGAAGAATAACATGTGGATCCGATCACTACTTAGTAAGAGCGAAAATTTTGTTCCCACTTAAGATAATACACGGAGACCAAAACCTAGAAGACAAGCAAGACTTGCAGACAGTGGACACTAAGAAGGACAACTTCAATAGTTTTATAAATGATAGTACTAAACAGCTATACCAACGACGACTGGATGAAAAACTACGAGAAATAGAGAGAGAAACATTTTCAGATATTTACGAGAATATTATTGCTAGTTTACACCAGGGCTCTAGGCAGACACTCGGGACACAGCAAAACAAAATTAGTAAAAAAAATTAGTAACAAAATATGGTGGAACGAAGAAATCGAATATGTAGTAAAACAGAAAAAAGAACAGCATCTAAAATGGCTAAATACAAAAAATACTAAAGACCATCAAGCTTACAAAGAAACCGATAGACAACTACGAAAAATGATAAAACAAGAAATTAGTAAAACATGGGATCAGAAATGTCTAGAAATCAATACATACATCGGAGGGAAGCAATGTACAGAGGTATGGAATTTTATACAATCAGTAAAAAATACAGGAAAAGACAAAGCACATATACACACCATAAAACCAAGACAATGGAAAGATCACTATGAAAGCTTGCTGATAGAGACAAGACAAGAATATCTAGCGAACTCCCCAACACAGTCAGTACATATACAAGGAGAGGAAGCGAGGGTACACATCGAAACAGTAAGGAAGGCTGTATTGACCCTAAAGAATGGTAAATCCGCTGGACCTGAGGGAATCTATGCTGAAATGCTTAAGAATGGAACTCATAAACTATTTGAAAATTTATGTGATCAATCAGTGTCTAAATGGACACCCAGTACCAGAACAATGGAGAACGGCATACATGTCCTCAATACACAAAAAGGGGGACAAAAGGAATTGTAATAATTATAGAGGCATATCGGTAACCAGCACCCTGAGCAGACTGTATGGACGAATTTTGAGAAATATGATCGAGGAAGAATATAAGCACATTGAAGAGGAAGAACAAAGCGGTTTCCGTGCACCGATAACGTATTTTGTTTTAAACAAATAATCGGCTAAGAAAAAAGATCGGCTAAGAATCTAGAAACTCATATTACTTTTGTAGACCTGCAAAAAGCATATGACAACATCCCCTTAACAAAATTGTGGACAACGTTGAAAAGATCTAACATCAACCACACATTGATAAATACTGTACAAGAACTATATAGAAATTTAAAGGCACAGATAAAAACAGGAAAATATCTAACGGAAGAACTTCTGGTTACAAAAGGCTTGCGACAGGGATGCTCTATCTCACCAACATTATTCAAGATATATGTTGCAGCAGCATTGAAAAGGTGGAAAAGAAAGGTGCATAGGATGGTTATAGAGCTTAGCAATGAATGTATATATACTCCAGTTTGCTGATGACCAGGTAGTACTAGCGACCGACAGGGAAGAAATGCAGTACATGCTTAGAAAAATGATAGAAGAATATAACGACTGGGTAATGAATGTCAATACAACAAAAACCATATATCTTCTACTAAAACTACTCTTCTTTATGGCGCTGAAACATGAAGAATGAATGAAAAGAACAAAAAGCGAATAGAAGCAGTAGAGATGCAATAAGAAGATCTTTAGGTATTTCCGAATCAGAAATTATGTAATAAAACAACATATGGGAATAGAAGGAAATATAACTCAAGATATAGAGAAGAAACAATTAAGGTAGTATGGGCATGTTCAACGGATGCCAGCAACAAGACTCCCCAAAAAAGTAGTAGAATGGCAACACGGCGTAAATAAGTCCATGAGCGAAAGAAATTTAACAACAAACGACTGCGAAGATAGGAAGAGATGGTGTTTAAGTATCGGACAACGTCGAAAGACGTTCTAAACCGATGTATATATTATTTTTTAATTAATATTATATGTTTTTTTATTACCAGTGCTGTATGCTGGGGCTTCTGATAGCGCAGATAAATTATCTAGACTTTATATATTTACCAGAACTTGCTGTTTTGGTCTTTTGTGCTTAGATCGATGAAACGCATCTTATCTTATTATCTTTCGCAGTATCCGGCTTGGGTGATTCTCTAATTCTCCAACTTAATTCTGGATTTTTACCGTTTTATTCATCACCCTTACTTCTTACAGTTCTCTGAACAGAAAGCGTTCAGCGACGTCTCTGGCTACTTCTGCCGCTTCTCTGTGGCTGGTATTGTGGGCTGCTTGTATTCTCTTTTTATTTGAATTGTTCATGTGTCCCCATGCAAGAGATGCATATGTGATTATTGGAAGTATAGTGCTCTTTATCAGTCTCATTTTCGTCTTTATGTACAGTTCACTTTTTCTACGTGCGGGTCCTCTTATTGCTGCTTTGGCTGTTACTGTTTTCTGGATGGTTGTATCCACGTGTTGTGTGAATATTATTCATTGGTCCATAATGACTTGTAGGTATTTCGCTTTTTTTTATTCGATTGGACTATTTTGCACTAATAGCTGTACCTCTGAGGTTTCTCGTTCTTTTTTGATATGATTGCTTGTGTTTTTTTAATTTATTGCTATTTATTGCTTCATTGTTATGCAATGCTGTCTGTTGTTGACCGCTACTTCTAAGTTTCTTTGTTTAACCCCAATCTGTGGTGTATATTCTGTATAGTAGGAGTGACAGGGCTGCTCCCTATAGCACTATAGCCTCTGGAGCTCCGTGCTTTGGTAGGACTTTTCCTATCCGAACTCTGAAGCTTCGGTTGCTTAAGTACGAAGAGATCAGTCCCGTCATGACCTCACTGTATTCGTAGCGTCTCATTTTGTGTATTAGTCCTTTAGCCCAGACACTGTTGAAGGCTGCGCTTACATCCAGAAAGGCTGCTCGTTTACGCTGTTTTTTTTATTAACGTGACGTGTTATATTTGGCTTCGTTTCTTTTTTGTTTCAGTCCGTTCATAATTGTTCTTTCTTTTTTATTATTATTTTTTGTTTATTTTTAAATTTTCTTGCAAGCAAGGTGTGCTCGGTGGAAACATCTGCACCGGGGGAAGGTTTTTGCACATATAATAGGCTTTTGGCACTAGGTATTTATTCTATTTGATTTCTGATGCAATTATCTTATTTTTTTTTTTTTTTTTTTTTTTTTTTTTTTAGTGTGATGGCCTTGGCCGAGCCAATTAGCCAGACAAATTTAAAGACAAACTATTTTAACAATCAGAGGAATTTTTTACAATCAGAGGAATAAACATACAATCATCCGTACAATCTAACATGCAATTTTTAATAAATTACAACTTGTTTTTTTTTTCATTTCTTTTTTTTTATTTCTCTTTTTTTTCTTTTTTCTAAATTTTTTTTTTTTTAATTTTTATTTTTTTTTTCCTGCGCTAAGACATAACCCGATTCAACATCTCGGAGGTTTACATCTTCCTTTTTTTTTTTTTTTTTTTTTTTTATATATGTATTTTTTCTGCTATAATACAATATTTACTTATATATAAGGGTTAGTTTTAAGCTACAATTTATATTTACAGTTTTTGATATGTTCGTAAATTAATTATCTTATTGTCTTGTGGTGATTTTCACGTGTATAAAATGTGATGTAGTTTGAACCATGTATCTATAACAATTATTTTATCTTCTTGACAAAACATGATCCTGTTGTCTAACAAACAATATCGAATATTAATCCGAGCAACAGAATAATAATAAAACTTGAACTTTATAATTATTAATTAATTGTAAATACTTTACCTGAACGTTTCCTTAAGTGCTCTACAGAATGCTGGACAAAGTAGGTAGTATAATAAAAAATTTGCTGTTACATTAACAGTTCCTAGTAAAGTACATATTTCTCTGATAATTTCTATAACTACTTCGTCAATCCCTACGTTTGCTCCAAAAAATATTAAAGTGACTGCTCTAGTACGTGATATAAAGTTAGATGGTACTTCTACTATAATGAAGAGAACAATTATAATTATTAATGTAATCGTCAAGTTTCTGTGGTCCTAAAAAATTAAATATACCTTAAAAATTTAATACTTTAGTATCATTTAAATATATATATATATATATATATATATATATATATATATATATATATATATATATATGAGGTTGAGGGTTGGCTGAGCAAGTAGAAGCTGTGACACAAAATGAACTACGGGCAAATCACCGGAGAGACTCGCGATGTTAACAAAAATGTAACTGATCCTTGGCTAGAAAACGTGTGGCCTGGACTGAAGGCACGATATTCGTCAGACGACGAATGGATTGAGACTGGATTATTTTTTAAAGTAACATCAAACTTTAACACCAAACTAAATCGGAAAAGTGCGTTGGTGAAAAGCTCTCTAAAGCTATGGTTTGTTAAAACAATGAGCGACGCACAACTCACAGTCAGTCGAACGCCGCGCACGATCATCAAAATCAAAGAAATGGTTCTCTATTATAATGGTTCGTTAGGTTCTGCTGAGTTGCGCGCACTGCAGACCGATAGCCGTCTACGTCGACGGTGTGCGCTGGAATCAACTGCGATTTGATTTGGACGCAAACGTTCAGCTGATCTGACAGCGTACACATCTATACCGAAATTATAATTATATTTTTATATAGGTATTAATATTGTGGTAGCGGGTAGGTACTCTTCCACAATCCCAGTAGAGGATAGACTTACTTCAGGGATGCGATCCTGCCCTACGCGAGCCTTGATTCTCTCTCAACTCCTGTGGAGAGAAATCATGTCTTAACCCCATTCCTACCCAATATCTACTATCCTACCAATTTCCCAAACCAACTCACCAACCCGCCTGGCAAGCGTGGTGTTTAAATGCCAAAACCCCTCAGCATGAACAGACATTCAAGAGAACGGCCCTTAGTCCCCGGCAGCTCGCTAGTTCCCGACCAAGGGTAGAGGGTATGAAGAATCTCCGGGATGTAAGAGGCTACCAAGAATGACGAACGTTGCACATAATTACGTATAATGTAAGAACCTTATCTAAGGATGAAACAATGACAGAACTAGAGGAAGAACTCAAACATCTGATATGGGATATTATAGGAATTATTGAAGTCAAAAGAAGAGGTGAAGATCAGGTCAAACTAAAATCAGGAAACATATTCCACTATAAAGGGGAAACGGAATCGACAACTGAGTCGACGACAAGAGTTATGTAAGTATATAAATCGAAGACTAAATAAGAGATACAACCTGAAAATAATCCAGGTATACGCCCCCACGAGCGATTATGAAAATGAAATTGTCGAAGCCTTCTATGAGGAAATTGAAATAGCAAAAAAACAGAAACCGGCTCATTACAATCTGATAATGGGAGATTTTAACGGGAAACTCAGAAGGAAAAATGACGAACAAGAAGTGGCAATCGAAGATTTTGGAATAGGAGTAATAAACGAAAGAGGCAAAATGCTTACCAACTTTGTACTGCAACACAAACTGTATGCAATGAACACCTTTTTTAAGAAGAAACAGAATAGAAAATGAACGTGGGCTAGTCTAGACGGAAGAACTAAGAGCGAATATGATTATATAATAACAGAACAAAAGCAAATTATTCAAGATGTCACTGTACTGTAAACTATCAGTAGGAAGCGAACACAGACCAGTAAGAGTTAGAGTAACGATAAATCTTCAAAAAGAAAGAGCAAAATGATAAACAGTTGCAAACGCATAGTTTGGAATTCACCAAATCATCCAGAAGCATACATAAAAAATATAGCCGAAACTTTACAGAGTAATAATCCCAAACTTCTAAGTATCGGCGATCACAATAAATTAATAACAGACTCGGTTAGAAACGCACAACTCAAATTTTGCAAGAAAAATGATACCAAAAGTGAAAAGATTAGCAAAAATACAATAGGGAAACAAAGAAGAATATAAAAAACTAAATAAAAGAATTTTAGCGGAAATTGGAAAAGATGTAAGAAGATATAATACTAATGTAATTACTCAAACAGTAGAAGAGAACAAAGGTTTAAAGATAATGAAAAGAAAACTCACACAAAGTAAAAAAGAAATATACAAGCTGAGAGATAAAGACGGAAAGGCAACAACAGATAAACAAAACATTCTGAAAATAACCAGAGAGTTATAAAGTTATAAAGACTTCTATGCTTCTGGATGATTTGGTGAATTCCAAACTATGCGTTTGCAACTGTTTATCATTTTGCTCTTTCTTTTTGTAGATTTATCGTTACTCTAACTCTTACTGGTCTGTGTTCGCTTCCTACTGATAGTTTACAGTACAGTGACATCTTGAATAATTTGCTTTTTGTCTGTTATTATATAATCATATACGCTCTTAGTTCTTCCGTCTAGACTAGCCCACGTTCATTTTCTATTCTGTTTCTTCTTAAAAAAGGTGTTCATTGCATACAGTTTGTGTTGCAGTAGAAAGTTGGTAAGCATTTTGCCTCTTTCGTTTATTACTCCTATTCCAAAATCTTCGATTGCCACTTCTTGTTCGTCAAAGTCCACAAGACAATTTCCCGACACGAGTAAAGACTCTTATAAATCAGGGATCGGAAATACTTTTACCCATTACTGTGTCAGAAGTAAGAGCAGCTTTAAAGGAAATAAAGAACCATCGATCGCCTGGTGATGATGGACTCGTTATCGAGGCAATAAAAGCAGGAGGAGAAATTTTATTAAAATCAGTAAGCGAACTGTTTAATAAATGCTTACATGCGGGTACGATTCCAAAAGACTGGAACAATGCAGTAATAGTCTTGTTACACAAAAAAGGCGATATTACTAAATTAGAAAATTATAGACCCATCAGCCTCTTGACACATATATACAAACTCTTTATGAAAATCTTAACAAAGAGGCTAACACCTAAACTTGATTTCTATCAGCCCAAAGAACAGACAGGCTTCAGGGCAAGATGTGGCACAAATGACCATTTGTATACCATAAAGATCTTAATAGAAAAGTGTATCGAGTTTTTTTCATTTGTCGATTACGAGAAGGCTTTTGATTCTGTAGAGTTTGAAACAATACTGGAAGCCCTAAATCAAAGCCGAATAGATTACAGGTACACGACACTAATCAAAAACATCTACCAAAACGCTACATCAAGTATACGACTACACGGAGACACAGAAAAATTCAGCTTAGGGTGAGGAGTTAGACAAGGAGACAATATTTCACCAAAATTGTTCACGGCAGCTCTAGAGTCAATATTTAAGAGCACTCAGTGGCAAGATATGGGCATCAATATAGATGGAGAAAGATTAAATCACCTAAGGTTTGCAGATGATGTTGTATTAATCGCAGATAACTTACATGATACAGTTTCTATGATGCATTCGCTTAAAAGTCTGTCTGAAAGAGCAGGATTAAAGATAAACTTTGAGAAAACTAGGCTTATAACAAATCTCGTAATGAGTGGAAATATAACTATTGACAATAATACCATACAACAAATAGACACTTACAAATATCTGGGGCACGAAATCAAAATAAACAGAGACAATCAAACACATGAAATACAGAGGCGAATAGGCCTAACATGGGCAGCATTTGGCAAATTAAGCCATATTCTAAAAAGTTCAATTCCCATGTGTCTCAAGCGAAAGGTTTATAACCAATGTGTTTTGCCTGTACAAACTTATGGAGCAGAGACTTTAACACTCACGCAAAAATCTGCGAATAAACTCAGAGTTACACAACGAGCAATGGAACGTGCAATGCTGAACGTGAGCCTTCGAGACCACATAACAAACCAACAAATCAGGCAATGATCAGGAGTTCAAGACGTCATCGAAAGAACCACGACGCTTAAGTGGAACTGGGCAGGGCACTTAGCCAGAACACAAGATTGACGGTGAACAAGACGTATTATGGAATGAAGGCCCAGAAACTATAAAAGAAGCCGAGGACGACCACCGACTAGATGGGCCGAAGATATAAAACGTATAGCGAGAAACTGGTTACAAGCGGCCCAGTGTAGAGAACACTGGAAAGAACTGAGGGAGGCCTATGTCCAGCAGTGGACGCGATTGGCTGATTAATGATAATTGATGATTAATATTGTAATAATGAAGTGATGTCTACTAATTTTTTTCCCGATGAAGATGAAAGACTAGTGGATCTAGTACAAATTGTAAGGCAGTTCCAAATAAATCCCTGGAAAGTCTAAAATATTCTCGAAATTTTTCCTCGTTTTGAAACAATCTTTCTTCGACTGTTTATTTTAAAACACCTTCTGTATTAAGACATGAAAAAATTTCGTTTACATTTTTATTTATTTTATTTAAATTTAACGTTATCAACTATTCTTCTTCCTCCTCTTCTTGGAGTAATAACATTATTGCATATAATAAAAGTTTGCGAGAATTCATTTTTTTTAAATGTACAATCTTTGAGAGAATAAACGTGAAACTAATTTCTAAACTTGTTTTCAGAGCGACAGAATATTTATGCGAAATAATCTAACACCCAAAACTGCCGTGAGTCGAGTACAACAAACAAACCATAGCTTCAGGAACGCATTCAGTGAGGAGAAAATTGGTAATGATAGAGAAGTCAAAATACCTACGTTGCCTCAAAACATCAAAAATCTACATGCGATCTACAAAACAAACAAAAGTGAGTGGATGACTTCGAAAATTTTTTAAGAAGCAATAAGAAAATTACAGGTCGAGCTTAAAGAAAAAAAATCTTCTGCTTGTATATAATTATGCCCTGTTATCCTGTACTGTGCGACCTTCAAAATATTGAACTTTGTTTCCTGCCAGCAAACACAACGAGTGTCTTTTAGCCTAAGTGTCATCAAGAGTTTGAAAAGCCATTACAGAAAAACACTTTTGATGGAATTGGTTGAGAATAGTGGCGATATCAAACTAAACGTTCTTGAGGCCATCCTAATGATTAGAAAGTCCTAGGACAAGGTGACGAGCAATACGATAGAACATTCCTTTAAACACGCAGAATAACTGGAAGATCAACGATTGACTGAGGATGATGATAACCTGTCATTAACTGTTTGGGCCAGACAGTTTGAACTTCCTATCACCTACGTACCGGAAAAGCTAACAGGTTTCGAAGAAGTTCATGAAAATGTAGCTACAACATCTAAAATTTCTGACGAGGATATCCTACAAGTAGTACGTGCATAAGAACAAGAAGAAACCAGTGAACCGTAAGTGAAAGCAGAGCCAGAACCAGCCCCGACCCCTCAGCAGGCATTGGATGCGGCAAAAGTACTTCATCGGTTTTCATCTACGAAGAACATGATATGAGTGCTGTGGAAGAATCTATGCGTCTTCAGGGCAATATCAGGTCAGTTCTGTGGAAAAGGAAAAGGAAATAGACCAAGGTGACAGATTTTTTCGTTAATGTAGGCTAAATATAGGATGTAATCTTTTTTCATACCTTGATGAAAATACTGTACAATACCGTATTATTTTGTTACTGTACAGTATACATTTTTTTAATTGTGCAGTCATTCTTTAACAAATATATTGTGCACAGTATAGACAGTGTTAATCAATTTATAATCGTTTTGATCAATTTTTTAAATTACAATATGTTATTTAGTACAGTATTATTATTCTTAAAGTAACGATTTTTGTCTCTCTGTATATAACGATCTCTCTTTATAAAGATGAAAGTTTCAGGTCCCTTGCATATCGTTATAAACAGAGAGGACTGTATAAGAAAGACTAAAATACCTAGAAATAATAATCAATTTTAGCTCAAACAATACAAAATGACATGTAGATAATAAATGTAAGGCCCTCTTACATCCATTACACTTAAAAAAGTCTTATCTTCTGCTGCATCGTTTTGCATATATGAAGTATTTACCCATATTTGAATATTCAACAGAATGTAAACCGTAAACCCTTTAATAAAGATAGTAAGTCACCTCACTGGTAAATGGTAATAACTTATCTATCACTATCAATTGGTCCTAATTGCTTTAATTTTTTGTTTGAAAGATAAAAACTAAATTGCACTTATTGCAATTTACATGCAGGCCATTCACGTTCCGACTTGCGGTCCTACTTAGTAGGACTACTGGTTGGATATTCGTCTCCATTCTCGCTCCGACTTGATATCCAACTAGCGGTCCAACTTCAGTTCCATATCAAATAAATTTAATTTCTAACTAATATTCAGGCTTATTTCCAATTAAAATAGTAAATTTGCATAAGATGCCACAAGAAAATAACTTCAGAAAAATATAAGGAAACAGTTACCTCTAATTTCAATACAACCATGATTCAATTTCCATTGTTTGTTAAAAGTTGCAATTGAAAGTTTATTTTCTATTAAATATTTGCGAACTATAATCTGTCTACCGAAAAGACGGAGTTAAAAAAATGCATGATCTGCACGTGATTGATGAAAAACGACAGTCAAATTACTTACTTCGCAGAATCGGTTATCGGTATTGTATACAAGGGCGTACGTAAAGGTATTTTGAAGAAATATTGTGCTTTGTATTGTGTTATTGTGTCAATTTTATTTATTTTATATGTTAAGACTTGTGTATTGTACAATTTTGTGTTTTGTAAAGAAATTAGGTAAGTACATATACTAATACAGATATTGGTCAAAAAAGTATTGTGGATGTAATCACGCAGTATAAATAAATATGTATAAATTATTTCTGAACCACAATTTTCTAAAATTTTCAGCAAAAAGTTGATTAAACCTAATGTATCACCTAATGGCTGAAATGTTACAAAACATTCGATACTAAATTCATAAGTTTTTAAATTAACGTATTTTAGCTCCGAGATAAAGTGGCATATTTTTTGGGAGATCTATTAATATGTATAGACATCACTATTAGTCTTAATGATGATTCCGAAACTTACACTTTCGACAGCTAATAAAATTCCTTAAAATCGCAATCAATTGAGACCAAACATTCTTGCCCTTTGACAAGTGAAAAAATTCAGATGGCCCTTAAAGACGTTTCAGCGGGAAAAGACCCAGGTTTCGACGGCATCCACCCCAAATACATACTCAATTACATTCAGAATCCCACGGGAATTTAAACATTCAAAATTCATAGCAATACTAAAACCAGATAAACCAGTTGATCACCCAAAAAGCTATCGACCAATGTCTTATAATCTAAATCTTATAGTATAAACTACTTGAAAGACTAATGTTTAAAAGAAGCCCAATGATCTGCAGCTTTCAATACAGTCTGACCAGAAAAAATGATTTATAGACTCTTACGTACTTTGCCTTGCAAATTCACCGCTAGACTAATAGAAAATATGCTCACCGACAAAGTATCTCAAGTAACTATGGGATCCGAATTAAGCACTTCCAGAAAACTCAAAAATAGTCTACCATAAGGCTCGGTACTCGCAATATTGCTTTATAGCCTTTATATCGCAGACATACCGACAACATCAACAAAGTTTGGCTATGCTGATGACTGGGCTTTATTAACACCAACAAAATCACAAAAGAAGCTGAAGAGATTCCGATTCACCCCAACGCCTCTAAAACTGAAGTAACCTACTTTCACCTAAACAACAATCTGGAGTCAAGCACACTACTTAATGTTCTTTTGATAACACATGACTCAACCACAATAAACATCCAAAATACCAAAGCGTGCCTTTGGACAGAACGGTAAGCTTTAGAGAACGTTTAAGTATAGTTGCTAAGAAGTTAAAAACCAAAAATAAACTAATTCAGAAGCTATGTGGCACAAAATATAGGCACCGGTATCCAGACTCAGGTCTTCAGGCTTAGCTCTGGTTTATTCTATAGCTAAAGATTGCATACCAATATGGATCAACAGTATTCACGTTCAAAAGATTGATATCCACCTCAATAACAGCATGATAATGATAGCTGGAGTAATCAAACCTACACCAACCCATTTACTACCAATGCTGAGCGACATTACACCATCACACCTTCGCCGACTCAATCTGCTGACCGAAGAATATAACAAGATCCTTAGCAACACGGCGCTGCCGATTAAATACAGTTATACCTTGCATCACAGAGACACCTCCTGGATTTGACCCACCACGTAAGACCTGGTGCACACTTAAAAGCATCAGAACTCAACATGGTCGATGTGTGTATATGTTGTACAAATGGGGTAAGCTACCATCACCTACACATTTAAATTTACATGTGTATAATGTTCACATTGCCTAAAGTTAGCCTATAGTATTTTGATTCCCATTTCTCCCCATTTGTTAAGGACACTTCCAGGTTTTATTGTTGACTTTTTAAGGAACTTCTATTATTTTTGTATTGCATTAAAAATTTTTAAGTTATAGTGTCAGACTGAGGTTTTATTTTAAAGTTATATTTTAAAATTGTATTGTCCACTTCTACGCTAAATATTAGAAGTTGTTTAAAATTAATACCAATTTTATTTTTTTTGGTACGTCACTGGTTCAATGCGAACGTGGTTTTTCTTTCCAACAAGCGACCAAACCATCCGAAACTATGAACGAACGTAGGGGGGATAGCACTAATGACAGTATTATTGTTCTCTCACTGACCAACTGTTTGCCACGAATTCTGACTAGTTTGACTGTTTGTAGAAATGATTATAATATTTCATGAGTTCACATGGTATTCACGTGATAACTCCGTCTGTTGGGTAGACAGATTATAGAGATCTTTGCGTAAAGTATTTCATAGAAATATCATACGTTACAGGTACCGAAGGTCAAGTGACTGAGGAAATTTTCGATCCGACCTGTGATCCGACTTGCAACTTCACCATTCATGCTCCGACTTCGTCCCCAGTCGGAAGTCGGACCTTCAAGTCGTCCCACTAGATGTTCCGACTCGTACCACTAGTTGTCCAACAAATCCAACCAGCCCACACACGGTCCGTTTTCAGATCCAACTGCAGAAGTTGGACCACTAGTCGGCACGTGAAGGTATGTCAAACAAACAAATTGGTTTTTCAAAAAAGAAAGATGATCTTCATATACCTTGTACTAATTATGCATTTCTTGATATAACCTTATAAATTAATTGTTAATATTTACTTGTAAAACAACAGTTTTTTAGGAGCAATTCCTAACCAGGGTGATTGAGTTTGTAGAGTTGGCAGTTAATTATAAATGGGTAGTAATAGGGCCGTTACATAGCCGAAGTTATACCCCAGTATTTGATTGTAACATAAAACTTACAATGTATGACAAAATTTTACCAACCTGTCTCTTCCTTCCATTGCATTTGATTCTGCGTGCTTTTTGCAAAGTCCTTATTAGAAAGCTGTTTCCAATAATTAATATGGTTCCAGGTGTAATAGTAAAGATTACTAATAGAATCCAGTTGTAGCAAGCATATAAGCTAAAAAAGCAATAATTTAATAATATATTAAAAACTTATCCGCTCGACAGCCCAGTACCCTGGAGCATTCAGTTTAATGCTAATAGTTTAGTAGGTTCATGATTCAAGCCACACGCTACTTAGAAAGGCATTTCAAATGCAGAGTATAAAACCCAAAATGTATTGGCGGCTTAAAACTGTAACTCGTAAGTGAATCGAGTCGATCCATTCGATCCATTCTGTATATTAAATGCAGCATTAAGAATTCCTTGGAAGTTACAGGAAGTTCAACTACTACTAAAAGAATTTAAAGTGGTGACAGTGAAAGCTTTCTGTTGATTTTCTCGGGAGAGAATGTTGCTAAATCCTAGAATAGAGTTTTGTGTTAATTATTATTGACTCGGATATAAGAAATGAGGTGTCGGTATAATTTCTGATAGAGAAATGAAAAATAGAGTTGAAGACAAGTTGTAAGAACTATTGATACGACGTCAGTTATTACGTTTGTATATTATATATGTACTTAGTTTAAAAAATGGAGAATAATGTTTAAATTCAACATGAAAAACCATCTCCAATTTTGTTGGAAAATCCAATAAAAAGTTGGTTTCCTTTTACCAGACAAGGATCTTTATTTGTTATTTTTAACACGTTCAGTGTCTTCTCTTCTTCAAGTGCCTTGTCCGTTTTGAACGTTGGCAATCAACATGGCTATTCTGACTTTGTTTACGGCAGATCTGAATAGTTCAGCAGATGACAATCCGAACGATTGCCGCAAGTTTTGGAGACACGAGTGTCTTCTCCTCCCTGGACCCTTCTGCTGTCTATTTTCGCTTGAACGATCAGCTGTAGTACTCTATATATATTATGTCTCATAACGTGACCCAAGTATTCCAACTTTCTTTTCTTTATACTTATTCCTACCTCTTCGTTGGTCACGTGCTCAGTCAAGGATATACGTAATATACGTCGTTAAGCCCACATTTCAAAGGCCTCTACTTTTTTCATCAATGTTGCGGTCATTGTCTACGCCTCCATTCCATATAACAAAACCAGGAATACATAAAATTTCAGAAGTCAAATTTTGAGAGGTGGGGTGAGGCTTTTGAGGTGAGTCAACAAACGTTGGCTCTAGCCAATCTTCAGGAAACTCACCGCTGTTATAAATATTGTTAAAGAGTCTGAGGAGTGAGTCTAGAAATTGACTGTTTGTTTCGCACAGCATTTTCAATACTTCCCCGTATACGTTATCGTTGCCTGGTCTTTGTTATTTTTAAGACCCTTTATAGCATTCTCCACTTCTGATTTTAGAATAGAAGGGCCAGTATCATCATTGTTCAGTGTATACCCACTAGGACGGTCGTCATTAAACAGTTGTTACACATAAGTTTCCCAGATTCTAACTAAATCTTTCGATAAAATATTGTAGCTTTTCTTTGTTGTGAGTTCCTGTATCTTCTAATGCTTATTGTGATAGTCGTATACCTTTTCGCACTGTTCGATTTCTTCGCATCTCTCCGAGAACCATTTCCCTTTAGTTTTTCTTATCTCAGCTCTTATTCGTTTATGGGTTTCACGGTATATGGCAGTATCTTTAGTTTTATATATCCGTCTCTCTTCCGTCATGTCAAGGATTTCTGCAGTCATCCAGTCTTTCTTTTTTCTCTTATCAGGTAGTAAAAACTTAGTGCTTGAAGTCCTAATCTCTTCTTTAATTTCACTCCACTTTTCCAGCGATTCATTGTTATTTTTAAGGATTTTTGATATTTCGGTATTTAAATTCTCCTGCATCTGTTGTTTAATATTATTGTTGGAAAGCTTCCTAATATCTAGCGTTTCGGGCCTGTTCTTTACATTTGGCTTTTTTAACTTTACTTCAAACTTACATACCACCGGATTGTGGTCTGATGCTACGTTCGCACCCGGGTAAGTTTTTACGGCTTTGATGGAGTTTCTAAACCTGATTGGTGCAGCGATATATTCTATTTGATTTCTGATTATTTTACCAGGTGAGTCTGCTGGTATTTCTAGGTATAGAGTCTACGGTGCGGGAGCTTAAAGAGAGTGTTAGTAAGTTCGTTCAGTGTAAGCTTTTAAATTTTCTTGGCATCAACTATGTATTTATACTTTATATTACAATTCTGTCTTCCAAAACCAATTAGGTTTTGTTTGTAAATTATTCTTAGGGTACCATCTCCATGGGTATAAAGTTTCTCTCTTTTTTTTGTGTAATTAACTCTTCCTTTTTTGAATCTTTGGCAGAACCTCCACATTGCGGACCTGATAAGTCAATGGTGTTTTTAAGAAATTCTTTTTATTTTTGAATGCACATTTTTTTAATAGCACATTAAAATGTTTTGAACTTTGAGCATATGGGTTTCATAATATTTACCTTTCATATGTCATAGTACAAGATCCTACTGCAAGATCCCTACGTACATAACGTAATTCATCAAACTCAAATTTTTACATATATTTAAAATCAGAAAAATACATTGATAAATAGGTTGCCAGTGAACAAGTGGTCACAAATATGTTTGTTTCAATTAATAGTAATTGGATTTCGTTCATTTATTTTTTAAATAAAATACGCTGCTCATAATGTATATGTATGTTTTTTATAGCAAATTAAAGCAAATTTTCTTTATTATTATGATATAAAGTTACCTGAGGTCAAAAATTAGAGTTGCCGGCTGTTAAAACGTGAGGTATCAAAGATGAGGTAAAATAGAATTAGGACGCAACGACATTGGTTTGACAAGTGATAATATGTATATTATTATATGGAGGGTTCAGAATAGAAGTATACCAAGTCCACTTGTTGTCATTTACGAGTTAACAACATGCACCAACTAGGTAAATTTTTAGTGTAATAATGAACCAAGTCCCAGTTCTAATAATATTCACTAGGCAGCAGCAAGATCTAATGTTTACTGACAGATTGTTAGTTTCTGTTGAATACTGCCGAACCAAGTCCAGTTAGTGTTTGTTTACTGTGTACAGTTCTGTATTGACGTGACCTCTGACGTGTAACCTTTTAGTTACAGCCTTTGACAGTTTCATCATCATCAGTGGCGTTACAGCTCTTTATGAGCCAAAGCCTTCTTCAGAACAATCCTCCATTCGCCCCTGTCTCTGGCAACTTTTCTCCATGCTCTAATTTCGATAGACTTCAAATCATTTTCTAGGTTGTCTTGGTACCTATGTCTCGGTCTTCCTCTTCTTCGTTGTCCGATCGGCCCTCTTCGGTCAAAAACTTTTCTGACTATGGCATCTTCCTCTCGTCTGATTACATGACCTATCCATCTGAGGCGTGCTACCTTAATGAATTTTACAACGTCAGATTCTCCAAATCTTCTATACAACTCAAAATTGTAACACCTGCGCCACAAACCTTGTTCTTTTATGCCTCCATATATTCGTCTTAGTATTTTTCGCTCAAAACGTTTGAGCAATTCTTGGTCATTCTGTGTCAGTGTTCAAGTTTGTGAACCATATGTCAGCGCTGGTCTTATTAGTGTTTTGTGTACAGTCAGTTTAATTTTTCTAGGCATTTTTGAGGCCATCTGTCTTCTTAAGCCATAGTAACACTTATTGGCGAGCACTATTCTTCTTTTGATTTCTTCACTGACGTTGTTATCTTTGGTTAGCAGCGCCCCAAGTATATGAAGGTGTCAACACCTTCCAGTTCTAGGTCATCAATTATTATTCGTGTAGGTGTCGGGTTGCTTGACCTAGTGCAACACATATATTTGGTCTTTTGAACATTTATATTTAGTCCCATTCTGTGTGCAGATGCTCTTAACGACCGAAATGCTTCAGTCAGAGATTCTGTGGACCTACCTATGATGTCTATGTCATCTGCGTATCCGACAATTTGTACTGATTTGTTAAAGATAGTACCATTCGTAGTAATCTGCGACTCTCGAGTTATTTTTTCTAATGCCAGGTTAAATAAGACACACGATAGTCCATCACCCTGTCTTATAGTAGAAGTTTATTTCTATTAACGGAGTCGTATGCGGCTTTGAAGTCAACAATGTGGTGGGTGTCGACGCCGAACTCTAGGGTTTTTCAAGCATCTGCCTCACTGTAAATATCTGGTCCGTTGTTGATTTATTAGGACGGAAACCGCACTGATATCCCCCCACTAGTTGTTCGGCGTAGGGAAGGAGTCTTTTGTACAATACGTTGGACAACACTTTATATGCCATATTGAGTAGAGTGATGCCTCTATAATTATCACACACCATCATGTCTCCTTTTTTGTGTATAGGGCACAGTACACCTAACTTCCAGTCTGTGGGTGTTTCTTTCTGTTGCCAAATTGCAGTTATCAGTTTATGCATGTGTTTCATGAGGGGGTCGCAGCCATTTTTGAAAATTTCGGCAGGGAGATTATCCGAACCGGGAGCTTTACTATTTTTCAGTGTTGCGATGGCTTCTCTAATTTCTTCTTCGGTGGGGGGTGGTTGCCGATCATCTTCATTCATTTGAAACATGGGATCCTCAGTCTCGCCATCTTCGTGATTGCCGCTAAGCAATTCTTCAAAATGGTCCTTTGAAAGTTTATTACACATTATTTGTGTTGGTTAGTTGTATTATGAGATGGATATTTCATCTGAAGATGTATCAATACGTTATTCCAGATGAACATAATAATCAGCTGAGGGTTTGTAAGACCTACTTTGCAGGATAAATATGTTTGAACATTTGACCTTCAAAAGGCATTGCCTTTTCCCAAACTTACAACTCCAATAGGCTACTATAAGAGAAATTTGGCACTCATTGTTTTAATAACAACACTGCCTATATGCACGTCTGCGATGAGACTAATGGTGGAAGGAGTTCTAAAGATCTAGTTTCATTTATAGGAAATATTTGTATGAACATGCCAGGATATTCAAACACGTTGTTATGTTTTCTGACTCACACACTAGGTAAAATAGGAATATAAAAACTAGCCTTACTCTACGGAAACTTGTTCAAGACCCTCTATTGGATATGGAAACAATTGATTTTAAAGTTTATGATACCAGGCCACTTATTTCTTCCCAATGATACTGAATTCGATATAATAGAGAGAGCAGCCAAGATATATAGGACTATAAATGTGCCTGATGACTGGTACAACATCATTAAAACTGCAAAAGTGAAAAAGCCTCAGTTTGAAGTTGTAAAACTACAACGAGGAAAGTTTTTGAGCACAAAATCCCTCAAATATTCATTCACAAACAGGAAAAAGGGCACTGAAGGTAGGTAAATCAATTGGCTTAAAATACAATGATTGAGGGTTAAAAAGAAGCACTTTTCCAAATAAAAATAAATGAATATTTCAGTGAAGTTTTGAGTTTCCACACCTTAGACGCCTCGAAAATGACCAGTAAAACACGGCCTGAAAGACCCGTGAAAGTGCAAACCTTGTTGATTGTTCAGCAGGATCAGCTTTACCCAACCAGAAGACAAATAAATAAAAGGACACGTTGTTTCTGCTACCTTACATACCCCCTATTCATCATGGATACTTCAGAAACCTTTCAGGGAATCAGCTAACTCAGCAAACCCAGGACAACGAAGCTACTGAAGGAAATGATACCGATTTCCTTTCATCTAAGAAGTGATATTTTGTTTTTGTCTAAGTAATTGTAAAAATAAAGTGTATTTACAACACTTTGAGTTGGTTCATTATCTTGAACCCCACTTTTTTGCATTTTTTGGTTTATTACATCAAATGAAATTTGGCCAACAAAAGCAATGTAAATATTTGTGTTACTTATTGACCTTCTTAAATTAAATACCCATATACTTTTAAAAATGTTAACGGGTAATTTTGTTATGAAGCTTTAACTTTAAACCTCTGTAGCTCAAATATAGATAAAGTGGATTTGATTAACATCTATTCTAAACCCTCTACATATCTATCGAAACATGCTTTAAACACTGTGAGTTTTTAAAGCAAACTTATATCATCATATTAAGACAAAAATTAACATTAATTTGATATAAAAAGCATGCATCTACGTCATGAGCAAGGTATTTTATTTAAAAAATAGAATGTCTGTCAAAAATTAATTACTATTAAGTTAAAAATAGTTGCGGCCACTTTTTGACTGATTGTTGTCCTAATTTTAAATGTGTAAAAATTAGAGTTTTATTAACTATATTAGTGCTCGTACAGTGGCTACCACAAGTTTCAAAAATTTATAGGACTTTTTATTTAAAAAAAAAACAAAATTCCGCCCCCGGGTGGGCTCGAACCACCAACCTTTCGGTTAACAGCCGAACGCGCTAGCCGATTGCGCCACGGAGGCTTTAATGATGACTGCAATGTATACTCTTATATCGTTAAAATACCGTTAAACAATTCTGAAATCAAAATAAAAAATATAATAATTGACTAAGAATGGCTAGAAAGCACGAAATAAGGAAATATTTTAAGAAACTAAACAAGACAACACGTAACTACCTACCTAAAAGAAAACATGGATCCATTCGGAGGTGGTTCAACCATGGTTTTAGGTGAAATAAGTAATATCTATTGAAATAGTACTTTTAGTGATACCGACATTAAATGAGGAAGGACAGAAACTTAGTTATTCTACCCAATATTGTGCCAATTTCTCAACAAATTTGAGATTTCCTTGTAATAGACGATAATCTTTGAAATGTTAACGAATTTTTAGAACACGAAATTCTGATTAACAAACGAATTGAACATTTTCCTAATATGAGATTGTTATGTGTTGCGAGATTTTCTTTTAATTGCTGGTTTAATCGTTTTCGCTGTTATTGGAGCAAAAACGAAAAAGGAATTTTCCTTAGATGCAGAAGGCTGACCATTGGTAGTATGTAACATTTTGTTTAGATGTCGTAGGAGTCTCTGGTAGAGAAAAGCTTTTACAATAATTTACTTTTCTGGATTGGCATCAAAATCATCTTCATTAAATTTATCAGGATCTAAGGGACATATTCCAGATATACGAAAACCTGGCATTGCCTTCTCCATAATGGCAATTTTCATAAATGCTACATTAAACAGCTTAGCGAGGTCACTTTCGGTTATTTTTTAAATGGTCTAAAGAGTGTGATGGAATTGACACCATATCAATGATTTTTCTTTGCAAGAATTATATTCATCAATAGAAATATGGTTAGAAGGGTTATCCAGCACTAAATGGATGGGATCAGTTGCTGTGGTCTTTGCCTGTCTTACAAAATAGTACAGCCACTCATTAAAAAGTTCTGTATTGATCAATTTTTTCGAAAATTGTATAAAGTTCATTTTGTAAATGCCCATTTTTCTCAAGTGTGAGACATTTATTTTTTCGAAGATAGATCAACATTGAGGGAATGTAAGTTTCTGCAGCACTCACGCAGAAAACGGCTGTGATGGTTCTTTCACGCTCGACATGGATCGCCGTTTTAGCTTCTTTTGGTCCATAAAACTTTGAACATTTGTTTGGACTGTTGTAATGCCAATTGCGTCTATATTAAAAATTTTGTTTGGCTCAAAATTAAACTCTGGCTCTCTTAATTTTACATCAGAATTCCTTTTTATAAACCCATATATCCCATCTTTAACGGACAACCTCTTCTTTTTATTAAAATTATTTGGGATATTATTTTCTTGAGTATACCTACCTAAATACCAATTATCGAAGTTCTTTAGGTGTTAAGCGATAGAATAATTTAGCAAGTGTTAACACACACTCACTTCTTTTTCTACTTCATCTGAAAATACAGCTGTGAGACCTGAATGGGGTAGCGTGTGTAAAACCTGTTTATATTTTTCTTAAAGTCGATTAGGAAATATTGAAAGCTCCTCCCGTTTCCCTTTTTTGTAGTCATTTCTGATTACATACAGAGCATTTTATAGATCTTCGTTATTATAATGTAAGAATCGTAGACTTTCTAGTGTAGTTTCGTGGCATCTGAAAATAAAACTGGTAATTTTAATATTTATCATTTCATTGTTTGTAAGGGAATCGTGCTCACTCTTGCGCACTTTAACCCCTTTACGCCTTAAAAGAGCAAGCGTATTTACAAACGGAAAATTACTGAACCATATAAACCAACAGATGCACCAAAATGTACGGAAAACGACATGATTTAAACCAATAATAAGCTCAAAGCAACTGAGTAAAACCTACGAACTATATCGACTTAATTTTTAGAGCAAGAAAACTAGAAAAATTCTTGCATTTTTCAGTAATCGAATCTCACTTAGTCCACGTGCAAGGGTCGACTGAAAATAATGACGTCAACCATTCACGAGATCCGCCAAAGAGTGTAGGACTGGTTGAGTTCATATAACCTTCCAAGGAATTTGAAATACAATGCACCACACGATTACCCGCCGTGCACCATTTCCCACATTCACTTATTATAAAAAAATAGAATCTCCGAATTTTTCTTGTCCCATAAAGATGTAGGCATGCACGTTTATTTATTAATAACCAATACTTGTCAGTAACCAATGCCAAAATGATAATAGTCGGTGCGCGAGTTAAACTGAGACTGTGGGTTTATAGCTGAGCCCAGAGAACTAACGACTAGCGTCTAGCCGTTGGCAGGTCAGGATAATCCTGACCAATCCAATCGCACTTGAATGTGTGTGTGTGGCGCGTCATTTAAATTATGTACATATTTGAATGTAACAGAACAGTTCTCATTTCTCATATCACGAAACGTTCTCGGATTGTTCACTCAAACAAGAAGTAATGTTTAGTTGTTTTAAATACACAGTTTTATTATTTTACATATTATAAATACTATCTTATTGTGAGTTGGCAACAAGTGAGGGAGGGCTTGTCTGCTTGTCACTTATTAAGATTAAAGACTATAGATCAGGGTTGTCCAACTGGCGGCCCGCGGGCCACATCCGGCCCGCAAGGCTATTTGTTGTGGCCCACGTAAGATTTTCGAAAAGCATATCTGACTAATCATCTTAACAATGTTAAACTTGAGTCTTTAAGGAAGAAACCAGACGGTTTCAGATTTGATCGGAATGATAAACGGATTCCGGAATAAGCTGAACGTGTTTAAACGTGCTTTGGAAAATAACAACCTGACACACTTCCCTAGCTGTCTGCAAATAGCAGAAGAATTCAACGGTGAGGAAAATATTGAGTTTTCATCCTGCATTTCACAAATTGAACAAGTTATTGATGAATTCAATACAAAATTTGAAGAAATTGAAAGTCTCAAAAGTAGTGTACTACTTTATAATAACCCTCTTGGAGCAACCATTGATGATCTACCACCCAACTTACAGCTTGAGTTATGTGATCTTCAAGCAGACATATTCCTAATCACCAGACAAGAAAAGGGACCTGAATTTTTCAAATTATTGTCAAAGGAGAAATTCCCAAACCTGCGAGATTTTGGACTGAAAATGACGTCAATGTTTGGAAGCACTTATACATGTGAAAGTGCCTTTTCCTCCGTGAAATACATAAAAAATAAAAATAGAAGCAACCTTACCGATTCTCCCTTAAGTCATCTTATGAGAGTATCTATAACTGAACTGGACGTGGACATTTCCCTTCTTCATTGGTGGATGAAGCCGATCGACCACAGTCCTCACACTAATTGGATACATCTTTTTCGTTGCTTTTGCAATGTTTGTCTTGATTATTGAAAAGTGTTATCAATAAATTTTCCGTTTATAAAAAAATATAGTTGTTGAGCTATAAAAGAAATAATACTCTTTTTTGTTTTAATTATTTTTATACCTCACTTTATTTTGTTATTACTTGTAACAAAATTATTATATGGCCCGCGACAACATGCAAGGTTTTAGTTTTGGCCCTTGAGGCATTGCAAGTTGGACACCCCTGCTATAGATCATAGTTGTTGTTATTTGTTATGTTGTTGTATAATAAAAATAATTACCACAATCAAATATCAGCAATAAACTGACGTTCATATAGACTTGGAAATAACTGTCCAATATCAGTTTGATGTCCAATGTGTGTTTTTATAAAATTTACTTCAACTTTTTCTGCCAAATCAACCACAACCGTGAGACTGCTGGGCAAAATCCACCAATTTTTATACTGACTTTCATTTTTAAGTGCCTTTTTCCTTTGCTTTCAGAATTAAAGCAGCCTGACCGATGACAGAGAAACTTCATTGTTTTGTGAGTCTTTGCGGAAAAGTTCTCGACTTTAACGTATTTGGTTTTTGTACTACTTTCAATAAAACATTTCCACTCCTGAAAAGAGACTAAATTGGAAAATTGAAGTGTTTCACTTTCTAGGATTAGGTTGTGTTCTTCTTGAAAATGAGAATGCAATTCTGCAACATAACTTGAATAAAAATTATACAAAGGACACTTATTAGAATCTTTCTTGATTTTGCTATCTTCCGTTGAAGTGTCTACAACATTTTTATGAGTTTCTGTGTATTCAAAACAATTAAACATAACTCCTTATTGTGAACAATCTGAGAACGTTTCGTGATGAGAAATGAGGACTGTTACACTCAAACCTATACATAATTTGAATGACGCGCTACACACAAAATCAAGTGCGATTGGATTGGTCAGGATTATACTGACCTGCCAACGGCTAGACGCTAGTAGAACTTAGAACTAACGTATCCTCTCCCTATGTTATCACTTTTCCCACGTTTACACCGCTCAACAAAAACGAACTAATACTCTCGCTATAATATATTTATACCGTTTTTTACAGGTTATTGATTTACATTAAATTTGAACATTTTATTGGCTTTTGCCTATATAAGTATGTCAAAAGTAAACTTTAAATAAAATTAAGAGATAAATTCGTTTTATAATTTTGATGGAATGCGATTCGTTTGAATAGAATAGAATATCTTAATTCAAAAGAATACAAAAAATACAAATACAAATTAATATACGTACGCGAAAACTCTACAAACAATTTTTAACACTGCCAACAAAATTCACGAGCGAAAGTGAAACACAAATGGACCACAGGAGTGATGAAGTAGAGTTTATTGACATCTGTCAGTTTCACTTTCCAAACAAACCTTGTTTAGTGTGGATAATTTGTATTTTTAAGTATTTTTTATTTATTTTATAGAATCTTTCCGCTTTTTGCAATAATTAAGTATTCTAATAGTTACTACAACAATTTTACAAGGTTGTGTAAATAATAAAGCACATTGTTTTATGAGTGGTATGGAGTGGCACAGAGTGGCATGGCCACTCTCTTTCGAAAAGAGATTATGGATACAACAGGGCCATGACGAGACTCATCTCTTCATATTTAAGTGACCCGAGGCTCAGGCTCTAGATAGGACTAGTTCTATCTGATCACGGAGATCCGTAATCTGGAGTACCACAGGGAGTGGTCTTATCACCCCTTCTGTATATCATATGTTGAAGAACACCCGAAACACTACTTATCCTTTACGTGGACGACACTGCAATCGCGGCACAGAAAAGTGGATATAGCTGAATGAAAATTGCTGTAGAAAAACAAGGTATCCAGTAAGAAATAGCCATAAATCCAAGGAAGCCTAGGGCGCATATCTTTAAAAAGAAAAAGGATAGCCAAGAAGAACAGCTTACGGTACAATACAGACCCATTGTGAACATGTAAACAAAAAATGTCAAAATATATAGGGTGTCTCATATATAAGTTCTAAAATATATCTATCAAAAGTTCTTATAGTTTGATAACATTTTTCCTAACAAAGAAAATATATAACCCTGTTGTTGCTGTATCTTGCTAATCTTGAGAGCTATCGCTGATCTGATTGGATAATCGTTTCTTAAACGAAAAAAGAAGTCATGATATCTTAACTACTTTTTTCTATCACCTTCAGTTTTTGGTGTACCCCGTACACAGGACACCCTGTACAATATTATCTCCGAATATTTTTAAGGATGTTTTTAGTGCATTAATTTTGTAGAAAATGTATAATCAAATCTAATTTTCAATATTATCAGTTACGTTTACGTAAAGTTTATTTATTATAATTTATTATAATTATTATCATAACTTATAATTAATTTTCAACAAATATTTGAACCGAAAAATCCCAAATTCATTATCAACATATCAAGGTAACACATGATAAAAGGACCTTCATGTTGATAGTACTTTATGAATTAGAAATTCCTGATTCCTGATTAGGAATTGTAAACAAAATATAGCAAAACATTTTATATCGCAACGATTCCTAATAATATTGTCGATACTTTTTGTCTCTTACTAATATTAATATATGTATTTTAATTAAGTATATTAGTAGAGATATTGTACGTAGGTACATGAATAGTAAGTTTATAAGTGCAACAGTCATGAGATAAAAAGTTACAAACAAATATTCAAAAGATGTGAATGCTGGTGCTGCTAAAATGAAATCCTCTCGCCTACCATTATAAATGAGGCTATGAGTGCAATAATAACGGACTAATCCCAATATTAATAAAATTTAGAATATGGGTTTAAAAAAAAAGTAAAAATTAGGAGATCCACTATAACTTTTTTAAGAAAATTTTTTGGTTTGAATGAATGGAAGGATGTTAGATATTACTTATTTGATAAATTTGATCAAAAATTTTAGATAAACACCTATATTCTATTTTTTAATGTGGGTTGGTCAACTTTGCATTTAAAATATTTTTAGTTAGTGAATGGGTTATCCCACAAAATAATACACTCGATATTGCATCATATTGCATAATAAGACTTTATTGCCACAGAAAGTGTATAAAAACATCCATAAAAAGATTTCAGGTTTTATAAAATTTACAGTATTTAGGGGCATCAATTCCATTCACTGAAGAAGGTATTTTTTAGCTTCAATAATGGTATTACCATTTGGATACAGAAGTGGCAATTCAATTGCTTTTTTGAAAACAGATTTTCTTTAATTCCCCTTAAAGATCCACTCTTTCAAAATAAACATCTTCATTGTTGGAATACTTATATTGAAGAGTATTGGGACTTTCTTTTCTTTATATTGTTCTGAAACTATTTTCTTGTGACATTTTAAATTAATTACTATTTAAATGTGAATAAGCCACAATTAAAGGTTAAAGTACGTTTATTGACGTTTCAATTTCCACTTCGGAAATCGTTCTCAAAATACAATCATTAGGAAGTTAAACAAATTTTGTTTTTTTTTTTGTTACTTAGTGAAAAATCCTTCTAATAATTTAATTTTATCTGAGTCAATTATATTGACAATTTAGACATACATTATACATTTTAAAGTAGATGACTTCAAAATGATATTGCCAATATGGTTGAGTTGCGCTCCTGGGACGACTTTACTTATAAGATTATTTATTATTACTTAATTCGATTACATGAAATCGACTTTAACTTGAGAATATCCGTTGGAAAAAATCATAGCATGTAATTCGTCATTAAAAAGACAAATACATGCCATGCTGACAGTAAAATTCTCCTATTAGTGATTCCATAGTAAATTATGAGGAAAAAACCAGGAAATACTATCCAGACATGGTAAGTATTTGGTCGTGCATTTAGTTTACCTTCAATAAACACCAAATTCTGATTTTATATGTTTGTTATTTAAAAAACATAAATGATGTATCCTCTATATGTTACTGACTTACTAATACTGGTATTTTCTTTTTAATAACTTCCTCTTTCAATATGGGTAACCAAATCCTACTACATTCTGCCGAGGAATTTACGATACAGTTAGTCTCATTTAGCATAATTAGAGCCACTTCTTTGATTTTTCTTTTTTTTTAGCATTTGTTTCTTTTAGGACTACATTTGAATGGAATGATTCAAATTTCATATCAACAGAATAAATATATGTCACAAAAATTAAGTCACAATTATAATTTACACAGATCCAAAAATATCAATCAAAAATGATAGAAAAACATCTAACTGTCAGCAGCACAGTGGACTAACCGCACATTGTCCACTTTGCTTCTCTAAGATCCTATCAAATATGGAGTTAAAAAACTACTCTAGTGCAGCCATCAGGTAACAAATAGAAAAATGTTAGTTAGTCCACTATGCAACTGATAGATTTCAACTAGACAGTTAATATTCTACAATAAAATAAATTTTGAATTTTTGTTGATTGGTTCGTTATTGCACTGATAGCCTCAAATGATCGTTTAGTCGATTTTTCAATGACGTAGAAAATCCTTTGTACTCCGCAATCACAAATTAAGGGTGGCTGCTTACCTCATTTGTGTAAATAATATTTGCACCTTACTATGTTGTATCAGGACTCTATTTAGCGTAGACCATGTTTTACGAGATAAGTCAACACCCAGAGGCTTTCGTATGATACACGTCATTTCATTAATTTGATGTGCTGCCAATTTTTTATGTTGTACATATTTTCCACACCTATATTGACAGTATTTGTTAATTACAATATATAATGCAATGATAGACTTTGGGATTCCACCTAAGTTAGTTAAGTTGACCAAACTAACAATGCAAAGCGTAAGCTCATGCGTTAGAATTGAAGGAGAAACTCTACGTTCTTTGACATTAATAATGGTCAAAAAAAGGGGGGACGCGTTGGCGTGTCTGCTCTATAATATTGCTTTGGAAAAGGCAATCAGACAATTAAATATAAGAATGAATGGAACTATTTTTAAAAGATCGACGAAAATTCTCGCATTCGCTGACGATATAGTTATAGTAGGCAGAAGTATGAGATACATTGTGTAGTATTTTACAAGGCTTGCGGACGCAGCAATTGAATTAGAACTTGTGGTAAACGAGGAAAAAACCAAATATATGTTGTTTTATAAAAACCCTCGAAATATTCAACAGTTAATTTAAATTAATAACCGTACTTTGAGCAAGTCCAAGAATTTACATATCTGGGATCGCTAGTAAATGCAACAAACACTACAAGTGACGAAATAAAAAGACGCATAGCAATAGCAAACAGAACTGTTCACGGTCTCCAGAAACATTTAAAAAATAAAAATATAAAACGTGCATAAAGCTTAATATATACAAGACCTTAATAAGACCGGTTTTGATATATGGGACTGAAACGTGAACCTAATCCCAAAATGATAAAATACTTCTTGGTATTTTTGAGAGAAAAATTCTTAGATTTTTGGGTCCGTAAATGAAAATGGATTATGGCGTCGAAGATACAACTTTGAACTATATCAGTTATACACCGATCCAGATATTGTGAAATTCGTTAAAGTGCAGAGACCTAGATGGGCTGGACACATTGCTAGGATGTCAGATAACGAATACACGAAGGGATTAACATTTTCAAAACCAAAAGAGGGCACAAGAAGCAAAGGACGACTACGAATAAGATGGATTTGTGGAAGAAGATCTAAAGATTCTAAGGGTTAGAAGATGGAGGGAAGTTGCCAGGAATTGATAGGAGTGCCGACTTCTTTGTGAGCAGGCCCAGATCCACAACGGATTGCCGAGCCACTTATGATGATGTTTAGAACTCTATTCAGCATAAACCATGTTTTACGTGATAAGTCGACAACCGGAGACTTTCGTGTGATACACGGCATTTCATTATTTTAATGTGCTGCCCATTTTTAATGCTGTACATATTTTCCACACCTATATTGGTCATCTTAAACTGACTCAACTATAATTGGCATCCTCGATATCTTAATGGATAGGCAGGTTTATGTTAGTCATGATATTTTTGTACTCATTTGTTAGGTAATTTATTCGTCTAAGTTAAGAAGGGGGTATGTGACTTAAAACTGGTAGCCAATGTGTGGGGGTTGGTTTATTTACACCAGTAACCATTCTTATAGTGTTATTTAGTTAAGTGCTATTTTATGTATGTGAGGGATATTTATCTAAGCTAAAGCACAACGCGTTGCTAGTAAATAAACAAGACCCAAAGCAGATGAGCGCAGAGTAGAAGCAGATTCTCATCGCATTGTTTTTGTCTTGAACTCATGCCGCATAGTTTTTAAATGATGTTTCTTGTTTTTAGTTGTTCTGCAGTTTTTTATCTATCATGAAAAGTCACGTCCAGGTATTTTGTTATTTTATTTTGTGTCTGGTGTTTTTAAATTGTCTGTTGAGCTCTCGTTTCGCTAGTTTATTGTTTAGGTACAGTGGGTGATCAAATTATTATAATCAGTCACAAAAGTGTTTTTCAAATTTGTTCAAAAATTTTATAATAAAGTCATATGCTGCTATACGAATAAGGTATGCCAATATATTTTGTTACTAATAACCTTACTTTTTTGACGTTTACAGCTCTAAAACTGTCATTTGTATCAAATTACGTGACAACATACACATTGTGGTGAATTTGCGCTTGGAGTTTACAACTGAATTTGTATGTTTTTGTATTGTTTTTGAAAGATTGGTATCGTTTTATCTTTGTAGTATAATTTATTATTGTATTAGTGTAGTAACTATCAGTTTTAATTTTAAAACCTTTTCAAAACGTTTCAATTTTTGAGAAGGAAATCATAATGGGTAAGGCTAAAGAAGTCCCTGTGTCTAAAATGGTGGCGATAAAGACACTTTCTTGAATACAAAGCTTTCACAACGTCAGATAGCTCAACAATGCCAAGTAGCGCAAGCAACAGTGAGCAATATCAAGAAAAAAATTGATACTAACAAACCCCTGACTCACTAGCATGCCCAAAAATGTGGACAGAAGTATGTCACTACACCCAGAGATGAAAGAAAAATGAGGGATATCTTCGTAAACAATAGAAAGAAGCCAAGAAGAATCCTCACGGGACTTATTCGTAAAGCTGAGATGCCAGTTTCTGACATGATAGTCCTCAGAAGAATTGCTGAGCAAGGTTTCAAATCATGTCGCCCTGCCAAAAAATCAAAATTGACCATCGCAATGATGAAAAAGAGACTGATATGGACCAAAAAACACCAAAATTGGACAATTGAAGATTGGAATAAGGTAAATTGAGTCACTACTAAAGTTTAAATCCCTATAACCATTGTTGTTATCCTAAAAAATATCTTATAGTTTCTTTTATTCACAGGTTTGTTTCTCTAATGAGTCTACAGTGTAGATACTCATAGATAAGTCGGTCTTCGTCCGAAGGCGAGTGGGTGAAAAATATCACAAGAATTGCATAGTGAAGCCAGTAAATCATCCTCTCAAGATCATGGTATGGTCTGTGATCAGCAGTAAAAGCACAGGGAGGCTGTACATTGTGAATGGAATGATGAATCATCAGTATATTAAAGTTCTGGAAAGAAAGCTCATGCCACAAATCAAAGACTGGTTTGACGAGTCGGAGGATTTTACCTTTATGCATAATTCAGCACCGTCTCATAAGGCAAAAACAGTAACATCGTATCTGGAAAAAAAGAAAATTAAAGTACTCAAGTGGCCAGGTAATTCTCCAGACCAATCCGATCAAAAATCTATGAGAGCTTATGAAGCGGGGATTGTCCAGGAAACTGTCACAAACAAGCAGCAGTTAATTGAGATACTCATTGCCACCTGGCACAGAAACGATAAAATAAAAGAAGACTGCCTGAGAAACATTTAAAGCATGCCAAGGAGGATCAAAGCTGTCATCGAAGCTGAAGGAGGTCACACGAAATATTAAAAAAAATGTTATTTAAGGTCTAAGAAAAAAATATTTTTTAATTTTGTAAAAGAACGTATTTATGATCTATTTTTATATTATATTCACATCATTAGACGCTTATATGCAATTGTATTCTTTATTAAACAGCAAAATACAAAGTTTTTTGAAGTGATCATAATAATTTGATCACCCACTGTAAAAACAAGTAGTTTCTGTTTTATTGGCATTTGGTTGTCTCCATTTACGAAAATGCTCTGCTCTGACAGTTGTCTGCATACCCAAATTGTCTTGATCTTGTTTCTGGCAAGTCTGAAATGTACAACTTAAAGAGGAATCAAGCAAGAACTGATTTCTATGGTAGCCGGTTTTTTGATTTCCTTGGGAAGCTGATATTGGATACCATGACGACTTATAATAATCTATCATTAAGTATATTATCTATTAGTCGGTCTGTGTACGTGTAAGTTTGCATGTGATTGTATGACTAAACTTATATATTACGCTGTCTTAAACTGTATCATCGGCTACAAGATGGGACAGCATGGGATAAGCTTTAAGATTTTGAGTTTTTGTTGAAATCCTGCCTTGCTATGGGTGGTAAGTGATAGGACTTGATCTGGACAGAATCTCTCTTCTTCTTGTAGTGCCTATCCGTTACGGATGTTGTTGAATTGTTGTTGTTGTTGAATTGTTCAAGGAAAACCATTTTCGTAAGTTCTGGAGCCAAGATATTCTTCTTCTTCCTGGTGCCCTCTTTTCGTAGACCATCCCCTGTAATATTAGTTGCAGCAGGTCATATTTATAATTGTTTCGCATTATATGTCCAAGATATTCTAGCTTGCGCTGTTTCACTGTGGATATAATTTCACATGTTTTGTCTATCCGATGTAGAACCTCAATGTTTGTTATTTGTTCCGCCCAGAAAATCCTCAGTATCAGTCTATAACACCACATCTCAAACGCCTCGAGTTTTCCCACAGATGCCTCGATTATACCCTGTCTACCCAACAGACGGAGTTATCACGTGAATACCATGTGAACTTATGAAATATTATAATCATTCCTACAAACTGTCAAACTAGTCAGAATTCGTGGCAAACAGTTGGTCAGTGAGAGAACAATAATACTGTCATTAGTGCTATCCTCCTTAGTGCGCTGGTCGACTATTCGTTCATAGTTTTGGACGATTCGGCCACTTGTTGGGAAGAAACCTATTATACGAATAGGTTCGCATTGCACCAGTGACGTACCAGAAAAATAAAATAAGAAGTTATTATACAGACAAAAATTGAAATAAACGATTTTATAACATGTTATGTACATTGTAATGAAAAAAAAACCGTAAATTTCTATAGGATGATTTGGGAGCGTTATAAAAGCTTGAGATACCGCTAAAATGTAAATAACGCAAGCTTGACTGTACGGGAAATATATATAGTGTTAATTTTAAACAATTTCTAGCATTTGGCGTAGAAGTGGACAATACAATTTTAAAATATAACTTTAAAATATAACCTCAATCTGACACTATAATTTAAAAATTTTTAATGCAATACAAAAATAATAGAAGTTCCTTAAAAAGTAAACAATAAAACCTGGAAGTGTCTTTAACAAATGGGGAGAAATGGCAATCAAAATACTATAGGCTAACTTTAGGCAATGTGGACATTATACACATGTAAACTTAAATGTGTACGTAATGGTAGCTTACCCCACTGATGCTTTAAAGTGTGCACCAGGTCTTACGTGATAGGTCAAATTCAGGAGGTGTCTCTGTGATGAAAGGTATAACTGTATTTGGTTCAGGTTCCGACCATTCATAGATTCATTTGGTGGTCATGTTGAACTCGGTAGCTGCAGCTAATTCTGCGGTTTGTATTGGAGATTTTCTGGAGAGCAGTCGACCTTGGTTTGCATCTTTTATATAATTGTGAATCGGCAGCGCCGTGTTGCTAAGGATCTTGTTATATACTTTGGTCAGCAGATTGAGTCGGCGAAGGTGTAATGGTGTAATGTCGCTCAGCATTGGTACTAAATGGGTTGGTGTAGGTTTGGGTGAGCTGGATATCAATCCTTTGAACATCAGTACTGTTGATCCATATTGGTATGCAATATTCAGCTAGAGAATAAACAATAGCTAAGCCTGAAGACCTGAGTCTAGATACCGATGCCTCCATTTTGTGCCGCAGAGCTTCTGAATTATGTTATTTTTGGTTTTTAGCTTCTTAGCAACTATACTTAAATGTTCTCTAAAGCTTACCGTTCTGTCCAAAACTACGTCTAGGTATTTTGGATGTTTATTGTGGTTGAGTCATGTGTTATCAAAAGAACGTTAAGTAGTGTTCCCATAGTTACTTGAAATACTTTGACGGTGATGTTTTATTAGTCTAGCGGTAAATTTGCAAGGCAGAGTACGTAAGAGTCTATAAATCATTCCTTCTGGTCAGACTGTGTTGAAAGCTGCAGATCATTGGGCTGATTCTTTTAAACATTAATCTTTCAAGTAGTTTATACTATAAGATTTATATTATAAGAAATTGGTCGATAGTTTTTTGGGTGATCAACTGGTTTATCTGGTTCTAGTATTGCTATGAATTTTGAACGTTTAAATTCCCGTGGGATTCTGAATGCAATTGAGTATGCATTCGGGGTGGATGCCGTCGAAACCTAGGTCTTTTTCCGGTGAAACGTCTTTAAGTGCGGTCTCCATTTCTTCACTTGTCAAAGGGCAAGAATGTTTGGTCTCAATTGATTGCGATTTTAAGGAATTTTATTCGCTGTCGGAAGTGGAAGTTTCGGAATCATCATTAATATTAATAATTAATGGTTTGACGGTGATTTCCATTATTCTATCAGTTTCCCACATTTTTGATTCCTCTTTTTTAACGTGCTCAATTGCCTTCTGCCAATTATGTGCTGTTACATTTTGCACTGCTTCATAAAAACACTGTTTGACATCAGAAATTTTAAAAGAGGTGCTGTTTCTTGCCCCTTCTCCTTCCTTGATTTGGGCCAGATCAACTCAATTGGGTTAAACTTACAATTGTAAGGTGGCAAACGTAAAACATAATGTTCTTTTCTTGCAGCCATTTCGTCTGTAACATATCGGTCAGCTGGTGTATTGGCCTTTACTAATATTAGCAATTCGGCTTTAACCATATCTTCCGTAAAGGCTATGCCGTGTCTATTCAACCATGCTTGTATTTCTGCCTTTTTTGTAGCTGATGTAGGGGATTTATCAATACGTCTACTGTGGTACGAAGCGTTGTCCATAACTATTACAGAGATTTTTGCTAATTGTAGCAAAATATTTCTGAACCAGTTTTCGAACACCTCAGCATTCATATCTGCATGGTAATCGCCATCCTTTTTTGATTCAAAGACCAACAAACCAATATTCGCTACAAATCCATCCTCTGATCCAATATGTAATATAATTAAACGTTTACCTTTACCAGAGGGAGATTTTAACCCAGTTGACAGACCCTCCAAAAAGGCTTGTCTGGGATTTTTAATATTTTCATTCACCCATATTTTGCTGGTAGTTTGACCTGCATTTACCCAGGTTTCGTCTAGATAATAAATCTTCCGCCCTTCGTCTCTCAACTTTTTGATTTTTTTCTACGTCTCCAGGAGATTATTTCATCTTTTTCTGTTACGATGCTATTCTTTTTTCTGGTTATAAAACTAAAACAAAAAACGTTATGTAATTGATATTGTAATTCATTTGTAACACATTTTTACTTACTGAAAGTTAATTTCCTTAACCAATTTAGCAAATGTTGCTCGTTTGAAATTTGGCAAATTGTCGTCGTTATTAATTTCAGTCAACATTTTATTTAGTGTTGGAAGTTCATTTCTGAAAAAAACTCATGAATTTTCCTCCGAATTATTGTTTTAGTAGCATCTGAAATATTATCTAATATTTTTCTTGTCCTATGATATTTTTTTGGAGGAGACAAAAAACGAGTTTGTTTATTCCGCCAACACTTTAAAAACTGTACTCACTGCTACCCCTAGAACAAATACGCAATATAGTATAACAATATATGAAATAGTATATATGAAAATAAATACAATATAATAAAAAAAAAATAAAAAAACTTAACATCTTACCCGCGGCACTTGAAACAAAATTCACAGATTCTGTCTGATTCGTGTTTGGACGAGTTTGTCTATCAGTTTTAAAAATATTTAAAATTGTTTCTTTCTCTGACACCGATAAATGTGTTCGTCTTCGTTTTCTGGGTGGAGATTCTGGAACGAATTGTTCAACTTGCGCATTATTTTGCTGTTGGTTATCCATATCTAAAATAAGGCAGTGATATAGATATTTATTTTACAAATTATTTTTACGCTTTGACTAACTTGTTTTTTAATATATATTCTCAGGTTCAGAAATAATTTATACATTTTTATACTGCGTGATTACATCCACAATAGTTTTTTGACCAATATCTGTATTAGTATATGTACTTACCTAATTTCTTTCCAAAACACAAAAATGTACAATACACAATATAAGTCTTAACATATAAAATAAATACAATTAACACAATACACAGTACAATATTTCTTCAAAATACCTTAACGTACGCCCTTGTATGCAATACCGATAACTGACCGATACAACTTCTGCGAAGTAAGTAATTTGTAACAATCACGTGCAGATCACGCATTTTTATTACTCCGTCTGTTCGGTAGACGAATTTATAGTGTCCATGATTCAATCCCATAGAGCAGCACTGTAAACACGTAGCATCTCAATAAACGGATTTTCGTTTTTAAATAGGTCGTTTCTTAATATTGTTCTGAAGCTATTTTCTTGTGGCATTGTAAATTAATTACTATTAAACTGGGAATAAGCCACAAATAAAGATAAAAATACGTTTATTGACGTTTCAATTTCCACTTCGGAAATCGTTCTCAAAATACAAACAGTAAATTAAATAAATTTTGTTTTTTGTTACATAGTGAAAAATTCTTTTAATAATTTAATTTTATCTGACTCATTTATATTGACAATTCAGACATACATTATGCATTTTAAAGTAGACGACTTTAAAATGATATTGCCAATATTGTTGAGTTGCGCTCCTGGGACGACTTTACTTATAAGATAGTTCATTCGATTACATGAAATCAACTTTAACTTGAGAATATCCGTCAGAAAAAAAAATCATAGCATGTAATTCGTCTTTAAAAAGACAAACACATGACATGATGACAGTAAAATTCTCCTGTTAGTGATTTCATAGAGTTGTTGGACACATTCCTAAATGATATAAACGATAAAGAAGAGACAATAGCATTTACCATAGAAAAGGAATATAATAACACGCTACCTTTCCTGGATGTTTTAATCTCTAAGAACGATACTGGATATGAGACTCAGGTGTATAAAAAACAACACACACCAACAGATATTTAAATTTCAAATCAAATCACAATATTAATATAAAAAAGGGAATAATTAAATCCTTATACGATACAGCCAAAATTACTTGTTCTAACGAAAATTCGTTCTTGGAGGAGAAACATTTGTTAACATCTCTTTTATTAAAAAATGATTATCGTTTATCGTTTATAAATAAGGAATTTTCAACAATCGATCGAACTGAACAGAACAACTTAGAACGAGATCCTACAGCATACACAAAGAATAATGTGAGGAAAATAACAATACCGTTCATAAAAGGACTATCAGAAAAACTTAAAAGGATAGGAAATAAATTCAACATTTCAACAACATTCAAAACAACAAACACGTTGAGATCTATTTTGTCCAAAACCAAACCTAACAATGAACAAGAAAGGACAAAGAATTGCATTTATAAAATACCTTGTGAATGCGATCAATTTTATTTAGGTGAATCATCAAGGCCATTAAATATTAGAATAAGTGAACATCAATCTTATATTAAAAATAGAGAATTTGATAGATCTTAAATCTGTAAACACGCATGGGATAATGAACATAGGGTTCAATGGAATAATTCAAATGTAGTCCTAAAAGAAACGGATGGTAAAAAAAGAAAAATCAAAGAAGCGGCTCTAATTATGCTAAATGAGGCCAATTGTGTGGCAAATTCTTCGGCAGAATGTAGTAGGATCTGGTTACCAATATTGAAAGAGGAAGTAATTAATAAGAAAATACCAGTATTAGTAAGTCAGTAACATATAGAGGATACATCACTTATGTTTTTTAAATAACGTAACATATAAAATCAGAATTTTGATGTTTGTTGAAGGTAAACTAAATTCACTAACAAATACTTACAATGTCGGGATAGTATTATGAGGTTTTTTCCTGGTTTTTCCCTCATAATTTACTATGGAATCACTAACAGGAGAATTTTACTGTCATCATATCATGTGTTTGTCTTTTTAAAGACGAATTACATGCTATGATTTCTTTTTTTTTCTGACGGATATTCTCAAGTTAAAGTTGATTTCATGTAATCGAATGAACTATCTTATAAGTAAAGTCGTCCCAGGAGCGCAACTCAACAATATTGGCAATATTATTTTAAAGTCGTCTACTTTAAAATGCATAATGTATGTCTGAAATGTCAATATAAATGAGTGAGATAAAATTAAATTATTAGAAGAATTTTTCACTATGTAACAAAAAACAAAATTTGTTTAATTTACTGTTTGTATTTTGAGAACGATTTCCGAAATGGAAATTGAAAGGTCAATAAACGTATTTTTATCTTTAATTGTGGCTTATTCCCAGTTAAATAGTAATTAAATAGGTCGTGGCTCTTAAATATCTTCCTCATTCTGAGAAACGCTGACCTGGCTTTCCAATTCTTTGTTTTATCTCAACTGAGTGGTCCTATTGGTCTTTTATGGTGGTTCCTAAATAGTAGTAACAGGGCACTTGGAGTATTTGTTGCTGATCTACCAGCAATTGGCTAGGTGGAATATGCTTTTTACTGATGACGATATACTTTGTTTTCTTGATGTTAAAATCAAGCCCGTATTCTTAACTGATTCTCCACAATTGCATTACTAGTGTCTGTAAACCTTCTAAACTGTCTGCAAAATGAATGGTGTCGTCTGCATATCTGATGTTATTCAGGTGTTCACAATTTATGAAAATACCCTCTTCGATATGGTCTAAGACCTGGCTCATGACGTGTTCCGAATAGACATTAAATAATAGGGGAAAGAGTATGCAGCCCTGTCGTACTCCTCTCTTTATTGCAACTTCCTCTTTTAGTTGGTCTTTCACCCAAATGTTTGCTGATTGGTTGTAGTATATGTTCGCGATTACTCGAAGATCTTTGTTATCCAGATCAGTTGCCTTTAGTATATCCATGAGCTTATCGTGATTGATGCTGTCTGGACAGAATCGTTTGGATCTAAACACAGCTAGTAGCTTGTATCTTGCAGACAGCAGAGTTATTGGTCTGTGGCTCTTAGGATTATCGAATGATTTATCTGATTTTAAATTTCTGTGGGACATTACCAGTTTTTATTAGCAAAATAAAATATTTTTTTAATTAAACTTAGCAAAATTTAAATCTTGAATATGTTGACTTTATGACTCCATCTCAAGTAAGTAAAAAAGAAATAAGAATAAGACTTACAATCAATTTATTCTACCACCAATGATCGGTTTCGCATACTATAATTTGCTATGCATCTTCAGGTTTTAAGATGCATGGTAAACTTTTTACCATGTACTAAACTAACTCTATTAAATTGAATGTTATTCTGTTTGTTCCTAAGTATCTTTAAGTGTTTTTAATTTAAATTTATTTACCATTACAACAATTCTGCTCAACTACAGACCAAATCAATTTATCATAATTTGTTAATTACAAGTTTGAGTTATTGTACACCCATAACGTATACATCTACATTTTTTATATATTATCATAAAGCTATCTGTTTCAGACAGCATTATTTAGAATAATTTCAATAAATTATCACACATTTCCAAAATATACCTTTTGAATAAATATAAATAACTTTTAAATAATAGAACACATCACGTTAAATTCAACAAACATTCTACACAATACCTACTTTCTAGTTTATTTATTAATATCTCTCCCCTTAAGAACTATTCTTTTATTTGTTAAATAGTTACAATAAAACCGATGATCACCCGTCATCAGTTTACCACAGCAGTTTGAACCAAGTTTTCTAAAACACTAAATAATAATCCTTTTATCGGCATCATTTAGTTTGCCATCTACCTTGAAATGCATAGCAAATTATAGTATGCGAAACCGGTCATTGGTTGTAGAATAAATTTATTGTGAGTATGTTATTCTTATTTCTTTATTACATATTTACCAAAATTCATTAAACACTCTGAGTGGATACCATCGAAACCTGCAACATTTCCTAAATTAAGATCCTTAAAAGCATTGGAAATATCTTAGTATGTGAAGGAACTGGAGTGTTCTGTTTCCGTAGTTCTAGCTTTAAGTCATTTAAGATCTCATTTGATGTAAATCGTGTGAGCTTTTTCTTTTAGCGCTCTGGATGTTGTTTTGTCAAGTGAAAGGTTTTCGTGCTCCTTTTATTTAACTAATGTATTTCCGTTTGCGTCGCAGACTCTTTACCTCCATTGCTTGTTACATATATTACAGGATGGAGGTGTGTGTGGTGAAGACATGGATTGGCCAGAGTGTGGCTGGTGCTTTGTAAATGTAGCAACCGTAATGTTTTCAATGTTTCGATGATACTATGAATTTCGTCGTCAGTGGAGGCAGGCAGATATGAAGGAAGCATTTTCCATACTTTATTAAACATAAAATATGTTGCTACTCCATAAGATCGATGGTAGGTACCTGAAAATATTTCGTAGCCTGGTTTTTGAAGTTACTTCTCAGTTTCACAATAAGTTTCCTGTATAGTGACTAGTTCGATGTCGTCCTTTTTAAATGTTTTAATGGGTATTAGTTTTAAGAATAGCATATTCTTTCTATGTTTATATGACAAATTCGGACTAAAGGTCCAAAATTTCAGGTCAAGTCAGCTGGTTCTGAGAAGGACCGATCACAGCCTGTATGTATCTTACTATCAGGATATCCAAAGATTGTCCTATTGTCAATATTTGCTAGCACATTTAGCGCTAACCAGGATTTACCACCTGATATCGTAAAACCTGATATCGTAAAACATATTAAGATATTACATCTAAGGTGGATAGGGCATGTAATACGGATGGAACAAAATGACCCAGCTAGAAAAGCGCTCGTTGAAAGACTCATTGCTCAGAGAATAAGAGAAAGATTCAGAATAAGGTTCTTTTTAATAATTATCTAAACCTTATCGGACATCAGACGATAGACTGGACAGGCCATTCTAGGTACAATAACACCCATTTTGAGGTATTTGCTTTTCTCCTTTAGTTGTTAAGAGTTTATTGGGTTTTAATAACTTTACTTAGATTTTTGACAACTTTTAATTGTAGTTGGATGAAAAGGTTCACGCTATTTGGAATTATTATTAGAAAAGATTGGCTTTATTTAATGATATAAACTTTAATCAACAGGATCCCATTTTAACCACAAATATGTGGTCTATTTAGGATCTTAGTACATATGAAAACTTTTTTAAAAATTGACACTAAAACGTATATCAGCTTTAGCCATTTTTATCTGGTGGTCAGCATCTCATAAAAATGAATTGTTTCCTGTGGCGAAATTGTCTTACTTCAAAAATGTGATAATGTGGGAATCCCAAAATATGTTTGTCATCGAGAGCTCATTGGTGGTAGTTGTGATATGTATAGTAAGTAAAATGTGGATACCAAAACACTACCAATGGGACACATGCAGCTATTTCTCTTTGAATTATGAATATTGATTTAAGGATTTAAAATTTTAAGTTAAAAATGGACAAAATAGTAACAAAAAAATCTCTTTTTTTTATTTAATAGACAATGAGACTTTGGATGTAATGTGTTGTCAGCTATAATGTTTTTGCATGCCTGATTGACTATAAAACGGCTTTCGAGAGAGTCAGGTATAAAAAAATTATGTGTGAAGAGGACAAGGATTGATGGAAGAAACTTAAAAATAATAGCTAACCTGTATTGAAATCAATCAGTGATGCTCGTAATAGATGGAGAATATACAGATCAGGTCAAAATCTTTAGGGGAGTGAGACAGGGATGCATAATTTCACCACTAATATTCAATCTGTACTCGGAGCACATTTTTAAAGAGGCTCTAAAAGATATTGATAAAGGCATCTCAATAAATGGAGTCAAAATCAATAACCTGCGGTATGCAGATGATACAATAGTGTTTTCCAATACCATAGAAGGCCTGAAAAACTTAATGAACAAAATAACGGAAAGAAGTAGAACGGAAAGTAGTAGCTAATGATCATCAACAAGAAAAACATAACTGAAGCAAATTTGTATGTGAACCAAAAAATGAGAATTGAACGTGTCTCACAGTACAACTCCTTGGGAACTATAATTAATGAGTCGTGGGACAATAGACAGGCAACAAGAAAGGCAAAAAGTGCATTCTTGACTATGAGCTCTGTGTTTAAGAGGCATGACCTCACCATAGAAATAAAAATAAGTCTCCTTAAATGTTATGTGTACTCAGTGCTTTTGTATTGAGTAGAAACGTGGACATTGAGATCAAAAACTTTATCAAAACTTCATTAAAACCTTAAGCTATAGTTATACAGAAGGATCCTAAAGATAGCATAGACAGACAAAATCACCAATGAAGAAGTACTGCGGAGGATGAACACAACCGCAGATTTGGTTAACATTGTGAAGGGCCGTAAGCTGGAGTGCTTGGGACATATAATGAGAAATCAAGGCAAATACGAGCTACTCCAATACATTTTACCAAGTAAAATTGAAGGAAAAAGGGTCACAGGAAGAAGAAGAATATCCTGACTTGCTAACCTGAAAGCATGGTATAGAAAGACCTCAACACAGCTATTCCGTATTGCAACCAACAAAGTCATCATAGCCAGAATGATCGCCAACGTTCGGTACGGACAGGCACTCTAAGAAGAAGAGACTTTGGATCGAAACTACGAATTCGATGATGACGATATTGGGAAAAATGTGTAACATTCCAGTTTGTAAATGTTCAAAATTTTAATTTTTCCGTTTAGATTCAAGAAAACAAAAGAACCACCTGAAGACACAGAAATTGTTAACACAACAAATTACAACCTGGACAGCTTACAAAATGAAAGTACGAGAACACTATATCAACGAAGACTAAATGAAAAATTATTAGACATAACCGAAAATATATCCGTGAAAAAGTGTATAAAAATATAATAGACAGTGTGCAAACAGCCGCAAAAGAAGTACTTGGTTTAAAATCCCAACGACACAGTAAAAAGCTATGGTGGACCGAAGACATACAAAACCTAATACTGGAGAAAAAGAAAGCGTACGCACGGTGGCTAAGTACTAAACATCAAGTAGACAAAGACAAATATTTGGATTTACAAAGAACAACAAGAAGAGCAGTAATAGCAAAAAAAGAAATGTGGGATAGAAATTGCCAAGAGATCAACACTTACATAGGCGGAAAAGAGTGTTCAGAGACATGGAAACTTTTAAACAAAATAAATAACACAGAAAGAAATACTACTTTTATTCAGTTAATACCAACAGAAAAATAAAAAGAACACTACGAGAATTTGCTAACAGAAAGTAGAGCAGAATATACCACACAATCACCAATGGAAGTATTTGTTGAAGGGGAAGAGATAATAGTGAGAGTTGATTGGTGAAGAAAGCTGTAACTGAACTATGAAAATGTTAGAGCTCATGTTTCAGAAAACATTCTAGGCCGAATTAATAAAATGTGGCACAGATAAACTCTTTTAGCACTTACTAGGTGTATGAAAAAAATATATAAACGGTGTCCCACCACCCAGTCTATAGAAAGTAGCCTATATTTCTTCTGAGGGTGAGCAGAACTAAGCCTGGACTTTGGGCACCCAGACCCATTTCCAGCCCCCCGCCTATCTTATTCCATCCACCTATTTAAGTTGATCGCTCTTTGATGACTTGGGTCCTTGACATTCCACTTTGACTTAATCTGCTTTGGTTAGAATGACTTTAAACTTTCCTCTCGTCTTCTCTTGGACAATCACTTGTTCATCGTATTTTGGTTTTTTCGATAAGACTCAGAGAAGGTGGCTGAGTTATTTTTTTACGCTAACACTAGGCGACAGCCAGTGTTATTGAGTCCGACAACGGAGGCGGCGTTGCCGTGTATTAGTGTCATAAAACGACACTTCTGCTCAGAGGAGTAAACTTTGATAAAAATCCGCAACCACACGGAGTCAGGCGATCCGTGCCTAAGTGGTGAATGGTCTAGCGACAGACGGCCGCAAACGGAGCCCTCGGAGAACTGGCGAATATCCGCTGTATTTCAAGCCTTAGCGTGGGTAAGAGCGCACTGCCTCACCGGACAATATAATTTCGTCCCTACTTGTGGGAACTATATGGACAAGTACTTAATCAGGTAAAAAAAAATCAAAACAAAACAAAGAGACTATGGAGCAAATTGGAGCAAGTTATGAATGCGATGTTTCATCGCATTATAAATTATTTATTTGTACACCACCTACTATAACCAGCGTTACAAATAATTTATTGAAACTAATGTCCGACCATACAAACACGAAGGTTGTAATTAAAAGTGAAATAAAAAAAAGAGAGTAATTGAGAAACGAATAAAAGTAGTGAAAGAAACCGGTGAAGAGGTCACGATGAAGGAGACGACAAAACTTAATTGTGTATAGAAATAAGTATGCCATACCTTGTCGAATTCCTGGATTATATTTAGAAATATGGTTAGCAACAACAATTTTTTGTCTTAAGATACGACGAATATGTTGAGTACTTTTCCGAAATGCATGATGTAAGAAATTTAGTTTGCTCATTACTGGACAGTCAAGTGAAGTTAGATCGATATGAGGTGTCAATTAACAGTTTTAGAGACTATGATTATTTCCTACCTTATAGATTTAAATAGTGTATATTAAAAATATCCTACCTGGAACGAACGAATTTCGAAGGGCTCAGAGTTCCATCTGAGTTTATAATAAAGATGAAACAATAAGGTACATTTAGAATCACTGATAAAACTGCACTTACTGACATAAATATTCTTGCTAGTTTTGGATTGCAGAACTTTGGTTTAGTACAATGAACTGGATTCCAAAGGTATACACATCTATCTGAAATATAAAAAAACAAGATTAAAAATATATACTGTATCATTTTAACAGAATAAATCACCACTATACATACCAGAAAACTGGGTTACCTAGGCCACGTGATGAGGGGACCAAAATATGAAATTTTGTGACTCATAATACAGGGAGAGATTCAAGGAAGATGATCTATTGGCCAAAAGCAGAACTTATGATTGAAAATCTACGTGATTGGTATCAATGCAGATCGATTGATTTGTTTAGAGCAGCAAGTTCAAAAATAAAAATAGCTAGCCATTATGATTGCCAACCTCAACCGTAGGGAGACGACACTCTAAGAAGAAGAAGCATTTTTTCTTCCACTCTGTACAAGGTTTAAATTTTCGTCTTACAAATATTCGAAAGAAAAACACTTTAATGTCTATTGGAGCAAAAAAAATACATAATCTAATTGTTTGTTTATGTTGCTAGATGCATCTACCGAGATAGCCACTCTTTCTACTACTATTTATATACTATATTTATGTACTTCTATTACATCTTTCTCTTATTTCGCTATTCTTCGTCAGTCCCGCATGAATTCTAAAAGAATGTAGAAAATATTCAATAAAGATAGTTTACATATCGAAGTATACAGCGTGCCGATCAAGCTATTCGTGCGGGATGGGAATCAGTCAGTCTGTGCCTGGCATTTGGATCTTGAGGAAGTAGCTCGAATACAAGAATCAAGCCATACCGGCGACATTACGCCAATAAGAGTGATGTTTGGTTATTTGAGTACACCTTTGCCGATGGAAGTGTGTCTTTGGCAATATTTTGTGTTTTAATTTTGAGAAATCCGTTATGGTTTCCTTGTATAGTGTTCATAAATTCCATGGATTCCTACTTTGGTCCAGTGGGTATAGCTCTCTCTCTCTCTCTCTTCAATCCTGACCCCCCCAGGGGGAGTGTAGTGGTCGACGTGATGTCGTGTATTGTTCGTCTCTAGAGATTTCTGTCTCTGGTCATTTCTTTTAATTCATGCATAGGTCTTTGGCATATTCCTGTAATTTGATCTATCCATCTTGTTGGGGATCTTCCTCGTGATCTTCGGTCTTCTACCTTTCCTTGTATTATGAGTCTTTCCATGTTTCTGTGTTTGCTCTCATAACATGCCCAAAAAATTTTAATTGTTGGAGATGGACTTTACTAGAGAGTCGTTGGCTAACTTTTAGCTCTCTTAAAATTGAATTATTTGTTCTACAGTCGGTCCAAGGAATTCGTAACATTCGTCTCCAACAGAACATTTCAGTGGCGTCTATCTTTTTTCTCTCCGATTGTCTCAGAGTCCAAGATTCATATCCGTAGGTCAGTATTGGGAATATTAAGCAGTTGATCAACCTCATCTTTATCGCTCTTGAAATTTAACATTCCTTTCATATTTTGGTCATTTTTGCTGTGGCAACTTTTGCTAGATCACATCTACGTTTAACCTCTTCTTGTAATGACCCTGTGTTTGTGATTAATGATCCCAGATATAAGTATGAGCTCACAACCTCGAACCGGTCAATTGTGGTTATGTGTGGATGATTGTTGTATGTTGTATGATTGTATGTTGTTGTATGTTGTTGTATGATTGTTATTGTTGTATGATGTGCGGATTGTCTATCCACAATCTTGATCTTTGTCTTTGATATGTTTAATTGCAGACCAAATATTTGACTTTCGTTTTCGATCAGTCGTATAAGTTCTATCAGCTCTGCTTGACTATTTGCAAGAAGGGCTGTGTCATCTGCGAAACGTAGGTTGTTTAGTTTATGACCATTTATTGACATGCCCTTTTCCCATCCTTCAAGTGCTCTTCGCATAATATACTCCCCATATATGTTGAATAATTGTGGAGATACTATACATCCTTGTCTGACACCCCGTTCTGGATGAAATTTGTTCGAAAGTGTGTCAAGTACTTTAACTGATCCAGTAGTGTGTTCATAGAGTTCGGTTATAAGCGTAATTAGATGTTGTGGTACGCCTACTTCTTTTAGTATTCGCCATAAGTGTCTCCACTTGACCCTGTCGAACGCTTTACGGTAATCTATAAAACATATGTATAGTGGGATGTTGAATTCCCTAGATTTCTCAATTATCTCTCTGATATTCAGCAGGTGTTCTCGAGTGCCTCTACCTTTGGTAAATCCAGTTTGCTCTTGTGGAATTTCTCTTTGAAGGAATGTTTTCAGTCTCTCATTGATTATATGTAGCATTATCTTGCTGGTATCGCTAATCAAACCCAAAATTCACCGTAAGCTATTTATTTTACTTTTAATATTTCTGCTAGTGAAAATTACTGAAAAAATGCAAAAGCTCAAAATTTCCTTATTATGCTGTTTTTTTATGTACAGTAGTCAGTGCAGTGTTGTATATCAGTGTAGTAACAGTACCTTTGTATTTTTTTATATTTTTGGGTATGTCTAGTAATGTATTTACCAGGTCACATCCTTCTAGCAGCTTGGATCTTAATCCAATAGAGACACTTTGGCACACGATGAAATAACGCCTAATAAATAACTAACGGAGTACTTTGCCACAACTACGTGCTAAATTACAAGAAATATAGGATGGTTCCACCCCTGACTTCTGTGAAGGACTAGTTGATACAATTCTTAATATAGTTCAGGCTGTTATTTAAGCTAATTGGGACGTTACGCATTATTAATATTTATTTTAATGAGTTAAAAATCTCGTGTTCCAATATTTAGTTGTCAACATTTTTTGGCTATCAAACAATTAATTAAATATTAATTAATTAAACTGTGAAAATAATTCCATACATTACAAAACATATTGTTAATTTCATATTTACCGTTTAAAAAAATAAAATAAAAGAATTTTGGTAAACTGGTATTTTATTCGCAAAATAAGTGCGTATTCCAACATATAGTTGTTAGGGCTCGTAATGCTCCAAGCCAACCAAATGAACAAGAACTTAAATCAAGTGATGGGAATATCCAAATAATTTTCCTTTAACCAACCTGCACCCTTTATAATAGCCGATGGATCAAAATGTTATCATAAAATTATTTAAAAAAATTGTTGTATAAAAATAATAGTTCATATTATTTCTCAGTATGGTGACTTAACGTATTGTCTTAAAAAATTGAATAGGAATAATATTTATGCGTCATAACGCATAATGTTGTTTAATCCATTTAGTTTGTTTTGAATGCGTATAATACACTCATGCACAAAAATATCGAATATTTTTGAATTTTTTAATTCTTATTTTTTCAAAATAAATGCTGGCCAATTAAGTCATTTATTGAGACATAGAGTTTATTTTAAGAATGTTTAATGAACAATTTTAAGTTTTTATGCGGAGAAAATTGCGAAAAAAATAAATGCCTAATATTGGGTAAAGTTATTTTACTTTAAACTTAAATGCTAATTTAAATTGCTTAAACAAGTCTTTTTAACTAAAAGAAGTGCATGATCAGTAACGAGTTTTCTCCCCTCTAGCTCTTATTATTGCTTGTATCCTTCTCGGTATGCTTGCAAGTAAATTTTGGACATATATTTGGGAAATTGCATTCCATTTATCCTTTGCAGCAAGCCAATGCTACTCTATCGTATTTGGAATTGGATTTCTTTGTCGTATATGGCTTTTTAGGTGATCCCACATGTGCTCTATTGGATTTAAATCAGGGCTAAACAGTGGCCAATCCAATCTCTAAATTTGAATCTCATCCAGATAATTACTAACTACGGCATGTGGTTGGGCATTATCGTGCATTAACATGAATTTTTCATATCCAATGTTACCAACATATCGCAAAACATGATCTTGCAGGATGTTTTAAACGTAAGAGTCACCAGTCATCTATCCAATCACTTCCACAAGTGCGGTACGTACCTGCCAACTAATATCTTTCCAAAGAATTATGTTACCACCTCCAAAACTAACGTTATGTGCGAGATTGCAGCTGGCGAATTGTTCTCCAACTCTTGCTAGATGTGGTTTTGACCATCTAGCTTTCATAATAGAATTCTGGTATCATCAGTGAAAAGAACATTTTTCCAGTTATCGATATTCCACTGAATATGTGTTCTTGCAAATTCTAAACGACGAGCTTTATGATTTTGGAGGAGACGTGGAACTTTGGCGGGGCATCTGAGCTTTAAGTTTGCTTCTTTTAATCTTCGTCTAACTGCTTCTGAACTTACCTTAACTTGACTAACTTTTAATAGTTCATTTCTGGGGTGCATTGATGTCAGTGAACGATTTAGTGTAAAAATAAGAACCAAAAAACGCCGTGCAACTTGTCCTTGAGCAGGCCTTCGTAAGAAATTTCCTGTTTCGCGCAGTACCTTTTTAAAGTATTCAAAACTAGATTGACTTTCCTGAAACGTCATGCAATGCGATATCTTTTATACGTCATTGTTTTTGTGACTATCCTTCCTCGTACAAAATTACCATCTGTACTACTTGGGCTTCATCGCAGTATCGAATTGGTGACATAGTTACTTTAAACTTAGATCAAAACAATATTTAATTAAACTCAATAAATTAGACTAACAATAACCGAATTAGTAAGATTTTGCCTTTACTTGAAGAATGTTTTTTATGATAAAATGTACGAATGACACTAAACGCTGAATAAACGTCAAAATAAAGGTTAAAATATTTCAAACCAGTTGAGTACATCAGCCTACTATATGAGTGTCATCAGTAATCTAAAATTCTTTTGAAATGTGGTGCCTACAAAAAAAATTAGAAAATTCCAAAATATTCGACATTTTCGTCCATGATTTTATTTATCAGAAAAAATTTACCTATTGTCACACCGACTGTAGCCATCACTGCCATAGAATTAAAGGCACCAGCAAGTGGTAAACCTACTAATCCATCAAGGGTTGATAATTTGGTACCGTAAAAAGCACCCCTAGCTAGACCTCCTAAGAAGAAAATTATTGAGAGGGCGAGGTCGGTAGCAGCTAATACTAGAATATAAAAAATATAAATATATATAATACAATAAAAATTAATTGCAATTAATAAATATGTACAGGTTAAAACACCTTCTTATTTTTTAAAATATTCTTTTTTGAAAACGATTTCCGGAGTGCAAAAAAAAACATAAAATGTAAATTTTATAATCAGTTGTGGTTTAACTACATATAAATATAATATTTAAGAGCTATCTTCCACATCTACACATCCAGTTAGGCTTAATGAAACAGTTTGTCAAAGCCCTGCTCAAAGATAGAGAATGTTTTAAGAAGTTGAATGGAAAGTTTTCCCATCTATCAGAAGACAAATTCAAAGAAGGTGCTTTTGTTGGACCAGATATTCGTAAAAGGATGTTTGACTCCACATTCAAAATCAAGAGGACTACTAAGGAAAAATAAGCTTGTATTGCATTCAAAACCAAGTTGTAACCAAGTTTTTAGTTAATGTGAAAGACCCTAATTATGAGGTTAAGTAGCTAATTTGTTAGATAAGTTTAAAAATTTGGTATATCTAATATGCCTCAAAATCCACTTTTTGCATAACCATCTTAACTTTTTAACAAGGCAAAGGATTCCACCAGGATATCAAGGTGATGGAGAAACGATACCAGGGACGTTGGAACACCAACATAATAGATGATTACTGTAGTCACTTCATCGGAAACGGAAAGTGCCTCGCAAAGGAAAAAAATTTTAATTTTATTTAAGAAGTTTTATAGAAAAAATATAAATATATTATATTAAAAATATATAATAAAAGATATATACAGAAATATAATATTATAAGTTAAAAATAAGATAAACATTATAGATACATTATAGATATAATATTACAAGTTAAAAATAAGATAAATAGTATTATTCTCATAATGTATCATTCTAACTTATTTCGGTATTTCGTCTTTTTTAAATTATTTTAATGTAGAATAAACGAGTGTTATATTGTGAAAAAACTGTCAGTAATCTTATTGCAGATTTTTTTGTAACTGGGAGAGAATTAAGAGTACAGTATGATATAAAAAATGTTAGTACAGATATCTTTAGCGTTACAAAAAAAGACATTTTAACACAATTCTACAATGAATGGCATTCCCAAATTAAAGATAAAGATCCAAACTATTGCAGATTGCAGTGTGATTTGCCCATTAAACCATGGTATGCCAAATGTGGGTATATGGGTAGAAATAATATAATAAATATTAGCCGTTTACGTAGTGGACATTGCAAAACTCCTTGCTATCTCTACAAAATAGGTAAAACTGAAACACCGATATGTGAATGCGGAACCATTGGAACAGTGATCCATATGTTCTTGGAATGTCCTATAAACAAACACAAAAATATGGATCTGTATTTAAAACTATTAAAAGCACTACAAAAATTTACGTCCTTAAAATCCTTAATCCTAACCGCAGGTAGCATTACCCATAAACCTAATGTGACAATGTTTGGAAGCTACCCCCAAACGAGAAAAGTCTAATCTAACGTTAAATGAAGAATATAAACAAATGGAAAAGGGTATCTTTCAGTATCACCCAGCTGTCAATTAGCAGTAAACAGAAGTAGAAATTTATCGTTGGTTGTACCGGGTGGTCCAATAAGCCGATCTCTCGGCTATATATCAGAAACTATTCATGTTATAACTTTAGGAGAAAAAATTCCTTAATAAAAGTGGTCAAGAGAAATCGCTGGAAATAACTTTCAAGTTTCTGGGTTAACCGCTAGGGGGCCACCTGAAAATAAAAATTTGAAAACCAGTTTTTTGTGAAATATGCCCAATTATACCAAGTGTTAAATAAGTAAACTAGAAAGAGGCCTAAATTCCGCACAAAGTTGTTTAACTACTTTTTTTATGTTTTCAAATAAAGGTTGGGGGAGAGTGGGAGTGATTAAAAAGAGTATGGATAATTTAATTTATATCTACTATCAAACAATTGAATTTAGTTTTAATTGTCATGGGTAGAGGGTACTTTCGAATAGAAAAAATTAAAATTTATTTTTCTTCAAAATGTTTAATAGATACACCTATTTATTGTAAATTATAATGGAACTGGATTAAAGTCGTAACAAAACAGCGCAAACCGTATGTTGATAGCTTTTGTAGAACTCCAGATATGAATAAAATCGCATAAACATAAATAAGTATAGTATTGACTCACCCTTTATTATAATTTAAAATTAAATATGTGGAAGATCATACAAACATCTCGATCATTAAAACTTAATGTGCAATTAAATGTTCAAATTGTTTTCCATCATTGTCCACACAAAGATGTAATCTTTCGCGCGAAGACATAACAGCTGCTTCAATCTCAGCTGTTGATATACTATTTATTGCGTTTATAATGCGCTGTTTCATCTCGACTCGCGTGGTTGGTTAAGTTTGGCACACTAAGTTCTTCAATCTTCCCCACAGATAAAAGTCCAGATATGTTAAGTCTGGAGATTCCCCTTCCAATCCATTTATTTGGATAACTTGCATATAAATAATCTTAAACTCGTCTGGAAAAGTTCGCAGGACACCCGTCATGTTGTAATATCATATCTCTTCTTGTTTTTAAGGAAATATATTCCAATAAAACAGGCAACTAATTTTCCAGAAAATCCAAATATTTTTCGTCATTTAAAGTTATATCAAAGAAATATGGACCTACGATCTTTCCATCAACTATACCACACCAAACATTAAGACTCCATCTACCTTGAACCTGTACCGCATGTATCCAATGCAGATCTTCTTTAGCCCAATAATGCATATTATGCAGATTAACACCACCCGCACTATTAAATGTAGCCTCGTCTGTTCACAAAATCTTTGACATGATACGCGATTGTTCGTCTAGCAGACCTAACATCCAATTGCACTAATCCAGCCTTGCTTCAAAATCTCTCTCATGTCAAGCTTGGTGGAGAACTACCTGATAAGGATGCAGTCTAAAAACCAGAACAACAAATATTGGTGAAAAAGAAACCACTATATTAACTAAAACTCAAAAATCTTGAAAAATATACAATTATTTCACAAGATAAATCGTGCATAAGTATTTTTAAGAAACGGATAAAAGGATAAAAGCGCCGTGTTGCCGTTTTTATCGAATTATTAAAATAACAGTTGAATCTAAAGTTTAAAGGGAATTCCAAGTTTCTGACCTAAATGTTCACTTTATAATATGATAAACGAACCTGTGATGTTTTAAAATACTTAGAAGAGTAGTTTTGGGTATGTTTAATTCTATAGAGATTTGCCGACTACTTATATGTGCCGACTCTACTACATCGTTTAAAACAAGGACGATGAAATCTACCAGTTTCTCTTAATCTGAAAGTGCAATCTTCAAATCTTCAATTCGGATTATAATATAACACTTTCGAAAAAACTATTTTTAATCATATAAAATAACAATGGTCAAAATACGTATCAACATTAAGATTCTTTTGCTATAAAAATATTTGAAAGTACCTACTGACTTATTTTTTAATTTAATTTATAATATAGGGTGAGTCAATACTACACTTACTTATGTTTATGCGTTTTTATTCATATCTCGAGTTCGACAAAAGCTATTAACATGCGATTTGCACCATTTTATTACGAATTTAATCCAGTTCCATTATAGTTTACAATAAATAGGTGTTTCTATTAAACATTTTGAAGAAAAACGAATTTTAATGTTTTCTATTTGAAAGCACCCTCTAACTATGACAATTAAAACTAAATGTAATTATTTTATAGTAGTTGTAAATTAATTTATTCACACTCTTTCTAATGACACTAATTTAGTTAAAATCGGTTAATCCAATCGAAAGTTATAGGTATTTATCCACAAATACTTCCCCACTCTGCCCCATCCTTTATTTGAAAAAATAAAAAAAAAAGTAGTTGAACAACTTTGTAAAGAATTAAGGCCTCTTTCTAGTTTACTTATTTAACACTTGGTATAATTGGGCATATTTCTCAAAAAACTGGTTTTCAAAGTTTTCTTCACAGGTTACGAACCCTAGCGGTTAACCCAGATACTTGAAAGATATTTCCAGCGATTTATCTTGGCCACTTTTACTAAGAAATTTTTTTTCCTAAAATTATAACATGAATAGTTTCTGATATATAGCCGAGAGATCGGCTTATTGGACCACCCGGTACATTGTCTAGAGCAAGACGAGCATAACCTTACATGTACTGGGCAAATGATTATATAATCGAATCCCAAAAAAAAACGAAGAAGAAGCCAAAAAATACGTAGGATTCACATAAATTTGTATAAAAATATTATATTTTTTTTTGTTTTCCTGTGTTATAATTTTATGTATATTTTTTTATTTCATAATATTTTCAAAATATTTAATTTACTGCCAATTCCTCTTTTAAATCGATTTGTGTGAATTAAATGTGTTGTTAATTTAATTATTTAATTCGTTCAATCCCCCTCCTTAGCTAAATATATTGTATTAACTAATTAAATGTTTTCAGGTTCCTGATTAAGAATTTGTCGACAAAAAGAGAAGGGGGTTTAACATTTTTAGCCAATTTACATGCTGTACATGCTGGACATAGATACAATAGTTATTTTTCGCTTGAATGGTAGCGCACTCACAACATTATTTGTGTGTGATAGATGATGGATGGGAAGGATCGATGTTTTCCACCACAATGCATTTTCAATGCAGAAAGTTAAAATGTACTTTTTTAGTCCGAATAAAACAACGTTGTTTAATGGAAAGGGGATAGTTGGTTAGAACTTTCGAGAGAAACTCAATGCCGAAGTTATGTCGGCTTTAAACTTTATTAAGCTGCTAGTTGATGGTTGGTGATATTTTTGTTTTTTAAAAGGTATACTAGGATTATTTAGATTTGTTTTATTTTTTTATTTAAATGTTAGGATTTTTGTATAGGTAGAAATTATTTTTAAACAAGTAAGTCACAGGAAAGATGAAGAGAAATAAAGCTGCAGGAGAAGATAGTATTACCACAGATATGATATTAGAAGGAGGTAAGGAACTAATTGCAATTGTAACTAAGCTTGTGGACAGTTGTTTACATCAGGGCAAAGTCCCTAAGAGCTGGAACAACTCTAAAGTAATCTTATTACACAAGAAAGGTGATAGTCGAAAATTGGAAAACTACAGACCCATCAGCCTACTATCACACCTGTTTAAAATACTCACCCAAGTCATAACTACTCGACTAACAAGGAAATTAGACGAATACCAACCATATGAAGAGGCAGGTTTTAGAAAAGGCTATTCAACTTCCGATCACCTGTTAACCACAAAAATATTAATAGAAAAATTCGGTAAACTGAACTATATACTCAGAAATCAACAAATTCAATTGCATCTTAGATCTAAAGTTTTTGATGCATGCATTATTCCGATATTAACTTGTGCGGCACAAACATGGACAATCACAAAAAAAAATATGAATATACTTAGAGTGACGCAACACGCGATGGAAAGAGCAATGCTAGGGATATCACTTAAGGGCAAGAAAACAAACACATGGATAAGACAGAAAACCAAAGTCACCGATGTGGTGCAAAAATCATTAAAGTTGAAATGGGAATACGCTGGACATGTAGCTAGGAGCGATCTAAACAAATGGCACAGATCAATTTTAACCTGGAGACCATACTAACACAAAAGACCCAGAGGCAGACCTCCTATGAGAGGACAGATGATCTGAAAAGGACTGCCGGGAAAAATTGGCTACAAGTAGCGTACAATAAAAAACAATGGAAAGGAAGACTTGAAGAGGCTTATGTTCAAATGTAGACGTGAATGGCTAGACAAAGAAGAAGAAGAAGAAGAAAAATATGGGGACGCTAAAACAAATGAAAGTGGGGAACAGTTTATAAAATTCTGCTAACAGCACTCTCTAAAAATCCTAAATGGATTCTACCATATCAGCACAAACTTAAATATACCTGGGCACGATCCTAAGAAACAAAAACAAACAGAGAAGAAATGAGTAGCGTAGATTTATGAAAAGAAAGATCTTTTTTTATTCTTTAATGGCTTTGGCATAGCCTATTAGCCAAGGAAGATCTTGAATCGAACATTACTCACAACTGTTGACTTAGACGAGACGGCAATTTACAAACCATTACAACAACATAGGAAGTGAAATATGATGAAGACGATAAAATAACAGAACAAGAAGTCAATGATGTACTACGAACTTGTCGAAAAAATCGAAAATCATGCGCAATACAAGGTTTACCTAATGAATTACTAAAACAGCCCACAAGTATTACGAAAATTACTAGTGTATGTTTTCGCCTCATTCTATAAATAACATGATTTGACATGACACCGAAGTGGACAAAAGCACATATTTACATGTAAAAAAAGAAACACTTTAGATATCTGAGTAGTTGAATTGATTGCGGGGTTGAAAGTGACGGGGAAATATCGACCAGAACAGAACCTGTACGAAAAAGCTTTATTAATTGGCTTTCTGTATTGTGCAGTAGAATTCTGCCATTGATCACACGTCTAAGAGTATTAAAGTGCGACAACAAAAATAAAAAATCGTAATAAATTAGAAGCGTTCGAGTTGTGATGTTACCGTCGCTTGCTCAAAATCCTGTGGGAAGCACACATATGTAACGAACGTGTGCTAGAGACCATATACAAAGAGCGAGAATTGATCAACATCATTAAAATGAGAAAAGGTACAATATTGCAAAATCGAAGCAAAACTCTGGGTCGGAAGAAAACAACTGGCCTGGCTGGTCTTAATATTAGACAATGGACAGGTTGAACGGTTAAGGAATTAACTTAAGGAAGAGGCCAGACTGTTAAAAATATATGAAGAATTTTAGCAAGAGGATTTGTTACTTGAACAGACGCAAGAGCAAAATTTGGACGATGAAGTAAGCGACATAGATTCAGTAAAAGTCAGTTCTAATTATGAAAGAGACTCAGAGTTTTCGGCCGATGATACGACAAATACTATTTCAACGTTTTAGTCTGAAGATGGTCCCAAATATATCGGCAGAGACAAAAAAAAACATTTGGAAAATTTACCATGAGCCGAAAACTAGCCGTATTTGACAACACGATATTATTAGCAAACTTCCGGGGTGAAACATGCGACAAAGGATGCTAAAACTCCATATGAAAGTTGGAACCTGTTCATACCAGATGATATCATTGAAGAAATTGTGACGTGCACAAATTTGTACCCAGAGAAAATTAGAGGCAACTATACACGCGAACAAGATGTTTTAGATACTGACTGTGACGAAATAAAAGCAGTGTTTGGATTGTTGTACATGGCAGGAGTTTTGAAATCCCGACACACCAACCTAAATGACCTATGGAGCAACGATTCTACAGCACCAGAGTTATTCAAAATGGTATTGCCCCTCACACATTTCTATTTGTTGCTTTGAGCACTACGTTTTGATAATATTCACACAAGAGCTAAACGCAAATTAATTGATAAGCTAGCTCCAATAAGAAATATATTTGAGAAATTTATAGAAAGATGCCAAACCTGCTACACGCCTGGTGAGAATTGTACTATTGGAAATAGTAGTGGAAATGCTGGAGGGTTTCCGTTGAAGGTGCAGCTTCAGGCAATATATCTCAAGTAAACCAAAGAGCTGAGTCGTGTATTTTATACTGTGAAAATGGAGATTTACGCAGGAAAGTAGTCTGATAGTCCATTTTGTATTGACAGTCCAGCCAGTGTGGTAAAACGATTGTGTGAATCCATTATGAATTCAGGACGAAATTTAACCTGTGATAACTGGTTCACGTCAGTTCCTTTGGCCGAAAACTTAAAAAAGGAAAAAATAACTTTAGTTGGGACAATTAGAAAAAACAAACGTGAAATTCCTGAAATATTTGTTACAACTAAAGAAAGGCCAATTCGTAGCAGTTTATTTGCTTTTGGTCGTGAATGTTTATTAGTTTCGTACGTCCCAAAAAAAATAAGAATGTCCTGCTTTTGTCAACCCTCCATGAATATGACGAAATTGACGAGGAAAGTGGTGAAGCTTGCAAACCAGCAGTAGTTAGTTTTTACAATCAAACAAAATCGGGAGTAGATTCAGTGGACCAACTGAAGAGTCGTTATTCAGTGGCAAGAATTACATGTAGGTGGCCATTGACGGTTTTTTTACCATGCTAAACATCGCTGGAATAAATGGAAACATTATATTTAGGACAAATGTATTAGATTCCTGCCAACCAAGACGTGAGTATCTGAAAATTTTAACCAGACAACTCATTACTCCACATATGCAAAAAAGCGGCCCAAAACTTGCCATTTCTGCTAACTTTGTAAATTAAAAAATATCTGAATCTTCCTTTGACACAGAAATGAGATGTTCCTGAGGAAAATCAAGCAGGTAAGGCCAAAATACTCCTATTGCCCCAAGAAAAAAAATCAGAAAACATCGTCAAAATGCGCCAAGTGATTCAGAGCAATTTGTAAAGAACATACAATAACCATTTGCACAGAGTGTGAACGCGACGAAGTTCCTGAATCTGAGAAATTTTTTTTATTATTCTAGTGCTGTTTCAGAATTATGCTCATTTATGTAGATGTGCCAAACTTTATTATATTAGGTTTTATTCCTTTTTGTAGTTTGTTAAAAATGTTTGCCTTTTTTTAGCTTTGATAAATAAATCATTATATTTATGCCTTTTGTTTTTTTGACCCATTAAAAGTCAAAATAAGTCATATACATGACAAGTGAGCTTCACGCTCACCTGCGACTAATGGTGGTTCATTTAACCATGCGACCAACGCAGGGTTAAAGACGGATAGACAAAAATTTTTTAATATTGTTCTGAAGCTATTTTCTTGTGGCATTTTAAAAATTTTTTACAAACCAAAATTATTTTTCAGTTTTTTACCTATTCTAGACACGGTGTTACCTTTTTTGAAACACCCACTATATCAATAATTAACTATTTTTTGTACAAAGTGAACACTTAAATGTCTTTACATACAGTTCACTAGAAGGCAGATCTTTACGTTTTAGTTTATCATCGAACAACTCCCTACAAATTAAATAAACAATAGTTATCGATCAATAACAAGTTGAAATTAGTTAAATTTTAGGTATTTTGTTAAGCTGATTCTTAGGTTAGTTTAATAATTCCACAACAATAACATATTTACAAGGTTCTGAAACTGTTTTCTTGTGGCATATCTAAGTAAAATATTATGTTTATATTTATATTATTGTGGCTTAATACTATATAAACATAATATTTAACATATTTACAAGGGTTTGTTTAATATTATTGCTGTTGGCGGAATATTTTTTACAATAACACACTAAAAATCCGAACGAAATATATCGAAGTTGTTTGGATTTAATAAGCGATCCTTTAAAAACAATGAAGACAACTTTACTTGGTAACGGTGAAATTACTCAATAGGCACTCGTTTATAACAGTAGATTATTTGTAAAAATATTACGTAATGAAGAATTTGCAATTATTATCATTGATCACTTCCTCGAGTTTTCAATAGCGATTTTAATATTTCCGATATCTAACAACTGCTTCTAAAACACAATTGGACGTTGATCTTATTGCAAAAACACTCACATGTTATTTGTCAATTGGAGCGTCTTTACATGCCGCCATAAATTGGATGATGTTAGGCATGCGTTTAGTTCGTCCGTAGCAGTTAGTTAGGAAATAATTATTAAATAAGGAACAGTCTGAAAATAAAATCCCGTCTCCATGAAAAATGTTTTTGATTGTCACGCATATCTCTTAAAGTTTTGTCCAGTCTCTGTAATGACCTCTTGTGGGTCAATATACATTTATCCCAAACAATTAATTTGCATACCAGTAAAATCTTCGCTATAGCTACATATATACAATATAAATTGGCGAACTTATCTTGTATTTAGATAGGGTCTATTTGATTAGTTTTTTTTTAATTCTAGCATTTTCCACGTTCCTTTATATATATTCTTTCTCCTGAAATGCTCATTATTTTCATCCCGTTTTCAATTGCAAGTCTACTTAATCTTGTCATAATCTGGCTAATATCATTGGTATTCATATGTTTACTTTCGCCCCTTGTTATGAACCCCTTATTATGAACCTTTGCATTGGCGTCGCCTATAATAATTTTATTAACTTGTCTGAGCATTTCTTCAGATAATGACCCTAATTCTTTATTAAATTCATCGTTTACTTCTTTTCCTTTTTCTTTGTTTATATTAATCAGCCATCATATTTTCTTTAGATAGATCTTTAAAGATATTTTACATCATTTACATGTTTACATATTTACAAAATACAATAGTAATAATCTTGATAAATATTTTGCACAACGTAATATTTATATTTTAAGGCTTACTCCATATCCTTACAAATTAAATTTTATAGAAATGGGGTGGAACCAACTTAAGCGATATGTAGCTACCTATAATACTACTTTTACAACCGAAGAGGTGTAGTTGTATATGTCGTTGGGAAAACGGAAACTGGAATATGGGTCTTGGAAAACCTGCAAGATGACTTAGACCAGTTGACTCCACAGTCGAACACGGGGCAGAGTAGTCATAAACATGCATTTATCAGTCCAATCAGAATACGAGTTTTTCACGTATTAGGCTGAGTACACAGAAATTGACTATATTTGGGTATGTTCCCATTGGAGAGCTATTAGATAGCTTATGAAAAGTTGGAATAGGAATCTGCAAACCATGTCACTCTAAGTCAAACCGTTTGGATGTCACAACTGAACAAAATGTGGAAATGGCCACTTTTTCAAAATCAATACCTAAAATTAATTGTTCTTAAATACAGGATGAGACACGAAATCATCATGGAATATATATTACACCCAAAAAAGCGGCACCAACACAAAGCACGCAGGACTAAATACGGATGTCACGGAATACTTATTTCTTCTTAACGTGCTTTATCAAGTCCCCTTGACGTTGGCGATTAACATGGCAAAACTGTCTCTGTCTCGAGCTATTCTAAATAGTTGCTCAGCTTTCTTTATTCCTGTCCACTCCCTGATATTCTTTAACCAAGAGGCCTGCTTTCTACCAATTCCTCTGCGTCCTTCGATTTTACCCATCATAATAGGTTGAAGAATATTAAATCGGTCTCCCCTTACTACGTGTCCAAAATAGGCCATCTTTCTACATTTGATGTTATCAAGCAGCTCGCGAGCAGCATTTGCTCTTTCAAGGACTGCCACATTTGTCAGCATAGCCGTCCATGGAATTTTTAGTATACGTCTGTGCAGCCACATCTTAAAGGCCTCCAGATGATTAATCGTGGATATTTTTAATTTCCATGCTTCGACACCGTATAAGAGGACTGACCAAATGTAGCATTTAACCATGCGCTTTCGAAATTATATTTCGAAATACTTATTTAGAAAAAAAATATCAGAGAAGATTGCGGAGAATGAAATATGCTGAGAATGAAAGAAAACGATGGTAATATTGAGGATAGCTGGAAAAAACCCAAAAATAACATAATTAACGCAGCAATAGAAGTGCTTGGAGAGTGGAAAGTAACGAACACTAACATGCCCATCAAAAGGAAAACAATGGTTTAAAAATGACTTTAAGTCCAAATGTGAAGGAAGAAAAAACCTTTTTTACAATAAAAAATACAACAAACACAACAGGTATACAACCACTATAAACTAATCCAAAATGATAAGACTAATTTAGTCGGACAAATAAAAAGGGAACACTCTGAGAACTTCTCAAAACAGATGGAACACGACTTGTACGGACCACAAAGAGAAATATCGAGAATGATTAAAAGACAAAAAAAAAAGATATGAACGAGCTAACAAAAACGAGACACATTCATAAAGAAACATAAGCAGACTACTTTCGCTCCCTATTTCCTAAAGGTGACGATAATCAACCACCAACACCAAAAGTGGCCAAAAGTATGAAAAATAAAAAAATGACCAGGAGAGAATAGACTACTGATCAAACTCCTTAAGTACAGCGGACCAGATCTGACCAAACAACTATTAAAACTAATCCAAAAAATAATAAAACAAAACAGAATTCAACAAGAATGGAGATTAAGCATCCTTGTAGAGGGAATGAAAACACTTCAGTAAATGTGCATTGAATGATGAAAAACACTGATTTTAGATGAACTTTATTCAGACACAAGTTACAAGCTCTTGAACTAATTCGCCATCTTTTTTTACTCTACTTCAGCACAGCACACATCCGCACACCGGATATGCTATCCGCACGCCGAATTTAAAATACATATACAATTTATCATATAAATCAGAAATAAAAAAGGCATTGAAAGAAATGAAAAACAACAAATCGCATGGAAAAGATGGAGTAACTACAGAGATGCTGAAATATGGTGGAAAAGTGGTAATTAATACTCTACATTCCCTTTTTAACAGGATATTAAAAGAAAAAAGAATCCCAAACAACTGGAACGAATCAGTAACCATTATCCTACACAAGAAAGGGGATAAAGCAGATATAAAAAACTACCATCCTATAACACTCCTCAATGTAATGTACAAACTCCTAACAAAAATTTTAACCAATAGATTGACGACAAAATTCGATGGATACCAGTCGAAAGAACAAGCTGGTTTTAGAAAGGGATTCAGCACAAGTGACCATTTACTAAGTATGAAAATACTTATAGAACGAGCAAATGAATACCACATTCCTCTATATATGGCGTTCATAGATTTCGAAAAGGCTTTCGACAGTGTCGAACATTGGGCAGTGAAAAGTTCTTTGATTAACGGCCGAATTGACCACAGATATACGGAACTAATAACCAATATATATAAGGAAGCCAAAACAACAATTAAAGTATATGAAGGAACAAAATCATTACAAATAAGTAGAGGCGTGAGACAGGGTGATACAATATCACCGAAACTTTTCAATCAGGCTCTTGAAGATACTTTTAAAAGATTAGAATGGGAAAAAAAAGGTATAAACATTTGTTGACAACGCTTGAACCATCTAAGGTACGCTGATGACATCGTATTGATAACCGATAAAAAAGAAGAATTATTTGAAATGATGAAAGAACTGGACGTAGAAGCTGGAAAGATAGGCCTTAATATGAATTACAGCAAGACCTATAACAAATACAGATGAAGACATCACAATGAGAATCGGACAAGATGAAATAGAACAAGTTAAGGATATATATATATATATATATATATATATATATATATATATATATATATATATATATATCTTGGTCAAACTATAAAACTTAACAAAGAGAACCAAACAGCAGAGATCAAGAGACGAGTTAGACTGGCATGGGCGGCATTTGGCAAACTAAGCTACATTCTTAAAAACAAAAGATATCCACAGCATCTTAAGACCAAAGTATATAATCAATGCGTACTCCCTGTTCTTACGTATGGCTCCCAAACGTGGACATTTACAAAAGCAAACATGGACAAAATCATAAAAACCCAAAGAGCAATGGAAAGACAAATGTTGCACATAAGACTAATGGATAAGAAGAGAAACGAGTGGATAAGAGAGAAAACAAACGTGAGGGGTGTTAGACAAGAAGTTGCAAAATTGAAATGAAGATTTGCCGGACACAATATAAGACAAAAAGAAGACCGATGGAACAAAATTCTTATAAGTTGGAGACCGTGGGAATATAAACGAAGCAGAGGAAGGCCCCAAATGAGATGGGCAGATGATATCAAGAAGCACGTGGGCTCTAGATGGATGACCGTAGCGACAGACAGAGAAGAATGGAAAAGGATTGGGGAGGCCTATGTCCAAAGATGGACCGAAGAAGGTTAATTAGATAGATAGATACAATTTATACAAATCTAATACCTCTTTTTAAAAAGGTGGACAATTCTACCCTGAAAATTACAAAGAAATTTACTTATTAAACACAACACTAAAATTAACAACCAGAATAATAACAACTAAACTAAATAAAATTATAACGGTAGCAGAAGCACAACAAGGTTTGAGATCGGGAAGATCATGCACCGGCGCTATATTTATAATGAGGTAAGTGCAAGAGAAATCGTTAAGATACAGAAAACCGGCATATTAATGTTTCGTGGACTTTATGAAAGCATTTAACAGAGCCAAATTAAAGATATCTATTTATTGTATATAAGGAAGATATTGCTAGATTATTGTACGCAAGGGATATACCTAATGAAAACGATGGAAAATAGTTCTCAGAACAATACATTAAAAGTAAAAGTAGAAAAAAGATAATAAAAAATATGAGAGCGAAAAAAAAATTTCAAATGAGAGAAAAACAGCTTTCGACTACATATCACAGTTTGCGCATCTACCAACTTCGTGCTCCAACCTGTGGGACTTTCAAGATTACAAAGCCCTATCCTGATTTTTTAATATGTAATGGTAAGGTCCAGGAAAGAGAAAAATCAGTACCGGACCGTTTAGGGCAGCAATCAACATAGTCATGTTAGTATCCAACAACCGTAACAGATAGGCAGCATTAGAAGGTGTTTACTCTGAAATAGTCCTCATCCGAAAATCCGAACGGAAGCTCTGTTTACTTCCAGAATATTTTAACTTAAGCGACGTCATTATTTCAGTAATTTTTTTATCTTGAAAAAGTTCTTCTATTACTACGGCTTAAAAATGTTTCGGACATTTGATACCTGAATGTCTTTCCTATAAGCATTGTGTCCTGCACGATTTGGCCAGCACACTACTTATTCCGCACTTCCCGACTAATAATAATATTGTAAGTTTTTTAAAAACTATAGGAATATTTTATAAAATCTCGTTTTTCTTGCAGAATAACACCGTGATAGCTAGTATGATGGATGCGTATTTTTCTTCTAAATAAAAAATATATACAATTTTATTTTACACAAGAATTTAAATTTGTACATATCTTGACTGTTTCTTCCCAATTTAAAAACATCATAACTTTACCGTCAAGGTAAGGAATAAACGTCAGTGTAATATCCTTTCGGGATTTGCATTAGTCCTGAAAGCGGAAATTATTCTAATAATTTCCTTAAACGATGTTTTGCTCCTCGCTGCTTCCTCAATTTATTTTTCTCGGAAAATGATTACTCATGAAAAGTTTAACAAGAAAGAGGTGAGACTTTTAAATAGAAAAGTTTTCTGATTGGTTTGAAGAAAACTGTAATCTTGTCCCAATTCACTCAATTTGATTATTTGCAGAAAATTGATACAATTTTTTTTTGACGATTACAAATTTATTATTTAGAGAATTAAAAAATTTAAACAATAAAGTTAAAAAATTTTGGAATGAGTTTTACCAAAATTTGTGGAATTATAGTTTATTTTTATGAACGAGAGAGTAATTAGCATAATTTTAACTGGTACCTTCGACCACTCCATGGGCGTGCTCAAGATTAATTGAAAAATTACTTTGAATAATTGTAAAAAATAAATGAATTATTTCAGTGTTATAAAGTGTTATGTGTATGTAAACAAAAGTGACCTCTTTTATCACACACTATATTAGAACTGACTGGCCTACATTAAAAAGGGTTTTAAAAAATTCCCATTTTTTTTAATTTTTAAAAATTACAAAAGAGAAAAAGAGTTTTTAAAACCGTCTTAGGTATGTTAAATAGATGAATAAAAATATTAATATAAAACTTACAGCTACTTGTTACAAATCCAAATCAGATTCAGAAGATGAACTTTCAGAACCAAGATTTATAATAACTGGCTCGATCATTTTATCAGTAATATTGTCCAGCTTCCACATTTTTTCCTCTTCTTTAATAGTGTGATTTACTGCCTTTTCCCAGTTTTTATGTTTTACATTATTTACGGCCTCCAAAAACAACTGTTTAACATCATAAATTTTAAAAGTGGTATTTTTTCTTGAAACTTCACTCTTTATCTGTGCCCATACCAGTTCAATCGGGTTTAATTCACAATGATATGGTGGGGATCTAAGTACTGTCATTCCACGATTTTTGGCAATTTTATCAATTTCGTATTTTTTAAATTTTTCTTTATGAAGGGCACACAACGAATAAAGTTCCTATCTTATAGATCCGGGATGGTACGTAATATTTTTTGAACTCAGCCAATTCTGCAAGTCTTTTTTTAACCACTTGGTTGTGGGCAGTCCTTCTATAAGTCTGGAGTGATAACTTGCATTATCCATTACTATTACACAGTTCTTAGGAAGAAGATCTATCATTTGTTCGAACCATTCTTGAAAGACATCAGCGTTCATGTCTTCATGGTAGTCACCGGTACGAGTTGATTCAAAAGTTAATAAACCACCTTCAACAAAACCGTCTGAACTGCCAATGTGTACTATTATCAGCCTGCGTCCCTTTCCTGATGGTGGGTTTAAACCAGTAGATAAGTTATTTACAAAAGCGTGCCTTTGATTTGTAACAGTTTCATCCTGCCAAAATTTATTTGGTGTATGACCCTCGTTGATCCATGTTTCATCAAGATAAAATATTTTGCTTTTTTGGTTTCTCATTTCCTTTATGGTTCTTAGAAAATGTCTTCTCCGTATGACAATATCGCTTCTTTCTAATAAAATAGACTTTCTGGGATTCTTTTTCCAGCGGAAGCCTATTTCTTTTAAAAGTTTCCATAACGTACTTCGACTCATTTCTGGGTAATCCTTATCATCTCGAACTGAGACAAGAACTTTATCCAATGTTGGAAATTCTTGTCTAAAGAAGAACTCATGCACTTTCCGTCGAAGTCCTTCTTTAAAATGATATTCTATTTGAAATTTTGGTTTCCCTGGAGCATTACGTGGCATTTGAAAACTACCACATTTCTCTTCTTTAATAACTCTGTAAATCGTAGATTTCCCAACAACAAGTGTACTGCTAACTAACTCAACGGTCTCATCAACACTTTCACGTAAACGTTTGTCTGTAAATGATTTAAAACAATTAAATATTAATGTTTTTTCATTAACCGTTAAAGGACCAATTTTTCGGCGTTTACACAGCACTTCCAAATTTTCCATAACACTAGTATACACAATAAACTGCACCTTGCAACTGAAGTACCTACTTTTAGTGAACTGTTAAGAATTTTGAATACGCCACTTGGACCTTCCTACAACATGGAAAAACCCACTATCACATTTTCTGTGGAATAAGTTTAGAAGGTAATTATCTAGTCAATTACTGTCGTAGATTCCTGGAATTAAAGAATTAAATGTTTGATTGTTGAAACCCTTACTTCGTGGAATGCACTCATTTCAGATAAAATAAAACGTTTTATTTTATCTAAAGAATTAAACTTTATTTTGCAAATAGGTAGGTACTTATTAAACTTTTATTGGTTATATATAACCAATAAAATAAACATCTTACATTTCTTGCAAATTCATTAGTACCTGTTAACCTCCATCACTCCGACACTGGCAACCTTATTTAAGGATTAGTAACCCTCACAACTATTGTATTCTATTCTGCTCCAACCTTTATACCTGGTGGTCATACTCAATTTAAAATTGTTTTCCTATATTCTTCTGTAAACTTGTTGACAAATATCTGTTTTTCATTGAGTCACCCGTATCAACAGTTTAGGGATTTGCATACATAATTTATTGTTGTATTACTCTCTCATACATAAAAATACACTATAATAAATGTTCCAAAGAGAAAAACTAATTATCACAAATATCCACAGCCAAATGATCATAATTAAAAATATATTGCTTACTTACGTGGACCCCCAATATGTGAGACAGACTAATGTTAAAACAATTGATTCTCAAGATATAACAAAATTTGTCAACATTAACAATACGTATCTAGCAATTTGGGTGGCGCAAAATATTAATGATTTGGATGATGAATTGAAACAGGTTTTTTAACTAAAGATGCAGACGTTTCGTGATTACAGCTTGTATGGAAGTAAAAAAAGGAATTATTTTGCAGATTCAGGCATGGATAAGATACAAATTCTAAATAAAAGTTGCTTTAACAGTTGCCAAAGTCTTTCACCACTAATGTTAAAATCACCTCAAATTTTTAGTCTACAAGACCTAGAAACGATGTAAACGATGCGGCATGCAAAAGATCGCCAGTGTTATTTATGCCTGTCAATTTCTTTATCAGAGATGCCGCGATGTCAGTTGTGATGTCTATATTTGTTTTATTGACTACGCCAAGGCATTTGACCGTTGTCAGTACCAGAAGATGGTCACCGCACTACAAAGAGTAGGATTGGATGAGAAGGACATTCGGATCATCATGAATTTATACTTGAACCAGCGTGCTCAAGTCAAGGTCGAAGACCAGCTGACCGACCAAGTGAAGATCATGCGAGGAGTAAGGCAAGGATGTGTGCTATCGCCGACTCTTTTCAATATATACTCTGAGAAGATTTTTAATGAAGCCCTCACGAACCTAGACATGGGAATCCGAGTGAACGGTAAATACATCAATAATATCTTCTACGCCGATGACACTGTGATACTAGCAACTAGCCTAAACGATCTGCAGGCCTTACTAGACCGAGTCCGAACTGTGAGTGTAACATACGGACTGAACCTCAATATTAAGAAAACTAAATTCATGGTTATCAGCCGTACAAATTTAGATCCCGGGGCACTAATGGCAGGTAGCGAAGAGATCCAGAGAGTCGACAGATTCACTTACCTCGGAACTACCCTCAACGTACAATGGGACTACGCTCAAGAGATTAGATCCAGAATTGAAATGACACGGTCTACATTTATTAAGTTGAGATCCTTGCTGTGCTTCAGTAATCTCAGTTTGGGAACCAAAATGCGGATTTTGAGGTGCTATGTTCTTTTAGTGTTACTATATGGAGTTGAAGCCTGGACACTGAAAAACGAATCGAAGCCTTCGAGATGTGGATATACAGAAGGATACTAAAAATATCTTATGTGGTCCATGTCACCAACGTTGAGGTCCTACAGCGCATGACAAAATAAAAAGAAGTGCTTAATTTAATTAAATAAGGTAAGTTTGAGTACCTCGGCCACGTGATGCGGAACGAAGAAAAATATCGAATTCTTCAACTCGTTATGCAGGGTAAAGTATTTGGCAGAAGAGGACCGGCACGCCGTCGTATCTCGTGATTGAAAAATCTTCGACAATGGTTTGGGATGACCTCAGCGGAGCTGTTTCGCAGAGTAGTCAACAAAACCATGATAGCCTTGATGATCGCCAACATCCGGACCGGATAAGGCACTGAAGAAGAAGAAGAAGTTCTTTATGTTCCATAGCCACGACATTTTGCGTATTTTTTTCCTCTCAGAATATGGCCGAGGTATTCAATTTCTCGTACTTTGATCATATTGAGTAGTTATCTTTAAGTATTTTCCTTTCTTCCCCTATTTCCTCAAGACTTCCTCGTTTCTCACCCTATATGTCCATGATGTGCGGAACATTCTTCGCAATGTCCACATTTCGAATGCCTCCAAAGATTGCGGTTAAATAGTAGAGATTTAAATTTGATAAAAGTTTGTCTTGCTTGTTTGGTACGGCAATTTTATATCTTGTTGAAAATCCCATTGGTCATTTATAATCATTCCCAAGTATTTAAATGTTTTCACTTGATCAATTGGAGCATTATCTACTTGCAGTTGTATTCTTAAAAGTGCGTTTTTTCTTATTGCAATGCATTTTGTTTTTCCAGCATTTACCTTCAAGCCATATATTTTTCCTACGGTGTTTATTTTATTTAACATCAACTGCATATCATGTTCGTTGTCTGTTACTATCGCGGTATGGTTGGCGTAACGAATGTTATTTATTGGGAAACCGTTTACCTTTATTCTACACTCAGAGCCTTCCAGTGCCTCTTCAAAAATGTTCTCCACATAGAGATTGAAGAGCATAGGAGACAAAATACCCTTCTGTCGCACCTCTCTTAAAATTTCAAATTCTTCTATGTCGGTTGACTTGTTTAGTCTCACTCAGCTTTTTGATTCCACTAGAGATTCTGGATAACTCATATCTATTATCTACGAAAATCTAGATGATTTCTATTTTAATAAAGTGGGTCAGATAAAACATGTTCACTTTAATCCTCTATTTGTTAATTTGGGGAACTGCATTGTATGTGTTAACTTTACCCCATTCAAAAGCAAATTGTGAAAGACGACCTTCAAGTGCAGGATGCGCTTGGTATAAGACACTTTATATGACAATATGCGCACCTCACAATCAGTTTATCCTCAAAAGGGTTGTGTCAATTTTACATCGTCAGAAACAATGGTTACAACTGTGAATACAACCAATTTATGCAATAAAGAAGCTGATGATAAACTGCATGAAGTTCAGTTGAGTTCACTATTTTTTTTATTTAAATAGGTAAGTGCGATAATTTGTGCTATAAAATACGATTCTTTGAACAACGACATAGAATTTTCTGACTGCGATTACAGAAACAAATGTTCTGACAACGGTGCGCTTACAGAAACACACCTACGAAATGAATTGGTTTGGTGATTTGGTCTACTAATATAGCTATATCGTTTTAAATATGTTTTTCTCATTTCCTACTGTAGTAAGCGCATATTTACTTGAATTTTTTTTTCGATACTGTATACGTATTATTCAAATTGGCTAACAACTGACACTGATCCTCTATAACTCAGAAACAATTGATTTCTGAGTCTTGGGGAAATGAAAACTTTTGATCAGTGTGACCAAAGTTACTTTTCTGGAAAGTTTCAGCCAATTTAACTGAAACCAATTTTAGAAAAGAAAAGTGCCAGCTTGTTTGTAAATATTTTGTTTCATTCACACGCAAGTATCTTTTCAAAAGAAATACGTTTTCGAACCACTGATAACCACAAAATGTAAATAATATAACTCCATAAAATTATTTCAATATTAAAGCTATTTATATTTCAAACTATAAATTAGCATATTTTATTTAAACCATTTTCTAATGAAATTTGGGATCTTTGTTGGCCACAAAGGGTCTGTACTTCGAGGTGTGTTGAAATTCGATCTTTTATGTATATATGTATACACAAAAATAACGTAATAACGTAAGTTGATGCGGACACTCGATAGTTTATACTAAATATTTCCATGAGTCGAGACTTCTTTATCCCCTACCAATATCCCCTCTACCACGCCGCTACTGTTCTTAGAACAGAAGCGCAGGACAGTCTCATATCTAAGTCAATAAGAAAGTGACTCAGTGAGGACTACTCTCTCGAGAGAGTGTACATTAAATTACCACCCAAAAGGAAGACATCGACTTTATACAAGAACTCGAAGAACAAAAAGAAAGGTCCGAGGACCCAAACGAAATCATCCCTCCAACATTACCGAAGGAGATAAATGAACTTCTCTTCTTTGGGTGCCGTCTTCAATGAAGGTTGGCGATAACCTCAGCATTTTCATTCATGACAAAAATCATTTCTGTCCCTGGCTTTTCTTATTAAAGATTGAGAATCCAAACCAGTCGACTCACGAATGTTCTTCAACCAGGACGCCTGCTGTCTACCAGGACCACGTTTTCCTTCTACCTTCCCCTCTATAAGAAGCTGCAGTAGCTGGTATTTCTCATTTCTGTATATGTGTCCCAAATATAAGGTTTTCCGTGTTTTCATTATTTTTAAGAGTTCTCTGTCGGTACCCATCTTGTGTAGGACCTGCTCGTTGCTCATATGTCCGCTGTCCAGGGGACTTTCAGCATCCTTCGAAATAACCACATTTCAAAACTTTCCAAACGCCTGAGTGAGTTGATTTTGAAGGTCCAGGCCTCCATTCCATATAGTAAGGTGCTGTAAACGTAATATTTCAGCATTCGGTATCGGATTTTGAGATTGAGTGTTTGGGACGTAAACATTTGTTTCATTTTTAAAAAGACATTTCTTGCTTGTTCAATTCGCGATTTTATTTCTATCTCTGGATCTATATCTTTCGTTATCCAGCACCCTAGATATCGGAATTTCTCGACATTTTCGATAATGTTACCATTCACGTTTAAAGCCATGGGTGGGTGGATGGATGTTTTGGAGACAATCATTGTTTTTGTTTTCTTGACGTTAATGCTGAGGCCGTATTGTTCTCCGATCGATCTGACGCGATCTAAGAGTGTCTGGAGATCCTGTGCGCTCTCTGCAATTAGGACCGTGTCGTCGGCGTATCGTACATTATTTAGAACTCTGCCGTTAATTTTAACACCTTCTCTTGATTGCTCTAGTGCTCGTAGATGAACTAATTAAAAATATTTCGCCGAAAAAAGCACGCTGGACCAGACCAAATAACATATATTGCTCTAAAATACTTACCGTCAGAAGCTAGAGTATTCCTTATAAATATAATGAACACGATGCAAAGATACAGACAATTCCCAAACCCGTAGAAGGAGGTCAATGTCATGATGATATCAAAACCCGGAAAAGACTATATATTCCCACAAAATAACAGACCAATAAGCTTACTACCAGCAATGAGTAAGAGTTAGAAACAGATAGGCTAGACATAATAACAGAGGAAGAGTTTGAATTTAGATCAGAACACTCCGGTGAAGTACAAGTAGATAGTTAGATTAACAGAGTACATAGCAGCTGGATTTAACGATAGACAATACACAGAAGCAGCCTTCCTAGACGTTAGCAAAGCTTTCGAAAATCTGACATAAAGGGCTAATCTACAAAATGAGAGGATTAGGATACAGCTGGACAATGACGAGACTAATCTCTTCGTACTTGAGCACCCGGAGTTTTAGAGTTCGTATAGGACAAATCCTGTCCGAGTCAGTCTCCTGGAGGCTGAAGTGCCAGAGGGAGCGGTCATGTCACCTCTGATGTAGGTACACAATATACACCGCCGACATTCCAAGAACACAAAGAACTCTACTTAGCCTTTATGCCGATGGCACAGCGATAGCGGCAAAAAATTGAAATATGGATATAGCAGTAAACAACATGCAAACAACGCTAAACGACATCGAAGAGTGAAGCTTAAGATGGAAAATTGCCTTAAACTACTAAAAACACAAGCAGTACTCTTTAAAAAGGGGCATTGATAACCAGAGGAACAACTAACAGTGCAAAACAGCCCCGTCGAGTGGAATAGTGAAACAAAATACTTAGGAATCACCATGGATAAAGGATTAACATTCAAAAAACATGCCATGCATGTAGATGCCACAACACGAAAAGCAAACATGGCAAAAGCATCAATAAGAGAGAGAGCAGGCAGAAAAATCAAATTGAGCATGGAAACAAAAATAAAGTTAGTAAATAGTACAATTTTACCAATACTAACATATGTATTTCTTGCAAGGGAACACCACAAAGAAGAAAATACAAGCAGCACACAACAGCAGCCTAAGAGAGGCAGCCAACATACCGAACTACGTTGCGGAAAGATTGTTATTCAGAGAATTACAACAAATCAGAGTGACTGAGATAATAAAGAAAAAAGTCAGGACAAAATTTGCGGATCTGAAGAATCACCCCAGTCACATAACGCGAGAGATCATCAGATACGACACTTTCCAGATGACAGCACAAACGACCCAAACAACAAATAGTGGAATAAATACCAGAGAGAAAATAAATAAATATACCAGAGAGAAAATTAAAATCGCCGGAGAGAAAACAAAACAAATAGCACCAACGACATCCCATAAAAGCAAGTTCGTGGCTCAATAACAACGTGAACAAGCGCAGCACGGTGTAGGTCTCAGGTAAAATGATTTTAATATCACAAGAAGATAACAGGAATAAACCGACTAACGCTAGTCTGAATTTTAATCAGCTAGGCTACCATGTTCGAATTCTATTAACCAGGACTCCCACATGAAGAGTATTTAGCTGATAGTTGTGCCCCTATCACGCATCACGGTGCTATCGGGGGAAAAGGGATGGTCTGGAGCATTGGAGCGTAGTGGAGTGATTCCTGTTTAACTCTAGTCAATACACCTCGCTTCAATGAATTATTACACTCGATCGTAATTCTAAGGGATGAATATATCTCACAGGCTGGGTGTAATTAAATTGCTTGTTTGCCAGGAAGTGACTTATTGTCGTTGGTACTTTCAGTGGTAATATTGGTTGTAAAAAAAGTAGAAAAGAAAAGGTTTGTTTTATTTCTACCACAATTTACAACTAAAGGTTGGTTCGTTCGTAATTATAATTTGAAATCAAAATTAACTATGAAACTACTAACTGAAACTATGTAACAGAACGCGTTTGGTGATAAGAAAACTCATAGGCAATATAATACATGCCACGATACTCAAAGAAACGTTTAAGAATAATCATCTTCATCATCATCTTTGGCTCTACCACCCTGGATGGTTCTTGGCCTGTTCAAGAATTAGTCTTTATTCTCCCCTTTCTTTCCAATTTCTGACTCCTAGATTCCTCAAGTCATCTTCGACAAAGTTTCTTGGTTCTACTGGCTCTTGATATAATATATGTCGTTTAAGGATAAGCAAGTTCTTATTCCGAGAATTGCAATGACAACAACTGATATTCCATTTGAATTTAAACGAATTTAATATATGACTTTTCCTGCTTTCTTCATGACGATAAACAAATCACGAAGGCAATCCTTGAATATTTGTAGACTGCATATAAAATATAATTGTTTCTTTTATGGTCAAGTATACGTGGTATGTTGACTTGATTTTCGCGACAGGCAATACAACGAACAATATAGTATATTACAAAGTCAATTAGTGAAAATAATCGACACTTGTGCAACCCACTCTCCAATGGTTACTTTGTGAATTAGCTCTTTTTTGAACTTTTTGGATCAACTTGATCTTGATATAAAAAGTTAATATAACCTAATTAATAATTAAACAGGAGATTTAATAATTCTGTAGCCTGGTTTCAAAGATGGCCAACTCCATTTAGCAAAATTTTCAGTATAGGTAAAAACTGTTTAAACTACTTCCACACAATGGCTACAGTTGAATTTTTTTTTGTTGATTAATAATGATTTCCAGAGAATCTTGGAATAATAATATTTATGCATTTTACTGTAGTTAAAGGGATATTTAACGTTGAAATATGGAGTTGGCCGTGTTTGTAACCAACATGTGGAGATAGACGTTTTTGTCACCAAAAATATTGCTGATGGTGTCGCTGATTTAAGTCAGTAGTAATATACTGAAGATTTTTTTGGTGAAAATAAAAAAAGTTGAAATATGTGTTACAAATATTAATTTATTGGGCTAATACAATATTTGTCAATAAAATTTAAAAACCCGATCAATACACTAACTACAAAAGTTCTTTAGATACCTGCTTGGTCGGTAGACAATATCTGAATTTTACAATAATTCTGAATCAAAAGTCCACTACAACTTAGTTGACTTCCATGACTTCATCACAGTCTGCATTATTTAAGCACTCACATTCAGGAAGTGGATTTTCAGGCATCATTTCATTATTGTTTATCACTTCGTGATACCATTTCACATTTTCCATTTCACCCCATTTTTTACCATAATGTTTTGTAATAAAACCCGCACGTCTTTAATTTTTAACGCATTCTCTTTGGCTCCAAGCGTAAGTTCAGTTGAATTAATTGGGAAACTATAGTTTTGTTCGCCACTGACAGTTACTGACTTTTGTTTCTTGGTCAGAATTAACTTTTTGAGTTGTGAAACTTTGAAATAAAGATTGTTTGGGTCTTTATCACAGTTTTTAGCTTCTGACTTCCAATCTTGGTTGGTCCAGTCTTTTCCTAAAAGTTTGACTGTCCCATGCTTACTAAATTCTGAATGATACTCTTCAAGCTGCACAATTGTATCTCTTTTCTTTAAACTTCGTTCTATGCCACCAAAAATTCTATCACTAGGCATATATGAGTGACTGGTAACAGGAAACACAAGCTCCTCTGTAGTGATTGAAGTTTTAGTCCTGTGCAACCAAGAAATGCACATCGTTAATACAATAGTATTCTTGTTTTGGCTTGGACACCCATCAGCTACCATCCTTAAGGTGTCTTTTCCTTTAAAGTAACGAGATTTAGATCTGCACTCAAGTCCTTTAAACACTGCAGAGGCTATTTCATTCGACGACTTTTTCATTTCGTATTCGTCCCAAGAGTAAATTGATACATTTTCTTTGCGTAAAGCTTCGGTTCCAGTAGAACATCCAGAAACTATCGTCAGATTATAGCAGTATAACTGTCTTGAATAGTACACACTCTGATCTGAGAGCTTTGGCAGAGGCATATTTTTTTGCATGTCGTACGACATTATAGCAACATTAGGTTCATCTTTTTTCAAAAGGTTAAAAAACCCTTTAGCAGGCGTAGTGTGAACAGTGTATTCTGCTTTAAGCATTTGCAGTATTGCTTCATTTTTTTCAACTTTAATTTTTTCTTTGTACTGAAGGCAGGTTGAACACACATCTGTCGAAGGCCTTTTAAAGCTAATGTTGTACCTAGTTACGAATATGTGTCGGAAAAACAACTCTTTAACTTTAAATTCATCAACAACGGATTCTTCGTACATCTTCCACATTTTAGAAATAGACAGGGTGGAATCAAGATAAATACGAGTACTCCTGGCTCTACTGTAATGTGATTCTGTGCCTTTAAACTGCTTTACAAAATGTATTACAGAATCAATTTTTTTCTAATATATGTTAGCCTTCCTATAACCACCTCGAGTTTCCACGGGGATGAGACATCCGTCTTTTTTAAATCTTGTGAAAACACCTTCAACTCTGTGTTTTGTGATCCACAATACATTAATAAACGTTTAATAAACTACATATCTCTAATCTATTTCCTGCTGTTGTTTCAATACAATATTGGTAGGTTACGCCTTTAGTATGTCTTGATCCGTCTCCTGGTCTGGTTCTTTTTGGTTGTTCTGCTGTGCAATACTTTAGAATGAAAGCAACTTGGCTGGTTTTTGTCTTTTCAGAATAAAATGCACTATGAAACCGATTTATATCTTGCATCTTCAATGAACTGCAATTTTTCTTTCCTCTGTGGCCACATGAAAGAGCATCAGGTAATCTCTTTGAACTGTACCTAAAACAAACATTGGATTCAAAACCAAAATACAAACTGTTTTATGTCAGGGAAACTTATTTTGTTCTAACATAAGTTAAAGAAAAATAAAAATAATGTGAAGTGTGAATAGGTTAGGCCTACTAGAAATTGTTCCATTTTCACTCTAATAACTAGGTCCAGGCCTAAGTAATAGTAATTTTAAATGAATGTTATTTAAGTTTGTCTATTAGTTTATTCAATGTTAGGTTACGGTTTAATACTAACCTCAAAATCTTTTGTTTGGCTCTTTTCCAATTTGAAGGATTTGGTAGTTTCTTTCTTCCTTTCAACAAAGAAGATTCTTTAACATTAGTTCCTTCCATGTTATTTCTGCAGGTTTATTACAGTAATATATTTTTAGTATATTAGTAAAACTTTAAAATACTAAACAATAAAACAACGCTAGTTACAACACACCAGAATAGCTCAGTTCACTGCTGTCTTCTGTTTCACCTGAGGCGGTGAGGTCACGTGACAGAATGAAGCCATCTGATTGGTGCTTTGTGGAGATGGCCGTTTTTGTCACAACATATTTGAGAGCTGGCCGATTTTGTAACCAAGGGTACTATTCAAATGCAGTTAACATTGTTCTGGCCATTTTTGACACCAAAACTATTTAGATTTGGATTCCCCATGTTATTTTACACAAGAATTCGTCACTATATGAATTTTTAAAAAAATGGAGTTGGCCATCTTTGAAACCAGGCTACAGAATTATAAGACGATACAAAGTTCGCCGAGTTAGCTAGTGCTATATTCATTATTTAAATAGGTCCGCTAGGATATCGTGTCATCCTAGAGACTTATTTGTTTTTAATATCAACCAAAATATGCTAAATGGTTTATAAAGTTGTATATTGATATTATAGTAAATAAATATATGCATAATACATAAAGTTACCTGATAAATAGGTATAGACTGATCCAACGAGCTCCTTTCTTCTAAGAACTGTCAATGACATTATATTTCCAACTATTCCAAAACAACTTATTATTGTAATAACAACAGAATACATGATAAAATCTAAAAAATAACACATAAGCTAATACTATGTTTTATTTCAAGTGTGTGTAAAATAATTGAGATAATTGTGGATAAGTTAAGGTTTAATTATACAACAAACTGAAATATATAACAATTACAAGAATATGCTCAGTAGTGATACGGATACTAGGTGGCAAAAGAAAAGATCCACCCACATGACCCTAAGAGGTAGTAAAGCACCACAGCAAAGCTGGTGTCAAACAATAGAAAGAAAACTTTGGATAGGAAACTGTACAGAAAAATTATGAAGAAAATTAAATAAGAAAACGAAATCTGGTCTACCTCATTAATATAGATCAAGAAAGTTTTAAAAGTGGCCCGAGGCAGTGTTTAACCACTATAGATATAGGATACACAAGTGGAATCAAATCAGAGAATGACTGAACTATTTTGTTACTTTTGAACGCGCAGTATTTTGATGGCCTTTTCTAAGTGGAAGCTACGGACGACCAGGTTTTCTCCTCTTATGGGCAATGTAGTAGCAGACAAAGCAGACCCATTTATCTAAAAACTATGGAGCTAGATCTCGTTACAAATCACACTTCAGATTGGGATCAAACTCAGACATGTGTACAAATAAAAAACTACCGAACAGACTTTTTCAAAATTTCGCAGGAACTAAAACAGGAAGATTCCTGATCATAAGGGTTCATGAGTAGAACATCAACAGGAGCATAGGAAACATACGCAAGGTTAAAAACGAAAACAAAAAGGCTAGGTCTGGAAATTAATACAGAAAATACAAAAATAATGCTGAATGAAATGTATGAATGAAAAGCTATTTAGGTGTAGAATGTGAAGTAGCGTTAAACAAAACTGCTAACAATATCGGAAAAAGTATAATTGCCAAATCTATTACAGATGTGTGTAGTGAAACTAAGAATTCATGTTACAAAGAGAATAAAACAGCAATTTCCATTAAAAATAAATCAACAGAAAACTGCATTGTCTTTACAAAAGCAGACAAAGCAATAGAATTCTTAAATAATCAAAATATTGAAACTTTACACAAAGATCCGACAGAAAAATATCAAAAACAAATTAAGCTAGCGTTAGAAAATTCAAAAGCAATACTAAATCCAATAGAACAGAAATACCTCAATATCATGAACCCACAGCCTCCTAAATTATACTCTTTCATTAAACTACACAAACCGGATCTCCTAATAAGACCTGTAGTTTCTTTTTATACAGCTCCGTCATATAAACTTTCAAAAAAACTGACAACCTAATTTTACCATAAAAAATACAATAGAACTAGTTAATAAAATACAACATTTTCAATTACCTAACAACTCCAGATTAATTTCATTTGACGTAAAAAATCTTTTTCCTAGTATCTCTCCTACAGAAACTTTTATTCTAGTAAAAAACCTTTTAGACCAAAATAGTACAAACTCAATAATTACATCTGAAATCTTACATCTTCTTGAATTTTGCATAAACCAGGACTACTTTGAATTTAATAATAAAATATATACAAATAAATGTGCAGGACTTATAATGGGTAATCCTCTAAGCCCATTGCTATCAGATATTTTTATGGATCATCTAGAGACAAAGATTTCAAAACATCCCAAATTTTTTAGATTTAAAAATTAGCAGACTTCAAAACAAACATGACTTCTTCATATTTCATAAACCTACCCATACTGACAAGACTATACACAATTCATCATCCCATCCAACACAACATAAACTGGCAGCTTATCATAGTAAGTTACATAGATTAACAGAAATTCTGATGTCAAAAGACAACTTTGAGACAGAATTAAATATAATTAAGCAAATAGCAGTAAACAACGGATACAACGAACAAACAATTAATAAAATGTTAAATCAAAAACTACACAAGAAAGCCCTGAAATTAGTATTTCCACCACCAGAGAAAAAATCCAGTACCTTCTGCTCGATTACATATACAGGCAAAATAACAACAAAAATTGCCAAACACATAAAAAGAAAGGAATAACACCAGCTTTCCGAACAAATAACAACCTAGGCAAATATCTTAAAAATAACAAGAGCCAAAATAAAAAACACTTAAATAGTGGTGTGTACAAACTTCAATGTGGCGACTGCCCAAAAACTTACATCGGTCAAACTGGTAGAAACTTTGATAAACGAATAGCAGAACATAAAAGGGCTTTCAAGAATAGAAAAACAGATTCGACATACGCACTTTACCTTCTAGATCAGAATCATTCTTTTAATGACAAATTTAAAATTCTTCACATTCAAAATAAAGGCCTTAAGCTATCTTTGTTAGAATCTATGGAAATCAACAAATTAAAAAACACAGATATAATTCTGAATGACCAACTTGAGACAAACAGTTCTCCCCTTCTCAACCTATTTCATTAGATACTATAAATTTACCCAGGCCAAAAATAGATTACTTGAGAAAGGCTATCAACCGAAACAGCTGTAGTGATGAGATTTAAAATAAATTTTGTGGAAGTTTGAAAACAAAGTTTTCAGTGTTTTATTGTTACAAAAATAATGATACAGACGAGAAGAAATATAGTCCCACAAAACAAGATTGCAATGGCCTGGGCATGTGACAAGAATAGGAGAGGATAGGCTACCAAAAAGAACACTGAATGCTAGAATGAAGGAAAGAGACCGGTTGTAAAACCAAGCAACCACTGGGAAGACACAGTAAACAGCGACGCACAAGCCCTTTTAGGAGTCCGTGTGCCCTTGTGAGAGAAATTTTTCTAAGCTGAGTATAATAAAATCGATGATTCGATCGACAATGCTACAAGACTGTTGGAATATCTAATGGTGCCTTTTGTTGAACAAAAACTTTTTCTACATGTAGATACAGATAGTGTAGTTGACGAATTTTAAAAAACCGTACCATTCCAGCAACGATTGGTATTGTAATGTGTTGTTAATAAATGTTTAAGATCAATCTGAATTTTTAACTTATTTTATATATGTATATATATATATATATATATATATATATATATATATATATATATATATATATATATATATGACTATGACCACCAATACTTTTCTTGGTCACGTGTATGATCACGCAATATTTTAATAAAAGCAAACGTAAATCGTTTTAAAAATTTACTCTTCTATCAAATATATTTTGAAGTGAATATAATATAAGAAATAACAATAAAAAATTATTTCGAAAAATTGGTAACTGCTTTTAATATATGAAAATATCATTTCTTAGGGGAGCGCGATTTTCAGCATTGGAATCCACACTAAAAAAACTTGGCTACTCCTATGAATAGAAATCGTATGTTCCGAAATTTTACAAAATATGACTAGTAGATTTTTCTTTTTGCCGTATGACAGAGAGGGACAATTTTGCAATTGATTAAAATCAATATAAAGTTTATATATTAGCATTGTCTATTACTATATTAATGGGTAAATCTTTTTGTCTTTTTAATAAACATAATAAATTACTTCGTTGTTATCTGAGCAATGATCGATCAGTGGAACACTGGTTTATAAAGAGGGTAAACATAAAATTAGTATTACCAGTCATTATCTTTATCGATAGCCCATATGCTATTACATTCGGAATTAGTTTATTACATGATATAGTATTTTAATAAATTTTATTATTACAATCGTTGAAACAATTAAAAGTAAGCAGATGGGTCTTTTAGAGGATCTCCGTCTTGCATCTAAACTTAACACTAGGACAATCTCAACAAGCTTATTTTTAAATTCAGCATGTTAAATATTCATTTATTTTTAGCTTCCTATTATTATATAACTTCCTTAAGCTATTATATTTAAACCATTTTGAAACTTAACCCATTAGAAGGTGACAAAAGTTCTATTCTAAAATTCAATTTTCTAGCGTATTCTTATGGTATTAACTTCGATTGAAGGTTGGCAATAATCTCAGTGAAGTAATATATATCTTGTGCTGGTTGAAACACTCAATGTGTGTCCAAACTACTCAAATTTCTTATATTTTTCAACCAGGAATCTTACATCTTCCAAATCACCTCTTACTTTCTATTTTCCCTTCGATTATTAATTTTAAAAGCTTTACTATTCTGATTCTAATTAATTACAACAAGGTGACCAGTTCTTCTCTTTTAATATTAGAAATCGACTCTCTTTGTTTACTAAGCTTTTTTAACAGCCTGCAACATATTATAATAATAAATAAAAAAAAATAAATAAAAAAATAAAAAAAAATTTTAAACTAATAAAATTAAAAAAAATAAAGATAAAAAAAATATATTATAATACGGCTCTAATATATTTCTTATTTAATAGCAGAGTACGGCCCTGCACTATATTCTCTTTTATTGTATTTTCTTTATCACAAAAAATTTGAGTTTTTTTAGGTCTTAAATGTAAATCTTCAATAATGTGAATATATTTTCAATGTGATATCAAATTCTTAAATGTAAACTTATTACATCCTTAATCAGCAGACTCCTTTATATATTCTAAAAAGAATTATTTAGATAATATACAGAGTGGCCCAAAAGTCTTGAAACGGCCAATTACTAATCATAATTTTACAAAATTTGAGGTACACCTATTTTGGGATACCAAGATTCCATATTTGATATTTGCCTTGTTGCCAGATTTGCCGTTTCTCTTATATTATTAGTAACTTTGGTTTTTTTAATACATCACCCTATATATTCAGGCATTATTAGAATCTCCTATTCAATACGAGTTCAACCATATGTAACACTTATGATTTTATGTATTCTGGAAGGTCTTAAATACATAAAACAGAAGTCTGACAACGCCTAATTGTCTCAATAATTTTTTTAATCCTAACTATTTTCAACTACCTTAAAACGTAACAATTGATAGATTACATTTTTTAACATAATGGTTACTTTATCGAGTGTTCCAAATTTGTTCCATTTATGAGTTGACAGTACCCTAATCGATGGTGAAATGCATATTATCTACCACATTTCTCCATGATTGTCTAGAAATTATTCGAAATTCATCGATAATTCGTTGCAAGACTTGCTAGTTTAGTTTTATAAACTTAAATTTTCAACTATTCTCAATAAAAATTATCCTTAGGATTGAAATCAGGTGAACGTGGAGGCTATTCAATTCTACCTCGTCTACCAATCCATCGTCCGGGAAATATCTCATCTAAATAACGCTGAACATTTACACCAAAATGAGCTGGAGTTTTTCATGAGGCTCACAAACAAATATGGAATCAAAGATGGAGTCTCCGTATCCCAAAATAGGTATACCTCAAATTTTGTACAATTATGACTAGCAATTTACGAGATAATTGTCCGTTTCCAGACTTTTGGGCTACTCTGTATATGGCACCGGCCTGTCGCTACATGAAGAAGTTCGTGTTCCTCTGATACTAAAATATCAATAGGACCCAGGTCTACCTAGCCTTTCGGCGTACGACCTTTAGCTAGTCACTAACTCCTACGAGTCCGATATCATTTGAAGGCGGCGCGTTACACAAACCATCGCGGGGCTCCACCCTCCCCATAGTACCTTTGTTACGTTAAGAACATCCGTCCGTTATCTCCCGGTCGAAAAGTTGCGCGCAGGTAGAGGAACTCGACCTCGCACGTAGACAGGTAGCCTCCAAGGAGTTCTCCTATCCCACTCTTAAATCTCCAATAGTGGGTAGGTACGTGCCGTAATCCTTCACCCTTAATAAAGAAAAGAAGTATAAGGGTTGCTGCTTGTTTAACCTCACTTTGGTTCCCTGGAATAAAAGTAGAGTGATCCCACGAGAGACTTGTCTCAAAAACGCGACACCTCAAACGACGGCTTTCTACCTCTCCTTCCTTCCCATTGGTTGCCTCTTACGACAGCCAGGGATAACTAGTCCAGGAAGTATTCTTATCTTCGCTAGCCGGATAATATAAACAATTTGAACCGACACTTTTACACCTGTACATAAAGATCAGACAGTTTGTATATATTATTTAACACAATATCTGAATCGCCAAACTCAAGGGGTCAGTTAATCTAGGTTAATATTCCTTTTATGGTTATGAAGAAATAATGTAAACCACACACCTGTATTTTTATGGTTCTATTCTCACAGAAAGTTTGTAACAGTTGATTAAAAAAACGTTATATTGCTTTTGAATTTACAGAACTATTAGCCATAAAAATACCATAAAAAATCTCACCTCGCTTTTAAAATTCCTATAAAATGTTGGTTCTGTGCCGGCAAGGATATACTCGCACTGTCATAATCACATATTCTATACGTACAATCACATATCTCACAGTGCACTTTTTGCTTTTACGCATACAAAAATAGAGCATACCTAAAGAGATGAAAATATATCATAATGAAAACAATGTTTGTCAATGTGGATAATATAAATAAGTTGGAATCATTTGAAATGTGGTGCGATAGAAGTATTTTGAAAATACCATAGAGCCAACGAGTTACAAATGCAGAAGTGTTAAGAAGGCTACAAAAGGATTGCGAGATCATAAAGCACATAAAAACAAGAAAGCTGGAATATTTAGGCCACATTACCATATCTTTTAGAGCAGCCGCCAATAAGGTACGAATAGCTGTGATGATAGCCAACCTCCGATAGGAGAAAGAACTACAAGAAGAAGAAGAATGAGATATGAAGCTAGATGCACAAGAAGAGTAAAGGTCGAATACCTGACAGTAAGAAGAGAAGAAAAAAGATTGCTGAGAAGAACAAAAAATGAATTTTGAAGAAAAGCAGTAAGAAAGTTCTACAGAAATGTAATCAAAATGAGTAGAGTTTCAGCCAAGAATGGGGAGCTGTAAGGATGAAGAACGGCCGTTATATTGAAAAAGCTGATAACACCGTAGAAGATCGAAATGATTGGAATTTATTCAACCCAAACGAAAGACCACCTACCACCAAACAGGTTGCCAACGCCGTTAAAAAGCTTAAAAATAATAAAGCACCAGAAACTAATCAAAATTGTAGTGTGCTCTACAACAACGGTGTCAAACACTGCATAAACTTTTACTTCTTGTTTGGCAAAATAAGACCAAACAAAAAATGCGATCAGCTCCGGTGTGACAACTACGACGTGTAACCCTTTTAACAAGTATACTGCTTACAAAATACTAGCAAATATTCTCTACGAAAAACTACAAGTTTACACAGTTGCCATAACTGGAAAATATCAGGCCGGATTTACTCCAGAAAAATCAGCAATTGACCAGATTCATTCAATAAGACAGATCCTCGAGAAAATATTAGAATTTAACATTAAAACCTATCACCTATTCGTCGCTTTTAAGACCAGATATGACAGTGTCAAGAGAAAAGTACTATACCAATCCAAACGTGAGTTTATTGTTTAATAAAAACTTATCCGATTAACGAAAATGACAATGTCTAACTTAAAAGCCAGCGTTAGTATAGAGGGAGAAAATTCTCGATCCTTTAACATAAAGGATGAACTCAGACAAAGGAATACCCTGGCTTGCATGCTATTTAACTTTTTTTTCTTCTTTAGGTACCTCTAAGGAGGTTGGTAATCATTTTCACTTTTGAGATTGCAGCTCTGAACTTCTGAAGTCCATGGTACTGCAATTATACCTCTTTCTCAGATTGTTGAGACAGGAGATGCGTCTTCTTCCAATACTTCGTTTTTCCTGTATTTTTCCCTAAATTATGGTTTGTAGCAACACATATTTATCCCCTCTCATAACGTGGCCGAGATATTGTAACTTTCTTATCTTAATCGTATTCTGTAGCATTGTGTAGCATTCTTCGTAATTCTATTTAACATTGTCTCCTAACTGCCTGAAAAAGCAGTCCAAGACACACGAATTAGAGACGGCGGTACTATTTACAATAGATCGATACAAATCTTAGCATATGCTGATGACATTGACATAATAGGGCGTAGCAAGCGAGATGTTGAGCAATATTTCCTAGAATTGGAAAAAGCGGCGAAACCTAGTCATTAATAAAGACAAAACCAGGTACATGTTGGTTATTAAGGATCCTATAGCGAATGAGGAACTGGGAACAGCATTTGGAAGTCATATCTTTGAACGTGTTGACAGCTTGACATACCTTGGTTCGCTAGTGACTACTACCAATAAAACAAGCGAAGAAATTAAAAGACCAATAAACCTTACAAATAGGACATGGACTCTACTATGGACTCTAAAAACAATTCCATTCGAAAAATATTCAAAGGAAAACCAAAATTATTGTAACATGGAACACGGAAACATGGACTCTAACGCAGAAGGATGAAAGACTTATACTAATAATTTATAATTCATAGCTAATATTTGTAGCTGTAAAAGATCAAGGGCAGTGGTCCAAACATTTAATTTCGAATTATACCAACGTTTTAATGAACATTACGACATCTGGTTCATTAAACAGTCTGGTTCATTAAACAGCAACTTAGATGGGCCGGACACATAATACGAATGCCTGACAATATAATTGCTAAAAAGCTAACGGCAGGAACACCTATAGGAAAAAGAAGTAGAGGCGGACCGCGAATAAGACGGAGTTAAAACCAACTTAGAAATATTAGAGATCAGAAGATGACAGCACGTTGCCAGAAACCGAACAGAATGGCGACTAATCTTAGAGCAGGCCAGGATTCACAGAGGATTTTCGAGCCAAAGATGATGATGATGATATACTAAACGTACCTACTTAATATTTAAATATTAATATTATTATTATTATATATCATAGTGGTCATTTAAACTTATTATTTTTTTTATTTATTTTTAAAATTCGAAAATTTGAAATTGTAAAATAAAATAAAAATACTCGCAGTCTACAATATTTCTTCAACATCGAATTGTATCAAAGTCTTTTATTATTGTTGTGGAAAACAACAATTTGGCACTACTCCAAAAAAAAATACATAAATATGGTTTGTTTTCTTCATGAGAAGTTTCTAAATAATTATTATTTCCTGGAATATTTCGCTTAGTATAATTCCCAAACACTTTTCTTTAGCAACAGCAATTAATTGCGGAAAATTAAGGTTGAATCTATGATGATTATTATTGTAGGTTTAAACTCAATAAGGGAAAACTTACTTCTCAGAGACGGAAGGTCGTCATCATCAAAATCATCCAAACGGTCGCTGTTATTTGTATTACAACGCACCTCTTCACTACATGTGGGATAATTTGGGGGTGGGTTTATCGTCTGATAGAGATACTTTTCGAATAATAAAAATGAACTTCCCATTTTAATCCCATACACAAAGCTAATAAATAGGTATTTTAGTTGTATAAGTTACGGCATCACAAGTCGTTGACACTGCCCAAAATGTTACTAAATGAAAAAGTCATAGGTAAAATGTACGGGTTATACACATATCAAAAAATCAATCCGTTAAGTGTTTGTTTGGATGTAATAACGATTAAGATTAACTTGTTTGCTGTAGTGGAATAATTACTTTTCCATGTTTTCATAAAATGAGAAATGCACTGGGTCGAATGAATTTACGTCATACATCAAACACTTAACGAAATCCAGTTAATGATGGTACAGGATACTTAACTATGTTATGTGTCTGATAACAAATATAAACATTATTGAAAAGGATTATTTAATATGAATTATAGGCAATAAAAATATATGCAAAGTTCTTTCCCTAGATAGACGAGGCAACGAAGCCTACTAATTTTCCACAGTAAAATGAATCGCTATAAAATTGCAACCTTGCAAGCGAAGAAGTATCTCTTTGTGGAGAAGTAGTTCTTGCTTCATGAATGGAATCAACGGTTTCATTTTCCACTATAGGTCGATCAGTTGTACACAATGGTTTAAATTTATAATCTGGAAATATGTTCAGATTATAGGAAAGATGCATGCTGTCTCGAATTCACTGAGTCCGTTGTTATATGGCAGCTGTTCGACCCTGCTTTTCAAGGGTTTGTTTTAAGCAGCCATAAAATAACTTTCTCATTAAAATATACCATTAGGACTACAAAACATGTATGTTATGAATACCTTCTACAAAAAGAAACCTAACATTAAGTGGACATGGATCGCACCTAACGGAACTACCAAAAATTAAATAGACTATTTTCTCTCAAATAACAAAGGAATATTTAAAGACGTCACAACAATAAACAACGTAACAACGGGTAGTAACCATCGTATAGTCAGAGCAAAAATAAATATTAACATGAAAGAAAAGAGAAAAAGGATTAAAACAAAAACAACGAGGATAGATGCCTTTAAACTAAGAACAAATGAAGAGCAATTCCGAGAGGTCTTAGCGGATAAGTTCAAACCTGATCCTTCACATAATCAAGATCAAATTGACGAGATTAATAAAAACCCAAATAAAAACCTTCTGGCAGCAGGACCACAGGTCGTAACGAAAACAAGGACTAAAGAAGACAAAATAAGCAATGAAACTAAACAGCTAATGACGGAAAGAAGACAACCACTAGCGCAAAACAAACGCCATACTCAAGAATATAGAGAACTTAATAAAACAATTAAAAAAGAACTAAAACGCGACATATAAAAATAGAACGAGAACTTAAAAGAGCGAGTCATTGAAAACAACAGAGGCTTAAAATGTCTAAGACCCGCACTGGGAGTTCAAAAAATCATCAAAATTAAAGACGCCAACAATAAGGTAGAGAAGGACAAATCTAAAATAACAAATAATTGTAGAAGACTTCTACACATCCTTGTACAGCTCGCAAGGCCAGCCTAATGAAACAACAAAGGAGGTATAATTGCCGAGCTGTTGAAAACAAGCAAGACATTAACAATCCCTGTACTAACGGAGGTATTTAATAGATGTCTCCATAATAGCCAGATCCCTAAAGACTGGAACGAGAGTCTATTAATACTCTTACACAAAAAGGGGACAAATGTGATCTACAGAATTATAGACCTATATCGTTGCTCAGTCAAGTATACAAACTATTTATGAGAATTATTAATAACCGGTTAACCTACAAAATGGATAATTACCAACCGGTTGAACAGGCTGGCTTCCGCAAAGGATATAGTACATCAGACCATCTGCTGACAATTTGAGAGAACATTGATAGAGAAGGAAAATGCATACTAACTACCCGTATTTCTTTCCTTCGTCGACTATGAAAAGGCGTTTGATAGTATCGAGATGTGGGCCATAGAACAAGCTATTAATAATTGTAGAATAGATTCGAGATATAGGCAACTAATACATAATATATATGAAAATGCAACTATGATAGTACAACTGGACGAAAATAGAAATCCCATCCCCATTAAGAGAGGAGTGAGACAAGGAGACGTTATATCGCCAAAGCTTTTCAACCTAGCCCTAGAAGACGTCTTCAAAACTACAAATTAGTCAACCTATGGCATTAACGTTAATGGCAACAAGTTAAACTAGCTCAGATTCGCCGACAACATAGTGATTATAGCGAGCACATTTGAGGAGCTGCAAATTATGTTGGGGAACTAGCAGCCAACTCCCAATACGTCGGCCTAAAAATGAATATGAAAAAAACAAAAATAATGACAAACACAGATGACCCCAGACATATAACTATAAACGGCAGTGAGATAGAACAAATCCAGGAATATATCTACCTAGGCCAAATCCTGAGACTTGACAAAGAGAACCAAAGTGCGGAAATTACTAGAAGAGCAAGACTAGCATGGGCAGGATTTGGAAAACTTAGTTGGATACTTAAGAACCGCAAAATACCCCAATACTTGAGGAGCAAAGTGTTCAACCAATGCATCGTTCCTATCTTAACATATGGATGTCAAACCTGGACCCTAACCAAGGCAAACATGAATAAACTAGCCACAACAGAAAGAACAATGGAAAGAGCAATGTTAGGTATACGACTGTCAGATAAAAAGAGGAACGACTGGGTAAGATCCAAAACAAAAGTCGAGGACATAACAACAAAAATTGCCAAACTTAAATGGAGCTTCGCGGGCCCCACTGTTAGACAGAAAGACCAACGTTGGAATACTACAATACAACATTGGAGACCTTACGAAAGTAAACGACCAAGAGGAAGACCACAGATGAGATGGGTTGATGACATTAAAAGAATAGCCGAAACAACGCCGGAAGGAGTTGGGAGAGGCCTATGTCCAAACATGCACGACAGAAGGCTAAGAAGAAGTAGAAGAAGAGTGATTAAATTATAAAATTAAAATGTAAAATTGTAGGATGTCTGAACTCCTTCTAGTGGGATCGCAACGTTTCCAAAAAGAACAAAAAGAATAGGACAAACCATGGTTGAATTAATTCTTTATTATGGCTCTGAAGTATGCCAATTAATGAAGACCTGAAGAGAAGATTGTTGGCAGTTGAAATAAATTATTTGAGAAGAAGTGCTAGAACATCAAGGCAGGAAAGGAAGACCAACGAATCTATAAGAAATACCATGAATGCTACAGAAATGGTCATTGACATAATAGAAAGAAGAGGTTCAAAATGGTTTGGACACCTATTGAGAATACCTGACGAAGGCTGGTCCCAAAAACCTCACAAATGGAAGCCCCATGGAAGAAATAAAAGAGGTACCTAGACCTCGACGCTCATAAAATGAAGAAATTTGAAGAGCGATTAAATCGAGGAGCTATAGTACTTTAAACTAAACTAAAATCCAAATTTTAGGGACTCAAAATGGAGGTACCTCAGACAAATTCTGGGTGCGCCACTGCCAAGGAGGGCATTTTACCCGACTTTTCCCTAATCAATAGCTAATTCATTTATACATAAAAACCTGGAAAACAAATCATTAAGTATACCTACGCTTTTAAAAAGCCTATATATTATATAAGCGTAAATACTTGAAATGTTTAAGTGGCAGAGCAAATGGCGATTTGCTCTGCCACTCTTTTTATGTTTCACGAAATACATAAAATATATGTTTATTGTAGGTATTTTGCGATGTTTTTCGTCAGCATTTTGCGGTTACTTTGATTCCTAAGATAAGTACCTATATGTAAGTAGTGAATATATTTTGACCTTGGTACTAGACAATTTAATAATTGTGCGAGAGAGAAATGATAAGCGATATCTAAAAAATAGTGTTACGTTTTTTGTAACATTACGAATTTATATTAATTATAATCAATAATCAAATCGGTAAGCTACTTATTTTATTTTATATAGGTATTTTGATAAGTTCACGCTACTCTTAATAAATAATAATTACAAAGTCTAGGCATCGGTACCTACCTACATGAGGTTTGCCAATATTGCAGTTGTCATTGTTTTTATGTTTAAGTCAATTTTCCTTTACTATATAATTTATTCTTTCATAATCGAAATATATTCACGGATCCAAAAGATACCAATTATTAATTAACTTTTCTTTTATATTTAAGTATAGCGGTTCAGTATTATAATTGAACATTATGGTTATGTATATATTTAATAATATAATGATTTAATAATAATTATTATTATATAAGTAATACCGATTTCCCAAATTGTTAAAAGCTATATGAAACGGGCCTAATTTTTTTCCCAAAGAAAATAGATGTTGTCAATTGTATACAATGTCTCAAAAGTGACAGATAAAAGTTTTATCTAAACTTAAAATTTTAGTTAAGTAAATATAGTCGGGAGATATTATAACTTAGATAAATCTTAAGTAAATGTATTTAACAGTTATACTTAAAAAAATGGCTATTTTTATTATGAAACAGCAGTAACACTATGAACATCATACCATAATTATTTCAATTTCCAAAAATTTGACAACCGCGCAATGAAGTTCTAATGACAGTAAAAAGTGAGGTTAGTTAAGTCAGAAATAGTTAATTCTATATTCTTAATTTTAAAATTTAAAAAGAAATGCAGGTAAGTTATGAATTAGATTATTACAAATTACATTTATTAAACCGCATCATATTGTAACTATAACATCGTTTAGTGATTGACAACGGCATAATCATTTTTATGTTGTAGTTAAAGGTCTGGTCTTACTGTTAGATCCCTTCTGCATCTGTTAATTATTGATTTATCAAACAGATATGGGTTGTCTGGTTCATTGTTATTTTCTATTTGCTGTTTTTAGTTCAGCAATATCTTTCTTAGTATTATTATTTCCCAAATTGTTAGTTATATTTGTTTTTTTTTTATTTAAACACAAAACCACATCAACCGCGCAGGATTATTAGTGGCTATAACAAATACATGAAATACTACATTAAATACAGTTGAATAAATTGATGTCTTTTAAATAGCTTAACACTGTTGATATTTTTTTGGTGAGAACTGTCTTGAGATCATCATCTGTGAATCCGTGAATTGAGGACAATCAAGCAGGATAAGCAGGATATGTTTGACAGTCAGTGGGTTAGAGCAGCTGGAGCAGATAGATAGTGGTTCTTTTGTTATTAGGTATTTGTGTGTTAAGGCAGTATGGCCAATTCTTAGACGATTAATAATGACTTGGTTTCTTCTGTTTAAAGGAGTCTCCATGACATCAGTTATTTTTGGGCAAATTACATTTAATTTAGTACCTAATTTTTCCCAATAATTTTGCTAAATATTAATACAATGGATTTTAATTAGGTTTTTTAGATCTGTGTACGGATATGTCTTCAATTGTGCAGTATGGTTTGAGTTCATTCGACTTTTGTTAGCCAGTTGATCTGCTTTTTCATTTCCGTAAATAAGTTATATTTGTGGTATTATCAATAGAACATAATTTAAACACAGTGTTATTTACTTTTTATTTGAAATAGTTACATCCTTTCTCTAATTCTTGTAGTTTATAACTAATTATATAATTGTTACCTGCTTACTGTTCTAGCAACTCTTCAACTTTACCTACCTGATATTCTACCTGATATTTCATCTGAAAGTTGATTTTCATCCCTACTTTCTTTGAAATCATTTACTTACTATGATTTAATTACTTTGTTTGTTATTAACAGCAATATTTTTTGTATAAGTAGTTGCATTACTTACAGTAGTCTCTTTTGCAATGATAAAACAATTTGTATATTATCTTTAAGGGTTTCACAATTTGACATACAGCTAATGTAAACAAATTTTACATTAAATCCATTCCTCTGTAGTCTTGATTTTTTTCTTTCTTATGTTTGCGAATCAGTTGTTTGAGGTCTTAGGGTTCTAGAGTATTAGTAATAGTTCCTTTTGCCATGTTAAGTAACACATATTTATATATATATGAGAGTTAAGTATGTTTTCCACATTTATTGATTGAATAATATTTTTCTTATTAGTGGAATTTTTATTTGTAGATCTCATTATAAATTTTTACTCTTATATTTTTCGTCCCTATCTTATTCTTAGATAGTATATGTTGTAGGAACATGATTTGTTGGTCTTTGTATTTAAATTGGTAAACTGGTGGAATTATATGCAGAGACATGTTGTCTTTGTTCAGATTTAAGTTTGTTCGTATCTATTCATGACTAATGATAGCAAATAAACTTAGAATGACCATAGTATGCTGGTGTTTACCAATTTAAATATAAAGACTGACAAATCATGCCCCTATGACATCACGTCTCAAATATATCTAAAAGCTGCAGAATGCAGCTGAAAGATATATATTTTGCATAATAAGGGTATACTGCGAAAAGTGAACAATTCAAGTTTTTAACAATTTAACTTCAATGTCCTAATGGTTACATTTATGTGAAGTCTATCAGTCCCAACTTTTGTATTTTATTATTAAAATAAAATCTATTTTTAAATCACATTTGATTCATGCACATAGAATGAGGGACACATTTAGATTTTTTGAATCATATATAATTCATTGGACTGAAGTACCAATGATATGTATATATTTCAATAAGTCAAAAATAGTTAGTACAACATCTACAATAATATGGTATTAAATATAACATCTTGATTGCATATTCCATAAACTGGAAACAGTTTTCTTCTTACATAAGTCCAAATTTAATAAGGTCAACATAAAGGTGAGAACAAGTTTAGTGAAGATCTAATATATTTTATGCACAGTCCTGATTTCATGAAAAAAATGAAAATTTTACCTTGGAAGCATATCATAAGCAGATTGTATGTATTTAGTGATTATGTAAACATGATAAATAATAGCTACAAAAAACATGACTGAATATAAGCCATTTTGTACCATATACTTCCTTTGTTGGCTCAGACTTTATGTTTATACCTGAGAATTCCCATTTTGAAGATTTCAAAGGTGGTGATGGTTAAATAAAATCAATATCAGAATGATAAATTGGCAAAATCTGAATCTCGTGAAGAATATCTGGGACAAACTAAGAAAATGTTCAAAGGCTTGAAAATATTTGAGGAATTGTAACTTACTATTTTAGTAAGAATGATAAATATTGAACAATGTATGTATTATAATGTAATATCTGCATGTGGATATATACACCAATATAGTGTAAAATCCATATAACATTTAATTAACTTAATCTCATATTTCGTTAAGAAATTGTCAATTCGAACCATCTTTTTTTTTTTAATATAACAATAGAATGTTCTGATATCAAGTTTTATTATAACGAAACAAAATGTGGACTCAGATCTATGACATAAGAAACCTCATCTTAGATATACAGACAAATTCAATAGCGACTTGAAGTAGAATATTCGACCCATTGACTGTGACTGGGATACAGACCAAAAATATAAAATATCATAAATCTTCGAATGTATCCACAATTAGCGATTAGGCTATCAAGAAACCATTGCTGTGTTGTCTTTAATAATGTCAGATGAAACATCGTCTTGTAGTGCCTATCTGTTTTGAATGTTTGCCACCATCATAGAAATCTATATTTTGCACACGAAACGTCAGGAGGAAATAATTCCAGATCAAGGTCTGTAAGTCCTGGAAACAATGTATCGTTACATTATAATCTTCAATATATTTATAAATGTAAAAAAATAAGTGTCTGTGCTTTTTTGAATAATTTATTATCAAATTAAACATAATTTCACTCTTCATGGTATATTATAATGATCTTCTATTTTTAATGTTTTACCTTAGTTCACAATATTCTGAATTCCATTTGTATAGTCCTAATATCAAATTAAAAAAGTATACAACATATATAATACCTGATACTGCTCTGTATGAATTAAGGCACTATTACTGTCTAGCATGCTAAAAAATTGCAGATTTTCAACATTTTTTTTTGTATCTTACTTACTTTATGTGGCAATTTCTTTCACTGTTCCTGTATTTCAAAGATGGCGTCAAAAATTTTTCGTCTAAAAATTACTACTCCATGACGGACAGTTAATCTCTGAAACAGTAAATTTGATATATAAAATTCAGGATGAGTTATAAAAAAAGGGTGCCCTTACGTTATAGTTTACCAGAAACATTGAAAATAAAAAAATGGCGGATATTTGCAAAAATTGTTCAAAAATTGATCTTTTTCGACTTTTTTTCAATCACAAATTTTTTTTTTGTCAAATTGTGATAAACTGTTATAGAAGCTAACAAAAAAACCAACAACTATTTCCAAACTTATAATAGAAAATTTAGTTAATGATGATCCTAACCTCGTCTCTTACAAGCTCAATAACTACCTTGCTACAGTTGGTTCGGAACTTGCTCAGGCCGTTAAACCCTCTGGATATGTTCCACCAGGACCTCTCTCAATAAACAACATTTTTTCTTGGAGTTTCAGAACAAAGGAGGAAATTGAAGATATAATAAATAAATTGAAGGGTAGAACTGCATGTGGACTAGACAAGTTATCAGTTGATACTATTAAAGAGTTCAAGAGTGAGATATCAACTATTTTAAGTATTCTGGTAAATTTAACGTTCACTACAGAATCTGTTCCCAGTGCGCTAAAAATGGCAAAAGTTGTTCCAGTATATAAAGGAAGTGACTCCTTAATCTCTAGTAATTATCGACCCATTTCACTTTTACCAACCTAATCCAAAATTCTGGAAATATGTGTAAATAATGGAATCATGCACCGCTTAAACAATGAAAGTTTCTTAAATAACACCCAATATGGATTTAGAACAACAACAGCAACAGCTGATCTTATAACAAATATTATTGATAAAGGTCAATCTTGTATATTTGTATAGCTTGACTTGAGGAAAGCCTTTGATACAGTTGATTACATGCTGTTATTATCTGTATTGGAAACTTAAGGCATAAATGACATAGTGTTGAAGTGGCTTAATGATTACTATCAGGAAGAACACAGTTTACTTTTGTTAACAGGATGAATAGTCAATATTGAGTGTGAAGTTCCTCAAGAGTCTATACTTGGTCCAATGCTGTTCTTTATTTATGCTAATTCAGTTTTAACATTGCCACTAAGAGGTACATTACAAATGTGTGCCCTTTGTGTGTACAAATGTTGTATACTTTAGCAAAAACCCCAACGAGGCACAAAATTATATTGAGTTTGACTTACAGATGGTGAAGGGATGGTTAGATCATTATAAACTTACCCTTAATGCGGATAAATCAAGCTATATGGTGATAACAAGGAGAGAAGAGTGGCAACAATTAACGATAGTACTTGAATCAAGGCCTTTACAAAAAGTGGAATGTATCAAATATTTGGGACTGTTCGTTGATCATAGACTTACTTGGAGTATAACGTACATTTATGCAAAAAATCTCACCTGCAATAGGAGTTCTTGGAAGAGCAGCAAATTATGTAAAAATTAAATATAAGAAAAATATATATTACAGTTTAATACATAGCCATGTTACCTATTTAACTCTAATTTGGGGAAAAGCCACACATAATCATCTTCATGCTCTTTGTGTGCTTCAAAATACAACTAAAAAAAATGGCCAGACCACCAAGATTCTTCCTAACAAAAGAACTGTATTTACCCATTAAGATTACAGACATTCAATCTATATATATATATATATATATATATATATATATATATATATATATATATATATATATATATATATATACAAAGTGTGTACGTTCCTACACCGGTGTCACATGGAGAAATTTCACTCTAAAGAACTCTATAGAAACAACTGCCACTCATTAAGTTCACTAATATAACGTAAGAAATAGATTTCACCTTAGAGCTACAGCAATGAACACAACTGCAGAATAACGAAGCATTATGGTAAAAAGAATAAAGTACTACAACCTTATCCCGGACATAGTGAAGGCAATGAACATCAATGCCTTCAAACGAAAATTAAAAAATCCAATTTATGAGAACTATTTTCTAACCTTTTTACTTTGTTTATTTTTTGTCTCCTTTTTTTTATAAATATGTTTAAGTTTTCTTTCTGTTATATAAATATCAATAATGATAATATCTGTACAACACATAAGTTGTTTGTACAGTTGAACCTCATCTTCGTATTAAAAAATTAAATAAATGAAAATGAAAATAAAAGAAATTTGTACTTTCATGTAATAAATAAATAAATTTTAGTAAACCGTAATGCATTTTGTTTATTTTGGTTTTCTCTGCGATAATTTACTACAATTTGACCAAACAAAAATAATAATAAAATTTTTTTGACTGAAAATAGTAAAAAAAAGGTAAATTTTTTCAATTCTCTGCCATTTTGTTTTTTTAAGAATTTTAAATTTTTCTGGTAAACTATCACTTCTTTTTAAAACCCTTCTCGAATTTTATGTTTCACATTTGCCGTTCCTGAAATTAACTGTTCCCCATAGAGCAGTAATTTTATAACGAAAAATTCAGTAACAATGAAGAATTTTTGTTTTAATTTTGAAAAGTTGTTAATATAAAAAAAGTTTAATTACCACATTATTGTAGATAAAAAAAAATTGTAGAAAATATTTCTTTTTTAGCATTCTAGACGGTAATAATACCTTAAATGAAAAATATTTATGACCAATATTGCATTAGTTTAGTTTCTTAGTCCAAAAATATTGTGGAAGATGAAACAAACTTTCATTTTGTAGATGCCAATTCCATAATGGAGGAGGAATCTGAAGCTGATGAAAAAAATAAAAAATATACAATTATAGTGTCTGGTCTCGTTATACACTTTCTTCTCCTTCTCGCAGTGTTTGACGTGTATTTTGCCAGTCCCCTAGACAATGGAATGTCACCGATTAGAAGTACCTCTAATCCGCCGGCTAAGAGATTAGTGTTGTTTGTTGCAGATGGATTGAGAGCAGAAGCTATTTTTGGTGAAGAAAAAGAAGAACTGATTCCTTTTTTGACAGATAAGTTAAAAAATGTAGGGAGCTGGGGTGTTGCACACACAAGGGTACCGACAGAGTCCAGACCAGGTCATGTGGCTATGTTAGCTGGAATATATGAAGATCCTAGTGCTATTTTAAAGGGTTGGAAATCTAATCCTGTTAATTTTGATTCTGTGATTAACCAAAGTACTAATGCTTGGGCTTGGGGAAGTCCTGATATAGTTAAAATATTCAATAAAGACAAATTATCTAAAATACACATATCTTCTTATGATGCACAAATAGAAGATTTTGGCAAACAGGATACGGGTATATTAGATACTTGGGTATTCCAAAAAGTTGATGTTTTTTTGAAGAACGAAGTAAAAAGTTGCACAGAAAACTGTGATCAATATTTTACAAACGGTAACACATTTTTTCTGCATTTACTGGGAATTGATACTGCTGGACATGGCTACAAACCACATTCCAAAGAATATAAAGATAACATTAGATTAGTTGATAGGAATATTGCAATTATTACGGAATTATTTAATAACCTTTACCAAGATGGTTTGACGGCTTTTGTCTTTACTGCTGATCATGGAATGACAGATTGGGGATCTCATGGTGCTGGAACTGACCATGAAACTGAAGTACCTGTCATAGCATGGGGAGCAGGAATTGAGAAAAACCACAAACGACAAGACATTAATCAAATTGATTTAGCTCCTATGTTAGCATCACTTATTGGAATACACATTCCTATAAACTCCTTAGGAATTTTACCAGTAAATTATATTAATTCTAGTCAAGAAAATAAAGCACAAATGATGAAGTCAAATGTATTAGAGTTGTTAGAAATATATAATCGAAAAAAATTGAGAACAAAAAGTGGTGCTTTATTGTATATCCCTTTTAAATTCGACGAATTTATAAATGAAAAGTTACAGCAACTGCAAAGTCTTAATACTGAATCCCAAACTGACTATCTTATTTTTGAGTGTCAAAATCTTATCAAGGTATTAATATCAGGAGTAAATTATTATCATAACTATTATCAGTACCCGGTGTTATTGACTGTGAGTTTGGGATTCATACTGTGGGTCATTTTCTTGTGTTTATCTGTTTTTGGTATAAAAAGAAGAAAGGTTACTAACAAAACCTTAGACTTAATTATATTTCTTTTAGTGATAGGAACAACATTTTTATGTGCTAAAAGTCAGTTTAGCTATACCTACTATTTATATTTTAATTTTCCAATTTTAGTGTTCTTTTTGCTTCTTAAAGATAGAGAGTTTGATAAGTTTCCTCTGCAACTGACATATCCCAACATTGTACAAGTGGTTTATTACATCATAGGAATAGAACTGATGGTATATGGCTTTTACAATAGATTATCGTTTAGTGTTATAATGATTTTGATAGCTAGCTGGATTAACATTTCCAAATCTCTTAGAACCAGTTCTTCCTATGCTGAAAAAACTACTTGGGTGGTGTGTAGTATAATCTTAGCAATCTTTCCATGTCTACCTGTTATGCGAACTTCCTTTAATCTTCCGATTTACATTGCCGGTTATATAGGATACTTACTGATATTTCTAAAAATATATTTTTATGATCTTAACCGTTACAGTCAACTTAGCAGTCTTCAATTACATTATCGAATATATTTACTCCAGTTTTTCTTCCTGCAAATAGCAGCAGTGTATGTATTATTGATAGAATTCGAATATATACCTTCTGATTCTTTAGTCAAAGGTGTTTCGTGGGTTATATTTATTTTTCCAATTTTAGTAATACCATTGACTGACAAATATGTTGCTCTTCGACTTGTAGCTACAGTTTTTGGTTTTGCGCCCTTCTATTTGATGGTGTCACCCAATTATGAAGTATTATTTTCTGTATTTTATATACTATTACTTTATACATGGCTTTTGATAGAAAGCAAGACGTTCAAGTATGAGTCGTCTCATAAACTTATTTACTTTATGCGGTTTGAACATTACAAAAGCCAGAGTTCTGTCAATACTGATGACTTTCGGAGAGCTTTTCTATTTGTGGTATTTATTTTTGTAGGATTCTTTGGTACGGGAAATATAGCTAGTATGAATTCGTTTGATCCAATGTGGGTTAGAGCTTTCCTTACAGTGTTCAGTCCCTTTAAAATGATGGGTTTGATTCTTCTCAAATTTATTGTGCCATTTATTTTTACTTGCAGTATTTTTAGGGCCATAAACGAAGTGGGAAAACAGAATGTTATGAATATATTTTGTATTATATTAATTTTTTCGGATCTAATGGTTCTGCAGTTTTTATATTTAATAACTAATGTTGGTTCTTGGCTAGATATCGGCACAAGTTTATCACATTTTATTATTATGGACAGTTTTGTTACGATGTTGTTATTGTTATATGGGTTTGCGTATTGGCTAATGAGTATAAAGTACTGATAACTGTGTATTATGCTGCGAACAAATAGTACTGAGTGACAAAATTCTTTATGTATTTGATAGATATTTTTTATTGTATAATTGTTTGTATTTATAGCCAACAAATAAAATATAAACATATTAATTTGTTTTATTAAAAATACTGTTCCTCTATGCATGACCACACTTTGTTATTTTTCTTACATATGCTTATTTCCGAATACTCTTTCCTCTTACAATATTGTGCGAATTAATGGAATCACTGTGAATTTTTTTCATTTTTTTAATATTCACAAGAAAATGTTTTGGGGATGTTTTTCATACATGGGGGTTTAATCTTTGGTGCCAAATGAAGGCATGATGAACAGCCAAAAATACAAATCCATGTTGGAAAAGTATTTGGACAAACAACTCCAAAAATGTCAACCCCAAGGAGGAGCGATTCTTCAACAGGACTCTGCTCCCTGTTACAAATCAAAGGAAATTATGGCATTTTTTAAAAATAAGATGATTAATGTTTTAGATTGGCCCGGTAATTCGCCCGACCTCAACCCCATTGAAAATGTATGGGCCATTTGCAAAGCTAGACTGCGAAAAATCGACTGTACCACTAAAACAAAAATGATAGAAGCGGCCATTTAGGTTTGGCATCGAGATGAAAGAATATCTGACAACTGCCAGAAACTCATAGAATCTATGCCAAAACGGGTAAAAGCAGTAATTGCTGCCAAAAGGGGACATATTTCCTACTGAATGATGTAAGTTTACCTTTATAGTTTTGTCAAAGTATAATTTTTTACTAAATAAACCGTTTTTTCATTCAAACAGTCTATGATTCCATTAATTCGCACAATACTGTATTTTGTAGTTCTGTATTGCTAGGTGTATTTATTATTACACGGCTCAACAATTGAAGTGTTTTCATCTCTACTGTTTCTAACAATATTTTTGCCATCTTCGTCTCTGGTTTGTCCTCTCATTATTGTTCTGATAACTGGTGGTATCCCATCGAGTCCGCGAGCCTTTCGTGTCTTTAGGGCACTAAACACTTTGTTGAGTTCGTCTACGGTAAAAGGTATAGCTCGCTGAGCTTCGGAGTCCCATTGCACTCCATATCAATGGCCGGGTGGAAACAGCTCTCTACAGAGGTACAGCTTAAACTGGTTAATTAAAATTTTGTACCCCTGACCCCAAACGTCCTCATCCAACGTCACACAGTTCTCTCCATTACCTCTTCTTCTTTGCTTCTATCTTCCTGTTCAGTTCCTTTTTCGATAACTAGTAAATAACTAGTAACCGAAAACATACAGCGATGGTATGTTTTCGGTTACTTCTCTACCTCGTGCCCTCGTAGCCTGTCTTCTGATGGCAATGCATTTCTTTCTCTTATTGGCGATCTCTTCGCACAACCAATAAGGCATTTGTCTTTTTTCATCAACCCCATAGTCTCTCTAATCATTGATTCAATTCCTTCTGCCGATGGTGGTTGACATCTTCTCCGCTCTATCATCCATCTAGAGTACTCATCAAACGCTAGCCAGTCAGTTCTATCTCCACCTCTCGGTAAAGAGATTCCTACTACTTTTAATTTGTGTACCAGTTGACTTCCATTCCATTTAATATTTCTCAACGGATTGCCACCTCATTTTGGAAGAGGACATAGTATCCCTTAATTCACGTTAAAAAGATATCCACCTCATTTTGGCCGAAGACATAGTATCCCTTAATTCCCGTTAAAAAGATATCCCCTTGGGAGCAAACTTGACGTGTCACAGAGTTTCCCGGAAAAATGTTTTCATTGGAGATGTTTCAGGTAAACTGTTTCCTAATGACCTAATTGGAGAATCGTGTTTACTTGAAGGTTTATGTAATGCGAACAACAATAGTTTGCAAGCTTTAAGTAAATAAAACATATATAATTAACTTAATCTGTATCGTTGTCGAGGTTACTAAGTATTTTTTCTTCTACTACTACTCTAATTTGCTATCAACACATTATTTAATAAAAAATGTAAATAATGCTTTACTGGAACAACATAACAAACCCCAATAATTATCATACATAAACAAATTATCAATATTTCTCAAAATAACACAGGTAGAATAACTTCATTACCAACAAGGTTAAATTTGCGTATTTGATAAAATTTTGGGTTGTTGCACGTCATATACGTGAATATAAAACAAAAAGATTTATCTATTGGCTCTAGTTTTTCTTTCAGTTTTTAACAGAGTGGTTGGTAGAAAAAGTTGGTAAGGTATAGTAAATATTTTATTTATAAGAAAATAATATTTTGATATAAGTAGATACTCTAGCATAGTTGAATTAATGAAGATTTTTACTTCTCGATCCTCAAAAAAATCCGGTTTTGGTGTTTTTTAATTTTTATATATTATTTGAAATCATATACATTGCGTACAGTCATTAACAATTAATTACAATTATATAGTACAATTTATGCTGTATATTTATTTATGTATATATGTATATTTATTCAACTGCTTTACTAAAGTTAGCGAATATTAGGGCAATAATCTCCCCATTATTAGCAATTTTAAAGAGTTCAGTTTATTCTAATCATATCAGTTTCTTTGGTTCATATGTACGTAACATTTAACTTAAACGTTTGTTTTACATCAGTTTATCATGCAATTTTTGCTATTCTGCGGTCTAATCAAAGTTCATTGCTTTTAATCTTCTGATCATTGATGTGCTTGGAAATCGCATCATAACCACTCTAACTTTCGAAGCAAATGATCTATGTAATTTATAATATGCCATAAGAACTGCTCTAAAGAGTTTTTCGAGTTGCAACCATTTGATTTTCTTATTGCTAGCTCTAAAAATATTGCAAGAGAAACTTGGTCTATAATAAACACAGGTCAAACATTTTCTCTTCCAATCCCTGAAAATCTAAAAGAATACTTCGTTAATGTGAGTAAAAATCTAACATGAACTATTTTGCCACAACAAGATTCTATTTTCGATCTCCCCAATTCAAAAAAGGTATCGAATTCATTATTTATAAGACCAGTTGATAAATTTGAACTGATCCAAACAATCAGTGGTATCAAAAGCAAATCTTCCTATCCATAAAATTTTCTTAAATCTCCCAAAAACATGTGTTGGAAGTCCTGGTCTCACCAATTAACGATTTCTTTGAAAAAGGTATATTTACCTAAAGGCAGCCGTTAATATTCCTCTTTATAAGGGTGGTGGAAAATCTAATGTCTGCAATTATGGACCTATTGCTTTACTACCTGTTATATCCAAAATTATTGAGAGACTTATGTCTTTTCTCGTTGAAAACAGCATTTTATCACAAAGTTAATTCGGCTTTTTATATAATAAATGTACCAGCGAGGGTATGTTTTCTGTAATACATGAGGCCTATCAAGCACTAAACAATAATATTTTCACTGCCACTGTTTTTTGTGACTATGTAACCGCTTTTGATTGTGTAAATCACGAAACTTTGATAAAAAATTTAAATTTTTACGGAATTCGAGGTATTTCTTTGAATTGGTTTCAATATTACTTGAGGAATAGGAAATAACTAGTTAGAGCAAATGAGACGGACTCTAGTCACAAAAGCATTGTATGAGTAGTACCAAAAGGTTTATTACTGGGTCCTCTACTTTATATTATCTGTATAAATGACATCAATAACTTAAAAATCGATTAATTATTATTTAACTGGGAATAAGCCACAATTAAAGATAAAAATACGTTTATTGACGTTTCAATTTCCACTTCGGAAATCGTTCTCAAAATACAAACAGTAAATTAATCAAATTTTGTTTTTTTATTACATAGTGAAAAATTCTTCTAATAATTTAATTTTATCTGACTCATTTATATTGACAATTCAGACATACATTATGCATTTTAAAGTAGACGACTTTAAAATGATATTGCCAATATTGTTGAGTTGCGCTCCTGGGACGACTTTACTTATAAGATAGTTCATTCGATTACATGAAATCAACTTTAACTTGAGAATATCCGTCAGAAAAAAATCATAGCATGTAATTCGTCTTTAAAAAGACAAACACATGACATGATGAGAGTAAAATTCTCCTGTTAGTGATTCCATAGTAAATTATGAGTGGTAAGTTATTCCATATTCCAATTATTATTCCATGGTAAGTATTTAGTTTACCTTCAATAAACACCAAAATTCTGATTTTATATGTTTCGTTATTTAAAAAACATAAATGATGTATCCTCTATATGTTACTGACTTACTAATACTGGTATTTTCTTATTAATAACTTCCTCTTTCAATATTTTTAACCAGATCGTACTACATTCTGCCGAGGAATTTGCGACACAATTGGCCTCGTTTAGCATAATTAGAGCCGCTTCTTTGATTTTTCTTTTTTTACCATCCGTTTGTGTTAGGACTACATTTGAATTATTCCATTGAACCCTATGTTCATTATCCCATGCGTGTTTACATATTTGAGATCTATCAAATTCTCTATTTTTAATATAAGATTGATGTTCACTTATTCTAACATTTAATGGCCTTGATGTTTCACCAGATAATAGGATGTCTTAATGGCATTTTGTGGAGCAAGGAGATAACAAAAAGGAGAAAATTTAATATATACGAGACAATGGTTAAGAGCAGCCTATTGTATGGAGCGGAAACATGGAGAATTCCAGGCAGACAAAAAAAGAAGGTAGAGGCAGTCGAAATGGACGCGATAAGAAGATCTATGCGAGTCTCACGAAGAGAAAGAATGAGGAATGACCATATAAAACAACGAATGGGAATAGAAGGTACGATAATTCAGGATATCGAAAAGAAACAATTTACCTGGTACGGACACGTACAGCGAATGCAAAATACTAGATGGCCCAAAAAAATACTGAACTGGACCCCAATAGGGAATAGTAAGCGAGGAAGGCCCAAATCACCTAAATAAAACTGATCGCATTAACAGGGTATTTTATAAATGCAATTATTTGTCCTTTCTTGTTCATTGTTAGGTTTGGTTTTCAAAAAATTCAAAACACCAAACACGTTGGGATCTATTTTTGAGATAATTTAAAATGCCACAAGAAAATAGCTTCAGAACAATATTAAAAATCGATGTAAAAATTTTTCTTTTTGCTGATGATACCAGTATTATCTGGAGGAACTCGTAAGATTGCAACTTTTAATGCAATTATAACTGCTGATCTACAAAATAAAAACCTGGTGCGACTATAATTTACTCTCTTTTAACGTGGATAAGACAGTAGCATTATCCTATAAAGGAGCTCTTCAACCCTTCCTTCTTAATAACAACCAAATCAGTATCGGTGATTCTATAAAATTTCTTGGTATTTTTATAGAAAGCAACCTTAAATGATCCCTTCATATCGATTTGTTAAATAAGAAACTAGCCTCAGCCTGCTATTCAATAAGATCTATTTCGAAGGAAATTTAGCATCTTCCAATATACCATATGTTTCTTTGTTCGAGTCTCATCTTCGATATGGCCTTCCTTTTTGGGGTTCTAGTACAGCTGCCCAATCTGAAGTTATTTTTAAATTACAAAAAAGAGCAATACGGTATATTTTTGGCCTCAGTAGAATAACACATTGCAGAAGCTACTTCAAAAATCACGGGATTTTAACTGTTACCTGTTTATATATTCTAGAAACTGTTTGCTTAAATTGTAAACACCTACATGTTTTTCCAACAAGGCTTAATCATGACCACTCCACCAGAAATTCAACCTTTGATATAGATAATACACTATTGCTATAGATAGATAATGTATTGCTGATCCCGTCCACTGAGTTAGTAAATAAATCTATATCATATTTGGCAAAAAATTATACAACTATCTCCCTTTGCAACTTAAATCTACAAATTCTTTCTTAAGTATCGTAAATTGACAAAAATCTGAAAGACCATAATTATTCAGTGGAAGAGTTTTATAATGAATAACTAAGAAATTACAGTACGTTTAGGTACACTTCCCGTCATATAAAACTGGTACACTTTTTTTCCCAATGTAAACCTGTGTTCAGACTGGACACAATGGTTCGTGAACTAATTCGTTGTTGCCATCACAGATAACGGAATTTCAGTAAATTTAAATAAAACGTAAAAAATAACGTTCAAAAATTGATAAAGTTTTTAGATAGATTTTGTCATTAATAACAAAAAACAGTATCTAATAAATTTAATAACCAGAAAAAGGATTGAGGTAATGTCCAAAATGTTGAAGAATGATATTAAAACTTGGCGTATTGGCAAATTGGAATGCATCTACTGTTATTTTATACTTCAATTACTTACAGAACAGAAACTGTTAACTGTATGTTATGTCAATAAGTTTAGTAACAGGCAAATTACCTAAATTAACTTATTGTTTATTACATGAACAGTAAATGTGAAAAACTAACATTATACTTTATCCTACGTAGATTATAAATTTTAAAATATCCGTGGCGAAAAACGCTTTTCCAAACGTGAAAGTATTAAATCCTCTTATAACTGTAAAAAATCCTCTTATAACTGAAAATTGTTGGTTTAGTATCTACAGATGTTATCATTGCGTGAAAACATATCCGAACAATTAAACGTAAAAATTAAACATAAACAATATTGCTTGCCATCAGTCAGATTTGACAAGTTTGTCAAAGTGGATTTTTAAAGATGCCACGTCAGTTTGATAAAACGAGAATAATTTCAAAAATAGAAGGTGGTTGGTCTATTCGACAACTGGCTCAAGAGTTGAATAGAAGCAAAACCACAATACACAACATTAAAAAAATATGAGAAAACGAGCAGACCAGTAGGACCCAACAAAATGAAACATTAATTAATTATTTAAGAGCGTATCCCTTCTATACGAAAAGGCAAGCAAAAGTTATTACAAACTTTAATGCTTCTATAACTATAGCATTAAGGAGAATTAGAAGAATAGATTTAAAAAATTGTGCACCCGCCCGAAAATACAAATTTAGCGAGGAACATAAACAAAGTAGATTCCTATTTGCTTTAAATTACGTTTTAAATGATCCAGTCAATTTTTGGGACCGTGTAATTTTTACTGATGAAAAAGTATTCCAGTCTCATTATTATGGCCATATTAGGGTTTATAGACCGCCTCGAAATAGGCTTAACGAAAACTATATTTTATCAAGTGATAAGTCTGGACGGTTCTCTATAAATGGATTGGCTTGGATATATATAGGAGGTTTAGGAATGTATGAAACCTATTTACATATATTAGATAATGTGATGTTGCCATCGGTTAGGGAAATTTTCCCCAACAATACTTTTATTTTCCAGCATGATAACTGTTCAATCCATACAGCCCACCGTGTACGTCTCAAAATAGCATTAAAACGCTTCCATGGCTCTCTAAAACTCCAGATATTAATCCAATAGAGAACGTTTGGGGACTTATGATCAAGAAAATACAAACATTACATGTAGTTCCCCAAAACAGAGATCATTTATGGATCATTATTGAAGAAATCTGGGAAAGCTTGGCCGAAGATGAAAATTTGTCAATAAATTTAATTAACTCAGTTCCCAGAGGATTACAACAAGTGATTAACAATAATGGAGCTATTTTAAAATATTAACTTTTGGAATTGTATTACATATATTTAAATCCTACACTTGTTCACTGTAAAAATTATTCATTTTTTATTAATTTCAAATTAAATTTTAATTTTTTCCAGTGGGTTTTATTTACTGTAGTATTCCACAACTCAATACAGTTTTGTGCTACACTTTACGAGAAACCAATCACACCTGTCCATTTGAAATTAAACATAAATTTAAAGTCATGTCTAGATTTATTATCAATCATTATTTTTAAATTGAAATATTTTCATACATTATAATAAAACACGAATCAATGCATGAGTACTGAGATAATGGAAAATTTCAAAATTTTTTAGAAATATTAAAAATAGAATTTTTTAAGATGTACTCGTATGTTTAAATAAATGTATAAATATAAATGTGACTGACAGATTGAGAATGCTCGATATTGTTTTAGTTTTTAGTATACTAAAAACTTGTGACCTGTCGCACAGCCCTGCTTTTAGCTGGTTTGATATAATATTTTCGTTGAAATGGCAACGTTGCCATCGAAATTAGAATGACACATGTGACAAGCTCAACTTGAACTCAACTTACACAACTTGAAAAACACGATTTTCGGTTATAAGAGTTTTACCAGTTTTTTATGACGGGAACGGTACAAGCAACTAAAGTATTTTTATATACAGGGTGGTCCTTAAGTAATTGTACAAAAAGAAACCGTGGATTCTACACTTTAAAATATTAGGATTTAAGCTAAATTGCTGTAATAAAATGTTGATACTAAGAAAGATACAGGGTGTCAAAGTGGAAATTTAAACTTTTAATTTTCGCTATTACTTTCATGTTTGTGGACATTTAGATATAAAAATTGATAACTGGGAACTAGTAAACATCAGAAATTATAATTTGATGCATACTTCATCGTAGCTCATAGGGGGCGCCACATATATGGCACACATTTGCACTTAACTTTTTTGCTATTTGAGTTACCGGTGTTTGTGATAAAAAACATTAAAGATACATTATTTTAACAAAAAAAAGGTATACCTATTAATAACTTTAAAACTCAATAGTTTTCGAGATAATCGCATTTTACAAATCAACTACATAATTCAGATTTATTGCAATTACTCCAGGCAACGAAAGAAAAAACATCAATACTTCTGAATTTTGGTATAAAATGCCTTTAATAAAGTTAATATATAACGAAATATTAAATAAAATAAATATATCAGCAGGATAATTTGCAATAGGATTTGACAAAATAACAGAATGATTGGATTTTACATCAAATATTTTACGTATTGTATTAAATTAAAGTCATAATCAAAATATTTTGTTTATAAACCAAATTAAGAAATAGTTAAACTAAAAAAATATTAAACTTTTTGTTAAAGTAAGTGTTCGATATGTCCACCATTTTCTTTAATTCATTTGTCAATACATTCCATAAAAGATCGTCTCCTATAAAATAGCATCATTGGTTCTAAAGAAACTGCTGCAGTATTTATAATAAGTATTATAAGTATAATACATAATAAATATAATATAATAATAAAGTATTTGTTCGGGATTTTTATGAATTAAATAATTATATTAATATCTCAGCACATGACCAAAGAACATGACTACCACGAACACTCCAACGTTCAGGAAAGTTGTATTTAATTATGTAGTCACTGCCCTCTCTATAATGTTGTGGTGTACCATCTTGGATAAACCACATATTTCGCCTTAAGTTTGATTACAATTCTTCCAATAAATCAATAAAATCATTTTATAAAAAAAGGAAATAAATCCCATCATTTAAATTACAAGGTAATTCGCATGCCCGCAAAAAATAATTACAAATGGTACCAAATCATACGATTTGCATTTTAAACATGAATTTTAAATACAGGTATGGTTTGGAACCATTGGTAAATATTTTTTACGGACATGCGAATTGCCTTGTAATTTGAATGGTGAGATTTATTTACTTTTTTTTATAAAATAATTTTATTGATTTATTGGAAGAATTGTCATCAAACTTAAGGCGAAATATGTGATTTATGCAAGATGTTAGGACAAAGTTTGAAAAATATTGTCTTTGAACAGAGCCGTCTACAGAGCTTCAAAATATGGAGTTTGAATTCGTTCAACTCGGAGAAATGGACGGGCTACTTTAAAATACTATAAACTATACCTTTGCTTCTTTTTTAATTTGTTTTTTTTTCTTTACATTACGAATGTGCCTTAATCTATAAATTTTCTAATTTCACGTTTTATAAGTTTGTTTTGGACAATACAAATACATATTAGTATTATGAAAACGATTTCCGTAGTGGAAATTGAAACATCAATAAACTTACTTTAACCTTTAATTGTGGCTTATTCCCATTTAAATAGTAATTACTTTATAATGCCATAAGAAAATAGCTTCAGAACAATATTAAGAAACAAAAATCATAGAACATTGAACAGATCAGATTTGTAAAAGGTAGAAAAATGTTGCCTGCGCTTGAAATTGGATATGCCATATTATGATAAAGAGGGGCAGATTATCGTCATGTAGCATTTTCGTTTCACCACGTATATATAAAAACACCGAAAAATATTCTAAATCTTTTTGCGTCTCTGAGATTGATAATATAAACATTTTTAGTCTGTATAAATACTTATATATACACAAATAGCTTTTTCTTTTGATATTGATTCTGCATGGATATTTGCCCTGGAAATAAATATGAATCTTTCCACTTCAGTTTGTGGGAAAGTGTATGATGACAAGAGAATGATATTGGGTGATAAGATCACTCGTCGATGAATTGGCATGGAAAGCAGTCGATGTCATTGTTTAAGTCATGAAGAATTTTGTAACATCGGGAATTCAATATTTGTAAAGTGTAGTAGTTAGAAAACGACTTGGGGTCTGAACAGGAAAGGATCTTTTCAGTGGTAGTTTTAAAAACCGGCAAAATTTGGTTTAATTCGAATGAGTTTTGGTTAAAAGGAAGATGATTAGGCTCAAATGATATTTGGCAGTCTTTGTGAAGCGAAATAATCACCGGTTAGTTGCTGTATTCCATGTCACGCGATTTGATAAACAGCGTGTCTGAGGGCTAAGTGAGGCCCACATGGATATAATAAGTGAAAATTAAGCAGCTGAGTTTTAAAGAATACATATTGTTATCATCAGGATAACCTGAAGTCCAATTCGATGTTTGACCTTTCAAGATTTGTCTAGATTTCATTTTTTTCTCCTAGGGGTCGAATCCAGATCGTTTGAAGTTTGTGTCGGGCAGTGTTTTTTTTTACTTACCACTAACAAAATATCTTAGCAAAGTAGTTTTGTTAAATTTTTCTAAATAAAATAAACATTCCGCCTTAATATACTAAGATTTGCTTATTGACAAATTAAAGTTATAAATAAATATATATTTTATTGGTCAGCTAATTGTCATATTTTATTTTTCTTTTAAATAGAGTTACCCTTGATAATTAATTAATAATTCAGAAAAGTTTGATATTTCATTTCGACATATGACAGTCAGTATTATCCTTTTCTGTCATTTGGTACAGAACCAAAATTCTAAAGTTTGTTTTGCTAGAAGGTTCAATGTAACAATTGTTGATAAACACAGCTTAAATTCTGTTCTGTTAAACGGTTAAACTCAATGTAGGGTTTGTTGATAAATTTGGATAATTTTATTTTTAATAACTGTTTATGTGAAATAAAAATAAATATGGAATGTTTCTCTTTAAACCAGGAGTTTAAAATTATTTCTTTTAAAAAGATCTTCACATTTAAATTTTTTGCCTTTCTTTCTAAACAACAAAAGGATTTTTTTAAACGGCGCCCATTTTAAATAGTTTCGGAATCTTCTTGTGTAGTTTTCCCAGGACATCTCTGTAAGTGTTTTTTTTATTTCTATTATTGTAGTTAGCTCTCACAGTACCTCAAAAAATAATCCTTATTCACTACCCAGTTCTTCAACAAAAAGCGCGCATTCAGTTGACGATTAGCAGTTCGCAAACGTTTCAATGTGTTTACTTACCCTATCTTCAGCCTAGTAATTGTTCAGTTCCCCCTTTCAACCTCATACAAGCAAAATATATATTGTTAGTCATAACGAAAAAATAGGAAATTTGTTATGAATTAAGGAAATTAATTTGTTATCAATCCTTAGCGTGCAGATAACACGAAATAACTTGACCAATATATTACCTATTTATTTTTATTACCATTGAGAATATTTATAAGTCTGGTCCGTATCCCATTTTTCATTGCTTTTAATAGGTACTGCTAAAATTTTCTCCTCCGGAACGGATACTTTCTTAAACACAATGTAGGGCACCCGTTTAATTACCTCATACGGTACAGGTCGTTCAATTTTAACTTCGACAGGGTAAGGTACTTCCTTTTCCACCGGGACCTTTATTATTCTTTCGACTGGATACGGTTGGGGATCTGCTACGTGTACAGGCACTTGAACCTCCTTTTCAATTTTAACGGGAACGGGTCTTTCTACAAATACTTTGACTGGGTACGGCTTTTCAACTGGAACTGGGACGGAAACCTTTTGCTCAACAGCAACAGGATATGGTTTGATTATCGGTACTGCTACTGGTCTGTCTACAGTTACCTTCATAGGAACTGGTACTATTTTGTGAATTGGATATGGTTTTGGTACTCTAACATGCACCTTTACTGGCACTGGTACGTTTTTAAATACAGGATAGGGTTGTGGTACCTTTACAGGTGTTGGCACTCCAACTGTCTTGTACACCGGCACTGGAACTGGTTCCTTGACTTCTACTGGATAAGGAGCGTCAACTTTGACTTCTATTGGCACTTTAACTATTTTCTCAACTTTGACGGGTTTGTGTATTATTATCGGTACTTTGTGTTGTACTTTAACTGGATATGGTATTATCTTTTCCACAGGATATGGTTCTAGTACTTTTACTGGAACCGGAACTGGGACATTTTTTATTACGGGAACTGGAACATTTTTTTCTACTAATACAGGTACTCTTTTTTCTTTATAAATGGTAATATATTTGTCTTCTTCTATTGGCGGTAAAGATGGATGCCATTCTTGTGATAGTCCCTTCCAGTCTGTATTTGATGACCAGGGACCAAACTCATCTAGATTTTTATCACCGTCACTAATCCATTCTTCAGCAGAAAGGCCAGTGGCTTGTGATTGATATTCTCCCGAAAGTAGGCCTGGAATGCTTCTTTTATTAACCGATGACGCATTTAGATTCTTCTCATCTACGGAGCATTCTCCCAATATAAATGTAATAGGTACTAGGAGCAAAACCTGAAAATATAATTATGTATTACAACATAGTTCTATAGCTATTTTCTTGTAGTATCTTAATGCAAATTATTATTTTTATTGGGAATAAGCAACAATTGTCCTTTAAAATAAGTTTATTTGGCGAAATTGTTCTCAAAATACAAAACGATAACAAATTAAACAAATTTTGTTTTTGTTACTTGGTAAAAAAAATACTCTTGTTCGTACATTCAGTTCAGACACATATTATACATTTTAAAGTAGATAACGTTAAATACGTTGCGTTTCTAAGACGACTTTAACAAAAGAATACTCATCATAGAAATCATAGAAAGAGAACCACATCCAATGATGACAATAAAATTCTCCTGTTAGTGATCCCATAATAAAACGCGTGTTAAGGGCGCGATATTAAGGTCACAAAAACAATGAGTTTTGTTAGGAAAATCAACTACTCCTCACTCGAAACTGAGGAGTAGGTAGATGGAGACCTCAGTGTCGTTTGACGGTTCTTGTATTTCTACAGAACACGATACTAGTACGTCACGAGTTAGGGGAGTAGCCAGATTAAGACTTGAGTGTACTTGAGTGTCTAGGGGAGTGACTTGAGTGTTAAGAGTGTACTTTTTCACTTAACAGTCATGCTAATCGGCAAAATTGCCGCTACTGGGCCACGGAAAATCCTCACTAGATGAGAGAAGAACACACTCAATACCCTCAAAAGGTTAATGTTTGGGCAGGGATTGTAGGAAACAATATAATTGGTCCCTTTTTCATTGAGGGCAACTTGAATGGCAACAATTATTTGGCACTACTTCAAAATGATGTCATTCCAACGTTGGCAAATTTATATCCTGCTCCAGGAAATCCTCAAGTTCCAGCGAATACGATATGGTTTCAGCAGGATGGAGCACCACCACATTACCAACTTAATGTCCGGCAGTACCTCGATACAATATTTCCCAATCGGTGGATAGGGAGGCGAGGATCGATTGAATGGCCAGCGCGATCACCTGATCTTACATTATTAGATTTCTTTTTATGGAGATATGTGAAGAGCCATGTGTACAAAACCAAACCTTCTGATTTAAATGACTTAAAAGAACGAATAATGCTTGCGATTAGGTCGATCACGCCTGTTATGTTAAATAATGTTAGAAGACAGTTTTATTTGAGATTAGGATGTTGCCAAGACGTTCGCGGTGAACATTTTGAACATCTACTTCATTAACATTCATAGTTGTTTTTCGTGTTCTACATTTTATTACGTTTTGCATTACATTTTAGTTTTTGATTGCATTTTGATTGTAGGGGTTGCATTTTCACGTTAAAGAATGTCAAGTTATAATTTAAATTTGACGTGTTTCGGGATTTTTTATAAATATGTACAGTAACCTAAATAATGAATTTATTCCATTTGGCTTTTACACACTGTATATATATATATATATATATATATATATATATATATATATATATATATATATATATATATATATATATATATATATATATATATATATATATATATATATATATATATATATATATATATATATATATATATATATATATGTATGTATGTATATACAGACACGGAAACCTTGTGGTAATCTTCGGTTAATATTTCTTTGCGTGTATTTGATTGATTCATTAGCTCAAAAAGGTTACTGTTTTGAATACAATATAATCTCTATAATTATGTGCTAAGTGCATATTTAATTAGCTATAATTTAAATATTGTTTCTTTATATACTTTTACCCTACATACACGTAATTACTGTAATTAAGTTCTGAATGCAATATTTGGTAAAACTATATACCGTTAAACTTTAAAATAATGAATATATACAAAAATAGCTTGTCTATTTCGAAGTAACCAATTGCACAAGGAATGCTGCATTAAGAGAAGATATGAAATGATGATTAGTATCATAAACCACTTTTGATAAATTTGAGACTACCGTTCTGTCAGTAAGGTACTTGTTTCACGAGAATTGTGTAAAATAAGAACTATCATAATTTCTGCCAAGGACAAGAACCAGAAACCTAAAAAAAAATTTTACCATAATTTGCTTTGTGCTGCGGGCAGAGTTTTTTTAAAGCAACTAACCCCTAACTCTTTATCTCTCTCTCTCTCTCTCTCTTTCTCTCTCTCTCTCTCTCTCTCTCTCTATTTGCCATCATGCGTTTCGAATTGGAATTGAATTCACAAATCTGAAGAAAACGTCAAAGAATGCAAAAACAACTAAAAAATGTGGATGACCAATGAGATTCGATACTTAATGGATGGAAGAAGACGGTAGAAGAACAAATTAAACAAAACATATGAAGAGGTAATACATATAAGGATAAAAACAAAAAAACTGGTACAGTAGACTGTACTGTAGACTAGCGCGAAACAATTCTATGTTTTCTGTATTTTTAAAATTTAAATAATATGTTTAAAAGTGAATAAAGTAATTTCATTATTTATTTATTATTTGTATAGATTTTAATAAAATTAAAAGTTTACATGCTGTCTAACGGTCACTCCTCGTCACGTAAATGGACTCTTCCAGTTGTTTACTTCTTCTTCTTCTTCTTTTGGCATCATAACCCTGGATGGGTCTTTGCCTGTCTGGCTATGTCCTTCCATTCAGATCTCTCTTGTGCCCTTCTCCATTGTCTTATGTAACATTTTCTTTGTTGTTTTTGCATCATTTTGTCTCTGCGCATGTCCCAGCCATGACAGTCTTTGACTTTTCACAAATCTTACAATGTCATAACCTTCATTTAACTCATTAACCTCATCGTTTCTCCTGATTCTCCATGTGCCATCTTCCTCTTGTACCGGGCCATATACTTTCCTCAGTATTTTTCTCTCGAATGTCCTGAGTTGGGCTTCATCTTTTTTCGTCATTACCCAAGTTTCACATCCATAGGTTGCTACGGGTCTAATCAGTGTTCTGTAGATAGTCATTTTGGTTCTTTTGTCTAATAATTTCGATGTCATCAATCTTTTATTAGCATAGTATGTACGATTCCCGCTGGAAATACGTGCATTAATTTCGCTACTTACGGAGTTCTTCTGATTGATTTCTGTGCCGAGATATGTAAAGGTATCCACTCGTTCGATACTATAGTTGTCTATTGTGATATTATTTTCATTGTCAGTTATTCTTTTGACTGTCATATACTTCGTTTTTGCTTCGTTTATTTTGAGACCTCTTTTTCTTGCTTCAGGTTCAATTTGTTTGAACACTTCCATTAGTCGTGGCTTATTCCTACTAATGATGGCTACATCGTCTGCATATGCAGTAATTTGTACTGATTTGGTGTTTAATGGCCGGTTATATTGGTTTTTCTGATGACTGCCTCAAGAACTAGGTTGAATAGCATGGTTGATAGGGCATCTCCCCGTCTTACTCCCATATTGATGTTAAACAGGGGAGTCAGTTCCCCATCTACTCTGACTGTGGCTTTTGAACCCTGCAACGTCATTTTTATTAGGCTGATGTATTTCTTAGGTATACCTAGATTACAAAGGTCTTCCAGCATTCTGTCTCTTTTCACACTATCAAAAGCTTGTTTAAAGTCTATATACATATTATATAGGTCTATGTCGTATTCATAAGCTTTTTCTTGTATCGTTCTTAGTATGAATATGTTATCTGTAATGGCTGTATTTGGTCTGAATCCATTTTTATAATCACCAATTATATTTTCGGAGTATTCTAATAATCTATTGTAGATTATACCAGAAAGAATTTTGTATATTACATTTAGCAATGTAATTAGCCTATAATTCTGGCATTCCCTCTTATCTCCTTTTTTATATATTGGCTGTCCATTCCTCTGGCATTCGCTCATTCGCCCATATTAATGTTATTAGGTATTGGATTCTTTCCCAGAGTTCGGATCCTCCATGCTTTAATAATTCTGCCGAAATTCTGTCCGTTCCTGGTGCTTTATTGTTTTTTAGTTTATTTATTATCTGAACTACTTCTTCATAACTCGGATTTTCGATGTGCAGCTCCGCCGTATAATATATTGTCTCGTTCTGATCATTTTCGTTGTCTGCATTTAGATTTTCTTCGAAATATTGTTTCCATCTCATTATAATTTTTTGCTTCTCTGTTAGTAGTTCTCCGTCCTTGTCTTTGCATATCGTTAATTTTGGTCTAAATGACTGTGTATGTGTGATTTATAATTTGTATAGATTGTAATAAAACTAAAAGTTTACATGCTGTCTAACGGTCACTCCTCGTCACGTAAATGAACTCTTCCAGTTGTTTACTATAACTACTATTTCGCAAAAAGCCATATTTATTATGTGCTAATTTATAAATCTTCTCCAAAGTATAAATATTAAAGTTCAACTTAAAATATTTTTCTAATAACTCCTTTTGTCGCACATTAATACAATTTTGAACTAATAATTGTAAAAATCCTATAATATATTTATATAAAATTATTTTAAAAAAAGAAGTGTATGATAACTATATGAAATGATAACCTAAACTAAACCGTAACTGATGTTCATTTTAGACTAAAGTACACTTCGTGTCACACCCAGTTTCATAATACTCTCTTTTCATTATGAAAAGTAAACTTAGTTGTTTAAATTAGTAGGTTGGTAATTGTGTTTTTATCAATTTTAATATACTTTGTCGAAATAACAAATAGAATTTTGTAAAATAGAATAAAATAAAACAAAATTAAATAATGGAAAATAAAATAAAATAGAGGAAAATAGAATACAATAGAGAAAAATAAAATAAATTTGAATAAAGTAGAAGAGACTAGTTTAAATAAGAATAAAATGGAGCAAAATAAATTAAAATAAATTAGAATAAAATGGAGCAAAGTGGTATAAACTAGAGTAAAATAGAATGAACTAGAATAGATTAAAATGGAATAAAATAAAATAAAAAGCAAATCTTATAGCGGACGAATATTATTAGACCCGCAGTATAATAATTCAATTATTTAAGTGTGTCATTTGACCTGTCTTTTATTTAATCTATTTTTATTTTATTATAAAAACATAGTTTTTATGTAGCTTAATATATATTTCAAAGAAAATTATGACGGGCCATTAATATTTGACAGTAAATAAATGTTATTCATTTCCTTTGTGACTTTATAAAAGAGAACATCAGTTACAAAGAAAACAACAGCTAAACACTAAAGTATTTGCCGAAATAGTTTGTACAGATTTTGTACAATTGAATCAATAACAAATTATTACTTACTAGACTTTTATAGAAGCTTTAAAAATTGGAGCAACCAAGGAATTTACTTCCTTGGTGCTCCGGGATGGACAGAAAAAACATTATTATACTAATTTTAGTGTTATTGGCAAGGATAAGATCGCATCAGCGATCTAATCCTTGCCTGGCGTTGCTTGATTTTGACGAACTGCACATTTTGCCTTGAAATTCCCATTAAACGTACAAATCAATGAAACGCCAGATATACGTCCGTTATATACGGCCGTTATACGTCCATGAAAACAGCGCAATGGCAAAGATTTTACAGTTATGCAAATTAATAGTCTAAGACGAATGCGCGTTGGTCCACATGGGGTCATTACACACGCGAATGTTTTTGCAACAAGATCAAAGTGTAATAATTGTGTTTTAGCAGCAGTTCTTAGATATTGGAAATGGTAAAGTCGCTATTGATATCACGACTGGATTCATTTCAATACCCAGAGATTTCTGTTACTTAATAGACTCGAAAGAGGATACCTATTGAACCTGATACCTGATACCTGACATATTATTTAATTCTAAGGCGGTACAAAGTTTGCCGGTACAGCTAGTTTTTATAACAATTAAGAAACAATTGGTCTCATTTCAAAGATAAAGACTTAAAGTTTTATTATACATTAGAAAATCAATTAGAATAAATAATCCATTAATCAGAACCGGAGATACATAAGCTTAAAGTATTTTTAAGTTTTCTTTTTCATTGTTTGAACGCGTGTATTTTTAGTGGTTTTCCTGCACATGGTCCGACATCTTCAGTTTAGCCACATTCTTTACACTCACAGACGTGCTAAGTGTCTATATATCTATCTAATTAGCCTACTTCGGTCCATCTTTGGACATAGGCCTCCCCAATTCTTTTCCATTCTTCTCTGTCTGTCGCTACAGACCTTAAGTAGTAGTCCTTAAGTAATTTTACAAAATGAAACCGTAGAATCTACACTTTAAAATATTACGATTTAAGTCAAGTTGCTTTAATAAAATGTTGATATTAAAAAAGATACAGGGTGTTAAAGTGGAAATTTAAAATTTTATTTTTTGCTATAACTTTAATGTTTGTAAACATTTATTTATAAAAATTTACGAATGGCTACTATTAAATATTATAAATTATAATTTGATGTATACTTTGATGTAGCTCATAGAGGGCGCTACATATGCCACATGTGTGGCATACATTTGCACTTAACTGTTTTGCTCTTCAAGTTACCGGTATTTTTAATAAAAAATATTAAAGATACAATATTTTATCAAAAAAAGGTATACTTGTTAAATCTTCAAAACTTAACACTTTTCGAGATAATCGCATTTTAGAAATCAACTACATAATTCTGATTTATCACAATTACTCCAGGCAACGAACGAAAATTAAAGAAAAACATCAATACTTCTGAATTTTGGTATAAAATACCTTTAATAAAGTTAATAGTTAACGAATTATTAAATAAAATAAATATATCAGCAGGATAAAATCATAGAATTCGATAAATAACAGAATAATTGGATTTTACATCAAACATTTTACGTTTTGTATTAAATTAAAGTTATAATAAAAACATTTTATTTACAAACCAAATTAAGAAATAGTTAAACTAAATAACTTGATAAAACTTAACTAAATACTTTGTCAAAAAGTTTAATGTTATTTAGTTTAACTATTTCTTAATTTGGTTTGTAAATAAAATGTTTTGATTATAACTTTAATTTAATACAAAACGTAAAATGTTTCTTGTAAAATCCCATTATTCTGTTATTTTATCAAATCCTATTATTAATTATCCTGCTGATATATTTATTTTATTTAATATTTCGTTAACTATTGACTTTATTAAAGGTATTTTATAACAAAATTCAGGAGTATTGATGTTTTTATCTATCTTTCTTTCATTGCCTGGAGTAATTGCGTTAAATCAGAATTATGGAGTTGATTTGTAAAATGCGATTATCTCGAAAACTATTGAGTTTTGAAGTTATTAACAAGTATACCTTTTTTTTATTAAAATAATGTATCTTTTTAACATTTTTTATCGAAAATACCGGTAACTTGAAGAATAAAAAAGTTAAGGGCAAATGTATGCCACGTATGTGGCCTATGTGGCGTTATCTATTAGCTACATACATCAAGGTATGCATCAAATTATAATTTCTGCTATTAAATAGTACATAGCTATACATTTTTAAGCATAAATGTTTACAAACATGAAAGTTATAGCGAAAAATAAAATTTGAAATTTCCCTTTAACACCCTGTATCTTTTTTAATATCAACATTTTATTAAAGCAAGTTGGCTTAAATCGTAATATTTTAAAGTGTAGAATCTGCGGTTTCTTTTTGTACAATTACTTAAGAACCACACTGTATATAAGCCTAAATGCGTACACGTCAAAATTTCAGCCCAAAACACCGTATTTTCCTACAATAGGTATATACAGGGCAGTGCCGTGCCGGGGTGCAAGGGGTGCGTGGCTTCCGTGCGGAGCTCGGTTGGGAGGGACAAAATTTACCCAAAAATATAAATATCAAAAAAATATAATCAAAACGCCAAGCAAGCAAAGTGGAATAAAAATAACTGTCTAAATAAAATAAAAACAATATTACCAAAATTTCCCGAAACTATCGGGGAATTAATATTTCGGGCCGAAATCTATACGTGTTTTCTGTGTTTTCTTTTCCGCGAGTAAGTTTTACCAAAAAATAGTTACAAATTTAATGAAAAGTTACCTTGTGATTGTTTCTTAATTTATTTTTGTTATGCATTATATTATAACTGTTATCAGTGTATTGTTAATGGTAAGTTTATTCCAAATAGCGTTTTATTACCTACATATATTATATAAAGTTAAAGTAGTATTTTGTACTTTTTACCAATCAATTTTTTAGCATAAAAATTAGCATAAAAAATTTCCTGTCTTTATTTTTGTTCAAATTGTGTTGGTGAAAATCAAACCCTGTTAAGTCCTGTACAAGTGAAACTGAGATAATGTGCTATTTCTGCTTTAAGCAAATAATATTGTTTACAAACCTCTTCTTTATTTATTTTTTTTTTATTGAAAATTTACGTGCTTGGCAACAAAGGCCACTTACACGAAAACTGTTACAAAACGGTTACAAATGAAAAACTGTTACAATAATTTACAAAAATATGTCATAGAGTACACACTACCACAACACAATCAAAATTATATTTTATAAAATAATTGAACGTCTTTGAGGTATTTAAGACTTGAGGTTATTTGATCCAAGTTATTGAGTATGTCTTTTAGATCACTTTTATTTTACTACTTCTGCTATGTTCTTGTTTTAAATGCTACGTTGTTTTAAAGCGATTTTAGTAAAATAACACAAATGATTAATCCAAAATTGCAAATTATATTTTGGACATATTGTATTTTGGTTTAAAATGATGGAATTTGATTTAAAATATTTTTATATTGTTTACAGAAGCGAATTAAGGTTAAAAAGTCATGTTTGTTAAAAATAATCTTTATTAATAGAGAAAAATGTTAACAAAATTAAACACAATATGAAATAATAAATGTTGCCATTGGTCCCCGTAGTGTTTCGTAAGCAAAGTTTTGACATATTTTATTTTACTGGTATTTACAGTGTTTCCCTGTGTTAACTGCTGCAGTTTCATCTCAGTTAAACGTTTTCCAGGCTTCAGAAGTGTTTTTTCCTTACCCATGTCGTTCCTATATGATATTTAGCCTCTTACTGTTATACGCTGTGGTAGCTTGGTTATTATAATTCTTTTGCATTTCTTAATTTGAAAATGCCACGCTTGTATTGATTTTAGAAACTCTTTGCACTGCTCTTTCCAGTCATAAATAGGAATATCTGCCATTAACCGATATACAGTCGCATGCTGTCGCATTATGATTATATATTGTGAAGGATCTACAATTTTTTTCCATTTTTCTGATTTGTTTTTCTGTAAAGGCAAATATGCGGTCCGAAGATAGGAATGAATGCCCAGTTACTGGAAAAATAAGGTGAACCTTAGTTATACCACTTTGTACAGTACTGAGCCATTTCATTACCATGCAGATAATCATTGAATTTTTATTTTGTCCTCCGCAACCATCATGGTACTTAGGCAGTGATATACGCTAGAACAAATCTCATTTGTGCCTTTACCCGACTCATTTTATGTACAAATATAAGATCTTACCGTTTGAATATTTAGTGGAGAATGAGATGAGCCTATGACAACTGTAAAATTATAAAGGTATAATTGATGAGAATAGTATGTGGCCTGATCGGGAATTTTTAGGAGTGAAAGATTTTTTTGGCAATCGAATGACCCTGTTACCGTATTGTCATTTTCTTCTCCTAGCAAACGATAAAATGCTTTAGCCCTTAATTTATGAATGCAGTGTTGTGTTATAAGCTCCTGTTTTTTCGTTTTTGATTGTTCTGCATTTATTGTCTCGCCAAGTTGAAAGTTTGCAAGAAAAAATCCGCACCTCATTATATTATAATATCTGACTCATTAAGTACACTAAAAGCTTTACAGCAACTATATCCATCAAATGAAATTATAGTGCTAATAAAAAATGAACTCATACTACTATCAACAAAAAATATAGAAATTAGAAATAACTTTTTTATGGGTGCCATCACACGTGGGAGTCAAGGGAAACGAAGCAGTGGACCAACTTGCAAACGAACCTACACTACATGAAATCATCCCTGTGTCACACATGATCACAAGAAACGACCATAAAACCTCCATTAAAAAATATATTACCAACCTATGGCAGTGTAACTGGAATTCCACATCCAACAAATTAAAAGATGTTATAGAAACTGTCGGCACCACTTTACCACCACTCCCACTCAAACGTTGTAAACAAGTGATAATAACTCGACTACGATTAGGACATACTATACCAACCCATATTCACTTAATAAATAAAGAAGCCATCCCTTTCTGCCACAACTGCAAGATCCAAATCACTGTGAAACATATTCTGTTAGAATGCAAAACATACACCCAAGAAAGAAGAAAAAATAACCTCTCTACCAACATGAAGGATCTACTAAGCTGCCAGTTCAACCAAGTGCTGAAATATTTGAAAGGCATTAAACTTTACACTGTTTAATAGAATATATTTAAGTTATACATATATACATTGTAAGAAATTAAATACTTGTAATTTGTGTTTGTACCCCCTGCTAATAACTCTTAGTAGTTAATGCAGGGTCATTTTTGTTTAAATAAAAAAAATTATATTTATGTATATAATATGTTGTATAAGCTCATATTTATATTATAGGTATGTAATAAATTGACTTAATAAATATATTTTTATGATTTAAATGTTCAAAATTGTGTTTTATTAATTTCCCCTAATTTGCGATGTTTTCTTATACTTCTTCTTCGCGTGCCATATCAGAACTATCCGACGTTGGCGATCACCATTGCGAAGGCTTCTCGATCTTCTGCAATATGGAATAATTGTCCTGCATTTGGTATCTGAGTCCATTCACGAATGTTTTTTAACCAAGAAACTTGTTTTCTTCCTACACCTCTACGGCCCTCTATTTTGCCTTTAAGGATCAATTGTAAAATTTTATATCGACTTCCCCTTACTATAATGTCCCAGTTTTCTTATACACGTTTTTCCAAAATTGCTGATGAAACGGTAAATTTGGTTTTTGCGCCCGGGCGGCAAAACCTCTAGGCTCGGAAATTATATTGACGGAAAACTTGTCAAATACCTGGCTATTACGAAGTTAAGAAAATAGCTTCTGAACAATTTTATAGAAGTACATCTTCGAAGTAAGAAAATACTACTAATACTTAATGTTGATACGATATGTTGGTTAATTGCACAATTCTATTATGCACTATTATTCACGAATAAACCACTATTAAAATATGATAACTTACATGGATTTTCATATCGGCATATTACCAAAACACTTGTATCACCTGTATAACTAACTACTTGCATCTTATTCAAGAAAATTGTTTTATACACTCTCACTTTCATTACCCTTCCATCGAAGAAATATACCCATAATTCGATGTATTAAGAAAAATTAATATATTTTAATAACCATCTATGATACACCGGCGAATATTATTTAGAACTATTTATTACGCATAATTGCTACGGTTATGCCAACTTTCAAGAGCTTAATTATTTTTATTTTAATAATACTTAAGTAAAACCGTTCCCAAGATTCTGGTGGCGACGATTTTATAGAAAAGAGTAGTTTGATTGCTGAGGGTCATTAGCATTTACAATATAGTTTAAATTACGTAATAAAGTTGTAATACATCTCTTGTAAAGGGTGATTCATTTAGAGGTACATTTTTTAACAAGAAAAACCAACGAAAAAAATTAAAAATTTTTGAAAATATTTATTATTATACAAATAAACCATTTTTGTCAATTACTACTGAAAAATAATTTCTTTTAAATGTTGACCATGACTACAATTAAGTTGGTTCATTTTAAAGTTCCAATTCTTGATGACTTGTTCCAGAATTTCGATTGGTAGTTCACCAACGACTCGAGTAATATTGGCCTCCAATGCCTCAATCGTATCTGGTTTATTCATGTAGACTTTGGACTTTGTGTAGCTCCAAAAGAAAAAGTCAAGAGGTGAGATGTCACAGGATCTAGGCGGCCAATTCACTGGCCCAAAGCGTGAAATGATTTGTTCACCGAATCGTTCTCGCAGTAAAGCCATACTTTCACAGGCTGTATGGCAAGTGGCGCCATCTTGTTGGAACAAATTATATATTATTATGGAACAAAAAATAGTCCGTTATCATGGCACGATAACGATCTCCATTCACAGTAACATTCTGGTCAGCCTCTGTTTTAAAGAAATATGGACACAACGATTCCACCAGCCCATAAACCACACCAAACAGTTGTTTGTTCAGGGTATATTGGCAACTCTTAAACCTCCTTGAGTTGTTCATTACCACAAATATGGGCTTTTTCTTTATTAACGTTCCAATTAAGAAAAAAAATGGGCCTCATCTGAAAACAAAATTGTTCTCCAAAACAGTGGATCTTCTGAAAGCTTATCAAGAGCCCATCGGCTGAAACGTGATGACTCGCAAGGTCGGTCGGCTTTAGCTCTTGCATTAATTTAGTTTTGTATGATTTTAAACCAAGATCTTGAACAAAAGCAAAATGTCAGTTTGACAGTATTCATGCACAATCTCCAATCAAAACCCTACCAAAAAAAGTACCTCTAAATGAATCACCCTTTATAATAAAGAAATCCCGTTGGATATTATAAAAACGTCTATCAAAACAATAATATGGAAGTCAGAGCAATGGAATATGACAGGTCCTAAGCTATTCACTCCAATTATGGATGAGCATAAAAAAGCGTCAATAAAGAAAGAGGATGCAGAATGGAAACTATGAAATTAAAATTCTCTGTTGGGCAGACGATTCAATATTGAAAACCCAAAATGAAGATAGCCTTCAAAGACTAGTTCAGAGATTTAATACAATAGCAAAAAAATTTCTTCTTCTTCTCCGTCCGTTTCATAAGCAATTCTGCTTGTTCATTGGCGGATTAATACCTCTATGGAAGATTGGTAACTTATCTTCTGTCGATTGGTAACTTATCTCTTGCTATTTTGATGACATGGATCTACTCCATTCTGCTTATGTGGTTATGCCATTCATTTAGATACTGTACGTTACGTTTCCTAATGTCTTCACTCCTTTTTCTATCTCTCAGAGTATTTCCTGAAATTATTCTTAGTACTCTCATCTCTGCTGTTTTCAGTAGCCTTTATGTTGTGTGTATTTCGGGTCTTGTTTCTGAGCCATATGTCATTATTAGTCTTACACTGGCTATAAATTCTTGACTTCATCTTATTGTTAAAGTGTGTGTTTCACCATATAGTGTTATTAAGGCATCCTGCCAATTTATTCGCTTTTTGTACTTGATCTCTCACTTTTTGGTCCAGGTCTCCATAGCTGGATAGTGTAATTCTAAAGTATTTTATTTCCATTACTTGTTCAATACTGATGATACAATTTCTATTTTACATCTGGTTGGTTCTTTTCTGATTATTATTGTTTTAGTTTTTTGAGATGAGATTGTCATATTAAATTCTTTTACTCTTATGTTAAATCTGTGAACCAATCTTTGTAGACTATCTTCATCTTGGGCTTGGGAGATCAATAGCTAGTCGTCTCAACAACAAAGTATTTTTATTTCTTTGTTTCTGATTTTATATCCTCTTCCTTTGTTAACACTTTTGATGATTTCATCCATAATTAAATTGAAGAACATAGGGCTCAGTGAGTCCCTTGTTTTATTTCGCTGCCTGTTTCTATACGTTCTGTAAGTTGTCCATCTATTCTTACTTCCATTTTGTTGTTTTGGCATATGTTTTCGATAATTTTTATAATATTTAGGGGAACTTCTCTACTATATAGAAGATAGATTACATCTTTGACTCTTACTCTGTCAAACGCTTTCGTTAAGTTAATCAGACACAGAAATGCTGCTCTATTACACTCTAGTGATTTCTCAGTAATTTGCTTTATACCGAATATTGCATATGTACACGATCTTCCACTACAAAAAACCTGGTGTTCATCAGCTAAACTTATCCTCTGATTTATTAGTACTTGTAAAATTTTATTTGTACGTTTTAGGGTAGTACTTAACAAGTTAATACCTCTGTAGTTTTCTGTCTGTTTTTTTATCTCCTTTTTTTAATAGAATTAATTTGCTCGTACCCCAGTCTTCCGGTACTTTATTGTGTTTTAAAATTTTAAATTTTAGTTTATTTAATTTTTATTTTTTTTTTTATTTATATTTAGGTATTTTAAATTCTCCTATGCGGATCTCATGACCTAGGTATTTATAGGCCATTACCTGGTCTATGGATCTTGGTCCTACGTATATATCTTCGCTGACTACAAGATTTGTCATCATCTGGGTTTTAGATATATTTATTTTCAATCCCCCTTCTAGAGAGGAAAGGTAGAGCGGATTTAAAAGTTCTTTGGCCTCATCTATCCTATCAGCTATTAGTACAATATCATCTGCAAACCTTAGATGGCTAAGCGTTTCTCCGTTTATGTTTATGCCCTTATCGGTCAGTTTGGCCGTTTTACATATATATTCCAAAAGCGTATTTAAGTATATTTTTATATACCGATAGTCAATTCGGCATGCTGTCAAGGCTTCCAACATTTTTTGTTGCTTGACGGTGTCGAATGCCTTTTCATAGTCGACAAATATTAAAGCTAGTGATTTATTATATTCAATGCATTTTTCTATAATATTTTTTATTACCAGTAGGTGATCGTTTGTTCCATAGCCTTTTCTAAAACCCGCCTGTTCTATGGGCTGATAAAATCCTAATTTATTTTCTAGTCGTTCCGTAATTATTGTTGTAAATAGTTTATAAATATGTGAAAGTAGACTTATGAGCCTGTAATTCCTGAGGTCGGTAGCATCCCCTTTTTTTTAAATATGATAATTTCTGCGTTATACCTGGATTGGTGTTATTGTTTCCTGCAAACATCTAGTGAATAGTTTGGCAAGGACCTGCCATAATCTTTTTCCAGCCACTTTCAAGGGACTATTTCATCGCCTCCTTGGAACTTATTGTTTTTCATTTCATCCACTCCGGTTACATTGCTGTTCTTTGTATAGTTGTCTATAAAAACTATCTATCGTGTTTATAATTTGAACTCTATTCTCAATGATTTACCCCTGTTCATTTCTTAATTTGTGGATGTTTTTTCTTCCAATGAACATGCTCTGTCTGACTACTTTCAAGCTTCTGTTTTCTTCTATTAGGTACTCTAGTTATTTCCATCGCATTGTATCGTCTCAGATCTTTTCTAACTTCCTTTTTAATTTTCTTATTTAAAATTCTTAGTTCATTTTGGTTATGATCCTAATTTTTCCTAAGTTTTCTTCTTTCCTCTAGAAGATGTTTTGTGTTTAATTTTTTGTTATTGTTTTCAGGACGAGGACAGTATTTCTTTTCAGCTTCTTTCAATATTTGAGTAATATTATTGTTCATTTCATTGATGCTGATATTCTCTAAGTCGTGTGTATCCAAACTAGTCTTAATATTTTCTTCGTAAAGTGTTATATCTTCTGGGAACATCCACCTTCCACTTTTCTTTTTGATGATCATTTTTGTTCTTTCAACTTCAGTGTTAAAAGTGGTTTTTGCTCTAATTAGTCTATGGTCATTCCCTGTTGAAAATTTATTCAATATTGTTCAGGATGTAACAGTATTGAATAAATTTTCCGATTTGATATTATGAAATCAATCACTTTTTGTTCTTTGGTTCGGACTCTTTCATGTCCACTTACGTTGGAATTTCTTTCCGAAGAATGAGTTCATCACAAAGAGATTTTTCTGATGTAAGAAGTCAAGAAGCCTGTTACCTCTCTCATTTTGCTCACCAAACCCAAAGTTTCCCATAGCAGATTCTGCATTATCTTGTTTGAATCCCAATTTGGCGTTAAAATCTCCAATGATCAATGTGTAATGTGTTTTTGAAGTTTGTATAGCTGCTCTGATATCTTCATAAAATTGATCAACTTCCTCATCTGGGTGTCTCGTAGTTGGTGCGTAGGCCTATATAATTTTAAGTTTGTATCTTGGGTTTAATTTAAAAATAACCTAAATAACTCTGGTACAGATACTTTTTATTGTGATTATGTTTGGTACCCATTTTTTTATGGATTAAAAAACCCACTACTCCAACAGATGAATCTTCGTTTCCTCTGAAATGGAACATATTTCCAGACTTAAAAGTATTATTTGGTCTTCTTTTCGACGCCTAACTTCACTTATACCGATTATATTCCATTTTATGTGTTGTAGTTCATTCTCCAGTTCTATCATTGATGCTTCTGTTGATAAAGTTTGTACATTGTAGTCACATATATGCATTTGTCGTTTTTTTTTTGGTGGCCTGATTTCTTTCGGTGATTCTTAGCACTCTCTGCTCCAACACTGTTCTGACCGCCACCTTTGTCAGGGAAGTTGGAACTGCCGGGGACTGAGGGCCGTACACCCGCCGAAACCTCACGGCTATGACATTATTAAAGTAAATGAGAATTGAAGGAAATGGCGTCTGTTGACCGTTTGTTCATCTTTTGTCGAGATAAAGAAAAGTCTGGCAACGGACTTGTAATTACCTCGTAAAAGCCATCTAACAGCTCGTAGAGAACGCTCCTTGGCCATAGAGACATCGATTCTCGAGATAGAGAGAAGACAGGTCTTAAAACTATTTTAGATTGTGTCGAACTGACACAGCGTTCTAGTAGACAACCGACAATTAGGAGTAAATAAAAGCCCGGGTGGATTTAGAATTACTCCTCTATTTGTGACCGAGATGGCGTACCACTTCGTCGCCAAACCATTCGGTAGAAATATATAAAGGTCCTTCCAAGACTTGGTCTGGGAGGTGGCGGTACGAAGTGAGCTCGAACATCACTTGCCGGCGGTTCTATACCTCGAAGAGTGTGAACTTGGTTACACGCTGAGGCTTGAGGGGCCGGCATTTATGTGAGATTTAAGGCATCTACCGTGCATAGAATACTAATATTTCATGTAAGAAAAATATATATACGATTCACGGAAGAAATTCGAACAATTAATGTATTCTATATTACCGTTGGACCTTGCTGACAACAGAGCCTCCGGTGGGCTTCCCGCCGAGTCTAAGTCAAGGATGCAACTCTACGAGCAAGAGGATGGGGGCGAAAAACCTTCTTTCCTCCTCCAGAGCGGTGATCGGGTACCATCCTGAAATTTCGAATAGCTCGAAGGATGGACCGACCGTATGACAGACACTTTCAATTCACTGCTGATCTTGATTCGGCTCCCATATAGGGTCTTCTGTACCATGGGAGTCCATTGTCGGGGCTCTGCTCCTATTCTGCGAACCGAGACTCGTGGCTGGACATTTTCCACCCTTTAAAAATGTGTTTTATTTCATCAATCATGTGAGAAATACCAATATTCCACCAAAGATGGAATAAGAAACCGTAGTTCTCCAGGCCCTTTCTTCTCACTTGGTGATATGCTATCCTCAAAAAAGGATGCCCTTTGGTTAAACATTATGATCGTTTTGACTTTGTCGCCATCATTATGGTGTAATTCAGCCAGATGCTACTTAAAATTCAGAAAAAAATAACTTCTAAGTTTTAGTAACAACCACTTAGTTTTTAAATTATTAATACGAATTTTCAATCAAGATTAAAAGTTAAAGTCTTGCCGGACAAACAAGGGAGGTAATAGTACTCTAATTACAAATAAAATAGACGGTTTATGTTTGATTTGCAAGAGCGAACTAGAGTTTGCCATGAGTTCTCTCTGAAAAAGCCAAGAAGCAGAATATGCAATCAGCAAATGGTGGTATACGAAATTAAACCTAAACTGTCTATTTTATTTTTATTATTTTACTCTAGTATGGAGTATTAGGAAATCGTTTTCACGAGAGATTTCTGTCTAGACAAATTGGCATGACGGGATACAATAATTATAAATCCCCATGCCAGTGCATTTGTAGTCTGCTTGTTTTGCAACGTTTAGAAAGCACATATTTAGTCTGAATCCTGAACTCAATTTCAGATTTATGTTCTCAGTAATGTAATTATTTTTTTCTACAAACGTCAAATAATGATGACATTACTTATCTAACTTGATCCTGTCAAAGTTTGATGTCTCCGCCGGCAGCAGTTTTTTTCCATTTCTTTACTTTTTTTTTCTTTTTTTTTTTAGGGAAAAATGTTGTCATTGCAATAATATTTTTTTCCGCAAATCGCCAGGAAATTTTGACATTCCTGTCAAAATTTCTTGAAGAAAAAGTCAGGACTTCCTTACTGTAAGGAAATGTCATTTCCTTACTGTAAGGAAATGATATTTCCGTACAGTTGTTTTTTGTTGTTGTTTTTCTGTATGCATTTTCGTACTTTTCTCTTGATTTCTTTGGCAATAATTCTAATGAAGCAGTATTCACTGCCTCAACCAGCTCTGGAGGAGTCCCAGGAATGGAAATTTCATCATCACTTATCATTTTACTTTCGAGAACACCAGCAATTAAATTTATAAGCGTCAAGTTTGACAATTCAACCTCAATACGTTTCCATAGTAACCCAAGTAATTTTATTAGGAATTTCAAAGCACCATTTATTTGGGAATAAAATTATCGCGTTTTTTTTAAATCAATCAATATCTGTCGAATTTTAAACGATTTGCGGAAAAATAGTATGTTTACCTCGTAGGAAAAGCCACATTCCTGGACTCTGTTTTGCTAAGTCTCGGCTTGCGCCTCGACTTAGCAATCTTCACATTCGTCCATGAATGTTAAGCTTTTCCTACCCGGTAAACAATGTACTATTTTTTTATTAATTTATTTAATGCCGTCCGAACCACTGGAGTTATAGACGACAACAATGGAAAATACAGGTTATAACAAAGAAAGGTTAATATTAATTACGTACTAACATTAAAGAAGATTGATATATGTAATATAAGTACAGTCTAGATATTAATTTAAATATCTTTTATGCCTATAGCCGTTAAAAACTTTATAATATTGTGTAGATGATTATTGTCTCTAAGAAGGTCGCCTATGTCGTTGGGAAGGTTGAGTTTACTTCTGGTTTCCTGGAAAATTTGACATTCGGTTAAAATATGTTTAACTGTACTGTTGGTTTGACACTGGTTGCAGTATGGAGGATTGTCTCTTGTAATTCGGTAAAGATGTGTATGACGGGTGTGACCAATTTGAAGTCGAGAAAAGATGACTTGTTTTTTCCTAGGTAACACAAAGGCTTGTTTTTGTAATACATTGTCTTTAATTTGCCTTAGTTTTTCGGAACACTGCGACCATTTGTTTTGCCACGCACAACTAACTATGTTTTTTAAGCACAATTTAAGATCACTTGGCACTATTTTATTTAATTGCACTTGACCATCACTTGTCGCTGCTTCGTAAGCTAGACGGTCCACAACCTCGTTACCATGTATTCCAATATGAGATGGAACCCAGATTAATACCACATGTTTGTTTTCCTTTGCAGCATTTTGAAGTTCTTTGTAAATGTCTTTATGAATAGGATTGCTGGAGTATATGTTTTTGATGTCACAAAAGGCATTCATTGAGTCAGTTATGATTGTATAATTTCTCTGGTCCGTTGTGTTAATGAATTTTAGAGCTTCAAGGATTGCGTATAGTTCTGCGTTCGAGATAGTCCAGTTTTTATGCAACTTAAATTTAGCATTATGAGTATTACAGAAAATGGTTGCGCCGACTCTGTCCGTTGTTTTTGATGCATCTGTGTAGATCTGTCGGTAGTCGCTAAATCTATCCATAATATCTTTGAAGTTGTTTATTAATATGGCTGGTGGGGATTAATGTTTATTAAATTTTGATAGATCAGTAATTACTGGTGGTTTATTTACAGTCCATGGAGGAGGAGGATTTTCGGAAGGATGGTATATTGACGGGAATTGTATGCTATATTTATGAAGTAATCGGTTAATTCGTTCATAGAAAGGCGGATTACATTGAGGATGAGATGAGAAGTAGTGGCTGAAACGATTGCTGTGACCGTTATGGTAGACTGGGTTATCTAGAGAGGATAGAACTTTACAAGCAAACGACAAACTTAAAAAATCTCTTCTAAATTCCAAAGGGGTTTGCCTTGATTCACTACATATACTTAGTATGGGGCTTGTTCGAAAGGCACCCAAAGCGACTCGCAGTCCCGTATTTTGGATTACATCTAGTTCTTTAAGAACAGATTTTTTGGCTGAGTTATATACCACTGAGCCGTAGTCAATTTTTGATCGAACTAATGATGAAAAGATTCGTAGAGGAGTTGCCGTATCGCTGCCCCAGTTGATGTTCGACAGTGTCTTCAAAATATTAATGCTTTGCTAGCAAGTACCTTTTAGATTTTTAATGTGACTTTTCCAATTCACTGTTTTGTTAAATGTAAGACCGAGGAACTTTATTTCTTTTACGAAGATCAGATTTTTACCATTCAATGTTAAAATTGGATTATTCTCTTTTCGCTTTTTTGAGAAGAGCATGCATTTTGTTTTTTCGTTAGAGAAACTGAGTCCTGTTTTGTCAGACCATTTCTGGAGATTATTTAATGCGCTTTGCAATGGCAACAATATGAAACATGTCACAAAGCAACAATACAAATGTCATTAACAACAATTAAACATCATTTTTATTTATAGTAATATTAAAATTACAATTAGTTAATGAGGCATTTTCAAAATTGAAACCGTGCAAAAATGTTCCCGACTCTTGATACGCATTGGTAATTGTTGATGATACTGATGGTCGAGAACAACTTTCATCAATCATTGCCGATGTTGGCGGCTTGCGGACAACAATAAGCTGTCTTTAATAATTGCAAACAACTGTCAAACAACTGTAACCAGGGAGACGCAAATCCCACCGACGCGACGACTTAATTATTTTAATTTCTAACATCTAGACGACTTTGATAGTTGTCACAGTTAATTTCGAGTAAAAATAGCGTATGAATTGTACTATTTATGGTTAAAAATTGCTACGTTTGAAGAAAAAATAGTATACTTCGGCGCCAAAAATAGCCAAAAAAAAGTCATGCTTCTCCGCCTCATAAAGTAATATAATATTATTCAGCGAGAAGCGGTACAAAATTAGTCTACTAAATATTTTTTAAAAAGTACAGGAGCGTGCTGCTTTATCAACAAAAGTAAGTTTAAGTACTATAAAACGTATCTCTCGTGAAATGAAAAATATAGAAGAATGTACTTTTACATCATTTTCGACGCCTAACTACAAAAGTTAACAGAATTAACGAAAATAACGAACATCCAATGCGACTTAGTGAAACTGTAATGTTACGAGTAATAACAGCTCTCGATACATAAATGGAGTCTGAATAATAGTCGAACTACACGTTCAAACTGCAATCAAGTTCTTGACACACTGATATTGCCAAATATCTGGATAAACATTATACAGAAATTTGATTTATCTAATCTAGACAAGTACTGTTTGGGCAAAAACTCAATAATCACCATCAAAAAACACATTTTCCTCATGAATAGGTACAAAATTGGTAGTGGCAGGTAATTTGTTTTATTCTTGGCCATTCGTGTCCTATATTATTTTATACCGAGCTTCATCATCATCTTTGGCTGTACAACCCTGGGTGGGTCTTGGCCTCTTCAAGAATTAGTCTCCATTCCCCCCTATCTTTCGCCCTGGCTTTCCAATTTCTGACCCCTAGATTCCTCAAATTATCTTCAACTTGAGTTTTGAATCTAGATCTTGCCCTGCCTCTCTTCCTGGTTCCTACTGGCTCTTGATAGAATATTTGTCTTTGGGGGTCTCCAGTGTTCATTCTTTTAAGTTGTCGTAGCCCTTAAAAGAAACGGATAAAAATAAAATGGACGCTTTTGAAATGTGGGTATACCGCCGCATGTTGAGAATATCCTGGATTGATTATCGCACTAACGTATCGATATTAGAACAACTTAAAGTAAAGGATAGATTGCTTAAATAAATATATATATATATATATATATATATATATATATATATATATATATATATAATATATAAGGTTCTTGAACTCCTAAGTGGAGCATAGAGCTTCAGTAAAAACGCGCCATCGGGTTCTATTTTGCGCTAAGGCCTTCACCTCATTCCAAGACTTTCCTTGTTTTCTTATCTCGTCCATGATGCATCTTCTCCAAGTTTGTACTGGGCGACCTTTTTTTCGTTTTCCTTGGGAAAAATAAATACAACAGAGATATTTGCAGCATTTTGGACACATTGCTAGAAGAACAGGCACGATGGAAAAACTGATAGTCGAGGGTAGAGTTAAGGGAAAAAGATCTCCAAGCTATTGGGTAGATCAAACAAAAATATTGATTAACCAAGGGTTACATGAAGCCAAACAAGCCCAGGACAGAGAAGGATGGAGGGAAATCGTAAAAAAACTTTGAAGACCTAATGGTGTCACCACATCCCAAAAGGGATTAGGACTGAGGAGGAGGAGCCACCTTAGTCTATTAATTTTAATAGACCGGACGATGTTGCATTTTTTATAGCATTGATTCAACTCAAAATTGTAGCGCCTGCGCCATATCCCGCTTTCTTGTACTCCTCCGTATATGTGTCTAAGTATTCTTCTTTCAAAGCGGCCTAACAGTTCTTCATCGCTTTTTATCATAGTATATGTCTCTGACCCGTATGTCAGGACAGGTTTAATAAGAGTTTCATTTTATACCGAGCTCTGGTTCTATAACATACGGTACCATTTGTATTTGTTAATAATTTAGAAATATATAAATACTTTATTTATATATTGATAACTAGATCAAGTTTTTGCAAACAATAAATAACTAGCAATATGTATATTTGCTAATATCGGTTTATGTAATTAGACTAAATACATTTTCAGTGCGTGATTTAAGAGTAGAAAGCAAATTTTGTAAAGATTAATCTTATTGGCATGTAGATTGTATTAAATATAATTTATAATATTCCAACTGTTTTGCTTAATCAATATTACAAACGAACACAACGTATTTATCAATATCTAAATTATATAAATACACTACATCCAAATATTCAATTTACGATGGAAACAGAAAAAGCTCAACAACTAGCGTTCCTGGATGTATTAGTAAATCGAAAGGAAGGTCACTTAGGACATAAAGTGTATCGAAAACCTACACACACAGACAGATACCTAAACAGGAACTCAAATCATCATCCTAGCCAAAAACAAGGTATCATCAAAACTTTGGCAGAGAGGGCGAAGAGAATTTGTGAACCACAACATCTCCAAAGTGAACTTCTTTATATTGAAAAAGCGCTCACCTCTAATGGGTACACCAGAAGAGAAATACACAAGGCGATGAACAACGTATCTAGAAGAAGGGACGAAGAAACAGAATGTAAAGGGAAAGCGTTCTTGCCCTATATATCGGGGGTAACGGACAGAATTGGGCGAATACTCAAGAAAGCCAACATAAAGACCATCTTCAGACCTACAAAGAAGATCAAGGATTGTTTAAGATCGGTAAAAGACAAACGCGACCCATTAGCAACGGCCGGAGTATACCGAATACCATGCACATGTGGAATGGTATATGTGGGAACCACAAAAAGACACACCAACACCAGGATAAATAAACATAAAAGCCATTGTCGTTTAGGACATATCGACAAATCTGCCGTTGCCGAACACGCTTTGGGAAGCGGAGAACATCGAATACTATTTGAAGAAACACAGATGCTGGACAAAACTTCACAGTACTACCCACGGTTATATCGGGAAGCGGTGGAAATATACAAGCACCCAAACAATTTCAATAGGATAGAAGAAGGACTAAAAATCAACAAAACATGGATACCAGTATTAAAATCCACAAACGCCCTTCCCGCCAAACACGGAGATAGAAAAGCTACTATAAACAACGACACGCCCCCTCAAGCCGAAACCAGTGGAGGGGAGGCGAGTGGGAATTATAAATATTGCCTCCGTAGTACAACGCGTCGTCAGTTTCTGCTTACAAGCGAAGCATCAACATCTCCAGAAGATGCCAACCCCTAGTGTTGGCGAAACGTCGAGAACTAATCTCAACAGAAGACAACGGCCCAACAGCCCGAATAAACAGTTTAATAAGTTAGACGATGGCCGTGAAAGCCTAACGCAATTTATAATATCTAAATTGTTTGAGGATATAGACATATAGTACGCTATTATGTATCTTTATTTAGAGCAAACTTATATTAACATTGATAAATTATACACAAAATAAGATAATTAAGAAAAATAAAAAGAAAAAATCTCTTAAGCTAGTGAAAGTTCAAATGTTCCCATTTTTACGCACTCACTTTAGAATGTGAAACGATGACATTGACATTATTATCAACAGAAAAGAATTCAAGTCAACCACAAGACAATGTAGAAGTCAGAAGTCAGAATGGCGACCAATTAACAACAAGGAAAGATGTATTGAATAGATCAGTCGAATACTTTAACCATACACTTAGTATAAAGGAAGAAGAAAAAAATCTGGAAGACGGAAGAAAGTAAGGGGAACAGACGAGAGGGACGAAGAACCAACAATGATTCTCGAAGTTAAAGATGCAGTTAAAAAACTAGCCAGAAACAACCTGAACTAAATAAAGAAGGTGGCTACGATACCATACTGGCAGCACAGCAGCTTATAAAATAAATATGGAATATTTTGCACCATAAACAAAAAAGGAGAAATTTTTTAATGCTCTAACCACAGAGGAATGACGCTTCTAAATGCAACGTATAAAATATTTTCTACAGTACCATCTCACCGTATGGTACCATTAACCCAGTCTGGTTATGTAAAAATTTCACAGCAAAATTTTTCGCAGATATCTGAAGATATCTGCAAAAGAGCGTAGATATCTTTTTAGATATCTGCGCCCTTTTAAGACATAGGCGGGGGTTACTAGATGACGGATAGATGAAAAAGTACTCGTATTTTTTACTTTGCGTAACAATGATTTATGGTCACAATTTGATTTTTGTCTAGTTTTTCCCTTATATTTTACATAAACACTGTTTATATCATTTATTAATGTCAAGAATGTCTTTATTTTCTCGTTTTTTAAATTAAAATTGATAAATAATTTGATATTTACAAAAAAGTAGTTTTTTGCACTAATTTGTAAATTTTATTAATTTTATTAAAATAAATCTTTTTAAAGTCTTTTAAATTTGTGCGAAATTTCCCCCTATCGGTCAAATAGTTTCTTCTTCTTCTTCAGCCTGTGTTCGTCCACTGCTGGACATAGGCCTCTTCCATTTGCTTCCATCGATTTCTACTTTTGGCAATTCTCATCCACTGCTTGCCCGCGACTTGTTTGATATCGTCTGTCCACCTCTTCTGCGGTCTGCCTACTCCTCGCCTGTTCCCTCTTGGTCTCCAGTTTGTTAATCTTTGTGTCCATTTTTCGGGATTATCTCGGGCAACGTGTCCGACCCATTGCCACTTGAGCCTTGCAATACGTTCTGAGACATCAGTAATTTTTGTTCTTTCACGAATGACGTTTTTTCGAATCCTGTCTCTCAAACTAATCCCTAGCATGGCCCTCTCCATTGCTCTTTGGGTTGTACTGAGCTGCTCTAAGGTTTTCTTTGTGAAGGCCATGGTCTCCAGTCCATACGTAGTTACAGGCAAGATACATTTGTCATAAACTCTACGTTTTAGACACATTGGTATATCTTTATTCTTCAAAATAAAGCTTAATTTGCCGAAAGCTCTCCAAGACAGTTGTATGCATCTTTTTATTTCGGCTATTTGATTTTCTTTGCCGATTTTAATGGTATGTCCAAGATATATATAGTGGTCTACATTTTCAAGACTGACGTTGTCAATAACAAGATTAGTTTGTAAATTACTCATTATTTTTGTTTTCTGAAGGTTCATTTTGAGACCTATTTTATTTGACTGCTGGTTTAATTCCTTCAACATTTGCTCCAGTTCCTTGATATATGTACCAGAGTATAAAGCTATCAACAATAAAGTTAAAAAGAGCATAAGGTCAGACTTGCGGGCTTATAAAACAAAACAAATATTGCAAACCATCGAAAACAATAGAAACATGAGAGTATTGAAATCAAATTTAATTAAAGGAAAATCAAAGATAACTAAAATCAAAAATCAACAGAGGAATACGGTGACCGAAAAAACTCAAATAATCAAGGAAATACAAACGTTCTATAAGAATCTTTATACATCTACTATACAGAACCCCGAAACATACCACAGAACAATTCTAAACGTCGGCTCGGAAACCCTCCCTAAAATAACCTCTTCGGAAATTAGACATGCCTTACAGCAAATGAAAAACAAAAAAGCTCCTGGAGAGGATCGTATAACGTCTGAAATGTTAAAAATGGGCGGCAACATCGTTGTAGAAGTTGTGGAAGTCTTACTAAATAAGTGTCTAACAGAAAAAAGAATACCCAGCCTATGGGAAAACGCCGAAATAATACTTTTACACAAGAAAGGAGACACTACTAATATTGAAAACTACAGACCTATAAGTTTGTTGTCACACTTATACAAATTGTTAACAAGAATAATAACCAACCGCATAACACAAAAACTTGATTTATATCAACCGGTTGAACAGGCGGGATTTAGAAAAGGGTTTGGTACTAATGATCACTTACAAACCATCAGAACACTAGTAGAAAAAACCACAGAATATAATGTACCTTTACATATGGCATTTATCGACTTTCACAAGGCTTTCGATAGTATTGAGACTTGGTCCTTTTTGTCAGCCCTGAAGGATGCTCGAATAGACTCACGGTACACTACACTCATTAAAAACATTTATGAACAGGCCACATTCCACATCAAAATCAATGAAGACGAAAAAACTGAAAAAATGCGCCTTGATAAAGGTATTAGACAAGGTGATACTACTTCACCAAAGCTTTTTACCTTAGCATTGGAAAATGTATTCAAACAGCTTGACTGGGAGGAAAAAGGTCTAAACATTGATGGTGTACGTTTGAGTCATTTTTCAACCTACAGACTTGTACGTACAACCGTTGTATAGCAAAACTCACATTAAAAAAACCTTCTATGTCCAATAGGAACGAAGTTAGGGACTATTTTTAGAAAAATCATATCTCCATTGTTTATAAACATTAAGAAGTAAAATTAGCACAAATTTTAAATGAAAATCGAAACTTTATATTGAAACTTATATCTATAAGATTCATCTAATTTTTCGAAACTTACAGCCCTTCGAAACGAAGGTACTTTCGAAAGATCGACATAGAAAAGTGGAGGGGATAACTCAAATTGAAACACGTAGGAAAAATTTACGTTATCTAGGCTTCCATTGCAGTAGAAGCCTCCTTTTTTTAATCTGGGGTAGCTCGTCGAAATATGAAAACTATATAGTTTTCGCTGGCCGAGAAATATGGGAAACCTCGGAAAAATTGAGTCCATTTGAAATTCTTCCTTTTTTTTATTCTTTAATTTGTCTGGAATAGTTTTTCGCAGTATTAATAATGATGACAAAATTTTTCATGTAACGGGACGCGTTTGGTGATATGAAAAGATAAGGAATTCTCATTCTGAGAATTCCGACAATACTCACCGATATGTCATTCGAATTTAAACAATTGTTTGCAAGCTTCATCCTTAAATGTTTGTAGACTAAATATAGAAAATAATTGTTTCTAATATGGTTAATTTTATTTTATGTTGACGTGTAGGCAAACCATCCACTTTATTTATTCTCGCGCCTGGCAACACAACGAAAAATATAGTATACCACAAAGTCTTTCAATAAAAATAATCGATACGAGTGCAATCCATTCAGCTAATGGATACTTAGCTTAATGGATACTGGAGCGAAGTGAGTTTTTATTCAACTTAGTTAACTTATTAATATATATTTAATATATAAAAGGTAATAGAACTCAGTTCGCAGGGTCAGCTAGTGTAAATATAAATGACAGCCTGTCAATCTCTAAGTTGACTTTAAATAACGACTTTTATTCTACCAGTAAAAATATTAATTTTTATTATATTTACTCCATGCGGTTCCCTTGTAAAACCCTACTGCATCAGTTTTTATGTGGGAGCTTAAATACTTTACTTTTTGGCAGATCCTAAATATGCGTCATAAAATTTTACTATCGAGTATAAAAAGGGGGAGATTGGTATATCAGTTACAACAATTTCGATAATACAGCGCTATATGCAACCATAATAGAGATTTTTTGCAATATATGGTTATCTGAAAAAGATAAAAGTTCACGAAGTTTAGTAATATATGCGATACGTTGTTTCATGCTGTTTCCTCAATTTTATGTAGTGTCTAAAGATAGTTAAGATGTGACAAAATTTTTATTTTATAATTAAATTGAGATTTTGTTATTTAAAAATATACTTCTTTTGTAGATATCACAAAACATAAAAATATTTTTAAAGTAAAATTTGTGTGCCTCCACTTCTTATGGTTTTTGGCATGGCAACGATAAAGGTGACAATAGAGTATTATGGTTATTATTTGAAAATCATATAAAAATCAATTATCTTTTTAAATTATCAATTAGTTTTTGTTTAGTTACTCAATTTTTATCATTTCCGCAGAATAAGTAACAATCAGAATACCCACGCTCTCATATGCCGCCTTTGAAGTGTGTCAGCACGCGATCGCCATATTTTAAACGGAAACACGAACTCGGATTGATAAAGTGAAAAGCTACGACAGAACCATAATTTAAATTTTTAGAGATTAATAATTGAGTAAATTTGAAATAATTTAATCTATTCTTCAACTAAAAGTACGATATAAAATATTGTATATTATGTCTATGGTTGCCGTACATCAATAAACCGGGGTAATTGTTCTAGCACACGAGATAAAATTTTACTGAACAGCACTGGTTTCGTTTAAATCATGGCTACCTCCGTCTACGCGTATTTATCTTGACAAGTAGAGTGGCTATTCTGATTGTTTTATTAATCCGTGGTCAATGACGTAAAATATATAATTACTATTAAACTGGGAATAAGCCACAATTAAAGATAAAAATACGTTTATTGACGTTTCAATTTCCACTTCGGAAATCGTTCTCAAAATAAAATCGTTTGTATTTCGTCTCCAGAACTCTATTTTCCATTTCTATATGAATATTGGATATCCATTTCTTTCTTGGCCTTCCCCTTTTATTTCTCTGTGTAGGTCTCCAGTTCCAAACCTTTCGTGGTATCCTTTCTTCGTTCATCCGTCTCAGGTGTCCATACCATTTTAATTGTTTTTCGGCTATCGTATCCATTATTGTGTTCTTTACTTTCATTCTCTCTCTTATGTTTTCATTTCTTATGTGGTCAAACAAAGTTAACCCGGAACATCTTCTCCAGTACATCATTTCCGTTGAGAGGAGTTTTTGTGACATATTCTTGTTAAAGACCCACACTTCTGACCCATACGTCAGCACCGGCTGAATCATAGCCTGATATATATTTTTCTTTGTTTTCTTAGTTAAAGTTTTATTCCACAGGATCGGATGTAGTGTTTTTATCATGTTTTTTCCTTTTCCTATTTTTCTTATTATATCTTTGTCGTCTCTCCCGTCTTCGCTTAGTGTAACTCCGAGATATTCGTACTGATCAACGTTTTTAATTAATCCGCTTTCTGTTTCCATGTCTTGACCGATGCCTCCTATATTCATGTATTGTGTCTTTTCGGTATTAACCTCTAATCCCCAGTTTTTGAATTCGTCTATTAGTTTGTTTATCATGTACGTTATATCTTGTAGGTCCTCGGCAAGAACTACCTGGTCGTCTGCGAAGAGGATTGTGTATATAGGAGTGTCATTTACCCATATGCCCATTGGGCTGCATTTTCTCATCCAATATTTTAAAGCATTACCAAGATATATTTTAAATAGGGTTGGGGAGAGGCAAGAGCCCTGTTTGACACCCTTTGTTTGGATGAAACCCTTGGAAATTTGGTTTCCAACCTTAATATAAGCTTGGTTATCTTGATATAGCTTTTTCACGGCATTTATATATACTGCATTTATACCTGCGTTTTCCAATGTTGTCCATAGTCTCTGCAGTGGTATGGAGTCAAACGCTTTACGGAGATCTATAAAAGTGGCATGAAGTTCTAGTCCTCTTGCTAATCTCTTTTCCATTAGATGTTTGCGAGTAAATACATTGTCGACACAAGATCTCCCTAGTGGGAATACACTTTGTTCTTCGATCTCTGTGGCTTCTTTTTCTATTCTGGCTTTCAGAACTCTTTCATACAGTTTGCCAGTGGATGACGTAATGCTGATACTTCGGTAATTACTGCAGTCATTCCTGTTTCCCTTTTTGTAGATGGGGTTTATGTACGAGACTTTCCAATCTCTTGGGATACTTTCTTCTTGTAGGCACTTGTTAAACATTTTACAAAGCAATTCTAATGATATTGCAGTGGCATGTTTGAATAACTCGATAGGTAAATCACCCGGCCCAGGAGCTTTATTATTTTTCATTTTTTGTAATGCGTTTTTTATTTCTTCTACGGTAATCATCGCCACTTCATTTAACCCCGTTTCAACTCTATCTATCTGTGTGTCTAGAAACTGTGTACGTTGTTCATTTAATAGATTTTCGTAATAATTTTTCCATCTTTCTATGTCTATGGGGTTTATTTTTTTTTGTTTCGTTTGTATTTTTTCTAAGACTGTTGATAGTTTTCCAAGCTTGTCTGGACCTAGATCCTCCTACCGTTGAGCTTATTTCTGCACACTTGTTATCCCAGGTTATGTTTTTTGTTTTTTTAATTTCCTTTTTTACTATATATTTGTATCTGTTATAGTTCTTTCGGTCTTCCTCATCTTTTGTCGCTAACCATTTGAGATACAGTTTTTTCTTTTCTTCTACCAGTTCTAATAAACCTTCTGTCCACCAATAATTTCTACGTTTTACTTTTTCTTTCGTACCTAGAGCTTCTAATGCTGCTTCATGAATTTTGATTTTCAAAGTCTCATACATTTCTTCCGCTGATCCGTTTATTTCTTCGTCTAATTTTTGTGCCAAACGTTGTTTACAAAGAAAACTTGTGGACTCATTTTTTAAGCTGTCTATGTTATAGAGCCGTATGGATTCTTTGTTTGTCTGTTCTTGGGATTTATTTTATTTAATATATCTTATTTCCACGGGTGCCTTTACTAGTAGGTGATCCGATCCACATTCTGCCCCTCTCCAAACTTTTACATCGTAGGGTCTTAAAGATGTCTCTTGTTTAACTACTATATAGTCTATAATTACTGCAGTTTTCTTGTCTTTTGAGTCCATGTATATTTATTTATGTCTCTATGAACCATCTTGTTCCGTTCTCATTTACTACATCTTCTCCGTGTTGTCCAATTATTTTGTTGTCAAGAGCTTTACCTACTCTTCCGTTCAGGTCCCCTAGCAGGACTATTTCTTGTCTTTTTTTATTGTATTTAACTCTTCTGAGAGTTTGTCGAAGAACATGAACATGTCTTTAGTGTTTGTATCTGAGTCGTCCGTGGGTGCATAGATGCCAATTATTTTTATGTCTCTCCACTTTGTTGTAAGGTCTACTGTTATAATTCTTTCGTCTATCGGGTTCCAGTTGGTAATACATTTTTCCATGTTTTTTCTTATCACGATCGCTACTCCAGCTTTGGCTCTTTTTGATTTTTCTACTCCGCTCCAGAAGTATATATAATCGTCTTTGTAGTGGTTCCCCTGTCCTTTCTTTTTTGTTTCGCTGAGTACTGCGATGTCAATTCGGTATGTACTGAGTTCCTTAAATACTTGGTCTTCTTTTGTATTCAGTCCGTGTATGTTCCAACATCCAAAATTCGTTAGCCTTTTTCTTTGCCTATGTCTTTTTCCGTTGAAGCCATCCGAGTTCCGAGGCTGTTCTTTGGGATTTTTAGCAATATTTCTTTTACGCAGGGCTGGGAGCTAACCTACCGCTGTAACCCTCCTCCTTCATCCGGCACTGGCATTTACTGAGCTACTCAATCCACCCAGTACCTACCAGAGGCGGAGTTACATTATTTTAAAAAGAAAATTATTTAAAAAATTTAAATATAATCCTACGGCATTTATGACTGTCATTAAATTTTCACAATTGTTACAAATCAAATATTTAAGTGACAGATATTCTTTTAATTTTTTTACTTCTTTTTTAATGTCTATATTTTGTTAGTTATGTTTCATGCAGTTTTTAATTTAAATCTACTTAAAGTAAACATATGATGACTAGAAACGATTTGTTGTGACGACGTCATCTTGTGGCGCTAATTCAGTGACGCTCGCCTCGACATTTTACTGTAAAAAAAAGTAATACAACGCCAGTATAGAAGCTTCGCTTCAAAAAGGCACAAATAGGCACGAAAAAATAAAAAAAAAACTAGAATAGACAAAATAAGCAAAAAAAGGGGATTTGCCTATAATCCGAGCTTTAGTCCTAATATTTGCTTTGCTATTATTAGCTGAGATTTAAGTTTACAAATATATTTAGTTTTTAAATTTTAAAGCATTATTTAAAATACTTGGTTATCATTCTTACAGCGTGTATAACCTAAAAATTTAAAATCTGAAACAACGTAAGCCACAAACAAAAACACGCTAAGATATCGTAACCCACATAAACAATTCAATCAAAAATGTTAAATTATTGTCCTTTGAGAGATTCCAAGAGTTATACACATGACATTGGCGTTCAGTTAATAACAATATTTTGCAACGAATAAATCACTTAAAAAAACAGTAACAAACCACATTACAAACCAAAAGTAAGTCACAGGTATGGTGGAAAATACCAAATTGATTACTAATGTTTTTGGTGGTTCGTAAAATTCATTCTACCTGGCACTTATTCCTAATCTATTTTTATGCGATTACTTCTTTTAACTTTATTTGTTTTGTTGTTTTTTTAGAAATGAAAATAGGTATTATTGGAGGAGGAGCTGCGGGTTTAGCTGCTCTAAAACACAGTCTAGACGAACATTATGAGTGCGAACTTTTTGAACAAACTGGCTTGATAGGTGGTACCTGGAATTATATTGAAAAAACTGGAATCGATGACAATGGACTACCCATTCACTCTTCAATGTATGATGGACTTAGGTAAGTTGGTATTCTAATGTAAAGTAAAAGTGATGCACATAATCCTTTGGATACTACAGCTAAATAAATATAAGAACTGAAAAGCTTTTTCAGTTTTCATAATTATGAGAAAATTTTTGGGTTTTTAGTTTACAATAATTTGAAAAAATTTTATATTATTTATAATACAGTTCTTATCTAATAATGTTTTTGTTGTATTAAAGTTTGTTAGCGGTTTTTTTCTTTGGAGCAGTTTCTTTCTAAATTTGAAGCAGTTTAAGTGTTTCACAATAAGTGTTATTATAGTTATTACATTTATCACATACTATGAGTATAGTTTAGTTTTGAAATTTTGGACACTTAATTCCAAGAAATATTGATGACCATTGGATAACTATTATCATCATCAATCTGACTGTACGACCCTGCGTGGATCCTAGCCTCCCCAAGAATTTCTCTCCAGTCGTCCCTATCCATTGCCAGGCCTCCGCCAAGCAGGTATTTCCATATTTCTCACGTCTTCATCGATGGTATCAAAGAACCTTGTTTTGGGTCTTCCTCTTCTCTAACCAATAGGTCTATCAAGGAGCGTTTTTCTAGCTAAGTCATTTTGTTTCATCCGCAATACATGCCTTATCCACCTCAGGTGTCCTATCTTAATATGTTTTACGATATCTGGTTCCTGGTATATTCTATAAAGTTCGAAGTTGTATCGTCTTTACCACACTCCATTGTCATTTACTGCTCCAAAGATTCGCCTTGGTACTTTTCTTTCGAAACATCCTAACATATTTTCATTACTTTTTATTAGAGTCCAGGACGTGAAATACGTACTACTTTTTCCAAACCAGATTGAACAGTATACAAGAGAGAGGGTCTTCCTGGTGCAGCCCGTTATTTGTTTTAAAAGGTTCAGACAGTTCCTTCTAAATTCATACTCTACATTCAACTTTTTTAAGAGTTAGTTTTGGTAAATTTACCAACTGATTTCCAACATTTTCCTTTTCTTCACAGAGGAGTAGGCTACTTTGTAGTCTATAAAAATATAAGATGAGTATAAATGCCATATTCCAGTGTTTTTGCCAAAATTTATCTCAGGCTTGCAATCTGATGAATTGTCGATTTACCACCTCTGAAACCAGCGTATTTTGTAAAAGATATTTTGTGAAAAATATTTTATAGGCTTTATCTAGAAGCGTAATTCCTCTGTGGTTAGAACACTCTAAGATATCTCCCTTTTTGTGTATGGTGCAAAGTATTCCAATATTCCAATCATTGGGCAGGGATTTCTGTATTCATAGTTCTTTCATAAGCTGCTGTGATCAAATTATGATATTTTGGCCACCTTTTTTATATATAAAGTTCAGCTGCGTGATTATCTATTCCGGGTAATTTGTGTCTGACTAGTTTTTTAACCGCATCTGTAATTTCAAGAATCGTTGGTGGTTTCTCTTTCTTCTCGTCTGCTCCCCTTATTTCATTTTTTTTTTGTCTTAGGGTTTTTTTTTCTTCCTTTATATTAAATGCCTGATTAAATATTCCAACCATATATTTAATACATCTTTCCTTGTTGTTAATATGTCGCCATTCTGACCTCTGCATTGACTTGTGATTGCTTAAATTATTTTCTGTTGATGTTTACTTTCTTATAGAATGCTCTGAATTCTTTTTCTCTGTTGTCCAGGATGACGTCCAATTGGATGACCACCATAATGAGTGATTCTTAATAAAATATTGAAACTTTGATATAGTTAACTCTTTTGTCTTTTAAATAGGTCTAAAAGGTATTAATCTCTATGAAGGAAAAATCTGATTTTTATTTAGCGTATGGATAATTACAATACGATAAAAGTAGTATTTAGATAATAATTATGTTCAAATTGGAATTGTAACTTAAGTTAAATAATTAATATTAATGTCCAAATTGCACAGCCATTCAATTGCACCAGGAGAACACTCTGCAAAATCTTGAAGGTCTCCGCTGTATCTGCGGATTGGGCAATCCGCCATGATGTGTTGGATGGTCTGTCTCGGGAATCCACAATCACATTGTGGGCTTTCTGCATGACCCCATCGGTATAAAGAATCGGCACATTTGCCATGACCCGTGCGTATGCGATTTAATTTTGTCCATATAGGGCGTGGCAGGTTTGATCCAGTGAAGCCGATCGGCGTACTTGTTATTTTGATGACGTCTGGCTCTGTTGTTGGCATCCATCTTTTCGTCCACTGCTCTTGCTTATTGTAGCTATCACCCATTCCCTGAACAGATTGGACAGGGGGTCGTCTGGACTTCAGTCTTTGTTGGTCTCGTGCGGTGTGCGGAATGTACTGGTGAATTGGCAGACGATTATTTGCCATGATTTTCTGATATTCTCTGACAAGTGCTGCCGTTTGTCGAATATCTGGAGGTGCTATATTGCTCAGAATTGGAAGCCATCTTAGTGGAGTTGATTTAATAGTACCAGATATTACTCTCATAGTGTAATTTAGTTGAACATCAATCTTGTTGACATGAGTGCTATTTAGCCATACCGGTGCGCAGTATTCAGCGACAGAATACACCAGGGCCAGTGAGGCCAGCAAGCTTTGTTATTATGTTGTTACGGGTTCTCACTTTGGCAGCTACATTCGTAAGATGGGTTTTGAACGTCAGTGATCTGTCGAGCGTTACACCCAGGTATTCAGGGTTGTTATTATGTTTCAAACTCGCCATTGAAGGTGATGCTAAGGGTGTCATCCGAAAGCTGATTTGTGAGATGGAAGAGACTTGTCTCAGTTTTGTTTGTATTAGGGCGAAGTCGCCATTTTTTAAAGTAGTCGCAGAGAACCCTTAGGTCTTCGGTAAGCGCCCTTTCTCCAACATCTTTGGCTTGGTTTTGAAATGCGATAGTCAGGTCATCTGCGTAAGCAAATTTTTTTTATTTTGTCTCTGGAAGATCGGCTGTGTAAATGTTAAATAATAGTGGAGCAAGCACTGAACCCTGTGGGAGGCCATTATTTAGCTTTCTGACATTGCTCTTTGTATCGTTTATATATACTTGAAACAGTCTGTTGGTTAGGAGGTTATTGATTAGTTGGCAGGTTTTCAGGCATGGTATGATCTTCATTAGCTTGTAAATCAGGCCTTCTCTCCACACAGTGTCATATGCAGCCGTCAGATCTATAAACGTTACGGCTGTTTTTTCCCGTTTTTCGAAACCGCCTGCAATAAATGTCGTTAAGGACAGTACTTGATCACTACAGCTACGCCCGCTTCTAAATCCGGCCTGTTCGACTGGTATCACAGTCGGTGATGGGGTATTTCTGTTATATATAAGTCGCTCTAGTAGTTTGTAGCAGCAACTGAGGAGGGCAATGGGTCGATAGTTTTCGGGTAGTTCACCGTCCTTTCCAGGTTTTAAAATTGCAATAACTTTGGTTCTTTTGAACTCTAGAGGTAGTACAGATGTCTTCATTATGTCACTAAAAAAGTCTTTGAGCCAGTGTCGCGTTTCTGATTATATGTACAGTGCTTTTCAGATAAAACTATCCACCTTAAATAACTTTTAAACTAATAATTTTTAGGAAAAACGTAAAAAAACGTTAATTAATATTGAAAGGGAGAGACATTATATCACATTTAAGGTTGCTGGGAAATGCACCCTTTCACCCCCCGTATCGTCCCTTGATTTTTTAAATTACCTCCCCATTTTTTTATTTGATATTTGGATTCTCCTCTTTGTACTGATTTCAGACATGTATAATACATGACGCTTGAAGTGATTAGTTTTTCAGAAAAATAAATATAAAAGCAAGAAAATTAGATTGAAATAAAAATTATTTTTTAACAATTTTATTATACACATTTAGAATGAACATTTCACTACTAAAAATTTTTACAATAATTGTTCAAAATGACTTCCCTTTACTTCCATACAATAGTACAATCTATTTTGAAATTCTTCTCTGACATTGCTTAACACGTCTGCGTTTAGGTAATTGTCGACATTTATCCTCTATTCTTTGTCGTAAATCATGTAGAGATTCTGGTTGAGTAGCATAAAATTTTGTTTTTAAATACCACCATAAGAAGAACTCTAGGGGTGTTCAATCCGGTGACCTAGGTGGCCAATCCTGTCACCGCAGGGGACGTGATAATTTGGCCTGTCGTCAATCATCTGCCTCTGGGTGCTCTGTAGAGGGCTTCGTGAACGTCTACGAAGACACCTCTACTCAAATCTATTTTCTGGTATAGACTTGTAGAAACTTCTCTCGTTGACTTGCCTTGATAAAGGCAAGTTATTTCTTACATGACCAAAGTAGGTCGAAATAAAACACAAAAGTATCGTAAAATAACTCAGCCACAGAGTAAGGTAAGGCTAAAAGAAAAGCAGAGCTTCGAGAGCACTAAGCTCTCGGAGAGCCCGTGAAGGACTGACTTTATTGACCTGAAAATCGCCTATTTTTATACTTTCCGCAGTAGCGATTAGGGATTTCCAGGTCAGGGAGGGGCCAACGGGAAAAATAAGGGGCGGGGCGATGCGTCTCGAACGTGAACTAGTCGCGTCCGAGAACATCCCCCTTCCTCTGGAGACTCTGTGGCTGGGAAAGAATTTATTGAAAATCAAAAAGTAATACAGAGATAAGAATAATGTATGAAATACATGAAAAATGTAAATAAAATTAAAAAAATTGTCTTTGAGCAACTCACTACACAGTAGTAACAGGGAGGTCGGTGGTGTTGACGGCATCTCCGGCTCCTGCAGGTCCATCCTCGATCGGTGTGCTAACTCCTTCGACGGGTTCGTCTTCCTCTTGGTCGTCCGGATCCCATCTGCCATATCCAACGGGGTTTCGCAGAGTACCAGGGTGCCGAAGCCTTTTCGGTAGGGGGGCGATGACTGGGTCTGCTCCGGGACTTCCGTTGGCATCTGGGGCTTCTGACTTCGAAGAAGGCTGGCTCGTCAAAGTCGCCTGCACGTCGAAGGCATCCGGTCTGCAGAAGGCCTCGATGTCGGAGTGTCAGATAGCATTCTAACACTCCGTGGTTCTCCCCGTTCTTCTCTTGACTTCAACCCATGTTGAAGTCAATGGTTGTAGCCTTCTGCTGCGAGTCGAGCTGGGTCGTGGGAGTGGAATAATCCACGTTGTCGGGCGCCATGTCACCGCAGGGGACGTGATAATTTGGCCTGTCGTCAATCATCTGCCTCTGGGTGCTCTGTAGAGGGCTTCGTGAACGTCTACGAAGACACCTCTACTCAAATCTATTTTCTGGTATAGACTTGTAGAAACTTCTCTCGTTGACTTGCCTTGATAAAGGCAAGTTATTTCTTACATGACCAAAGTAGGTCGAAATAAAACACAAAAGTATCGTAAAATAACTCAGCCACAGAGTAAGGTAAGGCTAAAAGAAAAGCAGAGCTTCGAGAGCACTAAGCTCTCGGAGAGCCCGTGAAGGACTGACTTTATTGACCTGAAAATCGCCTATTTTTATACTTTCCGCAGTAGCGATTAGGGATTTCCAGGTCAGGGAGGGGCCAACGGGAAAAATAAGGGGCGGGGCGATGCGTCTCGAACGTGAACTAGTCGCGTCCGAGAACAATCCATCAACTGTCGTCTTTACCTATTCAAGGACCGGGAAACGTTTCGTTTAAAAATTATGGCACGGGTAAAGTGTGGAGAAGCTCTATCATGTTAAAATACAACCAAATCTTCGGAAAGGTTATAATCATTTCCTACTATTGGTCTAATACGAACAACCACTTGCCTAAAAAATTCAAGATACGATGCACCATTTAAGTTTCCTGTGATACAGAAGAGTCCGATAATGTGATCACGTAGGATACCACACCATACGTTTAACTTTTGAGGATGCTGTGTGAAATTCACGTACAAAATGTGGATCACTCTCGGCCCAGTATCGGCAATTATATCTGTTCACCAAACCGTTTAATGAGAATGAGCAATTATCCGAGAAGCAAATATTGTTTAACAATTGTGGATTGTTAATGATGCATTGTATCATTAATTTGCAAAATTCGGGACGACGATCAAAATATTCTTCATTTAACTCTTGTACTAATTTAATTTTATATGGATGAAACTTATATTTACGGAGTACTCGAAAGGCTGTAGAAGATGAAACACCGATTGCTATGCTTATTGTTGACAGTGACTGTGTTTGTTAAGCCTGTAAGTTAACTTGCCCTAAAACAGCTGCTTGGATTGCTTCGTTATTTAGTCCCTGTCGGTTATGTTTTTTATTGCAAACTGACCATCTTGTTCTAAATTTCTGCACCAGTTCAATCACATACTTATGAGTTTCATGTCTATTGTGGTGTGTTTCATTTAAAATTCTAGCAGCAGCTCTTGCACAATTATTATTTTTGTAGTATAAACCTACAATTTCGATTCTTTCTTGCAAAGTGTACACCATGTCAGCGATCAAATTGCACACGTATTAAAATAGGCTGTTACTTACAAGTTATAACAAATTGTCGTTGGCTATTAACCGATTAAAACAAATGTAAAAATAATATCGAAAACCTTTGATAAAACTTTAATAAAAAGTGGATTTTTTTGTTTCTTGGTTTTTGAAGTTACTACAAATAGTACAATCTATTTTGTTACAGTCAATTAAGGTGAGAGACATACTCTCTTGTTAACAGGAAAATTGTCTATCTCATAAACTAATCACTTCAAGCCAAAGGGTTGAAGGCCATACATTTTTGAAATCAGTACAAAAAGGAGAATCCAAATATAAAATAAAAAAGGGGGAAGTAATTTTTAAAAAAATTAATGGTTGATACAAGGGGTGAGAGGGTGCATTTCCCAGCAATCTTAAATATGATATAATGACTCCCCCTTCAAATATTTCAAATAATAATTGACGTGTTTTTGCATTTTTTCTAAAAATTAGAAGTTCAAAAGTTATTTAAGGTGGATAGTTTTATCTGAGAAGCACTGTATACCTCCACGTGGTAAAAAAAATGATGTATTATATACGGAAAAATATTATATTTAAACTTCCGGTTTTTTGTCGAATAAGACAACGTCAAACTCAAATCCAATTATTTTTTCTCTTGAATATGAAGATTGTAAAATTATACAACACGTTACTTACAACATATCATTATAATTTCATAGGCAATATTTTTTACTATTAAAGTCTTTCTTTTTACCTGTTTACTATTAAAGTCTTTACTATTTTAGGACCAATTTACCCAAAGAGCTGATGCAATTAGAAGATTTTCCATTTTCAAAACCAGACTATTCTTACGTGTCGCAACCTATGGTTCTGCAATATATTAAAGATTATGCAAGTCATTTTAACTTACTATCTCATATTCAGGTTTGTATATCTATAATTTTTATAATAATGTTTTCATTTTTATACCTCAGTGAAGTCTACCGGTTGAGCTTTCCCCTTTATTTATTTTTAGTGAATCGCTAATTTATTTACTTTTAAAAATGATGAAAAGGTTACCAAGGTGATTCCATAATACTAGTAGATATATATATATATATATATATATATATATATATATATATATATATATATTTTTGTTGTGGTTTTGTCTTCCTGTTTTAGGCTGTTGCCTCTTCAGGAATATATATATATATATATATATATATATATATATATATATATATATATATATATATTTACATATATATATATATATATATATATATATATATTTCTTGTTTGACGTTGACTTGTGCACGTATACGGATATTTAAAAAATGAATTTGATAAAAAGTTCCCGTGGTCGAGATTTATTACTGGTGGAGCATCATTCGTTCTCGAAACAGAAAGTGTTAAAAAGCGGCGAGATATTTTGGCGCTGCATCCAAAGAAACACTAAGTGTTCCGCAAAAGTGTTTACAATAGGCTGTGAGGACCTTACCATCACAAGAAGTGATTTGGTACATAATCATGAAGCCGATCCAAAAAAGTAAAGATGGTAACCAATGCATGTAAAAGAAAAGCCCAAGAGGACATATCGGAAAAGCCTGCCAAAATTACAAGAACTGCTGTTGCTGAGTGTGATGCCAATTTGCTGACGGTTCCTGACATAGCTAGCATAAGAAAGAACAACTGTCGTCGTAAACTGTTACCAGGTCCGTTACCAAGAAGCATATCAGAAGTCCATAACGCGGTTAACTAGTAATTATTCTCCTAAAACCTGTCGCAATGAAAGTTTTTTGTTTTTAAATCATCCTGAATTAAATATAATTGTATTTTGATGCGAGACAAATATTCGTTTGTTGTGTAAATTAAAAACTTTGTATATGGATGGTACATTTTCATACAGTACCAAATATTTTCTACAATTATTTACTATAAATGGCTTGGAAAATCATTATGTTCCTTTAGCATACTGTTTGTTAAAGGACAAATTGTCAATGACATACAAAAATTTATTTTCTATATTAAGGTCTAAGATTTTTGAAATATTTCAATTATCATTAGAGCCAACTGAAATATTTGTGGACTTTGAAAAAGCAATTCACTGTGCTTTATTGTATATGTGGCCCAATGTAAAAATTAGTGGATGCCGTTTTCACTTACACCAAAACTGGTTTAAAAAATATCAATCTTTGGGTTTGGTACAAGAATATAAGGATACAAATTCAGAAATTGGAAAATGGTTAAGGCATACGTTTGATTTAACTTATTTAAATCCAGCAGAAGTTGAAGAATGCTTTCTTTATGATTTAATGTCATATAAACCTATAAACGCAACACTTTATATATATGCAGATTATTTACTGGAAAATTACATTTTCGATAGCGCTCTATTTCCACCACACATATGGTCTAATCAGAATCCGTCTATTGCGAGGACCACAAATGCCTGTGAATCCTTTCATTCGAGATTTAATTCTTCTATGTATTCAACACATCCTTCTATTTTTATTTTTATTGAAAAGTTAAAAGAATTTCAAGTAGACACTTATGTCAAAATAAATAGTTTACATATACCAGCAAAAATCAAAGATACTACTGTTACGGCTAAATTGGTATTTTTGGAGAAAATGATGGATAAACTACGATCCCAACAAATACGTAGGTTAGATTTTATAAAAGCTGTATCTTGTCATTCCTATAATAGCAAATAAATCATTGTACACAAGTATATTAACGGTAAAATGTACAAAAATTAGGTACTAGTTGTATTATATTTAGATATTATTACAGTTATAAAGAAATAAAATGCACATTACTTTTATTAAAATAAATAAATTAATTAATTATGGTATTTTATTTATGTCGCAGCTATATTTATTTGGTGTCGAATATACCTGTAAGATAAAACGGGAATTGGGGTTGGTGTCGAAAATTGCCATTAAATTTTAGTCGCTAACTGCTTAGTGTCGAAATTTCCTACGCCCAATTTTTTGGCTACCAGTTTCAAGGCTTACAATATATGCCCATCATCAGGCCCCAGTACGTTAATCTTATTTATATTAAAAACTGCAAGATGACAGATACAGAAAAGCTGCAATTTCTTCAATATATTTATGAATTGTTATAGCTGTGTTTGTCAAAATTAAAAAACTAAAATTTATAGACGCCACATACATGAAAACACAAACACAATTTATCAAAATTAAAACACCATTTTGCCCTAGATATTACGTTGTCATTTTATGGAGTTTATGTTTTCTTGTACCTATGTGACGTCCTGGGTTTGAGTAAATGTTACTTTAGTTTATAGAGCAATCCTGTATTTGATATCTTGTAGTTTTTAATATAAATAAGATAAACGAACGGGCCTGACGATGGGGCATATATTGTAAGCCTTGAAACCGGTAACCCAAAATTTACCATCACTAAATAATAGAAACTACTTAAGATTGTGAGTATTGACTCATTTTCTATATACTATTTACTTTTACTTTTCTTTCGCCTATAATGTTTTTAAGGCCGTATGACACTATGCATTTTCTTGTATCATTTCTTATATCGTTTCTGATATAGAAAGTTATTTATGTTTTCTTGTATCGTTTCTTGTACGTACATTTTTGCCCTGTATGACACTATGCAAGTTCTTTTACCAGAAACTGTATGTGATTTGGCACATGATTGGTCGAAATTTTGACACCTATAGAAATAGAACTGCAGTACCTGAGGCACCGAACAAGGGCCTGAGGAGTGAGCACCCCAAGCTACTAGGGGACTGAGAACATATGCTACTGATTATTTTTTAAAATACTGTGGTGCAAAAATGAAAGAAATAAAATGTCCCAATATGAAAACTAAATTGGAAACCACAATTTTTGAAGATATTCAACAGGTTGTAATGGAAGACAGAAATAATAAATAATTTGGTTGTAATAATTTATTTGTTTTTTTTTTAATTATGTGTTTAAATGGTATGCTCTTGAAACTCTACTCTCTTATTTGGAGATATAAAATAATCTTTAAACTCATCACGAATTTTTAGTGCGGTTATGTATTGTTTTTAGTAAAACATCTCCTCCTACTTTCAGTAGTTCCGATGCTATTTGATACAATCACTGTGATTTATTGTTTTTCAATATGGCTACTGATGTTCTAATCTTGGTTATTGTTGGTGGGCACTTTTCTTTGATGTCTGCTTGGCCTAATTGTATGTAAGTATACATCAGAGATACTTACATATCTCTGGTATATATCAAAAGTTCTCCTCCAGCCATAGGGAAATAAAAATAATAATTATTTTTATTTCTCTATGCCTCCATCCGCCAATATCACATGAAAGAAGTTTTACGTTTTAGCGGCTTTGCGCACAAATTGGCGCATTTCTTGTACAAGAAAATGCAGCGGACACAAATTCTTGTATCGTTTCTGATACAAGAAACTATACGCCTGTATGACACTATCCATTTTTTTGTTATATCAGAAACGATATAAGAAATGATACAAGAAAATGCATAGTGTCATACGGCCTTTACACAGATTACTTAGAAAATATAATATTTACATGTGATTGACCTCACTGAACTTTACAAGGTAAAAGATACGGAAGAATTGTTGACCACACCATAAATAATAGTAAATAAGAATATCGACCATCGAACCGCAGAATGTATAATTAGCCCTCATAATAATTCGAGATATCATGGACGTTGGGTGTAGCTAGAGGGTTTTGGTGGCTCAAACCATTATGCTCATGACATCAGTCATAACTTTTATGACTGAGAAAAGTAATCATAAAATTTAAATACTGATAGGCATGCAGCATATCTCATTCATCATTACGGTCCTACAGAGCTTTGACCTTCTCTAGATTTCTATGTCATTCTGCTCTATCCCTTGCTCGAAGTTTCCAGTTGGCAACACCCATCTTCTCGGCCGCCTGTGATACCCCACCTATCCACCTCAGCTTTGGTCTACCTCGTCTACTTATTCCCGGGCTATATGTCCTGCCTACTGCAGACGATTTGGTTTGATTATAGTGGTAACATCTTTTTCACGAAACTTGGAAATGAAAAGATTCCCCTGGTTATTATATTCTGAATATATTAGTAGAGGATATTGTAGAATATGCGTCTTAATGAGACGTTTGCTAAATAAAGGTAAAGGGGACCATCAGCAGGTTGGGTAGCATATAACCGACCTTTATGCAAGTAGAAATATAGCCTCGAAATATTTGGAACTCATGTAAAATCAGGATATTACAAACAAAATTCGGAACTCGCCGTAGCTCGCTAAATGAAATGTCTTCTCAATCTTTTTAATTAGCAATTGTCTTGTCAAGAAAAAAAGCACCCACGGAAAACCGAAAAAACTTATTCCTATCATAAAATGAATAAATGTTTGTGGTAAAGAAGGATACTGGTTTAACCATGGACGTATAAACACAGATGGACTCAGTTATTTACATAAAATTGTGAAGTCAAAATTATTTGAATAGGTCACATTCTCAGCACCTTCAGGTGTTGTCACGTTTTGTTTTAAAATTTCTTATTCGCGAGTCGCTGAAAATATTACTCCGTATTTTATACTCTACAGGTGCTATCAAACCAAAATAATAATTTATTGGTTAGATTAATATATTTAATTGTAATCAAAATATAAAGTGTGCACATAGTATGCATTATCATTTAATAATAACGTATAATTTAGATATCAATCAATTATTTTATATGTAGAAGCACTGAAAACTATTTATAAATGGCAACGGTTGTTTAAAACTCTCTGTCTTATGGATCTACGTCAAACTTCAAATTCTGTTTCATGTTTGTTTACTTTTTAGTAAAAGTTGTTTTTCGATATTTTGGCTGTATTTTGAGTGATATTTGTGAAAAGTGAAATAAAATAAACGAAATATTTACATCCCGATCTCTCATTTCATTTGTAAGTACATAAAATTTACATTATTTAAGATGAGGAAATGAGGAAGCGTGTTTGTTTACATTTTAATAGGCGTACCATTGGGTTTATTCATGTTCATTAATGTATTAAATTAGATATAAGGTCATGAAATTAGTAGACATTTTTAAATTGTAAGTAGACATCATCTGATTAAAAAAGATCTATTTAGTACCTTTTTAATTTAATATTTCTCATGGATGCAAATAAATTAGTGAAATGAATAAAACTCATTTATTTTTCTATGTAGGTTTCCAAATAATATTGACGATCGAACTATTTGGGTAGCAAATTTAGGAGAAAACATAAAGATTTTTTATTGTAGCATTATTTTGATACCTATTAAAAATTAACTTGAATTCAACTATATTTTATTGTATTAATTTTAAAGCAAATAAAATTGTATTTTAATTTTTCTATAAAGACGTGGTTTGTTAATAGTTAAACTCTCGTTTTTTAAAATTCTGTGAACTTGTTTTTATACATTATTACTACTTCCAATTTTTAAAATCTGAATAATTACCCGCGAGTAATAATTCAAGCACGCTTATGCTCATTGCGGAAGCATCACATTCTATCGAAGCTTCAAAACATTGTGTGTTAAAGGTATCTTATTGCTGTGTCCATCTATGTTTATACGTCCATGGGTTTAACCTTTTAAGAGGTAAATCTGATTCGGGACGGATGCACATTACGCCAAAGTCTGAACAACCACTTCAGAATGATGGTAATTTTCGAGCACTCTTGCGCTACGCAGCCGAATCTGGGGATAAAGATATTTCTGAGCATTTGGTCAATACTCAGAAGAATGTCCTTCACACGGGCCTACAAATCCAAAATAAAATAATTCACATTTGTGGTGAAAAGATATTATACGGTAATGCCATTTTCGCTGACGAGACGACTGACATTACGCGAACGGAGCTGTGCTTCCAATATAGTGATTTATATAATATTAACAACATAAAGTTTAGCTTAGAGATATGATTAGAGTATATTCCAACCGTTGATGTGACGGGATCCAGTCTTGCAAGTCTCATAGTTACAGTGCTGAAAAACATGTTGGTCAAGGTTACGATGGGGCTGTAGCTATAAGTAGATATTTGCACGGTGCCCAAGCGTATATTCCTCAAAATGTCCTCTTGCTCTTTATGTGTTCAGATCATGGACGTATAAACACAGATGGACTCAGTTATTTACATAAAATTGTGAAATCAAAATTATTTGAATAGGTCACATTCTGAGCACCTTCAACTGTTGTCACGTTTTTTTTTTAAATTTCTTATTCGCGAATCGCTGAAAATGTTACTCCGTATTTTATACTCTACAGGTGCTATCAAACCAAAATAATAATTTATTGGTTATATTAATATGTTTAATTGTAATCAAAATATCATGTGTGCACATAGTGTGCATTATCATTTAATAATAGCGTATAATAGATATCAATCAATTATTTTATATGTAGAAGCACTGAAAACTATTTATAAATGGCAACGGTCGTTTACATTTCTCTGTCTTATGGATCTACGTCAAACTTCAAATGCTGTTCCATGTTTGTTTACTTTTAACAGTAAATGAGGAAAAAGTTATTTTTCGATATTTTGGCTGTATTTGGAGTGATATTTGTGAAAAGTGAAATAAAATAAACGAAATATTTACATCCCAATCTCTCATTTCATTTGTAAGTACATACAATTTACATTATTTAAGATGAGGAAATGAGGAAGCGTGTTTGTTTACATTTTAATAGACATACCATTGGGTTTATTAATGTTCATTAAATTATTGAATAAGATATGAGTTCATGAAATTAGTAGACATTTATAAATTGTAAGTAGACATCATCTGATTAAAAAAGATCTGTTTAGTACCTTTTTAATTTAATATTTCTCATGGATACAAATAAATTAGTGAAATGAATAAAACTCATTAATTTTTTTATGTAAGTTTCCAAATAATATTGACGATCGAACTATTTGGGTAGCAAATTAAGGAGAAAACATAAAGATTTTTTATTGTACCATTATTTTGATATTATTAAAAAACTAACTTGAACTCAACTATATTTAATTGTATTAATTTTAAAGCAAATAAAATTGTATTTTAATTTTTCTATAAAGACGTGATTTGTTAATAAATAAACTCTCGTTTTTTTAATTCTTTGAACGTGTTTTTATATATTATTACTACTTCCAATTTTTAAGATCTGAATAATTATCCGCGAGTAAAAATTCAAGCACGCTTATGCTCATTGCGGAAGCATCACATTCTATCGAAGCTTCAAAACATTGTGTGTTAAAGGTATCTTATTGCTGTGTCCATCTATGTTTATACGTCCATGGTTCAGATGTACAAAATTGCATTGGGATCGTGAAGATTGTCACATAATATGTTTTGTGTATTTTTAAATTTTATATATTTTTAAAATTTAATATATTTTATTAATTATTATTTATAGTTTAACGAAATTATATTAGTATATCAAAATAATATAATAAATTATTAATATTGCTCCTAACGTCATCTACTGACATATTAACAAAGCATACGTTGTTTACTTCTAATAGACCCGACAAAGCAGACTAAATAATAAATTATTAATAAAATAGAAATAAATATCATTTGATAGTAAATTTAATTATTATATAAAATATGTAAGAGTTTTTCTGAATCGATTTTTTATATCTTTAATATTTTTCTTATGAATATAAGGGTTATTTTATGTACTTTTACTCGTTTTATTTTATTAAACCTTCACCCCGAAACTAAAACTTAGCTACGCCTGTGCTAGATATATTTATTTCATAATATAATCTTGGAAACAAGGAATCAGGGATGTCATGTGAATCCGAGAAATTAAGAACAAAGACTGATATAGTCGGACAATTTTCAATTAAAGGTGACTAATATACAAATTTAACTAAACGATAGCGGCAACCAGGTAAAATTTCAATAGTCAATTTTTACCGGGGTCATTTTTATTGTGTTTGCTTCGCCCATGTAAATAAGCGAGGAGATAAATTTGCCCCCGTAACGATATAAATTGGTGTGATTCACGAGTGCATAGTGAGACAAGTTCATTGAATAGTTTGAAACCATGTAGTTTATTATACCATGGTTTGAAATGGTTTGAAACATCGGTAAACTTATCAATATTTTGCTGGTCTATTATATTTACGTTCTTAGATAGAATGTTAATGAGAGAAATATGATATCTTAGTTTATTACTTCCAGATTATATACATATGTGCATAGGCGTAGTGAGTTCTTGGGAATATATTTATTAAATAGACTTTATTATTAAGTAACTTTAAAATAGTTTTAGGGTAAGTAAAGTAAATTTGAGGCCAGTTTATTCTTTATATAGTATTAAACCATTAACGGCCGCTCAATATACAAAGACAAATTTGACAATTAATTCATTAGATTGGATTAAAAACACATAAATTAGGACCAATATACAACCAAAAAGATTTTTTTTTCTCATTTTCAAGGAAAACAGTACAATTTTTAATAAAGGAACATATTGTATCTTAAATGTAAATTAAATTTTAAGGTGCAAATTTTCGAAATATTCGGGGTATAGATACATTCTACACTTTTTACATAAATAGATAGTGTTACTTTTACACATCCTACATTTTTGCACTATCGTCTCTTTTTGTAATGTGGCCAATATTCAATATTGTCGAATCTGGTTTCATCTGGTAAAGCAAATTTAGATTAACGTCCATGTACTAAGTGACACTGATGTAGCGGTTTCTTCACTATTATAAATTATAAATATAAATATATACCGGCTCATGCTTTCTCTTATAATATGCACTTCTTTATCCTCATCCTTTGACCAACGCATATCAACTTGAAGCAGAGTGTAAACCAGATAGTATACATATGCTAATATTTTTTTTAAATCTATGTTATTCATTTCAAAATTGTGACGGTTATTCTGGGATGCATAAATATTTGTAGAATATATACTTCAATATAATATGACTTGCCTACATGGTTGGCTTTTATATTGTCTAAATATCAATCAGACTGATATTGAATTACTACTGAGCATGAATGAATATCTGTTGTTACAACTTGAGATAAATTTGAATTTACTATTTTTGCCTGGTTTTCTCTTTGGACGTTTTATCTGTGGTTCAGAGGAATATCATAATCAGAATCGTCAGAATTCCCAATCACTTTAATTTCATATGTACCTGCAATATCCGATTTTATTGATTCTTCACAAATAATATTATCATCAATGTCTTCAAGAAATACAATAACATACCTGCAAACGAATGGGAAAGATACCTGACGAAACTGTTTAATGCAACAGAAATAATCAACACAATCGCGTACCTGAATTAAGACACGAAATAGAAATCAGTCTGCAATATAGAAGATATAAAAGGATGGGTGACAAAATGAAAACAGGAGTGGAACAAACACATCAGTAGAATGGCAGAAGAATAGTACGAATAACACGAGATAAGTCACCAAATAAACGAAGAAGTATTGGCAGACCAAGAAAAAGATGGTGCGACAATTCAAACAATTTAGGAGGCTAATATTGAAGAAGAAACAGGCTTTAAAGCATAGATACTAAAGGGAATAAGAAGAAGAAGATCAATGTCTTCTACATCAGAAACTTTCTAATCTAGTCTCAGCGGCAAATAAACCATATTAAGTGAGTCAGCATTTTCACAATCTGAGTTTTCTTTTAACAAAGCTATTAACACTTTAGTAGTTAGTGCCATCTTCTTTTCATATTTCGAGAATTTACTGAAATAAACAAATGCACTACTATATAAACGCATTCACATAATAATAGTTTAGCTTACTTTATTTTAATTTATATGAACTTCATAATATATGTTCATATTTATATAAAAAAATAAACACAAGGAAACTTTCAAATCAAGTTAAAAAAACAAATATAACGTTTACAACACACAGCAGAGAATGATCTGTAATGATTTGTAATTAAAATTGCAGATTGTTTTTAGTCTAATGAAAAAAAAATAAGTATTTTACAAAGTTTTCTGTTTTTTGAAGTTCTGTATTAGATACTCTCTAATAAGAATAAAATTTTACTTTATTTTGTTAGACAACTATAAGATACCTGTTAAAAGACACATGATAATTTATTAATTAAATCGGTCTTAGATTTAATTTTTACGTAATTACTTATTTGTTTAAATGTCAATCGAATAGCCAAGCGGTCTGGGCGACTGGCTTCTCCTTCTCCTTCAATGCGAGAGATGTTAGTTCAAATCCCCAGCTCGGTGTACAGAAAAACAAAAAAGGCTAACGCAGCAGTTCAAAATTCTAAATGAATCTGCGGCTTAGTCTAGAATATGTTGGTATCTGATCGGCCTATGGTGGAGCAGTACGGAAAGAGATAAGGGCTTGCGTCTCGGTGATACTCCTCCATAGATCCCTACCGGAAGGGTGTGTGCCGCCTATATATATATATATATATATATATATATATATATATATATATATATATATATATATATATATATATATATATATATATATATATATATATATATATATATATATATATATATATATATATATATATATATATATATATATGTATATATATTGTTATGATACGTAAAATCGAGAAAAATATTGGTTTGCTTAAAATATTTTAAAGTTCAAAAAATTAAAATAATTCAGATAAGTCGAATAATACAGATAACTACAAACATTTCGAAGAATGAAAGTCTTTTATCTTTGGATTACCTATATTGAACAAAACGTAAGATATGCATAGATTATTTTCTTTGATAAAATATATTTGAGTGACGTGAGGAGCTTAAGTGAAATCTTAGACAATGGAAGCGGGTTTTCCAAATAAATTTATGCTCTAATTAGGACAATAGAATAGATTTTAGAAAGATATGTTTTTGTTAGTTCATAAGAATTGGTAGAAAAGGATTAGTTTGTAAATAATGTTCGGAAATTTTATAATTGTAGGTAAAAATTTGTTTGTGTTATCGAAATGAAGAAATGGGAGATGTATGACGCGTTTTGATTGGATGAGATTGAAAAAGGTGGGATGGTTGGTTTGAGAATGAGACTTTAGTTAGTTTTGAAGAAAAAAAATAATAGGCAGTTGGTTTCCAAAGGTGCAAGGCGAACGGCCGTTGTTCTCGGGTAGTTTCCCAGAGGTAGGAAGCAGTAGCAGTGAAAGTTTGTGAGTTTTCGTGTAGTTAGTGTATCTGACAGAAGCTGATCCAGTAAAAGATTGTAAGTCATATTTTTCTACTTATATTCCAAGAGTCACTGTTCAGGCCAACGAGAGATTCAGTTTATCGTAAAGAGAAGATATTCCAAGAGTCATTTTTCACTCAGGCCAACGCGAGATTCAGTTTATCGAGAGGAGAAGAGGCTAGCATAATTTGAACAATTCGTGCATTTAAAGGAGATTATTAAGGACGATAAACTTGCAACAATTTGTTGTAAGATGGCTGATTACCTAGGGAGCTACTAAGAATAGATAGTGTAGAGGCTACAAGAAACAAGGATTTGGACCACTCATCATCATAGAGAGATAGTTTTGTTTTTCTGCAGTTTTTTCTTTTATTGATAACACAATTTTTACAATTACTTTAGAAAAGATATAAATATTTTGATTAGGAGATTTAGAATAATAGTTGGGATTTTGAGATTTTAACTAATATTGTTTGTACCATTAATTTTGAAGGTTCACGTACGTAGAACAAAATTTTGAGAATCATTATATGAGATATTGTTTATTGAAAACATTTGAGTGTGAATTTTATTTCATTATTTTATTTCAATATATAATGTTATATCGTATATGTTTTTTATTATTCCAGTATTCTTTGGACCTTACCTTTCACATGTAAAGCATAGATATTGAAGCACGAATATAACCCTGAGATAAGAGAATTAAAAAGTGTGATACAATCATAATCATATCATATAAATGATTTTAATTAATTAATTAATTAATTAGCTAATTAATTGCTTGGCGCACTAAGATTTTGAATATCACAATAATATATATATATATATATATATATATATATATATATATATATATATATATAAATAATTAAATTTTTTTTTGGTACGCCTCTGTAAAATTAATAAGTTGAATACGATTTCGTTGAAAAGTTATCGTTAAGGGCTTCGTTAAGTGCGATGTTGCCAAGTAATCACCTTCAATTAAAAATTGTTTTAGTATACCAATGAGGATTATTTCTAATGAATCAAATAATTTCCACGTGTTTTTTTCTTACATCTGTTACTAACAAAAATTTATTAAAAATTGAATTGTCGAGAATGACAGTACTATTAGAAATAAGCAAAAGAAACTAAATTACAGAGTTTGTGTATTTTAAACAAAAGATAGGAGCACATATTTAAAACATAAGCTATTTATAACGCTTAGGCATAATTATATTTTTGAATTAACTACTGGGAGACGGTCGGTTGACTATCGGTACACTTTCGTTATGTCAATTTATTATTATGTACATTTAGTATTGTATTCAGTTCTGCTTTTTAATTTTCAGTTTTTTAAACATGTGATCAAAGTCACTCCTCTCGAAAAGGGAAAGTGGTCAGTGGAAATCAAGGACCTGAAATCTAAACTTAGTGAAACAAAGACATTCGATGCCATTTTTGTATGTATTGGAAATTATTCTACTCCCTTCATACCAAAATTTCCCGGTAGTGAAAACTTTCAAGGAACGATCATTCATAGCCACGATTTTAGGAAACCAGATCGGTTTAAAAATCGAAAAGTACTCATTGTTGGTACGGGTCCTTCAGGAATTGATATTGGTAGACTCATTCGTAAAGGATCAGATAATGTAAGTATAATTATTGCTCTTGGCAATTAAAAAAATTAAAATATGTCACCACCTACAAGAACAAGTTTATGCGTTACCAATTCTTCTTCTTGTAGTTCCTTCTCCGTACCTTCCGTACCTTATTGGCGGCTGCTCTAAAAAGATCTACTGAGCTGCAACTATACCACTCTCGTAGGTTTCTCAGCCAGGAAATTCTTCGTCTTCCTATGGATCTTTTACCTTGCATTATGAGCCTTAATATCTCATCTCTGGTAATCATTTATCATCTCTGGTAATGTGGCCTAAATATTCCAGCTTTCTTGTTTTGATGTGCTTTATGACCTCGCAATCCTTTTGTAGCCTTCTTAACACTTCTGCATTTGTAACTCGTTGGGTCGTTCTGGAGGCATTAAAAAAAACTAATTACAAGGCGCCATCTTCAAAGAGCTCTACCTTAGGAAGCATTTACGGACTTGGTGAATTGGGTTAAATTGTCTTAAAATTATCTGAGGAATCTCCGATCTTTGTTTGTCAGGAGAGTTCCTAGACAGCCTGTATAAAGTTAACTTTTAATTCACAGAAACTGGTCAGTAAAAGTGCTTATTCTCAACGGGAAAAAGCTATTTGAACATGCATGATGCGTTAGTTCACAAAACTCCAAACATTACTATTCGGGAAATCGTTGATTATTATTCAGTTATACCAGGAATTGGGAACCCAATAATTTATCGATTGTTAAAAGAAAGGAAAGCTGGAGGAAGTGTCAAGCCAAAAAAAAACATCAGAAAGAAATTTATGGAATCGGATCACTTTGTTAACCCGCATTACTTCGTTAAGTTCATATTTTTTATTTACATAAAGAAATACCTACCATCGACAAGATTTGGAATAGTATTACAGAAGACAATGAACTACCGCATTTTGGGCGAACAAAATTGTGAAAGTGTCTTAAGTAAATAGGGTTTTCGTGGGAAAAATCTAACTAAATCTTGACAAAGATTATATTGTTTGTTGGAGAAACGAATATCTAAGAACGATTGAAAAGTTCCGAACAGGAGGAAATCAATTTATGATTTAGACGAAAACTGGTTAAACGAAGGGCACACTGTTTCAAAATGTTAGGTTGATAAAAATATTTTCAATTCGCGATAGGCTTTTATGGATGGTTATTCCTCTGGTTTGAACCCACCTATTGGAAAAGGTCGTAGACTAATAATTACTCATATTGAATCTGAAACTGGATTTGTAAATGGTAGTTTATTACAATTTACTTCGAGAACCGCCAAAAATTATCTTGAGGAAATGACTGCAGGCGTATTTGAAAAATGTTTCTTTCAAGTAGTTAGCAATACGCTACAAAATGCTGTCATTGTAATGGATAATGCAAGTTAGAATACCATTCTCTTTTAATTGAAAAACTATTAAGTTTGTTGAGGGAAAAGCATGAGATACTCAATTGGTTAAAATAAAAAGAGATCACATTTGATAATACGATGACTAAAAAATAACTCATGAATATCGTTCAACAAAAATAGAATAATTGAGAACTCCCGAGCTCCATCTGAGAAAACTCATACATCTACCGTAAAAAGAGCTCTTAAACAACTTAAAGCAAATACCCCCGCAACATCAGAATACTCACGTGCCTTCTCATTGGATGAAATAAACGAAGCGCTTAACCAAACTAAAACAGGAAAAGCAGCAAGCTTCGATGGAATGTATCCAAAGTTTATAGTCCATACTGGTACAAAAACACGACAGTGGCTCAAAAAATTCTTTAGCGACATTGTGAATACAACTGTGCTACCCCCAGAATTCAAAAGAACAAAAATTATCGCAATCCAGAAGCCTGGCAAAGACAACAAGCTGCCTGAAAGTTACCGGCCTATTACCTTACTCAGTTGCTGTTATAAATTACTAGAACGACTTTTATATAACCGAATATGTAACACGATTGAGGATGCTGTACCAATTGAACAAGCTGGATTTAGAAGAGGACGAAGTTGCTGTGACCAAGTGCTGTCCTTAACTACATTTATTGAAGCTGGCTTTGAAAGACGCGAAAAATCTGCCATAACATTTATAGATCTCACGGCTGCCTATGACACGGTGTGGAGAGAGGGCCTTATTTATAAGCTGATGAAAATCATACCTTGCCTCAAAACTTGTCAGCTGATAAACAATCTACTGACTAACAGACTGTTTCAGGTATATATAAATGATGCACAGAGTAACGTTAGAAAACTCAACAACGGCTTACCTCAAGGCTCAGTGCTAGCTCCTTTATTATTTAACCTTTATACAGAAGATATACCTGAAACAAAATCGAGAAAATTTGCTTATGCTGACGACCTGGCCATTGGCTTCCAAGATAATAGTAAAGAAGCAGGAGAACGAGCTCTAAACGAGGACTTATCTACACTAAGTAACTATTTTAAGAACTGGCGCTTACGTCCTAACACAAGCAAAACTGAAACCTGTCTCTTTCATCTGTCGAATCAACTTGCGGGCGATACTCTCAATGTAACTCTAAATGACACAGCTATCAAACATAACAACAACCCCAAATATCTAGGTGTCACACTTGATAGAACACTCACCTTCAAAAGTCATCTTACAAACGCAGCCGGTAAACTAAGAACACGAAATAACTTAATATCAAAACTTGCTGGAACAACTTGGGGTGCTTCTGCAGATACTCTTCGGACCTCTGCTCTAGCTTTGGTTTTTTCAGTGGCAGAATATTGTGCACCAGTATGGCTAAATAGTGCACATACAAGCAAAATCGATGTCCAACTTAACCAAACCATGAGAATAATCACTGGAACAATAAAATCAACGCCAGTGAGATGGCTGCCTACTCTGAGCAATATTGCTCCACCAGATCTACGCCGTACAGCAGCATTAGTGAGAGAGTACCAGAAAATTGTAGCCAACGTACAATTACCAATACATCAAGATATCCCAGACATCTCAAAAGAGCACCAACGATTGAGATCTAGAAATCCTCCAATACGATCAGCCCGAAAAATTGGTAATTCCTATGATATACATAGGCAATGGACAACAAGATGGATGCCAACAGTAGAATCGGACTATATTAAGATATCCACCCCAACTCAGGGTTTCATCGGATCAAATCTGCCCCGGTCCATTTGGGCAAGGCTTAATCGTATACGTACCGGACATGGTAAATGTGCTGATTCGCTATTCAGGTGGGGTCGTGCAGAAAGTCCACAGTGCGATTGGGGAGAATCTAGACAGACCATAAGCCATTGTGTTTCAGACTGCTTGAATCGTGCCTACCGTGGAAACCTCCAGGACTTTGCGAAATGTTCCCCAGAAGCAATTGAATGGCTATGTAAATTGGACATTAATATTTAGTGTCATTCATTCTGTTCATTCTATTTTTACTATTTTTAGTGTTTGAATAATATATATAATATATATGTGTATATTATTGTAATTGTATTTGTATATTTATCGTACTGTGAAAGTCCATACGCTAAATAAATAAAAATCGTTCAACAACATAAATAAAGATATAAAAAATATGTAAATGATGAAAAAGCTAAAGATCGCGGAATAACTGTACTTCGTTTACTCCCATATCATTGTGAAATTTGCCCTATAGAGCTAATATAGATACAAGTAAAAGGTGAAAAAGCGAAAACTACAGTACATTTAAATTAGTTGATGTGAAAAGACTTTTACAGGAAGCTTTATCGAAAGTCACTGCAGAAAATTGGAAACAATGTATATACAGCATGCGATATTTTTTTGAACATGCCATTTATTTACAATCTGTAATAAGGATTACAATAAGTACATTGTTTAATTAGATTACAAGAGACTTGCAAGAGACTGTCCAGTGACAATAACCTATTAAATCATAATTTTAGTAACAAAATTATTTTTGAATAATATAATGTTTATAATAAATAAGAGAAAACATTTTTTCTTCTTCTTCTTAGGGTGCCTGTCCGTTCCGAACGTTGGCGATCATTCTGGCTATTATGATTTTGTTGATTGCTATACGAAATAGCTGTGTTCAGGTCTTTCTATACCATGCTCTCAGGTTAGCAAGCCAGGATATTCTTCTTCGTCCTGGGGCTCTTTTTCCTTCAATTTTACCCTGCAAAATGCATTGGAGTAGCTCGTATCTCCCTTGATTTCTCATTATATGTCCCAAGTACTCCAGCTTACGGCTCTTCACAATATTGACCAAATCCGCGGTTGTGTTCATCCTCCTCAGTACTTCTTCATTGGTGACTTTGTCTGTCCATAGTATCTTCAGGAAATTCAAACATCAAAACAACAAAAAAAACATTTTTTAATCTAAAAATTTAAAATCTTGTTGGTAGATCGCTTGGAGTAAGGCGCTTTAGCCTTCTGTTTGCCTGGGGCCTCATAAGGTTCTTCGCTAGCCTGTTGGGGTGGATTTGCAGTCGTCTGTCATATTTTTGGCAGTAACTGGCAATTTCTTCTTTGACAATTTTCATTTGAAGATCGCGATTGATGAATTCATTGGGCATGTACGACGGTGAATTTGTGATGGTGCTGAAGGTCTTCGATTGGAATCTCTCCAGTATGTCAATATTGGATCTTGATGTAGATCCCCACAGTTGGATCCCATAGCTCCATATTGGCTGTATCACTGACTTGTATACTAGGATTTTATTGTACAAATTCATTTGTGATCTTTTTCCTATTAGCCAGTACATTTTACTGAGTTTCAGACCTAACTATTTTCTTTTCGTGAATATGTGTTTCTTCCATGTTAATCGGCGGTCCAGTTGTATACCTAAGTATTTTACATCATTCTTTTTTTGTAGTATTTGGTTATTTGAGACGATTGAGCATGTACCTTTTCGATTAGTGAACGTTATATGTACTGACTTGATTTCGTCATGTTTGTAACCAAATCTTTACTTTGTCGAGATTGGTATGGAGCAGCTGTGAGGCGATATACTACGGGTTTGAGTGAGCCACAATGATTGCTGTGTCGTCTGCGTATGTGGCTGTAACGATGTTTTGACTTGTAGGAAGATCTCCTGTGTAAAGTACAAACAGGTCCAAGGACACTACCCTGTGGTACTCCAGCTTTAATTGGATATAAGTTAGTGCACTGATCCTTAACGTTTACAAGGTAATGCCGGTCGGAAAGATAGGACTTAAGGATTACAAAGTAGTTGAGAGGAAGGACTTGTCCTATTTTGTATAGCAGGCCAGTGTGCCAGAGTTTATCAAAAGCCTGCGAGATATCCAAAAAGGCTGCAGAACAGTATTTCTTCTCTTCTAAGGTGTTTATGGAATTGCAGATTCGGTGAATTTGCTCAATGGTAACATGCTGTTGTTTAAATCCAAACTATTGGTTGGGTATTAGCTGCTGTTGTACCAGTATTGGTTGTAATCTGCCTAGTAGTAGTTTTTCAAAAACCTTTGACATCACTGAAAGTAGACTGATAGGTCTATAAGACATAACTTTTTCTACAGATTTGCAAGTTCTTAGGATTGCGTTAAAAATCTGTGTTAAATATTGCACTCCTGTCTTGGGAAGTTCTTTTAGAATTCTTGGAGTGATTAAGTCGAACCCTGGGGACTTCTTCGAATTCAGATCTGTTTGGCGTTTATTGAAAACTTGTTTGGCAATGAATTTCTCCAATGGTGCTTCTAGTTGGTATAGAGATTCTATCAGCATGCGATAATGGAGGAAGAAAAGTTATGGAACGAATGCGTAGTAGAACCCATTATCATTTAACCAAACGACACAACTGCAGATGATGATGATAAACACGATATGATATAATAACTGAACTGTGATATTTATTTATTCATACTTATTAGTTATTTTATAGACAGAAATTGCTTTAAACAGTTTGTTTGCTTTTACTCGACACTATACTAGAACTGTATAGACAGGTTTGGCAGTTGAAATGGGTAATATGAGATATTACAAAAAGGCTCTAAATCTAAAGATTTATCAATTTTTTAGTGGAACTATTTTTAAGTTAACAATCAAAATCCCACACTCATTATTTTGCTCATAACTTAAAAACTTGTCTATTTAGAGATTTCACGTTAACAGACAACTTTTTCAGAAATTAACTTTATTTTAAATTAAATTTCGCAAAAACTATTCAACTGATCTGGCCCATCTTTTGTACACAATTCAAACTTGATAAGTTATTTAAATAAATTATTTAGTCATTTGAATAAATTTTCATAAAAAATACAAAAGCTGTTAACAATATTCAAAAACAAAGATATTCTTGTTTATTTTGCAATAACTTTTTTGTTTATTAACCGATGTTAATTTAGCGTATCTCATTTTGTGTATATTTTTTTAAGTTGTCTGTTGACGTCAAATCTCTAAATAGACGTTTAAGTTTTTAAGTTATGAACAAAATAATTGTTTTTTTTTAATATTTCCACTAAAAAATTGATGAATCCCTAGATGTGAGTCTTTTTGTAATATATCATACTACACATTTCAACTGCTAATAAATTAAAATTGTAATAAAATTTCATTTTCCAAACATTTATACCCAGTTTCCCGGCACTGAATCTGTAAATTCTTCCTTTTCTTTTTTTTTTTTTGACCGACGAACCTATTTTATCAGCTACCTAAATATCATAACCTTAGGAAAATACAACGAAAGATAGCGATTAAAGACACATTTCTAATAAAGAAATGCTTACGAGTCGCTTTAATTTTTTGAACGACCCTCTAGTGTTTCGGGCTCATTTCGGAATTTATCATGAGGTGTTATCAAGCTTAAGAGAACAGAATATAAACTTGTACGGTATAGAAAATATTTTCAGCAAAATATTTCTATGTATATTTTTCTCTCTATCATCCACTCGCTTGTGTGTGTGTGTGTGTGTGTGTGTGTGTGTGTGTGTGTGTGTGTGATATTTTTTGGGTTGGAAATACTTTTACGTATCATTAGAACTATATATTGCTCTTCCTGTATGTTATTGAAGTCATTGCTTCTCTTCTTCCAAGCGTTTCTATTTTCAGCTCGTCTCTTTTTAATGCAGCGAAGATCCTGGAGGACTTCCATCGCGAATGTGCTGATCTACATCCCAAAGTTTCCTTCGGTGAAAGCATTTCTTCTACTATAGTCTCTGGTCGAATTTTATAACTGCTTCCAGAGTATTCCGCAGCAAGTTGAAACAAGGACACACGAAGAACACGTGTTCCGCAAGTTCACTGACCTCCGGGCAGGTTGGGCACTCTTCAGAATCGTCATGTTTAAAGCGATAAAGATGTGCTTGAAAACAGCCATGTCCTGAGAGCATCTGCGTCAGATAGTAGTTGACATCGCCATGTTTGCGGTTCAGCCAAACATTCACCTATGGTATAAGAAAATGCGTCCATCTGCCAGTTGTTGCGGAATCTCTCTGTAATTGCCATTGATTAATGCTGTTTTGCCATTCTCTTCTTTCTCGGCACATTGTAGATGTAGTAGACTCCCTTTGCCTATAAAGGGGCTTCCTTTCTTCAGCTACCACTCCAATAGGTAGCATCCCCGCTATGACGTATATTGCATCCTCAGATATAGTGAGGAATCCGCTGGTGACTCTTAAAGCAAAGCTCAAACGATATACTGATGCGACCTTTCTCCGTGATTCCTGGGTTCTGAGGGTGTCAGCCCAAATCGATATTCGGTATGTTAATACTGACATTCACCTGTTTACGACAGGGAATAAGCACTGCCTCCGTTCATGTTCATCTACTGGCAGATTCTCTCGAAGATGATGTCGAACGAGAGATTTATTTTTTCAAAGTGCTTTGCGACGATCACAACAGCTACCTCATCGGCGTATGCCACGAGCCTAGCATCTCTTGGTAATTCTATTTTTAGCAACCCTTCATATATAATATTCAATAAAAGAGGGCCTAGTACAGAGCCCTGTGCTCTTCGCCAGTTATTTTATATTCCTTCAGACTTTGTGTCATACTTCAAAAGTAGATCAGTGAAGTAGCTAGGCATTATCCTCCTTAGATATGCCGATACCCCCATTTCGGTTAAAGCTCGCATAATGCAATTCCAGTTAGCGGAATTCAAAGCATTTTTGATGTCCAATGTTGCCACCAGACAATACTTTTTCGTACTCTGCTGTTTCGATTCTTTGATGGATTATCCGTTCTAATATCTTGTCAGCTGTATCCAGCATACAGAGTGGATGATAAGATGATGGTTTCTCTGGTGGTTTCTTCCTATTTGGGAGAACCACCAATCTTTGTTGTTTCCATCATGTGCGGTAAAGTATCCTCCCTGAGACATGTTTGTAAATCTCCAGGAACATTACCGGCGATTCTTTGATGACGGCTTTTAAAGTGGTGTTTGGGATTCTATCTAAGCCTGAAGCTTTATTACTTCCTACACTATTATGTGTGTGTGTGTGCGTGTGTGTGTATGTGTGCGTGCGAGCATGCGTGTGTTTGTGTGTGATCTTACACCTGAATTGAAGCAACTTGAAATTTTCTTGATTGATGCTCTTTGTCTTCGATGGTACCGTCAACTGAGCATTGTCGATCAGGCTGTAAGCCCCGCTTCTTTTTCGACGGTTTTAGAATTTCACTTTTTGTGTAGATTACAGGGTGTGGCCGCTCTATATTTTATTACAATGATATTTTTTATGCTGGATTCTTTTAAAAGCTTTTTTGACGTCTATTGTGTAGAAAAATAATCAACGCCTGATCATCAATTGACAACATCATAATATGATGCTGTCATGGGTATCACGAATAAATGAAACGTGTATAATCATTCTAGTATGACTGATTTATAATAAACGACTTCAAAAAAAGTGTCGTGTGAATTAACTAGCAAATAATACCCAAATATCTAAGTTGAATTTATAAAATATAATTATAGGTAACAATTTGCCATAGAAGTCCACCTTACGAAGCGTTGCAAATACCTGAAGGGATTAGGAAAAAGTTTCCTATCAAAGAATTCCGTCAGCATTCCATTTTATTCAGTGACGGGTCAGAAGAAACCATAGACGATGTGATACTGTGCACAGGTAAATATTAAATCGTAAGATTTCCTTTTGCTTTTTTTCTATCTCCCTTTTTCGCATTCTGATATTTCTAGGTTCTTTTTTATTTTGTTCCTAATTACTTACCCCTTTAAATTTGTAGCACAGTATAAGTAAAAGAATAAGAGTCGAAGGAGGACTGACAGAGGAAGTAAATATACTTAGAGAAGTTCGACAAGGGTGCTTACTTTCACCACTCTTATTCAACGTCTACAGTGAAGTGATATTTCAAGCTTTATTGGATATTGTGGAAGGTATTCTGGTCAACGGAAATAGCATTAATATCATTAGATATGCGGACGATACGGTCATATTTGCAAGTGACATGGAAGATCTGCAGTACATAATACAACAGGTATACAATGCATGTGAAAGTTACGGGCTGCAAATAAATCTCAAGAAAACGAAATCAATGATATTCTCAAAAATCCACAAAATATAGATAACCTGATCATCAATAATACAACGATCGAAACATATAAATATTTAGGAACGTGGCTAACCGAAGATGGAGATCAAACAAAAGAAATCAGATCTAGAATAAAAATGGCAAGAAACACGTTCATAAAATTGAAGAACTTACTTTGCAACCGTAACCTTAATCTAGAGATCCGCACAAAAATGCTACGTTGTTACGTTTTTTCTACTTTACTATACGGCACGGAAGCGTGGACAATAAAACAGTCTGAAATCAAAAAAATTTAACTCCTTTGAGATGTGGTGCTACAGGAGAATCCACAGAATATCGTGGACTGAAAAAGTAACTAATATAAAGGTGTTACAAAGAATGAAGAAAGAATGTGAAGTCATAAAAACTGTTAAAATTAGAAAGATTAAATATCCGGTCATATAATTAGGGGCGAGAAGTACGTATTGTAGCATTTTCAATTTCATTGATTCTTTGAAGTATATTGAAATCCCCTCGTATATGAAATATATTGAAACTTCCTTATATATGTTTAAAAAATAAAACGAAGAATTTTTCCGTGTTTGTTAGTTCGTATCTTTCAAGTTCAATTTGCATTGCTGGATGTTAATAAAACCATTTCAAAGTTGTTTATTATTTTAAAAATATTTACTTCGGCAATTTCTTTTAATGTTTTATTCGAAGTCGTCTTATATTTTTTTTACGTCGCAAAAGGATATCTACGTCGTTTCGTTGTGTTTTGCTATTTCAGCGTTTTGTTTATTTTCAAGTTATATGAACGAATTTTTAAATTCGTCATTCGTACTTGGGTCGCCGGTAGAGTCAGGTGTGACCTAATAGATTCTTACTTGGTTCGCTGTGTGGATCGCAAGTATGGATCCGCAAATTATCCGTCAAATTTGTGTTCTTCTGTTTTGGGCCCTTTAGTGGAAATATGTGAATTTGTGTAGTATACCAGAATATGGTATAATTTTGAAGCAATATATAGGATGTCTCACCAGTTTGTTATCGTTTTCCTATTTGATCCAATTCTATCTACTTCAGATCTTCGTTCCAGTATGGAAATGGTTTCCTTTTGTTCCAGTTAAGAGTTTTGTCCTTGCGGCTCCAATCCAGAGATAGTAGCAAGTTTTTCAAAGTTAAGTGATTATAAAAAAGATTAAGGTAACTTTTAATATATTAATTTTTCCAAGTTATATGGACATTATTAAAAATTGCTTTCATTAAAATAACAGAATTTGTAATAATTAAAGTTTTATATTATGTTGTCGTAGATAAAAATGTCATAATTTATTCTGTCTTAAGTTGTTATGTTGACATATGACATTTTGCTTTAATCCATTGATGTTATAAGACAATTTTAATTTGATTATTTTATATAAAAGATATTCCATATGTAAGATTAAATTCAATAATATTTTTCATTAACCTAGAAACCATTTAAAATTTTTGTAGCAATATCTTATGTAGATAAAGAACATGTAAGTTTTTATTAATCTGTAACTGTTTGTTGTAACTGTTTGTGGTGACACAAAAATAAATGTTAAATTTTGTTTTCTAACGTTTTGTTTATTTTTTTTTTTTAACTAACCCTTTTTTGAGTTCTATTTGAAAAAGATATGTTTTTAAAGTTTTATAATTATTTCCCTAGTTACAACTAGTGGTTGTAATAGGTATAATTAGGCACCTCAAGTGGCGCCCTATATTAAATTCCTTGAGGTGTTTCCTGTTTATTTTCATTCTGTTTGTCCCAAGAGATTTGTATAAGTACCCCTTTATTTTTTTTGTAGTTGCCCCAATCCAACCCCCATATCTTCAACTTATCCACGACCCAGCTCTCCAACAACCAACTGAGTGCCTTACGCACTAGTTCCGATTATTTTATTTGCCCAATCTTCAACCCCATGTCCTTACCCTGAGGTAAGCAAAATAGTCGTTACAGTATTACTTAGGTTAATTATGCAAGGGAAGATACAAGGAAAGAGAAACCCAGGACGATGCAAAATATCCTGGCTAAGAAATTTGAGAGAGTGGTTCGGTTGCAGCTCATTAGAATTATTCAGAAGCGCGGCCAATAAAATTAAAATAGCGATGATAATTTTCAATCTCCGATAGGAGAAGGAACCTGAAGAAGAAGATAAGTAAAAGATTATCAAATCATGAATGTGTTGCTTGTGTGAGTCCATTTCAAATAGGTAAAGAAATAATAAATAAGACTTACTCACATTCAATTTAATTTAACTATCAGACGACCGGTTTCGCTTTCTACAATATGCAAAGCATCTTCAGGTCTCGATACAAAGTTAAATAAATGCTGAAATGATAAAAACCCATATTAGGGTGTTGTCTAATAAAGATAAACAAAGTAGATGTTGGAAATTACAATAATTATGCCAATATTACATGGCTGTGGTTTTATTTCAAAAAGAGTAAGTTGAATAAAAAGGTATAAAAATTTTAAAAGTTTAAACAGACAAGGTAAGGCCCACAAATTGTTATAAGATAGTCTATTATATAATAATATATATATATATATATATATATATATATATATATATTATATAATAATAATCTATTTTTAGATACAGATTAGGTACAGAATAGTACCAAAGAATATATTATAGAGTCTGTCTATATTCTTTGATATTGATAGTAAAGTCGATAAAAATGTACCTATCAAAAGAAAGTACAAAGCCGGAGAAACTCGAAAGCTTCCGATTGGCTTTAGAATTGACCTTCATTGACTCCCACCGGTTTCCAACTCCAAGACAAGCTGCGTCTACTGAAAAATTAAGCACAAAACTATCAAGAGCCGAGACAAGTATAGTGTTTACAATTTTTTTTTCAGGAGCAATTAATTCATGGATTCGATTTTTTAAGGAACACTTAAATATCGTTATTGACGAATTTTTTAATGTCTAATTTTAATTTATTATATATAGAAAAATATTTAATAAATATTTTTGTATTTATTTTTTATTATAGGTTATTTATACAACTATCCCTTTCTTTCAAAAGAATGCGAAATTAAAGTAGATAATAAGTGGGTAAAATATTTATACAAACATATTATTAACATTAACCACCCAACGATGGCATTTATTGGAATTCCGACCAGAGTGTTTCCTTTTATACTTTTTGGGATACAGGTAAGAAAGTTTTGCAAAAGCTGTCACCTATACATATTCTCTACTATAAACTTGTCTATATTTGTATGGCATAAGATTAAAAACAATTGGTTGTAACGAGTTCCTTTTGAAATACCCATGAAAAAGGGTGATGACATGTCAAGTGCAATATTCTGCTCAGATCACAGAACAATAGCTTTAATGAGTCACACTCATTGAATTGTTAAAACTCTTGAATATGATTAGTGACCCACAATTTGGCTTTAGAAATGGTATGGGCACAAGAAATCCTTTATTCGGCTTGAATGTGCTGACCCAGAGGTGTTTGGGTATGAATCAGTACATGTACTTATGTTTTGTAGATTATGAAAAGGCATTTGATAAGGCTTAACATAAAAAGCTTGTAGATATTGACAGTCATGTAAAATCAAAAATACTGACAGTCGTGATATGAAAATTATATCTAATCCATATTGGAATCAAACTGCCTAGGTAAGAGTTGACAACCAGAACACCCGAGATATCAAAATCCAGAGAGGGGTCACCAATACTGTTCAATGTCTACAGTAAAGCGGTATATAAAGAAGCGCTCTCAGATTCAATAGAAGGTATATCTATTAATGTAGAAGTTTTGAGTAACTTGAGTGCTGCAGACGATACAGTATTAATGACGGATAACAACAATGATTTACAAAACGTAATGCAATGACTTAATGAATGCTGTCATGAATACGGACTCGTCATGACTAAATCAGTAGATGCAAAAATCTAATTGATTGTTGAGGATACTGTAATTGAGAATAAAATAACAAATTCTTAAGAACATGGATAACAACAAATGTAGACCAAACCAAAGAAATTAAGACATGTATTGAAATAGCACGTACATCATTCGTTAAACTTATAAAGTTTCTTTGTTGTCTGGATTGGATATAAGCTTAGGATTACACCTAAGAATGCTTCAGTGTTACGTATTCACTACTCTGCTTTATTACTTGAAATCATGGATATTAAAACAAGTGCATCTGAATAAGTTGATGAATATCATGAACTCAAAGAATATCAAACGTAGAAGTTACTAGAAGAATAGGAAATGAAGCTGAAATAATATTGACTATCAAAAGAAGAAAACTTGAGTAGTTAGGCCATGTTACGAGAGAGCAAAGATACTTATTATTGCAGCTTATTAGGCAAGGTAAAATTCGATGAACAAAATTTGGGAAGACGAAGAATGTCGTGGATAAGAACTTGAGGGACTGGTTTGAATGCAGTGGTACAGAACTATTTAGAGCGGCCGTCAATAGTGTCCGCATATTTATGATGATTTCCAACCTTCAATAGATGGAACTTAAAGAAGAAGATCGTTTAATTTTATTTGGTGTCAGATATGTTATGTTTGGCAAGCTACTTATACGTTAATTCTAGTTTTAATACTTTATCGCCAAAACACCTCTCATATAATACAAAAAGATTCACATAGAAATGTCTTTTTAAAACATGACTTCATTCAAAACAGTTACATGTTAACTCATATTAATAGATGCATTCACAAATGTCTACTTCCCATTCTCTCTTGATTTAAAGAATTAGCCGATAATAAGCTACTCGAGATAAGGAGAAACATTCGTTTTGGATACGTATACCAGTGGTATAACCACCACCAATTCTCTGATCTGACAAATATGAAAAGACTGTCGCAAAGCTAAAGAACAGTCGCTGCTAAACGGATGTGCAGAAATGGAGGAATTGGAAGAAAAACATGACCACTCTAACATACATAAACTCGTTAAAGAAGTGACTGATCATACTAAACCTTGCAGTTTTAATAGTATTGTGAAGGAAAATAAATTAATTACTGATCCCAAGGATCTACTTCAACATTGGAGAAACTACACACAGCAACTATACTCAGACAACCCTAGAAGAAACTATGAAAGTAAATATAAAAGTGAACCCTCTCCCAAAATACTGAAGTCAGAAGTTGTAAGGGTAATCAAACAGAGCAAATGGGGAAAAGCACCAGGCCCAGACGACATATACATATAGGTTCTAACAAGGTTGAGTGAAGACAATATAGACGCCTTGATAGATCTTTTTAATGACTTTTATGGGTCCGGTCAAATACCACAGGATTGGCTTTAATTAACCTTTATGCCAATCTCAAAAAAGCCAAACGCCAATAGTTGCGACCAATTCCGAATGATCAGCTTACTGAGCTAGGTCCTAAAACTCTTCTTAAAAATAATTCACACAAGAATATACAACAGATGTGAAAGAGACATTAACCCCACACAGTTCAGTTTCAGGCAAGGATTTGGCACAAGAGAAGCACTTTATAGCTTAACTGTCATACTTTAGAAATGCAGAGATCAGCAAACATCCATAAAGCATTGGAAGATGTCTTCCTATGCTTTATAGATTACCAGAAAGCGTTCGATTGTGTTCATCATTCATAATTAGTAAGATTGCTCCAGGAACGTTCGATAGATGAGAATGACCTTAAAATCATAAAGAACCTTTATATGAATCAAGTGGCATTTGTGAGAGTAGGACTGGAATCTACATCATATTTCTCAATCGAAACAGGTGTACGACAGGGTTGTGTTCTGTCACCCCTCCTTTTTAATCTTTACTCTGAAACGATATCCGATATAACCTTAAGTGAGACTGAAGATGGAATCAAAATCAACGAACAGACTATTAGTAATCTTCGCTATGTTGATGATAAAATCATAATAGCTGATAGCCAAGATGCGCTACAACGACTAATAGATAGAATAAACACTGAAGTAGAACGACTGGGGTTGAAGATTCATATAGACAAGACGAAGGTAATGATGGCTAGTAGAACACGAAATATGCAATTAAATATAATAGTAAACAATAAGAACATCCTAAAGGTCCCCAAGTTCAGATATCTCGGTAGTTGGATAACTGAAGATCTAAGTCCAGACATAGAGATACGTAGCAAAATTGAGAAAGCCAGAACAGCATTCACTTATATTAGAACCTTGCTAAACAACAGCAGCCTTAACTTAACGCTTCGATATCGCTTTGTCAAATGTTACATTTACTCCATACTGCTATATGGTGTAAAAACCTGGACAATAAAGGCCAATGTGATGAATCGATTGGAGGCCTTTGAAATGTGGGTATTTAGAAGACTACTTAAAATTCCCTGGACAGATCACACAACAAAGGTCAAAGTATTAAATCGAATGGGCAGAGAATGAGAATTGCTGCCAATAATAAAAAGAAGAAAAACTGCTTATCTGGGTCAAATATTTTAAAATTCCAAGTACCAGTTCTTAAAGCTTATTATGGAAGAAAAGATAGAAGGAAAACGGGGTATCGGAAGAAAGAAATACTCATGGTTTAAAAACATAAGGGATTGGACAAACCTCGATGTCCATGCACTCTTTAGAGCCACAGAAGATCGAGAGGAGTATGCCAGAATTGTCACCAACATCCACTAATTGGATAGGGCACCATAAGAAGAAGAATGCCAGCAACACTACCATAGTAGTCGTTCTTTTCCAGATTCATTAAAAACTCAGCGCTTACCTACTTACACAATGTCTTGTCGACACCATAAAGAAAGTATTGTTTTGCCAAAATGAAATTTTTAGTCACGGTAAAGACTCATGAGCATTATCACATTTATTTTTACGATCAAAAGTTTCTTCTTCGAACTAATCATGGAGCTGAAAGGTACTTCTACAGTTTTGTATTACAAAAATTGATCAAATTTACTTTATCGAAAGACACCATCTTGTAAAGATTGGATTAACAAAGAATTTAAAATGAAATCAGCATTATCCCGACAAAGGTCATAAAATGGATTTTAAAAATTACAAAACTCTAGTTAGATCAACCGAGAGGAATTTATATCGAAATGTGCCCTAATGTTAAAAAATGCTCAACACACAGACCCTCATAAATTAATTTTTTACTTTTATTTAAATAGTTTTAATTTTTATTTTAGATTCGCTTCTTCTTGGCCTATCTTAAAGGTAACTTTTCGATAAGCAAAGACAAAATGATGGAAGATCTCGAAACTTTTATGAATAATCGGAAAGCAGAAGGACAGGCTCCTCACTTTGTGGGTACAAAACAAGGTGAATACATGGAAGATTTGGGAACAATTGCTAAAGTCAAGAAGGTTCCTCCAGTATTTGCTAAATTGTATAAATACGTTCACAATGAAGGCAAAGGAAATATTTTGACCTATAAAATATTAAATGATAATGATTTTGAAATAGTAAAATTTGTGTAAAACTTGTTTGCCGTATTTATTATATGTAACAGAATTTTTACAATTTTATGTAATATTCAGTTCAGATAGATGCAGTCAAGTACAGCCAATTCAAGATACGTGCCTATCTTCCATCATGTATATATATACATGTTTAAATAATATGTAAACATCAAATGTTATTTACACTGTATATCTGTTTATAATATATGTTTCTTGTTATCCTTTTTTTAGTGCCTTCCCATCAAATTTATATTAACAACATAAATAGTAAATAAAAAAGTCTTTCTTATCTGTTCTTATGATTGTTTGTAGTCTGTATCACTTTTCTTGTAAACAACGTTCAAATATTATATTTACTGTTAATTAATAGCTCCTTGTAGGTTTCTTTTTCGTTTCATTTAGTTTTTTTATCGTTAGATGTTCAAGATGTCTGTGATATCTTTAGCAGCCGATGAAATATCAACAATTTAAAAGCCTTTAATTTGCATAAGGCATTGATCTTTAGTTTCCAAGACACCACACCAGAACTACACATTTTTTTTTAATACATATATATATATATATATATATATATATATATATATATATATATATATATATATATATATATATGGACGTTAACCACACGCCTAAGCGATCTAGAATACGCCGACGATATCTGCCTGTTAGGACAAAGGTTCCAAGATGTGGCTGACCAATTGGAAACACTTTCCACTGAAGCCAATAAAATAGGTTTGAAAATCAATATTGGTAAAACCAAATCCATGAGAATAAATGCAAGAAACAACACGCTATTCACCATTAATAACATGCAGATTGAAAATGTGGAAAACTTTACGTATCTTGGAAGTGTCATAACAGAAAGCGGAGGTACAGAAGACGATATTCGTATGAGGATACGAAAAGCGCAACAAGCTTTCAGCATGCTCAACCCTGTTTGGAGGTCTGGAGAATACACTACGAGGACAAAGATCCGCATATTCCAGTCAAATGTCATGTCTGTACTACTTTACGGATGTGAAACCTGGAAAGCGACAAAAACCCTTACAGACAAACTGCAGGTCTTTGTTAATAAATGTCTACGAAGAATTGTTCGTATTTTCTGGCCTAACATCATCAGAAACGAAGACTTACTACACCTGACCAAACAAAAGAGGGTAGTAAATGAAATAAAGTCCAGAAAGTGGGGTTGGATCGGTCACACACTCCGAAAAAATAACTCCAGTATTGCAAAGACTGCCCTAGAGTGGAATCCCCAAGGAAAACGAAAAAAAGGTCGCCCAGTACAAACTTGGAGAAGATCCATCATGGACGAGATAAGAAAACAAGGAAAGTCTTAGAATGAGGTGAAGGCCTTAGCGCAAAATAGAAGAATATATATATATATATATAATATATATATATATATATATATATATATATATATATATATATATATATATATATATGGTATATTTGCTTTGCCAAGATAAAGATAGTCTGCAAAGACCTATCCACGGACTTATCATAAGAGCAAAAAAATTTAATATGACAATCCCATTTGAGAAAACTAAAACAATAGTAACCAGCAGAGAACCAACCAAATGCAAAATAGATATTGATGGCATCAGTACTGAACAAGTAATGAAAATAAAATACCTTGGAATTACATTGTCCAGCTATGGAAACCTGGACAAAGTAGTGAGATATCAAATATAAAAACCAAACAGATACATTAAAACAGAATTTTCATGGGGGAAGATTTGGTCGGGCAACGAAATTTTTTTATGCTACCTCCATTTTAAGTCCCTAAAGTTTGAGCTTTTGTTTATTTAAAGTGACAAAATTCCAGTATCTGTTATTCTGCGTACCAACTAAAACCACCCTCTCCTACTTGTGCACAGTTAACTGTCGCACATACCGTACTCCGAAAGTAGGATGGCCGCTATAAGACTGACGACATTTTTTGAACACTCCATTCTCTTATCTATATCTTATCTCTGTCGTTGGTCCGGTTAGCATTTCTCTTCTTCTTCTTTCTTTATAATTACAAATATTAAATATGAAACTAGAGACAAAGTACCAATAACGCCCAATAGAGTGGTCTCTCTCATTGTAGCAACTTGTATTGCAACAATGTACTCGAGTAGAAACTACGAGTGTTTTTGATGATGAGCGTCCCGGGAGACCAAATGAAGTCACCACGCCGGAAATGATCAACAAAGTCCATGACATGATTATGGCAGATCGTTGATTAAGCTACACGAGTTAATAGAGGTCCTAAACATTTCCTACGAACGCGTACACAACATCATTCACTACCATTTGGACATGAAAAAGCTATCCGCGCGATGGGTGCCGCGTTTGCTGACAATCGATCAAATGCAAAAACGTGTGACCACTTCGGAGACGCTTTTGGCGATGATACGGTGCGATCCGAAGGATTTTTTTCGTCGATTTATCACCGTTGATGAAACCTGGGTGCATTATTACACACCGTAACTCAAAGAACAGTCGAAACAGTGGCGCAAACGCGGCGAAGGGCCGTCGAAGAAAGCAAAGAGTGCACATTCGGCCGGCAAAGTGATGGCGACTGTTTTCTGGGATGCGAAGGGCATCATCCACATCGACTACTTGGAAAAAGGAAAAACAATCAATGGTGAGTACTACGCAGCATTATTGGATCCATTCGATGCCGAATTGCGTCGAAAATGCCCCGGTTTGGAACGCAAAAAGTGCTCTTTCACCAAGACAATGCACCGGCTCACCGATCGGCCGTCGCCATGGCAAAATTACACGAATTGGGTATGAATTGGTTGAACACCCACCGTATTCGGCAGATCTTGCTGCCAGCGATTTTTTCCTGTTTCCAAACCTAAAAAATGGCTCGGAGGACGCTGTTTCGCAACAAATGATGAAGTCGTAGCTGAAACTTTGGCCTATTTTGAAGATCTCGAGCAAAAGTACTATTCGACTGGGATAAAAAAATTTGAACATCGTCCTAAGTGTATCGAGCTAAAAGTGGACTATGTTTATAAAATAAATCGATTTAATTCCAAAAAACTTGTTTTTTCTATTGTTTTTTCTATCAAAGGCTAGTTTTATATTAATCCATCCTCGTAAAACATAAGTTATCTGGGAGAAATTTTTAATTAAAAAATATATCTATAGAACATGAATGGTTATTGTCACTATGAATACGTGGAGAATGATATCAAGTCCGATAATACCTACTAGATACTTTACGTATTCTTTGCTTTACACAATTGCACATCAGAGAAACAACAACTATGAAATTGGACCAACTATGAGTGTAAGAGAAACAACTTTACACAAACGACAAAGGCTTACGGTAGAAACTTGTACATTGGAATTCAGAAATAAAGGAATTATTAAACTGAAATGCGTTAATACACATAAAAAGGTGTACCTAACCTAATTGTCTTGATTGAAAATTAACAATAAACTTAAGAAACAGAAAGTGATAGTCAATAGTAACTAGAATAATAAGTAGCAAGAATCAACAAATAAAAGGAATTTCATTACTATGCTGCATTTATATTAATGTAGAAAAGGACCCTTAAACATACCTTATCTAATATTTTTTAAATATATTTTAGTAAACTAGAGGCAGACTGTAAAGAGAGTAGTTTTTTTTTTATCTCAGAACACGTATTAGGGAAACAAATATTGGTACTGCTTATCATAATTCTTCAATCATGGAATTTTTATCAGGAATTTTGTATCTTTATTGATATTTTGATTTCTTAAAACGCGTATGTTTACAACCCTTTAAACATAACTTTGTCTCTATGATTTATTTATGTACAACATTTCTAACACCCCCTGTATATGTCATAACCTTAAAAAAGAAGAAGGGAATTCATAATAAAATAAGTAACATAACCTTAATGTTTGACAATTTCAAATGGTCTCTCTTAGCTTAAATTTTACACTAATATACAAAGAGATGAATGAAAAGGTAAATTATAATTACCAAAAATGAGCAAAATATGGGTTTTTACGTTTTTATTTATTTTATTATTGTCCAATAAGGTCAAATGTAATCGCCCGGAATGCATTAAACTGAAAACTGCAATTACTCAAAACATTGAACACAATGGATTCCACAGAGATATATGGTGGTTAGTGGAAACTTCTGAACCATCAACAGAATCGTGGTTAAAAACAGAGTGCAATCTAGCTCTCCGTTTGGATGTTTCAAGGGATATGTATGTCAATCCAGATGAAATTGCTGAGCTGAATAGAACTGGTGAACTTCAAGCCTTGATAGATGGAAAAGTCAATGTTGAAATACCTGCTCATGAAGCCGACGAGCATATTTTGTACGTCTATTTAAATAACTCTTTAATTAAAAAGTTAATGCTCACAATACCTATTCACTTGAGATATCAAAGAAGCCAAATCACTGGAGGATTTGGAAAAGTTAATTTACGTAAACCAAGTTTGCTTATGTGGTGTCCTAATAATTTTAACAGTGTTTGTAATGATGGATTAAAAGTTGAAGCTCCTTGTGATGAAAAATCCCAAGCAAGTTGTGTTTGGAAAAATATTTCCTATCTTGCCCACTTTGAAGATGCTGAACTTTTTGTACCAGTTGGAGATTTGGATCACTATCCCCTAGTATCAATTCTCACACTGTTGTTAGGCTGTGCTGGTTGTATTTATATATTAAGTGTATTATCAACTACTTCTATGTGATGTAATAAAACCAAAAAAACATGCATATATGTCATGAGCAGCATATTTTATTTAAAAAATAAATGTGCAAAATAAAATTTTTATCTAAAAATTAATTTTTGAATGAGTAATTGAATAACTAATTTTAAATGTGTGTAAAAAATGTGAATTTGATAAGTAGGTTATGAACATAGTGATCACACATGTGATCTTAAACTATTTAGGCTATAGTTGTTTAGAAACAACTATAGTTTATAATAACAACTCACTAATTTAAAATAATCTGTTTCGAACACAATTTTCGGGATGGAAATTGAAACTTCGTAACAATTATAAAATGTAATTTTCATTGCAATCATGTGTGGCTTATAAACATAATATTACAAATTATTAACACACAGCTACTTAATAAAAGGTTGCAATCAGTATGCTATACTTATTATCACAATACTTAAATCAAGATGACTTACAAATAATTTATTTTTTAAACTTTGAATTTTTGGTGCATCATGGTGGTATCCCATCGAGCAAAAAGACAAAAGAGGGAATCTAATCCTTATGAAAAGGAGACCAAAAAAGTGGCCTCTAATGGCGGTCATGTCCGGAAATGCGAATGCGCCAAATTTCAATTTTCTGACACTTAACAACATAACCCAACTAAATTTGATGTCAAACAAGGAGAGAGACTCTCTTTCCTTGTTTAAAGTGGCCTCTAAAGATCGCACTTCCTGTCTAACAATATTTTTGCCCCCACTACCTTTACATTCCCTTTTTTTGTCTTTTTGCTCGATGTGGTATCCATAATAATTTTTTATAGTGGAAACTATGGATTTGACCAAATATTTTTCTGTCAGAAACTAGTGCTCAGAATTATTATAAAAATGAGATTTGGAGCATCTTGCAGAATAGTTTTTGAAACTAACAGTATTTTAACAGTGGTTTCAATATATATGGAGGAATCTCTAACAATAGAGAGATTATATTTACTCCATTCACAAATTGACTGTACAGAAAAAGGTGCCAATAATTATTCTTGCTTGAGTTTGTGTAATAATCAATTTCCCCGTGACCTTAAAGTAACGTAAAAATTAGCTCAGTATAAAAAATATGTGCATAAATTCCTCATGCAAATTGAACCAAACAAGGTAATTGATTTGATGACTTCAAATATATAACATGATTTCGGTAACTTCTTTTTTTCTCTATTTGAACACATTTTTCGCTCTACGTCTTTGTATACAGGGTGGTCCTTAAGTAATTGTACAAAAAAAACCGTAGATTCTAAACTTTAAAATATTACCATTTAAGTCAAGTTGCTTTAATAAAATGTTGATATTAAGAAAGATACAGGGTGTTAAACTGGAAATTTAAAATTTTATTTTTCGCTCTAACTTTAATGTTTGTCAACATTTATGTATAAAAATTTACAGCTAGGTACTATTAAATATCAGAAATTATAATTTTATGTATACTTTGATGTAGCTGATAGAGGGCGCCACACATGCCACATATGTGGCATATATTTGCACGTAACTTTTTTGCTCTTTAAGCTACCGGCATTTTTAATAAAAAATATTAAAGATACGTTATTTTAACAAAAAAAAGGTATACTTGTTAATATCTTCAAAACTCAACAGATTTCGAGATAATCGCATTTTAGAAATCAACTACATAATTTTGATTTATCGCAATTACTCCAGGCAACGAAAGAAAATGAAAGAAAAACATCAATGCTACTAAATTTTGGTATAAAATACCTTTAAGTTAATATTTAATTAATTATTAAATAAAATCAATAGTAGAATAAAATAATAGGACTTGATAAATAACAGAATAATTGGATTTTACGTCAAACATTTTACGTTTTGTATTAAATTAAAGTCATAATTAAAACATTTTATTTACAAACTAAATTAACAAATAGTTAAAGTAAATAAAATTAAACTTTTTGTCAAAGTAAGTGTTTACTATGTCCATCATTTTCTTTAATTCATTTGTCAATACATTCCATAAAATATCGTCTCATATTAAATAGCGTCATTGGTTCTGAAGAAACTGCTGCAGTATTTATTATAAGTGTTATAAGTATAATAATAAATATTTTTTTTTAATGTTTATGAATTAAATAATTATATTAATATCTCACCACAAGAACAAGACTACCATGAACAATCCAACGTTCAGGAAAGTTGTATTTAAATACTGTCTCACTCCGCTTTCTCTGTAATGTAATGGTTTACCATCTTGTAGAAACCACATATTTCGCCTTAAATTTGATGACAATTCTTTCAATATATCAATAAAATTATTTTATAAAAAATGTAAATAAATCTCGTTATTCAAATTGCAAGATAATTCGCATATTCGTAAAAAATAATTATCAATGGTTCCAAACCATAGGACATGCATTTTAAATATAAAGTTTGAATGATGTTTTACGAATATGCGAATTACTTTTCAATTTGAATGGTGAGATTTATTTACATTCTTTACAAAATGATTTTATTGATTTATTGGAAGAATTGTCATCAAACTTAAGGCGAAATATGTGGTTTCTACAAGATGGTACACCATTTAAATACTTCTTTAAACTTTCCTGAACGTTGGATTGTTCATGCTAGTCATATTCTTGTGGTGAGATATTAATATAATTATTTAATTCATAAACATTTCAAAAAATTACTTATAACACTTATAATAAATCCTGCAGCAGTTTCTTTATAACCAATGACGCTATTTAATATGAGACGATATTTTATGGAATGTATTGACAAATGAATTAAAGAAAATGGTGGACATAGTGAACACTTACTTTGACAAAAAGTTTATGGTTTGTTTTGATTATGACTTTAATTTAATACAAATTAAAATAAAATCATGAATGTGTTGCTTGTGTCAGTCCATTTCAAATAGGTAAAGAAATAATAAATAAGACTTACTCACAATCAATTTAATTTATCAGACGACCGGTTTCGCTTTCTACAATATGCAAAGCATCTTCAGGTCTCGATACAAAGTTAAACAAATGCAGAAATGATAAAAACCCATATTAGGGTGTTGTCTAATAAAGATAAACAAATTAGATGTTATAAATTACAATAATTATGCCAATATTACACGTCTGTGGTTTTATTTAAATGATTGAGTTGAATAAAAGGTATAAAAATTTTTTAAAAAGGTTAAACAGACAAGGTAAGACCCACAAATTGTTATAAAATCTCTTCTATTGTAATAAATTAATAAATGAGCAAATAAATAAATAAAATAAAAATTACTTACATGCCGGTACTCTATTAATAGATGTAAGTAATTTTTATTTTATTTATTTATTTGCTCATTTAGTAATTTATTACAATAGAAGAGATTTTATAACAATTTGTGGGTCTTACCTTGTCTGTTTAACCTTTTTAAAAAAATGTTATACCTTTTATTCAACTCAATCATTTAAATAAAACCACAGACATGTAATATTGGCATAATTATTGTAATTTATAACATCTAATTTGTTTATCTTTATTAGACAACACCCTAATATGGGTTTTTATCATTTCAGCATTTGTTTAACTTTGTATCGAGACCTGAAGATGCTTTGCATATTGTAGAAAGCGAAACCGGTCGTCTGATAGTTAAATTAAATTGATTGTGAGTTAGTCTTATTTATTATTTCTTTACCTATTTAAAATAAAATGTTTAAAGTAAAATCCAATTATTCTGTTATTTTATCAGATTCTGTTATTAATTATCCTGCTGATATATTTATTTTATTTAATATTTCGTTAATTATTGACTTTATTAAAGGTATTTTATAACAAAATTCGGAAGTATTGATGTTTTTATCTATTTTTCTTTCATTGCCTGGAGAAAATGCATTAAATCAGAATTATGCAGTTGATTTGTAAAATGCGATTATCTTGAAAACTGTTGAGTTTTGAAGTTATTAACAAGTATAGCTTTTTTTGTTAAAATAATGTATCTTTAGTATTTTTTATCAAAAATACCGGTAACTTAAAGAACAAAAAAGTTAAGTGCAAATGTATGCGACATATGAGGTGTATGTGGCGCCTTCTATTAGCTATACCACAGTATTCATCAAATTATAATTCCTGATATTAAATAGTACCCAGCTGTAAATTTTTATATATAAATGTTTACAAACATGAAAGTTATAGCAAAAAATAAAATTTTAAATTTCCACTTTAAGACCCTGTGTCTTTTTTAATATCAACATTTTATTAAAGTAAGTTGGCTTAAATCGTAATATTTTGAAGTATAGAATCTGTGGTTTCTTTTTGTATAATTACTTAAGGACCACCCTGTATATGTAGGTACAATTTTCGAAATAAAGATTACTATGAATATAATTGATCTAGAAATTATTCCCACATTTACAAAATTCAAATTATGAAAACGTAAACTGTGTTGCCTATAGCATGTAATGGAAAAATAACTGAATACCAAAACAAATAAGACTGAACTGAACTAAACTGAAAGCAGACGATGAAAAATAACACAAAATATGTCAAAAAAGTGGGGCTAAATATTCTCAAGTTTCTTAAATATTACAAATTTACAAAAATAAAGTGATTAGGTAGAGTGACCAGACCATGTGCATTTTACTTTTAGAACGGTTCCATATGGAGATACTGATTATTCGAATCATAACTACGTGCAGATAAGAGCACTCTGTTAATTGAAGAACTTGAATTAAGGAGATGGCTTCTAGACGAAGTAGAATTAAAGGAATTGCAAATATTCCTCAACGACGGAAAGCTACTAATGAAGAAAATAAGTTAAAATTGACAGAAAGTGAGGCAGGTGAAAATGAAAAAATATCCGAAAATAAAGCTGTGACACTCGAAAATAGTACTAGTGGCAATTCAATTAATAATGATGCAACCGAAATTAATCTTCCGAAACCCGAAACACTAACGCAAATTGTTAACGAAACGTTTAATAATGGAGTAACGAATATCGAAAATGAAGCGCAACAGAATTCAAAGGACTGTGATAAAAACCTAACCCCAGCAAATGAACCTCCTAAACCAACAAATATACTCAAAAGAAAGTTTATTAGAGCACCAGTTTCATTAAATGCAATTAAAAACCGGAAGAAACCTTCACAAGAAAGCTTAGAGAAAGAAATAGATAGCCAAGTAAATGAAACTGTAGAAACAACTAAAAAAGTATTAGATAACTTTGAACAAGGTTCTAATAATTTGACTTGTACATTAATTAAAGATGTTGATAAAGATAAAAATGATGAAGTATCAGCAACTTATGATATACAAAATCAGTTACCCAAAGAAGACAATATTGGTAAGATACTAATAATTCTCACTTATACATTTAAATGTTAAATTTATTTTTAACAATAATTGGTTTGTATATAATTATTATCATGAATCCCTGTACTACTAGTCTCTAAGTTTCAAATAGGTGGCATAATTAAAAACCTAAATAAATTCACTGTGTTACGCATAGTATGGTAATCTGCATGACAATTTGCTGATATTTTTCTTCGTCGTAAGGTTCTGTCCTTTGGGGCGTTACGCATAAACGGGCACTCTAACCTAACCAAATATATTTTCCTCAAGGCACTGCGTCACAGTGTTGCCGTATTTATTTTAGTAAAATATCTATATGAATGCTACAAATCTGAAGTTACTTGTACGAAATAATAATTTTTTTAAAATATAAGTTACTTTTACGAAATTATAATTTGCATTATGAGAAGCTACAAGTTTTAAATAAGTATAAAACAAATATTTTGTGTTACTTTAAATGCAGTTAAATATTGTAAATTAGCACTTTCCAAATCTTATCTATTAGGATCTTATTATTAGGTGCGAATGGTCAACCCGCTACAATGACACTTGTGAATCATAAATTGTACATTTCCTAAGAAGTTTACTGCGGGCGACCGTTAAAAGGGTATTTATTTATAACCATGGCCAGGTCAAAAATGTAAAAGCATTTCTATTATATACGATAATTTAATTAATACTATTAATTTTTTATATCATTTTAATCAATTTTATTGTATATGCATTTGATTATTATCTTTAATTTAACTAAAATCTATACTATTAAATTTTTATATCACTTTAATCAACATTTGTATAATATTATGTAAGAGTATGAAAAAACTGGAGACTTGGCAACTCTGACACCATTTAAGCATATGTTAAATGTCATATAAAAGCTTGCTTAGGTTAGAGTGCCCATTTATGGGTAACACCCAGAATATTTCTCCCTACCAATTTCATTTGCCTTCTATCTTTCCATTAAGATTAACAATAGTATCCAGTATCTGCTACCTCTTATATGTTTCAAGTATCTTTTTTTTTATCATTTTTGTTAAATCTTATTATTTTGTGATTGCTTCATTAGAACAACTTTAATTATATTGTTGTTTATGTGTAGAATTCGATATTGTTACTATAAATTTAAGAATGAAATATAGTTTAAGGCTGACATTAAAATTTGTATTTCTCAAATCATCTTAGAAATCATTACAATATAAAAAAATACTTGAAAAAGTTAAATAAAATTGCAAATTCCATATTTTTATGTTCACGAATGAATGATAATGCAACAATTAATATGGATTTTATTTCCAAATTTATAAATAGAACAGACTACAGGACTATTGACTCGACAATTCGAATGTATATACTTTTACAGTTTTGCAGCATAAGGGTTTCGCTGTTCTGGGAAACTGAAATCAATTATTGAGAGGTCCATGCATTTGACCTAGCAACATGTTGCGATCACACAGTTCTTTTGTAAACACTAGACAGCGTCATTCATTCATAGGCATGATTCATAGGGTCATTCCAAAGGTAGGGTCACAGAATGTGATTATATCAATCACAGGTCTTTGAAAAGATCAGATCTTTGTGAACAGATTGTTCATGACCTTCTTATCACTAATACAAAATACACATAACGTTTTAGGACATTAACTCTTAATTATAGGTTCAGCTGAGAATTGAAGAGTTTGTTTTAGATAGTTCTATATTATTGAACTATTATTACTTATTATTTCGTATTGAAACACAACTGATGCAGAATAAGATCCAAATATAAATACTCTGTAAAAACTTAAAAGTAGTTTAAAAAGTGTGGCTTTTTACATTTGACGTGTAAGCTTTTCTTGTGACAGTTTGTTTCTGTTTACTAATTGTTGCTGTTTACCCCTAATCGGTTTTTGAAAATTAGTCTATTTATCATCTTTTTTATTTTATCTTATATTAACTTGTATTTTGTGTACCACTTTGTGCAGATTCGCTTGTTTATAATTGTTTGAATGGATTTTCTTGTAAGTATTTTGCAATAACTTTGTGCAAATCTGTGCAAATTTTATTTACTATTATAATACCTTTTTTGAATACTTTTTTAGTATGGTTTGGTAATATATTAGTGTGTTCATATATCACAACCTGTCTTTTTTAGAGGATTAACATTTTTTTATTTAACCACATTAAGAACTGTTAACCCAAACTTTACTCAAAACATTATTTAGTTTCTTGACATACTTTGTATCTTATATATTTCTTCATATATTTTAGGAAATTTATTTCAAAAACCTGTACCTTTATTTAGCAATATTCAACATTCTGATACAGAATATCCTCTACCTCCACCAAGTCCTAATAAGGCAAATAGATCTAGAATTAAAGCCATACCTAGATTAGCACAACGTAAACATAGCTTTAGTGCCAGTGAGTCTGAGGATGAAAGTCGAAAAATAAATAGGATAAGAAATGATTCAGTAAGTATTCACTTTTGTGGTATTTTTACATTATAATGAAACTTAGATGCTAAAAAAACCATAAATTTAATTTAGCAAAAATTTAAACACTAACATCAAAATTTCCGAACATAGTAAAAAATTGTAACAACAATCAGATGATGCTGAATTTCTGATTACGTTTGTCTTGATATTATATTAATTACTATTTAACTGGGAATAAGCCACAATTAAAGATAAAAATATGTTTATTGACGTTTCAATTTCCACTTCGGAAATCGTTCTCAAAATACAAACAGTAAATTAAACAAATTTTGCTTTTTTATTGTATTGTATTGTGGCTTATTCCCAGTTAAATAGTAATTAATTTAAAATGCTACAAGAAAATAGCTTCAGAACAATATGATTTTATATAGTTTAACTTTTATTTTAGGTTTGCTCAACGACTTCTATGGTGGCAGAACCCATCACAGAATGTTTTTCTCCTCAGCGAACTAGAGATCCAGTGTTCACTTCACAAGTCAAAAAAGTTATCGCCCGTTCTGAACAAACCCGTAAACTTGCCGAAGATCGTATCGATTTTTACAGAAGATTTGGTGCGAAAAAACCTGAGAGACATAGACTGAAAATGGCAGATCTTATATTTTATAATCCCGATTCAAATCCTATGACGTGAGTAGAAAATATGGAGTATTTCGTTAAGAATTGACCAGATAAACTGAACAAATTTTTTTTCATTATATTTTTTCTATTTAAGACTTGTCCCATTTTTGTTTGCAATTGATTTTAGATAAACTCTGTCTAGGGATGCTTCATAAAACAAAATGACGGTATTAGATTTTGATTCGATACAAAGCAGCGACAAGCCGCATATACGTATTTCGACCCCTTTAGGTCTCCTCAGTACGGTATAGCCACTACTCCGTATCGAACCAAAATATTTTCCCATATGGTCGTAGACCATAGTTATTAAAAATAACTATGTACAGACGTAACTACGCCATCTTAAAATAATGTGGATGCTTCATAATTTTGGTCATTCTTATACTTTTATTCAAGTGCTCATAAATTATTTAGTTGTAGATTATGTTTTCCCCAACTCAATGCATATTAGTTTGGATCTAAGTGAGAGCGCCCACCAAAGTGGCGTGGCACGTGGCAAGTGGCAAGTAGCACGCGTCTAGCATGTTTCTTAAAATGTAACCAATGAACACGAATGATTCAGTGCACACCAAAATGACAGTGACGTCATTCATTCTAATCATTCGTTTTCATTGGTTACATTTTAAGAAACATGCTAGACGCATGCTACTTGCTAGGTGCTACTTGCCACACCAGTTTGGTGGGCGCTCTCCCTTACATGCCCAATGGCCCAGATAATGTCTCTTAGATTTCCCATAATCTTTATTTAGTTAGGCTTTATTTTTGTTAGCAGCCATTTCACATTGAACATGCTGCTTTAACATCACTATATATTGTATTTTCCTTAGACCATTAAAGCTCTTAGACAATATTATAGCTTGTACCTAATCATTGAAGCAAACACCTTCTGCGCAAGTGATGTCACAATATGGCAAGAACTCTAAGATTGGATTTTTTGAAAAGCACTAATAAAATTACCTAGTTTTAGACGAATTTTAATAAAACTGCAATATTTTGTAAAATATATGAAAGATAAGTCATTTAGCAAAGGAATTAATGAATATTTTTGAATTAAAGTAATTTTGTAAAAATAAATGTTTAATTTGAAAGTGTACCTACCTCTTCTTGTTTGATAATCAAAAATAAATTTAAAGGATAGAAATTTGACTTGTGGATAGAAGTTTCCTTTTAGGGGAAAAATTATGTATATAAATCTAATTATTGACCACAAAATAAAATAGATTCGTTAACTTACTTTTAAGTCTATTGACATTTTTATCGAAGTCTCACCTTTATTGCAATAATGAAAATAAATTATCTTTATTAGATTTTTATATTATTTCTTTAAGATGTTCTAGGAAAGATTTTAAGGTATTAACTTTTTTAACAAGCCTATTTTGTTGTTGCAACATTTTGATTTGTTTTTGTTTTGAAATAATTTGTTTACTACCACTTTATATTCCTGTTCTCTGTTAGATGATTCTTGTTCAACAAAGTCACCAAGATAATTTCTTCGCTTTTTCAATGAAGGTTTTTTCTAAGGTAGTTTCCTCTAGAATTTCTACTGGAGTCTTTATGGTAGTAGATTCACTCGTTGTTATATTTATATTTTCACTTTTAGAGTCTGTTGTTTTGTCTGAGACAGTTTCTTTTTTTTACTGAAAATTTTCTAGTTTTAACTTGCTTAATTAAACGGTTTGGAAAATCGAAAATGAACTTCATCCGCTAGTAATACACGAATCCGCCGTGAAATGCTTGGAGAAAATTTTTAGGATCTTTAGGAAATCTAAAACAATTTATTTACTTTATCCTTCATACTTCCTTTTCAACGTAATTATAAAATAAATATAATATAAGACTCTCATATATGTATCTATTTTAAACACTTTGGATGCTAAATGGGTGCTAAATTTTTGGTAGGTTTTTCAAATTTAATTTATGAATTTTTTTTACTCATTAAATGATATATCTGTCTCCTTTTTATGTCACTGCATACATACATATCTCTAGCAACGGAGCAACACAATTGCGATTTTTGTGCTAAAAATTACAATTTTCTTTGAAATTCTATTTTTCACCTGAACTTGAAGTCTTGCTATAGAAAAAATGTATTGCACACGACGATAAAACCGCATTATCTTCTCGAGCATAATTAGCGTCTCGACTGACGTCTCGACGCTAAAAAACGCTCTCGAAGATAAAGTACAATTTTATCGTCTTGTACAATAAATAACTATTAATTATAATATTATTGAATATATACTCCCATTATTCTTGATTACTCTCCATTTTTCAATTAAAGACATCTGCAGCACTAGAAGTTTATTTCAGCTATTAATAATGTGTGGCAGAAATTTTTGTGTTGTTTAGTTTCGGCAACGATTCTGTCAGAATATCCCCAAGTTGAGGGAACCGATTATAAATATGTGTAATTTTTGTTTTTATCTTTAGGAACGAAGAAAACATAAAAAATAATGAAGAACCAATGGAGGAGATGGCAGACGATCCTAATGGCGAAACTGTTGATGACCCCGTAAAGAAGGATAGCACTACTAAAAGTGATGAAGAAAATGAGATGCCAGTACCGCAAATTAAAATAGGACCTTCTGGAGAAATTATATTGGATGAACAAAGTTTGGTTGTCGAAAGGAAGGAAGTACAAAGGCAAAGGTAAACAGTTACACTTAATAAGTATAACCTTTTAGTTATTCTTAAAATATTTGATTACTATTAATTCAATTAGGCATTTGGACATAATACTTTTTAAATGTACCATGTTTCATTCTTCACATAATCAAGTCGATTAACCTTTTTATTGACAATTATTATTTTTTACACCATTGCAGTTACTTTATGTACTGATACTGGTTTTCTGCAAGTGGTCTAAATACTTTTTTTAATTAAAGTATAATATAAATATTTCTTCAATGTATTTCATATAAAGTATGTACTTCCTATAGTGTATTTTTATGTATGAGAGAGTAATAAAACAATAAATTATGTATGCAAATCTCTAAACTGTTGATACGGGTGACTCAATGAAAAACAGATATTTGTCAACAAGTTTACAGAAGTATATAGGAAAACAATTTTAAATTGAGTATGACCACCAGGTATAAAGGTTGGAGCAGAATAGAATACAATAGTTGTGAGGGTTACTAATCCCTAAATAAGGTTGCCAGTGTCGGAGTGATGGAGGTTAACAGGTACTAATGAATTTGCAAGAAATGTAAGATGTTTATTTTATTGGTTATATATAACCAATAAAAGTTTAATAAGTACCTACCTATTTGCAAAATAAAGTTTAATTCTTTAGATAAAATAAAACGTTTTATTTTATCTGAAATGAGTGCATTCCACGAAGTAAGGGTTTCAACAATCAAACATTTAATTCTTTAATTCCAGGAATCTACGACAGTAATTGACTAGATAATTACCTTCTAAACTTATTCCACAGAAAATGTGATAGTGGGTTTTTTCCATTTTGTAGGAACGTCCAAGTGGCGTATTCAAAATTCTTAACAGTTCACTAAAAGTAGGTACTTCAGTTGCAAGGTGCAGTTTATTGTGTATACTAGTGTTATGGAAAATTTGGAAGTGCCGTGTAAACGCCGAAAAATTGGTCCTTTAACAGTTAATGAAACAACATTAATATTTAATTGTTTTAAATCAATTACAGACAAACGTTTATGTGAAAGTGTGGATGAGACCGTTGAGTTAGTTATCAGTACACTTGGTGTTGGGAAATCTACGATTTACAGAGTTATTAAAGAAGAAAAATGTGGTAGTTTTCAAATGCCGCGTAATGCTCCAGGGAAACCAAAATTTCAAATAGAATATCATTTTAAAGAAGGACTTCGACGGAAAGTGCATGAATTCTTCTTTAGACAAGAATTTCCAACGTTGTATAAAGTTCTTGTCTCAGTTCGAGATGATAAGGATTACCCAGAAATGAGTCGAAGTACGTTATGGAAACTTTTAAAAGAAATAGGCTTCCGCTGGAAAAAGAATCCCAGAAAGTCTATTTTATTAGAAAGAAGCGATATTGTCATATGGAGAAGACATTTTCTAAGAACCATAAAGGAAATGAGAAACCAAAAAAGAAAAATATTTTATCTTGATGAAACATGGATCAACGAGGGTCATACACCAAATAAATTTTGGCAGGATGAAACTGTTACAAGTCAAAGGCACGCTTTTGTAAATAACTTATCTACTGGTTTAGACCCACCATCAGGAAAGGGACGCAGGCTGATAATAGTACACATTGGCAGTTCAGACGGTTTTGTTGAAGGTGGTTTATTAACTTTTGAATCAACTCGTACTGGTGACTACCATGAAGACATGAACGCTGATGTCTTTCAAGAATGGTTCGAACAAATGATAGATCTTCTTCCTAAGAACTGTGTAATAGTAATGGATAATGCAAGTTATCACTCCAGACTTATAGAAGGACTGCCCACAACCAAGTGGTTAAAAAAAGACTTGCAGAATTGGCTGAGTTCAAAAAATATTACGTACCATCCCGGATCTATAAGAAAGGAACTTTATTCGTTGTGTGCCCTTCATAAAGAAAAATTTAAAAAATACGAAATTGATGAAATTGCCAAAAATCGTGGAATGACAGTACTTAGATCCCCACCATATCATTGTGAATTAAACCCGATTGAACTGGTATGGGCACAGATAAAGAGTGAAGTTTCAAGAAAAAATACCACTTTTAAAATTCATGATGTTAAACAGTTGTTTTTGGAGGCCGTAAATAATGTAAAACCTGAAAACTGGGAAAAGGCAGTAAATCACACTATTAAAGAAGAGGAAAAAATGTGGAAGCTGGACAATATTACTGATAAAATGATCGAGCCAGTTATTATAAATCTTGGTTCTGAAAGTTCATCTTCTGAATCTGATTTGGATTTGTAACAAGTAGCTGTAAGTTTTATATTAATATTAATTTTTATTCATCTATTTAACATACCTTAGACGGTTTTAAAAACTCTTTTTCTCTTTTGTAATTTTTAAAAATTAAAAAAAAATGTGAATTTTTTAAAACCCTTTTTAATGTAGGCCAGTCAGTTCTAATATAGTGTGTGATAAAAGAGGTCACTTTTGTTTACATACACATAACACTTTATAACACTGAAATACTTCATTTATTTTTTACAATTATTCAAAGTAATTTTTCAATTAATCTTGAGCACGCCCATGGAGTGGTCGGAGATACCAGTTAAAATTATGCTAATTACTCTCTCGTTCATAAAAATAAACTATAGTGGCGGAATATGGGCTACCATACTGCCCTTGGGGCAGTGGTTATAGTAGAGTTTCTGGCCTGTACAGCAAAAAAAACAGTGGTACAGTAGGCGGTACAGTAGACTAACGCGAAGCTTCTTACTATCTTTTCTGTATTTTAATTTTTAAATAATACACTCAGGTGCAAAAAATCGATCCATTCCTATTTATTTGAAGTTATATAATTTTAGATACATTAAATTACGTATGTGAATTAAGGTGTACCCTCGTATACGAGAAATAAAATAATATTCCACGAGGAAACTAAGTTCCTGTAGCTGGCTGTATACCATATATCACAAAAAAATTTTGGTTAAAATCCTTTATAAAAGGTATATAAAAATGCCCCAAACGGGCTATCACAAACACATTGCAAAACGTTTTCGGATTAAACAATCCATCATCAGTGCAAACGGTTGTACATGCTAGTAGCCACCAAAATATATGGGTAAAAACCCTTTAAATGTTTAAAATTTGAAGTTGTTTTACATTATTAGTATTTATAATTTGTGATGGTTAAGTTACCGTTGGATAGGTAACATGGCGGCGTATGACTCTACATGAGTAAAATGGTCCTGAGACGAAGTGTCTACGAGGACCTGTTGATAACAACTGATCAACGATCAACTGATTCAAAGAGCAGTTCGGCGTTTTAGCGACACCGGTAACTTCACAAGAAGACCAGGATCAGTGCGTAGAAGGGTAATATCCGAAAGAGATGATCGATTTCTGGTCTTATCATGTTTGAGAAATCGGCATCTAACTTCAGTTGAACTGGCAAATCCTCTGAGCGAAGTGAGAAATGTGGATGTAGCAGATGGACAGTTCATCGACGACTTGTAGAAGGTAATTTATTATCCAGAAAAGCAGCCCTATCTCCAATACTATCCATAGAACATCGCAGAGGTCGCCTTGCTTTTGCAAGAGAACATGAAAACTGGAGTGATGCAGATTGGAGCAATGTATTGTTCTCAGATGAGTCCAGATTTTGTCTAAGGTCACCAGACGGCGGAGAAAGGGTTTGGAGAAGCCACGGAGAGCGATATTTTCAATGTAATATTGCGGAAAGAATAAGTTATCGGGGGGGCTCCGTTATGGTTTGGGCTAATATCAGTTCAGAAGCCCATACTGATTTAGTTATTGTAGATAGAGGTGCTATGACTGCTGCAAGATACATAACAAGTATTTTAGATCAGCATGTGGTACCTTTTGCTCCTTTTATTGGACCTAATTTTATTTTTATGGACGACAACGCGCGTCCTCACCGTGCTAGAATCGTCAACCAATATATAGAGGAGGTGGGAATTGTCCGTACAGTCCGAATAGTCATGATCTCAATCCCATAGAACATCTATAGGATATGATGAGAAGACGTCTTCGAGCACATTACCCCGTCCAAACAACTTGGCTGAACTTACAGCGGCTCTTCAAGAAATATGGGACCAATTGGGTCAATTTCATATCCAGAGGTTAATTACCTCAATGTCTAGACGTGTACAGGCTGTTATAAGGGCCCGAGGGGGAAACACTAGATATTGATTTATTAGCAATGTTTTTCTTAATTTCAGAAAGTTTTGAATATTCTTGTATTTTTGAGTTTTGGCGTATGTATCTATAAATAAATGATTTTTTTGGATAATATGTAAACATTATTTTAATCTTGACATACTTTTAAACATATACTTTTACATATATATACCTGATTTAAAACTAATATCTTCAAATGTTTTCTTTTTTCAGCAAATAATACTTATTATTATATATATATATATATATATATATATATATATATATATATATATATATATATATATATATATATATATATATAATAATACTGGATAGATTTTTTTGCACCTGAGTGTATTTTTAAAATTGTATAAAGTAATTTTATTATTTATTTATTATTTTATGATTTTTATTTACAATCATGGATTTACAAAGTTTATTTATTTTAACAATTTTTGTACATTCGACAGTTCATAAAACAGCTGTTTTGTTGTAGATTATAAAGAAATTAAAAAAGTTGTATATAAAGATGTTGTATAGCGGACTTTCCTCACCGCGTAAATCTTCTTTACGTGCCATATCCGCGACGAAGGTTGGCAATCATCACTGCTATTTTAACTTTTGACCCTACAGTCCGAAAGAGTTCAGTTGAGCTGCATCCAAACCATCCTTGGAGGTTTTTCAGCCAGGACATTCTTCTTGTACATATGCTGCGCTTTCCTTGAATCTTTCCCTACATTATTAGTTTTAGGAAATCATATCTGCACTACGTGTTATATGACCCAGGTATTCTAGTTTTCTTATTTTGATGGAATCCAGTATCTCTCTGTTGTTCTCTATTATTCTAATACTTCTTCACTGGTTATTCTCTCTGTCCATGTCTCCACACTATACAAAAGAATCGAAAATACATAACACTTAAGTACTCGTTTTTAGGCTGAGATCTTTGCAACATAATATTTGTCTATCTAACAGCCTTTTCTATTCTAACTCTAATTGCTTTGGTATAATCGTTTGTTTCATTAATGTTTGCCGCTATAATTATATATGATAGTTATAATTCTGAACTCGTTCTATCGCCTTATTATTTACGTGTACATTGATGTATTTAATATTTTTCTTTGATATAACCACGGTATAAAGAGGTTCCACAGTAGAACCACTCTCTGAAAAATTGGAAGTAAAGTCTGTCAACGCGCAGAGCGACTGCGCTTATTTCTTAGTCGCTCGAGAACCATTCTTCCGTTGCTAGTCGCGTAGAAACGTACGGGTTAACAGTGCCGTATTTTGCTTAAACTGAGTTAGTTTTGTGAATAATTGTTAGTATTGTGAAGTTGAACATGAGTAAAATTCGAAGTGGTATTAATAATCTTAAACTTCCAAATTTGTTAAATATATCTGTCGATAGACCATATTTCTATCATGAAAATAATAAAATTGTCTTTTCTTTTGATACACCTCATTTATTAAGAGTACTTCATAATAACTTCCTAAGAAACAAATTTGTTATTGATGATATTATCGTTTCTTGGGAATATATTAAAAAATTTTATGAACATGATAAACAATATCCTATACGTACAGCGCCAAAATTGACCGAATTACATATATCTCCTAACAATTTTAAAAATATGAAAGTGAAATATGCTTCTCAGATATTTAGTAACACTGTTGCTGCCGGTCTGCATCTGTATATTAGATTTATTGTATTCGTCGAGGAAGCAACAACAACCGAAAGATTTATTAGGAACATTAATAATTTATTTGATATGCTCAATTCTTCTTCATTAAGAGGAGCAACTGAGTACGAAAGACCGTATAGAGGAACCGATGCTTAGCAAGAATTTCTTAATGCGTGTTTCCGATTGTTTAATAATTTACAGGTAATTAATTTTAAAGCTAAAAATATAACACCAAGAATAAAATATATTAATGGTTGGAAAATAACCATTAATGGAGTGATTCATTTGTGGAATCTACTACAGTCACATGGAATGGATTATTTTTTAACAAGGCGGATGAATCAAGATTGGCTAGAAGCCTTTTTTGGTTCAATCAGGCAGCAAGGTAGCAATTGTGTTAACCCTACTCCGGTATAATTTACCGCAGCATTCAAAAGATATTTTTGTTTAGACATGATGCATTCCGGTACAGAAAATTGCGAAAGAGATGCAGGCCATATATATTATATATATACATATATATATATATATATATATATATATATATATATATATATATATATATATATATATATATATATAAATTGACAAGTCTTAGGAAACATGTTTGTCTAATCTGTGAAGCATATGGGAGAGAGTACGATGAACTACACGATTCGTCTCTGTTTTGTTATGTTAAAGCCTACAGTGGTAATGAAACAAACGTTTTTGGCAAGCTCTATATGCCGAGCCAAAATTTTGTGCAGTATGTTACAGATTTGGAAATTATTTTTCAAGAGAATTTTCAAAATTTTAGTCATCAACCTAAAATCTTACAAAACTACGTTAGCTTATTCGAAAAAATACCATATACGCATCCTTGCAGCAATTTTCCAAAGGGCTATTAGATTATAGGCTAGAATAAGAATCTATTACACATTAAAAATAATTAATAGAAATTTTAAAGTATCTAAGACAAAAGGACATAGGAAATAAATAATTTGGAAACATAATTAGCTTTAAAACGTGTTGTTTGTTTGGGTTTATATAACTGCGGACACTAAATACATTCTCAAATTTTAATTTTTGTTTTTACTTATAAGTCATGTTTTGTATACAATTTTATGCGTAAACTAATACTAACATTAATTTCTAATAAATAATCCTCTTTATATTTTTTGATAATTTAGTTAGTTAAGTAATTCATAATTTAGTTTTATAATGTATTTTTTTTGATAATTACTTCTTCTATAATATAATAAATTCTTATGCAGCTCTATATTTATTTCAAGAGCTATTTTGCCATATATTGTCCAAGTTCCTCATTTTTTTAGGAGGAGAATAGGAATCACCCGGTACTCTCTCCAACTATCTGAAATATTTTCTGATTTGATTTGTTCTTGATTTAAAAAAATTTAATAGTGTTCTTTTTCTATTTTGATATAAATTTTTCAACATAATATAACGTACATATATTCCTATTCCCGGCGAAGTATTTTTCTTATTCTTAAGACTGATTTCTAATTCATACAACCTAAATGTTACTGAAAGTGGATAATATTGTGTAATAGATAACACTGGACATAATTTTCTTAAAAACGCATCAACTCATTCTCCTTTGATCACTGTATTTACTTATAGTTTAAAAATGGATTTGACTAGACTATCTCTGGCAGACATCCTGACAATGCAGATGCTTTGTTGATCTGACTCCTCACGTCCTTACTAGGACACAATTTAACTTGAAAAAAATAATTTTATTACCGTTTCGACTTCCAATTCGGACGTCGTTGTCAAAATACAAAATAATAATTTATTTTTGTATTTTGACAACGACGTCTGACTTGGAAGACGAAACGTTAATAAAATTATTTTTTCAAGTTAAATTGTAGCTTATTTCCGAATTAGAATAGTTGATATTCGTTTATTTTATTAAAAAATTGTTGAAATTGTTAAAAATAAGAAAGACGAAGAGAATTTTTTTTATTTAAATTTGTGGCTAAAAATCACCACAAAACATCTTTTCAGCAGTTTGAATTTTAATTGATGTATTCTTGCACATTGCGCGATTGATTTGACGAAAAGACTATTGCAAAATTTAATTAATTTTTTGCAGATTACAACTAAAACTAAACGAATAATGCAGAAAACACAAAAAATCGCCGATATAACCAAATTCACCTACGAAATGTAAATAAGGACAAAATTTCATAACAGTGGAGTAAACTTTCCTGCCGTTGGACGAATTATAAACAAGCGTTATGACGCGGTAAACTTGAATTACTCTTCCTGGTTTAAAAACAGAGTATAGTAATGCCGATGCCGTGAGAGCTTCGAAATTAATCTCCTTTTTATTTAACGTTTATATGACATGTACAATATATTAAAAACCATTGAGATTTTAAAACTTGCGCAATACCGTTGATATTTAAAATACCGTTGAAAAATATAAACAATGAATTATAATATTGTTTTTAATTTATTAAACCCTTTGTTTTTGTAATATTAACATTTAGTGAGAACATCTGGACAGTTAAATATGGGAAGCCGCATTTTTTATTTAAATAAATTAATAGTAGTAGGCTCAGAAACTTTTAATACGGCTCTGTAAGGTTAACGGTGGTGGATTACCAATTTCGTACTTTGCCGGTATTACTTCCTGAGATCAAAGTGCCGACAGACGAGTAGTTTTACTGTGGAACCTCTTTATACTGTGATATAACCATGAATTTGTTTTCTTTATGTTTAGTGACATACCAAATTCTTCAGTTGCTGCAACAACATCATCTAAAATTCTTTGTAGATCTGTAATATTTTCTGCTATTGGTTTTGTATCATCAGCATATCTAATTTCATGTATGGGTAGGCCATTTATTTTAATGCCTGCTCTTTCATCTTCTAATGGTTTTTTGAATATTTCCTCTGAGTATGCATTAAACAGTGATGGCGACAAGACACAGCCCTATCTAACACCTCTTTTGATTTTTATTTTATTAATTTTTGAATTGTAAAGAATTTTGAATGTAAATAAGCTATGCACACAGCGGCTGAAACTGTATTAAAACCTATCAAGACCAAAAAAAAACGAAGATTGGTTCAATGAAGAGTGCAGACATATCAACCAACAAAAAAACGAAGCATATAAGATAACGAGAATAACTCTGGAAGATTATGAAAATCTTAGAAGAGAAGAAAAGAGAATGTTTAGAAGAAAAAAGAAAGAACAATACGAACACGCTCTAAACGAAATTGTTAACTACCACAATGGAAAAGACTCACGAAAATTCTACCAACAGATAAACAGCTGCAGAAAAGAATTCAAACCCAGAATAATAGCCTGTAAAGATAGGGACGATTCCATAATTAGTAACAAAGAACAGATACTGAACAGATGGGCGGACCATTTTGAAGAACTGCTTAGCGGCAATCACGAAGATGTCGAGATTGAGGATCCCATGTTTGAAATGAATGAAGATGATCGGCAACCACCCCCCACCGAAGAAGAAATTAGAGAAGCCATCGCAACACTAAAAATAATAAAGCTCCCGGATCGGATAACATCGACCCCCTCATGAAACACATGCATAAACTGATAACTGCAATTTGGCAACAGAAAAAAACACCCACAGACTGGAAGTTAGGTGTACTGTGTCCTATACACAAAAAGGGAGACATGATGGTGTGTGATAATTATAGAGGCATCACTCTACTCAATATGGCATATAAAGTGTTGTCCAACGTATCGTACAAAAGACTCCTCCCCTACGCCGAACAAATAGTGGGAGGATATCAGTGCGGTTTCCGTCCTAATAAATCAACAACGGACCAGATATTTACAGTGAGGCAGATCCTTGAAAAAACCCTCGAGTTCGGCGTCGACACCCACCACATATTTGTTGACTTCAAAGCCGCATACGACTCCGTTAATAGAAATAAACTTCTACTTGTTATGGTAGAATTTCGCATTCTGTTTGATCTTGTCCGGTTAACTGAACTTACACTCACAGGTGCAGAGAGCATGGTAAAAATCCAAAACGATCTCTCAAGACCCCTCCATTGCAAAAATGGACTAAGACAGGGTGATGGACTATCGTGTCTCTTATTTAACCTGGCATTAGAAAAAATCATTCGAGAGTCGCAGATTACTACGAATGGTACTATCTTTAACAAATCAGTACAAATTGTCGGATACGCGGATGGCATAGACATCATGGGTATGTCCACAGAATCTCTGACTGAAGCATTTCGGTCGTTAAGAGCATCTGCACACAGAATGGGACTAAATATAAATGTTCAAAATACCAAATATACAGTGCGTTAAGTTTTGGATTAGGTATACACTCTATAAATGGCAACACTGCGCGTCGTCGACTTGCACTACATATCTGCTTCGTTGACTCGTCGTTGCTCGTCGCCCGTCGGCAATTTTGTCATATTGTCATTACACACACATACAAACATGTCTGTTTATATGGCCGCGGAAAAAGCTCAAATAATAAAATGGTTTTATAGTGGCAATTCTGCGCAACAGTGTGTAGATTTATTTTCTGTGTTTTTTGAGGGAAGACCAATTCCTTGTGTACAGTTAATTTATAATATTGTTAAAAATTTTGAGAGTTGTTATTGCCTCAAAAATTGCAGAAAATGTCACGCTCAAGAAGTGTTACCAGAAAAAGTTGAGGAAAGAGAATACCGGGATACACAAATGTGTGCAACAATCGAGGTAGATTCAACACGTTCAAGTAGAAGCGTTGCTAGAGAGTTAGATGTTAGCAATGTTACTGTAACGAAAGTATGGAAAAAGCACGGTTACAAGAATTTTAAATATTCTAAAACGCAGCAGCTTTATCCAGACGATTACTTTCGAAGAATGGAGTTTTGTGAAACTCTAATAACGAAGGCTAATAGTGAACCAAATTTTATTAAAAACATTTTATTCACTGATGAATCTTCTGTTTCGTTAGTAGGGTGACACAATCCTTCCATTATGAGGTATTGGGCGCGGGAAAACCAGCACAGAAGTGTTGTTTACCGAACTCAACGTCCTCAAAAAGTTAACGTCTGGACTGGCATTTTAGAAGACCACATAATAGTTCCATTTTTTATTGAGGGCAACTTGAATAGTAGAGTATACCTCGATTTGTTACAGAATCATGTTCTTCCCGCTATTCTCAATCTTCCTGATGTAAATCTGGAGAATGTTTGGTTTCATCAAGACGGCTGTTCAGTTCACAACGCTCGAATTATTAGGGAGTATTTAAACAATAGGGAGTATTTAAGGTCGGTCAGATAGCTCAGCGGGCTGTGCGGCTGCCTCTCATTCGCTTCACTGTCGAATGGTTCAGTGGATGTGGGATCGAGCCCCAGCTCGGTGTACAGAAAACAAAAAGTCTAACGCAGCAGTTTAAAATTCTAGATGAATCTGCGGCTTAGACTAGAATATGCTGGGATCTGATCGGCCTATGGTGGAGCAGTACGGCAAGAGATAAGGGCTTGCGGCTCGGTGATACTCCTCCATAGATCCCTACCGGACGGGCGTAACGCTTAAAAAACCGGATATATATATATTTAAACAATACTTTCCCTAATCGAGTTATCAGTGGAACAGGCGATATTAAGTGGCCTGCGCGATCTCCAGATCTTACACCCATGACTTCTTTTTTTGGGAGATTTAAAAAGCATTATCTACTCTCGTCCTGAGGCTAGAGCCCAAAATTTGGATGAATTAAAAAATCGAATAAGAGACCCAATTCTGTTACAGCAGAAACTCTTTCATCTGTTCGCAGAAGTTTTTATGATAGATTGGGGTACTGTTCAGCCGTAGAAGGTCAACTATTTGAACCATTTCTGTAGGTCATAAATTATTTTTTATTTTATTAGGAATAATATTTTAATTTTCAATAAGAGTATATTTTTTATTTTATCTTTTTAAAGAAATACGCTTTTATTTTTAATTCAACCACAAAAAAATTTTCACATTAATAAAAATCGATAACAATGCACCGATTAGGTCAGTGCATTTTTATCGAATTTCCTACTATTAAAATAGGCTGTACGTAAGGAAACATAAGGTCGGACGACAGAGAAGTACATCCCAAACGTTGTTGTGAGTTACTAAACTAAAATAAATGATTTCCTGTCGGTGTAGATACTGAGATAGTCTCGGGTCGGAGAACGAACATTTGCAACGTTGCCGATTTTAGCGCTCCGTATAGTGTGCAATACCTAATCAAAAACTTAACGCACTGTATGTGTTGCACTAGGTCAAGCAACCCGACACCTACACGAATAATAATTGATGACCTAGAACTGGAAGGTGTTGACACCTTCATATACTTAGGGTCGCTGCTAGCCAAAGATAACAACGTCAGTGAAGAAATCAAAAGAAGAATAGTTTTCGCCAATAAGTGTTACTATGGCTTAAGAAGACAGATGGCCTCAAAAATGCCTAGAAAAATTAAACTGACTGTATACAAAACACTAATAAGACCAGTGCTAACATATGGTTCAGAAACTTGGACACTAACACAGAATGACCAAGAATTGCTCAAACGTTTTGAGCGAAAAATACTAAGACGAATATATGGAGGCATAAAAGAACAAGATTTGTGGCGCAGGTATTACAATTTTGAGTTTTATAGAAGATTTGGAGAACCTGACGTTGTAAAATTCATTAAGGTAGCACGCCTCAGATGGATAGGTCATGTAGTCAGACGAGAGGAAGATGCCATAGTCAGAAAAGTTTTTGACCGAAGAGAGCCGATCGGACAACGAAGAAGAGGAAGACCGAGACTTAAGTACCAAAACAACCTAGAAAATGATTTGAAGTCTATCGGAATTAGAGCATGGAGAAGAGTTGCCAGAGACAGGGGCGAATGGAGGATTGTAATGAAGAAGGCTTTGGCTCATAAAGAGCTGTAACGCCACTGATGATGATGATGATGAGTGTTTGAATTATTTATTCTTATGACAGCTTCTTGTTCATAATACAGATTATTTATTATTCTTATATACCGTTGTGTGGATGCTCTAGGAAGCAGACATAGATGTCCTGGTTTACATCTAAACGTCTCTGGATTAGCACATTTACTGCATATAATGCTTCTCTGATTTTGAATGTTGATATGAGCCATTCTTTAGGTAAGATACCTGTATATGATATTAAATAATTCGACAATAACATTTATATTGCATTCGTCGATAAGTTGCAATATTTCTGTCGGTATTTTGTCTGGTCCTTCTACTTTCCCAGTTTTCATTTTTTTAATTGTGTGTTTTACTTCACTTTCTGTTATTTCTGGTCCATTCTCTTCGACGAAATATTCGTTATCTATTTTGTCCCGTTTGTCGTTAACCAGCTGTTCTATATAGTTTGCCCATACCATCAATTTGTTTTCTGTATCCATTACTGTGTCTCCCTTTTCATCAACTAGCATATTTTGTTTGTATTCTGGTGTCTAGGTCTTTTATATATATATATATATATATATATATATATATATATATATATATATATATATATATATATATATATATATATATATATATATATATATATATATATATATATCCGGTTTTTTTAGGCGTTACGCCCGTCCGGTAGGGATCTATGGAGGAGTATCACCGAGCCGCAAGCCCTTATCTCTTGCCGTACTGCTCCACCATAGGCCGATCAGAACCCAGCATATCCTAGTCTAAGCCGCAGATTCATCTAGAATTTTAAACTGCTGCGTTAGACTTTTTGTTTTCTGTACACCGAGCTTGGGCTCGACCCACATCCACTAAACCATTCGACAGTGAAGCGAATGAGAGGCAGTCGCACAGCCCGCTGAGCTATCTGACCGACTAGGCTAGGTCTTTTATTTTCCTGAATAAATTAAAGCTGTCATGTTTATTTTGTAGCATTTCTATTTCATCACATTTTTGTAACCAAATTTCTTTTGCTATTCGTATTTGTGCCGTATTTTGTTTTGTGTTTGCTGGTACAATGATTTATTTTTGTTCGTATTCTTTTTTCTTTTCTTTGGTGTTGCGTAGATACTTTTTTAAAGGTTCTATTAAGTCAGCCTTTATTTTTTCCCAGTTTTTGTTGATGTTTTCTTCATTGCATCCCTATTTAATCTGTACGGTTTTTATAAGTTTATTTATTTTTTCTTTGGTAATTCTTAGTGCATTTATATCAGTTCTTTCTTTTTTTGTTGTCTTCTCTATTCTTTCGCGTAAATAGACGCTTCGCTTCAAAAGTGTAAACGTGTGTGGTGTCCTGTGGTCTGTGAACTGTGTTTGTCATTTGTCATCTTAGTTTTAGTTAATGTCATATGTAATTGTCATGTTATTCATTCAAACAAAACAATGCTAATTTCTTGTATATTAAAACCTAGTTTATAAAGGTTTTGCATTTCATTACAATTTAATATACAAGAAATATCAAATATGGATAAGCTACTACGACCAGACAGATTCGATGCTGATCCTAACTCTCCTAGATCGTCTCAAGAATGGATGCATTGGAAAGCTACCTTTGAAAACTTTATTTCCTCTGTGATTGATGTTTCAGAGGAGGAGAAATTCAAACTACTGGTAAATTACGTGAGCAACAATATCTATGAACTCATCTCTGATTGTAGAAAGTATTCTGAAGCCAAAAGTATTCTTGAAGCAGCTTTTGTTAAACCCAAAAATGAAATTTTTGCCAGACATATCCTAATGACAAAAAAACAACAAACTGGTGAAAATATAGGTCAATACGTTCAACATCTTAAAGTGCTTTCCAAAGACTGTAATTTTCTAGCCGTTTCTGCAGACCAAAATAGAGAAGATTATATAAGAGACTCTTTTATTAATGGCATTCTTTCTAATGACATAAGACAACGTTTACTAGAAAACAACACTATTACTCTGCAAGATGCCATAGTAAAAGCCCAGTCTCTGGAGTCAGCTTCAAAACACTCTGAGGCTTATACAACTCCTGTACAAATTATTAATGCAATTTCTTCTGAAACCAGAGAGCACACTAATTATACTTCTGCTGCTGTGAAAAGTTGGAAATGTTACTTTTGTGGATCAACTGAAAGGCATCCTCGTAGCCTATGCCCTGCTAGAGACAAAGTTTGTAAGAAATGCTCGAAAGTTGGACATTTTTCCAAGGTATGTAGGCTTCAGATGCCCAATTCAGTATCAGCTGCTGTTTTAGCTACTACTACATCTAGTTCGAATGTTAGAAATCTTGCTGCTGCCCCTCAATGCTTATCTAAAAGTGTTACTGAGATAAAGGTGAATGGAAATACAGCTGAAAGTTTAATAGACACAGGTAGTTCTGAGTCATATATCAGTAAGAATTATGCATTGTCTATAAACGTGAAAACATTTAGAAGTCATGCAAGCATAATAATGGCTTCAACAGCACTCAGAACGACTATCTCAGGACACTGCTTTGTTAATTTAGAAATAAACGAACATTCATATAAAAATGTCAAATTATCAATAATTCAAGATTTATGTGCTGATGTAGTTATAGGTCATGACTTGCTTAAACAACATTCTTCTCTAGAAATCACTTTTGCTGGCTCAAAAATGCCTTTAGTTATTGATCATATAGATAACATTTGTAGTTTGGCATACTTAAATATAGAGCCACCCAAATTATTCTCCAATCTATCAAATGATTGCAAACCGAGGGCAACTAAATCAAGAAAATTTTCAACTGAAGATAGAAAATTCATATCTGACGAGATACAGTATCTGCTATCGAATGGAATCATAGAAGAAAGCAACTCTCCTTGGCGTGCACAAGTACTTATTACAAAAAGTGAAACACACAAAAAGCGAATGGTGGTAGATTATTCACAAACAATTAATAAATTTACTTACTTAGATGCCTATCCTCTCCCAGATGTTGAAGATATTGTTAGAAAAGTAGCAAGATATTCTGTCTTCAGTACTATTGATCTTAAAAATGCATACCATCAAATTCCAATTAAAAATGAAGAGAAAATATACACTGCTTTTGAAGCCAACGGCCAACCATACCAATTTTGCCGGATTCCTTTTGGGGTAACCAACGGAGTGGCTTGTTTTCAAAGGGTTATCGATGGTATTATTAAATCCGAACATTTAAAAGGTGTGTATGCATATCTTGATGACATTACGGTTTGTGGATTAAATCAACAACAACATAATGAAAATCTTAATAAATTTATGGAAGTAGCGAAGAAATACAATCTAACAATAAATCAAAATAAAAGTTCTTATACACTAAATTCAATCAAACTTTTGGGTTATCAAATAGAAAATCAGACCTTAAAACCTGATCCTGAAAGACTTGAACCATTAAAGAAGTTACCCTTACCAAACGATTCACAATCACTAAAGAGAGCTGTCGGAATGTTTGCACATTATTCCAAATTTATCCCACAATTTTCAGAAAAGATACAAAAACTAGTCACATGCAATACTTTTCCTTTAACAGAACAAGCAGCTGAAGCTTTCCAAATTCTTAAATCTGAAATTATTTCTTCAGCTGTTACTACAATTGATGACAAGATTCCTTTTATCGTTGAATCTGATGCTTCAGATTTTTGTATTGCTGCTTCTCTTAGCCAAGGAGGAAGACCTGTTGCTTTCTTTTCAAGAACCTTATCAAAAAGTGAAAGAAATCATTCATCAGTGGAAAAAGAGGCTTATGCAATAGTGGAAGCTCTTAGAAAATGGAGACATTTCTTGATAGGTAAACATTTTCGACTTATAACTGATCAAAAGTCTGTCTCTTTTATGTTCAATATGCGCCACACTAGTAAGATAAAAAATGAGAAGATTATCAGATGGCGCCTTGAATTATCATGCTACAGTTTCGATATTCAGTACCGACCAGGAGTTGAGAATGTAGTGCCAGATACTTTCTCACGAGTGAGCTGTTCAATAAATCCTCGACCAAGTCTATTTGAACTACATCAATCCTTGTGTCATCCAGGAATCACCAGAATGGTCCATTGGATAAAGACACGCAACTTACCATATACTATTGATGAAGTCCGTGAAATGACCAATCGCTGTCCTATCTGTGCAGAAATAAAACCAAAGTTTTTGAAAACTCAAGGGAGATTAATTAAAGCTACTTCGCCTTTTGAAAGATTGTCTCTGGATTTTAAAGGACCGCTTCCATCTAGATCTCATAACAAATATATCCTAACAATTGTTGATGAATATTCTCGATTCCCCTTTGTATATCCATGTCAAGATGTTTCAGCGAAAACTGTTGTGAAGTGTCTTACAAACTTATTCTCTTTATTTGGAATGCCTAGTTATATCCATTCAGACCAAGGGGGGGCATTTATGTCTCAAGAAGTCAAAACATTTCTCCATTCACAAGGAATACCAACAAGCCGAACAACATCTTACAATCCTGAAGGAAATGGCCAGACAGAAAGATATAATGGAATTATATGGAAAACTATTTCTCTTGCATTAAAATCTAAACATTTAAAAACTGAACAGTGGGAAGAAGTAGTTGAGATAGCTCTTCATTCAATTCGTTCTCTTTTGTGTACATCTACAAACAGTACCCCTCATGAGCGAATGTTTCATCATTCCAGAAAAGCTATAAATGGAGCTGCACTTCCTTCATGGTTGATAACCCCCGGAAAAGTATTTATGAAAAAAAATGTGAGGCAGTCCAAATATGAACCCCTCGTTGAAGAAGTACAGCTAATTGAAGCAAATCCAAACTATGCTGTTGTTAGACGTGAAGATGGTAAAGAAACAACAGTAGCCTTAAGACAACTTGCACCACGAGGAGATGCATCTCTGGACTGTGTTAGTGGATCGGAATCTGCGGTTTCTAATGAACAGTTTATCAAAGATCCACCAAGCCCTAGATTGAGTATATGTGAGGAAAATCCAAATATTTCTCCTGTTAACATTCTGGAAGATCAAGGTCATATTGAAAGTGTTTTAGAGGAAGAAAATAAACACAGTCTTATTAGAAGAGGTACCAGGGAAAGAAACACTCCTGCTTACCTTAAAGACTTTGTTCAAAAATAAAGTTGGGGTGAATGTCCTGTGGTCTGTGAACTGTGTTTGTCATTTGTCATCTTAGTTTTAGTTAATGTCATATGTAATTGTCATGTTATTCATTCAAACAAAACAATGCTAATTTCTTGTATATTAAAACCTAGTTTATAAAGGTTTTGCATTTCATTACATGTGGGATAATAATTTGGTTACATTGGTGGTGTGATGGCTAAATCATGCTGCAGGACGTGATGCTGATAGAAAATGCATTAAGGCATCAAATGTCTGAAAATTTGTTAAAAATAAATAGACTGAAAGTTTTTGTTAAAGTGCTCTTGGTAAATAGAATGCTTACTTTTAAAACAATTAAATTAATATCAGGGTAAAATCATGCTAATATTATTGTAATTGCAATCTTTGAGCGAAATCTAGAACTAATCAGATCCTGTTAGTATTTCGAATTCCTGTTTTCATGCATATTTAATGTTTTATTTTACAGGGAGGAGATGGAAAAAACCAAAATCATTGACGCGGACCGAATGAAAACTGGATATGGTATCTATAAAAAACATAAACGTACAAAAGCGTGGACTCATGAGGAAACAATAATGTTCTACACAGTTCTAAACACTGTAGGTACAGACTTTATGGCAGTAACGGAATTTTTCCCGAACAGAAGTCGGCGAGATGTAAAAGCTAAGTTCAAAAAGGAGGAGAAAATCAACAGACATTTAATAGATAAAGCTTTGGGAGAACCCTACAGGTTTGATCTTGATGATTTGAAACACGACATAGCTGCAAAAATACGAGAGCAAGAGGAACTAAAAAAGCAAAGAGAGTTGGAGACCAAGCGAAAAGAAGAACGACAAAAGGAACTAATTGAAGAAAAGAAAAGAGGTACGTACAATTCCGACTTTGTCTAAATTAATTAGTTATTTGTTTTTGATATGCCAAAATAAACAGATAAATTAATGCGATTAGAAATTTGATAAACTTATATTAAATTAACAAATTTGATCGGTTTTTGCATTGTAATTGTTTTATGATTTTTTCCTGATTGTCTCTGAATTTTTTAGAGGAAAATAGAGTGTGCTTATTGTTCTTCTTCAACTGCCATCTCCGCGGTTTAAGTCGGCAATTATCATAGCTATTCGGACTTTTGAAACGGCTGCTTTGAAAAGTTCGTTTGATGTACATCCGTACCACTCTCTCAGATTGCGCAGCCATGACATTCTACGCCTCCCTAGGCTTCTCTTTCCTTGGATCTGTCCCTGCATAATTAGTTGGAGTAAGGTGGTAAGGTGTATTTCTCTCTACGTGTAATATGTCCGAGATATTCCAATTTTTTTTGTTTTAATTGTATTTAAAATTTCTATTTCTTTATTCATCCTTCTCAGAACCTCTTTGTTTGTGACGTGTTCTGTCCACGATATTTTCAGAATTCTCTAAATTTGGAGTGTAATGTTGCAATACAGGGTGCAACGTTGTAATGGGCTCACTGGCGCACCCAAGGGGGGTATTGGGGGTTAAACACCCTCCTCCCCAGGACCCTATTCCGACACTGTTATTTACCTATTTTAAAGACTTAAAATGGTGGAGGTAGCATAAGGAAATTTCGGTGCCCAACCAAACCCCCCCCCCCCCACCCAGAGGAAAATTCTAGGTGCGCTACTGAATGGGCTTTCACTAAATCTTGATTTCCCTTCTTATACTCCAGCTCCTTTATGGTTTCTAACCTCTGTATATCAACATTGATCCACCATTATGAGATTCATTTTACTCGACTCCCATTCGTCTCTTCCTGGAAATAAACGGCTTTTCGACAGCTTTCCAATTTTGGTTGCTTTGTAATTATCTCTCCAGATATCTCTCACCATGCTTCTTAGCGTCTTCTCCACCTTATGTATACTCCTACCTTCCCCTCCGTCCCCATCCATAAAACGGATATTTTACAAACATCTGCATATTTTGGCTAACTATATCTGCAAACATTTTATTTTAATAATATTATTTTTTTAGAAATCGAAATGAGAAAACTGAAGATCCCAAAACCGTCCAATAATAAAAATCAAGCAGATGATGTAAAAAACGTAAAAGAAGAGATAAAAACATTTGCAAAAGAAACCAAAGAAATCGAGAAAATAGCAATTCGGAAAAAAGAAGCAACACAGGACATAGAAGGACCAAAAGTTACAGTTAAAAAAGAAAGTCATCACAAACCAAAACCAAAGAAACCCAGGAAAGAGAAGCTTAGTATAAAAATGTACATGTCAGACAGTGACGCCGATGAATCAGATTTAGCAACCCAAAGCGAATCAGATGATGATGTTATACTATCTCACAAACCTACTAGATCTGGAAGAATACCAAAATTAACTCAAAGGTACGAAGATGAAGTTAGCCTTAATTCTCTAATAAAGGAAAAGGAAAATAGTAGGATACCCAACTGTGCTGAACTCAAAAATGTAGAACCAGGCTCAGTGATGATAATAACTGAAGATGGTCCTAATGGTGAACCGATCTACAAAATATTCATGGTAACCCCTGAACAACAAGCTACTCCATTGAATATTCCATCGGATGATGTTGCCAAAGTCATTCAATTGAGGAAAGGATATACTGCTCATAACATTATGACAATATCTGCTAATGCCACTACGGATGAGGAAGATGAAAACTCCGTTGAAAATAACTTTACCATACCTGAAGATAAAAATGTTACTACACTTAAAAGTTGTGACGAGAATAGTGTAGATATGATTTCGGAACAAAATATAACTATACCTGCAGATGATAATGTGACAAATCTCAGGAGTAGAATAGACAATGATACTGTTGAAAATGTGATTCCGGAACAAAATATAGCTATACCTGCAGATGCCAATGTGACAAATCTCAGGAGTAGAATAGACAATGATACTGTTGAAAATGTGATTCCGGAACAAAATATAACTATACCTGCAGATGTCAGTGTGACAAATCTCAGGAGTAGAGTGGACAATGATACTGTCGAAAATGACTTAAAATATGAAGTCTCCAGTCCTACAAGGATATTGCATGATGATGACCTTCAAACAAGCATTGGATATGGAAGCATAAATGCATCTTCCGAAAATATCAAAATTATAGCAACAGAGCCAATAATTTTGGATAATCCAACGCCATCTACAGTACCTGATTCTGTTTGCTTTATAGGGAACGAAAGAAGTGAAAACTTACATGAGAGTAATACTCAAATATGTATAGCTAACACTGATGAACATACCAAAAACTTTAAAGTTTTAGCAACAGAGTCGTCCGTGTTGGATGATTCCGGCATCCAAGACAGTTTTATCGTTTTAGATACACAACAAAATGACTTGCCGATAAATACTGAGATAGTTTTTAGAGTAAATAATGATGGTATGTGTTCAAAAGAGCTTGGTGAAGATGCCGATCAGAATCTTCACCAAGTTCTTGTGAACACTGTTGAAATGTCCGCTGAATAGTTAGAAAAGGTTGTAAAAAACATATAGTGTTGGTAATTTCATTAATTATTGTACGTATTTATTTTTACTAAGACTTTTATATAATGATATGTATACAAAAGACAGAAACATAAATTTATTATGAATTTTGATTTATTATAACCTTTTTTTCCCAAAAATTAAATTTTTTAATATTCCACATACTTCATTATGACATTGGATCTAAATAAAAATTAAACAACAATTTCCTTTGTGGTTCTTTAGTTTTCTTCAGTTATTACGTACCCCCGGAAGAAAAAAAGCTGAAAAAATATACAGGTATTTAAAGGCTCTAAAACATATGAGTGATATCTGATGACAATTCCATGAAAACATAGAGCTGTAATATTTTAATTTTAGGCCCTAGGTGATTTCTAGGCGACTTGTAGCGCATTGTGTTGAGTCACTTCTTGTACTACTAATATAAAACTAGTCGCTAGATGGCCATAGTTGGCTTATATCTTTATTATTATCGATTTTTTATAACTCAATACTGACAACATATGTCACCTCATGTCACCTGTTATATTTTTGAGAAGGTTCTTTTAATTTTTTATAAGAAATAGTGTTTTTTTATTTTGGCGATTTTTTTATATTGTGCAATGATCCTATAAATAGACAGTGCACGTTTTAGTCTTTTTTTGTTTTTGAACTATCAAAAACCCTTGTAAAACATTTGTATCAAATTTGTTACAATACCACATATAGGGCGAGTAAAGTTTTTTTGCAAATATAGATTTTTTATTGTTTTTATCTCTGCCATATTTTTATACAATTTTATTTATTGCCTGGGTGCTGTACCATAGGCACAATGCCATGAACAGTACAAGCTCAAAGTACATGAGCCTGAAAATATTTCTGCCTCTATGAAAATCGATTCTGATGGACTGTTAAAAAAGGGGCCAATGGGGCCTATAAAAAGATTATCTAATAAAGAACAAGGCCCTGTACCTAAAAAAAGAATCTACAAAAAGGCATCAATAGATGACGACTCACGCTATGATGGGATAGACCACTAAAAAATGTGAACTGTGATCACAAGGTTTGTGTTATTTTTTGCAATGTAACTTAAACTGCGAGGCATAAGTTAGGGATATAGGTTAATAATAACAACTGTATAAATCAATTAAGTCAGTTATAGCTTAAGATTACAGCAGGCTCACTAGGTTCATAACGTAGTTGCTCAAATTCACATATTTAAAATTAGGAGAATACTTTATAACAGGTTGCCAGTCAAAAAGTGACCGCAAATATTTTTAATTGAATTAATAGTATATAATGTTTGACAAAAAATTTATTTCGTTCACTTATTTTTTAAATAAAATACGCTGCTCATTACGAATGTGTATGTTTTTATATCAAATTAAATCAATTTTTTTCTTAATGTGATGATATAAGTTTGTCTGAGAAGAAATGGTCGAAAATTAGGGTGAGTTTTTAAAGCAGCATGCGTCGATAGATAGTATAATAATATAGATATTAGAGTATGTTTCAACTGTAGTGGCGGAAATTTCTAGGAACAGTAAAGTCTCACCAAACAAAGCAGGGGCGTTCCAAAAAATACTTATGATTTAAATCAAATTGTTAAAGATATGTACACACAATTTATTAAACAATGATATTACGTCATGAATCATTTAAATCAATTGTAGTATTTTTATTAATCTAATTTGTTGATTTTATTTATTATCAAAGGTTCTATTTATAACCCAAATTTATTAAAGTATTTATTAAAATATTCACTAATTTATTTTTACAATATGTATTTATATTTATTATCGCGTAGAATTATATTTTCGAACTTAAACAAACTCGATATTCAAAACTACCTGACTCTTTTCAACAAAATTTCCTCCTTAAATATAAAATATAGTTAATCGAAAATCCCTTCGAAATTCGGATGGTGACCTCGTTTAGGATGGAAGGAATCCCAAAACAGACCGGTTATTTAAGAAGGGCGGCGAACTCACTGGAACAAAATAGAAGTAGAAAGAATATGTTTACAGTTATGAGTCATAATTATCGTAACACAATTCTTAATTCTTGAGTTATTACATATATGCGACGTTCACTTTCCAAATAAATATCTTCAACCTTGACAACATGTTCACACACTTTCTTCCAGTTATCTCTAGTTACGGAAGTTTTAAGAAGAGATGTCCACAATCTTTTGTCAAATTTATGTTTGATGATTTCATACAGATGTACAATCATCGCCAGCTAACTTGGCGAGAGAGTACGCAGAACGTCACAGAGAAATAAATTATGTTTACGCCCTATGATTCATCCTATTGGTTTACTATTTCTGATAAGTATATTCAGTAGCGTAGCGGTATAGGTCAAATAATTATTACACAATTAAAAAAGTAATATTTTTCGCAAGCTTTAATATATTATTAGAAAGATGAAATTGTAATTTTGGTTTATTTATTTTAAATAGTAAGCCATTGGTTTATAATATTTATTTAACTTAGTAAACAAATTATACAATAATGACTGAATTTAATTCACAAATCTACGTTGATATTGTGTTTCAAATTAAATGGAGGATATTGTATAAATAAATGCAACACAGTAATTATTTAACTTTAATATTTTGGTTTTATTATAATACTAAAACAAGTACCCGTGTTGAAAAGTGGTATCTATTTGAAAATAAATGGATTGTTAATAATTTTCTTCATTTTCATCTTCGGAAGAAGAAAACTCTGTACTGGAAGAGTCACTGTCAAGATTTATAATAATTGGAGCTATTTGCGTGGCGTTATCAGCAACTATCTCGCTGTCCATATACTCATATTCCTTCTTAATGACATGGTAACTTCGTTTTCTCCACTCATTTGCATCAATATTAGTAAATTCTTCCTCGGCGAGTTTTTGTACGTCAGCTAGCCTCATATTATTTTTGACTGTAGCCCATTGTAACATTGACGTTACAAATGGTAAATTCTTTTCTGTCAGCTAAGATATCATATCCATTTTTTTAGAATTACTGGTGGATGCTTTATTAATTTATACATTATGATATGACTCATTATCAGTAATAACAGATCCAACAGGTAAATTGGGGATTAACTGTTCTATCATCTATTTTTCATAATTTTCTGAATTCATATCATCATGATAATCTCCTGTCTTAGCTCCTGACTTAAAAATCAAAAGGGCATTCTGTATGAAACCCATCTTCCCACCACTATGTACGATAACCAACCTACTTCCCTTTCAAATGTTTTTGAACAATCCTTTGCCACTGTTATCTGTCCAGCTATTTGGCGTAGTGTGTCCTGCATGTACATAGGTTTTATCAACATATACAATTGACTTATCTTCGCTTCGGTAATATTTAATTTTGTCCAAATATTTCATGCGTAGAGCACGAGTATCATTCCGTTCAATTAATAAACGTCGATTATCTTTCGTTTTCTTCCATTTAAATTCCAAATCTTTTCTCACACTTCCAGTCCACTCGTACACCTCTTCAAGCCTTTTCTGCAAAAGCCTCATTGATACACGACAACGTTCAGTCTCATGAAAACGATGAATGGTATTTCTAATTAACTGTTTGTCATACTGTCTTAAGTCTGTCACAGTTGCTTTCCTTTAAGCAAGTATTGTAGCTGGAAATTTTAATGTATTATTTGACTCTGCGTTTGTTAACATACTGGCTTGTTAAATGATCCTTTCTACTGTACGTAAATATACCCCAGTAACTTCACTGATACGTTGTTTAATAGTGGTTCGATTATTCTTAGGAAATATTATTTGCATATATTTAAAAACATTGTAAACTATTCCTTTGGATTCTGGTGTCAATCTGATCTGTTTACTCGTACTACACTTAACCATCTCCACTCTACAAAATAGTTCTAATACATGTGACAGCACCTTTCTTGTTGAGACTCGACAACATAATGAGACTAAATTATGACCTCATTTGAAATCCAGTGACTAGAAATTCTCGGAAATAATTGTTATCAGTTCTTTGTGTGTCCTTAACGAATCGTTAAGGCGTCATTAGTAATGACATAATTATTACGGTTTTAAGATTACTGATACTAAATTAGAAATTAACTTTTACCAAACATCAATTATAAAAGGTGGTATTATAGCAAACAAAAAGTTTGGTATCTATAAAACAATCTGTGTATAAACAAACTCCATTTATTATTTAAGTGAGTAATAACTTTGTAATTAGTGTGATTTCACTGCGATTCAACTAGCAGGACGATTGGTCTTTGGTCAATACTTATGATCAGACAATTTTTAATAATAGTAGGCTGAAGCATAATTTTGAAAGTGGTATGTTTAGCCATTACATGTTGGTTGGTGACAGTCGATACAGTTTAAAACCATATCTAATGACTAAATTGCAGCAAATATCAATACCGGCTGAGGATTTATTTACTGAATCAATCATAAGAACAAGGAATGTAGTAGAACGGCAATATGAAAATTAGAAAATACCATGGCTGTGATTGTTGCAACAGGAGTGCTTCATAATATTGCCATTGATGTGGATGACAATTTTCCTGAGAATGGGCCTGAAGATGATGCAGATGATGAATTAGAACCCATACAAAATAACAAAAATATGTCAGAAAACATAAGAACTTTGCTAATAAATGAACACTTTGGTAGATTGTAAATATATTTATTAATAAAAACAAAATGTAATAATTTTTTTTTATTTTCTCCCAATTGTTTTTGTTTTAATTTTATGTTTAAATCCATTTTTGTCTAATTTTACATTTTTTTCATATAGATTTTTTTCCCTTTCTTCCTTAATTTTTCTTCCTTCCTCTTCTGCTTTATCATTCTTCTCTTCCCTTTCCATTCTTTTTCTTCTTCTTCTGCTTTAAATGTTCTCAGGAGAAGTCTGTATTTTCTCTTGTAATATTGTTCTTTTGCAGAAAAAACTGGATTTCTAATTTTTGGCAGTAATTTTTTGTTTCTGGGTGTTTGTAAATTGTTTGGAACATATGTACTCCAATTTGTTTTTTCCTGTTTTGGGCTTCTTTCTTACTTTGTCAGGTATTTTTTCTTCCTACAACAAAATATATTATTTCATCATCAAATGAAATGTTTGCTTTTGGTGTTTAACATATACAAATGATGTGTGGGTGGGAAAAGGGAGTGGAGGAAAGACTAAAGTAGTGGAAACCAGCCCTTGAAGACCATTGATTAAAGCTGAGTACAAAAGCAGAGTATTTGGAAGTTCTTTTAAAGATGGTATTTCAAATCCAAATAGCTTAGCTTGGATGGACAAGAACATGCAGAAAGTGACAGTTTTAGATATTTATGATTGGTATTACAGAGGTAGGTAAGTATATTTGTGAAAGGTCACCTTATAAGAAAGAGATGTAGTGGGTGACAATTAGTCAGGATATGGATGTAAAAGGTATTCATATTGATGATATGGCACAGGATACAAAAGTATGGAGGAAAATAATTAGAGAAGCTGACCCTGCATAGTGAGAAGGCAAAGAGAATGATGGTGACATTCAGTTTATATAGTTTTTATTAATAACTCACCAGCTCCGCCTAGGCATAGGAGTGATCTTCTAACTGATAACTTCAGTTATAATTATTTCAGCATCCTAAAAAGTAATGTTTAATTAGGAACATATGGTCTAAATTATTGTCAGGGTATCACTTAAAAATGATATCTGGAGATGCCTGAAATAAGAGACATATTAGGTAGTTAAATGATGGCATGTATATTTTTAAAATAAGGGCTAATAAATATATAGCAATTTGCCATCAGATCTTTACGAACTATAAAATGTCTACCCTGACAATCCCATTGAATTTGAACTTAAGTATTAAAATTAAATACTAGTATTTGCTGATCCATTTCATCATTGTCTATATACATTTTCTCTTCTGAAGTTATTTTCTATAAAAAATGTTAAATCAGATAATTGAAGGAAACAAATATTGATTGAATGAAAAATATAATAACAATATTGGATATAATATACAGTAGGTACAATAGATTTCAGTAAAGTTATATGTAATATAAATAAAGCTTTATTATAAATATATGAAACTTTTGGTTACTAAGGGCCGGTTTCACCAACAACAAATAAATCTGTGAATTGTTATTTGTTTATTATATTTTTATTGTGATTCAATACCATTTTTCTCTTTAGCTACTACTGTGTGTATTATGACCAAATATATAATTTACTTACACTAGTACTGGGAATGTTTTCCCATACGTGATTAGTTTGTATTGTCTCATCACTATCTATAATGGTTTTCAAGCCCACCACTGTTTTTTCATTAATAATTCTTAGCGTTGCCTCAATCACAGGATCCTCTAAAGTTTTTATTTCAGGACCACCATCAGTGCCTCTTAAATATGACTTCCCTTTGGCCACTACTTTTCTTGTTCTCGTTTTAATGTTATCATATTTATTTTTTACTTGTTCCACTGTTCGGCATACTATATTTTTAGTAATAAAATTAGTTAAAATTTTTTGCCATGCTTCTTCCTACAAAATATGAAATGCAAATGAATATCAACAGTTTGACTGTACATAGGTAATATATGATACTCAATTATTTAGATAATTTAAAGGATTTTTAACAAATGAAATATTGTACCAACCTTTTCTTTATTGTTTACTTTCTTTGTAGTTTTGCACTCTACTATATCTTTGTATTTTTCAATTTCTTGCAATAAGAGAAGTTCCTCCTCTTTGCTAAAATTTGTATAAGGTTTCTTTGATTTGTCCATTTTAAGTTTTTTCAATTATTTACTTAATTGAAAGAACTTAATTAATAGTAATAATTAATGATATAGATACCTATTATACTAATAGAAATAGTAGGTACCTAATATTAATAAAATAAGTGGTAAACTAGAATTAAAAAGTAAGTATTAAGTAATTAATCTAATTAAAAATAAAAGTAGAGTAATAATAATGAACTATAACTAACTAATGAACAAAGTAATTTTTAAGAAATTAATCTAATTAGAAAGAAAAGTATAGTAATGATAATAAACTAATTAATTTTTAGAAATAGAAATAATATTAATTAGTAGTTTAAGTTAAAAGTAGTATTAAATTAGTATTAAAGTTAATAATAATTAAATTAAATCTGGATTAGTAATTAAGTAATTAAGTTAAAAACCAACAATTATAATAGTATATCGATCTGGTAAGTAGAACTTGGTAGAGAAGGTAGAACCAAAGAATATAGACGAATATATTCTTTTGTAGAACCAGAGTAAAACCAGAGATAACATATCACTGGGTAGAACACAAACGCGGCAAAATGGCCAAAATGTATGACATTTCATTTAATGTCTATTTCCATTTTAGTTCAAATACATCATAATTCAGTTTAACCAACAACCAACAGTATAAAGAACGCTTTAAAGCGAGTTATGAAATCAAATAACGTTAACAGCCACTTTAAAGGCGAATTTAACATAAAAGTCTCCTTTTACTAAAGTCCACTTTAGGGAATCATTATGAAATCGGCCGTTAATCCGATATTTAATTTAATGTCAAATTAACATAATGTGACATAACCGTGACCGTATGTTGCGACCACAGTGTCATTTGGCCGCGTGTAGTTCATATGTAGTCTTTTCGCGCGCGCCACGTACATATTTTCTGGGAAACACACACAAATCTGCGCCGGTGTCGATTAAAAATTGTTTTTTAATTTCAAAGTCTGTTACAAAAAAGAAAATATACAATTTAAACTTTAGGTAATGGGCAATTTATCCCCTGGGATATTACCCCATAAAGGAAAAGAAGAAAAATTTTTAGGTTATGGTTATGTTATATTTGTGATTGATTAAAATAAATACCTGATCACAATACAGCCCTGTGTTCATTGATATTTATTTTGGAAATTGTTTGAAAATTATACAACATGGCTAATTCTATGGTACATTGCCAATTGTGGATGGGTAGTGTAAGTATAATTAGGTCAATAAAAACGAAAACTTACGTTTATACATTTTTAGCTGGAATCTTACATGACAGAAACATTTATTCTTAATGCTTTCCGGAAAATGGGCGAGAGTCCTCTTAGCATAAAAATAATGCGTAATAAATTTACTGGAGAAGCGGCTGGATACTGCTTTGTACATTTTGCCTCTGATGAAGAAGCTATTAATGCAATGCACAAACTTAATTCTAAACCTATTCCCAATACAAATCCTATGGTTCGATTCAGGCTCAACAATGCCAGTAATTCCGGTAGATCCTTTATTGATAGAGAGTTTTCTGTCTGGGTTGGAGATTTAAGTTCAGATGTAGATGATTATAACTTATATAGAGTATTTTCTTCAAAATACAATACCATCAAGACAGCAAAAGGTAGGACAAAAGATATGAAAATATAGATATGTAAATCATTAACCATTTTGAATCTACATTGATGAATCTTTTTATGTGTTACAAGTAGCATTATTATCCCCTTTAAGGTCTATTCTCATTAGATGTGCCATTCGCGCTCGTAGCATGCTTTCAGCGGTATTTTGCACAGGCAGTCGGTTAGATGTGTCGGTGGGTAGTTATGCAGTTGTAATGTTTTCCACTTCAACTTTAGTAAAAATTGCATTTTTTACTTTGGATGCCGAAGAAGAGAATATAAGAGATAAAGTTAAAAAAGAAGGTTTTGGATACATCCAATGATTAAGAAAAGAAAAATAGAAGGAGAATACTATACCTTGTATAAAGAACTTATGGATGATGAGTCAAAATTTTATATATATTATAGAATGTCAATTGCCGAATTTCAGCAGAATTACCAACAGAATGCGATTTTGAACAAATTGCCAAATAAATTTTGGTTGTCGTGGAATTTTCCCAAGGGCATTAGGAGCCCTAGATGAAAATCACATCAAAATTATAGCACCAATCAATAGTCTTTCCAGCTACTTTAACTACAAAAAGATTTTTTCTGTAGTTCTACTTGCTTTAGTAGATATGTCGTTCGACTTGCTTTAGAAAATCACTATAAACCATTTTTGCCCTTAAAAAACTTACTTCCTCCATTTTCCGAACTCAGGTCGCCCGTAAATTATTTTTTCTTTTATTTCTGTCATATGATCTTTCTTTTCCAACGAGTTTCATCCTACTATTATTTTTTTTGTTTGAAATATTATCGGCAGTGGTCTATTACCTAGATAAAATATAGTGTTTTATTTACCTATTTTAATTTTTTCTTCAATATCCTACCATACCTGAGACTTATCTGCTGCATCTGCATACAGTCGATTCATAAAATCGTATAATTCACTTCTCTCATGAACTAATTCTATTAAAAATTCATCAGTATCATGTGAAAATAATTTTTTCGCACCATTTTGCCCGTCGAAACTCGTCTGAAGTAGTCACACTATGTAGGACTGTGCAAGGAATGTGCCAGGCATGGGCTAGGAAAATATTGTTTGAAAAGATTGTTCGATGCTGGGCACGGACCGTTCCCACTCCAAGCACTTGTAGTGAGAACGGACCGTTGGTAAACCCATTTAAATAACGTTAAAGTAATTTTGCACGTCTCGAGCAGGGCACATGCCTGGCACTATAGTGAGAATAGGCCTTTAGTCTTTTATTCATCCTGTAAAACTGTCCAGTCTTGATCTATTGTGTTTCTGCACTTTTCATTTCATTTGTATCTGCTAGAATTTTTGTAATGCCTTTTGATCTGACTTATAGGATGCTTTTCTAGGTTTTTCAAGTTTTACAATTCTCCTTATATAGAACTTCATGACAAAAAAACTGCATTATTTTCTGAAAGAGAGCAGATAACTTCTTGAACTCGAATCAGTGTTATACAGTAGGCTTTTATGTTTCCGTCATTGTAGTTAATTTGAACAACAAGTCATTAAGTATTTTTGTGTAAGAACGATCTATAGATTCATCAACTATGAGACTGAACTGTTACTAAATTCTTTCCTTTTCTTTAGCACATATTACATTTATAATAATTATAGACTTTATTTTTTTGCATCCATACTTTGTTAGCACAGTCCAAACATGTTATCTATATTAACAACTTCACTGTCCAATGAATTATGTATGATTCAAATGTGATTCAAGAGTAGGTCTTATTCTATAGGCAGTTTTAAAAAAGAACATGATGATATTTATTACACACAAGTAAAAAGTTAGTAAAATATTACATACCTAGTACTCTTAGTTTTTTTATATTATACCAGTAAGGTAAATAATTGCCATTTATATAGAAATTAAAAATATAAAACACTTTATGGGGTGTATTATAAAATAATTATCATTTATAAATTGAACCAATTTATTTTATTAAACATTCTTTTTGTAGTAGTTTCCATCAATTCTTCTCCATGGCATGTGCTAATCATCAGGACATCTCATTTATCAAGTTTATCTTTTTCTCATTGCTACTCCTCCTTTCTGTAACTTGGATTCTGTTACACATAGTGGTAAATCCACTGTTTTTTTCTTAAAGTTCCACATAAATCTGGTATGTGATCCTTTAAAATAACTTGCTAATGATTAGCTGTTATAATAGTTATCTGTAATAATGAGGCGCCCTTCATTCAGTAGAGGCTCACATAATTTATCAATGGTTTTTCGGGTTTATCAAGATTTTCTATTTCAGTAGAAGCACCTGAGTAAAGTTCATATGACCATGTGCAGCTGTTGATAGTGCATAAATTATAAATCTTGAGACCATACCTACTCGCTTTTCATGGTTTGTATGTTTTTATTTGAAGCCTTCCATTAAATTTCACCTTATATTTATCCACCACAAGTATTTCTCTAGGGATGTATAAACTATGAAACCTATCTACAATATTCTTTAAAAGTGGATAAATGTTTTTAGTTTTGCTATCATTATTTGGTTGAATTTTAGCAAAATGCCAACATCTATGAATGAAAATAATTCTTTTATGACATGTTTATGGGACGATATAGGAGAAAATTATACAGCACATCTAATTTCAAATAGTTTTCTATTCTAGCTATTTGGACAATACCCATAAGTAAGATAATGTCAAATAATTTTTTAAGTTCTTCTGTTGAGTTTAACGAAAGTACAAGCTGATTATAGCCTCAAATGTCACATACCTATGGAACAAAAAATTTCAGTTTAGTAGTGTTGGCATGTATCCCCTTATCCATCAAAGTGCAATTGCCAAAAAAAAGTTTCTAATAATTATCTGAAATTAATCTCCAAAGAAACAAATATTTACTTACTCATCCTTGTTATACTTGTTTTGAATAAATCAAAAATTGCATAATTCAGAACATAATATAAACAAAATGTACTTTTCTAAAACTTCATCTTTTATATTTGAAGTATACAGCATCTACATTATAAAAACATGTCAACACTACTAAACCGAAATTTTTTGTTCCATATGTGACATTTGCGGCTATAATCAGCTTGTACTTTTGATAAACTCAACCAGTTCTTCTTTGTCAACATCTTTCCATCTAGTCTCTTTTGACGGCTATTGTTCATTCATATCTGTTTCAAAATTCAGGCATAATTATTTGAATGAATTACCATTTCATCAATTAAAAAGTTATTCAAAAAGTATTCAAATATTTTTATGATACTTACTTGACTGGTTGAAACTGTAATTGCGTCAAAGTTGTGGGTCCCTGAATTTCCAGAAAATAAAATTTCCTTCCTGCTTATAATACATTAGATGAACACACTGTCTTCTGCTACAATATGTGCTCTTCTAGTATAAATTTAATAAACTGACTCTGTTTAGTTGATTTTTCTTGGGGATGAGTAGTCAGAATGTATGCACTAGTACTTAAAGCATCTGCACCCTCTCCAACATTTCTGCTTCATTGTCGGTTGAACTATCTTGTTTATCAAATTGCCACAAGAAATATTTGTTGCTACTTTCACTACTGAAGTCATTAATGATTTCATCTTCATCTGATTCTTCTAGTAATCGTAATTGCACATGCTCAGTGGGGAACAGGCTGGTATTGCAATGACTAATCTACCAATTATTATATGTCTATGTGTAGAACTGCTTAGAACATACAAAATTAGGTTGGGTCACAGTCACACAAACACTAAATATAGTAGTAATCTGGTCATAGCACATGATTTGTTAAATGTCATGTCCCATGATGCACTAAATTAGCTCTTCGCACAGCCTCATACGGCTTAGAAGCCAACTAAATATGATGACCTGTTTGTTTACTAGAGTGCGGCGGGTATGGTTTAGAAAAATTCAATCCTGAAATGATGCTCTCCTATTACAGGAAGATCTTAAATCGTTTTATGATTAATGCAGTTACATCAATCAAGTAACAAACAGGGCGATGAAAGTACTGGGATTTATCCAATGCCACAGCCACCTTTACTTCCAAGCCATGAAGTAAAAAAGGCAACACCGCATTCTATGACGTCGGTAGTCCGATAATCCGAATTTTAGGAAACTGATATTTTGAAAACTTCAATTCATTACAGAAATATTTTTAGGGAAATTAAATTAATAAAACCTTATATTTATCTAATAAATATATATAAAGTTTTATTATTATTTAGGTTATATTATCAATAAAATAATCACTAGAGTAAAATTTATTGCACTTAAAATACAGTGTCAAACAGTTAATCTTACAATTAAATGCAGTCAAGAATCTCTAGAAATTTTAAATATTAAGTACTTGAGCATATAAATAACACAATATTGTTGTTAAGTAAAAACTTGGTGTAACTATTATGATTAAAAAATTCATCCTAAGAAATCAGACACAATATAAATATCGTTCTAAATTAATCTAATTGAAAATTAAATATTTTACTATTTACTTATAACTTTTGTTGAATTTTCATACTTAGGTATACGAAAGTAGCAATTTTATATATGAATAGGTTTTTTGTCATATATGTAGATCAAGTTAAAAGAGGAATAGGTACATGAAAAATGTGTTGAATGTAACATACCATTTATAACTTGTATATCAATTTAAAATAGCCTATATTCTCAAAAGATTTTTGAATATAATACTCAAATTTGTTATCACTTACTTAAAAAGCAGATCTAAATGAGAAAGTAATTGTGACCATCTTGTTAATTTACTATATTGTAAAATCCATTTCAAATCATTACTACTTAATCTATTCTTACCTACATTGACGATTACACTAAAATTACTGCTAACTATTACACTACATATTACACAAATATTATCACACTTGTGTCCCAACTGATTTAATGTTTAATACATAGAAATATACACAGTCACTTGTAATTTTACTTGTCCAGTTTTTCAATGGGATATTATTGTCTAAGTCTAATTGTCATAATTATGTTATCTCTTGTTCCCTCTTCTTATGCAAAAAGTTTCTTCTGTCTTCGGGATTCCTTCTTTCTTTAGTACGATGAACAGTTACATATGATGGTACTTCAGGAAATATATTAGGAACTGCATTGCCTTTTAATTTGGGAAATATTAACTTTTCAATGTGTACATTTCCATCTTTATCTTCTCATTGTTCAGTCCGCTGAATATCATCTTCATGAAAATGTTTGGCACATACTACGGAAGATTTGGTAATTGTGTAGCCTTCTCTATGAATAGAGCATAACCCAGTATACCTTCTTTGGGGATCTTTGGAAAACGAAAACATACTTTCTGCCTGTTTCGTTTTTAAAGTACTGGCATAATTGGTTTTGCTACCAGGTACACAACAATGCCAGGCCATCTGTAACAAAAAACAAAAGTATTATTATTGTTGTTTTTAGTTTACATATTTTGTAACAAGAAGCAAAAGTATTATTATTTTCAGTTTGTTTTCTAGGTTATATTTATACTTGCCTTTTAAATTGTCGTTAAGAATCTTCTATAAGTTCTAAATTTAATGAAATTTCACTTATATTAATATTTTCTAATTGATTTAAACACAATTTACAAATAAAACATTCGAATAAAGTTAAAACACACTAAATTCAACAAACTTTACAAGCCTTCCTATATGAAATCTTAAACAAAACAAACCACGGTCGGACTACCACGCGTTGTTGCCAAATTTCTACTTCATGGCTTGGAAGTAAAGGTGGCTGTGCCAATGCACATCTGTAGACCAGTCTTTGTTCACATTTAGAAGACTTTTTTGTGGTCTTATTGGGCCCATGGTAGGAGTATGTATCAGTTGTATGGTCCCCATCATACAACTGTTACATTGAACAAATTGAAAGGGTCCAAAATTAATTTTTTGCATAGAGTATGATGATCCCCATAATACAACTGTTACATTGAACAGATTGAAAGGGTCCAAAATTAATTTTTGAGGATAGCAGCTTTTAGGAGTGGATATGACTATCAGTGGGTAAGAGACAGTATTGATTTACAAACACTTGAGTCTCCACTTAAGTACCAACACTTGTTAGATTTATGTTTACTGCAAAAAGTCATTAATGCTATTATATATTGTCCTCAATTGTAATCACTCATTAGTCTTACAGTACCCAGTAGTAAAAATAGACAATCGAAAATATTTTCAGTGCCATTTCATCACACTAAAATAATTTTACTTTTATCACACTAATTATGGTATCAATGAACCAACTACGTGATTGCTCCAGAGTGCCAACACAATTAAATTTTTTTGACTCCAATTAGTTTATTTACAAAACAACTGACAAAACAACAAAAAGGTATCTTATAATAAGTGATCTCTTTTACATGTCAATACTACTCTACCCTTGATAGCTGTATTAAAGTTTGTTATAATTTATTATTCTGAGATGTCTGATATTTTAAAAATTTATTGTTTTTAAGGTGTAGCTTTGTTAAAACTTTTGTAAATGGATTCCTTTAATAAATAAATAGTACCTGCAACACCAAAAACTATTTTGTGGCCATTGCTATTTTTCCTGTGAATATGTTACCTTGTAAGCACTTCACTATTATGTAAAAATGGCAGTATTAAATAGTAAATGGTTGCTTTTAGTTATTTTAGATGCAAGTGGATTTAGTAAAGGATATGGGTTTGTAAGATTTGGAAGTGAAGAGGAAATGAAGGACAGCTTAATATCTATGAATGGTTTTATAGGACTTGGGACAAAAGCTCTGAAAATATGTAATGCTGTGCCTAAACCCAAGGGACTATTACCTGGTTATTCAGGACCTTCAAACCAGAATGATAGTAATGATTTCAGTCAGTATTATGATCCAACAACATATTTGCAAAACTATGCATCTTGGCAACCAGTAAGTTATTTATTATAGTTTGTAAAATGGTTTCATAAATTTTCACATTTGTGAAATTTTTACTGTCTTATTAGTATTATTATATTGTAAACAGAAGATTCAGTTTACATAAATATTACAGTTAATTTTGAGATTTAAAACTCTCGTATAAAAAGGTTATGATTTTTTTAATCTATCAATGAAATTATTTTTTACAGGGGTCTTTTTATGATCAATCATCTGAACACCAAGCTGCACGTGAGAATTCAAATATGTACTCTGAAAGAAAGGAGGATGATTTGGACTTGATAGGTAAGTTAATATAAAAATATAGTTTGTTCTTTATGTGACTGAGGTCTTCCCGCTGTTCTTGCTTATATTCAAAGTATATACGGGAATTACACACATGCCACCCCCAATATTAATCTTGGTTTAATTTAATCGATGTTCACCAATAGACTCGTCTAGGATAATTAACACTTATACTGGCTATATCTTCTGCCCATTGCAGGTGTGTATTTTTAATTATAGTTGTACTGTACGTTAAGTTTTAAATTAAATATACACCCTATAAAAATGGCAACACTGCGCGCCGTCGACTTTCCACGAACCTCCGTTGCCCAGTCGCCAATAATTTGTCATACAGTGGTTGTTTAAAGTAATAAGAGTGTAGATTTTTTATTTATTTTTGTAAACAACATGTCTTTTTATACGACCGCAGAAAAGGTTCAAATAATAAAATGGTTTTATGGTGGTAATTCTGGACAACAGTGTGTATATTTATTTTCTGTTTTTTGAGGGGAGACCAATTCCTTGCGTACAGTCAGTTCATAATATTGTTCAAAATTTTGAGAGTTATTGTCTCAAAAATTGCAGGAAACGTCACGATCAAGAAGTGTCACCAGAAAAAGTTGAGAAGTTGAAAAAAGGAGAATATAAATGTGTGCATCAATCGAGCTTGATTTAACACGTTCAAGTAGAAGCGTTGCTAAGGAGTTAGATGTTAACAATGTTACTGTAACGAAAGGATGTAAAAAGAACAGTTACAAGAATTTTAAATATTTAAAAACGCAGCAGCTTTTATTTAGACGACTACTTTCGAAGAATGGAGTTTTGTGAAACTCTAATAACGAAATCTAATGATGAACCTAATTTTATTAAAAACATTTATTTACTGATAAATCTTGTTTCGTTAGTAGGGAGAAAAAATCCTTCCATTATGACGCATTGGGCGCGAGAAAACTAGCACAGAAGTGTTGTTTATCGAACTCAACATCCTCAAAAAGTTAACGTCTGGCTGGTATTTTAGGAGACCACATAATAGGTCCATTTTTTATTGAGGGTAACTTGAATACTAGAGTATAGCCCGATTTGTTACAGATTCATGTTCTTCCTGCTATTCTCAATCTTCCTGATTTAAATCTGGAAAATGTTTGGGTCCATCAAGATGACTGTTCAGTTAAGAACGTTCGAATAATGACGGAGTACTTTAACAATCGCTTGTTCGCATGTTCCCCAAATATATGAAATCCAAAGACGAATTACTTTAGCGTGGACAGCCTTTGGAAAACTGCGAGACACATTTAAGGCCAACATACTAATTAGCCTCAAAAGAAAAGTATTTGTAACTCAAGATATAGAGAAGAAACAATTAAGTTGGTATGGGCATGTTCAACGAATGCCAGCAACAAGACTTCCCAAAAAAGTAGTAGAATGGCAACCGATAGGTCGACGGAAAAGGGGAAGACCCAGATTAGAACGGCAAAACGGCGTAAAAAAGGCCATGAGCGAAAGAAATTTAACAACAAACGACTACGAAGATAGGAAGAGATGGTGTTTAGGTATCGGACAAAGTCGAAAGACGTTCTAAACCGATGTATATATATATATATATATATATATATATATATATATATATATATATATATATATATATATATAAGTATATATATATATATATATATATATATATATATATATATATATATATATAGAAAGGTATTTGATCAATGCGTATTACCAGTCATGACCTATGGGGCGGAAATTATGACTCTAACCAAGATTACAGCTTCGAAATTGAGAGCGAGACAGAGCCGAATGGAACGATCTATGCTGGGAGTGACGTTGCGGAACCGACTAAAAGAAACGAAGATCTGCGAAAAAAAAAACGAGTATAGCTGATGTTGTGGAACGCATAGCGGAACTATGCGTTCCGCTATGAAGAATTAGCAAGTTTATATGGATCACCTGTAAAACACAAAAAGATATATCGAAATTGTATGAAGATCTCCAAAGAGTAGTAGACACAATTCCAAAAAATATTGCTATAATAATTTTGGTAGACACCAATGCAAGAATTGGCAACGACGTAATAGCAGATACAGAACAAAAATTTAATAAAGAAATACATCATGAAAATGGAGAATTTTCTGCTCGTAAAATTATTTAATTATACAATTATTCATTCTCTCTCCTGTTGGCGACAAGAATTAAGAGCGTAGAATAATTTTTAAATAATTTTAAACTGTTTGTCCTTGTTTTAGTGTAGTGTTATGTACAATTTATGTTCAATGTCATGTTTATTACATTCTGCGCTTGCTGGATAGCCCAAATTTGACGAAATGTCCCTGATGATGCTGTAGAAAGCGAAAGTACTTGGACAAGATTTGATTATTAAAATTGTGCTCGATATTTGCCTTTAATTTTTCAAAGTAAATTTAATTTTAACTAAAGATTTTCATTAATGAGATATTAGGTATTATTACAACAAAATTAAAAATTACATTAGTATCTGAACATACCCATACCTCATCATGTTAAAGCTGTCTTCTTGAATTATATTTCCTGTCACCTCAGCCAGTTGGTCTGTGTCGTTTTAACTGACAAGAACCACGTGTTCAAATCGAGTAAGGAGACATGTAGCTCAAGTATTAATTTTTATCCAATGTCATCGACCTAGAGTCACAGTATAATTTAAATTTGGAATAATGCCGTAAGCTGTCTGGAGTTCTTTCAATCGTTCTATGAATTCTATTGGGTCTCTTGAACCGTCAAAGTGTAACCCCCATTTGCGTACTATTTCCATTTTTCTTTGTCTGTCTTCCATCTGGTTTTCTTCTACTTCCTCTGGGTTTTGGCCTTTTTGAGTTGGTGCCTTGATGATCGCAACTAATCTCGCTCTTAGCTCGCTGAAATTCCCTTTCGTCGACTGTTCTCTGTTTGTTAATTCGGCTATAAGTTCGTCTTTCTTTAATAGGTACACCCAACTAACCTTCGACGTTTCCGGAGCGTCTGTCATTTTTGAACTGTGAATCACCCTGTATTTGAATAAAATTTGAAATGTAGTACTGTCTCATGAAAATAAAATTCGGAATTCGGTCGGTATTATTGTTTAAAATGTATTTTTCTGCTCGGGCGCCATTTGTGATGTCCTCTCGTAGGAGTCACTATCCGGGTAGCTTTTGGACAGTCAGAGACAGAGTTCAAAATAAAAATAAAACTTTATTGTCTTCCTTAAATTAAATTGACAAAAATCATATGTTCATGTTTACAATTTGGTTTAGTCTTCTCAGTACCTGGCCTATTTATCCAAATTAAGTTTGACCTTGTCATATGAAATTAGTCTTATCGGCAAGCCAGTGTGTATTTGAAATTTTACGAGAACGTTGTATCGATTTAATAACAGCAGACGATAAGTACAAAGAAAGGAAAGGAACTCAACACGTTCCTTAAGTGATTCGGGGTAATAGGACACTCCTCGACAGTCTCAACACGACTGCTTCAGAGTACGGGTAATGAAGAGCTCAACACGCTCTTCGGGTAACGGCGGTATGGAACGGAACAACTTGTGAACTCAACACGTCCACAAGCCGGGGTAGGGAAGAAGAGAACCTTCAGTCAACACCTGTCGATTCTCCCTCTATGAGGAAATGTTGCGGTTTATATAGCGGAGCTTGGTAATTAGTTTTGCCCTTTCTACTGTCGATACACTCCTACTTCATGGGTTGGTTCGCGCGCACGCTGGTTTAACGGTGATGGCTTGGACTAACCCATGAAGTAAGAAGAGCAGGTACAGGGGACAGCCTTTTAATATTATTAAATAAAGAAAAGTGATGCTTGGGCCATTTGTTGAGAGGTTCCTGATATTCCATACCAAACATTATATTGTAAGCTAAAATATACGGTAGGAAGTAACCTGAACAGGTGCTCAAGTTATGGGGCCTCTCAGAAGCCCTAAGGTAGTCTAGACTAGTGTGAGAGTGCAGAGAACTTGGTAGACTGGCGGAGCATAACAGTGTTAGACTGGTATGGGTGCAGGATCATCCGGCCGTATGAGTGCCGCATCTAGAACCGAATCTTAAACTTTTAGAGCTATTTTGACGTATGATACTGAACTGTTTGCGTTTTAAATTCAGACTTTATTCTTGTCAATGCAAAATATTTTAAATTATTTCTCATTTCAGAACACACCATTCCTTTGGATATAGACAAAATGAATAGAGAGAAAATGGACGCAGATTGTAATTTGTGGGATGCTTTAGAGAGTTCCAAATGGTTACCTTACGAAATGTTAGAGGTTGCTTGATATAAATAATATAACCTGGTCGTTAAAGAAAAGTATCTCGATGAAAAGTAATTTATGTATTTTGAATTTTTGACTTGTACCTTTCGTAGATACATTTTTCTATTCTTATTAAATCCGATGCCCATGTAGGTTAAATAATTTGGCAATAAATTAATTAATGGCAATTAGTGGTATTGTTGAATATTAAACACATAAAATAAGCAGAATAATGGGTTTTGTGTTTGCGTTACATTTTAGAGATATATTGGAACAAATGTATTGATCCATGAATTTGAATTGATCTTCAAATCTAATTAGCTTAAAGTGCTTGTTAGGTGTATACAGCACACTGAAACAACTAATAACTTATAAAATTTAATTTTTATGGTTATAGTATACAGAGGTAATAAAAATATAGACAATTTAGTAGTTTTCGTGATGTTTGCTTAAAAAGTGCATTTAGTGCATGGGTCGACAAAAGTTTTTAACATTCTTTACTGCATCAAAGTGACAAACAGAGAATAGTTTAATGGGCTTTGTTATAAAGTTTGATTTATCCTATCACGCAAGGTTCCTAATAGTAATGTTGATGTAATATACGCCTACCCTATACAATAAAATCAGCATAATTCATTTAACCTACATCGGCACCGTGAATTGATTTCATATTAAAACGACTACTATTATTATGTAAGTGTATAATTTATATTTAGAATATTTTGATAATGTAATATTGGTAATTTATGTAATAAAAGTTCTTTCATGCGATTAAACTTGTTGTTTTTGTGTATTATTGTATGAATTAGATCTATTATATAACAAGCGTTGAAAAAGTTATCACATTTCATTTAACACTACATCTCTCACTATCCAAGAGTAAGAAGCCGATATACAAAAAGAAACCAAGTTGAGAAGAAATACTTGATACAGCAAATATGATTACAACCATATAAGTATAACCACTATTAGTAGAATGAAGTGCTGTCATGCATGTTGTCTATAGTAAGATACACACTTAGAGTGCAGTGCGGCTAAGATAGGGAAATGCTTTTTTTATGGAGAATAAACACACATGATTGTCGGCTGTTAAATGCTCACTCAAGAGTGTCGCCCAGGACCGGCTTGGATAAAATGCATCTCCCGGCAGGACGAGTATTGTAACCGTTTCAAAAGTTTTAGAAAATTCATTATAAATTTGATTATTTTTTTAAATAAAACTACTAACCCCACCTATCTGCCAGGTGCTTGTATTCGACTCAAGGTTTCTACGGTAATTCCCAACATATCCGATAGATGAGAACGATATTAACTTGTTAATCACGCCCCCAATTCAAAACCGTAGAAATAGCTTCGCTTCCTGTCCTGTTACAAACGTCCACCCGATAGGACGTGTTTTCGAAGTGAGTCTCTAGATTAGAGAGTCTTTTCCGGGAGGTTAAAGTCCATTGATTATGTTAAGTTAACTGAGACAGTTTCCTATGGTCCAATACTTTCCTATATATGGTTTCCAATAATTACTTATATAAATGGATTCTTATTAGTAAATATTTGATGAAATAACCAATGGATGAGAAGAAGCAGGGTATATCCCTTTTTTCCTGGTTCCCAGAGATTGGATAAATAAGGTTGTACTTTTTTTTTATTAAGCCCTATCAGGAACGCGAGAATTATTTATGGATTCACAGAGACATTTTCTATGTTGCCTAGTTAATAAATAACTACTATAATGTTTTAAATGTCAACGAATTTCGAAATTTGGGAATATATAAATATATAAATTCATTTGTTTCTATCAACCAATTCTTGATTTAAAAATATAGAAAGTTGCTTTGTTTATAGTAATGTAATTATGAAATGGTATTTTAGTATCCTTTGGAAATAACAACTTTTAATGTTTCTTTTTATTACTGAGAAATAAAGTGTAATTTCGCTGTAAATTTTTTTATATATCTTATTTTTTTTATCTTCTCTCGTCCCCTACGAGGATAAACAAGGGGTGGCGTCCAATAATAAATTATAATTTCAGTTATCTAATTGTGTTTGAAATTTTTACATACTACGTAGTTTTTTGTGCATTTGACCTTACCACACCTTCTCTCCGATATAGAGCTAACCTGACCTTGAATTAAATGTATTTACTCGATGTTATCAAAAATCGGCGTTACAGTATAATATTTTATATTATGTATATAGTAGAATAAAAAAGCACTGCATAAGTTGTAATAATTTAATACTCCATGAAATGTAGAACTAGCTTGGAAAGTGTTAATAGCTTTGGAAAGAATTCAGAGCAGTCTATAAGAAAGTTAACATCAACAGAAAATAATTCAAGGCAACCATAAGACAATGCAGAAGTCAGAATGGCGACCTGTTAAAAAAAAAGGAAAGATAGATTGTTCTTAAAAACGATAAGATAAGAGGCTTTATGATACAAGATCTTAGGGGAAGGCATGAAGCATTTAACAAAACACCTGAAGTAGTATTAAATCGAGTACGAGAACACATTCAGTCGTTTCCGTGATAGTACGACACATAATGCTCGATCAAAAACTGCAAAAATCTTGGACCAGAATTAAGCCGTGAAAAAATGTACAAATTATATACCTTAAAGCGCGAGGAAGACAATATTCAAAAGAATGAAACTATTCGACTCTGAACATAGTAGCTAACACGAGTTTTAAAACTGAGCTCTTAAAATTAACTTAAAAACTAGTGAAATACTAAAAATATTTTCCTTAATTAATGATAAAGCAGTGAAACCTGTTCCACTACAGACTAAGAAGGTTGTCTGCCAGGACCGTACTCCACTTACCAATGACAATTAAAAATGGATAGCTCTATTCAATCTGAAATTCCTGCAACTAAATAATACACCAAACAGCTCCTCATCATATCAATTTAATGGATCACCTACATATTCTTCCGTAACCAATCAAACACCTCAATCCAATATATTTCCATCAAGAAAACAAGCAATTATTTTTGATAGTTGAAAATACCAAACTAGATGATTACTTGTCCGCTTTGAGTCGTCTGATACAACCAACCCAGATCATCTTCTGTTTAAAATTATCAAATAATAGAGTATGTATTTATTTAGCAAACGAAAAACTAGCAGAGGATTTTATAAACAGAAATGAAAAAATTCAAATAGGCCAGCAGCTCTTACAAGTTCGTAGACTAATTAGCCCCAGTCAGCGATTAGTATTGTCTAATATCTATCATTCAATCCCACACTCAGTCCTAATATCTGCATTAAAATCACATGGATTAAATCTTCTGTCACCTTTAACATTCCTAAGAATAGGCACATCAACACCACAATTCCAGAATATTTTGAGTTTCAGACGCCAAATATACATATCTCCACTAAATAACCAGCCCTTACCTGATTCTTTTCTTATGACACATGAGGAAACGACATACAGGATTTTCCTTTCATTAGATAACCAAGCTTGCCAAATATGTAAACAAACCAACTACTTAACTCAAAATTGCCCAAAGTCTACTGCGATTACAACAGATAATTCAACATCAAATAATCCAGTTCCAAATATAGACCCAATTGAAAATACAACTAATCTATCAACTCAAAAAACCCAGACAAACACTAAACAACAACAAGAATCCCAACCACAAACTACTCAACAAGAAAAACCACACATGCAACTAACCAAAGAAGATTCAGAAACAACAAACGACCCAAAAATAGATCTAGAAAATAAGACAACGCATATAAACACAGGCAAAGCGCAAAACAAACGCACAATCTCCCAAATCTCTCCACCAGATACTACATCTACAGAGGAACCTACTTTTATTACACCAAAAAATAAAGAGAAGAAAGTAAAATCAGATCAAAATGTTAAACCACAAAAAACACTAGAAGAAATGCTAAGATACTGTAAAACTTTATTTGAGAACCCAAATTCCAACTACCCTATAACTTACGAACAGCTATTAGACTTTTTTGAAAACTGTGAGAACTCACCAGACCCCTTAGGTATCGCCAAAATGTATACAGAACTATTTGGGCTCGGTTTCGTTTATTAGAAGATTATCGTTAGTTCTTTGAATTTTAGACCTGATTTAATTGAAGGCCAAACATATCGCTGTGTGACCATCTTTACAGAACTGTTGATTCCAGGATGTGCTAAATCATGCATGGTGCTAAAAATTGCCATTCGGAGTGGTTTTGGTACAAATGGTCTGGCTGTAGATGTTGCTAGGTCACAGTACAAACTAACGTTTTGTTGCGGAAACCGTATTTTCTTTAATCGCAACGTTGTTTTCTCTCTTAAGTACGTTTTTAGTTCTGGATCTGTTTCTTGAGCGAGAGCTAAGTCCATGATGTCGATATCTTTCTTGATGCTATCGATTCGAGATAGTGCATCTGCTACAATATTTGTTAATCCAGAGATGTGCTGAATGTTGGTGCAAAACTGTCCTATAAAATCTAAATATCGAATTGTCTAGGGCTGCATCTAGCTTCTGTGTAAAGGCGAAGGAGATTGGTTTGTGATCAGTGTATATAGTTATGTCTTTGCCTTCGATCATATGTCTAAAATGTTTTATAGCTAAATATATAGCCAATAATTCTCTGTCGTACGCACTATATTTCTTTTCACTAGGTAAGAATTTTTTGGAAAAGAAAGCCAAAGGTTTCATACATGTATCCGTTTTCTGTTGTAATACAGCTCCAGCACAAAAATCGGAAGCATCACAAGTGATGGAGATATCAACATCGTTTACAGGGTGGCTCAGTAACGTAGCGTTGGCTAAACTATTTTAGCAGTCCTCAAAGGCTTGGATCCGCTGTAGTTTCCATTCATTGGTGCTTCTCCTTTTAGGGCATTTCATGTAGTGGTGCTTGAAGCTCAGCTGCATTGTGTATGAACCTTCGGTAGAAGTTCAACATACCTAGAAATCTACGCAGGTCTTTCACTGTTTTAGGATGAGTGAAATTTTGTACAGCTACTACTTTTTCTTGGGGAGGTTTGAGTCCTGCTGCTGATACTGTATATCCCAAAAATGTAGTCTTGTTGTTTGCCGAACTGACACTTTGCTGGATTAATCACAACGCCAAATTGCTTAAGCCTTTTGACAATTTCTTCTAAATGCGATATATGCTGCTCTTCGGATTCTGATGCAATGAGAATGTTGTCGATGTAGGCGTAGGCGAAATCAAGACCACGTAAAATTTCATCTATGAAACGCTGGAAGGTCTGTCCTGCGTTTCTTAAACCAAAAGGCATATATAAATATTCGTATAGTCCAAATGGTATGGTAACGGAAGTTTTTGGTATATCTTCGGTATCTACTGGTATCTGGTTGTATGCTCTAACTAAATCTATTGTAGAGAAAATGATCTTACCAGCTAGCGACTGACCAAAGTCTTCGATGTGTGGAATTGGATATCGATCTGGAATAGTCCTTTGGTTTAGAGATCGATAATCTCCAGAGGGTCTCCATTCCTCACCTTTCTTTGGGACCATATGTAGTGGTGTAGACAAGTTACTTTTTGATGGTCTTATGATGCCTAGTCGCAAAAGATTTTCGAATTCTTTTTTAGCCCATTGCAATTTGTCAGGTGCTAATCGTCGAGGCTTAGAGAAAACGGGTGGACTTGGTGTTGTATCGATGTGGTGCTTGATTTGATGTTGGATGTCTTTTAGAATACCGGCGGGTCGCGTGATTTCCGGAAACTGAGCTAACAGCATATGGTAACGCGACACTTCCGCGATTGTCTTTATGCTGCTATCCACAGTGTCATTGGCCGCGTGTAGTTCATATGTAGTCTTTTCGCGCGCGTCCCGTACATATTTTCTGGGAAACACACACAAATCTGCGCCGGTGTCAATTAAAAATTGTTTTTTAGTTTCAAAGTCTGTTAAAAAAAGGCGGCGAGACTTTGGGCTTGGATCGGATGCCGATTGACCGTGTAGTTTTCCTGGTGCTTGCGCAGAGGTGTGCACTTTTGAGCCTTATCACCAAAACGATAATGACACCAACATATGTCACTATTACATACCCTGCTGTGGCTTCTGTTTCTATGGTATAGTCTTCGTCTTGAGGTGCTGCGGTTACGACGGTATGTATTGGTTTGTGGTTGAGCAGTTGCTATGTTAGCTAGCTGAATTTTCATTTCAGCTAATTCGGCTGCTAATTTTCCGATGGTTCTTTTAAGAGCAGTGGCCGTTTCCGAAATTTGTGTTCTAGGAGCTACGGCTTTGAAAACTGTATCTGCTAGCTCAGAAACTGTATCTAAATCAGCGTTTGATTGGGTAGCTAAAATAGCCTGTATAGAGGAGGGCAGTCTACCTAACCACAGAGATCTTATAATATTATCTGGTACAGTTGTGCCTGCTAAAAACTGTAAATGTCGTAAGAATTGAGAAGGTCTTCAGTTGCCTAATTCTTCATGCTCGAGTAATCTTTTAATTTTTTGTCGTTGTGATGCACTGAGTCTCTTAATTAATTCTGATTTAAATTTTACATACTTACCTGTCTGCAGCTAGTGGTGATACAATTATGTCTCTCATTTCGGATATGTATGCCGATTAGCAACTATATAATTAAACTTTGTTGCGTCACTTGTAATGTTTGCTAGTGCAAATTGGTTTTCTACTTGCAGGAACCATATTTCGGGATGGCTGGCCCAGAACGGTGAGATTTTTACTGCTACGTGATCCACTCCTGTAGCACTATTATTGGCACTATCTTGTATTTTCACTGTTTTAACCGGCAAAAGTAAATAGACCGCAGGAGTGTGACGTCCCGACTGTCACATTGTCATTATTACTTTCCAAACAAACGTTGAAATGTCAAACCTCAAGACTTTTTAATTATTATAAAGTTAACATTTTGCTTCCTCTGCTGCTTTTTCTTGTAAGTATAGTGTTTTTTACGATAATACCATCGTAATTCAGAGTTCTATTTCTATGAAATATGGTTTAAAAGTTAAATTAAAGAAATTTTAACCTTACTTTATTGATACTTGCATTTTATTCCTATTAGCATAAAACAATGTGCTTTATTATTTACACAACCTTGTAAAATTGTTGTAGTAACTATTAGAATACTAACATATTGCAAAAGCGGAAAGATTCTATAAAATAAATGAAAAAATAACGAAAAATACAAATTATCCACACTAAACAAGGTTTGTTTGGAAAGTGAAACTGACAGATGTCAATCAAATCTACGTCATCACTCCTGTGGTCCATTACCAACACTATTCTTTTTAAACGTTTACGGGGTCACCAATGTTCCGTGGTTGTGTGGATGCGTGTGTGATAAACTTCCACGGAAACAATATAAAATTAATAAAATTGAATAGAATCAAACTTTTGAAAGCCAGACGATAAACTTTTATTATAGGGCTGGTCGCTATATTATATTTCGTTTCCCAAAAAAATGCAACGCACTCAAAATGTATAATTAAAGTGTCGAGCATGTCTAATATCTGTAGTATTTAAATAAATATATTGAGGAACACATTTCAATTTTTATTTAATTTCTATTATGTGTATAACCAATTGCGAAAATGTAAATTTTAATATGAGATTGTTTTATTTAATTTTTGAATACAAAAGTTTAATTATTCGTAATTAGCTTGTCGTTACAAACCAATGATTGTGATTTGTGACATACGTATTGACCCAGATTAAACAATATACAGGAGAGAGGGTCTCTCTGGCGCAGCTCGTTATTTGTTTAAAAAGGTTCAGACAGTTCCCCTGAATTCGTACTCTACATTCAACTTTTTCAAAAGTTAGTTTTGTTAAATTTACCAACTGATTTGGTATTCCTAGCTCTTTTATTGCTTTGAACATTTCTCTTCTATTGACAGAGTTATAGGCTGCTTTGTAGTCTATAAATATGTGATGATTATCAATGCCATATTAATACTCATCATACTCAGCTACCGAGGCCCAAACATTGACAGTGACCACTTTCTTGTAATGGCAAAAATTAGAGGAAGAATATCAAACCTAAAGAAAGATAAACACACGAAACAAGACAGAATTAATGTTGATAATCGGCGCATTGAAACCGTTGCGAGAGAGTATAGGAGACAAATTGACGAGGAAATGGAGAGCCTGGAGGTGGGGGAAAATGTAGAGGAACTGTGGATAAAATGTAAAAACATAATAACTGAGAAAGCAACAAAAATATTGGGGAAAACCAAACCAGTTAGAGAAAACGAATGGTTTGACAAGGAGTGCCAAGAAGCAACAGATAACAAAAACAGGGCATACCTAAAGACAAATCAAGCTGGATGCACAAGAATGGCAAAGGAAGACTACCGGACCCTAAGAAGAGAAGAAAAACGATTACATAGAAGAAAAAAGAGACAATTTGAGCAAAAGCAGTTGCAAAGCACAGAATGGCTAAGAAATCAAAATGAAACTCGAAAGTTCTACAGAAATCTAAACAAAATGCACAAAGATTTTAAGCCAAGAATAAGGAGCTGTAAGGACGTAGAAGGAAACATCATAAATGATACGGCCTCAATTTAATGGCCATCATATCGAAGAAGCAGATATCACCCTAGCAAAACGAAATGATTGGAATCCTTTCAACCATCGAAAACGTTGCCCAAACCATTAAAAAGCTTAAAAATAATAAATCACCAGGAGTTGATCAAATTTGCAGTGAGCTCTACAAGAATGGTGGCGATGCCCTAGTACAGACACTGCATAAGCTTTTACTTCTTGTTTGGCATAATGAGACCATGTCCTGTGAATGGTCTTAAGGCGTGATATGCCCGTTACATAAAAAAGGTGACCAGCTCCAGTGTGACAACTATAGAGGTATAACCCTGTTAACAACTGCTTACAAAATACTAGCAAATATTCTCTACGAAAGGCTGCAAGTTTACACAGTGGGCATAGTTGGTAAATATCAAGCTGGATTCGCTCCAGAAAAATCAACAATTGACCAGATTCATTCAATAAGACAGATTCTCGAGAAAACATTAGAATTCAATATTGAAACCCATCACCTATTCGTCGACTTCAAGGCCGCATACGACAGTGTCAAGAGAACAGTTGCTATACCAATCAATGCATGAGTTTGGTATACCAGAGAAACTTATCCGACTAACGAGAATGACAATGTCTAACTTAGAAGCCACTGTTAGAATACAGGGAGAGAGTTCTAGATCCTTTGAGATAAAGGATGGACTCAGACAAGGGGATGCTCTGGCTTGCCTCCTATTTAATATTACCTTAGAAAAGGCAGTCCGAGATACACGAATTAGGGATGGTGGTACTATTTACAATAGATCGATACAAGTCCTAGCATATGCTGATGACATTGACATAGTAGGGCGTAGCAAGCGAGATGTTGAGAAATATCTCCTAGAATTGGAAACAGCGGCGAAACAGGTCGGTCTAGTCATCAACGAAGACAAAACCAAGTACATGTTGGTTACAAAGGATCCGATAGCAAATGAGGAACGAGAAACAGTCTTTGGAAGTCATACCTTTGGACGTGTTGATAACTTCACATACCTCGCTATTGACTGCTACCAATAAAACAAGCGAAGAAATCAAAAGACGAATAAATCTTGTAGCATTTTAAATTTGATTGATTCTTTGAAGTATATTTAAAGTCGCCTCGTATATGAAATCGTCTTAATAAAACGAAGAATGTTTTCTGTTTTTTAGTTCGTATCTTTCGAAAAGTGTTTTCAATCATTCTAACGTCGTAGAGTAATAAATCCATTTAATTGTTGTTTATTTTACTGCGGCGATTTCTTTTCATGTAAATGCGTTTCAAAGGATATCTACGTCGTTCGTTGGTTTTGCTATTTCAGCAGTTCGTTGATTTTCAAGTTAAGCGAACAAATTTTTAATTTCGTCACTATCGGTGGAGCCGCTGTCAAGGGCAGTTGGTTTCGTTTGTTTAGTCCGAATTTTCATCAAATTCGTAATGTTTTTTTTTGTTATTAGTTTTTTTCATCAGAAGTATTGAAGTTTGGTAGCATGTGTAGTTACAATTTGAGGTTGGTTTATGATATTGACGGAAAAGTGCTTGGGTGGTATTCTTCAAGGAACCGGCAAATTTATATGTGGAGAAGTGAATATTATACTCAAATGTAATGTGTCAGTTTTTGTCTGAGTTAATCACCGATTTGGGTCGTGCTGTGTTTTGAAGAGCTTTGTGTTTTGAGAAGTTTTGAAAAGCCAAGCTTTGAAGATTGCAGTTTAATTAACCCGAAGTCCGATGGTCCAGTGCCCAGCTTTCATCGTATATTTGTTGTCCCTGGTCATTCCAGACCATTTTGCAGCTTGTGAGAAGCATTTGTTTGTTTTGCAGTGTTTTTGAGTAAAGTTCCAGCCCCAAAACTTTTAAAGGAGATATAATATTCAGTGATATCAGGTACTCTTTTTTTTTGTAAACATTTTTTAAAGTAAAAATAGACAGTTTTCATCGATAATTGCTTTCATGACAAGTTACAAAAATTGTAATAAATAAAATTATAAATATTAGGGATTGGTTAACTGTCATATTAATTATTCTTATAGTTTTAAAAATTTAATCTTGACATATGACAGTTAGCATTATTGTCTTCGGATATTTGGTACATACATAACCATAAACTTTGAATTTGTTTTGTTTTTAAAAAGGTTAACCTCAGTAAGTAAGCTCCATTTAAAAATATGATAATAAATATTTAAATAGTTACCGCTACAAAATGTCGCGCAAATAGGGTCCCCAACGCCCAGAGTTGTAAACCGAAAGCGCCATTGTAAGTCGTTTTTTTTTTGTATTTTGTTAGTATTATTTGTATTTGTAACTGTTTGTGGTACACATAATTAAAGGTTAAATTTTATTTTCTTAACTTTTTATTTATTTTTTTTAAGCTAACCCTTTTTGAGTTTATTTGAAAAAGATATGTTTTGATTTTATTTTCTAATTATTTCCCTAGTTACAACTAGTGGTTGTAATAGGCATAATTAGGCACCTCAAGTGGCGCCCTATATTAAATTCCTTGAGGTGTTTCTTGTTTAATTTTTATTTTGTTTATCCCAAGAGCCCTTTATTTCATTTTTTTGTAGTTGCCCCATTCCAATGCCCTTATCTTTTACTTATCCACGACCCCAGCTCTCCTACGAAACCCTGAGTGTCCGTTCGCACAAGTAGCGATTATTTTGCTTGCCCTATCTCCACCCCAATAGTTTCTTCCACCAATTTTCTACCCCCGTATTAATGCCCCCTGTGGTAGGCAAAATATTTCCGTTACAAAAATGGCGCCCAACGTGGGGCGTGTATTAGATTTGCGCCATTTGTACTATCGTTACAAAAATGGCGCCCTTGGCGTGGGGCCTTTTTCAGGCTTTTGAATGTTCCTGCATCTTTAGGTTTTTGTCCCTTTTCCAGAAGCAACATATCTTTTTCAGTTTTTCTGCCATAATTTTCTGCCATTTTTATGAAACCCTGCCTTCCGAGTAGTGCCCCGGTGTCCCACAAACAGTTTGTTTATTGTATTTGTATCAACATATGTATTGTTGTTTTTTCTTTGTATGGTATTTGTATTGACATATGTATTATTGTATATCAACAGATGTATTTGTTGTATTTGACATATGTAATGTTGTATCTTTTATTTCGTGTACTGTAGAAATTTTTCTATATGTATTTTTGTGTATTGGTAAATGAAAGCAAATATTTTGAGTTTGAATATTTAAATTGAATTTTAAATAATGTTTTGATGTTGAAAAGAATTTTAAGTTATTTACAGTAACAAATTAAGTATACCGTTATTGTGCCATTTATTTTTGATTGATTTGACATTTCTTACAGAAAAATCGGTTTTTGTAATTTTGTTTTGTCTGGTCATTTTGAGTAAATGTGTTTATTGTTTGAGTGACTTTTCTTTGAGCTGATGAGTATAGTTGTGTTTTGTCTTTTGTCCTAAGACATTTCATTGTTTCCTCTATGCCCTCTCTGACGGCGTTTGTGTTATGCCACGGGCTAGTAGGAGATTGTGAATGTGAAGAGTAGTCCCCTGTGTTCCCTGTTGTTCCCTAATTAACCCTCTTTGACGGCGTTTGTGTTATGCCACGGGTTAAATAGGAGATTGTGTTCCCCTGCCTGAGTCCCCTTTTGTGTTTCCTGTCTTGTATCTGAATGATGACAAGTGTTATACTCGTGATCGGAGGTGCTGTTTAGTTTTGCCTAGGAGCAGTCTCATTTAGTTTTCAGAACAAGAGCAAGGTGTTTTATGTTGTGTTATTTTGTGAAGCTCATTGAAAAGTCAAGTTTTCAATATTGTTAGTATTTTTGTATCACCCGGTATGTGAAGTTTATCGAGTATGTTGTTTTGTATACATTGTGTATTTGCTTTCACCCAATCATTGTTTCAATATTTTTGTCCCACCCTGTATGTGAAGTTCGTTGAGTTTGCTTCGATCGGTATTTTCAGTTATATTGTGATTTGCTTTATCCAGTTTTTCGTTAAATCAAGTCATGCCTATCCCAAGTTAACTGCTACGATTTCCATTTTCTGTTATGTCCAGTTTTCGTAAAATTATGTAGAAATAATTTTCGTCTATTTCCTTGTGAATTAAAAAATACGTATTTGGAATGATGTCATTCCTTATTTGCCGGTATTTAAAATGTGAACGATATCAAGTTTGTTTATTCTTGTTCATCTTAAGTATCATCCCATGTCTGAGAAAAGAATTTTGTTTACGTTAACGAAATAATTTATTTCGTATGTAGACGCTGTCCTTCCTTTAAGTGTTTATAAGTTATCTATTTCGTCTTCTTATTGAGTGTTTGGCAATTTATTGCGTTTCAGAAATTAGCTGTTGTACGAAAAATATAGGTCAAATTTTTTCGTATCTTTATAGTTTAATAGTCCAGGCAATGTGTGAAATTTTTTTTAAGCCCCGAAAAGGAAAATGCTTCTGATTTTACAGTCCATGATCAGTCCATGTGTTTTCGTGTTGTCTTTTGTTTTATAAGTAGGAGGAAGTAATAATACGATTACGTTTGTCCATGGCTAAGGCCGATTTGTTAGTGACAAAGCGAAGTATTGTTATTTGCCTTATGTTTGTTATTTCCGTGTTTCCCCGTGTTTTCTTTGTTCCTATTCTGTGTTATAAGTAGGAGGAAATGATGATACGATTCCGTTTGTCCTTGGCTAAGGCCGATTTGTTAGTGACAAAGCGGAGTATTGTTATTTTTCTTTTGTCTGTTAGTCTTGTGTTTCTCCTTAGTTCTTTTTTTGTGTACAAGTAGAAGAGAGTGATGATACGACTTCGTGTATTCCTGGCTAAGGCCGATTTGTTGAGAATACATAGCGAAAGTATCTGATGTTTTTTCTGTCTGTTAGTTTAGTGTCTTTCCGTGTCTTTGTGTGGTCAGATGTTGTAGTAGAGCTATATGTTGATGGTCTAAAATGTATTAGTTGGTGATTTGAGTATTGTGTTTTTGAAATATCATGTAGGACGTACAGGCATGTGACCTGGATTTGTGTATCCTTGGATATTTCTGTTGTTGAGTAAGACTGCGTAGCAGCATCCCCTTTCCGTGAATTATTAGAAAGGATAAGCCTTTCTAAGTGTTGAAGTAAGACTATTGATTTGAGTCTCAATAGCATTCCTTCTTGTTATAGAGTTTGTGATGAGTGTTTATGATTTGCAAAAGCGGAGGTACAATTACTGGCATTGTCCATTGTGACGTTTTGATTTGCTGAGGTAAAAGTACCTCGCCGCCGTTTATTGTGAAAATATTGTTTATGTCGATTGTGAGACCATGTTAGTGAAACATCTGAAGCAGTTTTAGTACTACCATTGAATGACCCACTTAGAATTCGCCAGACTTATATTGTTGTGATCCTGTTCGAGTTTTGTTGATGAATAGTGAACTTTTATTTGTGATTTGTATGACGTTGTATTCGATTATTATCCGTGAAATGATGAAGTTTATTTCTTGATGTTGTCCCTTTATTCCCTTCCCAAACTGTGTCTTTGACCTTATTAGTTGTCATGAGAGGAACGGCTAGGGCGATGAGTTTTGGATTCGTCCGCCAGGTGACCTGTTGAGCTTTTAAGGAAGATAAGCATTAGTTTTCGCCTTGTGTATATATTCTTCTTCTTCTCTACCCTTCTTGCCCTGCTTTTGAGATTTGTGTACCCAGTTGGAAGTTTTATTGTTGATGACGGACTGTAATGATTTTTTTGTTCTTTTGGAAGAATATAGTGATTATTCTGTCCCCTTGGAGATTTGTAATGACGTTTTTGTTTCTTTTGGAGTGTTGTCGTAACTTTTTTGTTTTCTTTGGAAGACTGTTACGAGTTTTTTTTTGTTTCTTCAGAAAGTATTTAGTTTGAGACTGAACTGATTGTGTATTGATTATGGCTTGTATGCCATGTGCCCCTGTTCTTTTTTCTTTTCCAAGATTGTGTATTAACGTTTTGGACTTATGTTCTTCTTTGGTCCTTTTGGGAGTTTCCTAACTTGGAAATTTTTCGATGTGTTGATCCCAGAGGATATTTCTATGGAACTATTGGCCATCCTGTTTTCTTCTTTTGTGTTGGTTTAATTTTCAACCAGTGGTTAAAAATTCATTGCTTGACTGTTATAGTCAAGTTTGTTATTCTTTGATATTGTTTTGGTTGTCTATTATGTGGATAACCATAGAGAAGCTTGTCTAAGCTGTGTTGTTGGCCACCCGCCTTTGTTGAGCTGGAAACACCTTTCTTTTCGCTTCCAGAAACTTCAACATTGGTCTGTTCCACGTTTTTGGTTAGGCAAGAGCCATTTTAGTAGAAATCTGCCATTGTGTCGTTGTGCTTAAGAGCCAACGAACTGTACCTGGTGCCGATTTGTCAAATCGAGCATCCAGTTTTATTTTGTATGTTATTATGTTAGAACCATAAACAGTTATGATGTGTAGTTTTGGTTATGATTTTTGTTTGTTGTTTTTTGTTCTGTTTGAGTTATTGAAGTCATTATGTGTTGTTGCAGTAGTTAGAAAATGCTACTGTTGTTCCAACCTGATTGTTGTTCGCCCTAAACGAAAACTTTTCCTGTTAGTCCAGTTTTCGCTCTTACGTGGGGGTATTGTAGCATTTTAAATTTGATTGATTCTTTGAAGTATATTTAAAGTCGCCTCGTATATGAAATCGTCTTAATAAAACGAAGAATGTTTTCTGTTTTTTAGTTCGTATCTTTCGAAAAGTGTTTTCAATCATTCTAACGTCGTAGAGTAATAAATCCATTTAATTGTTGTTTATTTTACTGCGGCGATTTCTTTTCATGTAAATGCGTTTCAAAGGATATCTACGTCGTTCGTTGGTTTTGCTATTTCAGCAGTTCGTTGATTTTCAAGTTAAGCGAACAAATTTTTAATTTCGTCACTATCGGTGGAGCCGCTGTCAAGGGCAGTTGGTTTCGTTTGTTTAGTCCGAATTTTCATCAAATTCGTAATGTTTTTTTTGTTATTAGTTTTTTTCATCAGAAGTATTGAAGTTTGGTAGCATGTGTAGTTACAATTTGAGGTTGGTTTATGATATTGACGGAAAAGTGCTTGGGTGGTATTCTTCAAGGAACCGGCAAATTTATATGTGGAGAAGTGAATATTATACTCAAATGTAATGTGTCAGTTTTTGTCTGAGTTAATCACCGATTTGGGTCGTGCTGTGTTTTGAAGAGCTTTGTGTTTTGAGAAGTTTTGAAAAGCCAAGCTTTGAAGATTGCAGTTTAATTAACCCGAAGTCCGATGGTCCAGTGCCCAGCTTTCATCGTATATTTGTTGTCCCTGGTCATTCCAGACCATTTTGCAGCTTGTGAGAAGCATTTGTTTGTTTTGCAGTGTTTTTGAGTAAAGTTCCAGCCCCAAAACTTTTAAAGGAGATATAATATTCAGTGATATCAGGTACTCTTTTTTTTTGTAAACATTTTTTAAAGTAAAAATAGACAGTTTTCATCGATAATTGCTTTCATGACAAGTTACAAAAATTGTAATAAATAAAATTATAAATATTAGGGATTGGTTAACTGTCATATTAATTATTCTTATAGTTTTAAAAATTTAATCTTGACATATGACAGTTAGCATTATTGTCTTCGGATATTTGGTACATACATAACCATAAACTTTGAATTTGTTTTGTTTTTAAAAAGGTTAACCTCAGTAAGTAAGCTCCATTTAAAAATATGATAATAAATATTTAAATAGTTACCGCTACAAAATGTCGCGCAAATAGGGTCCCCAACGCCCAGAGTTGTAAACCGAAAGCGCCATTGTAAGTCGTTTTTTTTTGTATTTTGTTAGTATTATTTGTATTTGTAACTGTTTGTGGTACACATAATTAAAGGTTAAATTTTATTTTCTTAACTTTTTATTTATTTTTTTTAAGCTAACCCTTTTTGAGTTTATTTGAAAAAGATATGTTTTGATTTTATTTTCTAATTATTTCCCTAGTTACAACTAGTGGTTGTAATAGGCATAATTAGGCACCTCAAGTGGCGCCCTATATTAAATTCCTTGAGGTGTTTCTTGTTTAATTTTTATTTTGTTTATCCCAAGAGCCCTTTATTTCATTTTTTTGTAGTTGCCCCATTCCAATGCCCTTATCTTTTACTTATCCACGACCCCAGCTCTCCTACGAAACCCTGAGTGTCCGTTCGCACAAGTAGCGATTATTTTGCTTGCCCTATCTCCACCCCAATAGTTTCTTCCACCAATTTTCTACCCCCGTATTAATGCCCCCTGTGGTAGGCAAAATATTTCCGTTACAATCTTACAAATAGGGCATACTACGGACTCCAAAAGCATTTCCACTCAAGAAACATTCAAAGAAGAACTAAAATTATTTTATACAAAACATTGCTGAGGCCGGTCCTCACATATGGAGCAGAAACATGGACTCTAACGCAGAAAGATGAAAGACTTTTGGGAATATTTGAGCGTAAAATACTCCGCAAAATATTTGGAGCTGTAAACGACCAAGGGCAGTGGCGCAGAAGATATAATTTTGAATTGTATCAGCTCTTTGATGAGCCAGATATCATAACATTCATTAAAACACAGCGACTTAGATGGGCTGGACACATAATACGAATTCCAGAAAATACGATTGCTAAAAAGCTAACCACAGGAACACCTGTAGGAAAAAGAAGAAAAGGCCGACCGCGAATTAGGTGGTTAGATGGAGTGGAAACGAATATTAAAAATCAAAAGATGGCAACATGTTGCCAAAAACCGAACAGAATGGCGACGAATCTTAGAGCAGGCCAAGATCCACAGAGGATTGCCGAGCCAAAGATGATGATGATCAATGCCATATTCCAGTGTTTTTTCTAAAATTTGTTTCAGGGTTGGAATCTTATGAATTATCGATTTACCACTTCTGTAACCAGCCTGGTATTTTCCTACTATAGTTCTGCATTGGTGACATAGTAGTGGAAACTATTTTATACGCTGCATTTAGAAGTGTAATTCCTCTGTGGTTAGAGCATTCAAAGATATCTCCATGTTTGTGTATTGTTAAGTATTTTAATCATTGGGCAGGGATTTCTGTGTCCATATTTCTTTTATAAGCTGGTGTAATGCAATTATGGTATCCTGGCCACCTTCTTTTTATACAGTTTAATTGGAAGATTATCTATTCCTGGTGATTTGTTTCTGGCTAGTTTTTAAATTGCATCTTAAACTTTAAGAATCGTTGGTGGTTCCTCTTCCCTCTCGTCTGTTCCCCTTACCTCTTATCTTTCGTCTTCCAGGTTTTCTCCTTCTTCTTCTTTATTAAGTGCCTGGTTAAAGTATTCCACCCATCTATTTAATACATCTTTCCTTGTTGTTATTAGGTCACAATTCTGACTTCAGCATTGTGTTGTGGTTGCCTTAAATTCTTTTCTGTTGATGTTAACTTTCTTGTAGACTGCTCTGAATTCTTTCCAAAGCTATTAGTACTTTCCAAGCTATTTATACATTTCGTGGAGTATTTAATTATAACAACTTTTACAGTAATTACTATTTAAATGGGAATAAGCCACAATTAAAGGTTAAAATAAGTTTATTGACGTTTCAATTTCCACTTCGGAAATCGTTCTCAAAATACAAACATTAGTAAATTTCTGATTTCCGAAGTGGAAATTGAAACGTCAATAAACGTATTTTAACTTTAATTATGGCTTATTCCCATTTAAATAGTAATTACTTTAAAATGCCACAAGAAAATAGCTTCAGAATAACTTTTACAGTGTTTTTTTTATTCTACTTTATACATAATATAAAATATTATACTCGTACTACCGGGAGATGCATTTTATCCAAGACGGTCGACAATCATGTGTGTTTATTCTCCATAAGAAAAGCAGTGCCCTATCTTAGCCGTACTGCACTCTCAGTGTGAATCTTAATATAGACAACATACATGACAGAACTTCATTCTACTAATAGTGGTTATACTTCTACGGTTGTAATAATATTTGCTGTATTTCTTCTCAACTTGGTTTCTTTTTTCTATATGGACTTCTTACTCTTGGATAGTGAGAGATGTGCTGTTGGATGAAATGTGATGACTTTTTTAATGCTTGTTGTATAATAGATCTAATTCATACAAGAAATAAAAAAAAACAACAGTTTTAATCGCATGAAAGAACTTTTATTACATAAAATACCAATATTACATTATCTATCAAAATATTCTTATAAATTATACACTTACATCAGAAAAGTAGTCGTTTTAATATGAAGTCAATTCATGGTGCCGATGTAGGTTACATGAATTATGTTGATTTTATTGTATAGGGTAAGCGTATATTACATCAACATTAAACTATTCACTGTTTGTCACTTTGATGCAGTAAAGAATGTTAAAAACTTTTGTCGACCCATGCACTAAATGCACTTTTTAAGCAAACATCACGAGAACTACTAAACTGTCTATATTTTTATTACCTCTGTATACTATAACCATAAAAATTAAATTTTATAAGTTATTAGTTGTTCCAGTGTGCTGTATATATATCTAACAAGCAGTTTAAGCTAATTAGATTTGAAGATCAATTAAAATTCATGGATCAATACATTTGTTCGAAATCTCTAAAATGTAACGCAAACACAAAACCCTTTATTCTGCTTATTTTATGTGTTTAATATTCAACAATACCACTAATTACCGTTAGTTAAAAGATTCGTTTTATTTCAGTCCCTCCAAATTATTTAACCTACATGGGCATCGGATTTAATAATAATAGAAAAACGTATCTACGAAAGGTACAAGTCAAAAATTCAAAGTACATAAATTACTTTTCATCGAGATATTTTTCTTTAACGACCAAGTTATATCATTTATATCAAGCAACCTCTAACATTTCGTAAGGTAACCATTTGGAACTCTCTAAAGCATCCCACAAATTACAATCTGCGTCCATTTTCTCTCTATTCATTTTGTCTATATCCAAAGGAATGGTATGTTCTGAAAAGAGAAGTAATTTAAAATATGTTACAATGACAAGAATAAAGTCTGAATTTAAAACGCAAACAGTTCAGTATCATATGTCAAAATAGCTCTAAAGTTTAAGATTCGGTTCTAGATGCGGCACTCCTACGGCCGGATGATCCTGCACCCATACCAGTCTAACACTGTTATGCTCCGCCAGTCTACCAAGTTCTCTGCACTCTCACACTAGTCTAGACTTCGTTAGGGCTTCTGAGAGGCCCCATAACTTGAGTACCTCTTCAGGTTACCTCCTTTACCCTCCAGTTACCTCCTACCGTATATTTTATGTGTGTGTGTGTGATTTGTTTTATGGCACTGGAACTAAGCCAATTGGCCAGAACAAATGTGTGAAAGTTATAAGGAAAATGCTTCAGGTAAGTATTAATTTTTACATAATGCGTTATTATCTTATATTTAATGAACAACACATATTATTGTACATAATACTTAAGATTATATTAATGATTATCCTTGTAATATAGCTGCATTTTTTAAATTATATTGTTTGCTTTTTGATTAATTTTTTTTTATTTTTTGTTTTTTTTTGTTTTTGTTTTATTTGTTTTTTTTTGTTTTTTTCCTATCATATAATTTTGTTAGTTATCACAAAGGAGATTTAGAAGGAGTGCTAATTTGCCGAAGGGTCGTCTCGGCGGGGTTTTGTAACACGGTGGAGAGGACCCCTGGAATGGATACAAAAAAGTAGGATTTATGTTAGTGTGCTTATAATTTAAATTTACATTTAACCGTATGTTCATAAATTACCTCATATACTCGTATATCTTCAGTTGCAAGTTAAAAGGTTTGACTATTTTTAATTTATATAGATTATTAAGTAGTGTAGAGATCTCTTGTTGAATAGACGGGCATTCTAATATAATATGTTCTAAACTACCATGTTTTCCGCATTCGCAATAATCTTCGTTATGGATACCTAAACGGTGTTTATATTCCGGATACATTGCATGGTTACTTCTGATTCGTGAAATTGTTTTTATAAAATTTCTATTCTGTACATTAAAAAACCAAGGTTTTGTGTTTAGTTTTGGAAGCAACATTTTAAACTTTTTCCCAGAGTTGGCTTTTTCGTATTTTTCTTGCCATTTAGTTTTCATGGTTATTTTCATTTGGCTTACGTGATCGTTTCAAAGTAGCTTAATGTTAATCATCTCCCCTTCTGTAGTAGCTCTTTTTGCTAATCTATCTGCTATCTCATTATATTCTATCCCACAATGACTTTTCACCGAGGATAATGTAACTATCTTTCCATTTTTATTTAATTTTGTAAGTACTTCATATACATCTTTAATTAACTCGTCATACTGGTCGGTTATGTTAATATTTTTTATCTTTTCTAATGCACTTCTGCAGTCAGAGAATATTACTATCTTAGTGCCGGATAGGGATTGAGCATAGATTAGTGCTTTTGAATTCCGACTATCTCTGCAGTGAATATTGACGAACCCTTAGGCAGTTTATACAGTCGCTTTATTTTTTTATTAACATGATAAAGGGCCAAACCGGTATTTCCATTAATTACAGAACCGTCAGTAGAGATGTAATCATGATTTTTCCATTTATAATAAATTTTATTAAGAAAATATTTCAATGTAAGGTTGAATGTTCGAATAAATGAACTTTGATGGTACACAAGGCAAATATCGAACACAGTATATAATCAAATCTTGCCCAAGTACTTTCGATCACAAGATCATCCTCAGGGGCATCTGAAATAAGCCAAGAAACGTTTTTTTAAAAAAGGAAAATTAATTCACTTGGATAAAAACTCCAAGTTTATAGTTGAAAAGAGTTTCTTTATGTGATTAACGTTTATAGACTTACTTCGTCAATTGTGGCCTATCCCGCAGTAACAGAATGTCATAAATGTAAATTGGGACATAACAAATACACTAAACAAAGACAAACAAACACTTTAAAATTTAAAATTGGAGAAGCTACATTTTATATAGAAGCCGGAGACAGAATGGATCCCAGCCTGGCGGAGGCGGAAATATTGAGATGACATGTGACAAATGACAGCTTGTGAAGGGCAGTTACAATAGATAAGTGATCTGCGCCTTTCAAGATTCTATGAAACTAAGTATTGACCAAAGGTCCAACTGACACCACTATAGGAAATCACCTGAAGAAATATAAAATTATATCTAATATTTTTATGTAGATTGAATAATCCAGATCTCACACTCAAACCTGTCTATAATAATTAGGATGTTAGTTTGAGAGCAATTGAAGTTGACATAAAGTATGAATGTAAGAAATAGACTAAACAATATATTAGACAGTGGATAGTTGACTACAATAAAATGGTCCACTAAGCGCTATCAGTACTGTAAAAAGAAAATATGAATATTCAGTTGAATTGCTAAAAATCAAAATCAAAATTAAAAGCAAAATATATAAATGGGTTGTAATCCAAGTAGTTCAGTTGAATCCACAGTCAATGGAAGAACTTTCAAATTAATATGTAAATACTCAGTGCATGAAGTCTAAACAGTCGAGCTGGGCCCTCTACGAGATGGAGCTGTAATAAAGTTTTTAAATATAGGATTAAATTTAGTACAATTTAAATTAATTTGAGTATTAAGACAGTGAGAGTTTTCATTTGTTTCCCTTGTAATCTCCAAATTTTCCAATAAATCCAACTCAAGATAGTTTTTCTTTCTACTAATGTCATGTAAGATAGATGAACCAGAATTGATATTAAAATTGTGGTTGCTGGATACTAAGTGTTGACCAAAACTTGAAGAGTTTGGTCTTTTCAAATGTTCAGAGACTCTAGTGGATAACTTTCTGATGGTTCTACCTACATAGGAGGCATCACAATCATCACATTTTAATTTGTAAATACCACTTTTATCAAGTGTATTCATCCTATCTTTGGTATTGATTAAGAAGGAGCCTAAAGTGTTATGTGATTTAAAGGAGATTTTGATGTTATCAATTGTAGAAGTAAAAAGTTTAGATATTTTATTGGAAATGCTGCTAATATAAGTGAAGGAGAAATATCTGATGTTATCTGAAACATTAGGTTGAAAAGACTGTGATGAATATGCAAGCTTTTCTGCAATTTTTAGTTTAGCTCTATTTAGAAGTTTGTATATAATGTTAGGATCATAGCCATTATTGACAGCAATCTGCTTAAGAGTATTGAGTTCTGTATTAAAATTATCATCAGAAAGAGGAAATTTAAGTAATCGATGAATGTAACTGTTGAAAGCAGCCATTTTATGCTGAGTTGGGTGATTAGAGAATGATCTTGTGATCGAAAGTACTTGGGCAAGATTTGATTAAATACTGTGTTCGATATTTGCCTTGTGTACCATCAAAGTTCAAGAAAATATTTATTTAGTAATTTTTCCGGGAGACTAGGGTAGTCATCGATTAAATTGAATACAGGGTGAAAATCATAGTGTTTAAAAGACGTGAAGTTGTTAATAGTCAATATATTGTCCTTAATTTCTGGGTAGTTATAATAACTTTCGATCAGTAGAGGAGTTTTTTTATATTTCCAATATCGATTTGTTAAAACCTCGATAGTTAACTGATGGATTGTGTGTGTAAGATTGTCATTTTTTGCGTATATCTTAAATAAGTTTTTATTACTTAAGAATTGTCTCCTTAACAGAAGTGGAGGTATGCAACTTTCCGCCTCCATAACAACTATGGGTGTAGATTTCAGATACCCATTACAGATTCGTAGACATTTATTTTGGATTTGATCAATCTTTTTAAGATGATATTCAGAGGCCGATCCATATAATACGCACCCATAATCGATTATTGACTGAATAAAAGATTTATAAAATAGAAGACAAATGTTAGGATCTGCCCCCCACTTACTATGGCTGAAAACTTTTATGATGTTTATAGCATTTTCAATTTTAGATGTTATATAATGAATATGAGATTTCCAGTTAAGTTTCGTATCTAGAGTAATACCTAGATACTTAATTGAAGATAAATACGGGACTGTGTATATTTTAGCTTACAGTATAATGTTTTATATGGAATATCGTGAACCTCTCAACAAATGGCCCAAGCATCACTTTTCTTTATTTAATAATATTAAAAGGCTGTCCCCTGTACCTGCTCTTCTCAATACTCCTTAACTTCTTCTTCTTCTTTCGTTTTATGGCCTCCACCTCTTAGATACGGGGCCAGCTCATGTATATATTTTTATTTCAATTATAGAAGGGAATTCTCCTCACAGAGATTCTGGAAATAACCATATTCCCTTCAACTATTTTGGACAATTTATAGTGGATATTCTAAAATAATTCTGTATGTCATTAATGATATAGATTTTTCTTGTTCCATCTATTAAGCTATGTAAGGTATATCTGGAATTTGGCATTGGCATCTTGGACAGGACACCAGTGGTTAAAGGATAGGTTAGGTTGGGTATTTATTTATATTTTACTTATATTTTAATTTGAAAAATATTGATAAACTTACCAATCGTTTTCAAGGTTTTAGCATTGATATTGTGGAAAATATTTTGTACTGAAATGGGCGTTGGACATCCATCTTTAATAAGTTTTTGATATAAATCAAATAGTGGTGTCTTATTGATAGGACACTCTAGCAAGATGTGTATTATACTTCCTATTTGACCACACTCACAAAAAGGGGAATCAATACAGTTTATTCTGTTTATTATATACAATCAATCAATTCATTTATTAATGTTTGAGTAAGAAATGAAAGATAGTCCATTTTATCAATTTTTATGTTAGCTGGGATGTTTAGGGTTCTACCTATATTCGCCAATTGATCTGCCACAATATTCCCTTTTACTCCTGAGTGGCCTGGAATCCAGGCTATAATAATATCAAATCCTGCTTCATTTGCCTCAAGTATCATTCTTTTAGTTAAATTTACAATGTGGTTATTTGTTCCCCAACAGGTACTTTGTAATTTTTGGATTGCACTTTTTGCATCAGAGAATATTATTGCTTTTTTTAATATTTTTTTCTAAGCAAACTTCTACTGGTTAAAATACTCCTTAACTGGTAATACAGTATCTATTCTAACCATTAAATTGACATTTAGTTATTTAAATATGGCTAAAACCACGTCAACGAAGTGATACGAAATATTTTTTAAGGGTTTTTAGTTTTAGAGTAAGTGCATTCCAGAGACCATGTTTTTTTGGACGAAACGTAGATCTATTAAAAGCGAAATAAGACAATTTCCAAAGTGTACGTAAACCAGAAGGGTATAAAAGTAAACGTTTTATAATTTTTCACGTTGGTTAAACAATAGTTGGTGGAATTAAATCTTCACTATAATGGACAAGTGAAAAATTAATTCCTACATCTAAAAATATATTGCTTGCGTTAAAAGTATTTATGTTGGCTTTTTGGAATTGAAATATATTTTACTTCTTTTATAATAATTTTACGCGCAGAAAATTCACCATTTTCATGATGTATTTCTTTATTAAATTTTTGTTCTGTACCTGCTATTACGTCGTTGCCAATTCTTGCATTTGTGTCTATCAAAATTATTATAGCAATATTTTTTGGAATTTTGTCTACTGTTTTTTGGAGATCTTCGTATCTTTTTGTGTTTTACAGGTGATCCATATAAACTTGCTAATTCTAATTTTTGATTTTCATCTTCTATCTCAACCATCAATATTCTTTTTGATACGTAGTCTACACTCTCAATGTTATTTGTCGATTTTTCGTTCCAATAGGTATTCCTCCAGCTATTGCTGTCAACATTTTTTAGGCCCAGGTTAATTTTTGGATTATACATGGCAAACTATATAAAGCGCTGAAATCGGCAATATTGTCTCGTACGAAGTAATTGTAATTCTCCGATTCTCTCCGACACTTTAACCTTAGACTCCTAGACAGAAAACGAGAAAACAAAAACTATTTAGTAAGGGATATGTATCTCCGTCCGTCGATTTTTGTTTTGATTACGTATACTCGGTTCATTTCTTATAACATCGATAAAAATAGACTGACCATTATAAGACGGTGCATTTGTACCGGTTTTTAATAATTTGAACAATTTTTTGTGGTTAAATTTTTCTAAAAAGATAAAACAAAAAAAACTTATCGAAAATAACAAATAGTTCCTAATAAATAAATAAATAATTCTTTATGTCATACATAAATTATTCAAATATTTGACCTTCTACGGCTAAACACTGAACAGTATCCCAATCTGTCATAAAAACTTCTGCGGACAGATGTAGGAGTTTCTGCTGTAACACAATTGGAGACTTCTCTTATTCGGTTATTTAATTCGTCCAAATTTTGGGCTCTAGCCTCAGGATGATGCTTTTTAAATTTCCCCAAAAAAAAAGAAGTCCACTGGTGTAAGATCTGGAGATCACGCAGGTCACTTAATATCGCCTGTTCCAGTGATAACTCGATTCGAAAAAGTAATGTTTAAGTCATCATCATCCAGCCTTTATTTATCACTCCATTGCTGGACATAGGCCTCCCTTAAACTCCTCCATTCTTTGCGATTTTGTGATCTTTGTTGCCAATTTTTCGTGATACGCCTGATGTCAGCCCAACGTGTAGGTGGTCTTCCTCTAGCACGTTTGTCTTCTCTTGGTCTCCAATGTGTAATTTTGCTCGTCCATCGTGAGTCATGCATTCTCGCTACACGGCCTGCCCAATTCCATTTTAGTTGCGCTGTGCGTTCCACATCAGCAATACTTGTTCTTCTTTCTACTCGCAGATTTTCGTTTCTTATTCGGTCCCGAAACGTCACTCCCAGCATAGATCGTTCCATTCGTATCTGTGCCACTCTCAATTTCGAAGCCGTAATCTTGGTTAGAGTCATAGTTTCCACCCCATAGGTCATGACTGGTATTACGCATTGGTCAAATACTTTTCTTTTAAGGCTAATTGGTATGTTGGGCCTAAGTGTGTAGTTTTCCAAAGGCTGCTCACGCTAAAGTAATTCGTCTTTGGATTTCGCATGTTTGGGGAACATGCGATTGTTTAAGTACTCCGTAATTATTCGAGCGTTCTGAACTGAACAGTCATCTTGATGGAACCAAACATTCTCCAGATTTACATCAAGAAGATTGACAATAGCGGGAAGAACATGAATCTGTAACAAATCGGGCTATACTCTACTATTCAAGTTACCCTCAATAAAAAATGGACCTATTATGTGGTCTCCTAAAATGCCAGCCAGACGTTTACTTTTTGAGGACGTTGAGTTCGATAAACAACACTTCTGTGCTGGTTTTCCTGCGCCCAATGCCTCGTAATGGAATGATTGTGTCTCCCTACTAACGAAACAGAAGATTCATCAGTAAATAAAATGATTTTAATAAATTGGGTTCGTCATTAGGCTTCGTTATTACAGTTTCACAAAACTCCATTCTTAGAAAGTAGTCAACTGGATAAAGCTGCTGCTTTTTAAATATTTAAAATTCTTGTACCCGTCCTTTTTACATACTTTCGTTACAATAACATTGCTAACATCTAACGCTATAGCAACGCTTCTACTTGAACGTGTTGAATCTAGCTCGATTGATGCATAAATTTGTGTATCCTGGTATTCTCTTTCCTCAACTTTTTTTGGTGATACTTCTTGATCGTGACATTTTCTGCAATTTTTGAGGCAATAACAACTCTCAAAATTTTGAATAATATTATGAACTGACTGTACGCAAGGAATTGGTCTCCCCTCAAAAAACAGAAAATAAATATACACGCCCTTATTACTTTAAACAACCACTGTATGACAAATTATTGGCGACGGGGCAACGGAGGTTCGTGGAAAGTCGACGGCGCGCAGTGTTGCCATTTTTATAAGGTGTATATCTAATTTAAAACTGAATGTACGGTACAACTACTATAATTAAAAATACACACCTGCAATGGGCAGAAGAGATAGCCAGTATAAGTGATAATTATCCTACACGAGTCTATTGGTGAACATCGATTAAATTAAACCAAGATTAATATTGGGGGTGGCGTGTGTGTAATTCTAGTATATACTTTGAATATAAGCAAGAACAGCGGGAAGACCTCAGTCACATAAAGAACAAACTATATTTTTATATTAACTTACCTATCAAGTCCAAATCATCCTCCTTTCTTTCAGAGTTATTTGAATTCTCACATGCAGCTTGGTGTTCAGATGATTGATCATAAACAGACCCCTGTTAAAAAATAATTTCATTGATAGATTAAAAAAATCATAACCTTTTTATACGAGAATTTTAAATCTCAAAATTAACTGTAATATTTAAGTAAACCGAGTCCTTTTATAGTTTATTCGTCTTCCGGGTTTGGACCGTGTCATTTGTGAGTGACCCAAAAGTGGGTTCATCTCGACGTTTCGCTACAATTGTATGTAGCTTCTTCAGGAGAACAAAAAAAGAAAAAAGAAAGAAAGAAGAAAACAAAAGAACAGGAAGATGGGTAGTTAGCAACGGTAACTCAGTTACTCAACGCAACCAGAGGCGAATACTAACTACCAAGATGGGCATTTGGTCACAGTAACTCAACTAATCAACGCAGCCAGAGGTGAAAACCAAATGCCAGGACAGGGATTCACGTCCAACAGCTCAGAACACTAACGCGTCGAGAGGAGGGGAGTGAATCCATAGCGGGGAGGATTCACTCCCCGCCTCTCGACGCGTTAGTGTTCTGAGCTGTTGGACGTGAATCCCTGTCCTGGCATTTGGTTTTCACCTCTGGCTGCGTTGAGTAGTTGAGTTACTGTGACCAAATGCCCATCTTGGTAGTTAGTATTCGCCTCTGGTTGCGTTGAGTAACTGAGTTACCGTTGCTAACTACCCATCTTCCTGTTCTTTTTTTTTTTTTTTGAGGGTATACAAGGCAACTATCGAACACGGTGATTAATTTAATCTTGCCCAAGTACTTTCAATCAATAGATCATCTTCAGGGGCATTTCGTCAATTGTGGCCTATCCAACATAGTAGAATGTCACAATTGACGAAATGCCCCTGAAGATGATCTCTTGATTGAAAGTACTTGGGCAAGATTAAATTAATCACCGTGTTCGATAGTTGCCTTGTATACCCTCAAAGTTTAATTATTCGAACATTCAACCTTATATTGGTTTTTTTCTTTTTCTTTGTTCTCCTGAAGAAGCTACATACAATTGTAGCGAAACGTCGAGATGAACCCACTTTTGGGTCACTCACAAATGACACGGTCCAAACCCGGAAGACGAATAAACTATAATTCTGACTCTGGCCGTGGAAGCCTACGATTTCATTTAACCGAGTCCTTTGTTTATAATATAATATACTAATAAAACACTGAAATAAAATAAACAACTTACCGGCTGCCAAGATGCACAGTTTTGAAAATATGTTGTTGGATCATAATACTGACTGAAATCATTACTGTCATTCTGGTTTGAAGGTCCTGGAATACCAGGTAGGAATAGTCCCTTGGGTTTAGGCACAGCATTACATATTTTCAGAGGTTTTGTTCCAAGTCCGTTAAAACCATTCATATATATTAGGCTGTGCTTCATTTCCTCTTCACTTCCAAATTTTACAAACCCATATCCTTTACTAAATCCACTGACATCTAATATAACTAAAAAAAGCAAACATTTACTATTTAATACTGCCATTTTTACATAATAGTGAAGTGCTTACAAGGTAACATATTCACAGGCAAAATAGCAATGGCCACAAAATAGTTTTTGGTGTTACAGGGAACTATTTATTTATTAAAGGAATCCATTTACAAAAGTTTTAACAAAGCTACACCTTAAAAACAATAAATTTTTAAAATATCAGACATCTCAGAATAATAAACTATAACAAACTTTAATACATCTATCAAGAGTAGGTATTGACATATAAAAGAGATCATTTATTATAAGATACCTTTTTGTTGTTTTGTCAGTTGTTTTTTAAATAAACTAATTGGACTCAAAAATATTTAATTGTATTGGCACTCTGGATCAATCACGTAGTGGGTTCATTGATACCATAATTAGTGAGATACAAGTAAAATTATTGTAGTGTGATGAAATGGCACTGAAAATATTTCCGATTGTCTGTTTTTACTACTGGGTGGGTTACTGTAAGACTAATGAGTGATAACAATTGAGGACAATATATAATAGCATTAATGACTCTTTGCAGTAAGTAAACATAAATATAACAAGTGTTGGTACTTAAGTGGAGACCAAGTGTTTGTAAATCAACAGTCTCTTACCCACTGATAGTCATATCCACTCCTAAAAGCTGCTATCCTCAAAAATTAATTTTGGTCCCTTTCAATCTGTTCAATGTAACAGTTGTATCACAGGGACCATCATACTCGACCCACAAAATTAATTTTGGACCCTTTCAAACTGTTCAACGTAACAGTTAAATGACGGGGACTACCATACTCTATCCGCAAAATTAATTTTGGACCCTTTCAATCTGTTCAATGTAATAGTTGTATGATGGGAACCATACAACTGATCTATACTCCTACCATGGGCCTAATAAGACCACAAAGGTGAACAAAGAAGCATTTAATGCATACGATAAAAACATGCCAACACTGCCAAACCGAAATATTTTATTTCATGGTTGACATTTGCGGCTATATTCTGCTTGTACTATCGGTAAAATCAACCGAAGAACTTAAAAACTATTTGAAATTAGGTGAGCTGAATAATTTTCTCCTTTATTATCCCATAAACATGTCATACAAAATTTATTTTCATTCATAGATGTTGACCATTTTTGCTGAAATTCAACCAAATAATGATAGCAGTGTAACATTTTTTTTATAATTAAAATATTAAATAATTTTTAATCCCTTTACCCCTGTTCCTGAGACGCCCATGGCCGTATTTGCAAATATATACGCCGGTGATCGTGTTTACAATTAGGAAATTTTATTGGAATCTACCGACTACCTCAAATCACGGAAGTTCTCAGACTACGAAAGGTTTTTAATCCTGAATGCGAAAGGAACTAATCCTTTCCAATACCAGGCGGTTTTCGTTTGATACTTTGGCAAACAAAATCGTCGAAAGCATGTTATGGTATCTTTCATGAGAACGAATCCAGTAGGATTTTGTTTTCCTCACGTTAAAAATTACTAGTACCGTAATTATCTCGAACTTTCTGATGTTCGTTAGAACCTTACCTTCCTAGAAATACATACAATCAACCGACAATGAAGCAGAAAATGTTGAAATGACTAAAAAAGTAAATTTACAATATGTTGGAGAGGGTGCAGATGCTTCAAGTACTAGTGCAAACATTCTTACTACACAAGTAACTCAGCCGAAAAAAAAATCAACTAAACAGAGTCAGTTTATGAAACGTACACTAGAACACATATTGTAGCATAAGACAGTGTGGTCATCTAATGTATTGTAAGCAGGAAGGGAAAACTTTTCTGGAAATTCAGGGATCCACAACTTTGATGCAGTTACAATTTCAACCAGTCAACTAAGTATCATAAAAATATTTGAATACTTTTTGAATAACTTTTTAATTGATGAAATGGTAATTCATTCAAATTAGACTAGATGGAAAGATGTTGACAAAGAACTTAAAAAATTCTATACAATTTATAAAAAATACCTAGAATAGAAAACTATTTGAAATTAGATGTGCTGTATAAATTTCTCCTTTATCATCCCATAAACATGTCATATAAAAGATTTAGTTTCATTCATAGATGTTGGCATTTTGCTGAAATTTAACCAAATAATGATTAGCAAAACTAAAAACATTTATTCACTTTTAAAGAATATTGTAGATGGGTTTATTAGTTTATACATTCCTAGTGAAATACCTGTGGTGGATAAATATATGGTGAAATTTAATGGAAGGCTTCAGATAAAAACATAGTCCCACGACCCACAATTAGTTTATAGTGAGATATATTATTATCTAAAATAAACCAAGATGATGTGAACTGTGACTGTGGAGAAACACATAATATGGAACATCTTCTTACATGCAGAAACTGTCCTCATCGATGTACCCTTGAAGATTTGTGGCTCGCCAACAAAGATGGAACCGATGTAGCCCGATACTGGGCAGAAATTTTATGAATGACATGTCCGGATACGATAAAGTAAGTAAGTGAGATATATTTGCTATAAAATATTATTTTGTTAAATTAAAATAATATACGACGAAAATTTTCTTAGAACTATTTATTACTTACTATACATGTTTACAGAACTGAGTCTAGAATGCTACTAATAAAAATACATTACAAAATGTATAACAGAAGACCCTAGGGGAGGGGGAGGTCGTTTTTAAAAACTATATAATTTTAACTTTTGGAAATAACGCACATTGCCAATTTATTCATATTGTCCTTATCAGAACCATCTACAGATGCAGCGGCTGCGACAATAGCCGACGGATTTGCCGGGTACCTACTTTCTAAAGGGAGGGTTTATAATTTACAAACTTTCACCAGAAATATGTAAAAATGACAAACATTTTAATCTTTTAATAGATTTCTGGAAGCTAATTTACCCAAACTTTAAGAATTACTGATATGAATCTAAAATAATAAAATAAAATCAAAAATAACATGAAGGAAATTATAACGAGACGAAACAACATACAAACCATGAAAAGCGAGTAGGTATGGTCTCAAGATTTATAAATTATGCACTGTCAACAGCTGCACATGGTCATATGAACTTTATTCAGGTGCTTCTACTGAAATAGAAACTCTTGATAAACCTGAAAACAATTGATAAATTATGTGAAACTCTATTGAATAAAGGGTGCCTCATTATTGCAGATAACTATAACAGCTTATCATTAGCAAGTTATTTAAACAATCACATACCAGATTTATGTGGAACTTTAAGAAAAAAAACAGTAGATTTACAAAAAATTATTTAAAATCCTTTATAAAAGGTATATAAAAAAAAGCCCCAAACGGGCTATCACAAACACATTGCAAAACGTTTTCGGATTGATAAATCCATCATCAGTGCAAACGGTTGTACATGCTAGTAGCCACCAAAATATATATACCCTAAGGGTTTTGACCCATATTCATTACATCTTCGGAATAGAGGTTAAACAGGGTTGGTGACAGTATACACCCTTGTCTCACACCTCGCTTTATTTCAATTTCTTTAGTGGTATTATTCTCTACTCTCACTACTGCTTTCTGATTGTAGTACACATTTGCTATTAGTCGGATGTGTCATATATCTAAATTCTTTTCTGTCAGGAGTCTGATTAGGTGATTATGCCACACTTTATCAAAGGCCTTGTTGTAATCTATGAAACACATGAATACATCTTGATTTATGTCAAGACATCTTTGAGACATAACGTTCAGTGCAAACAACACCTCTCTTGTTCCGAGTTCATTTCAGAATCCAAACTGGGTATTATTATTGATGTCTATTTCCAGTTTTCTGTGTACTCTAGAGTGTATAATTTTCAGGAATATTTTCAGTACATGGCTCATCAGACTGACTGTATGGTAATCACTACATTTTTTGGCATTTATCTTTTTTGGTATAATAACAAAGGTGTATAAAAGCCATTCTTGTGGTATTTTTCCTGATGCATAAATGCTATTGGAAAGTTCAACTAAAATGTGAATTGTCTTTTTTCTTGTCAATCTTTTGTCTTTTTCTATTAGTTTATGGATTTCCATTGGTATTTCATCTGGACCTGGGGCTTTAACATTTTTCATTCTTTTTAGTGTGTACATTACTTCCTCTTCCATTATTTCTGAACCTTCGTCTCCTTGTATGTTAATTAGGTCAGATTGTTGTCTATCATCTGCAAAGAGTTCTTCAATATAGTTTTTCCATGTCTTCAACTGTTCTTCTAGTTCTGTTATTATGTGTCCATTGACATTATACAGGGTATTTGGCTGCTTACATTTTTGTGTACCTGCAAGTTCTTTCACTTTTTTATGTACATTAAAAATATCATGTTTTGCCTGCAATTGCTCTATTTCTTCACATTTTCTTTTATAAAAATCTTCTTTTGCTATTCTGATTTCTTTCTGTATTTGTTTATACCTTTGTTCGTTTTTTCCTTTCATTATTCTCCGATTGTCCATGAGAAGAAGGATCTTATCAGTCATCCACTTTTGCTTTATTTTTGGTTTTTCTTCAGTCAGAATTTTCTTCGCAGTACCTGTTATCGCCATTTTTTTATCTATGTTGTTCGTTGGCTGAGATGTTTCTTTTACATGAAGTATTTTCAAATTATTATTAATACATTTTTGCAGTTTCTCCTTTACCTCTGGGTTACATAAATGACTGACGTCTATCTGATTTGCTCTTCTTTTCTGCTCCAATCTCTTTAGTTTAATACTCATTTGCGCTATTAGAGGGTTATGGTCTGAAAAGACATCTGCGCCTAGGTAAGCTTTAACGGATTTTAAGAAGTTTCAGTATCATTCGTTTATGAGTAAAAAATCAATCTGGTTTCGAATTATTCTTTCGCCATTGTCCTGGGGTGATTTCCACGTATAAAGTCTTCTCTTTGGTAAATTGAAGAATGTATTAGGTACAATCATGTTATTCTCCTAGCAGAATTGAAGTAGTCTGTCACCTCGTTCATTTTTTTTACCGAGTCCGTATTCTCCTACATGTTTGCCACTTTTTCCTTTACCAATTTTTGAGTTAAAATCACTTAGAATTATGGTGATGTCTCGTGGTTTCGTCGATTTTAATACTTGATTGATTTCTTGGTAGAATTGTTCAATTTCGTCCTCGGATTTATCTGCAGTAGGTGCATAGATCTGTATGATATTTAGTTTACTTGTGTTTGTTTGTAGTTGGAGAAATAAGAGCTGATCTGATACTGGAGTAAAATTAATGACCAACTGCATTGTAGACTTTGATAAGAAAACTGTTATGCTGTGTCTGTGTTGAGTACTACTATTTCCAGAGTAATATACCATGCCATTTGTTGTCGAAAAACTGCCAGAATTTGGCCACCTTGCCTCACTAATGCCTAGAATGTCGACATATAATCTTTGCATTTCTTGTATTATATTATGCATTTTGCCTGGATCATACATACTCCTAACAGTCCATGTACCAATTTTTAATACTCTCTTGGGTGTTTTTGAGTGTATTTTTTTTAAGAGTGGTATTTAGTCCTTCACAGGGATTTTGCTGGTTGACGACCAGGGATACCCTGTGGTCTTCTTGTGATATACCTCCCATGCCAGATCCTAGTCTCTGATTCCCATGATCAGTGGTTGATGTGGCTTTTTGTTGTACAGTCATGATGATCGTACTAGAGATATCCATGATGGATCTTTAATGTAGTGGTTTCTCCTTGCCTTCTACATCCTTATGCAGTTGACTAGTAAATAGTTCTTCTGTTTTATGCCAATTACTTGACCCCAGGACAAAAGAGTGCCCTTTCACTTGCATACCAACCGAAGTTGGTCAACAAGTGGGGACTGCTTATTCAGGCATAAAAAGATACATCAATGTAGATTCAAGATGGTTAATGATTTACATATCTATATTTTCATATATCTTTTGTCCTACCTTTTGCTGTCTTGATGGTTTTATATTGTCCAGAAAATATTCTATATAAGTTATAATCATCTACATCTGAACTTAAATCTCCAACCCACACAGAAAACTCTCTATCAATAAGGGTTCTACCCGCATTATTGAGCCTGAATCGAACCTTAGGATGTGTATTAGGAATAGGTTTAGAATTAAGCTTGTGCATTGCATCCATAGCTTCTTCATCAGAGGCAAAATGTACAAAGCAGTATCCAGCCGATTCTCCAGTAAGTTTTTTACGAATTATTCTTACGCTAACAGGATTCTCGCCCATTTTCCGGAAAGCATTAAGAATAAATGTTTCTGTCATGTAAGATTCCAGCTAAAAATGTATAAATGTAAGATTTCATTTTTAATAACCTAATTATACTTACACTACCCATCCATAATTGGCAATTTACCATAGAATTAGCCATTTTGTATAATTTTCAAAAAATTTCCAATATGAATATCAATGAACACAGTGCTGTATTGTGATCAGTTATTTGATTTTATGATTTTGATCAATCACAAACATAACTAATGAGATATCACTAAACATAACATAACCATAACCTAAAATTTTTTCTTCTTCTTCTTTTATGTGGTAATATCGTATTATCCCAGGAGATAATTTGCCCATTACCTAAAGTTTAAATTGTATATTTTCTTTCTTCTCTTATCAAGTAGAACTTAAAATAATTTCTGCACAGAATACTCAGTTAGCTATGAAAATTAGGATAAAATGTTATTCTGTGGACAGTTGTTTAGAAATGACGTTTTATTATTTGATGACGCATCATACGTCTGACATGTAAACAACCACAGACCACTAATAAACAACTCTTGTGTTCCATACGTTGCTTTCTGTATTCGTGTTCTCGTTTTATTCATAATTCATTGAAAAGGAACGATGGTTATTTAAAGTAGTATAGAAAAAGATAGAACCGTCTATATTGAAGAAAATGTAAATGGCGCACGCGTGGAGAAGTGACAATTGTACTAAACTTTTTTACTCGTTTTGTTTATCTTATCCATTAATTTCTAAAATTGTATGATTTTGTTAGAAAGTGGTAGAATAACGCCAACTAATTTAGGAGTAACACTGCGAAGAGACGCTCTGAATGTTTTGTTGCTGTTCCGATAAGGAGGACTACGGAAAAGGTACGTTTTTTTGCTTGATCCTTATCTGTCTGTTATCCCCGCTCTTACTTCGTGATTTATTTAATGTCCGCCATTTTCGTTCGTAGTTGAATAGGCGTTAACTTTGTGTGTTTTGGCAGGTCCGATGGCTGCAATAAGAAAAAAATTGGTGATTGTTGGTGACGGAGCATGTGGAAAAACATGTCTTTTAATAGTATTTAGTAAAGATCAGTTCCCTGAAGTATACGTGCCCACTGTATTCGAAAACTATGTGGCGGATATTGAAGTAGATGGAAAGCAGGTAGAACTCGCCTTATGGGATACCGCAGGTCAAGAAGATTATGATCGTCTGCGGCCCCTTTCATATCCAGACACCGATGTGATTTTAATGTGCTTCTCAGTAGACTCCCCCGACTCATTAGAAAACATCCCAGAAAAATGGACTCCAGAGGTAAAACACTTTTGTCCAAATGTGCCAATTATTCTGGTAGGCAATAAGAAGGATCTGCGTAACGATCCAACTACCATTAACGAACTTAAAAAGATGAAACAAGAACCAGTAAAACCTCAAGACGGAAGATCCATGGCAGAGAAAATCAATGCTTTTGCATATCTAGAATGTTCTGCTAAAAGTAAGGAGGGTGTAAGAGAGGTTTTTGAAAATGCTACCCGAGCTGCACTGCAAGTTAAAAAGAAGAAGAAGCCCCGTTGTGTAATGTTTTGAGCCACTACATATTCTATATTTTATATTAATAATCGTTACGTGTGTTAATTAATTTCAAGGGGGCTTCTGCATGATGTATTGACTAACAAAATAAACCCCTACTTTTTCTCTTCAGTTCTATTTGTTCAAACTCCCTTTCTCCTTGTGGACAAATTTAAGTATTAGTAAGTTATATTTTCATATGTATTTAACCCATTGTTTATTGGTTCTTAGAGTTACACGACCCAGAAATTTAATTTTAAAACAACACAACGATGTAGCAACTTACTTTTTAGAGTTTAATATAGAATAGATGATTAATTTGTTTCTTTACTCCCTACCAAACTATTTTGTATTGCACATTGCAATTTTGCTATAAATTTTAGTACAATAACATACAATTTTTATTTTTTTAAATATTCTTAGTTGTCTCGATTTTTGATGAACTTCCAGTGAGGGGTGTGTAACTTGTAAGCTTTTTCTATACAATGGTAAATGATATAATCAGTGTCATGTGCACAAAACTTATTGAACGTCCACTTAGATCATCATTGTAGTACTAATTTACAAGCATATGTTGATTCATTTTATAGTATTTATATTTTATATCCTGATCAATATATTTTGTTTCAAAAATACTTTCTGTATCATAGTTATCTTTTACAGATATTCAGAGTACCCATTGATTTTTATTTAGTTCAATGACTGCAGCACATTTATTATATTTTGATTAGAAGTCACTGCATATGAAACAAGTGGAATAATACTTTTGACTAACAGATACACAAAAAAATGTTTGTGATGCAGTTATTGCACCGGGACTATAAGGACTAACAGTGGCGTCTTCTCTTGTGTAGGAATACTAGCACTTGTTGTCCTTTAAGTCTCAAAATTAATTTTGAAATAAAAATATTTATTTGTTGGCAACATTTCTAGTATTATGCCAGTTGCCTATTATTGTAATAGCTTTAAATTTTTCAATATAATGTATTCTAAAATTAAATAAATTGTTTTCCTATAAGTTTGTGTGTTCTACAATTTCTTAGAAATGCTGTAAGATGATAAAATATCCATGAGTCATGCAACAGGTATGTCCAGTCTTGAAATCAAAATGTTCAAGGTTGTGGTGAGGAATCATAAGTTATTAACCTTACTATTTCTCTCTAATGGTAATAAACAGTATGTAGGAACCTGTGTTGAGAATAATAAAAAAGAATGCCATTCTGTTATACAAATTAAATTACCATTTGATAAGAAACCAAATGGGAATATTTTATAGTAGTTCAACAGATAATTTTAAAATCAAATGAGGAATAATCTGTTTAGATAACATTTTTAATAACATCTTATTGACATACAGATAATATATTTAGTTCTTATAAATAATATTACAATTTCTAGGTGAATCATGTTTATATGAAATGTATTTTGACTTACATTCTTAGTTTATATCAGTTATAAACTTGTGTCTCGAAAAATATTTATATAGATATTTCAGAGTACATTTTAGAAAAAAAATCAATAGATAAATTATACATTCTAAAGAATACCTTGGAGCTATGGAAGTGGAGTTACCAAAACAGATGTTAATATGAATATATATATATATATATATATATATATATATATATATATATATATATATATATATATATATATATATATATATATAATTGTCTGTATATATAGGATCAGTCAAAGTTAACTATGAGAATTGTTTGAGGATAGTAAATCATATATTTTAGATTTTGATAATAATGTCTAAACATTTTATGAAAATATAAATAAATAAGCTAACAACACCATTGACGGATCCAAGGGGGGTCATTACCCCTCCCAAACAAAAATAAATATCAATCAAATAATCATAACAAAAATAATTTAAAACCCATCAACCCTATAAGCAGGAAGTCAAGAGTTGAAATGATTCAAACTCATTTATTCTAGGGGTGAGTGTAGAATTATGTGGAAGCCTTTTTACATTGCTCTTAAAAAAATCAGCAATTTTGAATACAGTAATAACTTAAAAATTCTTCATTTGAGTGCCAGAGAATAGTTTGATTATTGATTAGATAGAATTATTGCCTACACATTATTGCTCATTCAATATACATGACATGACTTTTCGCAAGAAAATCAGCACATTTTTTTTGTATTAGATATCTCTTCAGTTTTGTCTAGGAATTGGTTGTTTGTAATTTGGGTATGTATTATAATTGTTGGGACTGTGTGGTACATTTTATAATTTATCTATAATAAATATCAAAGTGAATATTGTTGCATTAGCTCTGTCTGATACATTGGTAAATGCAAATAAAATAATGATCTAGTGATAGCATTTTAACAATATATATTGAAAAATCTGTAAAATTACCTTATTCATTATTTAAAAATGAAAAGATGTAGAATTGAGTATTATTCTACACCAAGATCAGGTAAAACAATGAACAATACTAATATTGATGATATGAGACCTAGTACTTCTTCAAATATTAATGAACCTGCACAAGATGCTCTAGAGGATACAGTTAAGGTAATTATGTATATCCTTTCTATGTTCAACATACTATAGTCACTTTAAAATTTAATTGAATATGTATAAAAACAGTCAATAATAATTCATATGTATATTAACTAAATCATAGGATTTTGTGAGTATGTAATGTATAAAGTGAATGTATAATTTGGACTTTTTAAGAGTCTTCAATGTCACGATAGAGATGCCGTTAATATGAAGTACAACTAGACATTGAATTGAAGATACCTCATATAGTTTCTTGTTTAAACCAACCTACTAACTTTTGTGAAGAATATTTCTGAAGATCTATTTATCTACCCCCTTTAGACAATATCTTAACTGAATTAGAACAATGACTCACTGGAAGTTACGAATCTTTTTAATCTTTGAGTTGTTTTACCATACTAGCGTATTGTCATTAAGGTATGGTTCATACTAGCGGAAATGGAAACACCCCACCACTTAATTCAGCTAAGGTAGAGTTGAAGGAAAGAGACCTAGGGGAAGATCTCCAAGCCGTTGGGTAGATCAAACAAAAATATTGATTAACCAAAGGTTACATGAAGCCGAACAACTAAAAACTGTAAAGGCATGATGGTGTCACCACATCCCAAAAGGGATTAGGACTGAGGAGGAGGATATTTGTACATGAAGTTGTTCTCCACCTTTCTTAATCAGTTCCGCATGGATGCAGAGCTCCTGCTCCTGCAAAGCTCCTAGGCCTGGAGCTTTGTTATTTCTTAGTGCCAATAGTGTTGCCATTACTTACCCAAGCGCTGGTAACGCTATTTCAAGTTCTGCTGAGTGATACTGTTTTTTTTTTGTATGTTGTTATTGACTTGTCAGTATTTAACAATTGTTTGAAATACTACCCATTGTCGGTTCATGCCCATATTCTCCGTAAGAAGTTGTCCTCATCATCTGTCTGGACTATTTACTTTATTGCCCTTTAGTGTTTTTAATCCCATATAGAACTGCCTAGACTAACCGGTGCTGTTGTTCTTATTATATGGCAAGTTTCTCTTTTCTCATCTGTTGGTCCCGTTAATATTGTTAATATCCTCTTTGTTGATTTTTAGCTTTAAACTTTTATCACATTCCTGGTCGAACCACTTTTTTTCTAGCTTTTTTTTCTTTTTCCTTAGGCATTCTTTTGTTACCTTTTTATGGTTTCTCTTATATTTTGCCATTTCTGCGATTAGATGCAAAGTTATTAATGACTTATTATCATTAAGACAATAAATTTTTTCCGAAAACTTTTGCTACATAAGTACGTTAGTAACTTAATGCACAGGGTTTTGACACAAAATAATTAAAACTAATGGAAAATATAATACTTCAAATTAAAAAAAAAAGAACTACACAATTATGCGTTCAAAAAATCTTGTACGATTTCATTCATCACTTGAGAAAACAATAAAGTTATGAAACAATGCATAGCATTTCAAAGAATTTTGTATACTATGTAGGTAAGTATTTTAGAAAATGATAAAAAACCTCTCTTCTGGGGAATTGGATACTTAAATTGTCTTTTTGTAATCCAATTCATAATATTACTAAAAAAATAAACATATATGGTACACAAGATCTCTGATAATGTTTTCCGAATTATATATTATCAAAATAATCATAAAATTTAAGTACTCATATTTAAATATGTTCATTAATGCGTTTCCTATTGATAAACATCTTAATTACTTAGAATATACGTTTTATTAAAATAAAAAATATCAAGTAGAAATTTACCTGCTTCTTTGAAGTACACTAGCTCAAGATAGTGAAGAGACGCAAGTTCTGAGCCTCTCTCTCCCTCTCTTTTCTTGTCGTTTCGTGATTTTCTTCAATACTCCTATTTTCTCCATTGGTTTTTATCTTCAGCTGCTCTAAGAGTTTTGCAAAATGAGTGGCCCGCTGAATTCTGAATTTAGTCGGACCATCTGGTTGTTGATCTTCCTTTTGGTCTTCTCTCTGGAACGTTTCCAGACACAATAAACCTCTAAATTATCGTCCGTCACCCCTGCGAACCACGTGACCAAAGAACTGTAGAATTCACTGCAGACATGTGGACAGTCTTTTTAATATTGTTCTGAAGCTATTTTTTTTCTGTTTTCTAATGAACATAGGGTTCAATGGAATGATTCAAATATAGTCCTAAAAGAAACGTATGGTAAAAAGAAAAAAATAAAAGAATGGCAGAATGTAGTAGGATCTGGTTAGCCATATTAAAAGAGGAAGTTATTAAAAGGAAAATACCAGTATTAGGTTAGTAACATATAGAGGATACATCATTTATGTTTTTTTTTTTAAAATAAACATATAAAATCAGAATTTGGTGTTTATTGAAAGTAAACTAAATGCACGACCAAATACTTACCATGTCGAAATCTTACAAGTAAAGTCGTCCCAGGGACGCAACTCAACAATATTGGCAAAATCATTTTAAAGTCGTCTACTTTAAAATGTATAATGTAAGTCTGAATTGTCAGTATAAATGAGTCAGATAAAATTAAATTATTAGAAAAATTTTTTACTAAGTAACAAAAAAACAATTTTGTTCTGAAGCTATTTTCTTGTGGCATTGTAAATTAATTACTATTAAACTGGGAACAGTGGAGAAAATATCTCAATGCTTACCAACCCACGAAAAGGAAGAATACAGAGTGTTATGTAAACTTGAATTGGAAAAATCTACTAAAATTGAACAAAACATAAGCAAAGAGGAACTAAAGGCTATAAGAACTTAAAAAAATGACGACTCCATAATCATTCTACCAGCAGACAAGGGGAATGCAACTGTGATAATGGATAAAATTCAATACGAAAATAAAATTAAAGATCTGTTAATAAACGGACCTTTTACAAAATTAACAAAAGATCCAACAAAGTCTTTGGAAAACAAAATATATAGAACTTTATTCAAGTTTAAAGATGTTTTAACAAGTTATCAGAGAGGATTAATTACACCTCATTACAGTAAGACTCCTCATTTTTATGGAGCACCGAAAATTCATAAAACAAATATACCACTTAGACCCATTTGTAGTACCATGAATTCTCCTTGTAGTGAACTATCAAAATTTTTATTAAATATTTTAAAACCATTTACAAATAAAAATGACACATTCATAAAAAATACACAACATTTTTTAAATAAATTATCAAATATTGAATTTAATTCAAATCATACTTTGGTAAGTTTTGACATAAATAGTTTATTTACGAATGTGCCATTAAATAAGACTTTAAGTATAGTCAAGACAAAATTAGAGAGTGATGATTCATTGGCAACTAGAACAAGACTAAACATATCGGCTATAATGGAGTTATTAACATTATGTACTGATAATACATATTTTCAACTAAATAATGAATTCTATAAACAAAATTTTGGTCTAGCAATGGGCTCTAGTTTATCTCCATTCTTAGCCGATATATTTATGGAAGATTTTGAAACAAATATCATTTCTAAACAAAATTTCAAACCCACAGTATGGTGGAGGTATGTAGATGATGTATTCTCAATATGGCCTCATGGATCAGAGTTGTTGGACACATTCCCAAATGATATAAACGATAAAGAAGAGACAATAACATTTACCATGGAAAAGGAATATAATAACACGCTACCTTTCCTGGATGTTTTAATCTCTAAGAACGATACTGGATATGAGACTCAGGTGTATAGAAAACCCACACACACCAATAGATATTTAAATTTCAAATTAAATCACAATATTAATGTAAAAAAGGGAATAATTAAATCCTTATACGATAGAGCCAAAATTACTTGTTCTAACGAAAATTCGTTCTTGGAGGAGAAACATTTGTTAACATCTGTTTTATTAAAAAAATGATTATCCTTTATCGTTTATAAATAAGGAATTTTCAACAATCGATCGAATAGAACAGAACAACTTAGAACGAGATCCTACAGCATACACAAGGAATAATATGAGGAAAATAACAATACCGTACATAAAAGGACTATCAGAAAAACTTAAAAGGATAGGAAATAAATTCAACATTTCAACAATATTCAAAACAACAAACACGTTGAGATCTATTTTGACCAAACCTAACAATGAACAAGAAAGGACAAAGAATTGCATTTATAAAATACCTTATGAATGCGATCAGTTTTATTTAGGTGAATCATCAAGACCATTAAATATTAGAATAAGTGAACATCAATCTTATATTAAAAATAGAGAATTTGATAGATCTCAAATCTGTAAACACGCATGGGATAATGAACATAGGGTTCAATGGAATAATTCAAATGTAGTCCTAAAAGAAACGGATGGTAAAAAAAGACAAATCAAAGAAGCGGCTCTAATTATGCTAAATGAGGCCAATTGTGTCGCAAATTCCTCGGCAGAATGTAGTACTATCTGGTTACCAATATTGAAAGAGGAAGTTATTAATAAGAAAATACCAGTATTAGTAAGTCAGTAACATATAGAGGATACATCATTTATGTTTTTTTTTTATAAATAACGTAACATATAAAATCAGAATTTTGATGTTTGTTGAAGGTAAACTAAATTCACGAACAAATACTTACAATGTCGGGATAGTATTCTGAGGTTTTTTTCCTGGTTTTTCCCTCATAATTTACTATGGAATCACTAACAGGAGAATTTTACTGTCATCATGTCATGTGTTTGTCTTTTTAAAGACGAATTACATGCTATGATTATTTTCTGACGGATATTCTCAAGTTAAAGTTGATTTCATGTAATCGAATGAACTATCTTATAAGTAAAGTCGTTCCAGGAGCGCAACTCAACAATATTGGCAATATCATTTTAAAGTCGTCTGCTTTAAAATGCATAATGTATGTCTGAATTGTCAATATAAATGAGTCAGATAAAATTAAATTATTAGAAGAATTTTTCACTATGTAACAAAAAACAAAATTTGTTTAATTTACTGTTTGTATTTTGAGAACGGTTTCCGAAGTGGAAATTGAAACGTCAATAAACGTATTTTTATCTTTAATTGTGGCTTATTCCCAGTTTAATAGTAATTAAAAAAAAACAATTTGTTTAATTTACTAATGTTTGTATTTTGAGTACGATTTCCCAAGGGAAAATTGAAACGGCAATAAACTTACTTTAACCTTTAATTGTGGGTTATTTCCATTTAAATAGTAATTAGCTTTTTTTAATGTCAGGTTGATTAAAAACAGTTGCGCACCTATAATTTATCTGAGGGGGGGGGGGTTTGGTTGGGCACCGAAATTTTTTTATGCTACCTCCACAATTTTAATTCCTTCAAATTTGTGATTAACAGTGTCGGAATAGTGTCCTTGGGGGGGGGGGGGGAAACCACCCAAAACCCCTCCCCTGGGTGCGTCCCTGATTAAGAATAGAAACGTTTGTCCGATGAGCTCTCCAAGATATGCACTCTTCGCCAACACCACTCTCAAAGAAGGCATCCATTTGTTGACGTTACTGTGCGCGTAAGTTTCTGCCCCATAGAGAAATATTGAGAATACAAGTGAAGAGTTTTGAGTGCACAGTCCTATAACGGAGAAAATGGCAGCAACAGTCATTTACTGAACAATGTAGTTATTCCGAGCATTGAAACATTAAGAAAAGATATTCTTAGTTTAGGTTTTCGTTGGAAAAAACCGGAACCAATCGCCACATTTTAATGGAAAACCACGGACAAAAGTTAATAATTGTTGGTGCTGACAATGAAAATGATTTTGTGAAAGGTTCGTACCTAAGGTAGAAATCACAAACAAAAAGTGGAGACTTCTTTCGTGCACTTATGTATATTGCGTTGGCAAATTACCTTAAAGCGACTATCACAACGAAGTGAATTCTAAAAACGATAAGAAGTAGTTGATAGAATAATTACTTTTAAATTTACTATCCAAGAATCATATCCTTGTTGACATCGCACCATATCACAATTAACAGGCGGACAAAACTCCTACTGCAAGTAGTAAAAAAGAAGACATGAAAACATCATCATCAATCAGCCAATCGCGTCCACTGCTGGACATAGGCCTCCCTCAGTTCTTTCCAGTGTTCTCTACACTGGGCCGCTTGTAGCCAGTTTCCCGCTACACGTTTCATATCATCGGTACATCTAGTCGGTGGTCGTCCTCGGCTTCTTTTATAGTTTCTGGGCCTTCATTCATAGATTCAGCACAACTGTCAAAAGAGCTTGCACATACCCTGGAGCAGATGTCCCTTCTGACCACGTACGTGGCCGTCATAAAGATCGCTCTTTCATGCAAGAAAAAGCCTGAAACAACAACAGATAGCACTGGATAAAGTGAAAGACCCAATGATACAAGCAGAAATAAGCAATAAATTAAACGCACAAATTCAAATATTGACGACAAACATTACCGAAGATCTAACACCAACATGGAATACGATTACAAGTGCTGTAACAGACATCATGAAAAACAACTTAGGGTACAAACGAAATAACAAGAGGCAAAAATGGACGACAGAAGAAATACTATTACTAATGGAAGAACGACGAAGACACAAGAATGACCAAGATGGCAGCAATATGTATGAAAACATTAACAGGCAAATAAAAGCAAAAATAAGAATAGCAAAAAATGAATGGCATAAGCAACAATGTATCGATCTAGAACATTTACAACGACAGCACGACGACCGTAATTTACATAAAAAGCTTAAGGAGACTGCTGGAATATACAGAAAACGAAGACCAACTACCATAGTTAATCAGGATAATCAGATAGTGCTGGGTGAAAAGGAGAAAATTGATATATGGGAAAATTATATCCAGGAGCTCTTCCATGACGAAAGACCCATGAGTGAAGTTTATACAGACGACCAGCTGACTGGCCCTTCAATCACCAAAGAGGAGATAGAAAAGGCAATATTAAATTCAAAAAACAATAAGGCACCTGGACCAGATGAAATCCCGTCAGAAATACTCAAATTACTAGATGAAAGGGGAATTTCAGCAATACACAAAATATTTAATTTAATTTATGAAACTGGCTGCTATCCTTAACAGTCGTTACGCTCTACCTTTATTCCCCTGCCCAAGAAAGTCAATGCAAAAAGATGTGAGGATCACAGACTCATTAGCCTGATGAGTCACACTTTAAAGATATTCTTAAAAATACTACATCAAAGATTATACAAAAAATGTGAATGGGACATAAGTGATTCCCAGTTCGGGTTTAGGCAAGGTTTAGGAACACGAGAAGCAATAGTAGCAACACAGGTGCTGGTCCAAAATTGTTACGATCAGAGGAAGGATGTGTTCCTATGCTTTTTAGATTACCAAAAAGCGTTTGATCGTGTCCAACACCACAAGTTAATGCAGATCTTCAAGAAAGTTGATATAGACCAAAAAGACATAAGATGCATTGAAAACTTGTACTGGCATCAAACGGCACAGTTAAAAATAGACAATTCTATATCCAAACCCATACATATAAGAAGAGGCGTTGGACAGGGAGGTGTGCTTTCCCCTCTTTTATTTAACATTTATTCGGAAGCCATATTTCAAGAGTCTTTGGAGGATGCAGAGATGGGAATCAAGGTGAATGGAGTATTGATCAACAACATACGATATGCTGATGATGGTGTCTTAATTTGTGACAACATAGTCGATCTTCAACAACTTGTCACTATAATCGGAGAATACAGTAAGCGAATGGGATTAGAGATTAATACTAAAAAGACCAAATTTATGATCATTTCCAGAAACTTAGATGCACTTGAAAACTCCACCATAACACTGAATACTAAGTCCATTGAAAGAGTGAGTAAATTTAAATACCTGGGATAGTGGCTTTTTGAAGACTGGGGATCGGACAGGGAAGTAAAATGTCCAATTGGGCAAGCTCGATAAGTTTTCGTAAAATTCAAGAAAGTACTGACTTGTTCAGAGTTTGATCTTCAACTGAGACTAAGGTTTACTAAGTGCTACGTATGGTCAGTGCTGCTATATGGCGTAGAGGGCTGGACACTCAAAACGAGGGATATTAACAGATTAGAAGCTTTCGAAATGTGGCTTTATCGCCGTATCCTAAAAATACCATGGACAGCGAAAATCACAAATATAGATGTCCTTAAAAGAATAAACCAAGAACGCCAACTTTTCGAAGCCATCAAGAAAAGGAAAACGGCGTATCTAGGTCACATCATGCGAAATGAAAAATACCAGTTCCTCCAACGTATAATCGTTGAAGGCAAGAGAGGAATGGGACGCAAGAAAATGTCCTGGCTCCGAAACATAAGGCAATGGACAGGGATTAACGACATACAATCTCTGATACATATTGCAAGAAATAGAGAATTAATGGAAAATGTGATCGCTAACATCCATTAGTGGATTTGCATCTGAAGAAGAAGAAGGCCCTCCATTCCATAATACGTCTTGTTCACCGTCCATCTTGTATTCTGGCTAAGTGCCCTGTCCAGTTCCACTTAAGCGTCGTGGTTCTTTCGATGACGTCTTGAACTCCTGATCTTTGCCTGATTTGTTGGTTTGTTATGTGGTCTCGAAGGTTCACGTTCAGCATTGCACGTTCCATAGCTCGTTGTGTAAGTTTATTCGCAGATTTTTGCGTATAGTTTGTTCCATAAGTTTGTACAGGCAAAACACATTGGTTATAAACCTTTCGCTTAAGACACATGGGAATTGAACTTTTTAGAATATGGCCTTATTTGCCAAATGCTGCCCATGTTAGGCCTATTCGCCTCTGTATTTCATGTGTTTGATTGTCTCTGCTTATTTTGATTCCGTGCCCCAGATATTTGTAAGTGTCTGTTTGTTGTATGGCATTATTGACAATAGTTATATTTCCACTCATTACGAGATTTGTTATAAGCTTAGTTTTCTCAAAGTTTATCTTTAATCCTGCTCTTTCAGACTGACTTTTAAGCGAATGCATCATAGAAACTGTATCATGTAAGTTATCTGCGATTAATACAACATCATCTGCAAACCTTAGGTGATTTAATCTTTCTCCATCTATATTGATGCCCATATCTTGCCATTGAGTGCTCTTAAATATTGACTCTAGAGCTGCCCTGAACAATTTTGGTGAAATATTGTCTCCTTGTCTAACTCCTCACCCTAAGCTGAATTTTTCTGTGTCTTCGTGTAGTCGTATACTTGATGTAGCGTTCTCGTAGATGTTTTTGATTACCCGTATCTTGAATACCCTTAATCTATTCTGCTTTGATTTAGGGCTTCCGGTATTGTTTCAAACTCCACAGAATCAAAAACCTTCTCGTAATCGACAAATGCAAGAACCAGTGGTATGTTGTACTCGATGCACTTTTCTATTAAGATCTTTATGGTATGCAAATGGTCATTTGTGCCATATCCTGCCCTGAAGCCTGCCCGTTCTTTGGGCTGAAAGAAATCAAGTTTAGGTGTTAACCTCTTTGTTAAGATTTTCATAAAGAGTTTGTACATATGTGTCAAGAGGTTGATGGGTCTATAATTTTCTAATTTAGTAATATCGCCTTTTTTGTGTAACAGGACTATTACTACATTGTTCCAGTCTTTTGGAATCGTACCCGCATGTAAGCATTTATTAAACAGTTCGCTTACTGATTTTAATAAAATTTCTCCTCCTACTTTTATTGCCTCGATAACGAGTCCATCATCACCAGGCGATCGATGGTTCTTCATTTCCTTTAAAGCTGCTCTTACTTCTGACACAGTAATGGGTAAAAGTATTTTCGATCCCTGATTTATGAGAGTCTTTACTCGTGTCGGTAAATTGTCTTGTGGTCTTTGACTGGTATAGAGGTCTTTATAAAACTCTCTGGTTATTTTCAGAATGTTTTGTTTATCTGTTGTTGCCTTTCCGTCTTTATCTCTCAGCTTGTATATTTCTTTTTTACTTTGTGACAGTTTTCTTTTCATTATCTTTAAACCTTTGTTCTCTTCTACTGTTTGAGTAATTACATTAGTATTATATCTTTTTACATCTTTTCTAATTTCCGCTGAAATTCTTTTATTTAGTTTGTTATATTCTTCTTTGTTTCCCTTTTCGTTCTCGCTTAGGTTTCGTCGTATTTCCATGAGAGCTTTTGTATCTTTGCTAATCTTTTCACTTCTGGTGTCATTTTTCTTGTAAAATTTGAGCTGTGCATTTCTAACCGAGTCTGTTATTAATTTATTGTGATCGTCGATACTTAGAGGTTTGGGATTATTACTCTGTAAAGTTTCGGCTATATTTTTTATGTATGCTTCTGGATGATTTGGTGAATTCCAAACTTTGCGTTTGCAACGGTTTATCATCTTTGCTCTTTCTTTTTGTAGATTTATCGTTACGCTAGCTCCTATGTGGTCACTTCCTACTGATAGTTTATTGAGTACAGTGACATCTTGAATAATTTGCTTTTTGTCTGTTATATAATCATATTCGCTCTTAGTTCTTCCGTCTGGACTAGGCCACGTCCATTTTCTATTGTGTTTCTTCTTAAAAAAAAGGTGTTCATTGCATACAGTTTGGAACGGATTGGAAACTCACCAATCCGTTTTAACAGACGTGGTGTTTTAATCGCCAAGAAACCCTCAATGAAATGTTAAGGTTCAGAACTAAAATACCCCGGGCAAGCAGAACGAATCGTATCTAGTATAAGTGCTCTAAAAAACTGTTTTCAAGTTATTAGGGCCCTAAACTCTATACATTTTTTTTTACAAATTTAGATTTGTCATGTACTTGAAAAGTACGTGTTAGCATTAGATATGCTGACGACACTGTGATCTTAACCGAAAATATTGAAGATCTTCAGAGACTGGTGACCAGAATAGCGGAGCATGGAAAAGAGTATGGTCTAACAATGAATGTCAAGAAGACGAAATTTATTAGAATATCGAAAACTCAAAGAAATAACGGGAATCTTCTAATAAGCGGAATCAACGTCGAACAAGTGGACAAATATGCATATCTGGGAACAATGATTAACAAATGATTACATTCAGGAGATCAAAATCAGAATAGAAAAGGCTAGAGCAAATTTCAACAAAATGAGAATGGTGCTATGTACAAGGGATTTAAAATTGGAACTAAGAATTAGGTTGGCGAGGTGCTATGTTTTTTAGAGTTTATTTTATTATATGGAATCTTGGACCTTGAATGCGACATCAATGAAAAAACTGGAACCATTCGAGCTGTGGGTGCATAGAAGAATTCTGAAAATATCGTTGACAGAACACGTCACAAACAAAGAGGTTCTGAGAAGAGTGAATAAAGAAATAGAAATTTTAAATACAGTTAAAACAAGAAAACTGGAATGTCTCGGACATATTACACGGGGAGAGAAATACACCTTGCTCCAATTGATTATGCAGAGAATGATCAAAGGAAAGAGAAGCATAGGGAGGCGTAGAATGTCATGACTGCGCAACCTGAGAGAGTGGTATGAATATACATCGAATGAACTTTTCAGAGCAGCTGTCTCAAAAGTTCGAATAGCTACTTGATTGCCGACCTCCGCCGCGGAGATGGCACTTAAAGAAGAAGTATTGTAACATTTTTTTTATTATTAATATATTAAATGTTTCTAATTCCTTTTACCCCCGTGCGATACGCCTATGATCGTGTATCGATAGCAAAATATTGTAGATACCCAGCTAAAATGGAATTCCCTAATTAGGAATGGTTTTTAATCCTTCCGTCATAATATTCATTATGAAAAGAGTATAATGCGTTTTGGTATGCAGGTTCCTTTTCATAAATTGGTAATTTTCGTCGAAGGCCCCTTTCTTTTGACAATAACTTAATCCCAAGTATTGTCTGTTTCTTATGTCCAATTGTTAATACCGATTATTTTACCTCAAAGTTTCCAATAGTCGTTAAGGCCTTACCTTCTGGGAAACACATACAACTGTCCTATCATTCTTGAGTGGGGGAATATTTTCTTCTTCCTTTTTCAGGGACAGTTGGTGAAATTTGGAGTGGAACCAAGTTACTTGTTGGTGGGCCGTTGTTGAGTTAAGGCCAATATCTCGTGTTACGCTTTGCTCACTTTATTTCTTATCGTATCGTCTTTGTGAATTATTTTCTAAGTGTGTATACACTTTATATTTGAGTTTTCTTTCCTTAGACTATATTAAATTATATATAGTTCTACACTACCTTTAATGGTTATTAAATTCAGTGCTTAGTACCAGAAAAGTATTAAATTCAGTGAATTAAGCTGCCTTCGTCAAGATCTACTGTAAGTAATTTTATCTACAATTATCTGGGCGAGTAATATGGTATGGTACCATAATACCTGCCATTATCTGGACGTATCATCTATATCTTCACCTGAAGATTGCCAATTTTTGAATGTAATTGAACCATTCAAGAAATTTCTATAAATATTAAGTATGAACATACAAGTCTCAGTTTTTTATTAAATAATAGTGCGAGATAGTTAATTGACTTAGCCAAGTGCGGTTTGGTTTATGTTTTATTTCTTGTAACCTTTTTGTTTTTTTTTTTGTAAATTTAGAGTTAAGTAATTTTTGCTATCTTTTGTATTTCCTATAATTTTTGTTCATTATATTTCCTATGATATCTCGAGATACGCCAAACTATCTTTGTATATGATTGCCTTATACATCTTGGTAAAGGTATTTTTTTATTACATTATAGCTTAATTTTATACATATATAACACCATTTCATAGTTGTGTATTTTTATTACCTGGGTTGCATTTAGCAGCATCATAATTTTGTGTTTAATATATTGTTATTGTTTTATGCATGTATTTTATTTGTCGGCTCCTAACAAATTCACTGATAAAATAATAGCTCTGAACAATTACTATCTTTAAATATTACTATGCTTTTGAACTGTAGAATGATCAGGCTGATTAAGTTTCGTAGGTAAGTAAGTGTAATACTTAATATATTTATTATTTGTTTATATATTGCGTTGACCAGATTTATTTGATAATTTACTGTTGGTATCTTTCCTTGGGTTTGATCTCTGAACCTAAATATCTTTTCTTATCTCTTTTCTTTTCTAAGGTTTTCTTAATTTTCTCCTTAACCCCAAAAAATTGAGTGGCGCCCTGTTTTTATCTTCTCTTATCTTTGGTAATTTTACCCATCTATCTTTTTGTTTATTTCTGTATCTTTTCTAATATCACTTATCCTATCTTTACCTATTTCTTCCGTTGGATCCATTCTCGGTTCCAAAAGCTAGTTTCGAACCCACGACTCGCTCTCCACCAACCATCTGGCTGCCGTCCGCAGTGTCTCCATTGGTTATCTTTCTAGCACCACCCAAAAAAAGATTTCCGAGGTTACAGGATAATAATTAAATAATTTCAAGTTGCTTGACTGTACGTATTATGTGTACTGTGTATGATTTTTTACTAATAGGGGTCGTTTTCACCCCTAAAAAATAAATAGCAATCAACGGCACAAGTACAGAAGTGAAGTGGGGGGTAAGTAGATAGAAAATCCAAATCCAAATTTGTAAAATATATAACAGTACACAGTAATTTATATATAGCTATAGCTAATTTCCGAGTAATTTTTTAGGGTAGATTTTTAATAGCCTACTCTAGCTTTTTAAGCAATTTATAAAATTCATACTTTTATACTATTTATAGTAAGCAGTATCATTATAAAAGATAGATTGTATTTGATTAACCTATTCGCTTGGGTTATCATTAAATTGTTACTTTATTTTTCTTGTAATTTATATATTTAACAAATTAAACTTAAATTAACTTGGTATTATGTTATCATATCAAAATAAACAGGATTTTACCGAATGATTCATGTTCTGAAATAACTAAAATACATTTAAGTGATAAATATAATCTTAAACAGACATATTTTGCGGTATAATTACATTCTATTAAACCGGTTTATAGAAATATGCCTCTACTACAGATTTAGTTATACAGGGTGTTTCAAAAAGCTACTTCATAAATTAAATCACGCATTCCGGGGACAAAAATAAATTTATTGAATCCAACTTACCTTAGTACAGAAGTGTACACAAAAAAATTACAGCCCTTTGAAGTTATAAAATAAAAATTGAAGGGCTGAGTGGATGAAGGAGGTATGTAACAAAAAGTAAGTTTTGAGATATTTGACCCCAAAGTTTTCATTGTAGAACTTTTTTGTAGTTATTGGTTTTCAAATGCTTAAATAATCATACTGTTCTCATGAGTGGTGAAATTAATATGGAAGTTGAGAAAATGTTAAATATCTGCTAACCAGACAAAAAAAAAAGATGTTGTGTACGTACATACCTCGTTCTTCCACAAATATTTTGTATATTTCATCTTTGTCTAAAGGATAAAACAGGTTATATGCATACAATTGAAAATACTGTGCACCGGTTTTCCTGATAAGTCTTGGAATGTCAAAATCTTCGGAAAGTGTGGAGGGCTTTTTCAAATTTTTAAAAATATTGACTTTTTTAAAAGGAGTACCATAATCGAAACTCTCCTTGAAGAGGTAGGACCCATAGGTATCTACACGGATCCATTTAATGCCATCACGGAAATATACTTTTTCATTTAGAACATCTTTTTTTCTATTCATCAGTTGCATTTTATTTAGAAGGTTCTCGGCGTCTTTGAAATGATGTTGCATATCAATAACCATATTATTCTTTTTATTGGCAGATGCAATAATTTCACGGTATTGATGTGGAGTACAAATAGTTTGATGTTTCCTTAATCTTTTTTCAATTCGGCCAAAATCCCGGTCTGAATCCAAGTAGGAATGACCTACTTCAGGAAACTTATGGTCGATTATTTGGAATATTCCTTTTTGTATAAGATACTCATAAACACACACAATTAGGAAATTTTCGTTCTGCCCTGCACACGAATCTGTCCAAATAATTAAATGATTTTTTTGTTTAAGTGCCAGCTCAACTTCAATGGTTCTTAAAAGACAACTAGCGATCTCACTACTACCCCTGCAAGCTTGGTCTTCAGTCCATGTACAAAAAATGGTTTTATCAACTTTTTTAGTTATAATATGTATGCCTAAATTATAGAACCACATTTGGCGAAGGTAAAATGCTTTAGAAGTACTGAGTCTAGGCAACCGCATCGTTTGTTGGAGGTCGAATGTCATATATGCAACACCATCTGAATTTTTGGCTAGTTCCCTGTCGATATTCTGAGCCTCTGCTTTATAATTTTCAATATGTTCCTCATTTGCAGCACCAGAATCGCAAGTGCTGCAAGTGTCACTTTTCGGGTGTCCAAACGATAAGTTGAATTCATTGTTAAAAATATTGCGGTAGGTACGTGCATTCTTTAACTTTAAATCGATTTTTTACTTTGTCTGCATTACATGTATCAATATAAAGTTTATGCATAATAGGAAGCGATAAAAGCGGAGACAGATATTTCTTATGGATATTGCAGTTTCTTGAATAATGAGATAATTCTGAAGGGAAACTTGAAATATGCTGGATTATATAAGCTACAATATCATCTTGAATTTTATTGGGTCTATTTGAGTGTTTTCCTCTTTTGTCTGGTAGATGAGCAGCTAAACCCATCTTAATTTGCTTTTGGATTAAGTCAACCTTTTTCATGCTAATGTTGTATAACGAAACAAAAGCTCGTTTACATGTAATAGTTTGTTTTGCCCCATATGTTACGTTATATTGGAATGAGGCGGTCTTGTGTTTTAAAGCTCCAGCTCTTTGTCGGTGTGTGGGGATTATTTTGATACTATTATACAGAAAAGAGTTTTTAGCATTTATATCCAGTTTGTACCACGATGACAAAATTTTTTCCCTGTCTTCAATTGTAAATACGTCGGCGACACTTTTCGGGGCATAAATTAGTACCTTTGACAATATTCTTAGCAGGTTTCAACTCACCTTTATAATTTGTGTAGGCCTCTCCTCTTTGCCTGCAGAGTGTAGCATTTCGTTTCTTCCATTCATCATCATTTCGTTGCCTTTTTCTACTTACTTTTATTTTTGGTTGGAAATGTTTCTTTTTGCGATGGACTGTAGGCAATATATGCTCTTTTTCATTTTGTCCAACAATATTTTCATTAAATTTTGCCTGACTTAGGTACTAGTATGTTATTATCCTCCATTAGTATATCATTCTCTTCTCCATCGGTTCATTATTACTCTGTGCATCTACCATCTCATTATCAATCTCGTTGTCTGATGATGAGTTGATGTAATCTTCCGGATCTGGCACGTATTCATCACTAGAGTTGTTCCCGAATAAGGTATCGCATTTTGAATCGTAGTTATTGTCTTCTCCATCATCTGAAAAACAAAAGATATAGTCAATTTACTGAAGTAGTTATAAGGCCCTTAATCTACCCTTAGCACATTATAAGTCGTGTCTTGCTATGACAAATTACATAATAATCATAACAAAACAGTTGACCAAGTCATGACATAAAACTTTTGCCAAATTTGTTAATTTCCATATTCATAATAATAACAGTTGGAAATATTTTGTTAGATTTTTTAATTTTAATTAATGTCAGTTTTTACATAAGGAAAACTCTAGTATTACTTGTAATTTCGAATATCTGTTTGATTAAAAAAACAAAAGATATTAAACTATACATTTGAAGTCAGAGCAGAACTGTTTACCTCCAAGTTAACACTTGGACACATTGTGAAAGTACCTATATGGCACTTTCCCTATAACAATAAAAAATAGGTACCATTGAATATAACAAAATATTCCTACGTGAATTTCATATTTTATAAAAAAGATACTTACATTCTTCTTGGCGAACTTCATTCTTGCCTGTAGAATAGTCACTCACTACTTGTTGATGAAATTGGCATTTGTAGGTTAGAATTCTCATTTTTCATGGTTTGTATTATATTTTTGTCAATACTCTTGCTGGCAGTTAAAATATTATCATTTAAAGCTAACTGTAACATTATCTTTCCCCTTGAAGTCATTTCAATTATCAATGTGAGCAATATTACTTAACTTTAATGGTGAACAGCTCATTCACAGCTAGCTGTTACGTGCATGAAGGCGGTATGTTACAGAACTTGATCAGGACACTAGTGGAAGAAGGAGGTATGTGCTATTTATGTTTCATACCTCCTTCATCCACTACAAATATAAGTAGTTGTTGATACATACCTCCTTCTGGACATTAGTATTTCTCTTAATATGACTCTTAGAGTGCTACTGTTAGTTCCACAAAACATAATAACACATACCTCCTTCATCTACGAGAATAACTAGATTTTTGTAAAAATGTTACATACCTCCTTCATCCACTCAGCCCTTCAATTGTTTTTTTGCATTATCTCCTAAACTACTTGACATTTTGTAATAAAAATGGACACATTACTTTCTTGTTCTGAAAGCATTTTTTATACAAAAGTAACAATAAAATATTAGCGCACAGAAAAAATTTAAGGGGGTGTGCAGTCCTAAATCCCCCAATCTTTTGAATACGTTCAAATCAAATGAATTTTGTGGCATCATTAGTTTAACACATTATTTTTAAAACTTTTTTGCCTCTTATCACTTTTTCGAAAAACTAGTTTTTTCTTAGTTGGCCATAAAATTACAATCAGTTTCTACGGATACAATAATATTACAAACAGTTCCATCAATAATAGCCAATAATTTGAATCTATCATTTATTGTGTGAATAAGATTAATAATAAAAATTTTGATATTACAATGGCCTACACATTTCAGGAAATGGCAGATATGCATTTAACTTTGGGTAAGTTGTATCAGATTAAATTATGATTTCAATAAACTATCGGGAATATCGTAGGTGGATGTCAAGAAAATAGTGCAGCAGCCGCAAGGCGTTATGCAGTAAAATACCCCAATCGAAATACACCCGATAGACAATAATTTCTGACCATTGATCGTCGTTTACTGGAAACAGGTACATTCCAACCGCAAGTTGATGGCAATAGTGGTCGTCCAATAATGGATGCAACTGATGAAGACATTTTAGAAATCATTGAAGAACTCCCTGGAACAAGTACAGGGCTAGTAGCTGCTCAACTAAATGTTCCTCACGTTAGGGGTTTGCAGGCGTTTGAAGGATCAGCTGCTTAAATCCCATCACTTAACAACGGTTCAAGAGTTATTGGTTGAAGATTATCCTAAAAGGATTGGATTTTGCGATTGTTTATTAATGGAAAACATTCGAAATGTTAATTTTATTAGAGATATTTTGTTTACCGACGAGGCTATCTTCAGTAGAAATGGAGATGGCCGATTAAAATCCTCACGCCAAAAAAAAACGACTCATCACCAAAGGACTTTCAAACTTAATGTTTGGGCAGGGATTGTGGATAACATTCGAATAGGCCCAGTATTTCTTCCCAACCATTTAAATGGTGATAATTATTTGCAGTTCTTGGCAAACGATTTACAAGAGTATTTGGAAGAAAAGAATATTGCAATAAGGCAAAATATGTGGTTTCTACAAGATGGCGCTCCACCGCATTATAGTAATGGAGTCCGGGAATACCTTTGCAGGCAGTATCCTGGTCGGTTGATTGGAAAGAGTCATGACGCACCTATTTCTTGGCCACCCAGAAGTCCAGGTCTTAACCCCATGGACTTTTGCTTTTGGGGGTTTATAAAAGAGAAAGTGTATTCTGTAATAATAGAGGTCGAACAACAATTGAGGGTTAGAATAATTGAAGCTGCAAATCAATTTCGCCAGAAAAATCTTATTTTTTAGCGCATTCGGTTTTCCTTAAATACCGAATGTTTATTGAAGAAAATGAGGTCATTTTAAACATTTATTGTAATATCCTATTTATAGAGGTTATAGACAATTTTTTGTACTTGTTAATTCATTTAAGCCATTTATTTAGTTGCATGTAATTTTTAAAGGTTAATGAAAAGGGCCGTAACTCAAAAATTGTTTTTGAAAAAAGTGATGAGGCAAAAAATTTTAAAAATAACGTGTTAAACTAATGATGCCACAAAATTTATTTGACTTGAACGTACTCAAAAGTTTGGGGAGATTTAGGGCTGCACACCCCCTTAAAATTTTTCTGTGCGCTTAGATTTTGCTGTTTCTTTTTTATGAAAAATGCTTTCAGAACAAGAAAGTAACGTGTCCATTTTTATTACAAAATGTCAAAGTAGTTTAGGAGATAATGCAAAAAAACAATTTTTATTTTGTAACTTCAAAGGGCTGTAACTTTTTTGTATACACTTTTGTACAAAGGTAAGTTTTTTTTTTCCTGAAAAATGGCTTTGGCAAAGCCAATTAGCCAGACTTGTTTGTGTTGATTGTTAAAATCGACTGAATTTGAATTATTATAGATTGCAGATTCATAGTCAAAATTTTCTTATCAGTTATCAATGTTATTACTACATATGCCTAATATTTTTATAGATACATAAATTTTGTTTTGATATATTTTTATTTTGTTTTTTTATTCTTTTGTTTTCTTGTTTTTTTTGTTTTTGTTTCTCTTTTTTTTTTGTTTTTTTTTGTTTAATTTTTTTGTTTTGTTTTTTGTTTTGTTTTTTGTATTGTTTTTTTCTTTTTCTTTTTGTTATTTTTTTTGTATTTATCTTTTGTTCTTGTTCTATTTCTATTTTCTTTATTCTTTTTTTTTATTAATTTGTGGTATACGTTTTTTTTGTTTTTTTTTTGTTTTTTTTTTCAAACCATATTAACAGATTATGACTATATACTATTTACAACTTGTATTTACATATTTTAACATGTTTGTAAATGCAATGAAGAATTTCCATATTATTTGAAAATAGTAAAATATTAAGGTTTATTGGAAAACAACACTTAGAATTTATTAATTCCTTATAAAGTTCGTTTATATTATTCATTTGTAAATCACATTCTAATATATTATGTGTTAGATCGCCTATTTTGCCGCAAGTACAATTGGGAGTATTTGATAAGCCGATTCCATTCATGTAAGATGGCGTAAGAGCATGATTTGCTCTCAGCCGATTAATGGTCTTTATAAAATGTCGATTAGATTCTGTGTAAAACCATCTTCTTGAGGGTATTCTAGTGTTACAATGATAAAAGTTTAAGCCCGTCTTACATTCTCTGTAATGTAAATGCCAATTATTTTTAAGTTTTTGTCTACTAACGGTGTCAATATCTGTCGCTGGAATTAAATTTTTGTTTACTTTTTCTCCAAGCATATATGCTGATTTAGCTAAATTGTCAACGATCTCATTGCCTTTTATTCCTGAATGGTCCTTGATCCATGTAATTATTACATTTAGTCCTAATTGTATAGTTTCAGAAAGAATTTTTAGAATTTTCAGTTCAATGTGGTTTATATGTTTGGCTGTTTGAATGTTGTTGAATCTGTCGACCACACTTTTACTGTCAGTAAATATAACATAGTTGCTAGACGGCTTCAGTACTACATACTGAAGAGCAAACATTATTGCCATCATTTCTGCTGTGTATATTGAGCATTCACTGGGTAAGCTATACTGGTGATGGTAATTTTTATTTTCGTGGAACATTGCACAGCCCGTTCCATTTGCATCTTTTGACCCATCAGTAAAAATGTACTGATAGTTTGTCCATTTTTCTTTAATAATTATATCAAACATATTTGGGAGTAAATGTGAGTTTAAGTAACATATTTTAACCTTTTTAGAAAATAGTGTTTTGCCATTTCACCGTAGTAGGGCGGAATTTTGCTTGTATAGAGAATATCGTTATATTTAATCGTATTATAGATAGCTTTCTACCAAAGGTATAGATTTTTTAGTTCTCCAGTATCTATGAGTGAGGTCTTAAACTGATAGCTCATTAAGATCTTGCAGGTATTTACAATTTTTGGACATAATTCGGACTGTAAATTTGTCGCTAAGGAATTGGCGGCGTAAATGCAATGGAGGTTCCACCGCTTCAATTTCCATTATTTGGACTGGAGTGGATTTTAAGTAACCTAGGCATAATCTCAGGCATTTATTTTTTTGAACTTCAAGTTTGTTTAGATGTGTATTGGTCGCTGATCCAAATAAATGACAGTTATAGTCGAAAATTGGCCTGATCATGTTACGGTAAAACATCAAAGCAATATTTGGGTCTGCTCCCCAATTTGTTTTACAGACAGCTCTTAAAATGTTTAATGAGTTTTCTGATTTTTTAACAATTTGATGAATGTGATCTTTCCATAATAATTTTCTGTCTAGATAGGTACCAAGATACTTAATACAGTTTTTTATAGGAAAATTAAATTTTCCCACATTAAGATTGCCTTGTGGAACTCTATGTTTTTGTGAAAAGTAACACACCTCAGTTTTTGTGTCAGAAATTGATAATCCTATTTCTTCATAGTACTGATTTACGATTTCTAATGTGGCTTTCAAATTATCCTCACAGGTACTTAACAATTTTCCTGCTGTATATAAAACAACATCATCAGCATATTGAAGAATTTTTGTATGGTTGGGTATACTAACTTCAAGATCTATGTTGTACAGGATATATAAAACCGGGCTTAAAATACTCCCCTGTGGCAATCCAATATTGGTTAGTCGGGGGTATGAAAATTCCTCATTATTAATTTTTAAAAAAGTTAGTCTGTTAGAATATAAAGATTTTAAAAAGAGGGCAAATGATCTAGGGATTCCAATATACATTTTTCGGTAAAGAATGTCTAAATTGACATTATCAAAAGCAGCAGAAATGTCAAGGAACGCAGCTGCTGTAGACTTATTTGACGTAAAATTAAGCTGAATTGAAGTAACTAGAGCTGTAGTTGCATCTTGAGTGGACCTAGACTTGCGAAAACCATATTGGGAACTTGGAAGTATACCATCGTGTTCTAGCCAATGTTCAAATCTATTTTTAATTATTCTCTCAAATGTTTTTAAAAGACATGAAGATAAGGAGATAGGTCGGTAAGAACTTGGATCACGTTCTCGTCTGCCAGGTTTTTTAATCGGAATTATCAGGTACTCTTTCCAACTATTCGGTACTGGTGTCTTATTTGTCCAAATATTGTTGAAAATGTGTACTAGTGAATTTTTATATTCTATAGGTAAGTTGTATAACAGTGAGTATGACACATTGTCAATACCTGGAGAAGTATTATTTCTTTGTTCAAGGGCTCGATGCAATTCCCATAAATGAAAATTTTCGTCAAAATTGTGATTTGGTCTGGGTACCGTTTGGATATATTCTTGTACAGTGTCGTCATTTGGAACCCATGCAGGGGCAATTTTTCTATGGAATTCCTGCAACCATCTATCTTCTGGATCAATGGGTACTTTGTTGGCTTGTTTGCGGTTTTTAAAACAATTAACTTTTCGCCAGACATCTTTTATTGGTGTTCTTGAGTTTAGACTTTCGCAAAATTCAATCCAATTCTTCTTTTTCTTCTGTTTAAAGATTTTCTTTGCAATAGCATCTAGTCGTTTATACTCCATTAGGTTTTGTAGTGTTGGATTCTGTTTATAATTTATAAATGCATGTTTTCTATTTTCAGCTGTTAACTGACAATGATTGTTCCACCATGGTTTCGGAATATGACCGTTGTTTTTTTCTTTATTGGAAGAATGTTTTGGGATAGCGATGTTGGCTGCCTGGTTTATATTTGTTAATAATTCTTCGTAGATTAATGGTATTTTCATTGCTTCCAAAGCACTGGTATATATCACCCAATTGGCTCTGCTAAGGTTCCATATTCTATGTTTTCTACTGGAGGTGGCTTTTGCTGCAGAGAAGTTTTGTGATGACAAAATAATTGGGACATGATTGGATCCATAAGGTTCTTGTAGAGTATTCCAACGAAAATGAGAGGCAATATCTCGGGAACAAATGGTTAAGTCTACTAATTAAGTCTACAGCAGAAGGTTTATTGGAAATAGCAAGAGTGGGGGACCCGTCGTTTAAATATTCTAAATTACAGTATTCTATAGCATCTAGAAGATCTTTACCTAATCTATCATCAACTTCGCAGCCCCATGCCAAATTGTGTGCGTTAAAATCGCCTCCAATTATAAATGGTTTTGGTATATTTTCTAAAAAACTGATCCATTGCTGAATTAAAACTTTGTTCCTGGGTTCATTATATAGAGAAATTATATGTAAAGGTTTCTTGAAATGTGCAATTTTTATTGAAATACACTTATATGTAAACGAATACGTATTTTGAAAATTTATTTCTTCATATATTATGTTGGATTTCAAAAGAATGGCACAACCGCCATATCCATCAGGGCGATCAGCTCGAACACAATTAAATTCTTTAAAATTATAATATTTTCCCGGTTTGAACCAGGTTTCAGATAATAGAGCTATAGTAATGTGGTTCTGATGAAGTAAGTATTCCAAATTCTCTTTATTAGCAACTGCTGAACGACAGTTCCACTGTAAAATATTTATTTTATTTAAGTCTGCGAATTTGATGTTAGATTTTGGTTAAAATGATTACTAATTATCTGAATTACATCAGCTTTTAAAATATTAAAATTATTATTTTGTTTAATTGAATTAACAATTGTAAGAACCGAATCTAAAATGACATTTATTACAGAAGAATTTAATTCTTCTGACCGTGAATCTGCAATGTTTAAGTTTTTTTGGTAGAATTGACTTTTAACTATTCCCTCAGGATGTTTTGGAGGGGAAACTGTAGATATTATTTCTTTTCTAGCTATATCAGTTGGGTCTGAATTATTTGGTTTCTGCCTTTTATTTGGCCTACTGGTGTTTGTGTGAGGATTAAATATAAATTTAGCAAAATTATTTCCCTGGGAGGAAGTAGAAGGTTGTGAATTTTGTGGAAAATTTGTATCATTGTTGACTGTATTGGTCCTAAGAATACTAGCATATGAATTTTTAGGCACTTGTTTATTTGCATCGTAAAAATTAATGTTTGTTAAACCCATCGTCTCTTTTATTAACTTTTGTCGTGAGAATTCTGGTCATGCGCTTAGATTTGTGGTCAAATGTTTCCCCTTAAAAGTGGCCGTATCTAAGACAGTTAAAGCATAACAAAACTTTCTGTTCATATATTTCAACTCCTTTAATAACCTTATTGATTACTATATATTTTGGTAAACTTTGCGATTTAAAGGTCACAATACAAGACTTAGTAGGCACATATTCGACAATTTTTTCCTCATTAACATTTTTTTCTACTTTGCGCGTACTTAATTCTTTTAACATTTGCAATTTCAAATATGCAATGACTATCATACTGTTTAATTCTATTTTTAATATACCCTTCCGATAAATCTGCGTCTATATCCCTAATAACTCCTTGTCTGTGTAAAATAAATTTTGGAATATACATATCTAAATTATTTAAACGAAATATTTCTAGAGTTTTGTTTTTAATGAGGTTATTAGCAGTTTTATAATCTTTGCATTTGACTCTAATTCTATTTCGGCCAATGGCGTCTATACTTGAAATCATATTGTCTGCTTCAGGAAAGTTAGACAAAATAATTTTACCAATCTTTAGAGGATTTAATTTACCTTTAAACTCCATAGAGCTATTCTCGATATATACATGATATGGGCCTAGATCATTACTATTAAATAAAAATGCTTGTCTTACCTGTTTTGTTACTTTTTGTTGTGTTTCATTCAGAAGGGTTGTATTTGCATTATTCATCAAATTTATTGGTGTTGGAGTACTTACAGAAAGATCCATTTCGGCATCACTTTGATTATCGAATATGTTTCCAGATATACCTGGTTTTGAGGGTTTTTTGGGGTCAGGGGGTCTCCCCCCGCTATTGACACTCATACGGTAGGTGGTTCAATAAGCGATATTGTTGTTAGCCAACGCCACAAATTTTACAATTTAAAGCACAATATTAATTGTAAATTATTGCACGTCTAATTTCTATGAACACTACTACGGAACTGTATTTAATACTGATTAAATCTCAAAAAATTTGTAAGGAACTTCAAAAAGCGTCTTTTAAGTTTGACAGTTTTTTGACAATTGAAAGGTAAGTTGGATTCAACCAATTTATTTTTGTCCCCAGAATGCGTGATTTAATTTATGTCATAACTTTTTGAAATACCCTGTATTATATTAGACCAGAGAACTAAGGATTTTCTCATGACACTCTTTGATACAGGTATCTAACAACTGTTTTTGATAAATTTGGTGATAAAAATTGTTACGACAATAAATATTATGGCGTATAAAACTGTAAATATATTACGACTAATTCTTTTCTATTCAAGTATTTTCTAGATCCCGCACCGGCCCGTGGAGACGCAGGTAATAACCGATGGGTCCCCCTCCGATAAAAAAACTTAAAAAACCAGCCTGAGTTCCCGTTAATTCGAGTCAATTCATGTCTTCTTCTAGGGGATTCTGAAACTAACGGAGTTTTATATTTAAAGAAGGAATTCTGTTGTAAAGGAACAGTTAGTTTTTAGAGATCGCGCCGCGTTTTGAATTGTATCGCACGTATTATAAATGTAGATAAATTATACAATTATTAAGTGTAAAATAAATTAGTAGTAATAAAGACTTTAATCAATTTGTGTGTGTTATAAGTATAGAACCTTTAATAAATAATAAAGATAATAAATTAGAATTAATAAAGACATTACAAAATATTTAATAAACACAATACATAAGAGTAAACGTCATTTTTTTACCTCTTAACAGTATTGTTACGATTTTAAATGTTATGGCATATAGAACTGTAAATATTTTATGACTAATCCTTTTTTATTGATTCTCGTAATTTGTAGGTCAAAATATACCTGAGCTTCGCTACCAGTTGTTTACAGAAATCTCTAGACACTAATTTTAGTGAGTCATCCACGTCTCGAGGTTGAAAAACGAGTCGAGCGCCTTCACCAAAATACGAGATCATTCAGGAAGCCCGCCGAAAGTTCCAGATGACAACAGTTGTGTATATAAATGAAAGATTTTTGTATTTGAGTCAGTCATAAGAAGATCGGTAAACGCGGTATTTAAATGTAACGAAACATAAATTATTATTTGTAATATAAATTAGGATTAATAAAGACTTTAATAAATTCGTAATTAGTTATCGTGAGTTTTAATAAATTAGAATATAGACAATAAATTAGAATAAAGACAAATAAATTAGAACTATATAAATATACAACATTTGGTGTCAGGTGTGGAGTTTCAACATAAATCCAGCAGTGGTTTTTGAAAAAGACTTTTGAACTTTTGAAAGGTATTGTTCGTCGGGAACATCCGCGTAATTCAGTAGTGATCGTTGTACGAAAGAACATTTAAAAAGTACGTGTGTGCCTGACCAAAGATGCTGCTAGTAGAACTTTCAGTGAAACAATTGCGTGAGCAACTAGAAGAACGCGATGAAGACTGCAGCGGGTCCAAGAAGATCCTCCAAGAACGACTGAAGACTGTTCTCAACAAGAATGGAGACGACCCAGAGACATTCCAGTTCCAGTCAGCAGAAGAAGCCGTTTTAACTAAAATAATTGATGGAAAATTTGAGAATGTCTCGCAAATGATTGAAGAATCTTCTAAAAACACTGATGATAAATTCGAGAACGTTTCCAAAAGATTCGATGAAACGTCTCAAATGATCGAACAAACTTCTAAAAAAACTGATGAAAGACTCGATGAAACGTCTCAAATTATTAAAGAAATAGCTAGACAAAATGACGAGAAATTTGAAAATGTTGCTAGAAGATTCGACGAGACTTCTCAAATAATTAAAGAAATATGTATTCAGAATAGTGAGAAGTTTGAAGAAGTCTCTAAAACATTTGATAAAGTTGAAGAGAAAATCAAACAGTTAGAGACCATGATAACTAACACGAGAGTGCTACCACCAATTAATACGGTAGCTTTAGATCCGGTAGAGATAAAAGAAGACGAGACGAAATGTAAGTTGGAAACACGGCCGAAATTTGAAGGAAACGGAGGTTATGTTCATGTCAAAGTTCCAACTTTCGACGGAAAATCGTCATGGAACAACTACATGAAACAGTTCGAATCAGCTGCAAGAGCGAATGGATGGTCAGAAAAAGAAAAGGCTGTAAACCTGACTATAGCTCTTCGAGGAGATGCCTTAGATGTGCTCCAGACCATAGCCGTAGAGGAGACGGATGATTTCGAACAACTGAAGAAGAGGTTAAATATGCGATATGGCCACGAACACTTGGAGCATGTATATCAGTCGCAGCTCAAAAATCGAAGACAAAAGAAAGATGGGGCTCTTCAAGAATATGAAGTAGATATCGCCAGATTAGTGCGATATGCTTATCCAACAGCTCCCGAAGACAAAACCAGAACGCGTCGGCCTTAGGGGAGCAGCTTCGACCCAGAACTTTACCAAAGACCCTCTGATATTAATAGCTTCTTTGAAATGTCGTGAAGATAGTGTATATGTAGATGGAGAAATAAATGGTAAAAAGCATACGTTGTTGGTGGATACTGGAGCGACCAGAACCATTATACGCCCGACAGTTATAAACAGCCGAAAGAAACTGTTACCAACGAGGTTGCGACTTCGGACCGCCACAGGTGAAAATGCCAACATTCATGGAGAAATCCAGGTACAATTAGGAATTGGAGCAGAAAAGTTCGTCCATACTGTTATAGTTGCTGACATCGAAGAGGATGTTATATTAGGAATGGACGTAATGAATACGCATGGATTCCAATTGGATTTTAAGAATAAGGTAATCAAAGTTGGTAACGAGGAGGTATTTCTCCATCCACACGATGACAACACTATGCAAGCAGCCGTTAAAGAAGATACAGTCGTGCCTGCGAGAAGTGAAACGATAATAGTAGCGCGGCTACAGGGAATTGTGGACGAAGGAACACCTGTTATGATGGAGCCTTGGAATCATGACGACAAAGTTGGCCGTGGAATCATAATTGGAAAAGAATTAGTGACTTCGGCTAAAGAAATTCCTGTCAGACTTATTAATGTCAATGACTACCCAGTGACCATCAAGAAAGAGACAAAAGTAGGAACTTGTGTACCTGTCACATCCATAATCCGTCAGACGACAACGTCTGATAATTCCAACGATAAATTTGATCAAATGGTTGCGGTTGCTGGACAGTCTCTGAATCAGATTGAGAAAAGGAAATTAAGGGAATTTCTTCGGCAGTATCGTGATATTTTCGTACCGAAAGGAGGAAAGACGGGAAGAACTACCGTTGTTAAGCATAAAATTGATACTGGTAATGCTATGCCAATTCGTCAAACAGCTCGACGATTACCACAGGCGAAAAGAGAGGAAGCTGAAACGATTGTTCAGGAAATGAAGAAAGACGGGGTGATAGAACCTTCTACGAGCCCATGGGTCTCTCCGGTGGTCCTGGTTAAGAAGAAAGACGGAACAACGAGGTTCTGTGTGGATTACCGTTTGCTGAACAACGTTACCAAGAAAGATAGTTATCCTCTGCCTCGGATCGATGACACATTGGACACATTGGCTGGAAGTAAATTATTTTCTACTTTGGACTTGAAGTCTGGATACTGGCAGGTAGAAATGGACCCGGTAGATAAAGAAAAGACAGCCTTCACCACAGGATCTGGATTATGGCAATTCAACGTTATGCCATTTGGACTTTGTAACGCTCCTGCGACATTTGAGAGGCTTATGGAAAATGTGTTGAGAGGGTTATCTTGGAAAACGTGCCTAGTTTATCTAGACGACATAATGGTCTTGGGGGAGACATTTGAGGACCATCTGAAGAATTTAGAAAACGTTTTTAATCGACTTAAAGCTGCTCAATTGATGTTAAACCCCAAGAAGTGCCAGCTATTTCAAGGTAAAGTCAATTATCTGGGTCATATAGTCAGTAAAGAAGGAGTGGCCGTGGATAAGGGAAAAATCGATTCCATTAAGGAATGGCCAAAACCAACTGACAAACATCAAGTGAGAAGTTTTCTTGGACTATGTACTTATTACCGGAGGTTTATTAAGAAGTTTGCAGATATCGCTAAACCATTAACGCGACTTACAGAGGAAGCAAGAGAATACCGCTGGGATGTAGACTGCCAAAATGCCTTTGAGACCTTAAAAAAGCATTTAATCACAGTACCGATTTTAGGGTATCCACTGCCAGAAGGAGAGTTCATCTTAGATACAGATGCAAGTAATGTGGGAATTGGAGGAGTGCTGTCCCAGATTCAGGGAGGACAGGAAAGAGTCCTTGGATATTTCAGTAAAGTTCTCTCAAAACCTGAGCGGAATTATTGCGTCACGAGAAGAGAACTTCTGGCAGTAGTGAAATCAGTAGAGCACTTCTATCAATACCTCTATGGAAGGAAGTTTTTAGTCCGAACCGACCATGCCGCCCTTAAGTGGTTGATGCAGTTTAAGAATCCAGAGGGTCAGATAGCCAGGTGGATCGAACGACTCCAAGAATATGATTTTAAGATTGAGCACCGGGCGGAGTTAGCCACCGAAACGCTGATTCTCTTTCCAGAAGGCCATGCCCAGCAGAGTGTTCTCACTGCAACAAAACGGAATCCAAGGAAGCAGCAGTGCTAAGAACGACGGTGGTCCACGACGACTGGACGCCTACCAAGATCAGGGAAGAACAAGAGAGAGATCCAGTTATACAGAAAATCCGAAAATGGAAAGAAGAAAACCGTCGACCACCTTGGCAAGAAATATCGAACCTAGGCTCAATGGTTAAGACGTATTGGGCCCAGTGGGACTCATTTATCATGGAAGATGGCTTGCTCAAACGAGTCCTGGAAAATGATGACGGTTCAGAGAAGAGAAGACAGTTGGTGATTCCAAAGAGCAGAATAGCCGAAGTACTTCGTCAGTTACACGACAGTCCATCAGGAGGGCATTTTGGTGTGAAAAAGACCCTTCAGCGAATTCGGGAACGGTTTTATTGGATGAACAGTTCCGACGATGTAAAAGACTGGTGTAAGAAATGTACTATTTGTGCTACGAGTAACGGGCCTTATCGAAAAAGGAGAGCTCCTATGAGACAATATAATGTTGGAAGCCCGTTTGAAAGAATAGCTTTGGACATTTCTGGGCCATTTCCAGAAAGTGATAATGGAGGCAAGTACATGTTGGTAGTAATGGATTACTTCACTAAGTGGGTCGAGATTTACGCACTTCCAGACCAGAAGGCCGCCACCGTTGCAGATAAGTTGATCCAAGAATATATCAGCCGATTTGGAGTGCCTTTGGAGATCCATAGTGACCAAGGCAGGAACTTCGAAAGCGATTTATTCCAAGGAATATGTGATAGACTAGGTATGAAGAAAACAAGAACTACGGCTTATCATCCGCAATCGGATGGTATGGTAGAACGAATGAATAGAACAGTTGGCAAGTATTTGACAAAGATGGTATCCGATCATCAGCGAGACTGGGACCAATATCTTCCGTTCTTCACAATGGACTACAGATCTGCTGTTAATGAATCAACAGGCCAGACACCAGCCAGAGTCCTATTCGGACGCGAGATGCGACTACCTTGTGATCTAGAGTTTGGGTGTCGACCTGGAGAAGATGTAGCAGGTGAAGATTATGTGATCGACTTACGACGAAAAATGGACGATGTACACGAGTTGGTCCGTTCCCATCTCCAAATCGCTAGTGACCGAATGAAGAAACGGTACGATACACAAGCCGAAAAGGGGTGTTTTAAGAAGAACGATAAAGTCTGGCTTTATAACCCCAAAAAGCGAAAAGGTTGTTCTCCCAAATTGCAGCAGTTTTGGGAAGGTCCATACCTCATTATGGAGAAGATTAATGATGTTATTTACCGAATAAGCAAGATTCCGAGAGGAAAGCCGATGGTAGTACACCATAACCGGTTGGCGTCTTTCGAGGGTGACCACGACGTAGATGAAGAAGTGGAAGTAAACCAAGTCCAAGATGTGTCTGACCTCACGTTTGAGGAATTCATGGGTGCCTATGGAGGTACCGGTAAAGCAAGACATGGTGTTACCACTGAAGAAAGGCAAGATCTACTCGCGCTTCCCGATGACTACTCACTGGCCCTTACCATCCCGGCCAGTATCAAAGATGCACCAGGGTTGGCATCCGTCTTTCGAAGGAAGTTTGGTCGAGTTGCAGAACTTCAATGCCAAGTGCCAGCTCCTGGTAAAACCTTGAAACTTCAAGATGCATCACGTTACCTTTTCCACCTGGTAACAAAAGACACTGCCCGTGACCAACCTACCTACCGAGATGTATGGGAAGCCTTACTTCAGTTGAGAGAGCACGTACTAGAGTCCGACGTGCAAAAGTTAGCCATGCCAAAGTTGGTGTGCCGCCAATTAGATTGGAGGGTTATACGAAACATGGTGGAGGAAATCTTTAAAGACACCGAAGTCCAGGTGTTAGTCTGTTGCAATCCGCATAGTTACTGCTGCGGAGAGAAAACCGTCCCTTGTCATTTCTATACAACTGGAAGTTGTAAAAGAGGGTCCAGTTGCCGATATCAGCATGTCGTTCCAGTTCCTGTCCCGACAAGGTTCCAGGAGGAACCATCTTTTAAGAGGGGGGCAATGTTACGATTTTAAATGTTATGGCATATAGAACTGTAAATATTTTATGACTAATCCTTTTTTATTGATTCTCGTAATTTGTAGGTCAAAATATACCTGAGCTTCGCTACCAGTTGTTTACAGAAATCTCTAGACACTAATTTTAGTGAGTCATCCACGTCTCGAGGTTGAAAAACGAGTCGAGCGCCTTCACCAAAATACGAGATCATTCAGGAAGCCCGCCGAAAGTTCCAGATGACAACAGTTGTGTATATAAATGAAAGATTTTTGTATTTGAGTCAGTCATAAGAAGATCGGTAAACGCGGTATTTAAATGTAACGAAACATAAATTATTATTTGTAATATAAATTAGGATTAATAAAGACTTTAATAAATTCGTAATTAGTTATCGTGAGTTTTAATAAATTAGAATATAGACAATAAATTAGAATAAAGACAAATAAATTAGAACTATATAAATATACAACAGTATATAAACAATGTAAGATCGCTATAAAATTTTAAATACTAAAGGGCAAGACAACTAAATTAAATTATAGAAAAGAGACACAATTTTACTAAAAAAATATGGAAAATCCTTTCAAATGAGGGTTTACGAAGTTATTTTTGGAGAGGGTTGGTAAAGAAACAGAACTAATCACCACTATACAAACCAGAAAACTGAAATACCTAGGCCAAGTGATGAGGGGACCAAAATATGAAATTTTGAGGCTCATAATAAAGGAAGAGGTTCAAGGAAGAAGATCTGTTGGCCGAAGGCAGAATCTACGTGATTCTTATCAATGCAGATCGATTGATTTGTTTAGAATAGCAAGTTCTAAAATAAAAATAGCCATTATGATTGCCAACCTCCGTAGGAAGACGGCACTCTTAGAAGACAGAAAGCTATTTTTGTTAGTTTATTGCTTAACACGTTTCCTGCCACAACACTTTTTATGGCGCTGATTCGTAATAATGTCTAATATCTCAGACTAAAAGATCCACGTATCCTAGAATGTATGTACAATAATCGTACTGTACTATTGGCCGAGTAAATTATTTGAAAATCGTACCTCGTGGTCTTAGTGATTTGATATCAAGTGATAAAAATAAAAAAATTGAATTTTTAGTAAAATGTATTTAGAAACTTTACATACAATGTATGACATAAGTACATAAAAAACTACGCGTAAAAATCACCAAAACAATATACAAAAATGTGGCTGATAGTTACAATTTTCAATATGTGTCGACTTTTTGGTTTTATTCATGGCATATTTTCGCGCGTGTGTTTCAGATTTTTTTTCTAGCAGTTCTCGCATGTTTTTCTTATGCTATAATTATTCCCCTCCTTCTTCGCGTCTATTATATTTCACGTTTTTCTAGAAATTGATATGGATTAATCGATAGTTCTTAGTCTTAGCTATGAAACAATTGCTGGTTTAGGTTTATAAATTGTACGTTTCAAGTATCCCTAATAAAAATAATCATTAGGATCTAAATTGGTTGAACGAAGAGGCCCTTCAATACTACCTAATCTACTAATCCATCGTCCGGGAAATGTCTAAAATAACGCCGAACATTTACACAAAAATGACCTAGAGCTTCATCATACCCCATTAAAATTGGCTCGTAACTTGTTTTTCAGGGCAGGTACAATTTCATTTCCAAGATAATTTCATAATTATCGGTTTTTAAAATTCCCCCTCTAAAAAACAGTAAAATTAACTGAGTACCCATCATACCGGACCATACATTTAGGTTTTGTGGTCTTGGAGTATGGTTTTCACGTGTCTAGTGTGATTTTACCTCACTCCAATATCCTAAATTTTGACTTATTATTGCTTCGTCGGAAAAACATATCTTGTTAACGAAGTTCTCGTCAGTTTTAATTTTATTAATCATTACCTCACTAAACTACAATTAATTCTGGCAACAAGTGGATTTTGTAGGGTTTAAATCATGGATTTATTCGTCCATGGTTTAAATTAATGCTTATATAATGATAGCAATAATGAAGAATGAGCTACTCACGTGCTCTGCGTGAGGGAGTATGTAAATCTTCAACGAAACTGGATTAAATCCAAAGTTTTATTGCAATTGATAACAGTTTTTGGCCTATCTGTTCGAATGCCATATTTTAATCTTAGTTTCCTAAAACCGCTTTACATTTTTTTACCGTCGCCTTATGGATATCAGATTGGTTTAGGAAAGTATCGTTGAATAAGTTGACTTGACAAAACTTGACTTTTTTCAACTTGAATCAAGTTGACAAAACTTGAGTGCGAACTAGAAAACATAAAGTGGGATATAGTCGGTCTCAGCGAAGTCAAAAGACGTGGCGAACACTTAATTAAACTAAAATCAGGACATAGTTTTTACTACGTACGTGACGATAATAATTCCTTGGGAGTAACCGACTTCATTATACACAAGCGTCTCCAAACAAGTATAGTATCACTAAAGAAATTTTCCACAAAAGTAATTTGTCCTTCTATAAAATTGAATACAAAGTATAATATGAAAATAATACATTTTTATGCACCAACAACAGACCATGATAAAGAAGAAGTGGATCTATTCTATGATGATATCGAAGCTGCTCTTAAAGACCATCAAGGACATTTTATTTTTATATGTGGTGATTTTAACGCCAAAGCAGGAATGAAATCTATCCCTAGAGAAACACCACTGGGAAACTTTGGCTTGGATGGTAGAAATGAACGTGGCGAAATATTGTTAGGATTCATGCTACAACATGAACTATTCCAAATGAACAGCTTTTTCAAGAAGAAACCACAGAGAAAATGGACATGGCAAAGTCCTAATGGAAAAACTCAACACGAAATAGATTTTATTATCACTAGACTTCGGCAAATATGCATATTGCATATTTTGCATATTGTGCATATTTTATGCAAATATTTCATATTTTGGCATATTTGTTTAAAAGTTTGCATAAAGTGCATAAAAATTCAGATTTTTATACTGTATTTGAAAATTTTTAAACATACCAATTTATTTCAATTCTTGTATAAAATTTTGTAGTCATTTTAATCAAGAAATGATCTAAGTACGTAATCTCTACAGGTACAAAACATTTACAATTTCAAAGAAGATCAATTTAAGTAGCCCTCAACATTCTTAGAAAGTCTCGGTCACTGAGGCATTCAGTTATTGGATAATCGCTAAGGGTTCGCTCATTTGCATTTTGTGATCTAATCCCCAAATCTATCTACAATTTATTGTATCTTAACAGCAGGTAAACGGCTAATAGTTTTGTTCCTAATTTGGGGATTTTCCAAAATCTCCCAGTTTATTGAATAAGGTACCTAAACATTTCTAATTTGATGCTCAGATTTGTAAATTATTTTTGTTTTGATATTCAAAGCGTAAACACTCGTTGTGCGTAACAAAAAGGAAGATTGTGATTTTATAATGCCTAAAACAACCAGTGCTTCAACTTGGATTAAACCTTATAAAGAGCTGTCTATGGATATGGGAAAAATCTACTGTTCAGTCTGTGGCAAAATTGTAAGTATCTAATATTTCATACATACAGGGTGTTTCCAAATGTCACTTACAACGTTTGACTGTAGATACTTCTCGAAAAATTGAACAAAACGATATAGTTAATGAGGGGTCAAACTTATTTACTTTTCGAGATACAGTTTGTTAAAATAAAAAAAAAATTAAATTCTTTTAGTTAATAGCAACAATAACTTTAAAACCAATAAACGTATTTACTTGAAATTTAGTACTCGTAGGTTGTTTTTAAATGAAAAATAGCTTACTTTAGTGACAAAAAATTGTCCATGGTACAATACAATGGTGTCTATTTAGAAAAATTTTTCATCTTTACTTTTTTTTTATGAAGTCAGCTATTCTAAAACACAATTATTTTTATTGTAATTGAATTAACAAAAAAAAACTTTTGTTGAATTTTAAAATAAGTTATATGATGTACTAATGGTTAGTAACAAAAACTAATTTGTGGATTAATACTGCATTTAAAACACTTAGCGAGTGTTTTTTTTTCCAAACCAGTTATTTGATTAACCAAAAACACCTTGTATATTTTTATATTTTAAAGGTTGGGTTAAAATAAAGGTTTTTATTTTTATTTATAGATAGCATGTGAGAAGAAATTTCAGATAGACCAACATGTGAGAACTGCTTCACACATTGCAAAAAAAGGAAAAATAGGAGGAAAACATCAAACTTCAATGGCTAAATGTTTCCAATCTACTTCAAAAAAATTAGATGAGCAAGAAACTTTTAATGAAGACTTGTGTCGCGCATTAGTATCTGCAAACATACCGCTTTCAAAATTAGCAAATGTAAATTTTAGTTCGTTTCTAAAAAAATATTGCAAACTTAATGTTCCAAGTGATCGGTCTCTAAGAAGAAATAATGTGAACGGGCTATACTCGTCGGTGTTAATTAATATTAAGGAAGAAATTGCAGATAATTATTTTAACATATCTGTAGACGAAACCACTGATTCCTCAGGAAAGTATATTGCTCATTTATTGATTGGTGTTCTTAAAGAAGATACCTTACCAAAATCTCATCTTATTTCATGTCAGCAACTTGAGAAAACAAATGCTTTAACAATTTCGCGTTTTATACAAGAAACATTAGCACTTTTTTTCTTCCGACAACTATTCCTTCTAATAAATTACTGCTTATTTTATCGGATGCTGCTCCTGATATGGTGAAAGCAGGACAAAATTTAAAAATATTTTTCCCAGATTTAATACATGTTACTTGAGTAGCGCATGGATTAAACAGAGTTGCAGAGGAAATACGAAAAAAGTTTCCTCTTGTAAATACCATGATATCCAGTGTCAAAAAAGTATTTCTTAAATCTCCTATAAGAATTCAACTTTATAAAGAAATGCTACCTAACATTCCTCTTCCACCACAACCTATTTTAAAGCGATGGGGAACATGGTTAGAAGCAGCTAATTTTTATGCAGATCATTTTGTTAAAATAAAGAACATAATTAATACGTTAACAGATGAAAGTTCCCAATCTCTTTTGGATTCTAAACAAACTTTTCAGAGTAACTTGCTTCAACAAGAACTTTCATTTATAAAATCAAATTTTAGTTTTGTTCAAAAAACAATTACTCAGTTAGAATCACCAAAACTGGTAATATTGGGAACGTTAGAGGTAATATTGGAAAAGATATTTTAAAAAAATTTGAAGCTACTATGGAAAAAAAATAAAGGTTACCATATTCTTTCTGAAGTAGTCAGTGTTCTAACTGGAAATATTTCGGAAACAATTAATTTAGAACCAAATGTTTTGGTTAGTTTGAAAAATGCTCCCGTTACATCAGTTGATGTTGAACGAAGTTTTTCCATATATAAATATATGTACTCAGACAGAAGCCACAAGTTTTTGTTAGAAAATTTTGAACACCACTTGGTCATTTATTGTTACCATAATTCTAAATAAGTTTATTCATACTTAAAAATGATGTAGTTACTTAAAATAAATGTAAATTTTAATGAATAGTAGGAAATATTTAGTTATGTACACTTTTTTTTTTTAAATAAAATTGTTACTATTTTACGATTTTTTTATTTATTTGTATGCATATTTTGTAAAATATTTGCATATTTTCGGGTAAACACGTGCATATTTATGCGCATATTTTCTACATTTTTATTTGCATATTTGCCGAAGTCTAATTATCACGGACAAAAAACGTACCGGTAAAGACATCACGGTTCTAAACAGATTTGTTACCAGTAGCGATCATAGAATGGTACGAGGTAAAATAGAAATAAGCTTAAAGAAGGAGATGTATAAGATGATTAAAAAGAAGAACAAATCAAAACCATGGATGAAACCATCAGATGTATATAGTTTTTAGTAATGTATTTTCGACATACTTAGTAGTCCTGAAACAGAAAATAATATAAACGACTTAAATAATAAATTAACAAATGCTTTACTGGAAAGTCAAAACAAATTCTGTCCAAGACTTCAAAAGGAAGAGAAGATTAGCCAAAATACTAGGCAACTAATGCAGAAAAGAATAGAAATGAGAAGTGAGATGGAAACTAAAGCCGACGAACTACAAAAATTAAATAAAGAAATATCCAAAGCTGTTAGACAAGACACTCGAAAATACAACCAAGACAAATCGAACATACCATTGAGAACAATAGAAGTATGAAAGTATTGAGAAAAAGACTAAGAACGGGGACAAGGCAGATAATAAAGATTAAAGATAGAAATGGTCATCTTACAACCAACAGAGAGGAAACCGTTAAAATAGTTGAAGACTTCTACAAATTGCTGTACACAAGCCAACACAAAGCAAATAGCATAGAAGATCAAGTACCAGAAATATTAACAAGGAAAAAGGGTATTGTCAACCAAGGATCAGAACTAATACCGGAAATCACAATGGACGAAATAAAACTACTTCTAAAAAAAGCTATGAATAACTAATCTCCAGGCGAAGATTGTGTAGTTACTGATGCTATCAAAATCGGAGGCTCTTGCGTACTTAAGAAAATAAAAAACCGTTTTAACATGTGCGTTTTGGACAGTAATATACTTGACAAATGGCACAATGCTGAGGTAATTCTATTGTACAAAAAAAGATCCCCATGAATTAGAAAACTACAGACCTATAAGTCTTCTTAGTCACCTATACAAATTCCATACAAGAATAGTAACGAATCGTCTTAAGAAAAAACTTGATTTCTACCAGCCAATAGATCAAGCGGGATTTCGTACCGGATTTGAAAAAAATGATCACCTACAGAACATTAAAACGGCAGTAGAAAAGACTATCGAATACAATCGGCCACTCGTTCTGGCTTTTGTAGATTTCGATAAAGCGTTTGATACGGTAGAATTTGACAAAATCCTGGGAGCACCACAAGCATGCCGCATTGACTACCGATCATCATCATCATCATCATCACACAGCCAAATTTGTCCACTGTCGAACATAGGCCTTCTCAAGATGTCTCCACTCTTCTCTGTCCTGTGCAGCTGCTATCCAGTTTGTCACTATTCTTTTAATGTCGTCCGTCCATCTGGTAGGTGGTCTTCCACGATTTCGCTTGTCTGCCCTTGGCCGCCATTCTAAAATCTTCTTTGTCCATCTGTTGTCTCTCTGTCTTGCGACGTGTCCTGACCATTTCCACTTCAACTTTTAATCCGTTTTATGACGTCTTCCACTCCAGTTCTTCGCCGTATCTCATCATTTCGTATTCGGTCTCTCAAAGTTACGCCAAGCATAGATCTTTCCATTTTTCGTTGTGCTACTTGTAACTTTTTTATTGATGCTTTAGTCAATGTCAGTGTTTCAGCTCCATAAGTGAGCACCGGAAGTACGCACTGGTTAAATGCTTTTCTCTTTAGCTTTATTGGGATGTTTTCCTTAAACACGTCTTTTAGCTTGCCATAGGCTGCCCATCCTAAAGCTATTCTTCTAGATAATTCGCATGTTTGGTTGTCTCTACTTATTTGTATTTCGTGGCCCAGATATATGTATTTGTCAACCGTTTCAATATGCCAGTTTTCTAGTTTCAATGGTCCACTAGGTACTAAGTTGGTCATCATTTTAGTTTTCGCAAAGTTTATTTCCAGCCCTACTTTTTGGGAGACTCGTTGTAAATCTTGTAGCATTTCGTTGGCCTCCTTTAGGTCGTCGGTTATTAGAACTATGTCATCTGCAAATCGTAGGTGGTTCAGCCTTTCGCCATCGACACTCAAACCTCTGTTTTCCCATTCTAACATCTGGAATGCATGCTGCATTACGGCATTGAATAGTTTTGGTGACATGTTGTCTCCTTGTCTAACTCCCCTTTTTAGTTTTATTTTTTGAGTAGGGGTGTGGAGGTTTATTGCTGTTGTGGCATTTGCATATATATGTTGAATAATGCTGGTATATCGGTAGTCGATTCTACAATCTCTCAAAGCTCTTAAGATAGCTACCATCTCGATAGTGTCAAAGGCTTTTTTATAGTCAACAAATACTAGAACTAGTGGCCGGTTGTACTCTATAGTTTTTTCAATTAGGGTCTTTAGACAGGTTAGATGGTCATTTGTACCATACCCAGGGCGGAAACCTGCCTGTTCTCTTGGTTGGCATGTTTCTAGTTTGTTCTCAATTCTGGCAGTGATAATTCGAGCAAATAATTTATACAGGTGACTTAGAAGACTGATTGGCCTATAGTTTTTGAGGTCTGTTTGATCTCCTTTCTTATGCATGAGGAGCGTTATAGAATTATTCCATTCAGCTGGTATTGCTTGGTTTTCTAAGCATATATTGAAGAGCTGCTTGATTGTCCTGATGAGAGCAGAACCTCCGATTTTTAGCGCATCCGCCACTACTCCATCTTCTCCTGGTGCTTTGTTTTTTTTTTCATTTTCTTTAGAGCATGGTAAATTTCAGCCGTTGATATGTCGGGAATATCTTCTGAACCTTGATTCATAATTTTTTGTTCTGTATGTTCTGTCGGGTTTAAGTCCAATTTATTTGTGTATAGTGTTTTATAGAAGTCTTCTACTATCTCTAGCATTTCGTCTCTGTTGGACGTTAGTTTGCCATTCTTTCCCTTAGGTCTGATGATTTCTTTTCTGCTGTTTGTCAATTTCCTTCTTAATATCTTCATGCTCTTGTTGTGCTCGATTGTCTGCGAGATTTTCTCATTTTTATATGCCCTTATGTCCTTTCTAATTGCTTTTGAGACCTCTTTGTTGATTTTATTTATGCTTTGTTGTTCTATACTCTTATCTTTTAGCATTTCTCTTCTTTCTTCCATTTTAAGTTTGGTGTTAGCAGTGATTCTCTAATTGACTACTGATATACAAGGGTAATTTACATTTACGTGTACGTATACATTATGTACGTAATGTATACGTACATGTACGTATACATTAAATTACATGTACGTGTATACATATGAGAAAGCAACTATGTCGGTGAAACTACATGAAAACCCGCATAATATCCCAATTGGCGGAAGAGTCCGACAGGGTGATACCTTATCGCCTAAACTGTTTACCGCGGTACTAGAATATGCTTGTAAAAAACTTAATTGGGAAGAGAAAGTCCTGAACATTAACGGTAGAAGATTAACAAATTTGAAATTCGCAGACGACATAGTTTTGTTCTCGGGCAACCTCAAAAGGAGATAATGTACAATGCTACATGAACTTCAGTTAGTGTGTGCCAGTGTGGGTCTTAAAATGTACATCTCCAAAACAAAATTTATGACAAATCTAGTACCTAGCGCAAATATCAATATTGGAGACAACGAAGTAGAGCTGGCGGAAAAATACATATATCTTGGACACGAAATAAAGATCACAAGAGACAACCAAACATGCGAACTACGTAGAAGAATAAACCCTAGCATGGGCAGCCTATGGAAAACTCAAAGACATCTTTAAAAGCGATATACCAATTTCTTTAAAACGTAAAACGTTTGACCAATGTGTGTTTTGCATGTGATGACCTATGGTGCCGAAACTTTGATATTGACAGCTACAAGTTCTAAAACGCTGCAAATAGGAAAATGGAAAGATCAATCCTGAGTATCTCGCTTCGTGACCGAGTTAGAAATGAAGACTTAAGATGAAAAAAAGGAGTTACCGATGTAATTTCTCGAATTGCCACACTGAAATGGAACTGGGCCGGACAAGTCGCCCGAATTAGTGATGAATGGTGGATGAAGAGATCGCTTGAGTGGAGGCTGAGGTTAGACAAAAGAAGTAGAGGAAGACCCCCTACTCGTTGGATTGATGATCTCAAGAAAATGTCAAGAAATTGTATAAACAGTGCTCAAGATAGAGCACAATGGACAAAAATGAGGAAATCCATGTCCAGCAGTGGACGCAAAGGGCTGAGTGATTATTAGTTTATGCAGTCTACAGTATTATCTATATATAAACCATATGGTTCTCACATTCATATAAGTTACTCGCGGTATCAAAAGTTCTTGGGGCTTCTAACTCTTTCCATCTTATCGAGTCCTAATTTTATAAAGATCAAAAATAGGTACCATAGCAGAGAACTACGAACACAGTGTTCGTAGTTCTCTGACCACAGTCTTAGTTGTTGCCAATAATAAAAAAAAAGAACATATTTAAAAAGGAGTAATACATTTTCCATGTACCGAAACTCATTAATAATCTTTTAGGCCATAAGAAAATGCAGGAGAAGAAATTATTTCTAAATGTTGTTATTTAGAGCTTATTTTTTCAAATACGCCGATATTATGCAGTGCATGATTCAGCGCTATTTCCAGAAATATTTTAGAAGTTAATGATATTTACGCTATACCCAAGTTACATCTGCTTTCTCTCAATTGTGTCGATTATCTTATAAAACGAATTACAACGAACATTTACGAATCTTTAATATGATAAATATAAATCATGGCCGTACCTATGGTTTTTTACTTTTTTTCTATTTTATTGTTAACTTTTTTAGAGGCTAAGTACTTAATGATTCTTTTAAATTTCAGGTAGATTGTTTTTGGGAATTGCAAATTTGTGATTTCGTCGTATGAAACACAGCCTACGTTACGACAATATTTTGAAGAACTACTACTTTTGTTATTTTTTAAAGAGTTCTCAATTTTACAACACAAAAAAATCCGATTTTAGAAAAGCTGCGTGAAAGTGTTTCTGTCAAACTTAAATTTTACTACAAAAGAAATGAACGGGGGAAATTTTGCAAATGGTGCTACAGACCATTTAAAACGGTATACCTACAATGTGGAAACTCTCTAGGCGGCCACCTAATAGCTGATAAATCATTTTAGCAACTGAATCCTGAATCAATATAGAAGCAAATGTGAAATTTCAGGTAGACAAGTCGAAATACTTTGAGCTCCACAACTTTTATAGTTTTTGAGAAGAAACAGTGTAAATTTAAATAATAAACCGAAATATATAGAAGCAGTGTACGTACAGTGGTCTGTTAGACAGGCCATTTACGTTCCGACTTGTGGTCCCACTTAGTAGGACTACTAGTTGGATGTTCGTCTCCACTCATGCTCCGACTTTCTATCCAACTAGCGGTCCAACTTCAGTTCTAGGTTGTTTTCACGATGGTGTACATCGCTTAACCATAAAATGTATCGAATAAACATTACGCAAAATATAATATATAATATGATATGTATGTTTAAAAATTAGGTTTCGTTTCTCTAGTTATTTGTCCAGGGCTGAACTAATTAATTTTTTCAACTCTTGATTTTTATGACTTTTTAAGATGTAGGAAAAAATTATAGTTTTAAAGATTTGTGTAGTTTTAAAATCCTTATTTTATTTGTTTTAAACTGGAGCTGGGATTTATTTTATTGTGTGTGTGTGTCGTATATTTTTAATAGGAATATTTTTTTGTGAAATTGAAAGTTACTTTCTATTATTTTTTTGCGAACTAGGGATCTTTTGCTACAACTATGATTTAATTTTCATTGTTTGTTGATCATTCTTCCGTAGCCAATCCGGAGTATCGGAAGTTTACCTGTATGGAAATGTCCGAAATAGATTTACAGAAAGGAAAATGATTTGCCCTAACAAAAAGGTAATTTTCGTGCAATTGAAAGTTTATTTTCTATTAAATATTCGCGAACTAGAGATCTTTGCGTAAAGTATGACTGAGGAAATTTTCGATCCAACCTGTGATCCGACTTCCAACTACACCATTCACGCTCCGACTTCGTCGCCAGTCGGAAGTCGGATCTTTAAGTCGTCCCACTAGATGTTCCGAGTCGTACCACTAGTTGTCCAACTAATCCAACTAGCCCACTCACGGTCCGATTTCAGATCCAACTGCAGAAGTTGGACCACTAGTCGTACCACAAGTCGGAACGTGAATGGCCTGCATAATAGCTGTAAGTCCAGTTTCCAAATTGGCAGTAGTTTGATTACAAATATTGTTTTTATATACATACGAAGAACATTATTTATATTTCGTATTTATTAATTATTTAAAAACTACATAGTTTCAACTCTTGGCATTATCTTGCTAATTGCTAAATCGACTATTTAATTTTAATAAACAGAGTCGGACCTACCCAAATTAAAATTATTGAAATAAAAGTTCAATTTAAATTTAAAAAAAGATAGAAGATTAAATTTGACAAAATGACATGTGGTACTTCTGACTACAGGTGTCCATCAATTAATCCCGATCAGCAAAACATTACTTATTCTACCATCACTAAGCAACAACCATTAACAAAATTCCCAACAAAAAACCAGGCCATAATTTTACCGGCATTAGATGAAATAAGAACAGAAGATTACATTATTGCGGTAGGAACGATAGTCCATCCAAAAAATGTACTGTTCTCATCCAAAGTGTCAAACGGAAGAATATGCATCTACCTTTCAAGCATACAAGTTGTAGATGATTTTCTAAGTCAATATGGTGAAATTAAAATTGGAGAACATACAATCAAAGCACGTAAACTAATTACATCCGCTAATAGATTAGTTTTACCCATCTTTACCCCATGACATAATCGAATATTTTTTAATGAATCTTGGTTTTAAAATAATGTCTCCGATTTCGTTCCTTAGAGCTGGAATACAAGTCCTGCAGTACAGCTATGTATTTAGTTTTCAAAGACAAGTTTACTTTGCACCCACAGACAATTTTACTGTACCCGACTCCGTCCTAATTGATTTTGAAAATATTTCGTACCGAATTTTTCGTTCCGATAAACTTACTTGTTACAAATGCCACCAAGCTGGTCACGTTTCCTCGGACTGTACCTCAAATCCCTCTTATCCACAAAATACTGAAAAGCCCCAAACGGAGGAAATTTTTTTCCACAAATATCATCCACTAGCTCCGAGAAAAATCAAATTACACATGTAAATGACGAATCTCGAAAAGAAATGGATGCTTAAGTCAGCACTGATACCGATCTTACTCGGAAGTGTCATCCCCAAATTGCTCCACTCCTAGAGAAACTATACCAACAGAATTCACGAAAGCACAACCAGTGCAAATTAAAAAGAAGAAAAAATTATCAAATTAGACAAATCCACTTCAGAAACTACTAATATTGAGTTAAACAATTTATCCAGGATGCATCACCACCATATATACTAAATTACACGCAATTACTAGCATTCTTAGAAGACGTTCACGGTTCTTCCACCCCAGTAGAACTGGCCCTAGAATATACACAGGATATACAAGGGTTGGGACATATGCTAACTGAAATATATTCCATGTTGAACAAAAGAGCAATTAAATCTAGAATTGCAAGAATTGGTCTACTATTAAAAATTCACATTTTATGATAGTATAGTAAGGCTGTAATCACGTACTAAATCATGAAAAATCAGATTTAACAAGTATATTTGAATTATAAAATTAGCCTTAGTTGGTAAATGAGGCTTGGAAAAATAACGATCTGAAAATTATTTGCAAATTTATACAAGTAAAAATACCGACAAACACAAGCACGTGTCTATTTTAACTTTAAGCTGACAAACCAGTGTAGTTTAAAACATAAAACACTGATAGGTAAAAATAGCACATAAATATTATAAAAACAATTTTATTTACTGGTTATTAATAGCACTAAAAGTGTGATGATGTAAGTATTCATTGCCAGCCGCCATTATGGCATTCTAACAACCCTTACATATCAAGTGTAAAAGATGTTTCCAACCATTTCCATTTTTATATCACTTCTTATTGAGTTTGACAATCGTTGCTCGCCTCATCAGGCGAAGTTTCATTTCAAGGCTCAAATCTCTTACGCAGAACACTCTCTTCATTTTAGTGAATATGGATCTGGCTTTTTCTATTCTTATTTTGATTTCTGCTGAGCTATCGTTGTCTTCATTTATAAAAGTGCCTAAATATTTGTATTTGCTAACTAGATCGATAATTTCATTGTGTAAATATAAATTTTGGACATTTTGTGTTGATTTCGATATTACCATAAATTTAGTTTTCTTTATGTACAAAGATAGTCCATATTCTTCGCTTCAGTTTGCTATCTTATTCACCAATGTCTGTAACTCTTCAAGTGTTTTTGCGATCAGAACGGTGTCGTCGGCAAATTTCAGATTGTTTAATCTAACACCATTTATTTTAATACCTAAGGATTGCTCAGAGAGTGTTCTATTCATTACGTCTTCTGAATAGAGATTAAACAGGGTTGGTGACAGTATACACCCTTGTCTCACACCTCGCTTTATTTTAATTTCTTCAGTGGTATTATTCTCTACTCTCACTACTGCTTTCTGATTGTAGTACATATTTGCTATTAGTCGGATGTCTCGTTTATCCAAATTCTTTTCTGTCAGGAGTCTGATTAGGTGATCATGCCGCACATTCGAGGTGGACGAAGGAGCTTATTCCCAATATGAAGCCGTGGTGGGAGTGTTAGTTCAGGAAACTGGACTACTTCCTGCCCGGACATAGTAGTTTTGGCATCTTCGCAAATATGATAAGCAAATCTGCCTCGACGGACTGTGCTGTTTGTGGGGTGCTGGCCGCTTCCGCACACCTTTTCAACTGCCAGAGGTGGGCAAATGCGAGGGAAGACTTCAAGAGGCGAATGTATTTCAGGCTAGATGAAAGAAACATGGTAAACATAATGATTAGAGTAGAGAGAGAATGGAAAGAAGGACACTGTCTGATCCCTGGGGCAATGAAGAAGAAGAAAAAAGAGGATCAAAATTAGGTTATGACTTCACGGAAAATATTTTCTTTCTTTTGGTACTAGTCAGTTCTAAAAACTAATTTTTTTTCTGACTTATAGTAATAGGTATGGTATGGTCATCGAGCAAAAAGACAATAGAGGGAATGTAAAGGTAGTGGGGGCAAACATATTGTTAGACAGGAAGTGCGATCTTTAGAGGCCACTTTAAACAAGGATAGAGAGTCTCTCTCCTTGTTTGACATCAAATTTAGTTGGGTTATGTTATTGTTTGTCCCAAATGTCACATGAAATCTTATTTATATTGAAGTTTTTTAACAATTGTGTCGCATTTTAGACTCTTATCATTAATAATTAATTAAAACTTTCTCGTCTAAGACACATTCTGAAAAATATTATATAGCTACTGTTGATAAGTGTCGCAAAATTTAAATTTCGCGCATTCGCATTTCCGGATACGTCCGCCATCAGAGGCCACTTTTTTGGTCTCCTTTTCATAAGGATTAGATTCCCTCTTTTGTCTTATTGCTCGATGGGTATGGTATAGGTATTGCAAGTTTAACTTTAAATTATAATATAAAATAGTTAAGACAACTACTCTGGAACGGTAGTTAAGGTTTTAGCCAGAATCCGGTTAATCCGGCACTACTCTGGGGTCTTCTGGCTTAGTTTCATACATTTTGCATAATTCATTAGCTTTGTAGGGTTTTATTTATAGTTTCTCTTCCTGAATAATTGTATCTTTTTTGTCGTCTATTTTCTAGGTGTTACAATTTTATTGTAGAATATACATATAATCTTATCTCATTTTGTGAATATTTTTGTGTTATTCAAATCAGACGTATCTTTTCTTTATGCATTTTTTGATCTATGAGATATAATTATGCGTCTATTTTTATTACTATCTTTCACTAAACTGGTATCGTATTACTTTTTTTTAATTATTCAGATAATTTTTAACGTAACTTCTTTAATTTTAGAGAGATTGTTTCAAATAAGTAGGTACTTATTTAGAATTGTAGATATCAGTGTTTTGATAATAAATATTGTGTTTGTGGAAATAGTCAAGAAGATTCTATTATTGTAAAATATATCTCGAGTTAAATAAACCTTGGAGTCCTATGGTAATAATATGGTTCATTAAAATCAGCACTTATAAACGAAACTAGATCTTTCTATCAAGTGCCATCACTGGTGTCTTGGTAACATTTGTGCCAAGTGGTTACTGTCCTTACAATGACGCTTCAGCAGTTTAACCACAATGGTAATGATTACATAGTTATGGATCTCCCCTCCCCACTTTTAGTTTTAAAGCTCGTTTAACAGTAAGAACCATTGGTCAGAGAAGAAGACGAAGAGCCAGAACAAGGTTCCTTGATAACATCGAGGAAGAGATGAGAAATATGGGACTATGTGCTCGACGGAGGAAGACGATAGATAGGGACAACTGGAGAGAAATTCTTGAGAAGGCTATGGGCCACGCAGGATTGTAAAGCCAGAATGAATGATTGGTGGTTTAACGACTCTACCCGATTTAGTTCTACAAATATCTGATTGTTTAGTTCATTAAATTTTATGTCAAACTACATAATTGGCATCTGTAACCTGAAAGTATTACAGTTGGTTGTGAACGAAATTTATTTTGATTACATATTTTATACACTGCGTTCCAAAATTAACGCATAATTTTAAAATTCTTATTTTGAGTTGTAATGAAAAAATTTTTGTTTGTTGTTTTCGGCTTTATGATTGTTTTAGAATAAATAAAAAACTTTTTTTTTCACAAAAACTGTATTAAAATTAACAATATAACGTCATAAATCTAAACATCTACACAAACAACTGATCTAAACAAACTAACATTATAAATTAATGACGAAATTGAAATTTTTAAATTTGAAGAAAATACTAGTACCGAGTATTTCCTCCTCTGGCATTTGTTACTGCTTGACAACGATCTCCCATACTGAGAATAATCGTTCTGATTTCTTCTTGATCAATTTGATCCCAAATTTCAACTAACCGCAAAAACAGTTCATCCAATATGTTTGGTGCATTAGGTAGTTATCGTAGTCGTCTAGATATGATGTCCCAAACATGTTGGGTTTCACAATAAAACAGATAATGGAAAAATGCTGGGAGTTTGATCGTGAGCTTCATCAGATGTTCATAGATTTTAAACAAGCATTTGATAGAGTATGTAGGGACAGACTGTGGACAGCGATGCAGGAACTTGGCTTTCCAAAAAAACTAGTCCGGTTGATACGGATGTGTATGGAACGGTCACGATGTAAGGTCAGAGTTGGACAACAATACTCGGAGACATTTGAAATAAACAATGGACTAAAACAGGGAGATGCACTTTCACCACAACTCTTCAACTTAGCTCTGGAGCACATAATCAGAAGTGCAAGAATCGAAAAACCGAATACAGTATTTCATCGAGAAGGACCAAACTTACTACTGGCATTTGCAGACGATATAGATCTAATAGGAAACACGCGATTAAGGATTAAGGAGACTTTCGTAAGGTTTGAGAAGGAAGCAGAGAAGATGGGGCTCCAAATCAACGAAAACAAGACGAAATATATGTATATGAGCCGCAATAACCAAAGCAGAGACAGAATCGGTCAGAACATTACCATCGATGACTTTAACTTTGAGCGCGTCAGAGAATTCAAGTATCTTGGAACAACAATAACTGAAGACAATAACGGATCACAAGAAATAAACAACAGGATTCAGGCCGGCAACAGATGTATTTTTGCCCTCCAAAACCTTATAAAATCAAAACAACTAACACGACGTACGAAGATACAGGTCTATAAAACAATCATACGACCCGTTGTGATGTATGGAAGCGAAACGTGGACGATAACAAAGGCAAATGAAGAGAGACTACGTGTTTGGGAAAGAAAAATCCTAAGGAAGATCTTTGGTCCGGTGCTTGTTGAAGCATCAGCACAATATAGGATAAGAACTAATAAAGAGCTTGAAGAACTTTACCCAGACGCCAACATCATAAAAGAAATAAAGTCCAGAAGACTCCAATGGGCAGGGCACCTCAGAAGACATTCTGACAAACGAACAGTAAGACTGGTGTGGGAGGAAGTCCCAACTGGAAGGAGACCACGCGGACGCCCTCGTCTTCGGTGGCGAGATAATATAGCAGGAGGCCTAAGCACTATGGGCGTGGAGAATTGGATGGAGGTTGCTCAAGACAGAAAACAGTGGAGGCATGTTGTCGGGTCGGCTAAAACCCACGAAGGGTTGTAACGCCACGGATAAGTAATAAGTAAACATGTTGGGTTGAGGTCAGGACTTCTCGCAGGCTAATCCATTGCAGGAATTCCAACCTCCTGACGATACTGCTGCACAATAATGGGCCAATTGGTGCCCTTTCAGGTTGTAGGTCGTCTTCGGCAAGTCTTCTAATCGTATTTTGGCTGATTCTAAAGTTGTAACGATCCAAAAATTCATTTTGTAGAGAAGTATTGGTAACAAGCCTTTGTCTCAGTGTACGAAGTGTCAAAAACCGGTCTTGATTAGAAGTTGTAACCCTTCTATGGCCTTGATCGGGTCTTCTCGAGTTACTTCCAGAAACAGAAAAACGTGTTAACGCTCTTGAAATTGTTGACTGGGTGACGTTAAAACGTTCAGCGGGTTCTACTTAAGTGTATCCTTCTTCGCGAAGAGTAACGAATCTAAAACAGTCACCTTCTGACAGATTTCGATTTTCTTGCTGCTGGTGGTTCATTTCAAAGAAAAAAACACATAATAAACTTGAAAACCCCCTTTAAATATTTAGCACAACGTAATCCAACCCAACTAAATTTGAAATAAAGTGAAGCACAATTAGCATGTTTTTAATTTTTTTGCAAACAATGGTAAAAACATCAGCGTTTTTTAACGTTTTTTCGATAAATTTTACAATATACCGGGGGTAACATTAATATATTAGCATAAAAATCGAAACATTAAAATTATTTGATTTACCAGGGTTTTTTAAAATTATGCGTTAATTTTGGGGGGAAGTGTATTATATTATTTAGTTGAGATTCTCTAATATCAATTCTATTGCGACGGAACGATCATCTCACTTAAAGCTTCGCGTTGGGATAATATTTGTACTGGTTTCCGCCTTCCTTTGACATTAATTGTATATAACAACATCTGTGTCAGGTTCTAAAGACTTTAAATCCTTAGCACCCTGGTTATAGTCTTTTACATACACTTTTCTCGTTTTACTTATTTTTTCTTTCGTTTCGTTTGTATATACCTACTGCTAGTTTTAACATATCTTGATCGCGTCTACTCATTAACAGCTTATTGTAACAGTGTTGATTCATTATCAGAACAGTGATCAATAGACGTTTCAACAATGGCTACACAGTTTGACAATTTGACAGTGGATAATTGGGATTTCTACTTAATTTTAAAATTCCATTCTCTGGCATAATTTTTAAAATGAAAGGAATATTATTACAACACATTTAGGCTAGTGAGCAACGTGTAGCAAAGACTGACTTTAAAATTTGACAGAAAAAATGACAGAAAAAACAGATTTGTCTTTTATAGAATTAAGCTCTCTCTAGTTTGAAAAAGGATCATAAGCTATTAGAAAACTTGTACTTACCATAACATGTAAAAATGTCAATGCCTATTCTTGCCCTTGATGTTCTTATCAAGAGTAAGGACCTAATTCGCTTTGCTGTTTTGGTTTAAATTTTTTACAAGTTTTACCATATGCAGGGCACTTCCTCGATGCATAATAGTTGATCCACAATAACTGCATACTTTTTGTAATGTTTCTTGTGTTTGGGCTTGAATTTTACTGATTTCCCTTAATCAGCGTATTGTAATAGCCTTTTTGTAATATCAGTTCGAATTTTCTTTTTGAAGACTTTTTTATGTTTGTTTGTCTTTTATTCCAATAACAATTTTGTCTCTAACCATACCGTCCTGATCTTTATACTCAGTCATTTTCACTACCTTCTTTAACGCAGTCGCGAAAGTATAAAAATTATGTTCTTCTCTTAGACAATGCTCTTGAAATTAAACCTGTCATAAATAATATTCAAATTTATCGATGACCAGATGCAACTTTTTTCCGTCTCCTTCCACACTAAATGTAAAAGTATTGAACATCTTCTAATCTGTCATCTCCAAGTAAACTTAAGAATATTGTAAGTTTCATTTTCTCATGCTTGTCTTCTAAATCAGTAATAGGCATTATTATTCTTCTTTTTCCTTTTGGTATGTAGGCTTTAAAGCCTGTTTCTTCTTCAATATTAGCCTCATAAATTGTTTAAATTGTCGCACCATCTTTTTCTTGGTTTGCCAATACTTCTTCGTCGATTTGGTGACTTATCCCGTGCTATTCGTACTATTCTATCCTCTGCCATTCTACTGATGTGTTCATTCCACTCCTGTTTTCGTTTTGTCACTCATCCATTTATGTCTTCGATATAGCTTGCTCTCTCCCGCTTCTCTCCCTATCCAACAGACTTCTCCCTGATATTCGTCTGATTATTTTGATGTCTGTTGTTTCTAGCAGTCGTCTCGTTTTAGATGTGTCAGGTCTTGTGCCATCGTGTATGTTAATATGGGTCTAATTGCTGCTTTATAGATTCTTGTTTTTGTGTCTTTGGTGTTTGTTCTTCCCGATTGTGTCATTAAGAGAATCCGCCACTTTACTTGCTTTTAAGCTTTGTTGTCGTACTTCTTCTTCAACATCTCCGTAACTAGTTATATCTATTCCCAGATATCTAAACCTTGCTTCCTGCTTTATTATTTTCCCATGAATTTCGATTTTACACCGTAGTAGGTATTTAGATGTTGTCAAACATTTGGTTTTTCTGCTGATATTATCATATTGTATTTCTTAGCTGTTGTATTAAAGATATGTGTTAATGGGTAATAGGAATTAAGAAACATAAAATCGACAGAGAATACTTACGTGAAGATTGTAAATGATATGTAACTACGTTAGAACAGGAGTGGAAGACACTTTCATGCCAGACTAGGATTGCATGAGAGCTCAGTGCTTACTCCTTATTTATTCTAATTACTGTTAAACTTCTTCTTCTTTTTTATATAGACAAGACTCTGCCTGTTTTTCAATGTGCCTCTAGTAAGTTGTCATTCCATCGTTGTCGTGGTCTTCCTATTGGGAAACCGTCTCTTGCCGTCTTTACTACTTACCCAGTTTTTGATGTTCTCCACCTTGCATCTATGTAGTATATCTGTACTTCTTGCTCTGTCCCATAGTGTCTTACCATCAATTTTTCTAAGTGTTTTCATCTCTGCTGTTTCTAACATCCTTTTTGTCCTCTCTGTATCAGGTCTTCTTTCTGCTGCGTATGTCATTATTGGTCTGATGACTGTTTTGTAAATTCTGCCTTTCGTTTCTTTCCCGATATTTTTATTTCTCCATATTGTTTCATTTAGCCAGTCTGCGGCTCTGTTTGCTCTATTCACTCTCCGCTTTCCGTAGGTAGATAATGTGATGTCTAGATATTTGAACTCCATAACTTGTTCTATTATCTGACCTTCCAGCTCCAATTTACATCTTTGGATGCAGCATACGTTGTAAATCATCTTTACTTTGAGAGAGTAGTATTGCGTCGTCTGTATAGCAGATTATTTTAAGTTGTTTTTCTCCCATTTGGTATCGTTTTTTAGTTCTTACTTTTTTATTATTTCTTCCATAATGAGGTTAAACAATAGAGGACTCAGGGAATCTCCCTGTCTTATCCTATTGCCAGCTTCAATAGGGTCGGTTAGTTCTTCTTCAACTTTTACTTTTATTGTGTTGTTTTGGTAGATATTTTCGATCCTTTTGATTATTCCTAGAGGTATCACTCTTGCATACAGTAAGTGGATAACGTCTTTTAATTTGACCTTTGACAAATGCCTTTGTAAGGTCCACGAAACAGATATGCCGGTTTGTTGTATTCTAATGATTTCTCTTCCACTTGCCTCATTATAAATATAGCGTTAGTACATGTTCTTCCCGATCTAAAACCTTGTTGTTCTTCTGCTAGGTATAATTTCATTCAATTTATTTGTTATCACTGTGGTTATTAATTTTAGTGTTGTGTTTAAACTAATTCCTCTGTAATTTTACGAATCCGATTTGTCTCCCTTTTTGAAGAACTGAGTAGAACAAAAACATAATCTCTAACAAATTGATTTAAATATGGAAAAAAGAAATTTAGAATCTGATCAAATCTCTTCCTAATATTTTTAAATTAACCGAACACATCATTCTTATTATTGTTTCGTCGGCTTTTATACGTGATCACGAATATGATAAGGTCTTACAGGTGTATTATTTATCTAAGAAACGTTTAAATCATTTGGAGTAACAATCGATTTTTTTCAGATTTTCGTACGAATGAGAAGTGTACTCACAACAGTCCTTCGAAACTAGATTAGTTTTTAGACTAGACTAGCGTCTTTACTCGCCAATGTTATTAATTGAACAGAGGAATTTTTAAAAGTTGTATCCGCTCTTAGACCTACCGTAGAGCTGTTGCTGATATAAAATGTATCCTCCCTCCATCTGTTCTATTTGAAACCATTGAATTCAATCCTATGTTACATTTCACGTGTATACTTATTCGACTTCCGAACTTGTATATAAAATATAATGCTAAATTGGAAAGGTAGAAAAAAAAATAAATTTAAAGAAACAATTTATTTTTCTTATAAATGACAAAGCTGAATTTTATTTCTTTTTTATTACAAAAGCTCTTTTGTTTCATTAAAATACATTGCAAAACATTTTACAAAATATACAATCTTTAACTCCATTTAATACTTTCCAAGTATAGGCACTGAAAACTTCATTGATTGTTTTACACTATTTATATTAGAGGCACTGATAAAAGGCACTATCATACATTTTTTACCAACCTTTACATTACAACTATTTTGTGTTTTGTTAGGCAATCTGAACATGAAGTTTTCATACGGACTGTTTTCAAAAGCTTTTCAGTTGTTAGGTATTTTAACATATTGTTACCAAATAAAATTTTGGTGATTGATATTCTCATAAGAATATTTACTTTCATTTTATTATAAAATATTCGATATGTGGTAATAAATTAGCTGCCAAAGTGGCCGAAAGCATGAGGGAAACACGTAGATACAGAAAAATAATCCAATTTGGTCGGAATTATTATATTTATTTTATCATCATACTATAATTATTCCAAAACAAGAAACCATTACTATAAAATGTACTGGATTCCATAATTCCCATTATCAATTATCAGATAATCCAAATCATAAATATAATCATATAGTTTCATTGGCAATTAATTGAATAAAATATATTATCATGTATCTATAAAACTTCCACAGAACTAGTTTGTTTATGTTTATGATCTAGAAAATAGAAACTGCTCATTTTCAACGGAAAATTTCAGTCAAAACAAAATTCTCACAAGATGAATAAGATTGTTTATATACACGTGGCAACAGTGCGTTTTCAATATCCGCAATAACGTATAGTCCAGGCAGATGAATAAAAATAATCAATCTAAAAAAAACTGGAACAAAATCAAAATTAAACAACTACACCAAAATTTGTAACAGAAACAGCTAAAAATAAAATTTTTTATTAAATAAACAAAGACAATTACAGCATAAAAAATATTGTTGAAATGGACGAGAAAATGCAAAATACGGAGAAACTAAACAAAACAAACTTATTTTACTATAGATAAAATCAATATAGCAAATGCAAGCCCTCAATTAGTGGGTCAATTTAGGCGTATTCTCCAATCTTGCTAGTAACCCGTTCCCGAGATAAAAGAAAATTGATTTAGGTCACTAACCTAAAAATAATATGACGCGTATTTGCATTCATTTACTATTTAGATTTTAAAAATAAAAGGTGTGGTTTTTTAAAATGGAAAATTTTCTATAATTTAAAATTTAATTTCATTATAAAGGCAATGCGATTATTTTAAATGATACGCTGATCAAAAATGAAAGGAATTGATCTATTAATTGAGGACTTTCATTACTTACATCTACAAAGATCTTGACATTGAGTGACGAATATGTTTATTTTACCTCTAAATATAACTATAAAGTGATACCATCTAATCAAAACTCTTTGCAATGCTGCTGGAATAGATGTTTTAGAAACTTGGATGGGAGAACATGGGAACCAAATTCGATGATGAAATATTAAATCAATTAAAAGCTCAAGAGTTGTTAAGGGAGTATACTCTGCGTCGACTAAGATAGGTTTAAAAAATAACCTTAAAGTGATCAAGAATACGACAAACTTATTCCTTAGTAGCTTATATTGATCATAAACAATGGAGAAATGGAATACTATCTTATACATATTTGGGTCACGAAAAATAATAGAGTGAGATACCAAACCTGACCTCTTTAGAGCAGCGGCGTCGAAAGTGCGAATTGCCATGATGGTTGCCAACCTTCTTAGAGGAGGTGGCACGCGAAGAAGAAGATATCAAACCTGCGGAATTTAAAGTACAAGTACAAGAAACTTTAACACTAAGTAAAAATCTGTGAAAAAAATCTGAGTAGCTATGCTCTAAGAGATAGAGTTCCAAATATCGTTATAAGATCTAGAACAGAGTCCAAAGAATATCATAAATTAAGAGGAACTGGGCTGGACACGTGGTGACAATCAATGACACTAAATGTACTAAACGTATAATGTCGAGGCATTCTCAATTTCAGACATATAGAGATATGGAAGACATCTGTACACGCTGGGCGGATGATAGAACGAGGGTGACAACAAACTGTATTTACATGGCACAAGATAAGGAGCATTGGAAACTACTGGACACATGAGGAAGTATGTTCAGAAGTGAACGCTACAGGCTGTGTGATGATGATATTAATAATGAAGTATAACTATGAACCGATATAAAGATAGTCAAACTGAAAAAAATATATTTAGTGTTAAAATCTTGTAAATTATGATGCAAAGATTGAAACCTGCGGTACCAGAACTTACGAACAACTAAATTTGTGATTATATATGATATTTCACCAAACTCAAAGGGTTGTATTTGCTTAAGATACATACTGTAACATTCTTGTACTATCTGTAACACAACCATTAAAAATCATCAGACTAAAGAGATTATGATTACCTCAATGGGAAAGAGAATCCTAAGTGGATTTAAATCACTTTAAGTGACTATTTAAGTATACGATAACTATGATTAAAGACAAAAAATATTAAATTATTTCATGTTCGGGTTATTCCATGTTTTCCAGGACTCTTGGAATAACTACAGTGTCAGTAGAGTACATTCAAGGTGAAACAGAATTTAGAAACCATAAAATCGGTGCATTTAAATTGAAATCAATTTATTATTACAGTCTATAAAAATCTATTGCGTTTCGCGTGAACACAAATATCCACACTACCAGTTCAAGTGATTACATAGTTTCAGATTTTTCATTCTCCCCATTTATATAAACATTTAGATAAAATAAAAATATTTTGATAATTTTTTGAATAAAAAATGGTGTCTTGAATTTATAGCAGCTTTTGAAAACAATCGATAACATCTAAAATAAAAAAACTTATATACAATATTTACAAGATATACGAGAATTTTACAAGAAAGTTGTATATTTGCTAAGTCAGTTTAATATTAATAAAACTATAAGATATCGACAGGTGTTTTCTTTCCAAATGAATCCTACAGAAAGAACTGCGATTTTGATTTGTGTATTTAATAATAGTCCAGTGAATAATGACTTGAAAAAATATCTAATGCTTCTGATTTTTTGTATTAAGTGCCTTTTAGGTCATATTTAATTCAATTTTTTTTAGTACACTACATTATTACAAAATAAAAGTCATTCCTTTTTTAAGTTATCACAAGAATCAACTACAAAGTCGTGAGTATGATCGCTAACTCTGAGAGATGAGCAGAACCAAGCTAAAGCCAAGGATGACTCAACCACGTATTTGGCGGTTGCATAACTTTCATTAGCATTTGATCAGAAATGATCCTTTATTACCTAGGGTCTCGTAGAACAAGAATAGACTAGAAAAAAATAAAAAAAAAATAAGAAAGAAGAACAACGCAACGTGGCGTCTGGAAACTATGTAACTGGATCATGTTACCGAACATAATTACGTAGGAAGAATATAAAACGTTTAGCAAGCTAACGTGAGCGGCACAACAAAAAAATTACTATTGAATCAAGACCTCAACCATGATACAATGACAAATCGGTCGTGTTCACGCTTGCGGCGGCTAAATAATATTAAATGACTTTCTTGTGTTTAAAATAATTAAAAATTTGTGTATAAAAGATAATAATAATATAATATTTAAAAAACTATAAGAAGAAACTAGACGAAAATAAGTTAGGAGGTTTACTAAATACAATATTCGTACACATAAGGATATCTCCAAACTATTTATTAAATATTATTTATTGATACATAGAAAAAGCTGACATTACGAACATGCAACTCTCCAATTATGTCACTACTTATGCGCAATATCTTATCTTCTTAGTCATAGTATCATGGCCTCAATCAAAAAGAGACTTTGACAGCAAGCGCTTCTATGCAAAAGCCGTAAACATGGATGTAGAACATAAACAAGAAATTCATGTCAGAGTGTAGAAAAATTTTTTAACTAATAAGTTTTTTTCAATTCTACATATTCTGAAAGGAGCTGTGAAGAATAAGAAACGTGGATTACCTATATTAAATGGTAATATGTAACTCTGAATCTGGTAGAGGAGTTAGACAGGGATCTACTTTATCACCACTTTTGTTTAACTTATATTCTGAAGAAATTTCCAAAACACGCTCAATAATATCGAAGCGGGAGTCAGCGTTAATGGAAAATTAATTAACAACTTAAGATATGCAGACGACACTGTGATCATAGCAACGAGTATAGAGGATCTACAACATCTTATCGAAAGCTTCAGTATGAATAGTGTTGAGATGGGAATTACTGTAAACGCTAAAAAAAACGAAGTACATGCTAATTACAAAAAGACCGCAAAATATACATCACCTATTAACAATCAATGATAACGTGATAGAACAAGTAGAAAAATATCTGTTGGTCGAAGGCAGAACTCATGATTAAAGAATCTACGTGATTGGTATCAATGCAGATCGATTGATTTGTTCAGAGCAGCAAGTTCTAAAATAAAAATAGCCATTATGATTGCCAACCTCCGTAGGGAGACGGCACCCTAAGAAGAGAATGTAACTAAATTCATAGGTAAGGAAAGTTCATGATACTGTAATATTATGTAACGATATTAAAAGTAACAAACGTGTAGAGTCTTCCCCTGAAAAATTGTTTTAATTTTGTGAAATATGGTTACAATATAGGTACTTTAATAAAATGTCAAAATGTAAATCATATCTTATCATTTTTATGGTTATATTTTACATAAGTACACAATTTTATTATGGCGTACAAACTTGTCATCTGTCATAATAGCGAGATACATACGCTGACGTCTGATGTAGCACTTAAGGGTTTAAAAAAATAAAAAGTAATTTCTTTCTAAACTATAGTAAAATTCTGTAGGATTACTTTGGTACATCATGTTCCACGCTGTCGATGATACTACAAGCATAATAAATATGAAGAACTGAAACATCTATAGGAATGACTTATGTTAAAAAAATGACAACTTATGAAGTAAATATAAAATCAGGAACAATAGTACAATAAATACAAAATAAAAAAAAACAAATATTATTATGTACATGTTTATTCTGATCTACAGAACTTTTATTTTAAATAAAAATAATTTGAAACTTCTAACAAGTCATACAGATTGAGACAAAAGAATTGGATACTAACTCCTGTTTTAAGTTTACTCTGTTTAATAAAATTTCTCAAACACTGTCTAAATTTAAATCATTTAAAAATTTGCGGATATTATAATTAAATTAATAAATAAATTAAAAACATTACTCAAACATTATATAAACTCAAAAAAAATAAAAATATGATTCTAAATCCTAAATGACAATTCTATAAAAAGCAAAAAAATTTATCTGTTACAAGAAAACAACAACAGACATCTTTAAAAGCAACATGTGCGCTTTCAATCATGACTTACTGCGTCGAAACACTTTCCTTAACGAAACTCACAGGAACTAACCTCAAAGAGGTCCAAAGAAAAATGGAACAGTCGTTACTTGGACTGACTCTCACAGACAAGGTCAGAAACAAAGAAATAAGGACAGGCGTCGCAGATAACCAGACAGGTTGGTCTGTGTCATTTTAAAAGACAAGTACCACGTGTTAGAAACCGAGCAGAGAGACATGTAGCTCCTAAAGTATAAAACTTTATTCAATGTCATCGAAATAGAGTCAGAACATAATTTAAATTTGGAATGATGTAAACCCATATATGGATGTCACAGCCACAACTTTATTGTTAGCTTCAACTACATACAACTGAGGATGATCTGATTAGATCGAAAACGTTATGCTACTACATAAATTTTGACGACAGTTTTTAAAACTTTTATAACTATATGTTCTTTTATACCAAAGTACAATTGTGAGATTAAAAGCCGTATAGAAATAGCAAGGGCAAAATTTGTAAAAATGAAACATCTATTGTGTAGTAGAGACCTAAGAATGGATCTAAGGATAAGGTTATTGCGCTGCTACATTTTTACAACCTTGCTCTACGGATCTGAGGCATGGACATTGAAACAACTGGAGATCAAGAAATTGGAAGCTTTTGAGCGTTGGTGTTATCGAAGGATGCTACGAATAGCATGGGTAGACAAAATTACCAATATTGAAGTCCTTGATAGGGTTAATAAGAGGGAAGAAATTGTACAGACAATTAAGAGGCGGAAACTTGAATATTTCGGTCATATATTAAGAGGTCCTCGTTATGGGCTACTACGTTTGATTATAGAGGGCAAAATAAAAGGTAAAAGAGATGTAGGAAGAAGACGAACCTCCTGGCTACGAAATCTAAGGGAATGGTTTAGTCTGAGCTCTAGCCAACTATTTAGAGCTGCTGTAAGTAAAGTAAGAATTGCCATGTTGATATCCAACCTTCGTTAGAAGATGGAACCTTAAGAAGAAGACAATTGTGAAGTGTTTTAACTTCTGTGTGTTTTTTTTTAAACGATGGTATACAGCCAATTACTGGGATTTTCCCATTAAATTTTATATCTCATATAATCTATACCTCCACAAGAAGTTAAGAATAAAAATATTGCAAACAATTCTAAAAAATTTTCTTACTACAAGAAAACAAAAATCAAAAAATGTAGTCTATTAACCGCATATTTGAGTGGAACTCAATACAAAATAATGCAGGTTAATTTATAGTAAACTAAACATAGTCGCCATTTAAGGTCTAGGTATGTGTCAAAGCCCTCAAATAGTCGATTGCTTATGTGTATTCTCCAATTTCGTTTGTGAGCGGCTACCAAAGCAATAAAAATACAACACTTAGTTCCTACCACTAGTAACCTAGAACTTCGTTTTAAACTTTCATGCTTTAAGTGCTACCCTCTCCCAGAGAGATAAAAAGAAGGAGAAGAAAGGGAAAGAGCAAGTATACAGTTATTAAAATTGTGACAATTTTAAAAATTTTGTTTTAAAGAAGACCAAAGAACTATAAGTACAAGAATATTTAATAATATATTTATGATATATGTATTAAATATTAATAAACAATATTATTACAGAAATATTATTAATATATTATTATTGTATAAATAACAATATATAATATTATTATTATATATTATTAGAAAAATATTATTAAAGAAGAATATCCTAACTGCATAACCTGCGAAAGTGGTTTAACTTAACCACTACCGGATTTTTCAGGGCAGCAGTCAACAAAGTCAGAATAGCCATGTTAGTGTCCAACATCCGTAACGGATAGGCAGCATAAGAAGAAGAAATATTATTAGTTAAGTTGTTCTTAAATTTAATACTTCGTTTTGTAATATACTTATATTTAGTTTCTTCAGGTGATAGCAAGTAACTGTTGGTTGCAACAAAGACAGAGATAATCTGACGGGAGGCCAAAATAAACAGCAATAAAGGAATTAATGCAGCTTTAGATAAGTGATATTGATTTTGGTACATTATAAACTGTCACGATCATCATTTTAGCTATTATACTGTTCCTATATATATATATTGGTCTGTCCTACATGTTTATTTATCTTTATTAAGCCTTTTGAAATCTCAAGATGTACTTACTGATTAACATAAATAAAATATGTGTAAGCCAAACGAAAAAAAAAAATGTCTAAGGAATAGATAGTGTTACATTCTTCCAGTGTTACTATATGGAGTTGACGCCTGGACACGGATGCAAGCTACTGAAAATCGGATTGAAGCCTTCGAGTTGTGGATCTACAGGAGGATACTAAAAATATCGTATGTGGCCCATACATCGAGCAAAAAGATAAAAGAGGGAATGTAAAGGTAGTAGGGGCAAAAATATTGTTAGACAGGAAGTGTGATCTTTAGAGGCCACATTAAACAAGGAAAGAGAGTCTCTCTCCTTGTTTGACATCAAATTTAGTTGGGTTATGTTATTGTTTGTCCCAAATGTCACATGAAATTTTATTTATATTGAAGTTTTTTAACAATTGTGTCGCATTTTAGACTATTATCGTTAATAAAATTAATTAAAACTTTCTCGTCTAAGACACATTCTGAAAAATATTATATAGCTAGTGTTAATAAGTGGCGGAAAATTTAAATTTGGCTCATTCGCATTTCCGGATATGCCCGCCATCAGAGGCCACTTTTTTGGTCTCCTTTTCATAAGGATTAGATTCCCTCTTTTGTCTTTTTGCTCGATGGGCCCATGTCAACAACGTTGAGGTCCTACAGCATATGACAAAAGAAAAAAAAAGTGCTTAATTTAGTGAAACAATGTAAGCTTGAGTACCTCGGCCACGTGATGCGGATCGAAGAAAAATATCCTTCAACTCGTTATGCAGGGTAAAGTATTTGGCAGGAGAGGACCGGGACGCCGTCGTATCTCGTGGTTGAAAAACCCCCGATAATGGTTTGGGATGACCTCTGCGGAGCTGTCTCGCTGATGATCGCCAACATCCGGCCGGATGAGGGACTGAAGAAGAAGAAGGAATAGATGAAAGGACTGATAAAAGTGAGTGCAAACAATAAACAGGTTTTAATAGCAGCAAACACCAACTTAAAATAAACTATAAAGAGAGAGTATTAGAGAGCTGACCTACTATTTAAATTAATAATATATACAGTAATACACAGAGGGTATACAAGACGTCAATGTCAACTAAAAAAGCTAATTTTTTATTCCTTCTAATTTATTAAGAAAGATGTTTTTTTGTAAAGTAACAGTTAAAATGTCAGATAATTTTATAACACATACGTATTTTACCTACAAGTTAGACAACAATATATGCACATCCAATATAAATTGTGTGGGATGATGAAATAGAACTAAAAATCTTGAAATCCGTAATTGAATCAGCAATAAAAACGCTAAAATAGGAAAAGAAGAAATAAAAAATGAACTATTAGCTGAAATACTCAATTAAAGGGGAAAAGTGGTTGCTGCAGTAATGTAAATTGGCCAAATTGATGGTCTAAGCTCACTTTTATTCCTATATACAAAAAAGGTTCAGCAACAGATTGCAACAACTACCGCATAATTATATTAATCTCCTATTTAAGCAAAGGTCATCATCAATGAAAGACTAAAAATTGATACTGCTCACATAGATTCTTCCAGAATAGTGCGGATTTGTCCCAGAAAAAAACACAACAGGTTACATTTCTAAGATTGGTAAAATTATAGAAAAAATCCTGAGAATTTATCCTAGAAACACACTTGTAGGTATTTGGTTGGAGAGACTATGAGTATGCCAGACGTCTACTCTTTCTGTATGTACGTAAAACTAACAAAAGAATTATTATCGTATTCTAAAACAACTTAATTATGTATTATGTCTCGTATTCTAATAGATTCCAGTTTTTTCAGGAAGCCAAAGATTACCTTTGGATCTGCGTATTTTTATACAGTTGCTTTAGAAAAACTCATGGCGCTTGAACCATGAACTCAGTCAGCTTCTCAGATCGAAGTAAATTAGCCACTCACCGAGTCATCACGTCGAGTAGCTTATAATGTAGGGCATAAAACTAATAACATAGAGTAGAGAAAAATATTAAAAAGAAAATTTATCGAGCCTGAAAAAACGTTAATAGCAAAATGATGACATGTATAGGAAGGAATAGTACCAAAAATATTATTGGAATCAAAAAGCGGAAATAATAATCGATAACAGCCTATATACAGAAAACATTTGGATAAGGAAAGGCGTAAGATAAGGTTGTATTCTCTCCCCACTACTGTTCGACATTTACAGTCAAATTTACCTCAAAATGAGATGTGGAATATAGCCTGCGATGACTTAGACAATTTTATGGGTACCGTAAGAAAAGTAAAGAACTTTGAAAAACAATTAGATGTAGTAAAACATATAGAAAAGTTAACTCTAATTTCCTCGGAATTATGGGTCGAATATTATGAACAAATGCTTACAGAAGATCGAGCACAATTCCAAAAAATTGGCTATGAAAAATATGATATTTCCTAGCGCGCAGAAACTGAAATAACATCAGAAGAAATTACAAAACACGCCAACGTTATGAAAAATGGGAAGACTCCAAGGCCGTGGGAGGACCCATAGAACTGATTAAATATGGAGCTGACAATTTCAGCTTTTGGAAATAGAAAACTGCATATATCAGCAATCTATACAAAAATAAAGGCATCGTAAGAACTCCTGAGGGTTAGTGTATCCAACTTAATCTGTAGAATGTACGGGAAGATAATTAAAGGCCGAATTATAGCTTTTTAGGAAGACGCTGAAGATCAGAGTGGATTTCGTACTGGTCGTCCTTGTATAAACAATGTTTTCTATCTAAAATAAATAATCGAAAAGTACTTGTGACACAAGATGGGGACACGTAGTATCTATTAATCTTCAAAAGGCATGTGCTAGAAAAAACTCTAAGCCGTCAATAAATAATAAAACAGTTATTAAACCAATATGGACATATGATATAGAGCTGTGGGGCTGTAGTAGTAAATCCGATATTGCTATAATGGAAATATGTCAATCAAAAATTTTAAGAGCAATTGCTGCTGCACCCCGGTACGTAAACAACCAAAGAATGTATGAGGATTTTAACATCTCAACAGTAAAAGAAGTAATCCAGCAAAAGAAATGACAATATATTCAAAAAGTGAACACACACTCCAATCCATTAATTTCAGAAATATCTCAACATCAAGTTATTAGAAGACTAAAGCGACGTTGGCCAACAGACCAGTAACATAGACATGTGATTATCTCACTGCTATCTCACTATCTCACATCATGCTAGAATTAAGGGATAGTACTTGAACTCATCACAATAAGTTATAGAATACATTTTTATTCTCATTGTAATTTATTAGATATAATAATAATAATAATATTACCAAACATATTCCTTATTATCAATACGACCCTGATAGAATGCTTGAAAATGACAACTACAAGCTATACTGGGACCGCACTGTGCTTACAGACCAACCAGTAACCCATAATAGACCGGATCTCATACTAGTTAATAAACTTACTAGACAAACAACACCAATAATTTAGGTGTTAAATACAACGAAAAGATCGCCAAGTAAAGAGATCTAGAAATACAAATCAGGAGACAATGGAGAATGGAAAGTACCCAGACACTACCTATTGTTCTATCTACTACTGGTGTTATTCCCAAAAACCTCCTAGCATACATAAATAGCTGGGTCTAAATCAACATCTTTATAGGGCCATGCAGAAAGCTGTACTCCTCGCGACGTCCAGATGTGTACGAAAATTTTTGGGAGATACTCCAACATACCAAGTCACCTAGGGCTCCATAACACGGAAAGAGTCCCACCAGAGCTCAATCCTTTTGATACCGTAGGTATCTGGGATGAGTGAATTTTCCCCTTAGAGGGAGTGTGAGCCGTATGGCTAAATCTGGATAATAATAATAAATATATAAGAAACTTTTGCGGTATACCTGATAATAAGAAGAGCGGAATAAGGATCTGTGTACATTCGAAAACCAGAAGAAGAATTGCCAGAGAGGATTTAATTATTATAAAAATATATATTTTGCATATTATGAATGATCTATACAAATCTCAAGTAATTTTAAAAGATAGTTTTAATTAAACTAAATTAATTTTTAAACAATTAGTGCAACTACATGCTATACGTTCGGAAGTTCTTTTGTCTCACTCCGTATTGATAAAAACAAATCAAAAATATTAAATAATATCACACTATTTTTTAAAACTTATTTATATCTGCGTCACCAGGTTTCATTCATCACGAGATCAAATTCTCCACATATCACTTTGTTAGAGTTCTTTATAGAATATTCTTACTTACAGTCTGCTATAAAATCTCTAGGGATCCAACTCATCAAGAAATATTTACAATTAAACATTTTTTTCTAGGAAGAAATATTCTTGAACAATAAAATGTGTTATTATTCGTTTTTCAATTAAATACGAACAATTACAACGTAATTTATAACACAGAAGATATACAAATGACAACTTAAAAATTTTTGATAAAAAATAAATTAAAAACTTGATTTTCTACTATATTTCTATGTACAAAATTATTTGATTTTAGGAAACATAAGCATGCAAACGCGTGAAGTCATAAATCAAAACTATTTATTTAACGCATTTCATAATTCAAGAAAATATTCCACAAGTTATAACATTCCAGCTTTCTGGAATGCATCTTCATTCATTATATCTAATCCACATATTCCCTCAAATATAGATATTAAAATCATCAATGTTAGTACATACAATGAAATATATAAACATTTTGGAATCGAATTTAGTCCATATTTAAGGGAATTATTGGATTAGAGTTATAATAAGAGTATTTAGACAACTATTTATGTTGAAAGTATAAAAATATATAAAATCTTCTTCTAAATCTACAATTGCACAAGAGAACTAGGAGAAAGAATATCGATTTTTACTACTACTGAAGTTCGTTTTTGTTTGTTAACAAAATAAATAACTTTTTAATTACAAAAGTGATTTTTGTATCGAATAATTTATCAGCAAACGAATATAAGTAGTGAAATTTTATGTTTTTTTAATAAATCGATATTCTGATGATATTTAAAAGTAATTCGACGATATCACTGATTAGATTATATTAGATCAAAAGATAATAATTGGTAGGTATATAAAAACCCAACATACAACGCATTTAATCTTGTTAAAGCACTAGAAAAGAAATACATTTATCAATATGTTTTCCTTACACTTCTTTCTTAAGGACTAAGGACTAAGAATTAAGAGTATAAAGTATATTTGTGTAAAAAGTATGTAAGGAATAAAACGTTAGCAAAACTCATTTAAAACTGCAGGAATTATATTTCAAGTAAATACGCGTTCAACGCTGCGTAAGCGACCGATAGCTTAAAGGTCGATTTATACATATCGGGCCGTGTCCGTTCCGTGTTATGACAGTGTCCGGCAAAAAAAAAACAATCATGTAATCTTATGAGTATATTTATACATTGGCGTTTACCGGTCAGGGTCCATCCGTGCGTGGCCTGAAATTAATCCCAAAAGTTACTTTTGTTTTTGGCACTGCACGGAAATGACACGGATTGCACGGACGTATAAACACGATTTTATTGTTTTGTGAACGCGAGAGCGAGACAGGCAGGAGATGTTGTGCGGTTAGTATGATATAGATTTTTATATTTATTAAAGAAAAAAAGAGTACTGCGATTTTAAAATATTCGTGAATGCTTGTTCTGGCCCAATAATTTTCTGTAGATTTTGAATTCTCCTTTGGTTTGTATTTTTTTTACATAGGATCATTCCATCTTCTTTGTTTGAGCCTTTTCTGCTCTGATTCTTCCTTTTTATCAAGTAATAATGACAAACACGGTGAGATCTTCTATCCTAGTCGCCATATTTTCAACTATGTTTTACAAAGAAATATGTAATAACGTTTTCCTCTTTTATTCGGCCCGGTACGAACACTGGCACAACGCGGTTGTATGTAAATATGATATTAAAAATACCTGAACTCAGCACTGATATGTATAAATCGACATTAAAACGCACATTGATGCGCGCTTTTATACCATTTGCTTGACAAACGACATAAGAACTGCGCATATCGAGCTTGTGCCTTCGATGCTTTAAGACATGTTTTTGAGTTTAAAAAGAAGTTTAAAAATGGTATGGGTAAATAATATAATCTTTCGGTAACACACAAAATCGTATAGCGTTCCATGAGTTTATCTTTTAGGACAGCTGTTAAGTCAACAAATGACTTGATTTAAATTCTAAATTAGTCGAAAAATTTGGGTCCTTACAGCCTTGATTTAGGATATAAAGTTACATACTGGCTGTCTGTAGTCACAATGATAAAAATGAACGACACAATCTTTTCAGTCTCTTTTACGTCGCTGTCTCTGTCGTCGATATAAAATAACCAAACAGTTGTTTCTCGGAATAATCTAGGAATCCTGATGCAACCTCTATGCTAGTGTGGGATTACCGGAAGATCTCTATAGAAAAGCATATCGTTGTCACACTGGTATGGTTGTTGTCATTGGAGAATCTACGAAAATTAAAGAGCTGATGAACTTGGTAAAATTGGATCAGGAACAACTTAATTTGATGTGCCAAAACTCACCATCCACAACAGGATACGAACAAAATTGAACACCCACTGGGAAATTATCACTTATAACAGATATAAACCAAAAAATGCAGAGATGGACACAATATATAGCACAGGTTTTTGAAGACAAAAAAAAACAGAAACGCCAAAAGAATTTTAAAATGTTACTGGGCCTGAAATTATATGAGAAGAAATCGAATATGCAATGAAACAAACTAGAAACAAACTAAAAGTAATCAATTTCCCGTTCCTGATGTAGTTCCCATGGAATTATTGAAAATTATGGATATTAAATTCATTGACATTTTTTGGATCTATTCAATACCATATATAGAACAGGCATAATACCTAAAGAATGGCTCCAATCAACATTTATACTGTTTCACAAGAAAGCCAATGCAAAGGAGTGCAATGAACATCGCACCATAGCCGTAACAAGACATGTCTTAAAATTGTTTTTAACAGTAATTCACAATAGAATACATAAGAAATTAGATGAAGGCATAAGTAATACACAAATGCGATTTAGGGAAGGTCTAAGAACCCAGGATGCACTGTTTACAGGGAGTGTTCTTTCGCAGATGTACCTAGATATGATATATTAGAAAGTATATGCCTGTTTTGTTGATTTTATGAAGGCACTTGAAAGAATAATTATAATCGTGTTACTGAAATTTTCTTAAAATAAAAACATAGACAGTAGAAATATTGGAATTATATGTAACTTCTATGGAAATCAAACAGCGAAAAGTGAAAATTTAAAATAAACTGACTAGGATATCTAGATTCGCTGTAAAGTTCACCAAAGTTGTATTTTACCACCATTGTTGTTTCATTTACACAGTGAAGCCATCTCAGAATCAACGTTGGCCGAAGTCAATGAGAGCCTAATAATAAACGGTGAGCTACAATAACATAAGATTGCAAATAATACCGTCCTTCTAGCGGAAACACTAGAATTGCAACAACTAAATATACATTGTAACGATTATGGACTAATTGTAAAGAAAACCAAGTTCATGGTATTTAAAAAAGCACAAAACATAAACGTTAAGCAAGTACTAGATAATATAGAAATTGAGCAAATATCTTCGTACAAATACCTTGGAGCATGGATCACAGAAGATACTGACCAGACAAAAGAAGTAACATGCCCCATTAAAATTGCACGGTCAACTTTTAACAGAATGAGAAAAATTTTCTGTCACCGCAATATCAATATAAAGCTCCAGATAAGAGTGCTTCGATGTTATATTTTCTTCACCCTTTTGGATGAAGTTGAGGCCTGGACTCTAAAGCAATTCAACATTAAAAACCTGGAACCATTTTATATGTGGTGTTAACAACTAGGAAAACAATGCGAAGTTTTAAATTCCATAAAAATCAGGGAGTTCGAATACTTGGAGCACATCATGACAGGTGAAAATTACGAAGTATTGAGTAGAATATATATAATTACTGCAGTGGATTTTGCATATTATAAAAAGTATAAATTACAAGCTTCTATTAAAGATAATATAGATAACATTTATATAAAAACCATATCAATAAAGAAAAATGTCATGGCTGTATAATTTGAGGTTATACATTGAACAACATTTACTTAACGACTTAGAACAGTAGTGAAAACAGTGATATTCCTAAGGTTAAGCTTCCTTCGAGAGAAGATGATAAGATGAATTAAAAAAACTTAAAATTTGAAACTGCTAAAACGATAAAACTAAATCAAAATAAAAATTAAAAATCCCGTATAGTAAGCGGCACTAGACCAGGGGCTAGCGGCTAGCGTAAAGCTTCATGCTATATTTTCTGTATTTTTATAATTTAAATAATATTTTCAAAATTGAATAAAATAATTTTATTATTTATTTATTGTTTTTAAAGATTTTTTGTAGATTTTAATAATATAGAGAAAGTTAACATGCTATGTAACGGACTCTCCTCATCGTGTAAATGGACTCTTTCAACTGTTAACTGTGACTGCTCACCACGAAGATAGAGATAAAGTACTAGAGATAGAGAAAAATGATACTTTAGTTTTGTGTGGTACCTCTGAACGTACTAGAATTAGTACAGGCAAAAATAAGTAACAATAATGAGCTGTTACAGATTCAGCATTAAAATTAATATGGGAAAATGTGTAAAACTGGCACATTTTACTTTAGGCTTGAAGAAACTACGAAAAAACATTTAGTAGGAAATTTAGTAAACAATTTTGATGGTGAATTCATTATCTTCATTTTGTTTTAAATTACACGCTGATGTATTTTTGGTACTGAATTTGTTTTGGTCAATGACAATATTTAAAATGTGTACTAAAAACGATTTAAATTGATATATACTTCATCCTCAGTGACATCATCAAAACTCTCATAAATACAAAAGGCTTATACATTAAATGTTTGCAGAAAATTGTACTCTCAAAATATTTTATGTCATAATCAATCACGACTTAATATATCAATATATCTTCCTGAAATAAGGGACTTTTTATTGTTGAGTGTCAACTTTTATTAAAATCTGAAACATTTTTTAAATTTCGAGCAGCTGAGAAAATTATTCAGTCGACTCCTATTACAATTTTTATGACATCGGATAAAAATTGCTCATAAGATTGCTTTAATCTTGTATATACATTCGCCCTCTATAATAAAGGAAATAAAAAGTATCTCACAGACACAAAAAATTAGTTCCAGAAAAAACTCTTAATAAAAATATTAAATAAACGTTTCTATTTTTTCTGCAACTTTAACATGAACAAAGAGGTGGGTTAAAAAGGAAATATGAAAATTTACAAAAATTTAACGTATTTCCAATGGGTTTTATTTTTGTTCCTTATTTATTAAAAATTGGCGATAAGAGTTTACTAGCATAAAATTGACATTAACATTTGGTATTAGTTGATATTAAGTTCTACAGCAAGATCATAAATAACGTGATAATGAATGCCAAAGAAATGTTTTAAACTGTTTGTTTAATTAAAACCTTGTCAGTAATATGTTATATACTAACATGTTTTGACTTATAATTGATAAAGTAAAGTTTAAAAATATAGTATTTGCTGAATACTGTGTCAAAAACATCTACCAAAACAACAAAATGGAATCCAGAATAGATCGACAACTTACAGAATCTATAGAAATAGGCATCGGAATAAGACAAGGAGATTCATTGAGCCCCATGCTCTTCAATTTGGTCATGGATGAAAACATCAAAAGCGTTAACCAAGAAAGAGGATACAGAATGGGAAACAAAGAAATAAAAATACTCTGTTACGCAGACCACTTAATATTGATAGCCCAAGATGAAGATAGTCTACAAAGACTGGTCCACAGATTTAACACAAGAACAAAAGAATTTAATATGACAATCTTATGTCAGAAAACTAAAACAATAGTAATCAGCAAAGTACAAACCAGATGTAAAATAGAAATTGATGACATCAGTTAAACAAGTAATGGAAATAAAGAACTTGGGAATTACATTGTCTAGCTATGGAGACCTGGACATAGTAGTGAGAGATCAAGTACAAAAAGCAAATCGACTGACAAGATACCTTGTAAAAGACCAATAATGACATATACATCAGAAACAAGACCCGACACATTCAAAACGCAAAGGCTACTGCAAACGGCAAAGATGAGAGTACTCAGAAGAATTACAGGAAAGACGCTGAGAGAACGAAAGTGAAGTGAAGACATTAGAAGAAAATGTAACGTACAGTGCATAAATGAATGGACACGAAATACAAAAAATGGAATAACCATATAAGCAGAATGAAAGAGACCCGTGTCGTCAAAATAGCAAAAGATAAGTCACCAATCGGCAGAATTATTGGACGATTGCGCAAAAGATGGAGTGACAATCTCCCATAGAGGAGATCCGCTACTGAACAAGCAGAATTGCTTATACACAGGAAGAAAAAGAAGAAGAACAATACAGTTATTGTAGGCAAACTTGATCTTATCTAAAGCAAAATAAATTTTTAATGAGGTGAGCGAAATAAAATATTTCTCCAATGGATAAGTTCTCTTAAAATTTGCTCAAACAAATCTAATGACGCTGCACCTTTTTTTTAGTTGTCATCGCCAATTTTTAATAAATAAGATCATCATAATCATTTTGTTAACAATAATCAGTTAACGATGGAGTTTGGGACCCCATATTAAGTTACCACAATACATTTAAAACACTGGCCTTCAAACAAGTACCGTTAGCACATCCGCACTACTATTCTGTTGCTGTTGTTGTTGCTGCTGATGTTGTGAAGTCCTTTGCTTATTAACATTAATAATATTTTTACTAAAGTCCTTGTGTCCCGATGAATCATCGAAAGCGGCAGTGTTTTTCCGAACGTCCGGATTTTGGGCTTTGTACAGCATTATTTGGCTGCTGCGGTGGGCGCTGTTGAGGCCCTCAGTCCCTTTGACACCTTCGTGAAGCTTTAGGGCAGAGTCTGAAGCGCTGGTGCTAGGTAATACCAGCATTGTCTTTCGTGAGCCTGGACAGTCGATTTCGGAGATCATTTCTAACATCTCGCTGGAACTGTCGTGGGGAAGAATACTAGACATTGGTCGAACTACGCTAACGCGTGGCATATCCAATGAGTTTATGCTAGCTAAGCTGCCTACGTCGTCTTTAAGAGGATTGGCATACCTGAAAATATTTTACTTTTTGTTAGTGTTACAAACTAAGTTGCCTAGTTTACTTTACACACTTAAGACAAAAATATATAAAGAAATTTTGACAATGCATTATTAGACTGGCTTATCACAACAAATACATTCATGAACGCGAATGTAATACAGTATTACAACACTAACGCTTACCTTCTTAAATTTTCTTCGTTTTGTAAATTATTCGATTTCTCATCTTCGTGATTTCTATGGCAAGCATCAGTGGAAGGCGACAAGTTGACGCCGCTAAGTCCAAGATTTCTTCTTCGTTGTCGTATATACAGAACACCAGCAAACGCAGCTGCACATAATCCGATTATAATCAAACAAACCAAAGCGATGAGGTACGAGTTACTTTGTTGCTCTCCTGATACAAGAGCAGTCTCTACTTTTACTTCCACGATGGAGGCCAATCCCAGAAGGCTTGTTTGTTTCCTGGATATGGCTTCGCCGACAACTCGAATTCCATCCAGCACCCAACGATCTCCGGACTAAAAAAGGAATATTAATTTAAAACCAGTACAATTTTTTTAAAAAGGTTGTAAAAAGAAATTAAGGAGATACTTGAAGGCAATTTAAGAATATAAGATCCACAATAATAGCATCTAAACTTAATTTGATAGGAAAATATCTAAATATACGTTGAGATTTGTGAGATGAACAATTCATCTATTAACTGCATATAATAGGTAACAGGGCATTAGAAAAGGGAAGAGAAGATACTAAGATATTTCATTACCAAACTATTCAAATCACTATAGTAGACATAGACTAGAACTTATTTCAGAACAATATAAATAGAATATATACTTACTAGTGTTACTTCTACTGTATCATTGTAACCCGTTTTTAAGTCACAAAGAAGCACCAATGTATCTTGAAGACCTTCGATCGCCTGCTGATTTGCCAGCAACCTTCTCAAGTCTCCACATAAACCTTCAACCGTAGTTCCTTGCGGAAGTTTGATTCTATCCACTAGCAATGTCAGTCTGGCACACGTGTTACTGAGCACAGCTTGGTTCGGCCAACACGTACTGGGTGTGGGTACCGAAGGTGGTTTGACTCTTCTTCCACTTTCTAGGTCTCTACATTCACCATAGGGAAGGCAAGGGGGCGAAAGACAAGATTCTAGGGCGGATGGAACGCAGACTTGTGTCAAGGTACACAGGTTTTGTTGATTAGAGGTTCGACAGTTATTAAGTCCACACCAAACTTTTGTACATTTAACTACGCCATTGTTACACATACATGTATTACATTCGTGTTGCCACGTGACGTTGTTTTCAAGAGTGTGGCTATTCCACGGACAGCTCCCAGGTGATGGGAGGTACGTCAAGTCGTTAACTAAAAAAGAAAAAATAATATTACCTTAGTTAGCCATGTAAGGATATGTAATATATTTTAATTAAATGTGTAACAATACGTTATAAGTAAATGTAAGTTTAAAAATGGAAAGATACTTACGGTTACATCTCTTGCCTTTCCTCCCTGGAGGACAAATGCATTTGAAATCTCCAATATCATCTATACATGTCCCACCATATCCGCAAGGATTCGAAGCACATTCGTTGACATTGATTCTACAATCAGGTCCAGTAAAACCTGGTGCACATTCGCAAAGGAACCAGTTAACTCCATCAATACATTTTCCTCCATTATAGCAAGGCTGCGGACTGCAGTCGTTGACGTCTTCTTGGCAATGGTTACCTTCAAATCCATCTCTACAAATACATTGATAGTAGTCACCAGTATTGACGCAAGTTCCTCCGTTTAAACAAGGATTTGATTTACACGCTGTTTGTTTGGCCAAGTGGCATGTTGTTCCTAAATGAAAAAAATTGTAACATATTATATCCTCATATATTAAAGAGTATTGTATATGTTGACAAGATATGTGGTTATTGTCTTTTAAAATACACTTAAATTTGATCACTAGCAAAATGGATTTCAGCACGAGATTGATAACATAGATATTACGTTCATGATAAAGATAAATTGAAGACGAGATTCTTTGGACCAAGTTTTTAAAAATGGTTTTTGTTTAAGTGCCATATTTTTATACCCTCAGATGATCAATTAAATACATACCTTCCCAGTCTGGTGGACATCTACAAATAAAGGTGTTTCCTAAGTCTTGACATGTTCCGCCATTTTTACAGGTTGAATGATCACAGTGACTGTCTTTCAAGGAACAAGTTTTGCCTTTCCATCCGTCGTTGCAGTCGCACTCGAAATCAGCAACGCCATCGATACAGGTTCCATTATTGCGACAAGGATTAGGAGAGCAATCATCAGTATCTAGAATATAAATTAGTGTCAAAAAATAAATATTACTATGCAATTTGGTTTTAAAGATATTTAAAAACTTTTGTGGATACGTCATTTATGGTGTGCTGTGCAAAACAATAATTTTCGCATCAAAATGTAATACTGCGCAATATTGTGCAATATATCTTCTACGGCTAATATTGAAGATTGCGCAATGTTTGAACGAAATTGTGAGTGAGTTTAATTTTCTTCAATTTCTTCAATGCAACGTGTAGGATCAGTATTACGCAATAATTTTTATTCTGAGTTTTGTCTAAAGGTGGATTTTCACAGGTCCGATATCCGATGGTACGATGATACGATATAAATTTCAGAGAATTTCAGTGGTTAAAAAATGACAGGTATAATTTTCGTACGAAATTAAAAGTCATCGGAAGAAGTTAAAAATATTTTAACTTTTGCACGAAAATCGGATGAATTTTGACATTGTTGACATTTCTAACTTGAACCTTAACCTTTTTTTTTGTGGGGTGTTTATGTTTACTATTTGAAATATATTTAAAATGGTACAAAGACCTAATTATTATATAAATGCAATGAATAAAGTGTTGCTTTTGGGTCTTCTACACTATGTGAGGCAAAAATTACGAGAACGTAGCTCAATATAATATATATTATATATCAAACAAAACAGCTAACATGTATTGACAGTTCATTGAAATAAATATCAATCCATCCAATAATCTGACACATAACACATATATGTTAAAAAATTTCGGATACGACAATCCAATATATTCGTACAAAAAAATTTCGTATTTCGTGTCATCGGATATCGGATCTGTGAAAATCCAGCATAATGCACAATGCACGTGGGATCAAACTATTCTCTAACACTGAACACGACAACATTGCGGAGTTCGGATTATTATGTAATATAATTGAAAGTTTGGATAGAAAGCGCCATTCAATATTATTTTACAATGAATGTATTAGACAATGTTATTGTAGGTCTAGGGAGCCACCTTTACTTACTGCTAAGTGTCAATGTCATACGCTATTCAGCACACCTGTGGCGCCACTGTTTGTCAAAAATGTTCCTTTTAAAACCTACGCAATGACACTTAGCAAAATTGTGATATGTACGGTAAAGTAACACAAATTGTATAAGAACCACTAATTACGCGTGAAAGCATAATATCCATATTAATTCGAAATATTAATTAATCCAGTAGGAGTCGAGTTTTAAGGAAAAATTTTCTGGAACTATGTTATGGTAATGATAAGTTAACTGGTAGAGTGACTACTGGTAATCCAGAAACTGTCAAACGAGACCAATCTTAATATATGATCATTAAAAATAAGAAGAAAAACTATTGCAAGCGAAGAAAGATAAAATTAAATATATATATAGTTGGTCACATCTTTGTGTAGCGTTTACTGACGTCCAAGTTAGAAACCTTAGGATAAATTGATTACGTCACTGTCATGGTAGACACGACAATCAATCAACTAAGAATTGCCAGGTTAACCCAAAATAGAATAGTTCTACCGCTGTCTCCGAAAGCTTCTCAAAGATATTTTTTAAATATAATTTAAAATTCGACGTTTCCGTTCGGCACCCATTTTTGAGCATTACCAAGAGGGATACGGTTCCGTTCGAGTTCTGGGTCTCAATCTGCGTATTCCCCTCACTCGTGAAATATCAGTATCGTGTTCTGTAGAAATACAAGAACCATCAAACGCTACTGAAGTCTCAATCTGCCTACTCCTCAGTGTCGAGTGACGACCGGTCTTACCCTGTATAGCTGTAGCAAATGTAGTAGTAAAGTATGTTGGACTTACTTATACTGCATAAAGCACCTTCCCATCCTTCGATACAAATGCACTGGAAAGCGTTGACTTTGTCCACACAGGTACCGCCATTTTCGCAAGGGTTTATTTTACAATCGTTGATGTCTAAAATAAAAGAAAGTAAATTAGATTTTACAATTTTAATTGATACAAAATTAGGTAAGTACCTATCAATTATATATCGATGAATCTGATGAAGTCTTGGCATCGTACACATTACAATAATGTATGAATAAACATAATTTAGACATATAAAAAGTAAGACTACTTATTAGTAACTAATCATAATGTATAGTATATATCGCACCTCAGCAACAACACTGTCATAAGTCAAAAATTGCCAATTTGGGTAAATCGGGTATGAAGATTATCCTTACTAATTAATGTTGGATTATTTCTATAAATTGAATGAAAGTTTTGTTAGTTTTACTTCAATAATATTAATTTAGGTTGTTTTATCAATTAGTATTGTGCATTGTAGAAATTTGAAACTAACATATTAGTTATTAACAAATGTGTCTATGTTGCTGAAAATCCAAAGGTGTTTTTCTTCCAAAACCACAAAATTGTGATAGGATGTTTCTTCTGTTTTTCAATCAAGGAGTGCATGTTGTCTCCTTTATTTTGCTTATAACCAAAAATCAAAAACTTTAAATGATCAAAGGAATATCGGGTTTGCTTACTATTTAAAGAAGTAACGAGGTTGTAAATTTGTTTTTGTTCTCAACATAGCAATTATCGCAGTAAAATACAACAGGAAAGCCTTTAGAGCATTCATTTTTAAAAAATGAGTATAATCATGATTCTATCTCGTTAGATACACAGTTACCTTCTCCTTCGTGCCAAATGTAGCAGAAACCATTCAATAATCGTAAGTCAAATATAGTAAAGTTATTCGTACTTAACTTTGATTTACAGTTAAAAGAGTTAATGCCCCACAAGGTGTATGGAGAACTGCCTGTAAATCAAAAGAGACTGTAATACACTCACGTGCTTTGCTTCTTTGCTTATCTTTTTCTTTTTAGTATGTGACAGATCTTTTTCCTTTAAATGACGATCACACTTTTTCTGTAAATTGATCTTACTCTTTGTATGTTTATACTCTGCACACATACTGCACTGATCTTTCTTAGGATAAAAAAATTATATATTAAAAATTCTTGAGAACATGGTGACATTCTGATAACTTTTATTTTCTTCCATACAAATTGTTTTATAATCTATAGATGTCAGCTATTTGCTGATAGCTGTCTCTATAGATGTATTTTGACTGATTAGTCATTCTTCTATGACAAATTCACAAAATAACCTTTTTTTTTAATAAACAGAAAACACACCACAATGTGGCTTTCAGAATAATATGACAGTGTTGTTGTCGAGATCCATCGCTATTAGTAAATAATAGTAGTATACCTCACTTAATTTGAAAAAAAAAATAGTTATCTAAAAATTACTGTAATACTGTCATAAGTGAGTTGTTACACTATTGTTGAATAGAGTTATACAAAAGTAGTTATAGCTATAATGGACATAAGTCGCCATCTAGCGCTTATATGACAAAATATCTTTTCGACAGTGATGCTGACGAAAGTTTAAAAAATACCTATTTATTATAACAAAAATAAAAAATACTGAATTTCGACTTGTGACAGTGTTGTTGCTGATGTGCGATATAGAGTATAGTAAAATTTCACTATTTGAAAGAGTGATTTTACTGTTTACACGCCAAATATCCTCAAATTTAAAAGTACACAGCGACCCTCGAAAATGACCCAATCAATTTGCGATTTCTCATAAGAAATCACAGAATATATTTGTGCTTCTCTATAGCAGACTTGACCACGAGCTGCCGTATAGTGCAGCTGAGTTCGTTGACTCAGCGATTATTATCGTTATTAAAATACAAAAAAAAATTTTCAATATTAAAAATTGAGCACAAAATTATTATGAAATAAATTTTATTTACATGTTCCGTTTCGTTACATATTTAAGTTTATAAAATAAAAATTGATATTTTACATTTCATTGCCATTCCTTTTCAAACACTTGGCAACCTGGGAATTTGTAAAGCATCGCAGCGATAACACCAATGCATGTACCGAAGCAAGAAACGTTCATTTACATAGGAGGTGCTGACGGGAGTGTATGTGTTGCATTTTGTAATTGTATTTTGTGCGGTTGAAGTGTGTGGTGATAAAAACCGAGTGTTATTGGAGTTTTATAATGAATTTTTAGTTACATTTTGTGATTTTTAAAACACAATGGATGAACAACCGAGTTGTTCCAAGAAAAGACAGCAAAATTCTGATGGAGATTCCAAAAAGAAAAAGCCGCAAAAGAGACGGAAAGTGTTATTCTCATAAGAGAAGGTTTATCAAGGAATTGTCAGCAGAAAAATAGTTTCAAAACGAATCAGCGAATAATATTTTTTAATAATTTAGTAAGTGTGTACTGTATTAATATCAAATGATAAAATAATAACTTACTTTCATGGCAATATTTGCCTGTATAACCTGGTTTACACTGGCATTTATGTCCGACGCCGGCTTGATTTATGCAATGGCCATGTTCACCGCAAACGCTTGGTGCAGAAATCCTAGTTCCTCCTACTGAAACTACTACACAGCTCTCAATTACTGTAACAAAAAAGTAATTATAAATAACATTACAGCACGTCTTTTATAATAAGTAACAGAATATTACATAAGGAGTATTGTAAGAAACCCTGTCAAAGCTACATGGAGCAAAATAGTTTTTAATTTCTGAACCTATTTTGAAAATCGATCTCCCATAAATTCTGCTGAATCATATTTTGTTACTCCTTCAAAATTTCCAACGCCATTTAAAAATCCATTTTTTCCCAGAAAAATATCTCAAGTGTTCAAATGAAAGGCTACAAAAAATTAACCATGTAGCAATAAACAATGAGAATGAAGAAAAACAAAAGAGGAGAAGAAAAATAAATGGAGCAAAGAAAAAAAATTTAATTTTAAACAACACCGTTGGTTCTGGCAGAAAAACAGGTGAAAGAACTAGAAAGCCGAAAGCTAATAATTCTATGGATTTAGAGGTGGGCAACTATGATCTAATTGCCTACATCATTATAGTTTACGAGGAGAAACATTTTCCAGCATTAGTAGAAGAAATAACAGAAGAAAAATTCAAAATCAAAGCTATGAAAAAAATAGGATAAAATTGATGGCCAGGAACAGATTATATTATTTGGTATGATACAGAGGAAATTATTTGTTTAATTGCACCGCCTCAGTACATTAATAACAGGAGTCTTTTTTCTGTACCTGAGATAAATAATTTGTAGGTCTTTCATAACTCTTGAATAAAAAAGACTGTTGCTGAGTAACTGATGAAAGTATTTTTTGTTGTTTCTTTTAGGTTCAAAATTTATTAGGTGTGTACATGTTTTAATTTTATTTAATTTTTCTGTGCTTCTTCTATACAGAGTGGCCCAAATGTCTGGAAACGGCTAATTATCTCGTAAAATGCTAATCATAATTGTACAAAATTTGAAGTACACCTATTTTGGGATACGGAGATTCCATATGTGATATTTACAATGTTGCCAGATTTGCCGTTTTTCTTATATTATTCGTAACTTTGGTTTTTCAAATACATCACCCTGTATATTCAGTCATTATTGGAATCTCCTATTCAATACGAGTTCAACCATGTGTAACACTTGATTTGTTACATAAAACCATACTCAAAGACCACAAAAATTAAATGTATGATCAGTTATAGTAGGTACTTATTTAATTGGGTCATTTTTTATCGAGAGAAATTTAACGTCAGATAGTTGGTGTAAATGTTCGGCGTTATTTAGATGAGATATTTTCCGGACAATAAATTGGTAGGCAAAGTAGAATTGAATGGCCTCCACGTTCACCCGATCTCAATCCTAAAGATTATTTTTATTAGAGATACTTAAAAAATTCAGTTTACAAAACTTAACCAGCAAGTCTTGCATAGCTCTAAAACAATGAATTATCGATGAATCTCCAATAATTTCTAGACAATCATGGAGAAATGTGGTAGACGCATTCTACCATCGATTAGAGTGCTGTCAACTCACAAATGGAGCACATTTTAAACACTTAATAACGTAACTATTATGTTAAAACATATTCTAAACTATCAATTGTTACGTTTTAATGTATTTGAAAATAGTTAGTATTAAAAAATGTATTGAAACAATTTAGGCGTTGCCAGACTTCTGTTTTATGTATTTAAGACCTTCCAGACTACATAAAATCATAAGTTTTACATATGGTTGAACTCGTATTTAATAGGAGATTCCAATAATGACTGAATATACAGGGTGATGCATTTGAAAAACCAAAGTTACTAGTAATATAAGAGAAACTAAAAATCTGGCAACATTGCAAATACCAAATATGGAATTTCCGTATCCCAAAATAGGCGTATCTTAAATTTTGTATAATTATGTCCAGTCATTTACGAGATAATTAGCCGTTTCCAGACTTTTGGGACTCTGTATAAAAATTATGTTTTTATGCATCTGTATTTTTTATACCTACTTTGAAAATAATAAAATAAATATTTACATTTTTTTATATGCAGGCCGGAATTAGATCACCAATATACCGAAATTACCACTAGTTTTTCAACATTGGCTGGAATTAAAGTTTTTTGCATTTTAGTGAAAATATTTTTATTTTGGCGAATAAAAGACAAATGGACACTCTCTAAAAATGGGGATGATTAATATCCACCTTTGTAAGAGAAATTCTGCGACGGAATCTACCGGGATTTGCATATCCTAACAATAATTAAAATATGACGGTTGCGTTAGATGGGGCATGTGGTAAGAATGGAAGACGGTAAAAAAACCATTAGAACAGCTGAAACTAACGGAAATCAAAATAATTCTTAGAATACCCTAAAAAACATTCTCAGACGCTAACGACACATGCGAGGTCGAAGATATTACCAGCTTAGTATTAAAAAAATGAATGGAATGAAACGAATTAAAAAATGGACAGTGTTGATAATATTTTCATATAAATCAACAGTAGAATATCCAAGCATGCGGTATGCTCGAAAGAGATGAAGCAATGCCATAAACATGGACATGAAGATAGAATCCAAGGTTTTATCTTTAGCTAAAAAATCATCTTCAGATAAAATCAAGAAGAAAGACGAAGTAGCTACAGAAGAAAAATATAAGACCAAAAATGAGACATACTCAAACACAACCGTAAACGGCAAGATCTAAAATGAAAGTCAAAAGTATGGATGAATGAAAAAGCATGAATAGTAGTGTTACTAGTGTTAAGTTAAATCTTTACATGCAGTTGTGATGAGTGGATGAGTTGAAAACATTATATTAATAGATACAAGAGACCGATGACAAAATTATTGATTAAAATTATTTCACTAATTCATATAAAAATAATTTTTCAATATATTTACTGCACTAATCCGCAACACCCACATCACAAAATATTAGATCCCATAAACATTGGCCAAAACGTATTCGAACTTTGTAATTAAAGAAAAATTATTAATTGATCGTAACGATTTATGACGAGGCATAAAAAATTTGGAAATAAATATTCAAGTTATGAGTTTCTTATGAGTCTTAAGTTAATCGTGCATATATAAGTCGATTTTTTTACTTTCGAGATTTATTTAGTAAGCTACGAGTACGTCAATTAGTTGTAGAAGACAAGAAACGGACAGTGGGACCGGTCCAGTTCGATTTCTGGCACAGTCGGAGGTCTAGGAGCCCCACGGAGACTCCTTCAGGTGTCTCGCATGGAAAGTGCCTGTCAACTGATCGCCTTCCATCTATACCGACGTACTCTACAGGGACGGAATAGGAAATATTACAGATTTAAGAAATTGTATTGGTTATCCTATTTCGTATTGCATATTTAAAATAATGGGTTAAAAGTTTTTATGATTTATTGGAATAAAATCTTAAAAAATGTCTACATAATATGGTATTGGAAAGTAGGATTCGTTAGTAATTAATGATTTTTCTTCAATATTTTATTTTAGTTACCTAGGATACGCTGTTGATGTCAATCTTATTATACAACCGTTCTCAAAATACAAACAGTAAACAGGGTGAGTCATGAGGAACTTTACATACTTCTACCATATGTATAGTCCTTTAGGGAGCATATCATGTGGCCACTAAAAAATGTCAACTCCTCTTCTTTATTAATTAACAGGGTGATTTGTGTAATTGACCATTTATTTCATTTTACTGTAGTGTTTATACGGCTCATTTAATTTTTTTAATTTTTGCATGATACAGTACACTACTATCAAGCATTCGACTGGTATTAGCTAAATTAAAAAATACTAGGACTGGCTTTGGAAAAATTAATTTAAGAATTCGTATTAAATATTACACTCTGTATATATATTTTTTTAAAATGCAATAAGTGATTTTCAAACTACATAAATAGCCAATGAAAACGACACATGCGACAATGTTGTCGCACTTTTATTAAATTTTTAGTGAACGATCAAATCTTACCAAAAATAGAACAACCATAATAAAGTATCAAATTATAAGGTAATTAATTTAAACAAATAATATAAATTTCAAACATTTTAATTGAAATGATAAACTGAGTCACTGCACAACAAAAAATCATTTGTTTTTTAATTTTAAATTTTTACTCATAGATCGTATTGGGGCATTATTTTCGATAAATAATAATTTAAATTGATTAAAAAGTCAAACCTCTTGTATGTGTTAGTTTTTGTTTATTGTAAATGATTAAAATTTTATGTCAAATAATAATACATTGCATCAACTGTACTAAATAAAAATAAATCTAAAAAAGTTTAAAATGAAGGTTGGCGTTGACCGTTTGACGTTTCTTGATATTTTATACCCATTGTCATTATTGTCATTATCAATTGCTATTTATGTGTACAAGAATACATATTTCTTCTGTCATATCTACGTTAAGTACATTGTGTTAGTTTTGGTAGAGCTTTTCTTACTTTCGTTCAAAATGCCACATCAGTTTTCGACCACAGAATATGCAGACATAATATTTGTTTATGGATTCTGTAATGGGAATGGTAGGGCTGCTAGTAGAGAATATCGCAGGAGATTTCCTAATCGTCGAACTCCCAGTCATCCAACATTTGGGTCAGTTTTTAATTATTTGCGGGAAAATGGCACTTTTCCTAGTGGAACAACAGAGCGACATGTAGATGAAGCGCAGGAAGATGACATTATGAACGCCGTTACTATGAACCCTACAATAAGCACTAGACAAGTAAGTCGAGAACTCAATGTTACTCAATCAAAAGTAAGTAGAGTCTTACAAAAAAATAATCTATACCCATATCACATTCAAATGGTTCAGCGACTACATGCTGGAGATGAGATCGATAGGTTGGAATTTTGTGGATGGATTAACAATAATCGACCAACGCTATACAGGACACTATTTACAGATGAAGCCCAATTTACCAGAGACGGGATAAATAATTCACGAAATTCACATGTGTGGGCAGAAGAAAATCCCCATGCTATTCGAGAACGTCGTTCTCAGTTAAGGTTTTCGGTTAACGTGTATATTGGTGTCATAAATAACCAATTAGTAGGTCCTCACTTTTTTGATGGTCCTTTAACAGGGCAGGTCTATTTGAATTTTCTACAAAATATTTTGCCGAATTTGCTTGCCAACGCGAACGTTGCTATCCGAGGGATGTATTTTCAGCATGATGGGACACCCCCACACTTTTTACTGGCAGTGAGACAACATCTTAATAATGTTTATGGCAATAGGTGGATATGACGTGCAGGTCCTATTTCGTGGCCTTTAAGATCCCCTGATTTCAATCCCGTTGATTACCATATTTGGGGACGATTAAAGCAACTAGTTTACGCAGTGAATATTAATAACCGACAACAATTAATTAATAGAATTATACATTGTTGTAATACTATTAGAAACGATCCCCAGAGTATCCGTAATTCAATACGTCAATTAACAATTCGGCAACAAAAATGTGTACAGGCTGCAGGGTTCCATTTCGAAAATCTATTTTGAATTATTTTTATTTTGTTACCATTATTGTATCTTTTCCAGTTCTAATTTATGGGTTTATCATAACTATGTACATATTTTTAGTTTTTTTTTTAATTGTTCTTTGTTATTGTTAATAGTTACTGTTTTTTGTTGTGCAGTGATTCAGTTTATCATTTCAATTAAAATGTTTAAAATTTATAACATTTGTTTAAATTAATTACCTTATAATTTGATACTTCATTATGGTTGTTCTATTTTTGGTAAGATTTGATCCTTCACTAAAAATTCAATAAAAGTGCGACAACATTTTCGCATATGTCGTTTTCATTGGCTATTCATGTAGTTTGAAAATCACTTATTGCATTTAAAAAAATATATATACAGGGTGTAATATTTAATACGAATCCCTAAATTAATTTTTCCAAAGCCAGTCCTGGAATTTTTTAGTTTAGCTAATACCAGTCGAATGCTTGATAGTAGTGTACTGTATCATGCAAAAATTAAAAAAATCAAATGAGCCGTATAAACACTACAGTAAAATGAAATAAATGGTCAATTACACAAATCACCCTGTTAATTAATAAAGAAGAGGAGTTGACATTTTTTAGTGGCCACATGATATGCTCCCTGAGGGACTCTACATATCTGTATATTCACATCATAATAAAAAAAACACATAACAGGAACAAAAATTTATAAAAGCGTAACTAGATCAGTGTTAAAAAGAGCGAGGAAATAAAGTTTGACAAGAAAAGAAAAAGAGCTGGAGATAAGATATATTGGACGTTAAACGAAAGTCATTAGGCGTGGAAAGAGAAATAAAAAGCAAAATTAAAGCAATTTAATCCAGAGCTACAAGGAAAATAAATGTATACAAATGAGTAGGGAGGGATTGAATATCAATGTATCCTTCTATCCATGACAGTTCTATAGTTGAAAATCTATTTGCAATTTTAGTTCAGCCTCAATACCAGTCTAATTATAATTACTTTCAACGGTATGTCGACATCTAGTTTGACTATTTGTATAATATTTGAATATATCTCTACTAACTTTAAACGAAAATTATTTATATACCTAATGTAAATAATTTCTATTTCTTTTTTTAATATAACCAAAGGTTTTGAATCCTATTTGTTTGTCTCGACTTACCTTTCTCAGGAAATTTCTATTCCTACTTTAAACTAAATTTAAATTAATCATAATTCATATAGGTAAAGATCTTTATCCAAAGCCATAACAGCTTTTTAAATTAAAATTTTTTATGTAATTTTATCTTAGGTCATAATAATAATAATACTGTTCACAGAAATGTCTCAGAAAAGTATCTCCCACCAGTTTTACCTTACACGTTCTCTAATTGTTGATAACAACTGGAGACGCTCGAGTTGTTATCAACAGGTCCTCGAAGACACTTCGTCTCAGGACCATTTTACCTATGTAGGGTCATACGTCGCTATGTTACCAATTCCAACGGTAACTTAAACATCCTAATTTTTAACTATATATAATGTAAGACAACTGTAAGTTTATAACATTTAAAGGGTTTCGACCCATATATTTTGGTGGCTCATAGCATGTATACCTCGTTTACACTGATGATGGATTTAACAATCCGAAAACGTTCTGTAATTTAATTGTGATAGCCCGTTTGGGCATTTTATTATATACCTTTTATAAAGGATTTGAAATAAAATTTTTTAGACCTTCTCTCATTTACTTGACTCCAACACAATATTCCAAATCCAGAAACCCTTCATATTAAAAATAACTACCTCAATATATCTACGTCAATATATATCAATTCTTTTAATTTGGTCATTTTACATCTTTATCGAATTATTCTTTTATTTACCTACCATGACTGGTAAAAACTGCTAATAATAAAAGATTCAGTTGCATTTTTTTCTCATATACCTACTTAAGTTCTTGTTCAAACTCATCGCACCACTTTATTTACCAATTAACTTTGATAATTTAAGACATTAGCCTAAATCATAGTTGAGCTATATCAAGTAGGTATTCTTGTAAGCTTTGAATAGTTATGACTATATGATATGTCAACTGGATGAGAGAAAAACAATAATTGTTTGCATTTGAGTTTTGTCTGTTTAAAGTTGTTTAAGTGATGATCTTTCTATGCAAATAACAAAAAAGAGTACATTAGATTAATACACATCAATACAATATAAACAAAAAATGCTTGTACTATTTATTTTTTGAACGAGTATGGCTACCTAGTACTGGCCTGACGCGATCCTTCTCGCTGAATTGTAGTCGAAACGAGTATTTTTCTTGTAGTAAACTTTTTTAATTTGAGCGATAATGATCTAAGAGGATATAGTTTCTTAATGTGACAGTTGTATATAAGTATATTATGGGAAAATACCTATTGATATACATGTATTTACCAACTGAAAGCAATATTAACAAATTACTTAAATATGATTATGATGAAATTGAAGTTTGATTGCTAATCTGTGACTTTATAGACTTAATAAGCAATAATCTGCCAGTATTTATTGCTACTATGTTTTTATTATTACTCATAATAAGTTGGTCATAACAGTGGATCCAGAGGTTTTTGTTTGTCCAATTTATGTTTGACTCTTAAAGATTTTATACATTGTTAGATCTCCCTGTAAGTCTCTAATACATCTGTATTTTATTTGATGTAATACCGTCACTAATTTCTAACAATAACCAATACGATCTTCTTTATCCCATATCTAAATTTAAAATTACCATCGACACCCACACAAACAAAACACCGTAGTGTTCTTAGAGTTCTTAGTGTTGATTGCGCGTTAAGTCGTGAATACCAATTTGACAAACAAGATACTAGCATTGATATCTTTCATTAATCTTTTCTTTTGTGACTGTGTAGATTTTTACGATTTCGAAGACAATGCTACAATATGCGACAAGCATAAATATCGGTGTGATAAGAGGTTCTAACTTAGTTTGAGCATGAAAGAATTTGAATTGTTTACAGGAAATATATGAAATTAGAAAATATACAACTCTATTGCTAATTATTGTTTGTTGTTCATACTAATAAAGATATAAAAAAGGTCAGTAAGAAAAGCTAACAACAGAAAAACTTACATAAGTTAATAATCGATTAAAACCAGCAAAAATATTGGGTTCTGAAACTGTTTTCTCGATTAAGTTAAAAATTTGTGTATATGTAGGATTAAGTCACAAATAATTGTAATGATAATTACATTCTTAACTAAAAGTCTCATGTTTTGATTTTCACTACGGAAATAATATAAAATAAAAAATAAAATAAATTATATCATAAAAAATACTATTAAACATGCAGAACTACCAAAGTATGCTGAAAATTGCTTGCAAGTTACAGTTATGTTAACAGTCGCAGTAGTCTACTGTCCACCCCGATACAATTTAACGAAAGAAGACTTTAAAAACTTCTTCGAAACTCTAGGGCATAAATTTATTGCGTGGGGAGACTTCAACAGTAAACATATAATATTTGGATCTCGTCTTACAACAACTAAAACTAGTAAGCCTAATACATGAAAACAACTACCACCCTTTGTCAACAGGCTCTCCTACATACTGGCCAATGGATCCAAACAAAACACCTGATCTGCTGGATTTATTTATCACTCAGGGCATCTCTCCTGGTTACATTAAGGTCATGCCAAACTATGATCTCTCATCTGACCACTTATAGCGACCATCAGCAGCTTTATAGTCTACAAAACGGCCACACCAAGGCTACACACTGGGAGAACTAACTGGGAAAAATTCCGCAGTAAATTAGAAGAAGATATTAGTCTACAAGTAAGCCTCAAGACAACAAGGGAGAGAGAGAGAGAGAGAGAGAGAGAGAGAGAGAGAGAGAGAGAGAGAGAGAGAGAGAGAGAGAGAGAGATGAAACATTAACGGCTTTAAACAACATTCTTATAGAGGTCGTACAAAATGCTACACCTGCGAACAATACAGGTAGCAAAGCCCAATACATCCTAGCTGAAATTAAAATGTTGGTAGCTCAATAAAGGACAGCTAGGACCAAATGGCAACAATTTCATGCCCCAACAGACAAGACTACATTAAACAGGTTAAGCAATCAACTAAAATCCAAACTTAAAGAGGCATAAGAACTGTCAATTACAAACTACATTATAACAAATCTAAACCGGTACGATAACTCAATTTGGAAACCTATCAAAAACTCCAAAAAACCCAAGACTCCGGTACCTCCAATTAGAAACGGACCAACACTACAGTGGATCAGAAATGATGAAGAAAAAACAACGCTATGTGCCGAGCACCTAGCTCAAGTATTTACTCTCAACAACGACGCTCCAGATATTGAAATTGAAAATGACATAAATAACATTCCAGAGAATATACCAGTAATCAGACTACTAACCAAAAATAAGTTCAACAAGAAATCCAATATTTAAACATTAGAAAAGCATTTTGCTGGACAAAATAACACCCAAGATGATGAAGGAAGTAACAGATAAAGGAATCATACTGATTACTCTCATCTTCAATACTTCTTCTTCTTCTTCTTCGTCTAGCCATTCACATCCACATCTGAACATAAGCCTCTTCAAGTCTTCCTTTCCATTGTTTTTTATTGTACGCTACTTGTAGCCAATTTGTCAATACTATGCTACGAATAAACTACTGACCAAAGCTCTCTAAAACCGCTGAAATAATACTAATCCCAAAAGCAGGAAAAAATCCAAACGAGGATTCATCATATAGGCCAATAAGCCTACTACCAGTCGTATCCAAAATACTTGAAGGGTTACTGCTAAAAAAAATTAACTCAGACCCCAATACGGAAGAATAGATACCCAGCCACCAATTTGGCTTTCGAAAAAAAAAAAAAACACTCGACAATACAGCAGGTTTACAGCAGCAGCAATGAAAAGCAAACACTACTGCATAGCTGCTTTTCTAGATGTTAGTCAAGCCTTTGATAAGGTTTGGCACACAGACCTGATTTTCAAAATCAAGAAATATTTACCCATCACGTACCTGAAACTGTTAAAAATCCTATCTGAGTGGGAGAGAATTCAGAACAAGAGTGAATGAAAGTAATTCCAATAATTTTCCTATGAAATCTGGTGTTTCATAGGGCAGAGTTCTTGGACCAATATTATATGTGCTATACACAGCAGATCTACCCTCCACTAATGAAACCATCACTGGCACGTTTGTAGATGATGCTGTCATCCTTGCAGCCGACGAAAATCCAATAAGAGCATCTAGCATTCTACAGGTACAACTGAATGAAATCGAGACAAGTGACTTTTACCTTGAGAAGAGACCCCAATTTCACTTAACAATATCCAACTTCCCAATCCTCTACTACCAGATACCTAAGAATATATCTTGACTCACCTGGAAAGAACATATTCTTAAGAAGCGAAAACAAATTGACCTAAGAATGAAAGATCTAAACTGGTTAGTAGGCAGAAAATCGAAAATGAGCCTTGAAAACAAAATCCTTGTATACAAAACCGTAATAAAACCTATCTGGACATATGGAATCCAACTCGGGATGTGCGAGCAAGTCAAACACATCCATAATTCAAAGATGCCAATCAAAAATACTTCTAACGATAGCTGATGCACCTTGGTATGTGTCAAACCTAACACTTCTTGAAGACCTAAGAATGCCGTTCGTACAGGATGTAATCACTAAATACAGCACGAAGAACTGGAATCACATGGTAATTCCTTACTCCAACCTCTACTAAAACACCAAGCTAATAGGAGACTCAAAAGGAACTGACCAGCTGACCTGAAAAACGGTTAAAGTGGTCTTGTCACTGGAGAAGACCTCACCACGCCAATAGGAGCCCCTTGCTCCGCAGCCAGCACATTAGCTTATAGAACTTTATATGTGTTTTGATTGCTAAATATCGTGTCATAATAAAAAAACTCCGGAAATCGTTTTTAAAAAAAGATAGTTTAGTTAAGTCTTGTGTTAAAAGGTGTGTATAGCTGTTGAAGAGGTTATGTCTTTTCAAAATTGAAAGTTGACTTACTTGATCCCGGTGTTGTAGGGAACAGCTATGATTGGGCTAAAAAGATGTTTGGATGAAAAAAGGTGGATTTTTGCCCTATGGGACTTCAAATACTGAAGTGTTTCTGCATTATGCTTTATGAGTTTGTATATGTGTGAGTGTTCGTGTATTGTGTTTGTATATTGTGTGTCTACTTTAAAATGTACAATATATGACTGAACTGTCAATATAAATAAACTGAATAATAATTATAATAAGCAGACCTCAAACAAGATGAACAAATCACATCAAAAGAATGGCTGGTCAAGGATCGATACAAAAAACAAAAAGGAAAAATCATAAAAGAAATGATCAAATAAAAGAAGAATGATAACTAAAATGTTATTCAAGTGTAAGTTGTTCAAGTGCAACTAAAAATGTAAGTTGTAGTTCAGTATCTTTCTAATCTGCAAGCATATATTGCGTACATAAAAAAACTTACCCTCATCGCAAGAAGTTCCATCACACAAAACTTTGGCTTGACTACAGTTTTTTCCTTGCCATACCTCTGGACAATGACAGTAATAGTCAGATTGAGTTTTAAAACACGGAGCACCATTTTGACAGGGATCTGGATTGCAGTGGTCGTAGTCGTTCTATAAAAATAAAGGATATACATATTTTCAAACTGCAAGTGAACTTATACATACTTCACATTCGTGGCCAGTGATCCCTACAGGGCAGATACACTTGTATCCGTTTACTTGGTCTACGCATTCTCCACCGTTTTTGCATGGATTTGATTCGCAGTCGTCTATATCGGTGTGGCAATCTCTCCCTGAAAATAAATTATAATAAACACCAGCGAATACTAGAGTAGGTTTTAATCGCTATAACGGCAGATTTTCTAAAAGTTTCGTTGTGAATAAAAGAATTCTTTGCATAAACTGAATATTTTATGAAGTTTTATACGATAAAAATCATTGTACTTAAAAATATCATCAATTTTGTAATTATAATCTAGTTATTGGTTATAATTTACTAACCTGTATATCCGGGCTTACAAGCGCAATGGTAATCGTTGACTAAATCGATACAAGTTGCACCATGTTGACATTGGCCAACGCAATCGTTGATGTTCTGATCACAGTTTTTTCCCATCCAGCCCACTCTGCATTTGCAATGATAATCGCCTACTAGATTGGTGCATGATACGGCATTAATGCAGGGATTATTGAGACATTCGTCGGCGTCTGAAACGGTGTTGAGAAATTTAATGTGGGGTTAGCTAAGAAAATTTAAATAAAACCAATCTTCCCGGGGTCTATTATAATTATAAGAAGCCAAAAGAAAAATACACGAATATTATTTAAAAACTTTTTATGTATTTTAGGTTTTCTATCTGCTATACGAATAATACTTAATAAATGGAAAACAAAAGCGTTTAAGCATTTCCGTTTTTCAAATCAGAGGTAATTGTCAACACAAATTACATAAACAAAAAACTGCTTTTTGCTTGCCATAAATAAAATATTAGATAATTTACCAAAACTTGTTAAAGCAAGATTATATGCTGATGATTTAGTGTTATACGCAAAAGGAAACAATATTCGCTCGATACAAAAAAAATCTACAATGTACATTAAATCATCTTGAAAATTGGTCAAAAGCTGTGGGAGTACAATTTTCTACTACCAAAACAAAATGTATATTGTTCTCAAAAAATCGACATTGATTACGGATCAATAGTTTACGCTTCTGCCAAGAAAACATTACTTGCTCAGCTCGAAACTATACAGAATACAGGATTAAGAATAGCCACAGGAGCTATTTGTACCAGCCCAATTGAAAGTCTACAATGTTTAACTGGCGAACCACCTTTGAAATTCAGGAGAACATATCTATCGTTAGCTTATGCTTCAAATATTCAATCAATAAAGTCACATCCCGCTCTTCATAACACAATTGGGGACCGTTTTAAAGATATTTATATTAAAAAAACTCGAACAGATCCTCCATTCTACGAGAGAATTCGAAGGTTTTTATCCTCTTATAGCATTCAATTTCCAAACTTCTTTAGTAAGCCGACTACGGCTGCATTTCCACCATGGACAATACCCCCTTTACAATGCGATCTAACTCTTACCAAATACAACAAATTTAAAACTCCTCACAAGTTAATAAACCAAGAATCACTTAACAAACTCTCCTGTTTTTCTAATTATTATCACATCTATACAGATGCATCCAAATCCACTGATGGTGAAGGATCAGCAATTGTCACTCCAAATACCACATTGCAATTTAAACTATCACCTACTAGCAGTATTCTCTCTGGAGAACTGTACTCGATTCTACAAGCACTAATTCACATAAACAACCACAATATCTCAAAAACCCTGATAATTACTGACTCTCTTAGTGCATTACATTCAATCAAACAGCTCTATACCAGTAACCCTATCGTTCACCTAATACAACATCAATTACACCTTATAAACCAGGCAAAACAGCAAATTCGTTTTTTCTGGGTTCCATCACACACTGGTTTGGAAGGCAACGAAAAAGCGGATCATTACGCTCGTGAAGCAATACAAAGTGCATCATCAATAACAGTGAAAATGACTCGATTGCGTATAGGACACAGCAAACTAACCCATGGTTATATTATCGCCAAATCAAATCGCCCTATATGTGATCTTTGTAACTATAATATATCCATACCACATATTTTGGTAGATTGTCCCAAGTTTATTAATGAAAGAAACAAACACTCAATACCTGGAAATATCAAAGATGTTTTAGGAGATAATTGTAATCCGAAAAACCTCTTTAATTATCTAAAGGATATTAATATTTTAAACAAATTGTAAATGAGTTTAATTTATATTAATATATAAACAAGTTTTACTTTAGTTACTAATAACACCATATTGTGAAATTAATCTTAACTTAAATATTGTACTACAAACCTACCCACTTAATTGTAATCTTGACTGTTTGTAATTTAATTAATTGTAAATTGTATATTATGTCCTCCCGCTAATAACTCCAAGTAGTTGATGCGGTTAATAAAGAAAAAAAATCTGCTTTTTTTAATTTTATGTTCTCATGAGTTCTCAGTTAACAGATATCGTTTTTGGATAAAACTAAAACAAACTTACCAAACTGACAAACGTTGCCTTCCCAGGCGCTGGAGCAATTGCACATAAAGGAGTTTTCTAGATTAATGCAGGAACCACCATTTTGGCAAGGAGCTGAGGCACATTCGTCAAAATCTGAAAACAAAAAAAGCTGGTTATTATTTTGCATTCAATGGTGCATCAATATATTCTTTATCTTGCATACAAAAATTTTTATCTTGGCGATTGGAAAACAGTAACATCCACTCTGGGTAAAGCAACCATCAAAGCAAAAGTAGGTGGAGGTTGTCCATAAGGAAGAGCTATATCCCCTCTACCTTGGACAACTTTGGTAGATGATCTCCTCAGAAAACTGTTCACAGAAGGCTTTTAGAAGACGATATAGCAATGGTTGTCAAGGGCAGGTTTGCCAGGTGGTGTCTTAGAGAATGCAAGCTGCCCTAAATATAGTTGACGACTGGTGTAAACAAGAGAGACTGATAGTCAATAATCAGAGAACACAAATCGCCAACTTCACAAAAAAGCAGCACTGCAAGGCCTAAAACCACCGGTGCTGAAAGGAACAGAGATTTCATTTGCCAAAGAAACAAAATACTTCGGGGTATATTTTGATGATAGGCATACATGGATGGAATACTCACATTCCTTAAACCACACAAAAAGCTACTATATCCCCAGGCAGATGTAGAAGAATATGCGGTAAGAATTTTGTACTTAACCCCAAAATGACTCTATGGTTATACATAACGGTTATTAGACTAATGATAACCTATCGTTCGGTGACGTGGAGGACAAAAAGGCAGCAAGTGGGAGGAATAGGGCTGCTAGGTACTATGCAAAGGCTAAGGATAGGTACTATACATATGCTTGTGTATTACGGGGCCCATAAAAACAACTCCTACAGCAGCGTTGGAAGTCCTGCTGAATCTACCATAACTTCGTATATTTATACAGGGCGAAACCAGATCAGTGATGCACAGATCAATCCATAGTCAGCGACATATAAGCCAGATGCATGGTGCTGACAACAGAAAGTTATTCGAGGAGTTAAAAGCCGATATTGTAATGGTACAACCTATCGATACAACAGCTACGAGATACAGCTTTAACAAAAAGTTCACAATGAAGATACCAGGCAGGGAATACTTAATCTTCTTAAGATTCTTAAGATCTATTAAGATCTTAATCTTTTAAATCAATGTGATAAGTACAGTTGGTATTTTTCTTCTTCGTGCGACTAGGATTACTCCTGTTTGTCTGCCTCTTATTCTGTTTCAGTCGTTGTTGACTGTACATTATCTTTCCACCTTTTTGGCGGCCTTCCAACGGGTCTTCTGCTATACCAGTTTGTTGTTTTCACAGATGTTCGCTAATCTATCTAGTCCCATTCTGTTTACATGTTCGTTCCAATTCTTTTTTTCTTGTTTTTACCCACCTGTTAATATTTTGCATTGTTCGCGTATACTTCTGTTGGTTTGTCTGTCCCCGCTATGCAATGCCCGCTATTGATCTTAATACTTTCATTTCGATATTGTTGATTTGTTGTTTCGTCTTTCTTGTATCGGTCCTTGTCTCCTTTGCATATGTTAGGATTGGTCTTACTGTTGTCTTGTATACTTTCATTTTGCTTTCCGTGGTCAGATATTTGTTTCTCCATATGGTTTCTCGGAGGCAACCACTTACTCTTGCCGCTTTTGATACTTGCCTTGTGGTCTCTGTTAAGGTACAGTTGGTATTGTTTGAAATAATTAATTTTCCTTTTTTTTAAATCAGATTAAAAGCCAATGGGGTTGTACTTCCATTAATGGTACTACCAATAATGTTTGAAACATTTTTCTCATTCTTCTTTTAAGCAATATACAACCAGTAATAACAATTAATCTGATGTGACAGTTTGCAAATAGCTGCTGCTACCTACGGATGGCTAAAAAACATCGGAGAGTATAAGAGACGGTGCAGTAGGGAGAAATCAAGGGATACATTGTCCCCTAAGACTATCTAAGGATAAGACAGTTGTCCAGGAGGAAATAACGGCAATCCATCACTGCGTAAAAAAAATAGAAAGGCAGGAAAGAACGTTCTGTTCAGTTGCCATCTTCACAAATAGTCTGGCAGCGATTAAGGCACTCAATTATGTAGAAGTGCTGAATAGGCACTTGAAGCTGATGAAATTATTAGATGATGACTTGTGCAGATTCTGACACCTCGAAGAAGAAACAGCAGAGCGCATTCTATGTGAGTGTGACAGTCTGGCAAATGTGCGGTTCTTTGCATCCAAATGATGAAAATCCACCCTCAAATAGCTACATGAAAGTTACCGTCTCGAAGCTATTAGACTTTTTAAAAACGGTCAGGCTAGAGAATGTGATCTAGGACTAGCGGACCACAATTGATCTAATAAGGTCGCAGTGGAATAGACCAAAAGGTCATCTCTCTAAATTTATCTATCTATCTTGACGATTCAGATTGCATGTGAGCGCTATTATATTTTATACTTTAAAATCTGGCACATGTCCTTTCCTATATTATTCAGTAGTTGTGACAGAGGTAATGTATCAAATGAACATTAAATGTAAATATATACAACTTGCATGAACATCAGGTATTTCATTCTAAAGTACTTATACCATCTTTGCTTTATTTCAACATCGAATCTTTCCCGAGACTCTTTTATTATTACTTTTAATCTGCCAAACGTAAGTCAAGTCCTTTCATGACTTCTTTTTCGCTTTAGCAATGCTGTATAACCTTTTATACAGCACCAAGCTCTACAGCCCTAGCACCAAGAAAATCATAGATACAAGACGTCTCAAACAAGACAACACATATGTGGAAACCAAATTTAAAATAAACGAGAGCTTAAGGAAAGTTAAAGAAGATAATGCAGAAACTCTAACTATTGACCAAAAATGGGGAAAAATTCAACATGCCCTTGTGTCAGTTGGAAAAGAAACCCTCAAACCACTTAAAGAAAAAACAAAACCTTGGATGACAGTAGAAATTCTTGAACTCATGGAAGAACGAAGAAAACATAAAGCAAAAGACCTGAATAAATACAAAGAAATTCAGAGAAATATCAGAAAGAAAATTCGAGAGGCAAAAGAAAGGTGGCTCTCCGATAGATGCAAGGAAATAGAAGATCTGGATAAAAAGTACGATAGCTTTAATTTACACAAAAAAATCAAAGAAATGACAGGTTCTAGAAAGCGTACAAAAACGAATATCCTTAAAAATGATAAAGGGGATATTATTACTGATATGAAGGAAAGATTATGTCACTGGACCAGATACTGGACCACCAATATTAAGAGAAGAAGTCATCTATGCCATCAAAAACACAAAAGAGGGTAAAGCCACTGGACCAGATGAGGTGCCCATCGAATTATTAAAACTCATCGATGAAGATGTTATTGATGTAATGGTTGAACTCTTTAATCTAATATATCAGACTGCCACAATCCCCAGACAATGGCTGCAATCAACCTTTGTAGCAATTCCCAAAAAACCAAGTTCAACAACTTGCTCAGACCACAGAACAATAGCTTTAATGAGTCACACACTTAAAACATTTTTGAAAATAATTCACAGCAGAATTGTTAAAACTCTTGAATATGAGATTAATGACACACAATTTGGCTTTAGAAATGGTATGAGTACAAGACATGCTTTGTTCGGCTTGGAAGTGCTGGCTCAGAGATGCATGGACATGAATCAGGATATGTACTTATGTTTTGTAGACTTTGAAAAGGCATTTGATAAAGTTCAACATAAAAAGCTTGTAGATATATTAAAAAGCAAAAATATTGACAGTCGTGATTTGAAAATTATATCTAATTTATATTGGAATCAAACTGCCAAGGTAAGAGTTGACAGCCAGTACACCGAAAATATCAAAATACAGAGAGGAGTCCGCCAGGGTTGCGTGCTGTCCCCACTACTTTTCAATGTCTACAGTGAAGCGGTATTTCAAGAAGCGCTCTCAGACTCAATAGAAGATATATCTATCAATGGAGAAGTTTTGAATAACTTACGTTTTGCAGACGATACAGTAATAATTACGGATAACAACAATGATTTACAGAACGTAATGCAACGCCTTAATGAACGCTGTCATGAGTACGGACTGAAGATAAATTTAAAGAAAACTAAATGCATGATCATGACTAAATCTGCACATGCAAATATCCAACTGACTATTGAAGATACTGCAATTGAGAGTGTTAATAACTATAAATACTTAGGAACATGGATAACATCAGATGTAGACCAAACCAAAGAAATTAAGACACATATTGAAATAGCACGTACATCATTTATTAAACTTAAAAAGTTTCTTTGTTGTCGGGATATAAGGTTAGAACTACGCCTGAGAATGCTTCGATGTTACGTGTTCTCTACTCTTCTTTATGGTTTGGAAGCTTGGACACTAAAACAAGTTCATCTGAATAAGTTGGCCGCCTTTGAATTTTGGTGTTACAGAAGAATCCTACGAATATCATGGATTCAAAGAATGTCAAACATGGAAGTAACTAGAAGGATCGGAAATGAGGCGGAAATAATATTAACTATTAAAAGACGAAAACTTGAGTACTTGGGACATGTGATGAGAGGGCAAAAATACGCATTATTACAACTTATTATGCAGGGCAAAATCCGAGGAAAGCGAAATGTGGGAAGACGAAGAATATCCTGGCTTAAGAACTTAAGGGAATGGTTTGAATGCAGTAGTGCAGAACTTTTTAGAGCGGCAGTCAACAGAGTCCGCATAGCCATGATGATTTCCAACCTTCGATAGAAGATGGAACTTAAAGAAAAAGAAGATAACCTTTTAATTCCCTCAGGTGTTATATAATCACCAAGACGCTCCAGTTTCTCATAAATTACATCATTTCAATGGAACGAGAGCCTACCATTCAAAATAATTGCAACTAAAAATTGCAATCTTGAGTAATCTCATGAACTAAAAAACTTTTAGTTTAGTTTCAATGAACTGGAAAGAAAGACTTCTATAATAGTTTTGAGATTCCTACTCCGATGCTGTAAAAGTTATTATATATTCTCCAAATTTAATTAAATGTATCTTTACCGAAAATACCAGGTATATAGTTCTCTAGATTTGATGAAATGGATACAAATCGGAAGGCGTGTTGTTGCAGCTTCACTTTGTTCATACTCACTTTCTCCTATAAATCACTGTAATTAAATAATTATGATACCAAGTTCAGATTGGAATTCGTCGAGAAAAAATACACTAACATTTAAAAATAATTAAATGCTTCTCGGTTGCCGAATTTTAGTTGTGAGGATATTGTAATTACTTCATCTTAAGTGTTGGAAATAACTGTATAGTTATGATTAGCTTGCTAATCTACTTAGAATATTTTTTAAATTGAGTAATTTGATTACTGGTTTGAACTAGTGACCTCATCTTTTTACTATGGAAAATATTTTAAAATGTAGATAGTAGACAAAATGCCTAGAAGTATCGAATATCTGAGGGTATAAAAATAATAACGGTACTCTCAGTAATAACGATCACATCCTTTGAATTATATCTAAAACAAATCCGCATTTTCTACTGGCCTTTATATAAAGAAAGAGCACGATACTAATCAACTTCAAATGTGAACTTTAGGAGAAGACGATGCAATTTTAAATTCTATCGAAGCTTACAGAGACCTTAATGTGGTAAAACTGTGGAAAGCTCATGTAAAGTGAATGGAATCCTTTGAACCAGCACGAGTCATAACAAATAGTATGAAAGCGATACAAAGATCGGCCAAATTTTTAAACAATATTACAATAAATAAAAATAACTTCATTTCACGAAAGACATTCACGACCAACCGTCACACATGTGTGACGGTAAAGTTTCCGTAAGAACTGCTGACACACATGTGTGACACCGAACTTAAGTGATGAAATGTAAACTATTTTTACCACGGTTTATCACAGTAGGTCTAAATTTGGCCACAGTCCACCTGAAGAATCCTTATTTCTCACGATATGGCTGGGTTATGATCTCGACGTTTAAAAAAACGTAAAAAAACGTTTAGACAGGTAATATAACTATGTAACTTATTTATACACAGTGTAATCCCTTATTATTTGTTTCAGAAGTATTAACAATGTCAAAACGAGAGACAGTACACGAGATCTTCAGTAAGAGACCGAGATGGCTAGAAGGGAAGTTGGTGAGTACAGAACAATGATGGCTATGAGTCTAGTAATGATGAGGGCAAAGCGAACGATGCAAATAAAAATGTTGTACAAGAAAATGATGAGACGGACTGGCTTAATGTTATCATCATCATCATCATTTTACTGTACAACTCTATGTGAGCCTTGGCCGCGTTTACTATTTTCCTCCATTGTTGTCGGTCCTGAGTAGCTATTTCCCATTGCTGTATTCCCATTTTGCGTGGATCACTAGCTACTGCGTTCTTCCATCTCTTTCTTGGGCGACCAACTGACCTTCTGACGTCGGGCGTTTCCCAGAATGTGGCGTTCAGGAGTCTTTCGTCACTGGATCTTGGTACGTGGCTCGCCCATCTTATTCGGTTTGCTTTAATGTAACGTACTGGCTCGATGTAGAGGAAGATATTGAGATACATTAGTTTACTGAACAAGAAAATATAAAAGTAGAAATTCCTGTTGACGCAACACCTATACAATATTTTTCATTACTATTTGTTAAGAGCTTTTAATAAAAATCATGGAGTGGACAAACCGCAGAGCTACTTCACGTAAAGAAAACCGTAATTTAAAGATATTCCTTTTTAAGACGCTGGATAGATATAAATATTGGCGACTATATGCAATGACCCAAAATTTTTGGATCTCTGTATATTAATGGGAAACAAAACTTCCCTTCTTACGTTTATACTGGAGCGCAGATAAATTATATCACTTTTCAATATTTGGAAAAACTATGCCCAGATCAAATTTTGAAGCTATTCTTCAAAATATTTGTTTTTACAAACCGAAAGACGTAAGTTCAAGATTGACTTCACAAAATTAAAAACGTTACGAGACATATTATAAATAATATCTCTAAAGTTTACGATCCAGGAAAGAACTTAGGTCTTGACAAAGCCCTCTTACTGTAGAGAGGGCGGTTAATATTCCGACAGTATATGTCGAAAAAAACTAGTAAATACGGAATAAAAATTTATGAGATTACTAGCTCTGATGGATTTTTACTAAATTTCCTAATCTACAGCGGCAAGGGGATAGTAGTAAAGAAAATGGACATGCATGTTTGAAGTAGTTAACAGGCTTGTTACTGAATATTTAAGGAAGGGGCACAGTATATACATGGACAATTATTACAACAGTTATGAGCTTGCCAATTTTTTACATAAATTGAAGACCTACGTTTGTGAAAACATAGAAAAAGTAACCCAAAGAGTGTAAATACAAAAAAAAAAATAATAAAAAGAAAGGACAAGTCGTATGACAAAGAAGAGGTCCAATCAGAGTAATAAAATGGAAAGATAAGAGAAATGTAATAATGATTTCATCCAAGCATGGTTCCGAAATGGTTGCAGTAATAAATCGTAAAGGCCAAGAAAAAATTTAACCCACTAATGATACGTGACTACAATTCCTTTATGCCGGGAATTGACAGAATTGACCAGATGACTTCATAATATGGCACACCACGAAAAACTTTAGATGGCACATGAAAGTTTTCTTTCACTTAGTAAATATTTGCATGTGGAATAACAACTGGTTGTTGAATAAAAATAGAAGCACGTCAAAGAAAACAAGAATTTCGTACTTTTGAGGAAGTGATCAAACATTTATTGGGATAAACATAACGGCAAAGCAGAAAAAAATTATTGCGGAACACAACCTAAAAAAGAAAATTAGCGGAAAAAATATTGACAGTGCAGTGCAAGCAAAAAAAGGGCCGTTACCTGGTACACATGTCAGGAGTGTAAGAGGAGTGACGGACAGCCCATTGGGTTATGTATTATAACTCTTTTATAAGTAGTAGCTAAAAATTTGTATGTCACATGTTTGTGACACTTGGGTTATGTTCAAATTTTTATTACTATAAACCAGTGTCACACATGTGTGGCATTATCCAAAACAATTTTTTTTATAATCCTTGTTCAATCATAATACTCCTCCCAAAAATGGTGGATTTACTAAAATGGTGGGAACAACTAAACTAAAAACTTAAAAAAATGCAATATTAATTTTATGTCTTTTAGTAGAAAATCAAAGCTTTAAAATACAAATAAATACTAATCGATTCATCTTTCTTACTTATGTGACCACAATTTAAAATCAGTAATATGTAAATTGTAATCAGTAACCCAAAATTCCAATTTTACAACTCAACAGGCAATAAAAGCTCTTTATTTTCGAGTCAAACACGAAGATAACTCATTAATATACCACCATAAAAGTTCAACGTTGCCCTTGATATATTTTATGTGATTGGTACTCCGTGAAATGCTAATAGAATCTTTGGAGAAAGTCAAAACTATAGGTTTCCGTTTGGATTTATTTCGGTAATAAATTTCGAGAAACATTGGATATAATTAGTAAAAACAGTCAAAACTCGCTATAAAAAAACTGGAATATTATAATTCTTATCTTGGTGTTTTGTTTTATATTTAACGCCCATGACATTTGAGAACTGTTATGAGAACTATTTTATAATTCATTCATACTGGTTTACTATGTTTGAGCCGTTATTCTTCATTAGTGTACGATATACAGATAACAGAAATAATATTATACACACAAACAGTGCTGTTGTGTCTAAAATATTATAATAGCAGTACACAAAAAGAATGTAATAATGCAATAAAAAGAATACTGTAATAATTAATCAAACGAACAATTTGTAGAAAACAACAGAAAACAAATAAAATTAACCGACTAGTATCAACAAGGATGACTGAAGAAAATAAGAAACCAAAAAGTTGCTAAAAAAATTAAGTTAACCCTTTCGGCCCTGATGGTGGCAATTAAGAAAGCCAATAATTCGGCAGAGATATCTGTGATATGAATTATTTTATTTTAACATAATTCTAATAGAGGGCGGCTACAGTCCCTATATAAGATGATTTATATGTATTTGAATCATTTGGAATGTAAACAGGTTTTGTTGGTCTACTTGACATAATGGCTGGTGAATGTGATCCTTTTTCACTTGGTAAGTATTGGTTTTTTTTGTTCTAATATTGCTATTGTATTAAAAAAATTTTTATGTAGCTGTTGGTATTTACTAACTATTATTATGAAAAGTTCATTTAAGAATAAATTTTATTTTTTTCTGCATTTGCTTATGCAGGGTGGTGAATCGTCAAACGGGCCATAGGAAACTTAATGAGAAATTCTAAATTGTTGAATTCCTGCTTCCCTAATTATTTTACACCAAAAGTCATGGGAAACTATTTGTAGAGGACTCAAATATGTATCGAAAACAATTGTTAAAATTGTTCTACGACTTAAACGTATTTCAAAATTTTGCTAAAATATAATACATTTTTCAGACCACCCCTAAAAGTCAAGCCAGACGCCGTGAAAAGAATGTGTATTACGTGATGCGTTTTGTCATATTGACGTTTCTAATATTTGACAATATTTAAATCAACTATATTATATTATTTATCCATGATTTAAATGGCCAAAATTTTGTGATTTAATATTTAAAAGAAAAATTAAGTTGATTAAAAAATGTACTCAGTTAAGGAGAAAAGAGCAATAATAAAAATGTTTTATTAATGTTTTATTAGGTATAACATTTGTTATAGTTTTATGTTTAAAAATTATCGTATATTATTATTAGGAATAAAGATCACAGTAACAGTATATTGGAATTCATTGAATTGTTTTATAACTTAACATGGAATTAAATTTTAGTGTATTAGAATATCTTACGTTAAATAAAGATCCGGTAGTGACAGGAAAAGGTTCGCGCTATTGCCTGAATACAACATTATGCGATTTTTCGTCAACTGAGTACATTTTATTATATTGATCGATTTGTAAACAATATAATTTATTGTTCACAAAGTAATATTGTTCAGTAGTAGTAGTATTTAGTAAAATTCATTGTTTATAATTTAATCATAAAATAAAAAAAAATTGACAATTCAAATTGTCAAACATCTGACATAAAACCAGATATATGTAAGAATAAAACACACACGTTATAATATATCCTTGTATTACGTGTGGCCTAACTTTTAGGTGTGGTCTGAAAAATCTATTATAGTTTTGCAAAATTTTGAAGTACATTTGATTCGTAGAACCGTTTTAGTATTTGTTTTTAATTTAGAATTTAGTCCTCTACAAATAGTTTTTTATGACTTTTGATCTAAACAACAATTTAAAATTTCCTATGGCCCGTTTGACGATTCACCACCCGGTATATGGTATGGTCCTATAAAAGACGTACGCAAATGCCACCAGTACAGAATACAATAGATTATAATTTATGACAAGATTTTAAACAATTAATTCTTTTCAGATGAGGTTCCTACAATTGTATTTTACGGGAAAGGGAAAACTGGAGTTGATGTGACCCTTGTCCTATCAGAAGAAGCATTAGCTGCTCTGAATGATGACTGTTCTGATGTAGAAGATGATGGAGATTCAGTTTATGAAGAGGTTGATATGTCAACATCAAATGATGATGAAGTAGCATTAGAAAAGAAAAATTCCTCAAAAGACTTATTTGTGCCTTAATAACTTCTTGGTGGCAGTTGCCACCAATTTGTAAAATGAAAACTAAGGGGCCAAAATGTTATAAAAAATATTTTGGGAAATATTTAGGTGTCCAATTAAAGAAAATACCAACAGAACAATTTTACCTTTGAAAAAAAATTGGGGCTGAAACAATTAAATTAGATAATATGACTTGGAGTGTGGACTACGTTACAAAAGATAGGAAATAGTTGACTAAGTGGCACACATACCAGATGAATGTGTAACAATATCTTAGTACGCGTGTACAAAAAAAATAGATGTTCAGCAATGTAAAACTAAGAAAAAGTAATCTATAGGCTGATAAATGAACAAAAAAATATATACGAAAATCAGTTTAGATTCAGTTTGGAATAAATTCAATTTTATTATAAGTATTTGATAGAAAAACTTGAATCAAGAAATAAACGCCCACATAGCATTCACTAATATTGGAAATAAGTAAATAGAGTATATAAAAAGATTCTCTAGTAAGCACTCAATGGTAAGGAATCCCCATAAGTATGTGATGATTGATAGATGATAGATGATAAGAGATACGCATATTAGATTGTCCTAATAACTAGTGTTAGGATATGTATGGATGAGACTGATCAATAGTAGGTATAATGCTCTTGATGCAAACAAATCACAGGAAATGAAACAATTGTTTTACGTAGAAATTCAGAACATCCTTAACCAAATAGTAAATTCAGAGGAAGTTATGATTAAAACTATGCGAATTATATTAACAACTTAAAGAGAAAATACAGAAATTATCTAGAATCCAGTTATCTATCATTAAAAATTATATATATTCGACTATACAATGCGATAAAAGAATGATGGAGTATAGGAAGAAAGGAAGTATCATAATTGAAAAGATTAAGGCACTGGTTTAGATGAAGTTCAATAGAAATCTTCAGAGCAGAAATAGATAAATTAAGTACAGTCTCCAATTTGGAGCCGGCACTAAAGAAGAAGAATACAAGGAATTGCACGTGGCGTGATTTAGGCTTTTTTGATAGAATAACATTTTCATTAGATTAGATTCCTCGTTGAATCTTGAAATCATATTGTTAAGTAATGATGGCATCTATGGAGCTTTTTGTCATAGAGAGGAAAAACTACAAAATATGGTAAAAATAGATAAAAGAAAACATATAAAATTATTATCGTATTGTACAGAAAATATCACATTCGTTCTGTTACAATGTTGGCTTAATCTAACCACAAAAGAAAAGAAAATTATTAGATGAACAACATCAAAAAAGGAAAATCAGTCTAGATTCACCAACCGTAAGCGGTGTAATTTGAAGCTCCAGGAAGGGTTTTATTGTTTTCATCAGGTTCAGGTGACCATAATGGAAAGATATATCCCTACCACTGGTATAGGGACATATCTTTCCATTATGGTCAAAATCAAGCAGTAAATAGAAATTTAAAAATGGAGGAAAAAGATCAAGACTTAGTGCACGTAATTTGGGTAGAAATTGAGCATAGATGAGCATAGAAATTTTATGCAAGAAAAATATTATTAGTGATTTTGTACCTGTTTTAAGATTATATCAGTAAAAAGCAAGTATAAAATAAATTATTACTAGTAATAAACTATTTAGAAGCCTAGTTATCGAGCTTCATAAGAATATAGAGAAATCATTAACCGCATAAAAAAATCCCCACATTCTTTACTTATTTATACAGTTCTCGTTTGATTGATCAATGAATCGTAAAGCAACAATTCTTCACCATGATGAATACATCCTTGAGGCAGGAGGAAAAATCGGTATTATCAATTCTTATTGCTTTTTTATTTCCATAGCTTTCAACAATTCCTTCTAGCATATAAGGCCGATATAAAAATACCAGTGCCATAAAAATGATGATATATCACTTGCCCGCTTTTAATTGTCATTTATAACGGACAGTTAATTAATAATGATAACGAACGTCTTACTTCATCTATCGAAAGGTTCTAAGAAAGTTCTGTGCAGTGCCGGGCTCATAATAACAGATTTTAGATTGTCATATTGGATTAATATTGCGTAATGGGAAGAAAATAAATGTTTTACTTAATATTTTAACTTTTAGATATAACGTTTTTGTCAAAATATAAAATATTCACCATTCTTGATGGTTCTTGACAAGATGACATCCTATCGACAAAAGCGCCAAAAAATGCAAGAGTTTATAATTATAGAGGGCAACGTATTAAGCTTAGAAGCTAAGAATGCTTAGTAATCAATCACAAATTAGTCCATGAACTTTTAGTCTCAGATTAATTTTAATTTCTTGAATTTTGATAGTTTCATTGTGTATAATTGTGAAACATGTCGATTAGTAGCTTAATTATAGTTTGTTCAACTTCCTGCAAACTATAGATGGCCTAATAGGCACTGAGAAAATGTTTTCTTTCAAAATTAAAAGGTTTTTATTCTATGCAGAGGGCAGTACCCTTTTTTGACGAATCGTAGCATTTAAGTGAGATTAAAAAAATATAGCTTCGGGACTAGCTTGCAGTTCTACCTTTTATTATTTTAAAAAGCTTACGGCTATATCTAGCTTCTCTACAACTTCCTGAAGACTTCTATAGAATAGACACGTAGTTTCAGTTCTACGTACCAACAAGCGACTACAGCGACAAACGGCTTCAACTAATATTCCATACAATGCATATCCAACGAAGAATCGAATAACTCAACCCCCAATGTCCATAAAAATAAAATTATTCTCAAAAGAATCCAAATTATAATTCTCAAAAAATACGGCCGATCGACCTATGGTCTGAAACTGCTTCAAGCGACCAAATAAGACAACACACCAAGATTACCTAATTACTTAGATTCGAAACGTTGACCAAAGCGACAGCGACCTTGACACACCCAAAATAAATTGTTCAGTTAGTGAAATTTTAATAAGAGACCTTGAGGCTATACAACTCATTATACATTGGAAGCATTTTTAATATAACACATTCTTAATGTAACAACTCGCAAGCATAATATCAAAAAAAAAAACTGCAATGCTCAAAAAAACGGAAAAAGGAAAACAAACCCTTAAAAGCTATTCCGGAATAAAGACTAAACATTAAAGTGATAAAAGTAAACTGACCAATAAATTTCAAAAATACAAAAAAAATTGAGAAAACTAATAGAAAACAAACCAAAAATCATTTAAAAACTCGTGTTATCTGATTATCAATATCATTCATGTCCATTATTTAATAAAGGACATCCTTAATCTTGCCAATCTATCTCGATCCTGAGTTCTTTTAATGTCATTAGTCAACCGTATACAACAAATACAAACCATATTTTTAAGTGAAACAGGCTTGTATAGAAACGTTCAACTTATATCTCAAGAAAATGCAAATAATGTTGTCTAAATCCCTAAAAGTACAACAATAACGAATATATTTAGAAAACTTAAACAGAAATATATAAGGTCTCCCAATAAGAATGTCCTGATGTTTTTTTTTAACGAAACGGTAAAAATTGCTGTAAATCAAAAAAAGAAAAGTTTATTGCAAAATATAATAGATAACAATTATGTTCTGAATAACACATCATTCAAATGTCCCCCTCTACTACGTTTGCAGGAGCGAATCCGATGAACCCAATTTTCGGTCACTTTATGCAAAATATCCGCATTAATCTCACGAATGGTGTACTCTATATTCCTCTTCAAGTCTTCAATGGATTGTGGTTTATTCACAAAGACCAATGACTTAAGATAGCCCCATAAAAAATAATCCAATGGTGTTAAATCGCAGCTTTTTGGAGGGCAAGCATCTGGTCGAAGTTGCTGAATTCTCCTGGGATCTCTGGCATCAAGAGAAATCAATGTTTCCGGGAACTTTTCCTTCAATAAATCAATGGTTGGGGCAGTAGTGTGACATGTGGCACCGTCCTGTTGAAAAAACATGCCATCCAAATCCATTTCATCCAACTGAGGCCACAAAAAATCCGTTATCATCGTTCGATACCTTTCACCGTTAACTGTTACACCATGTTCGAAAAAATAAGGTCCGATGATGCCACCATGCTATAAACCACACCACACAGTGACTTTTTCTGGATGCAAAGGTTTCTCAAGAATCTCATGTGGATTATTTTCACTCAAAAAACGACAATTTTGCTTATTCACAAAGCCGTTTAACCAAAAATGAGCTTCATCGGAAAAGATTATTTTTTTGAAAAAATCGCCATCATTTTCGAGTTTGTCTAGAGCCCAATCAGCGAACAAACGACGCTTATGATGGTCAAGTGGCTTCAGTTTTTGAGTCAGAACAATCTTGTAAGGGTGTAGGCCTAAACATTTTCTCAGAATTCGCCAAGTTGTCATTCTGGCGAGTCCAAGTTCCTGAGAACGACGATTTACGGACACATTTGCATTCTCCGCTACACTGGCTATTACAGCAGCAATATTGTCCTGAGTTCTTGCATTTCGGCGTCTAGTTGGTGGTTTCGTATCCTGCAAAGTAAATTCACGTTCAAACTTTTCCACGATTCGACGAATTACACGCACATCAGGACGATCATTTGGTCCATAACTTTCACGTAATGCACGATAGGTATTCACAAAAGAACGATTATTAGCATAAAATTTTAGGATAATTTCCAAACGTTGTTCAAGCGTATATCTTGCCATGGTAATTTGTTAGAGTATACTAAATACAAACGTCAAAAGTGACAGTTCCATCATTTTCAAAATGGCCGCTAAGACATTTCAAAAACAGGACGTCCCTATTGGGAAACCCTGTACATCAGATAAGTTTGGATAGGCGTAATATATGAAAAATCGAGGTATATTAAAAAATGTAACAAAAACCTCGTACACAATTGGATAAATAAGAATCAAAAAGATAAAAGAATTAATTAAGGACTTAATTAATGTTTACATACGCAACAGGCTACGCCGGTCCTGTGTGTCAATCACAAAAACCGGACTTTACCAGCTTTGTGAGAATTGGTTTAATAGGGTTTCGAATCAAAACAGATTTATGACGAAATAATGTTGCTCGATTGTATAACAACTGTCTTTTAAGGCATTTGTTCTAATTTAATATCTTTTATTGATCGATATCGACATAGAGTCGCGGAGTCGATATTACAGGTAGATAGAAGGAAAGGTTAGTAATATTTATTACGGATGACACTTTGTGTTTTTCCGATCGAACAATTTCTCGAATGGGAAGATGGAGAAAACATATTGTTGTCCAGTTTAGATGTAGCAGTTGTTCTTTTAAAGGAGTGGCTATATGAAGACAATTAAGGTATTGATAAAGAGAAAAATGAAAGTAGGTTTCAAATAAATATATTTACATCAATAAACTTGCCTATATATCATTTGTGAAAGTATATTTTTTGAAAAAAACCAAATTATTGTTGTTTTTCTAAACGTAATTTGAAAATGATAGATGTCGATTTTAAATTCGTATTTTTTCTTTGCTATTACGAGATTTCAGAAACGAAAAGCAGACGTGATAAGTGCGTAAATTACAGATCTATTTCTCTTACCTCACATCTCAGCAAGATAATTCTACAAATATACAAATAATTAATGAGAGGCTGAACATTTCCTCCGAAAAGAAATAATAAAGAAGCAGGCTGGATTTGCCAAAGGTAGAGGTACACTATTAGAACAATTTTTGAATATAGAATAAATATTCAAAAAGTCAAGAAAATTAAATATATCGTTACACTTCTACTTCAAATGGCATCATTTATGATATTAAAAGAAGTTGATGTACTGCAGCACCTAACTTCCCTTACTTCACTGAGTTATATACCTAAGCATACCACGGATTTGGTAAAGTTTCTTGACAAACTTTCAAAATAAATTTCACCTATAACAAGGCGTCAGATAAGGATGTATACTATCTCCACAACTATTTAAGATTTTGTAACTTCGGAAACCTTTTTTGGATTGTGCTAGAAAGATCACCAATGGCGTCACTGCAAACGGCAGCTAGATGGTTATTGGAGAGCGAGTCGGGGATTCGAAACTAGCTTTTGGAACCGGGAATTGATCCAACAGAAGAAAGATAAGATAGATTAACAAAGGTAGAGAAATAGATAACAAGAGAGATGAGTAAAATTACCAAAGATAAGAGAAGATGAGAAAAAGGGCGCACAACTTAACTTTTTGGGGTTACAAGAGAAAAATTAAGAAACCTTATAAACGAAAAGAGATAAGGAGAGATAATAAGGTTCTGGGACCAAATACAAGAAAAGATATTTACAGTTAATTATTAAATAAAGGTGGTCAACACTCTACATAAACAAATAATAAATATTATGTTCAGTGGAATTCGTCCACCTACTTACCTACAAATATATACAGCCTGATCTTTCTCCTGGTCAAAGATATCGTGATAGTTAAATATGTTTATTAGCAAATATTCAGAGATACTCTATTAAAAAAAAAAAAACAAAATATAATCAATAACTGAATCACCAGACGGGTAAATTCCAAAAGCAATAAATACAAATAAATCTACCGTAATATGTAAAAAACGCATAATCTTTTAATATAGTAGACATAGACACATGCACATATAAAAAAATATAACATTAATAAAACTTGATGTTTAAAAAAAATCCAAAAGATTAGATCATATTAATATCTCTCCTTAATGCTTTAGGCTTATCACGAGATAATTGGCTTTAAAAGTAATGATTTATAGCAAGTACAAAATAATACTAAATAATTTACAATAAAGTTGCAGAAGCACACAGACAAGATTATAAAAATCGGTTTTACTAAAAATTAAAATAAAGACCAACTCGTACTTGGTTCACAAGAAGCTACTCTCACAGCTTTTATTTAAATAATGAATTTTTGGTAATAATATTTGTTAATGAAAAGATATGAAAGTTAATGAAAGTTGGAATCAAGGAATAGAGGAATTGATTGCATCGGTATTTAGCTTCAACCAAAAATCAGGAAAATGTTGTAGAAAATAGACAGTCGATTACTCTACTTTGGAGATAATTGAAGCTAATACACTTCGCTCCAAAATTAACGCATAATTTTAAAATTCTTATTTTGTGTTATAATGAAAAAATTTTTGTTTGTCCTTTTCTGCTTTATGGTTGTTTTAGAACATCTTAAATAAAAAACTTTTCTTTTTTTACAAAAAATGTATTGAAATTAACAACATAACATCATAAATATAAACATCTAAACAAACAACTGACCTAAACAAACCAACATTATAAATTAATGACGAAATTGAAATTTTTAAAGTTGAAGAAAATACTAGTACCGTGTACTAGTATCGAGTATTGCCTCCTTTAGTAGTTATTACTGCTTGACAACGATCTCTCATACTGAGAATAATCGTTCGATTTCTTCTTGATCAATTTGATCCCAAATTTCAACCAACCGCAAAAACAGCTCACCTAATGTGTTTGGTGCATTAGGTAATTGTCGTAGTCGTCTGCCTATGATGTCCCAAACATGTTCTATTGGGTTGAGGTGAGGACTTCTTGCAGGCCAATCCATGGCAGGAATTCCAACCTCCTAACGATACTGCTCCACAATTCTTGCCGTGTGTGGCCTGACATTATCTTGCATAAGCATGGAATTATCCCCAATAAATGGTGCAAATGGCACGGCATGCTCTTCTAAATTGTCTGTTATATACCTCTGCGATGTAAGCCGACCGCGATCTATTCTAACTAATTCCACAGTAGCCTCTACATTAATCCCACCCAACACCATTAACAAGCCGCTGCCATACTGTACAGTCCCTACGGCGTTACACTGTGCTTAGCGTTCCCGAGGCCTTCTGCACACTCGGTTTCTCCTGTCATCAGAAAAAAGACAGTACCCGGATTCATCGGTGAACAATATTTTTCCCTAATCGTCATTATTCCAATCCACATGTTCACGGGCAAAATGCAATCTTTGCCTTCTATGGTCTCTGGTCAACAATGGACCAATTGGTGCCCTTCCAGGGTGTAGGTCGTTTTCTGCAAGTCTTCTTCTAATCGTATTTTGGCTGATTCTAAAGTTATAACGATCCAAAAAATTCATTTTGTAGAGAAGTACTGATAACAAATATTTGTCTCAGTGTACGAAGTGTCAAAACCGGTCTTGATTAGGAGTTGTAACCCTTCTACGGCCTTGACCGGGTCTTCCCGAGTTACTTCCAGTAACAGAAAAACGTGTTAACAGTCTTAAAATGGTTGACTGGGTGACGTTAAAACGTTCAGCGAGTTCCACTTGAGTGTATCCTTCTTCGAGAACAGTAACGATTCTAAAACAGTCACTTTCTGACAAATTTCGATTTTCTTGCTGCTGGTGGTTCATTTCAAAGAAATAACACTTAATAAACTTGAAAAACTCCTTTAAACGTTCAGCACAACGTAATCCAACTCAACTAAATTCGAAATAAGATGAAGCACAATTAGCATGTTTTTAATTTTTTTGCAAAAAATGGTAAAAACATCAGCGTTTTTTACCGCTTTCGATTAATTTTACAATATACCGGGGGTAACAATAATATATTACCACCAAAATCAAAACGTTAAAATTATTGAATTTACCAGGGTTTTTAAAATTATGCGTTAATTTTGGAGTGCAGTGTATTAATAGTAAGACAGACCACTTACAGTAACTATAGATGATGTTGCTTCTTAAATCGCACTGAATTTAAACTGTACTCAACTTTAGTATCAAACACTGAAGTTAATTTATATCGTATATTTGATCTATTCGGGCGTTAGATCAAACTACTTGATTTACAATAGTAGTGTATATAGTGTAAAAGTGCTCTTTTTCTCAAATTGGATAAACTATTCCCTAGAATCATCCCCACTTAAAGAACTCCCTCTTAACATGAACCGACTTATATTCATTTTCGGCGTATACACATAAACATAACGGTATTTTTTAAAAAGGGAAGCAAAAAGGCAAACAACTGTACCATATTGAGGGAAATGTTCTCTTTGAATTACAGCTATTTGTAAGAAGTTTAACAAATTTTATTACTCTCTTCCTAACGCTATAACAAGGAGGCCTAAATGTCCTTTGTTTCCAAAAAAAAATGACGATTGCTCTCAAATTTCTAACAAAGTAGCCATCAAGTAATCTGCACGTGTCAGTACTTTTTTTTACGAAATAAAAAAGCTGAAAGATATCGAAGAATTAGGTCTATAAAGATACAAAATCTAAAGTACCGTTACTTCTCATAAAGGACTATATCGGCACCTCTCATTCGTTTCGGCGAGGTGCAAAAGGGAGAAAGGCAAAAATCATCGACCCAACCGAAGACGAAAGTGTGGAGTATCCACATTTTTTAATATTAATGTTAAATTTAATTATTAAAATAGCAGCTTAAAAGTAACTTAGATTTAGTTCAATACCATATACGTAAATTATAATCAAACAATAATGATAAACAATGCGTAAATTTACAATAGGAAAGGCATATACTTGGCCTTGTAGAATCAGCGTATTTAAGCCACTTACGGTTTTACGATTATATATAGATATGATTTATTAGTTCTGTGTTATTATTAGTAGTGTAGACACCGACAATGCTCGACCTGACCTGGGACATATGTTAATTGTTAAGTTATCAATAAAGATTTCAAAATGACCATCTCTATTTTTTTTGAAAGTGCAACATGAAGAATCGGTTGGGTTAGTCGTACCAGGAGCTGACACCACACCAAACTATCATAATTCGATGGATAGGGAGTCTTTAAAAAAATGGGACTTCGAAAGTTCATACTAATGCCGAAGGAATCATCTAGATATTATGGATTATGCATCAACCATAGTTCCCTAGTGGAAAAATTACTTAAACCTTCCTAAACAAAATTCCAGTCAAAAGAATTGATACAAGTACGAAATATAAACAGTCTGCTTTAAACATTGTAAAAAGCGCAGTAGACAAATATTTGAATTTAGTTTCTCCAACTAAGAAATCTTTAGATTTCTTTCTACTAATTTTGATTAAGAAATAGACATTTTAAAAAAGATTCCTGCAAAACAGGGCTATTAAGTGTTTGTCGTCTGAAGAAGCTACAACACGTCAAGAACGTTATAGATGAACTACTACAAGAACATGGACATCTGGTTTTACAACTACCTCCATATCAGCTAGTAAAATCTTTTTAATTGCACTCTGTGTTCATTCTCCCAGGTAAGTTTACATATTTGTGATTTGCCGTACTCTATGGTTTTGATGTAAGCTTTCTTAGAGTGCCGTCTCCCTACGGAGGTTGGCAATCATAATGGCTATTTTTATTTTAGAACTTGCTGCTCTAAACAAATCAATCGATCAGCATTGGTACCAATCACGTAGATTCTTTAACCATGAGTTCTGCCTTCGGCCAACAGATCTTCTTCCTTGAATCTTTCCCTGTATTATCAGTCTCAAAATTTCATATTTTGGTCCCCTCATCACGTGGCCTAGGTATTCCAGTTTTTTGGTTTGTATAGTGGTGATTAGTTCTGTTTCTTTACCAACCCTCTCCAGTACTTCTTTATTTGTAATTCTATCAGTCCATGATATTTTCAATAATCTGCGGTATAACCAGAGTTCGAAGGCCTCGACTTTTTTTAAATTACATTTTTTTAATGTCCAGGTCTCAGCTCCATATAATAATATTGAAAATATATAACAGCGAATGGTACGTAGTCTGATCTCCAAATTTAGATTTTTGCACGTTAGGAGTGGCTTCATTCGTATAAATGCTGATCTGGCAATCTCTATTCGCCTGTTTATTTCTACAGTATGATCAATGGTTTCATTGATCAAAGTTCCCAAATACTGATATTTTTCTACTTGTTCTATCACGTTACCATTTATTGTCAATAGGGGATGTATATTTTGTGGGCTTTTTGTAATCAGCATGTACTTCGTTTTTTTAGCGTTTATAGTAATTCCCATCTCAGCACTATTTATACTCAAGCTTTAGATAAGATGTTGTAGATCCTCTATACTCGTTGATATGATCACAGTGTCGTCTGCATATCTTAAATTATTAATTAATTTTCCGTTAACGGTGACTCCCGCTTCGATATTATTGAGCGTGTTTTGGAAAATTTCTTCAGAATATAAGTTAAACAAAAGTGGTGATAACACACATCCCTGTCTAACTCCTCTACAAATCCTCATTTCTTCTGAGTGTTGCCCATCAGTTTGAACTATGACACTTTGGTTCCAATATAATGTTTGCACTATATTTATGATTTTACTGTCAATGCGCTTGTTCATAAGCATTGATATTAGTTTTTCATGTCTTACTTTATCGAAAGCTTTTTCGTAGTCAACGAAGCACAAGTGTAGATCAACATTTACATCCCGACATCGTTGAATTAATATGTTGATGGCAAATAGTCTTTCTCGAGTACCCATTTCATTTCGGAACCCGAACTGCGTCTCGCTAATATCCTCCTCTAGTCTTTCGTATATTCTCTTATGTATTATTTTTAGCAGAACTTTTAAAGTATGACTCATGAAGCTCAGTGTTCGATAATCAGAGCACTCTTTTGCTGCTTGTTTTTTAGGGATGGTTATAAATGCTGACTTTAGCCACTCCTGTGGTATTATTCCCGTATCGTACACCGTGTTGAATAAATCTGCCAATACTTCCAAATTGTCCTCTTCCACTAGTTTTAACAGTTCTACTGGTATTTCATCTAATCCAGCTGCCTTATTGTCTTTAGAGTTTTTGATAGCATATTTGATTTCATCTATCGTGATCTTCTGTATCTCCAAAGGATTTAATTCTTGTATATTCTGCATTTCACCTCTTTCATCTTGGAAAAGTTCTCTAACGTACTCCTCCCATTGCCTTAACTTTCCAGTCACTTCTCTAATTTTTTTGTGCATATTTCTCATATCATATTTTGTTTCTAGTTCTTCTATCTCTTTACATTGCTTCATCAAATAGATTTCCTTAGCTGTTTTGATTTTTTCCTTAATTATTCGTTGTATTTCTTTATACTTCTGTAGATCTTTTCCTTTATATTTCCTTCTTTCTTCCATCAGTAATAGTATTTCTTCTGTCATCCAGTGTTTTTTAGCCTCTGATTTATGTTCTATTAAACTTTCTTGAGCTGAATGTAAGCTTTATGCTTGTTTAACCTAACCCTCAGTAGTCTTGTGGTTTGTCCCACATAAAAATTGTTGCATTCACGGAGATTTTATAGATCTCCCTTGTGCGTTGTTATATTTGGTATTTCACAGAACAGATATCAGTGTATAAGTTGTTTTAAATGTTGTGATGTACTTATTTCCTTTCCATTTTAATTTTCTGATAAAATCTTGACATATGATATTGTCGTCATCTTTAAATCTCTTCTTGTGAGTGTCTGAATTACTTGTGTTGTTTTTGATTCTTTTTTTCAATCTTGTAAAATTCCTTTCCCTTTTCCCTTTCCCCCTTGTTTATAAATGACAATCGGTAATCACTTTTTGATTTGTTTATTTTCTTGAAATGCATTTATATTACAGCAGGTGATTTGGGCTCTACAGTGATAGAGTGATTTGATAATTCCCTTTTTGATGTTTACGTTGTGGTTGGGGTGGTAATTTAAATAGCTGTTGGAGTGGGTTGGTTTTCTGTAGACTTTGAAAATCTAGATCATCTAAAAAAGGAAGTGAATTAATGTTTTCTTTTTCCATAGTGAATTTGATGGATTCTTACTTAATGTTAGTGTCCATCAGATTATTATATTTATCATAATTTGCATTTATCTTGTTTTCTGTTCTAACTTCCCATTGATGTCTTTCATACTAGCAGAGTAGTCTAAACGTTAACTTTGACACTTTTTTAAAATTTTTAACATATTGATTTTAATAAGTCAATTAATATCATAAATTCTTTTCCCTTTTTGGATTTCCCATTTATTTACTAACTGAGCCCCGTTAAAATAATTTTAAGATAAGTAAAAGAAAAAAACTTTTAGTCAAAGTGAAAAAACAGAGTAAAACTGAAAATGCCTATTAATTAAATGTGTAATTAACTGTACTTTTTGACACAGGCTACTACTATTATTTTATATATCATAACTAATTTATTTGATTCATTCAAAAAATGGTTAACTTTATATGGCGCAGTCACCAAAATTTAGAAAGTTTTCGCCGCCCAAATTAAGAAGTTTATTCACTTGGTTTAACAATTAGATGAATGGAGGTATTTGCTATATTTCCATTTCTGTTGATTGCTTTTTTAACTTTTATGTTTATATGTAAAAGTCATCATTTTAACCAAAAATAAATTGTCATACACTAGATTCTCAAATCAAAATAAAGATCTTAACTTACCACAATTTTGAAATTACTTTCATAAACGTCAAATATGTATTTTTAATTAAAATTGTGATGTATTTCCCTTAAATTCAGTAGTTAAGGCAAATTAATCTAGATGCACAAATATTTTAATCCTAGTGTTGTATGAGACTTGTTTTCATTTCAAGAGTCTGCTGATTGTTCTGATAATTCATTTTTGTCATGGTTAATTCCAGGAGCATTTTATTTTACTGATACGAAGACTCCTATGTCTTTTGTTTACTTAAAGGATTATTTTAAGTCAATTTTTAACCTATACATTAAATAACTTCATATATGAACTGATTATCGATTCCACCAGTTGCTTCGGGCCACCCATGGTCACATTTATAGACCACTTAGGCAGTATAATTTTTCTATTTTAAAATAAATTCTGTATAAACTTAACTTAAATAGATTAACTACTACCACAACTACTATTCCTGAAATATAGTAGAAAGTTTTGCGAATTCTTTTTGATCGGCAACACTGCATCTTTGAACGGTACTCAACAGCCTACAAGTAATATCAGCAAAAGTGATCGATATAGGAAAATTGCGTAGGTACAAAAGATTATTCACCAGAAATATTGATAGATAGATAACAACTAGTAATAAAGCACATACTAAAGGTGGGCACTAACTGCATAACGGGTACAAAAATTAAACAAATTCAAATTTAAACATTTTAAAATAAAATTGGAAATATGTACAATATCGAGACTAATAACATAAAAAGGTATTATCATTGTTGTAATCTTAATCTTTTGTGATGTTTTGTCAACATTTTGTCATATTTTATTGTTTTGATCTAATTTGTTGTTTTCCTTTTTTTAATTAAATGTTACTCTCTTGCTTCTAATGTAATTTTAAATGGTTATTCTAAGCATATACTCGTATCCTATATATACATGAATAATTAATTCCAATATCTGAGCTTTAATGTATCCTACTATATTGTTTCATACAGCAAAGCTGCAATTAAGTCTCTAAGGTCTACAACAAAAAAGTAATTTTGTTATGGGTACCAGGGCATAAAGTATTTGCTGAAATTATGCTAAAGTAAGAGCTAGATTCCTTTTATTGGACAAGAAACAGTCCGAAAATAAAAGAAGAAACTTGATGTAGCCTACGGAGAAGAAATTCCAGACCAAAGATAAGAACAACGATTAATCTCCTGTTTGTTTTGCAAAAGTACCCTTCGAGATTCAGAGGATTGTATTTAGCGTATTCACAGGTTGCTATTTCTGGATACTGCTCAAACAGATACCATTTATGTAAAACGGTCAAAGTGGACTGATCAATGTGCAGATTTTGTGAAAATGAATAGAGAAGGGCTAAAATAATGTCAGCAACTAATTGGTATTAGCTTTTCAACGCCATAAACACCTGCAGTAGACCTTTTTACAATTACAACCTGATCAGATACCAAACGTACCAAAATATTAAAAACATATGAAAGGCTTTTTGGACACTAACGTAAATAAAGGTTACAAAAAAAAAACTTTAGGATTACAGTACAGAAAGGACTACAAGAATGAACATCTCTCTTGAAATCTACAATCCTAATATGTTTCCTCTATCAAGATTTTTATTTTATAATATCGCCTTCTTTATTTTACATTCCACTTTTTACAAACTTTTGTTTTTACGGTCACCATTGCTATTATGTATGTAATTGAGTCTTCTTGAGTTTACTTATACTATATTATTTAATTTTTTAAAGTTTCTTCATTTCTTATTATTACCATAAGTCTAGTTTTTATCCATTAGTAATGCCATATTTATTTAAGTTTTACGTTTTTTTTACATTTATATTATTCTAACACGTCTTTGGCTTCTAAAATAGGCTTTCTTTTTCTTACTGCGCCGTCTCCTTCCAAAACTTGGCGATGTAAATGGCAAGTGTAGCTTTGGAAACTGCTGCACAAGAGATTTCTGTGAACGAGCGGTCAAAACAACTCCTTAGGTCTTTTAGCCACGAGTTCTGGCGTGTTCAAACTGATTTTTTGCCCTGAACTTTACCTTCCAATATGATTTGGAGTAATTCACATCTTTCACCTCTTAACACATGACCCAAGTATTGTATTTTTCTCTTTTTGATTATGCTGAGTAATTCTTTTTGTTTACTCATGCGCTGAAGTACCTCACCGTTGGTATATATACATATACGTATATATAAATTAAGGATCACTCGAAGAGTGGTGGACCAAACATCCATTGGATGTTTGGTTTTTCATATTTTTCATATATTCATATTGGATGTTTGTTTTAGATGAACTGATGATGCTTTCTGATTAGAAAGCGAAACGTCTTCAATAAATAGATGAAGTAGCCATCTTCTTTGTCTTTTTATTCTCCACTTTTTAAACCGAAAAACTCACCACTCTTCGAGTGATCCTTAATTTATATTGGATTGGTGGTCGTACTCCTTTTCTCTATACGTATATATACATTTCAAAGCCACCTTCTTTTTTCTGTTTCAGAGTCCATTTTTCAACTTTAACTTCAGAATTTCGATCATTTTTGATGGTTAACGCAGTCAAATGCTTTTCGATAATCAATAAAACATGCATAGACATCTAAATTCATGTCTTTTCATCGTTGTGTTAACACATTTAAGCCAAAAAATTTTCTCATGTTCCCAATCCATTTCGAAATCCGAATTGGGTGTCACTCATCTGAAACTCGAACTTTTTGTAAATTTGTGTATGAATTATTTTGAGAAAAGTTTAAATAGGCTTTAAACATATTTGTAACACTCACCTTCTTTAAGTACCTTCTACTATCAAAGATTGCTAACAATATTGGCAAATTTTCACCTGTCTTGGACCTTCCTTAGCAAATTGTTTGAACCCAATTCTTTCCAATTTTGTATGTTCTTAAGCCAGGAGCACTGTCTACGTTCTAGTCCTAATTTACCTTCGATCGTACTCTCTAGTATGAGTTGAAGGAAGTGGTATATAATATTTTAATGATTTCGATTAGCTCACGTTCTCTGCCTATTCGACGCAAAGATTCCAACTTAATGGTTTGGCAGTATTCGTTTATGTATCCATATTTCAAATGCCTCGAGCCTATTCAGACTGCTTACTTTTAGCGTCCACTTTTCAACTCGTGTTTTACAAAATTATGTTTTATTTGGATATTGAGCGATCTATTGTTTAGGAGGCTATTAATTTTTAAAAAGTTTACCTTGAATATTTCAATCCGGGCGTTGATTTTCAAGTCAATAAGATTCTCAATTGATCCAACTGCCCAAGTACTTGGAAACTTTAGTTATTTCTGTTCCGTATACATTTACATGTACCAGTTAATTTGGATTTCGATTTACCACCAATATCGTTGTTTTTCTGTATTAATTTTTAAGTCAAGTAGATATTCCTAAGCTAATTTTTCGTTAAATAAACGCTGCAATTCCTCCGAACTGTCTGCCATTATAACTGGGTCATTGGCATATCTTAAGTAATTTATTCATATTTTACTCACTTTTATGTCATTTTGTATGCCTTCGAGTGTGTTTTTTGGAATACCGTCTTAGATATACTTATTATCGTTAAAAAGTTCTAAATTATTTACGAAAAAATCACATTAAGTCACAAACGTGAAAAATGTATATAATTTATGAAGAACGGATGCAGAATGAGGAAATAAATAAATATATCAACAATACATTCACAACACAACACAAAATCTAAATTTGTATATACTATCAATAAAAAATATTAATACAAAAGTAAAGTTTCCATTGCCAGTGCGCAAACAAAGTAAAACCGATTATTGAAGTAACACAGTGCTTAACACCTAATAGGCACTGCACTTGCCACAAGTATTTACTCGGTAAATTGGTTTGTTTTAGTTCCTAATACCGACTTCGTCCTCCTCTATTAGAAGGCAAAACCGGGCAAGAGGCAAATAAGGTAAACCGTCGTTCGTGTTGAATAGGTGGCAGCACCGCTGGAATGCGGGGTCAAAGGTGGAGATCTCTTCGTTCTGGCGTAATTAAGTCTCCCTGCGATCGTAGCGCTCCCTACAACTAATAGATATAATAACGGGGCGGGGAGCTAGGTAATTGCCAGGTACGGTTCTGATTTATACGTATACTCTCCGATGAGGAGGCCATGAGACCAACCGACTTCCATACTAACAACTACCTACCAGAATATTTTTTATTTGGTAAGTAAGCTCAAACTCGAGTTCGGTTTAGTCAAATACTGTTGTTGTTTACATAATGAACGTTACCGACCGTTTATTCCTGAATCAATGAGTTTCTTTAGATACCTATAAAATTCATAGATTTTGTATTAGTTCGTAGGTTGAATTTAGATTATATATATTTTCCAGATGATTAAAAAAATTGCAATAACTAATATTCATAGAATCTTTTTTATGGCTTAAAACACAAAAAGATGTCAATTTCGTTTGAAGCACTCATGTCATGTCATTAAGAGTGTTCAATGTTATTAATTATTATTGACAAACTTGTTGTGGTTTTCCACAAATTATAGTATCAGAAGCAGAATTTATTTGTATAAATATAATTTGGTAATAATATTTAAATTCAAATTGATATTCAGTGTTCATTACCATATTATAATTTTTAAGATCAAAGTGTGGTTAAAATAGATGAAAAATACTAGGTTAAAGTGATTCAAAATGTTAAATTTTAATAAAAATAACTTTAATGTCGTAGAAACGATCAATAATTACACATCTTTGAGAAACATGGAGGAAAATGAAGAATATACCAGGTACTAGAAGTAGAAAATAAATCGTCAATAACAAACCATGCAGAAATCTTAGAAAAAATAGCGGAAACATTCAAGTTAACATCCACAAATTCTAACTATGATAAAGATTTCCTAACATACAAATAACAAAAAGAAAATATCCCTATTAACGTAGTAAACAATAATGAACCTATAAATGCACTTATCACAATAAGAGAACTAAGAGAGATGGTAGATTATTTAAAGGACACATCCCCTGGTCCCGATGATATCCCAGCTTCTTTTTTAAAACACCTACCTGATGAAGCAGTAAAAATATTATTAAAAATATATAATCGTATATGGACCAAACATGAATTTCTCAATTTATGGAAGATCGACTACCGACAATTTAGTAGATGTAGAATCACATATACTTCATCTAATTTAGATAACGACTTACGTCATTATCTACGTCAGAGATCGAAGTTGACATAGTTGCCAAAGTATAAAAAAATCCTGACTCCGTTTTAAATCAAATAGATTACATAATTATTGCAAAAGTATTACCATCTCTTTACAACGACTATTTAAATTCTTACGTGACATTTTTGAAATAAAACACACTAATTTTGTTCTAAAAAGAACAGATTTTATTAAATAGTTGAAAATATAAAACAAGAGATATTCACTTTAAAATTCAAAATAATGAAGTACAAAAAGTGTCAACACCGCAACAGTCAAATAAGTGTTACCAATTTATGCCAAAATTTTACCTTCGTTCGATTACAGTTACAGTGTGATCCGAACAAATGTTCTTGATAATAACGCTTTATAATGCATTTATACAAATTCAATGAAACATATTATTGTGTATTTCTTTAGGTTAACATCAATAGAAATTTTTAAATATTATTTCTACGCGTTTATAATGAAATATGTCTAGTGGCTGTAATGCCAGTGTACTCGGTAAAGTGATTATAAAAAAGAACACACCTACACCCTAAATATTTTGTGTTCGTATCATGTGACGTCACAGGCTATGACGCCGATGACGTGCATCGTTATATAAATTAGATGAAGTGTATTAATAACGCAGTCTACAACAACCAAAAATGTATTACAATTTATTTTGATTTGCACAATGCATTAATATGGCTTGGCATCACAAGATAATAATTTCAACTGGAATCATGGGGTTATCAAGGAAATATACTTGCCTTTATTAAAAATTTTCTACTAAATAGAAATTTCAAGGTAAAAGTAAACGGTCTTCTATCTAATGTGAGATATCAAAAAAATGGTACACCTCAAGGCTCGGTAATCAGCCCAACGGTTTTCCTTATAGCTATTAATGATATAATCAAATCAATGAACAAACTAATTCAAGCAAGATTGTATGCGGATGATCTTACAATATTCTTAAATGGAAACAATATACAGAATATTTCCAAATTACTGCAAGATCAACTCGATAAATTTATAGCATGGTTTAAAAGGAGTGGTTTTCAGTTTGCTTCATCTAAAACTCGCTGCATCACATTCTCAAAGAGACCAAAACAGATAAAATAAATACCTACTTTAAAACTTTGGGGTCAAACCATCGAGCAAAAAGACAAAAGAGGGAATCTAATCGTTATGAAAAGGAGACCAAAAAAGTGGCCTCTGATGGCGGACATATCCGGAAATGCAAAGGCGCTAAATTTAAATTTTCCTACACTTATTAACAATAGCTATAAAATATTTTTCAGACGAGAAAACTTTAATTAAATATTAACGATAATAGTCTAAAAAGTGACACAATTGGTAAAAAACTTCAATATAAATAAAATTTCATGTGACAGTTGGGCCAAACAATAACATAACCAAACTAAATTTGATTTCTTAAACAAAGAAAGAGACTGTCTTTCCTTGTTTAAAGTGGCCTCTCAAGATAGCACTTCCTGTCTAACAATATTTTTGTCCCCACTACCTTTACATTCCCTCTTTTGTCTTTTTGCTCGATGGGTCAAACACTTGAATATGTAAATACAATTAAATAAACAGGTTTAATATTTGATCAAGCTCTAACCTGGAAGGACCACATCAAATATGTATCAGCTATATATCAAACAAGACTAAATCTCTTGAAATATCCACACTTACTCGTCTGCTTCAACAAACTCTAAAAGTTTTAGACACCATTCAAAATAACGTCTTAGAATAATAAGTGGTGTATTTAGAACAACCCTTATCTTAAGTCTTCAGGCCAAACTCGGTGAACTACTATTAGATTTAAGAACACAGGAATTAATGCTCTCTTATGCATAGAAGCGGTACTCTTTACAATATCACCAAACCATTCGCTGCTCGAATATTCAGCACGCAAAAATCCACATTGCCTTTTACAAAAGATGCAGACGGATCATAAATAAATTAATCCTTAAAGTCCCCGAAATATATCCTAGCAAAATGCCAACTTGCCCTCCTTGGCTAATATTTTCTCCTCGCATAAATTTTGATCTATTATCAGAAAATAAGAAAGAAAGCAATCGTTATCTAATTAATTCTCAATATCAAACCTTAAGTTCTCAATTTTCTTCCTTTAAATAGCTATTCACAGATGGATCTAAAACAGAACGTTGTGTAGCATCTGTCATTGTAACAAAGGATGAAATAAAGAAATATAAACTAGCGGAGACTAATACTATTTTAACAGGAGAACTTTTTGCAAATACTCACTAAGTTCTCTAGAAATCATCTCAAAAATCTATTCTTCCCATCCTGTGGCCAAAGTCATTAAACAAGAATTGCACAACCTAAATCACATTGCTAAGAAACATTGCTTTCCTGTGGCCATCTCATATTAGAATCACGGGAAACGATCTGGCGGATAAATATGCGCACGAAGCCGTAGAGGACACAACTATTAAGTTGTGTCCAGCGACAGATCTCAAATCATATTTCCACACAAAAATAATCAACATATGGAATAACAGATGGCACAAAAAGCAGGCAAAATTACTTGGGATAAAACCAATATTTCAACCATGGTCTGATAGTTCACCAATCGTTTTTCTCAGGTTACCATCACACGACTGCGGCTTAGTTATCGCCTTACGCATGGACATCTGATGACAAGGGATCCCAAACCGGAGTGTTGTGCTTGCGACACCTCGCTAACAATAAAACACCTTCTAGTGGAGTGCCCGTTACACAATGCGGAAAGATGTAAATTCGAAATCTCGGAGAATTTGAGAGAACTATTCTTAAAGTGCGGTGCCAAAGTGATTATCCAATATCTAAAAGCAATAAACTATTTATACAAAACTTAATTGTTACACTATTCAATTATTGTTAATACTTTTTCTTTTTCCGCTAATAGCCTTACAGGCTGATGCGAGTTTGTTAATAAAAAAAAAATAACTTTAGTAACCTTCTTAAAATCTCGAAAAATATTTCTTATTAAATATTCTACATTTCTAGCAATTATTTGTTCAAATCACATTATTAATGTTAAACTTTAAAGAATTATTTCGATGTACGTCGATTCAATCGAAAAACTACCCTATGCGTATAATAAATACTAAAGAGTCTCGACAAACCCAGGACATATTTACAGCCCTTCTATGCAAATCTTTTGAGACAGTTCAGCAGATGGTAAGTCGAACAAATGAAGACGTTAAGAAATGTTTCAATTGAATTTGTGGTGAATTCATTGCCCCGCTGGCACTTTATTCCACTCATCGTGAATATATCAAGAAATGTCACACGAATAAATCTCCTGCTTGATATGGGCATTTCTTGATGACCATATTTCTGCGTGTACGTCAGAAGTGACTCTACGACAGTTAACTTCTATGTCGGAGGATTTTATTTACAAAGGAAAAAATACAAATCTTAGATTCGTGGCAGTTGTATGTTTACCAAAAGACTAAAAAATAAAAAATTCTCATAGTTTGATTATACTCATACAAGTATTATATATATATATATATATATATATATATATATATATATATATATATATATATATATATATATATAACTATTAAGTTCTATCCAAAAACTCCAGCGACAGATCTCAAGTCATATTTCCACAGAAAAATAGTCAACATATGGAATAGCAGATAGCACAAAAACAGGCAAAATTACTTGGGATAAAACCAATATTTCAACCATGGATAGTTATACCAATCGTTTTTCTCAGGTTATCATCACACGACTGCGGCTTAGTTATAGTCGCCTTACGCATGGACATTTGATGACAAGGGATCCCAAACCGGAGTGTTATGCTTGCGACACCACCTCGCTAACAATAAAACACCTTCTAGTGGAGTGCCCGTTACACAATGCAGAAAGATGTAAATTCGAAATCTCAGAGAATTTGAGAGAACTATTCTTAAAGTGCGGTGCACTTATGCACTTATATTTATATATATATATATATATATATATATATATATAAAAGACTAGGGAAGAAAACTCACACTGTTTGTCTCCTAGCTCCACCAAGGAAAGAAATCTAAACTACCAACTAACATATTAATCTAATAAGTCAATCATATTTTGTACTTAAATTGATACGTTTAACTAATAATATTAATATTATTAATAACACATTAATATAACTAATATTACGATTAATTTTTTCGCAAAATTGACAAAAATATTGGTTGCTGTAGTCTAAGATAAGATTTAATAAACAAACTAATTTAAAGTTTTACATTAGTTTAGATTAAAACACCTAACGCCACCTAGAGAAGAAATCTGAAATACCAACAACTCTGATAGACAAAATGTAAAATACTTATTTGCCGAATAAAAGTACCGAATAAGTTGGCTACATTGGGCGCCATGTCGTCTCAGGAAGAGAAGAACTCTTAAATTGTCCACTCTCCTGTACGCTCTGCTTAGGGGTTTCGTGTATAGTGTACAAAGTACCCCTTGGCACTTACCCAATGTATATTAGGATATGTCGGACTTGTCGAATTTCTTACATGTGAAATAATTTGTAGAAGTTGTAGAAATACAACAAGTTTGAGGTAGCAAAAACTAGCTACAGAGTCTAGAAAAGTGTGGTAGAACTGGGGCAGAGCCCCAACCGGCGACCCTCTAGAGTGTACAATGCTCTAGAGGGTAAGGCCGTGGTTAGTAGACTGATCCTGACTTGAAAATTGTGCAAATATTTATACACAATTTCCAAGTCAACGTGAGCGAGGCGATGCCCATTAAGTGCGTGCTATTGGTCAATAGACTAGGGCACTTGATGACACAATATTATACAAACCATCGAAAACATCTTCCACAATCGAATACTGGCAAAGATAAATGGAAAACTAGCACAGTGTATACCAGTAGAAAGCGGAGTCAGACAGGGTGACTCATTAAGCTCACTTCTCTTTAATATAATAATGGACGAAATAATACATGCAGTACGTAAAGGTCATGGTTACATAATGAGAAACAAAGAAATCCTAATACTATGTTATGCAGACGACGCCGCATTAATCGCCGAGACAGAAGACGTTCCAAAGATTAACACACATCTTTAATAAAACAGCCAAAAACGAAAACAATATGATATTATGAGCAGAAGAAACCAAATGTATGACATCTAGATAACAACGTCTACGATGTAAAATCGCAATTGATGGCAAAATAATAAAACAGGAAGCAAGTTTTAGATATCTGGGAATAGATATAACTAGTTACGGAGATGTTGAAGAAGAAGTACAACAATAATTAAAAGTAAGTAAAGCGATGGAATCTCTTCATGACACAATTAGGAAGAACAAACACGTAAGACAAGACAAAAAAACAAGAATGTATAAAGCAACAATTAGGTCTATATTAATACGACGAAGACAAGACCTGACACAGCTAAAAAGAGACGACTACGAGAAACAACAGAGATGAAAATACTCCTACGAATATCAGGGAAGAGTCTGTTGGATAGAGAAAGAAGCGACAACATAATAAGAGCATGTAATACAAAAGACATAAATGGACGCGTGAGAAAATGGAAACAGGAGTGAAGCGAACACATTAGTAGAATAGCAGTGGATAGGACAGAACGAATAGCACGAGAAATGGACGAAGAAGTATTGGCAGACCAAGATTTTTCTGGTAGAGATGGTGTGACAATTTAAACAATTTAGGAGGCTAATATTGAAGAAGAAACGGGCTTTACAGCTTACATATAAGAAGAAAGAAGAACAGGAAGAAATGTTACGGAGAAACCACAGAAAAATCATTAATATACATGTATCATTTTTTTATTCGTCATTAAATTTTTCTTTACATAATTTAATTTATTCCTGCCACCACAAAATGTATAATCAAAAGAAATATTGCAGTAGTGTGATTTCTTTGACAACTAATTAGATATTTGTGTGTTCCGAAATAAATTTTGCGTTTATCTTACAGATCAGTAAACGCAACATTGTTAAGAGAGACCAGACGTGGATGTTTCATTTTATTCTTAAACGAAAAAACGATCTAAACAGTGGAGTCATCTGGGGTCACCAGTCGCAAAGAATTCAAACGAAGTTTTGCTTGCAAATTCATGACCAATATTTTTGGGATTGTTAATTAGGTAATATATTTCGTGGAACCTAGAAAAAAAATCAACTCAGACAATTATTAAGAAAAACTATGAAAGCTCAGTTAACCCATTATTACCTAGCGTGTCATATATGATACAGAAAATTTTACGGTATTTAAAAATTTATTTTAGATTCTCTGAAAGGTTTAGATGTTTGCAACCACCATTACACATTAGTATTTTATGTTGCCAAACTGATGGTGTACACTTATTTCATATTTTGTGAAAGGTGTATGTACAGTTTAATAACCTAAAAAGTGTTGAAAAAATTGTAAGAATAAATATGGCCAGTTCTCGACCGTAAGTAAATAATTTCTATATTTTTCAATACTAACGTTTTATTTTTATTATGAGTATCAAATGAGGTATAAAGAATGGTATGATAACTGCAGTTTAGTTTAATTATATTTTGTAATTATTTTATAAGCCTGTGTTCATTAGCGTACCATATATGACACACCAGGCTAAACGGGTCTGTTTTTTTTTTAGTTTGACTCTTAAAGAACTTACGGACATCATTGAATCTGACGAATGGTGAGAAGACGATGATGTTTCTAAAATATATATAGCCCCACCGGACGAACACAATGTGTCAGATGAAGATTCAGCTGATGAAGACTCTGGAGGTTTGTTAGACAATTTGTCAAGTCATCAGTTACAAGCACAAGCCGAAGCTTATTCCGTAAGCGGTAGAAGGATAAGTTATAAACAGCATGAAGAAAATTTACCAACTACTTGTCACACTAAACAGAATAAAGAAAATATAATATATAATTGGGCAAAAGATACAGATTTCGCATGTACCCTGAGAAACAACAATTTTCCAGAACATAATTTTACACAATATCGAGATAAGGCTGCTGTTGATATTTTTGAACAATTTTTTGATGATGAAGTTATAGAATATTTAGTAAACGAAAGTAATAAATATGCGTTATTCATAAATTGTCCGAATCCAAAGATTACCTTGGGCGAAATGAGATGTTTTCTTGGTATACTCATTGTTTCTGGATATTGTGATCTTCCTTCTAGAAGAATGTTTTGGGATTCAGGTGAGGATGTAAGAATCAATATGGTCTATCAAGCTATGAGACGTGACCGTTTTGATCAAATTATGAGATTCTTGCACTGCAGTGACAATACAAACCTACATAAAGATGACAAAATGTGTAAACTTAGACCTTTGATGAATTTATTAAAAGACAAATTTATAAAATATTTTGTACCCGAAAGAGAAATTGACTATGATGAGTCAATGATTGAATATTTTGGTCTTCACGGATGCAAACAATATATCCGTGGCAAACCAATACGTTTTCGGTACAAAGTTTGGTCTCTCAACACTAAAAAAGGATATTTGATCAATTTTGAAGTGTACCAAGGATCCACTTCAAATGCCAATGCGGATGATCAAAAACGGTATGGTAAAGCAACAGCACCTCTCATATCACTTATAAATGATCTAGATATTGAAGTCAGAGAGCTACCGTTCAGATTTTATTTCGATAATTTGTTTACTTCTATGAATTTGCTTGCATACATGACAGAACATAATTACGGTGGAACTGGAACAATTAGAGAAAATCGCGTTCCTAAGACTTGCCCTTTGAAATCGGTAAAAGAAATGAAGAAGAAGATGGATAGGGGAACATACGACTACAGCGTATCAAAAAATGACTCGATTGCCATTGTACGATGGAAAGACAATTCCGTTGTCACTGTGGCATCTAATGTTCATGGGGTATTTCCTCTAACCTCAGCTAACAGATATTGTGCTTCTCAAAAGAAAAAAATAGCAATTCCACGACCTGACACTATAACCCAATATAACAACTACATGGGAGGCACTGATCAGATGGATGCTAATGTCAATGTGTATCTGATTGGAATTAGAGGGAAAAAATGGTGGTTTTCCATCTTCACGTGGTTATTGGATGTCAGCATTCAGAACGCGTGGGTTTTAGCCAGAAGTACTGGGAAAAAAATTTGCCAACTTCAGTTTAGAAGGGAAATAGGTCAATGCTACTTATCAAAATACACAAATCCACCTAAAGGAGCCGGTCGTCCTTCAACATCTGCTGGGATCTCTAGAGTTCACGAAAATATTCAGTATGATCGTTTTGATCATTACATTGAATACGTGCCTAATTCCAAACGAAGACGTTGTGCAGGGACTAATCATGTAGGCAGTGCCGTACGAACGCAGTGCCAAAAATGTGATATTGGGTTATTACTTGTTTTGCTTCCTTTCATAGAAAAAAATAGTTTATATTTTTTTTGTCTATTTTTTAAAAGTTTAATTTTCTTACGTTTAATTTTCTTTTTTAATAAATTTTCGAAAAAAAAAATGTTATTTAAACATACCTTAAAATCCTAGCGTTCCATATAAGGCACGGCCTCTAACTCAAAAAATATTTAAACAAATGAGCTTGTTTAAGTTATAAATTGCTTAGAATACGTGTCTCATGTGTTTATCTAAAATTTACTACTGTAACTTAAAAAAAATAATTCAGGCATTAATGGGTTAAGCTATCCAGAAACCGGCGATTACAACTGTTAGACAATATAACGCTGCTTTGCCATAACGCTCGACTTCACGACTCCCGTCTTTGGACCTAGCGTCTAATGACTAGTGGATAGGAATACTTGAGTGGCCAACGCTTCCTTAGCGACAATGGATACTTTTGGTTCAGAGGCAGAAGAAACTGATGTGACATATTATTACAATAATAAGGAGGGCCAAAAAATCCCTCTTCTTATTATTGTATTGCACTCTCGCTTGCATGTACGAGCTCCATAGCATCAAAAATCATGAGCATTCTCTTCTTTTTTACTCAACTTTCAAGTCGGCTTCCGTAATTGTATATCTGTTATCTGTATAACCCTTAAGTTTCCTTTACCACAACGCCTTTTCTGACTTATCATACCATGACCTTTCCAGGCCTTTCTCTTTGATCCCTTTCAGACACTTGACACTCAATGATATTTATTTTGGCGTTATTACTTTTAACCGGAAGTTTTTAATTTTTGAAATAATTTATGTGGTACCTAAACTTCGCCTAATATATTTATTTCTAATTTTATACTTTTGTGTCACAACAATCGTCTGGATCGGACACGCGTTTAGGATGTCTTCTGCGGTAGGTATCCATTCTCCTTAATTAGCGACGAATTTGGCATCTGTGCACTTCCTTTTTAATCATATCTAATAAGAATATCTGTTTAACATGAAAACGTTTACGTAAATTTCAATCCTCCGAGAACCCCTCTTTCATTATGTAAACAAACGACCGGTCGCTCTTCACTACGACTAACATAAAAGGATCTTAAAAATAATTACTTCTAATCACCTCGCCTGTTTACTAATAAGTCATGTTGTGTTTACAATTTATATATACAACATTTTCTAAATGCCACTCCTTTCTTGAGTATCTGAGTATTTTAATAAGAGTATTGTGGTGAGAGACGAAGACCAGCTTCCAATTACTCGACTGCATGAAATTCTAATGTTCTATTCAGGATGATACGTATATAGATTAGGTGTGTTTTTTTACACAAGTCTGTGAGGAGGTCTGAAAACAGTTCATGTTTGGATAAATTTTTACTGAGAGATTTATTTATGGTTTTTAACGAATTAATCTGTTTTAGTTAAATGATACAATTTTGTCGTATTTCAGTTACCGGAAAAAGTTTACAAGCCTCGCTCTGAAAAGATAAGTTTTCAAACCACAAAACTATGATTAACTAAAAACTCTTTTTGAAAATTTAAATTAATGATATTAACACTAAAATGAATCGTCTTCTTCTTCTTCAGCCTTCAATTATCCATTGTTGGACATAGGCCTCCTCCAATTGCTTTCACGCTTCCCTATCTTTTGCAATTCTCATCCACTGTTTTCCAGCTACACCTGTTATATCGTCTATCCATCTCTTTTTGAGTCTTCCTACGCTTCTTTTTGTTTCTCGAGGTCTCCAGAATGTCACTATATGTGACCATCTGTTGGTGTCTTGTCTTGCTATATGTGCTACCCATTGCCATCTCAATGTCTCTATTTTTCCCATGATGTCGGTTACTTTAGTTCTTCGACGTATTTCGGTGTTAAGAATTTTGTCTCTGAGGCTTATATTTAACATGGCCCTCTTTATGGCCCGTTGAGTTACCCTTAATTGTTCTGCCATTTTTCTTGTTATTGCCATAGTTTCCAACCCATAAGTTGCAACTGGTAGTATACAAGTGTCACAGGTTTTTCGTTTTAAGTGAATTGGGATTTTATTGTCTTTTAAAATGAAGCTCAACTAAAATGAATATCTCGCAAATATTCTACTGGATGAATTCTAAAGGCACGATTCACGTAGTTGGTAACTTATGGCGAAAATGTGTCGTTTTGCGAACCTTACGACATCACCTTCATTGACATTTGCTGCACTATTTCAAGATCACTTTTATTAATAAAGCAGCTTATGAATATGTATGTTATTATTATGAAAAACACTTTCTTTTTAATCAGATAAGCCTGTTTCAATTTTAATTTGATTTTATCGCTAGGTTATTGCAGTCTATTGACTGCTACTCACAATTGATCGTTTTCCTGTATCTAGGTAGTTTTTCAAGAGACTTCAATGAATATCTCTAATCCTTTTTAAACCGTTTTGGCCTTCTCTGCGTGCGGAGAACCATTGAGTATTCATTTCTTTAAATGTGTTTAGTTTCGGCAATATCAAGATGGTTACAAGTTTAATTAATAATTATTGAATATTCTTCGGTTCGTGGGTAATTTCGGAAAAAAAAATGGCAAAAGACACTTAAACCGCTAAGTCTTTGCTGCGATATAAGTGGCTGCAGCACAGAACACCTGTTTTGTAGACTGTCTTTCAATTCGTCTGACATTTGACCCATTCCCATAAAATTTGTTAGCCAACTTTTTACTGTCTCTCCCAAAGCTATTCACACTTCCTCAAGAATATCAACTAGTTCCATTGACCAAATATACCTTTTTTTATCTTTTAACATTCATCAGTTAATTTTTATGGTCCTTTCTGATATTTTGGTTTAGTTTCACTTTTTATGTCGATATCCAGCACAAGCAACTGATGTTGTCTCATAGTCTTACTAACTATTACCTTGCAGTTTTTATATTCACATATATCATTATTTGCTCTATGTTTGTTTATGTTTATGTCTTTTAACTGTGTAAACAACAAATTATAACAGCAAGATACAGAACAACTGCAGCAGTATTTCATAAGATCAGACCAAATTGTATTAACCATCAAAGTTCCAATCTTATAATGTGCAAGAACGAGAAGACTGGGAGAAAAACTGGAAAGATATCGGAGAAGATATCTCATGATGATGTCACGGTATTTTGTAACAACTTAAAATAACAAGACGTACTAGTAGGTATTAAAATTGTACAAACGAAAAAGGTAATTCACCTATAATGGTATAAAAAAATTATTTTCGATGAATATAGAGGAAAGAATGATTCTGCAAATTGTCTAAAGTAAAACTTATAATGCAAAACTTGTTAGGTAGGTACAGTTAATAGAAGATCAAGAATGTCACTATCACTTTCATTCAATAACATTATTTAATAAGTTTTTTCTTTCAAGAAAAATCAATAGACTCTAACTAAACTGTTTGGAAACTTTTGCTGAAAAAAATAAATAAGGTCCTAGAAGACGAACAAATACGTAGAAGATTGTGGTTCTATAAATGACATCAATTTGTTTTTTCATATACTTAGGTACTGATGACAGGAATAACGACACGTTAATAATACCAAATATCGAATATACTGCTGGAGTACCTAGCTATAATATCACTACAATAACCGATATAGTCAAATCCATCCACGTATCACTTCATGCGTACCGAAAACAGAGATGGCAACTGAAAGTACGTATAGTCCGAAGTTCTACAAATATTTTAAGTGATATAATGTGTATAAAATAGATTAGATTAGAAACTAGAACAGCTTTCGACCTGACACACTGCAACCTTTATAGACCTCTTGTGCTCCGCTTTGTCAATTGTCAAAACTTCTCATTTAGCCGTGTCCAATTAAAGCCTTGAAAGGAGTTTTTTTCTATAGACTGGTGTTTCTGGTTTTTCCTCTCCGATTGCTAGATAGCGCAGCCTTGTGATGCCTTTACACTGACGTAAGACATACGGCGCGGTTTCCTCTTCTTCTAGACAGAACCGACAAGTGTCCTCTTCCGTAAAGCCCGTACGACTGAAATGCTTATTGAGCTTACAGTGTCCAGTCAGCAGTTCTACTATTATCCTGACAATCTCTCGATTGTGTGTCAATAAATCGGCTGTGAATTTGGCTAAATGTCTCTAAATAAACTCTTTAACCTGTGTTTGTCCTAGTATATGTCTCTACTATTACAAAGATGCATCTTGAAGACATTTATCAACGGCTGCTCTTTTGTAAGCATTCGCAACTTCAAAATAAGGTCCCGGGCCAGTTAGTGGTTCACAAGCACCTTTTCGGGCCAATTTATCAGCCTTCTCATATGTTAATATTACCTTATTTAATAGACTCCTTACATTATCCTTATGGGATCTTGACCCTGCATTAACCTATGTACTGTTGACCTGGCCTCTCTTTATAAATGTATAAAATAGAAAATATATCAATGTATATTTTTAAAAAATATGACAAATTATCTACTTATATTTGTGATTCGAAAACTGTACGTAATATAGCTTATATAAGTGCAAAGCAATTATTGTGGCAAAATTATCTTTTAGTAAGGAAAATATAGTAATATCTAGTAATTTTGAAATAGTCAAACCATCTCTCACAATGATCGTAATAAATAATAATAATTTGCATGATATCGGGTTCTTGCGGATGTGCTTGTAACCAAGTTTACGCAAATAATTTTCATATGCCATACAATACTAATAAAACTAATATACTATTAGAATCTACTAACTGTAACACTTATTGAAAATGAAGACACTGACAAAAATTAGGTACTTACCGATATTGCAGGTGGGTCCCGTCCATCCATTGCCGCACTCACAGCTGAAAGAGCCCCCGGCCTCAATGCAGGTGCCACCGTGCAGGCATGGCGCCGGGGCGCAGGGATTGTCGACGATCTCGCAGTTAGCACCAGAAAAACCCTCGGGGCACGTGCACAGGTAGTTATCGGGGGCGGTGTTTTCACAAGTGCCACCGTTTAGACAGGGCTCGTGCGTACCGCAGTAGTTTAGGTCTGAAATTAAAACAGGCAATTAGATACGCTCTGTTAATGGGTAATATAGAATTTGTAGAGATTGAAAGGTATGCGTTTGGTGCACAATAATTAAAAAATACCGTATGCAAGCGATCATTTCTATACTGTCAATATTTTCTCACTATTTTTTTTTTGTGTGTTTTGGCTTGGACAATTGTCATTCAGCCAGTCTCAATCAAGATAAGTTTATTAATGTAGTGTGTGTGTGTGTGTGTGTGTGTGTGTGTGTGTGTGTGTGTGTGTGTGTGTGTGTGTGTGTGTGTGTGTGTGTTTGTGTGTGTAGAGTAATTGTCTTGATACTTAGCAAAGTCGACGTCATTGTCTTTGCTAAGAGACGCTAATTGTATCCGAACGTCTGCGGTCCCTCCGGTGTGTACCGATCACACAAGGATAGAAATTATTTTCATTTATTAATTTTTTTAATAAACGAAAATTTCCACCCAGGTGGGATTCGAACTCACGACCTTTAGGTTTAAAGGCAGGCGCTCTTACCACTGAGCCACAGAGGGGGTTATATTTTCTCACTAGATTATTACTGAATCAATTGCTTAATAGAATTGCCATGTGGCTAATCAATTTAAAAGTGTGTTTTTAGCTTGTGTGGTCTTAAAAACTTATGTTATTATAATTTATTATTCTCCCTTTAATGGCACATTTGCAAAATTATCAAAGTAGGAGAACGCCTTTACTGACTATAAATTGTTTTTATTGTCAATTTTTGTCTTATGCTGCAATAAGCTCACAAAATGAATCCTATCCTATATTTTAAAAGTTTTCTATAGTTTTGTACCATTTAGGTAATTAAGAAATACCGTATAGTAGAGCAGTAGTACAGTAATTACTTAACTGTATCCTTTAATCAATACTTTTATGCTTTGAGTCCACCCCAGTGGACAGATTTTTTTAACTCAAAAAAATGTATTTTAATTCTATGAAACTTGAGCAAAAAGTAACTACTACCGCCATCTACAATATTTATATTGAAAGTCAAAGTTTGTTTATGTTAGTATCTACAAATCACCTGACCGCGAAATAAGTGCCGGTAGTCTCTATGGAAAAGCAAAAAAAGGTAAGAAAATATTTTTCTTATAAAATTATGTATTTTACACAATTAGCCTTTATCATAATTTCAAAATTATTGAAAAACTCACTGAAAATATCACCTTGTGATCACGTCCACTAGGGTGGACATCATGCAATATGTAACGTAGAATTACACTGTGCTGGCATGCTTTATGAGGATAATTTTCAGATGGGTAGTAGGTTTCTTGTTAACGTATTTTTTGTTATTTTCTTGTCAAAGATTTATTATTTATTTAGAGATTTTTAAGGACATTTTTTATGTACCCACCTATATTATTTTAGTTGAAATAAATAAATTTTATTCATTGACATAATATTACTTCTTCAATAGGAAATTTTATTCCATTTCAGAAAGTACCTTTTGCCGATGAAGACGACAATAGGGATGAAACACTACTAATTTAGGTTTACCAGAAAATGCTGGAAAATGCTACTCCCCGCTGGACAGACTAGGTGGCGTATTGATCTCCGATATGGTTCACGTAAATGGCTTATAGTTATATTGATATATGGGTGTGAATAAAGTATAACCATTTACATATGCATACCTATATCATGCTCAATCAGTAAACCACTAGACAGTAAATCATAAGATGAGATTTGTGCTGCGACTAATGTGTTCACCAATCCCGATCATCATCATGCTCAGAGAGTTCATGGTATAGGAAAAAAAGTGTTGCCTAAGCGATATCTCAGAGAGCTACTGAAATCTGGGGGATTACACCATTGGCACGGTACAATGCTTGACATCATTTTGTTCCAAATGATGAAAATAAAATGGAAACAAAAATAAAATGACAAAGAGATCGAGAGAGGTCCAGAAGACGATATAGAAATGAGTACGTTCTGAGTTTACAAATACAAATATAAAGCCTACGATAGAAGAGGCGACCCTCTCCTATCTTCAGCACAGTAAAGCAGCTTTGGAAGAACTTACTATTACCATGGCAAGTTACGATGTCACCTTGATAAAGAGCCAGCCCTGAATCTAATAGGTTCAAATAAAAGATCGATCATGTGTTGATGACGAAATTATATAAAGCAGTCATCTTCTTAGTCGTTAACCTGATGCAGGTATCGTGATATCATGAAGCTGTTAGGTAATTTTTCTAATGTTCCTCCACGTTTTTCTATCTTCTGCCAATCTAGCACATTCTGACAATGGAGCGCCAATGGTAGCAACAATATGGTCCGTGTATCGTGTAGGAGATCTACCTCTACTTCTTTTGCCTTGTACTTTTCCCTGGATGGTAAGTTTTTCAAGACCATTTCTTCGAAGCACATGTCCAAAATAGCTTATTATCTGTTCTGTTATTTGTGTTCTTAGTCTTTTCTTTATGTTTAGCTGGACCAGTATGGATTCATTTGTTCTTCGGGCCACCCATGGTATTCTCAGCATTCGTCTCCAGCAGTACATCTCAAATACATCTATGTTCTTTTTGTCTTTCTCAGTAAGGGACCAGCATTCCGATGCATAAGTAAAAACTGGAAAAACTAGACTTCTTACTAGTCTCATTTTTGTATCGGTAGTAATTTCATGGCTTTTCCAAATTTTTGTTAATTTTGCCATAGCGCTTTTTGCGATTGCTGACCGCCGCTTTATTTCTTCAGTACAGCCTCCTTTGTTGGTTATTAATGAGCCCAGATACACAAATTTATCTACACCAGCGATATTGTTTATCCTAACCAGATGATTTTGATTGTTGTTAGCTCTGTCAATTATCATGATTCTCGTTTTATCCCTGTTTATTTTAAGGCCCATCGTTAAGCTTACGTCTTCTATCCGTTGTAGCAGGTGAATCAATTCAGTTTCAGAACTAGCGAGGATAGTAGTATCATCTGCATATCTCAAGTTGCAAATCTTCTGCCCGCCAATGGTGATGCCACCGTTCCAGTCCTCAGTAGCTTTCCGCATTATCCATTCACCATAGATGTTAAATAAAATTGGGCTTAGTATGCAGCCTTGTCTCACGCCCTTTGTGACCCTGAAACTGTCAGTTAGTTCCCCATTTATTCTAACTCTGGCATAATTGTTATTGTACAGGCTTTTAATTAGCAGTATCAGATGATTAGGGACTCCCATTTCAGACAAAACCTGCCACATTTTACTCCAGTTGACCAAATCGAAAGCTTTACTATAATCTATGAAGCACAAATATGTAGTGATGTTGAATTCTCCGGATTTTTCTACAATCTGCCGTACGTTTAAAATTTGTTCTCTAGTACCACGTCCTGGGACGAAACCTGCTTGTTCCTCCGCAATGTTAGGTAGTAAAAAGGGCTTTATCCTCTCGAGAATTATGTGTAAGAGTATCTTACTGCAATGCGCAATTAGAGCAATTGTGCAATAGTTGCTACATAAATCTTTCGCTCCCTTTTTATGTATGGGAATATATAGTGATTGTGTCCAGTCCTCAGGCCATTTACCTGTCTCCCACACTCTTCGACAAATTTGATGTATTATATCCACTCCAACGTCATCTAGGGCCCAAATCATTTCGATAGGTATGTTATCTGGACCGGCATCTTTTTGACTTTTTTGCCTCATAATTGCTGCTTCAACTTCACTTTTGAGTACGTCAGGTTCCGTCGCAAAACTGGCATCTTCTTGTTGTGATGGGGCGTCTGTGCTTTCCTCCATCATCAGTCGTTCACAGTATTCTTTCCATCTGTGTAAAATATCTTTTTTAGAAGTGAGTAGAGTTCCGTTATCATCTTTGATAGCTGGGTAGTTTGGTGTAAAGGAACGTGTTATCTGCTTTATTTTTTTAAACATGTCTCTGGTCTCAGTTTTGGTTTTATACCCTTCTATTTCCATGCAGATTTTGTTCAAGTGTGTGTTCTTGTCCTTTTTGCAGAGTCGTTTTATTTGACCGTTCAGCGCTTTATAGGCCTCTTTATCACTTTCACTGTTCAGTCCTGTGGCTTTTAAGCACTTCCTCTCCTGTATTTTAGTACACGTGGAGTCTGTTATCCATTGTTTCCCTCTTTCTTCTCTATCACTCTTAATATTTTTCGCAGCATTATGCAATATGGATTTTGTTTTTGTCCATATGCTGTTTGAGGACTCGTCTGGATTTAATGATTGAGGTCACATAGCTTTTGCATTGCGGCTTTTTTGTACGGATCGTTATATCTTAGATGCCATTTAGTTGTTGTATTTCCTGTTTTTGGACTGTTTCTTAACTTCATGCGGAATTCAGCTGATTAAAATTGATGGTCGCTATTACAATCTTTTCCTGGATAGGTCTTAACATCCTTAAAAGCGCTCCTCCAACGGGTTTTTACCAGTATAAAATCTATCTGATTTCTGTATCTATTTCCTGGTGATATCCAAGTGTATAGTCGTCTTGGGTGATGTTGAAAGCCTGTATGAGTAACAAACAGGTTGTTGTCTATACAAAAGTGTAGCAAGCGTTCTCCTCTGTCATTTCTTTGGCCAAGTCCATATAATCCGACGGTCTCTCGCAAGTAATGATCTTCTGTAGTTACACCAATTTTAGCGTTGAATTCGCCTACGACTGCTGTGTTAGTCATATATTTGTCTAAAAGACGGACGATAAAAGTATGTTTAGACAACATTGAAAATGATTGGCAACCTTCTTCTTCTTTGAGTGCCATATCCCTACGGAACGTCGGTGACTACCATGCTTATAATATTATACTGATCTCGGTCTTGGGCTACGTGTAGCAATAGGTCCGCTGTCAAACCTGTCCACTGCCGCAAATTCCTCAACCAAGAGAGTTTCTTCCGTCCTATCCATTTCTTTCCTTCGATTTTACCGTTGAAAATTAGCCGAAGGAACTCATATCTTGGTCCTCTAATTATATGTCCAAGATATTCTAGTTTACGCCTCTTAATAATATTTAATAGCAACCTAGATGTAAGCAATTATTCTCAAAGGACTGTTACAAACTCAAAAAGTAAAGACCATAGTACACGGAGAATAAAAATATAATATCGTTACCGGTAGACCAATACTTGACTATCTTACAAAATAGTGCAATGAACATAGCCTCGAATGAAGTTCCAAGGAACAAAATGTTGGTATGTGGCAGTATTGCTGTGTCCTTATAATGTATATGTTGTATGCTTTAAATATATTCAAAATCGAGAAAGATCATGCAATATAATAATTAATTAATAAAGAAGCAAACTATGTGGACAAGCTTACGCAAAACTGCAAGTGAGTAGAAGTACAATTGCAGGTACATCCCAAAATACTTGAAAAATTATATGAAAGTGTCATACAATTTTCACCTGGTGAACATCTGATTAAATCTGGCAACTGGCGGTTTAAATGTTCTGTCTCAATTGATAAATCTATCCGCTAATCTATTAATTTATCAAGGAAAAGTTGACAAAAAAATTCTAACAATTAACTAAAATTAATATATAAAGAAACAAATAATTAACCGTTCATATCTTCTATAAATTAAAAAAATGGAGAAACTAAAATATCATATAATAAAATGTACTTTTTAAAACCTTGCCCTTTTTATGTTTAAATCATAGATAAGTAATATATGGTTTAAATCATACACCATAATACATTAAAATGACATGGCAACACTGCCAGACTAGCCAGACACTAATATTTTGTTCCGTGGAACTTCATTCGAGGCTATCTTCACGTTGCACTATTTTGTAGGATAGCCCAATACTTTTAAATATAATAAAAATATCGTATGGCACTTTTTTTATTGAAAATTAATATATTTAGAATTGAAATTAATTTATTATATATATATATATGTATATATATATATATATATATATATATATATATATATATAATTATTATGAATTATTATGAACAATTTCTTTTTTATATACTACTTTTGTAATTTGCTTCACTTTTATTGTATAATATATCTTACTTGGGCATTTTTATAAAAAATCACTAATGTCAAGTATAAATTCATAAACACCTAAGTTTGAGCATATGTTCAAATTATAAAATATGTTTTTAAATGTAAAACTGAACAAATATATCGAAAACCCATGTGCACATTCCTTTAACCGCTCATTGATCCTGTCAAAGATTACATTATATGCGTATGCATCGATACGGTATAATCCAATTTCAACAAATAAGCTTAGAAGTTTGCGATAAGCTCCGTTACCGACCCTCTGATGAAGAGATAATCCCTCTTTTTATTACTTAGGGGAGAAAGGTATTATAAAAAACTGACATTATCCGAGTTGTGTGTGTTACGGCTCATTTGGCATTAAAAACTACGAAAAATAGGACAAAGACGATATAATACGTTATTCTGGGTGCCAGTTATCGAATAGAATTTACCGTTTTATCAAAAAGACAACAAAAGAAAAACAAAATGACGTCCAGATAAAGATATGGGTATATCCAAAAATTTATATGCACAGATAAATGATACAAATTTTAAGAATATTTATATACAAAATGCATTTTGTGCATATCTGGCATAAATTGCACAAATTTCATATTTTTACAAGAAATTGCAGGTATCTACATATTTTCATAAAAAAAGTGTATAATACAAATATTTTCCGAATGTGTCGACCTTTTCTCAAAATTTTTCATCAAATTCTCCGAGTAATAAAACTGTTCCTTAGAAACATTTCCATTTTAGTCATACTTGCTATTGTAATCAAAGGTTTTATCACACTTTTATTGTGACGGGTTTTTCCGAAATCCAAAAGGAGCAAAAGTGTCCGTGGAGCTTTTAGTAATAAGCAGCTATATGAATCTCCGAAATTCACATTAGTTTCATTGATGGTTTTTGCGTCAAACAGTGTCAAACGTATGTATTGAAGAAAATTAACCCGTGACTCTATTAATTTGTTTATATGACAATATCAAAACTAAGTGCTAGGATTGATGTATATCCTGAATTAAAGCTAGATGAAGGACAAGTACTTTCTTGAGGTTGCTCTAAAATTGTAAGTAACTATTGTCATTTATATATATATATATATATATATATATATATATATATATATTATATATATATATATATATATATATATATATATATATATATATATATATAAATATATATTTATATATATTTATATATATTTCAAGACAAGTAAAAGCCATTGTAAACTCATGTTTCGGTAAAAAAACGTGTGAAAAGCTTAAATTTTAAATTTCTTGTTGGGGACATACAAAACTTGAAAAGCAACATTGGACTCTTTGTGAATCAGTCGATTTGAGTAATCATGTTAAGGAAACGAAGGTATGGTTAAAGGAAGCGTAGGATATCTAAAGGAAATAAGCTGCAAAATGTTTTAAACAAAAACTCAGGGTTGTCTATTTTAAAAAAAATTGCCAAAGTTCATCAATGTGATCGAGTACCAGATCGTGTACTGCCTTCCAACATAAGTAAGTTTTTAAAATGCATCAGTAACTTCTGATGCTAAAATGCATCTTCTTAAATATTAAAAGAAGTTTTTTGATTTATAAACATTTATACACAGATAGAAAGCATAATATTTAAGGGCAAATTTGGAAAAACAAATTATTGTCAATGATTTTGATATCGAGGTAGCACTAGTTTGTAAAATTGTCTATCTACTATGAGTACAAATGGTTTCTGTATTGTTTAAAATATGGATATTTTGTATATATTAAAATAAATAAATGTCAAAATTGTATTTCAATCTTGCTACAGTTTTAATCTATATCTAAAAACTTTCTTAAACAGACTAGTACTATATGACTTGGTTTGTAAATGGAAATATATGAAAACGATGTAACAAGATGATAATAAATATCTATATTATTGCACACATTACGCATATTATTTAATATTTTTTGCACATTTACGCCAATTTTGAGCACATATATGCGCATATTGGCTGTGTTTTTGGTTGCATACATTCCGGTCTGCAGTGAAAAGTAAATATTGCTATGGAAATATTGGAATCGTAAAGGAAAATAACTTTGTAACGAGTACAAAACAAATAAACCAACGACTTAAAGACATAAATACATGTACACAAAATGAAAGTAGACGATGGCATTTCTTTTCAAATTCGAGGTTTCATCTGTCATCAGAATGATTTTTTTTTTCAATTTGAGGTTTCACCTTCAATCAGAAAGACTTGTGGTTGCTCGCATTGAAGTAAAATGCTGATTATAGTACCATAACATACCTGTGTACGCTAGTAGTGATCTCTATATAAAGCAACAATAAGTCAGAAGACTTCTCTTCGATGGCGAATTAGGTAAACTGAGAATCCAAGGTTACTATAGGCTATTGAATAACCTTTTATTCCGATGGTACGTACACACTTTAGCCTAGGAATATTATACACAAAAAACAGAAATAATAAAAAAAAATATTATCAAAGAAAAAGTAAGCGTTCCAAAGAAAAATTATACACGATTGTCTTGAATTTATGAGTTACAGTTACAGTTTAGCCTTGCAAAACACCATCTTTCGAACTCTTTTGACACTTAAAATACGTTAAAATAAAAGTAGACGATTGTATTTCTTTTCAATTTGAACCTCACTATCCTGCTATGCATGTTTCGAGGTTTCACTTCTCATCAGGAAGATTTGTGATAGCTCGAATTGGAATGAAATGCTGTTTATGTAGTAACATAAAATACTTTCATTTTAATGCCTGTACTCTACGTAAATAGTGCAAAAGGTGGTGATTTGCAAGAGTAAACTGTAGATGTATTATTATATAAAAGGTTATTAATCACATCGTCCAATAGCTTCCACTAAGCTAGGATTTGGAGTTAACCTAATTCGACATTGAAGAAAAATCTCCTGATTTCTTGTTGCTTTATATAGAGGTCGCTACTCGCGTACACAGTCTCATAAATTCAAGTCCATCGTGCTTAATTTTTTTTGTGACGCTTACTTTTTTTTAATAATAAATTTATCATATATTTCTGTTTTCTGTGTATAATAGTCCAAATCTTAAGGCTCTAGTCTCATTTTTATGGTTCAAGTTAAAGTAACGTAAAAATGGCAGTGCTTTCCAGTTTTGTAATTTCAATTTTAGGGGTTCCTGTATTAGTAATTAGCAAGACATATTCTTAAAAATTCAGATATTGTGACATTCTTTTTTTAAAGATCGTCAAAATCGGTTAAATTTGTACCGTTTTTATTAAATGGATCGCTATCACGAAAGTTTTGTTAATAAAAATTTAACAAAAATGGATATTTTTTATTTCGGGAGTCATTGAATGAATTTCAACCATAGCCCTGAGGATATTACGCCAGTTTAAACAATCGTTCGTGATGATTAATTTTTTAAAAATTGGGTTTCCTGCTCACATACAACGGCTGACCTTATTACCGCCATGTTTCCATTAACAATTACATACCAACAATTATAATTTACAGGTCTCTACTACCCGTCTAAATAACAGAGTTCATAAACATTTTCACACGTTTTTGATATTTAATATAATTTATTATATAGAGATACATTGTTCGTGATTGACCAATTGTATTTCCATCTTTTTTAAATATCAGATAAACGGTGTAAGCTAGACAAAAAAGTCGATACAAAGACTATGTTTGTCTCACTTGCTTGTGACTGACTAATGCTTATATATCTAAGTCGCTAGTGTCCAATAGTTATTCCATAGATATATATGATATAATAGATTTCCACTATCTGGTTGACTGCAACGCACAAGTATAGCAACATAGCAGTTGTCTATGTCTTCTATTACATCTTTGTTTTCGATACTAAAGTTTTATATTTTCATCACGGGCCTGGCATTAGTGTATATGTTTCTTTATAAAGTTGGTTAAACTGTTTACATAATGTAAGTTAAAATTGGTATATCCAAGCAATTTGATAAGTATCTCTCATTGTATTTGTTGAAAGATTTATTATTGGTTGGTTGAGTGACCATAAATCCCTCCAAAAAATAACTAATTTTATTTAAAACTTCAAAGTGTCGCGATGTTTATTCAAAGTGACCTTATTCTCAGAAATTCGGTTTCCTATTTGGAGTTCATTTTACCAGGACTCTCAACTGGAAAATCGTCATTCAAGATACCCTTGACAGGGTGAGAAGAAGGTTTAAACTGCTGGCAGTGTTGTCCGGTAAACTGGGCAAGGCGTCATCCCAAACTTTATCGTACACCTATAAAACATACATCAGACCCATCATCGAATACAAGGCACGCATCTATGCTTCTCTTAAGATCTAGAAAATCAATGCCATAGGCAACCGAAATAAAAATCCTTAGATTCTGTATGAGGCGGAGCAGGCTATATCCATCATCACACATACATACACTGGCAAATATTACACCAATTAATGGTGTATGTCCTTAAAACCATTGTAGGCTCGAAAAACCGAACCAAACGAATACTAAAGACTCCTTGCAATCGCCGAGCTCAAATACTCACCAGGCTTCCTAAATCCCAAAAGAAAAGTTCCGTTTCCTCCAGCTAAACTTCTTCACAACACTGGACATGAACTCCCTGATGAGTATTTTGAAATTTTAGAATAAACCCCTATTAAATATCGCATTTAACTACTGCATGCCTAAATGCTGATAAAGAGCCGTTCCATTGTAACCCCTCAAGTACCTCGTCTGACATGCTTGGCAAAGTTTACCCAAATTCCTCTTGTCAGCTTCTTATACATCGTTCACACAGACACGCCATCTTCTGAACCCCAGCTCCTTAGTAGTCCACTACTTCTCTACCAAAACATCATTCATCACGTTTGTTATACCTTCATTACTCCGAAAAAAAGAAGTACCCTTTCTTTGAAGAAGCGCTAAGCCTAAACAAGGTGAAAACTCTGGATCCAATGATTTATTAAAATCAATAACGCTTTATATCCACGTATCTCTAGCAAGAACATTAAAAGCAAATACTTTCCCTTTAAGGCAACTGAACGTTTATACCCTAATTATATAGACATAAAAGAGATATCTACACATCATAGTCCAAGTCATTAGTGCGTTATATATAGTGCAGCCACGGCTGTGAACATTCATTCCTGATTTATTATTGTTATTGTATACTTGTTTTGATTCGTTATTTAACCATTGTATTTAGTTAATTTTAAATAAATTGTTTTTAAAAACGCGAGTCTGAAAACGAGTTACTTAATTGGCGCAGTCAGTAGGATACCTGAAGGTTGCAGCAGATTCCAGTTAATTGCAGTACAACCGTTGGTGTCCACCATTTATCCGGAGAACCTACAATAAACAAGTAAGTTACTGAGAATTTTCCTTACTTCTTATTTTCCTTTATATTTTGAAAATTATTACCAGTTTTATTTTATTTTTACCATTTGTCAGAGATTGTAATAAATCTTCTTCATTTGAGTAATTTTAAAAACATTTTTTATGCAAAGTGATATTGATAATTTAATTTGTAACTTAAACAAAATGGCATTAAATAACACACCCACAATTCAAGCGGCAAAAGCTCTCGCTGACTTTTTACCCACATTTAATGGGGATCCGTTAAAATTGGAAAGCTTTATCCAAAGATGCGACCAGTATTATCGCACTTATGGACAGACAACGGATAATACCTTGAACGATTTTACATATAATGTATTATGTTCGAAGTTACAAGACAACGTATTAAACTTCGTAATGTGTAGACCAGATTTAAATACCTGGCCATTGATTCGAAGTACATTGAGAAATAACTTCGGCGACAGGATCGACAGGCAAACATTGAATAAAGAATTCCTACAAACAACAAAATACAAAAACGAAAATATTATAGACTTTTTAGCAAGAATATCGCAACTCAAATCAAGATTGGAAATTAAAATAAATTCAGAAACGAATTTAAGTGCTGAACGGAAAACGATATTAATGGAACAAAATGAAGCAAATTCCATAGACATTATACTTGCAAACGTAGATGAGAAAGCTAGAACGATTCTTGAAATAAAGGAACCGAAATCGTTTATAGAAGCATCCGACATATTAAATAGACAATTTTATAATGACCAAAGAGTCGATTCAATAAACTTTTCAAATAAATTTAAAGGAAAACCTCAATTTCAAAATTCAAAATCAAATAATCAAATAAGTTATAACCAACAACACCGCAATCTTAATCCAAACTTTAATCATCGCTATAACACACGTTATTCATCTAATTCTAATTATTCAAATCACCATGAACAAAATAATCATTTCAATCAGCCTAATACATCAAGGCAAACCTTTTCCAATTACAACCAATCTAATCCTAATCGTCATTTCAATCAACCAAGTACATCAAAACAAAATTTTCCAAGCCAACCGATAAAAATTCAATCTAGACCTATTCAAACTAAATATTTTACAAACGAACAAGTTTTTGGGAAACCAAAAAATGTATTTGATCCCAGGAATGTCCCAAAAAATACATTCTCACCGGAACCAATGTCAACGACATCTAGAATCTCTTCCGGAAAACAAAAATTTCCCTTTATTCAGAGAGGCCCTCCAAATTTCCAATTCGAGGAACTTTATCAAGTAGAAGACGAAAATGAAGATAACCAATATTGTGATGCATATAATCACCTTCCAAATCCCCAAACAGACTCTGTAAACATAAATGAAAATTTTCAAGAGGATCGTCACGAAAATCCCGACGATTAACCCAACACATTGATCTAAATAATACAATTCCCAATTCTCTCCCATACATTCAATTAAACTTTCCAACTCCCATTAAATTACTAATTGACACAGGCTGTCACCCATCTCTCCTAAGACCCTACATTGCCGAAAAATACTTTTCAGAAAAAATCACAAGACACACAACTCCGATTATTACGTGTGCAGGATCCCGAGAATCCCAATTCAAAGCCAAAATCCCCCTTTTGCAAGAATTTCACATATCCGAACCTCTCGACTTTGTCTTATTTGATTTCCATAATTATTTTGACGGTATATTAGGAATACGAGACCTTCGAAAATTACACTTAAATTTAGATTTAAATCGCCAAATCCTTTTTAATCAAAACTCAGAGATCCCTCTTAATTATAGAAAAGATTTTAATAGTCAAAAGATAGAAATTCCACCTTTTTCGTCTGTAATAAAAAATATACAGACATCATTACCAGATGGAGATATCTTTCTTAACGACATTGTTAATGAAACAAAAACAATAAAAATCCCATCAAGTTTAGTTCATGTTGAAAACGGACGTGTAAAAATTGAATTTGTTAATAAAACATTCCACACACAACTAATTAATATCGATAACAACTTTCTAAATAATTTTGCGGAAAATTTTGATACAAGAAATTTTAATTGCTTTTCAATGGAAGAAATTATGAACATTACTATAAACGATACAATTAACACTAAGGACCGGAAAATAACTTTGGAAAATTTTAGACAAGATCATTTGAATCTTGAAGAAAAACATGCACTGAAATTATTAGTAGAAGAATACCAAGATATTTTTCATAACCCTGAAGACAAATTGACCTTCACAAATCAAGTAAAACACAGCATTAATACCACCGATGAAATTCCAGTATATTCAAAATCATACAGATACCCCCACATACATAAGGAGGAGATAAGAAAACAAATCAATAAAATGCTAGAAGATGGAATAATCAGACCATCACAGAGTCCGTGGAGTTCTCCCATTTGGATTGTTCCAAAGAAATTAGACGCTTCAGGAAGACAAAAATGGCGAATCGTGGTAGACTATAGAAAAATAAATGAAAAAACTGTTGACGATCGCTACCCATTACCTTCCATTCAGGATATACTAGATAAACTTGGCAGATGCCAATATTTTACTACAATTGACTTAGCTTCTGGATTTACACAGATAGAAATGGAGAAAGAGTCTATTCCTAAGACAGCTTTCAATGTCGAAAATGGCCACTATGAATATCTTCGTATGCCATTTGGCCTTAAAAATGCACCTGCAACGTTTCAACGAGTAATGGATAACATACTCAAAGATATTTTAAATAAAATTTGTTTTGTATATATGGATGACATAATAATATTCTCCACTTCACTTCAAGAACACATAAGTAATATAAAACAAGTCTTTAAGAGATTGAGAGAAGCTGGTTTAAAAATACAATTAGACAAATCAGAATTCTTTTGCAAAGATGTAGAATTTTTAGGACACGTCATTACGCCAGAAGGCATTAAACCTAATCCGAAAAAGGTAAATGCAATAAAAAAATTTCCCATCCCAAAAACTGCCAAAGAAATTAAATCATTTTTAGGACTCATAGGCTATTACCGAAGATTTATAAAAAATTTCGCTAAATTGACTAAACCGCTAACATCATGCTTAAAAAAAGGAATGCAAATCAAACACACTCCTGAATTTATAGAAAGTTTTGAACTTTGTAAGAACATCCTAATGAATGATCCTATCTTACAATACCCAGATTTTAGCAAACCTTTTAATGTAACAACAGATGCTTCAAATTTCGCAATCGGAGCAGTACTATCTCAAGGACCAATAGGAAACGACTTACCTGTTGCTTTTGCATCTAGGACTTTGAATCCAGCGGAATGTCACTACAGTACCATAGAAAAAGAACTCTTAGCTATAGTATATGCTGTTAAATATTTCAGACCATACTTGTACGGCACAAAATTCAACATTATTTGTGACCATAAACCCTTACAATGGCTTTTCTCCTTAAAGGAACCTAATTCCAAACTAATAAGATGGAAACTTAAATTAGAGGAATACGACTACCAGATTATTTATAAGAAAGGCAAATTAAACACAAACGCAGATGCTCTCTCCAGAGTAGAAATTCACCCCATAGATACCGAAGATAACGACAAATTGTCCATTATAATGAACTTAGACCACAACGAATTTATTGATCTTGAAGAATCAACAAACGAAATGTCGAAACTTAGAGACTTAGATTCGAATGATATTATATTAAAACCTGCTCTTGATCACAACGATATACAAGATATTATAAATATTAATCCATACCAAAACATAACACAAGAATTTATTAACGAAATAATTGACAAAGAACTACCAGTACCAGAAGAAGATATTGTAGAATCCATAGAAGAAAATACCAAAAAAGATAAGAAAATAAAAATTCTTCAAAATATAGCAATACCAAATACAGAAGAGAAATCTGACGATTTAGAAACGGTGCATACTAGTCAAGAAGATCCCATATTAAATATACCGTATACAGAAAAGGCCATAAATATATACAAAAATCAAATAATAATAACTTCTGCAAATATATCGAAACCAAAATATACATACGAAAAAATATTCGACAAAAATAGATATCATTGGCAAATACCAAAAAATGATTTTGAAGAAACACAGTTTCTATGTTTAATTAAAGAAATCATAAAACCCAATACGACCTATTGCCTACTATTTAAAAACAAAGACCTCGAAATACCTTTTATTCGTTTTATGACAAACTCATTTAAAAATAATGCATTTTCCTTAGTCATTTCAAATAAAATTCTAACGGATATAACGGAAGAAGCGGAAAAACAAGAAAAGTTAAAATTTTACCACGAAACGAAAACAAACCACAGAGGCATTAATGAAAATCTTGCAGCACTCAAAAAACATTTCTACTGGCCTGACATGGACAAAGATGTCACAAATTACGTCAATACTTGTGACCTATGTCAAAAATCAAAGTACGAAAGACATCCCACCTCACTTATTCTCAAACCAACACCAATTGGCAATTCCCCTATGGAACACATATATATCGATACATTTAAGTTTAGTAACCAAAATTTCCTTACCATTATAGATAGCTTTTCTAAATTCGGTCAAGCCTATCCCATAAATTCAATAAACGCTATGGAAATTGTTAACAAATTAACATTCTTTATAAGTCACTACGGAATACCCAACAAAATCACATGTGACAATGGCACAGAATTTAGGAATAAAATATTTCAAGATCTCTGTCTCTTACATCATATAGATGTCCATTACGTAACCGCCTACAACCCAAATAGCAACAGTCCGATAGAAAGATTTCATTCTTCAATCATAGAAAGTTTGAGAATACTTAAAGAAGAAAAAGAAAATATCATTATTTCTCAGTTAATGAGTTACGCAATATTAGCTTATAACAATAGTATTCATAGTGCTACAGGCTATACTCCCTTTCAAATAATGCGAGGCAAACTAGATTATAAAAACCCCTTCGAACGAGATGAGAATGAAAGAATAACACAATATATTCATGATCACTCAAAAAACCTAAAATTACTTAACAATATTATTCTTAATAAACTAAATAAAAACCAAACACAAAACTTAGAACGTGCAAATAAATCTAAACAATCAGAAATAAAATTAGACACGAATCGTCCCATATATCAGTTAAAAGGTTCAGAACAAAGATTAGCAAAATGTAATCAACCTTATCAAAAATTAATAAATCCCAAATTAGTTGGAGATAATAAAATATTATCCAACAATAAAGTATATCACTTGCGAAGTATAAAACCTCAACGTATTGTTACAGATAACTACAATCAACATGAAAATACTAGCGATGACGATACTCCTCTATCTACAAGGATATCAAACGTTAGAAATAAAAGAAATTAATAATCCCATCCTACCTGTTCAAATTGGACAAGCAAAAAGGATACTATCAAAACATACATTTCTTTATCATATTAATTTATCCCAACCATTAGAAATAAGTAATCAAATATATAATGAAGTAATAAACTTAAGAAATTCTATTAAAGTAAACAATCACTTTTCAATATTAATTATAAACAAAATAGATCATGCCATAAAACTAAGTAAAGCTATAAATAATCAATTAGAAACATACCCACAAAACCCCAGAACCAAACGAGCATTAATTAACGCAATAGGAAAGGTATCCAAATGGCTTTTTGGCACCTTAGACACTGATGACGAAAATTATTACAACAACTACTTATCCACTCTCAATGACAATCAAAATAAGATAAATTCAAGTTTATTTCAGCATCACACCTTGTTAATAGAAATGTCGAAAACGTACTCAAAAGGATTTGAAACAATTAAAGAAAATCAAATAATAATAAGCAAACAAATGACAATAATTTCAGAAGAAATTAAAGAATTAATAAATGTAGAAAAAGCTTTCTCAATAAATATAATAATAGATAACCTAATAAATCAACTACACGACCTACAAATTTTGGTCAATAACATCGAAACCGCTATATCACTAGCAAAACTAAATATTCTTCATAGCTCAATTATTAATCCTTTGCAATTAGAATCAATAATACTAAAATTAAACAAAATATATACGGTACGAAATGTACCAAAACTTCAAAATTTTATGAATTATTACAGTCTCTTCTCAACTCAGGTGAATATTCATGGGAACTTGGTAATTTTCAAGATTCATACCCCAATAGTTAGTAATCCCTTAAAATATTTCCGAATATATCCTATTCCTTTAAACAACCTAACAATTATACCCGATCAACCATTCCTGCTTCTCAGTAACGAAGAAAATTGGACAACATCTGAACAATGTCCCGAAATCGAAAACTACTATTACTGTCCAAAGAAGTACCTACAAGAAAATACACAACCTTGTTTAAGCAAACTCATCCGAACTGGCAAGAATAAATGTATAAGCACGAGTATCCATTTGAAGAAGACTGAAATAACCACAATTAATTCAAACCAGCTAGTAATCGTACCCATCAATCCCATAAGAATAGAAGCAGATTGTGAAAAGAACGGTATATACGAAATAGACAAACCTTCCATCATAACCATCGACAAATGTAAAATAACCATCGACAACAAAATTTACGAACAAGAAGAAACAATGCACGAAGAGTATGTATTCGATTTACCCAAATTCGAGTTTCAAAGTAACTTAACCCAAGTTCCAACAATAAAACTAAAAACATTAGACGACGCAAAAATCAAGCATATCCAGACCGTAGCAGAGAATATTGAACTACCAGAATTAAAAGAAGCCCCGACGTATCACAATTGGACCAACACATCTCTCATCATCCTTATTACACTAATAATCTCTGTTTTAGCTTATTTCAAAGTATTCAAATCCAAACTCAACTCCATCACAAGAAGTCGACCAAGAGAGGCACATGGCTCAGAAAATCCAACTCCCTTGTTTTCCGAGCTTAAGGAGGGAGGAATTATATAGACATAAAAGAGATATCTACACATCATAGTCCAAGTCATTAGTGCGTTATATATAGTGCAGCCACGGCTGTGAACATTCATTCCTGATTTATTATTGTTATTGTATACTTGTTTTGATTCGTTATTTAACCATTGTATTTAGTTAATTTTAAATAAATTGTTTTTAAAAACGCGAGTCTGAAAACGAGTTATTTAATTCCCTCCTTTAATTACCTATTCAGTTTTCCAATTTTCACAAATATCTGAAAATAATTTATTGATGATAGTCTGATGTTTTCACGACATTAGAGTTCCCAGTGTTAAGCCTCTTTGTGCGCAAGAAATAGAGTCGGAAGAAATGGTATTCCCACTCATAGCTAATGACCATGTTGAAGTGTGAATCATATCCATATTAGATCAGCAAATTAGCCGTTATTCTGAACTGAATTTATTCTGCTACAATTCCTTGCTAAATAACAATAATAAATACAACTAATTTTAAAATCGGATCTAAAAAAAAGTTTAACAACTAATAATATTTCTTGTTATTTTTATCATTTTGTGTATCGCCTTATAAAGAAAATGGAATATAGGATATAAATAAGACGGAACATGTCTTTTTTACTTCCATTTCTTTTCCCAGCAAATTTTTCAAGCAATTTTCCAACTGTTATAATAATGTAATAAGTATATATTACTAAAAGTTCTACTCTATTCACTTACAGTTACTTCCCGTTCAAAATCACATTTGACTACATGCCACAATAACAAGTTATAGTCACCGTAACATACTTTCCTAACAGCCACCCGGAAGAAATATTAAAATTACTGTTTATCATCGGAAACGGCTGAAAGCACTTTGCGAATTACTTGTATGTGATCTCGGCGAAGAAAAGAACGAACGAAGAAGAGAAGAAGAGAAAGAAGAAGCAGACGAGCACCTGTGTCCGGATCCCACGGTGTGCTTCAAAACGGTGCAGCGACAAAGACGCAAGATCCCAGCGGCGTGTCTATTCAATGGGTTACAAATAATTAAACTCTTTATTAATTTTTCGAATATGAAAATTACAGCTTGGCCAATTTTTTTTTTAAACTGGCTGCACTTGATTGCTTAACACTGTTAAACTTATCTATTAATAATAAATACGTATATATATATATATAAATATCTCGTTGTAAAAATAAATATCTCGTTAAACTGATATTCATTGTCTGACTTTGTTGTTCATGCATATGTAATCGATTACTTGAGGGTTGGTTAAGAGTAATAGTAATTAGTATGAGTGAGTAATTACTATAATATAAAATAATTATTGAAGATTTAAGAATTATCACTTATGCAATCACGGATTGTAAAGAAAAAACTGTCAACAAGAATAATAATTATCCATTTGAATGTATATGCTAGAACTGAAGAGCCCGTTCAGAAATTATATAATTTATTTTTTATTTATGTATTTTTCAATAAATTTGAGCAGGGGTCGCAAAACCCCTGATCATTCTAGCTTTCTAGATTTCGATGACGTCAGTCTCGCAGTGTTATTTCTAACATGGATCGCTCCATTCTTCTCTGTGTGACTCTCAGTTTGGTAACCGAGGTTTTTGTTAAAGTAAGCTAAGTATGTCAACACTAGGAGGACGTATTGATCAAATAATTTTCTCTTCGGGCATGTGGGCAGCTCATTTTTAAAATTCTGGCCCAATAATACTGATTCTGGTTGGGTACCAAATTTGTCATTATTTTTATGTTCGAGGTGTTTATATGTAAACCTACATTTTCTGTAGTCACAACGACTTCCTGTATCATCTCTCTTGTCATTCCTAGATCCTCAGCTATTATGACTATATCATCGGCGCAACTTAAGTTGTTTAGATAGTCTCCATCGATTTTATTCCCTTTGTTAGCCAATCCAAATTCTTAAAAGCATGTTCCAGCACATAATTAAAAAGTTTGGATGACATTCGGTGTCCTTGACTAACTCCCCGCTATATTTTAATCGAATACTATTAGTATGTTTTTTGACAGTAGTTGTTGCCTGTAGGTATATATTGTATACTAAATTATATATACTGTTATAATAAATATGACTCATATCCTAAGCTGTGAATATATCTTTCTAACAAGTTTTTTTTAGTAGGTAATATCCACGGGTCCCCTCCGCTAAAACCTGTCTGGCTTCCATGGCATTCGAGAAAGTTCAGGAAAGGTCATCGGCCGATTGTAGGGAACTCCAGATAACGGTTATTAAATATATATAGAGAACTTTTTATTGTAAACAGTGAGTCTAAAAAGAATAATTGTATCGAGTCGAAGTTGAATAGTAACGCGGAAGTAGTTGGCAATAAATGTAGTAAATAAATTATATAAATTAGAATAGTATCAGTGGAAAATAACTTTGTGTAAGATTACATATAAATTAAATAAATAAAGACTCTAATAAACTGTTAGAACATTTAATAATAAATAAAGTTAATAAATTAGATTGTGAAAATAGACTTTGTGAAAATAAAGGCTTTGTGAAAATAGACAAATATTTGCACTAGAGGTTTATTGTATTCCACTACTTTCTCCATTAAGGTTTGTATGCTTTGAATATGGTCATTAGTTCTGTAACTTTTTCGGAATCCTGCTTGTTCTCTTGATTGATGTTTCTAATTTTCTTTCCATTGTTTTAACTATTATTCGCATAAACAACATTTTTTCTCTAACTAACATTCAAATTCATTATAAATGCAAGGTGATTATTTTAAATGATCCTGTAACTTTAAAAATTGAAAGAATCTATCTGGACAATTTCAAAAATTATAATTTGAATTTGGGTATTTTGAAAAACAGCTAAAATTGCTTCCCTTGAATGAACCCAAACGAATACGCATTAGATTTTTTTTCGTTAGCAAACTAATTGATATATTTTTTTAACTATCACAGCAAACGCTCACTATTTATACTACGTTCCACGTTTAGAAAATAACATTGCGGAGATAGGGCCATGTGTTTCTTATGGACGATAGCAACGCAGCGTTGCCACGACACACACAAGCACAATTTAGGGTTGTATAATTTGTATTTTTGTTTCCACAAACATGAATTAAATTAATGTTTTTTAACGTAATTGACCAAAAGTGCCCATTCGAAACAAGAGATGAAAAGTAGGGAAAATGATTTTAATTAGATAAATAGTATTTACAAAAGATAGTTTTATTTTATCTTATTTTAATTATAGTAACGACAGTTTATTTGTTTTTCGGTGAGAATACGATATGCAATGAATCATAGAAATCAGTAGAAAATATTGACCGCTTGGAATGCGTATATCTAATTACTAATTGCAACTTAAAATAATACGATGTGCGTATGTCAGCTATTTTATGTCGTTCTCTGACTACATAATGATAATAAGGCTTTTATTTAGTAGTTATTCTGACTTTACAGTTAAGTGTTAATTGAAAATGAAAATTCAAAAATTAAGCAAAGGGAATATCTTGGACATCCGTGCAAAAGAGAGTGTCTGAGAGTTTTGGCAACACTGATCTCCATAAGCGTAATGTTATTTTCTTAACTTGAAACAAAGAATAGACGAATTGGTTAGAGGAATAGACTCGAGAATACGGTTAAATTGATTCTCTAATTGAGTGCTTTCATTTGACCTACATCTTAATTTTCGAATATTTTTATAATCATTACTTTTTATATATTTATATATGTATTTATTCACGAATCTTTGTTTTTTATTCCGTTTACTAATTTTTTTAGTTTCTTCTTTGAAGTATTCGCTACGCCACTGGTATACCATGCATACGTCTGTCGCTCTTTAACAGCTTTACATTTTTATAAGTAAGCAGCTTAAATTGGTTTATGGCCGTCTTCTATATGCGCATTAAGATACACTTGTTTCACCTAAGTAGCAAGCTCGGGCTCTGTTCTCTGTGTGTCTTTGTGTTTTAAGTTCGACAAAAAACTTCTCGAAGCTGCTCTTTGTGTTAAAGGATATCAAACAGCAATGGCACTTTTTCTATAAACGTATAGAAAATTTATAGGAATGTACTCTGTTGGAAAATCCCATTTTTATGAAAGAATATCAAACACGCTTTAGGACAATATTTAAAATATGTTTATCAAGTATTGTCTTTATTACATATTCATGTTGATAATTAAAAATAAAATGACACAGATCTTGTAAAGTTTTCTTCATGTTTTGAAAATTTTAGAACTCAGAAATATTGTTTCTGTAATAGGTCTGATTTCTGACACAAATGTTTTCATTAGTTTTTGTAAATATTTCTCTAAAGCAAGATCTAAGAGCTGCAGAAATTAACGTTTTCATATTAGGCAATACAAAAATAAAATTAAGAATCGCAAAAGAAAAAACAATAATGTATAGAAGACAGAATTGTTTCGCGTAAGTACTTCTTCTATCTATTCATTAACAAGTTGAAGGCCTTTGAAATGTGGACCTTGCGAAGGATGTTCCGCATACCATGAACAGATAGGGTGAGAAACGAAGAAGTCTTAAGAAGAGAGAATTACTTAACTTAATCAATGTACGAAAAATTGGATACTTGGGTAAAAAATACGCAATCCCTCAACTAATTATTCAAGGAAAGATCAAGGGCAAGAGAGCAGTAAGTTGCAAACAAATGTCGTGGCTACGAAATATGAAGAACTGGACAGGCATAAATAACACTAGCGAGCTTTTTATGTAGCAATGGAGAGACTTCTGGCTAAAGATAATTCGCCAACGCAATATAATATATACAGGGCACTATAAGAAAAATGATTTTTTTTTTCATTTTACTTATGCCATTGTTTTATATTTTTGTTTAGTGTTTACTCGTTTATTCCCTCTATATAACATTTTCTCCTAATTTTCTCAGTGAATTTTTTGACAATTGTTCTCAGTGTTCTCATCTTCGCCGTTTTTAACAGCAATATATTGTGTGGTATTGTTTATGACGCATATGTCAATATTGATTTTATAATTTATTGATATCATTATTTAATCAAAAATTGCATCAAATACAGGTTGGTTTGACACAGGTCTATTTAATTTTTGTCAATGGGACACTCTGATCAAAAGATATCGAATTTCGAATAATTTGAATGCATTGATTTCGCACGCGTAACTGACGTTTAAATTCGTCGGTCGCTTCAAGTGTTGTTTCTGAGAAAACGGTTCATTCTACACAAAAAGTGCCAATAAATATTTTTGTTTAAAATTATCTCAGCTACATTTTTTATTTGAAATATTTTTTCTACGACGTACAGATTCTTGGTAACTCGACTTTTTCCGTTTTACTCCCCTACGAGGAAGTTTTTGGGGAGAAATCGGGGGCTGAAGTAGTAAACGTTTTGCATATTTTTTTGGAGTCCCAGAATTAGCAAAATTCAGCTTATCAATATGATTTTTAGAGGTTCAGTAACATTTTCCTCTCTGACAAACTCTGGAGTAACTAAACTATTATTTGAATTCAATTCAATATTCGACAATTTATTTAAAAAACATAGTGTATTCTTTATTATTCTTCTTTTGGTGCCTATCCTCTGTGAATGTTGTCAATTACGTTGGTCCATACAACTCTGTTGACTGCTGCGCTCAATAGATGTATGGTAGTCATTCATGCACTGGCACTGATGTGCTTCAACCACGAAGTCCTCATGCGCCCTTGAGATCTTTTGCCTTCTATCTTGCCTTGTAAAAGTAGTTGATTTAGTTGATACTTCTCGCATCACATGCCCCAAGTATTTTATCTTTCTGATTTTCACGATATGCATAATTTCCAGATCTTTATTCATACGTTGAATGACGGTTTTGTTTGTAACATGATGGATATAGGAAATTCTGAGCATGCGGCGGTAGCACCACCATTCGAAGGCTTCTAATCGTTTGGATGTTGCTTCCATCAACGTCCAGGCTTCGACTCCACATAAAAGGGTAGAAAGTACATAGCATCTCAAGACTAGTGTTCTTGAATCCTGAGGCGATTTAAGACAGCTCTCGCCTTTTCTATACGAATCTGCATGTTATTTCCTGTGAGTGGTCCCATTCCTTATTTAAGCTGCATCCTAGATATGTAATTTTGTCGACTATTTCAAGGGTTCATTATTAGCTGTGAATTGGTGCTGTATTACGTCGTTTTTACTTACTATGAGAATTTTGGTGTTTAATTTTATGCCGTATCTGTCACAGGCTTCCACTACACGGTCTATTAATGTTTGCAGATCCTCCGCATTATCAGCAATCAAAACTATATCGCCCGCATATCTATAAAAATTTTTATGATTTCGCCATTGATTTTTATACGTTCTCTTAAGGCATCAATAGTTTTCCTGAACAGCATTTCCGAGTAGGAATTAGGCGTAAATCTTTGTCGTCAATACTAGATTCTTTCAGCATCTGTGATAATTTTTCATTGCATATTTGATAGATTGACAACTGTTGCTAATATATCATTATTTCTATTTAGTTTTTATAACTGCTTTATTTTAAAAGAATATTAAATTGATTTAAATATTTGTTTCTTTGTTTCTCATATAAATTTATTATATACTATAAGGCTACCAACAATCTCGGTCATGGATAAACTGGTTTTGTGTGGAATTTTTTGTAACCTGCTTGAATGTGTTGGCATAACTTTGATATTAAGTTGTTAGCTCTACAGCTTCGTAAAAAATTAATCGAATTTTCACAATGTTCCAGATTTCATACAGAATTTCCAATCTCCTAAAATTCTGAATAACGCTAGGGCCATACTGGTTTCTTAGTATTGTTCTTAAGTTATTTTGTTTTGTGCAATCTTTATACAATTTACTATTAGTAGCCAACTTTATAAAGAATACCAGACGGTAAAAAGAAGATACTGATAAGCTACAGGATTAGAAGAAAATTAATAGATAAGAAAAGAATATATTTGAATCCTTTAAAATGTTTTATTGCCAACTCAGTACTTATGACACCTTTCATGATTTTAAAATTAACAAATTACACAAAAATATTTCAATGTTTTGAAATATTTTTTGTGGAATTGTTTTTAACTTAAAAATAAATCTTTTGTGTACTAACAGCCACAACATTGTGCTAAAAATTAAATAAACAAAGATTCTTTTCATCTAGTTTTGAATATATTTTGATTTCATTTATGAGTAAGCTGGCAACCCTCAAAAAACAGCAATAGATATAGGCAACATTATTTTTCTAGAGACAGCTCTATTCCGTGCTCACCACTCTAAAAACCAAACAAGTGCATGAGAACGGTCCAGATGTATCAAAGCAATTGTGCAACTGTTGAAAAACAAAAAAAAATACTTCCGCGTCTGGAGGGAGTCATTGACTATTCATCAAAACATAAAAAACTGGAGCTCATCGTTGTAATAGGGGTTAATTTTTTGTGGGGCAGTTTCGTGTAGACTAAAGTTGACACGGATTGGTGAACACCGACAATTCTACACTTGATCGAAATTTTGGCAACCCCCATTTATTTAAGAAGGGTCGTACGTGTGCATGTATAAGCCGTGATTAACCCTTTGACACGTTTTTAAGAACATGTGTGTTGAGAAGGGAGTTGTGTTGTGGCAATCAAATTTATTTGATAACATTTTGATGAGATATTATTCTACACCCTAATTTTTAATGGTGCGTTGCCTTTTTAAGTAATGGGGCATAGAGTAAATGCACTTGACATTATTTTTTATTTATGATAATAGCAATTGTTTGTATTAAATTAATAATAGCTATAGTCACAAAAGTAAAAAATCTTCTTACCTTGATCACATAAAATTCCACCCCAATTTGTATCGCATATGCATTGCCACGAAGATCCATTGCAGTATCCGTGCTTGCATCCTGGATATGGTTCACATTGATCACAGTAATCTCCTCGCCAACCAGGGCGGCACCTGGAAAAAAAGTTAGTTTTTAACGCACATATGTTAACGAATAAATTAAATAAAAACAAAATAAATACACATAGACAATTGAATTTTAAGTCAATTTGGGTCACTCACTATTTTTCTATACGTGTTTCAAGGTTCTAGGAAGAGCTAGAACAAGGTTTCTTGATAACATCGATGAAGACATGAGGAATATGGGAATATCTACGTGCTCGGCGGGGAAGGGCGATAAATATGGACGACTGAAACACACGGAGGGTTGTAAATCCAGAATGATAATGTTTCAAGGTTTAACTTTCATCAAGAAGACTTGGGACAAGAATGAACTGGATCGAAACATGCTGGCTACTTGACAATTACTTGACTATTATAGTAAAATATACCAAAGTATATTAACGAGGACAGTCCAATAGTGTGACTTAGAAGAAAGTTAGCTAGGATAGGATAGGATAAGCTTGCTCAATTTCTACCTAATTCACTTAATTAAAAAACAAATAGTACCAAAACATCATCTACAAATCGAGAATAGTATCAATAAATTAATAACATTTTTAGACAAACAATAGGATTTGTGTCGCAAATTCCTCGGCAGAATGTAGTAGGATCTGGTTACCAATATTAAAAGAGGAAGTTATTAATAAGAAAATACCAGTATTAGTAAGTCAGTAACATATAGAGGATACATCATTTATGTTTTTTAAATAACGAAACATATAAAATCAGAATTTTGGTGTTTATTGAAGGTAAACTAAATGCACGAACAAATACTTACCATGTCGGGATAGTATTGAGGTTTTTTTCCTGGTTTTTCCCTCATAATTTACTATGGAATCACTAACAGGAGAATTTTACTGTCATCATGTCATGTGTTTGTCTTTTTAAAGACGAATTATATGCTATGATTTTTTTCTGACGGATATTCTCAAGTTAAAGTTGATTTCATGTAATCGAATGAACTATCTTATAAGTAAAGTCGTCCCAGGAGCGCATATCAACAATATTGGCAATATCATTTTAAAGTCGTCTACTTTAAAATGCATAATGTATGTCTGAATTGTTAATATAAATAAGTCAGATAAAATTAAATTATTAGAAGAATTTTTCACTATGTAACAAAAAACAAAATTTGTTTAATTTACTGTTTGTATTTTGAGAACGATTTCCGACGTGGAAATTAAAGAAGTGTCAATAAACGTATTTTTATCTTTAATTGTGGCTTATTCCCATTGAATAAAATATTCCGGCATATTGATACTTCGGAAACATAACAAAGGCTTACGATCGCATCCAAGTCGGAGATCTCTTACATCTATTATTTAAAAGAGATATGTGAATGAATACAGAGGAGAAGAACCAAGATGACTGACGTCATCGAAAGGATAGCTAGACTAAATTGGAGATGGGCAAGACACATAGCTAGAATGACGAATGGACGATGGACAAAGAGGTTATTCGAATGGAGGCTAAGGAAAGACAAGAAAAGCATCGATCTACCACCTACACGATGGACTGACGATTTAAGAACACAAAATAAAAAGTGGATGAGTGTGGCGCAAAATATACGGGGTTGGAAACACGAGGAAGAGGCCTATGTTTAGCAGTTAACTTTTCATGCTAAATGATGATTCCAATTAATATTAAACAAACCATCGAAATATCTACTACTATTCTCTGTGTGCAAGTACTTGGAGAGGGTACGAAAAACGATCTTGCGCGTGCAGCGGTAAAATCTTGTAGCTTTGTTAGCATATTTCTTAAGTAGTTATTGAAGAAAATGGGATTTTGCAAATGCTGTGTTATTAATTATAAAAATACAACAAAAAATAGTAAATTCAAGTTCTATCGGTTTCCAACTTCTAAGTACAAATTAATGCAACGAAAAAAGTGGATTTATATCATAATAAAGCAGAAGTAAGTAACATAACCCAAATTTTGCATTCTTATGCCCGATTTCGTAATAAGTTTGACGTGAACATTAAATTAAAGTTCACTTTAAGTGTAAATTTCAATAATATCACTTTAAAATTTAAATTTCAATAATAATCATGTTCAAGTTTGTTCAATTTAGTCTAAAACGAACATTAGTTAAAGTGTGCTTTAGGTTGTCATTATGAAATCGGGCGTTAATATCACTCCGAAATATTGATATGATATTGGACCTTCCTAATTTTGATGATGTTGATCAATTCGCGCTTTTTGTGCATGGTCTCTAATGCACGTTCGTTAGATATGTGTAATGTCCACGGGATTCTGAGCATGCAACAGTAACACCACAACTCGAATGCTTCTAATTTATTAAGATTTTTTAGTTTTGTTGTCCAGATTTTACATCCATAGAACAAAGCGGACCAGACGTACCACTTCAATACATTCAAAGGTGTGGTCAATGACAGACTTCTACTGCATTTTCGTACAATTTCTATTCTGTTCGAAACTTCCTCGTCACTTTCAACCCAGCAGGTCATCCAACTACATAGCAAAAGATAGGATGCAAAAATGATCGAAGAAGTATTGAAAGACCAAGGAAGAGATGTGATAGTTTAAACAATGCATGAGGCTAATATCGAAGAAAAAACAGGCCTTAGGAGTCTATGTACAAGAAGGAAGAAGAAGAGTGATTAATTTTCCTAATTAACCATTGACCAAACTTTGACCATTAACGTGTAGTAAAATTATATGTTCTAACACCCAATTATGACAACGATCATAATCTTCAATCGCAATAAGTCAATGGGTTAGAAATTTACAAATTGGTTGTAATCTTATAGCGACTTTTCACTTTAAAATTAAATTTACCTAACATAAAATATGTGTTGAATGTTCTAATCAGGAAGGATCAGGATAATAGAGGAATCGTGAATAGAGTAAGTACTATTAAAGATTTAAAACTTGACTGCATCGTACTAATGAGGTACAACGCGTCAGAAGTACGTACGTACGATGTCTTTCATCTTCTATACCTTTATTTTTTCATTCTTGTTGCAAGATGTGCTATTAGTCTTCACCATACTTTGTACTAGTTACTCCCTTAACGTTTTTATTTCCATTTGTTTTAAATATTGTTGTTGTTCCTTTTCCTAGATAGTTCTAGTTTATTCTGTGGATGGGTTAGCTGTATCTGTGAAATCTCAACGTATTCTGATACTATTGCCACAAACTGGTTACACTGATCCTGCAGTAATCATGTTCCAACTTAATTTATCCTAAATACTTTTACACAAGAAAGGAGACACTACTAATATTGAAAACTACAGACCTATAAGTTTGTTGTCACATTTATACAAATTGCCAAACCAAATGCTATTAACCAAATAGCCGAAATAAAACGACGCATACAATTATCTTGGGTAGCTTTCGGCAAGTTAAGCTTTATCTTGAAGAATAAAGATATACCAATGTGTCTAAAATGTGTAAAGTTTATGACAAATGTATTTTACCTGTAACTACATATAGACTGGAGACCATGGCCTTTACAAAGAAAACCTCGCATTCAAAGTTCACCTCGAAGGTGAATGCTCGCATTTATAATAATGCATTTATTTTAGCGAAAATCGATAAGATTATACCATCCCATGGTCCGAGTGAGGGATGGCGTCTTATTATGAATACACGCTTAGAACAGCTCAGTACAACTCAAAGAGCAATGGAGAGGGCCATGCTAGGGATTAGTTTGAGAGACAGATTTCGAAATTTCGACATTCGGAAAAGAACAAAGATTACTGATAATCTTGAAAAATGGACACAGAGATTAACAAACTGGAGACCAAGACAAAACAGGCGAGAATTAGGCAGACCACAGAAGAGGTGGCAGATGATATCAGACAAGCAGTTGATGAGAATTGCCAAAAGTAGAAATCAATGGAAGAAAATGGAAGAGGCCTATGTCCAACAGTGGACGAATACAGGCTGAAGATAACTGATATGCTGATGATGATCAACGAGTTAGAAATTCGTGTTTATGGTTGTCTTCCAGATTTTTTTACCTATTTTCCTTTTTTATTCACGTTGCGAATATTATAAATTCTATTATATATTATATTTTCTTCCACCTTTTATACATTTTTTTACCGTCAATTCTTTCCAAAGAATCCAGCCGGCCTCACGTCCGAACTGCGCATCACTAATTAGTACTAACGGTTAAAGACGATAAATAAACCTTAAAACACTCATAAATTTAAGCAAAATCATTCATAAACTAAAAGTAGTTCTGACCTGAAGCGAAACAAGTGACAGACATAAACTAGCGGAGTGATAATTTCCATTATGTATCATTTATCATCGCGTGTACTGTCCAGCTCTGAAGCCATTCCGTTTTTCACTTCCTACTTTGTATAAGTGTTACTAATGCGATAATTACATGCTACAAAAAACAAGTTGTAGTTGTCTTTTGCATAATTAATAATAAAAGTGGAATAAAATGGGTTGGGTAATTAATGAAAACGTCAACGTTTATCAAGTTAATAATGATTCTGTTTCATCGATGGAAGAACAGCATTTCATAAAATGGTGCTTAACAATTTCTACATAAACATTACTTAACAATATATTGGAAACTGTATTATTGATTTATTTGACTTCAGAAATTTTTTTAGAACAACAATTATAGTAATTTTTTATTATTATAATAGAGTCGTTAGTAACAAATATTTCGGTTATATTGTCCTTAATAAAGATGCTGTACTGGATATTTTCTTTTATTACACTGTTTGATATTGGAAGAAAGTTCCACTTATGTATATACATCAGAGATTCATTAACTGATATAAGAGAGAGCCATTCAGCTGATAGAACAGGTGTCACAATTCCATTTTACACAACATATTTTACCCACCATCCCGACGAAATAGCCCATGCAGGATCTGCAATCATAGTCAGATCATCTGTAAGATAACATTTTACAAAGTTATTCTACACCTAAAATTCAGAACTTCTTCTTCTTAACGTGCCCTATCAAGTCCCCTTGACGTTGGCGATTAACATGGCGAAACTGTCTCTGTCTCGAGCTATTTCAAAGAGTTGCTCAGCTTTCCTTATTCCTGTCCACTCCCTGATATTCTTCAACCAAGAGACCTGCTTTCTACCAATTCCTCTGCGTCCTTCGATTTTACCTCATAATAAGTTGAAGAATATTATATCGGTCCCCCCTTACAACGTGTCCAAAATAGGCCATCTTTCTACATTTGATGTTATCAAGCAGCTCACGAGCAGCATTTGCTCTCTTAAGGACTGTCACATTTGTCAGCATAGCCGTCCATGGAATTTTTAGTATACGTCTGTGCAGCCACTTTTCAAAGGCCTCCAGACGATTAATGGTGGATATTTTTAATGTCCATGCTTCGACACCGTATAAAAGGACTGACCAAATGTAGCATTTAACCATGCGCTTGCGAAGTTGAAGTTACAAGTTATCATTACAGAAGAATGACCTCATTTTTAAAAATTTCGTGCGGGCTATCTCGATTCTACATTTTATCTCTTGATCTGGATCAGTTGTTCAGTAATATGGCAACCAAGATAATTAAAACTGAACACTCTTTGAATTATATGACCATCAACATATAATCGTGCATCTTGATGTGCTAAACGGCTAAACACTATGAGTTTTGTTTTTGAACAGTTTATGTTTAGGCCAAACTCTCTTCCCACTGTATCAATGGCATTTAAAAGGCATTGTAGTCCATTCATGTCATCACTTAAAATAACTGTATCGTCTGCATATCTGATTGTATTTATCAGAATTCCATTAACTTTCACGCCCCATTCCAAATTACGCAGCTCTTCTTTAAACATTCTAACTGAATATAAATTAAATAACAGTGGGGATAGTATACAACTCTGTCTGACACCTCTTTGTATTTTACATATTTCTGTTGATTTTCCGTTTATGCAAGCTGTCGCTGTTTGACGCCAGTATAACTTTTCTATGAATCGTATGTCTTGACTATCAACTCCTTTAAATATCTATCAACTATCTTTAAATATTGTAATTAATTTGTGATGCTGTACTCGATCAAAGGCCTTTTTATAGTCAATAAATACAGCAAAGACGTCTTTCCTTTGATCTCGACATTTCTGTAGTAATACATTTAGTGCAAAGAGGGCGTCCCGAGTTCCCAGTCCATTTCTGAAGCCAAATTGTGTTTCATCCTGGTCTTCTTCACATTTATCTCTGATTCTACTGTGTATAATGCGTAAAAATATTTTCAAAGTGTGGCTCATAAGGCTTATCATTCTATAATCGCTACAGTTTTTCGGACGTTGCTTTTTTGGTAGTGTTATGAATTCGGACTTTAAATTCAGAACACTTCAATCAAAATAGAAACGTTCTCGTGGCCATTGATTGTCGCAGCTATTTATTCACCTACGTTCTATCAAGGCGTTAGATATTTGTTTTATCGTTCCCTCCGCGCTGCTCTCATAAATTGCAGCCTCTTGATAGGAGTGTTTATGGACCCCTAAAAAAATACTGCAATTCAGCTATGGATAACTGGATGGTAAACAATCTAGGTAAGACATTTTCCATGGATGATCTTTCTGGCATTGTAAAATTGAGTCTGCCTTTAGCTCCTACGCCAACCAATATAATGGCTGGGTTTAGTAAAACAGAGATATGTCCTCCGAATGAGGGTATCTTCACAGAGAATGACTTCTTACGATCATATATGACAGACAGGGCTACGCCATCGACAATAATAGAACCTCCTAGTTCGATATTGCTTTCTTCTGAAGAATTAAGACTGTTTTCAAAAGCAGGTCTTTGACAATATCCGAGAAAATCACGGAAAAAGAGACAAACTGCTATTATAGCCGATACTTCGATAAAATATGCTCTTGCGGAAGAAAGACAGAATGCTAAAGAAAATAAAGGATCACATACAAGAAAAACATGCAACCAAAAGAAAGACATTAGAGACTGACCCTACTTTCATGACCCTACATCCTCGGTATCTGATTGTGAAACTGAGTGATTAGTATGTGAAGAACCCTATCGAAATAGCACTAGAGGTAATGACTGGGTGCAATGCATTCATTGCAGCAGATAGGCTCACATGAAATACACGAACAAAAGTAATATCACTTTTTCCATATGTAGCAATTGTAATTCAGATGATGATTTGTGAGTTTCGTTTTTAATTGTTAGATTTTATTATTGTCAACGGTCAAAATAAAAGTGGAAAATTAAATCTACATTGGTTTTTGGATTGTGTCAACTAATCCCAGGCCATTAGTCAACTAAATCCGCACCCGGGGCTAGTTGACTTACTTTGCAAAACAGTCAAAATTTGCTTGAAATTGTATTATTAAATATGTACTTACAATACCTGAAGGAGAATAGAACTAGCTATTTAACAGTATGCAAATAATAAATCAGCAAAAATTAATTATTGAAAAAATAAGTCAACAAACCCTGGTCTCCCCTACTGTTTATGAATAGATTGTAAATATGCATTTAAAAAAGTTAAAAAAAAAATGTATGTAGGTATATAAACTTGCAAATTTGATTTTTTATTCACTATCTTATTGCAATATGTTAAATCTTCTATGGAAATAGCTTCAATAATCTTTAAATAATTGGCAGGAATTATGATCACATACACATTATTTGCAAAATTTTGAATTTCAAAATATTCTACATTGCTCAGGCTTCGGTGTTGCAACGGATAATTTTCGATAATTATTGAGGCATTTTCGCAAGTTATTATTGTATAAAATTTAGAAAATGAGACTCCGGCGGAATTTATGCTTCCTTTGTAGAGGTGGACAGTTACATTAAAGCGGAATTTCATGTTATTTGAATTAGGTAATTATTTAAGACTGAGTAAAAGAATGTGAAACCAACAATACAAATCTAGCTTATGAAAAATGCAGAAAAGTTAAAATACTGCATGTAAAAAACCAAGACCAATTAAGACAAAAATTGTAAAGAAGCGATAAATACAAGATGAATCATCATCATCATAAGGGGCTCAACAATCCGTTATTGATCTTGCCCTGCTCACAAAGAACTAGCCACTCCTGTCGATTCCTGGCAACTACCCTTAATCTTCTAACCCATAGAATCTGTAGGTCTTCTTTCACAACATCAATCTAGCTCATTCGTGGTCGTCCTCTGTTTCTTGTGCCATCTGGTTTTGAAAATGTTAATCTCACAAGATGAAACATAATATAAAAAATAAAAGTCAAAAGAAAAGGTAAAAAAGTATTTTTGAAGTGTGTATATTTTAAATAATTCCTAGCTGAGCGCTTTCGGCTTTACAAAGCCATCATCGGAGCTATGGTCAATTTATAAATACCACTACAATGGAGAGATCTCATTTCCTTATATGTCGAAATTATGATTTTTTAGTTGTTAAAATTCTTAAAAACATATAAAAAACATATAAAAAACCGACACTGGACTTCACAGACACATTAAAAAATTGAAAATTTTTTAATTTCTTTTGACTTGTCATAAGTGTGTACATAAAACATATCAGTCTTTTGATTTTTAAAAAATAAAAGCATAATGCAGGTATGCAAAAAATATTGTTCTTCTTCTTGATGTGCCTATCCGTTACGAATGTTGGCGATCATCATGGCAATCTTTATCTTATCTGCAGCAGCGCGGAAAAGCTGTACAGATGTTGTATCGAACCAGATTTTAAGGTTCTCTAACGAAGACGTTTTTCTTCTTCCTGGACCTCGTTTTCCAAGTATTTTTCCTTGCAGGATGGTTTAAAGGATAGCATATCTGGATTCATTTCGCATATGTCCGAAGAATTGTAACTTTCGAGATTTGATGGTGATCAGTGCCACTCGGTTCTTATTCATTCTTCTGAGGACCTCCTCATTTGTGACTCGGTCAGTCCACGGGATCTTAAGCGTTTTCCGATAAAACCACATCTTAAATGCTTTCAGTTTTCTACGCATACCTTCGTTCAAGTTTCACGATTCAACACCATAAAAAAGGACAGAGATGACGCAGCATCGCAGCATTCTTACTTTTGTATCAAAAGAGAGGTTGTGATTCTTGAAGAAGGCCCCCATCCGATTGTAGGTGGATCTAGCTTTTTCGATGCGTGCTCTAATCTCCTGGTTGTTGGTACATTCTTCATTTATTATGGCGCAGAGGTAGTTGTAGTGCGTCACTCTTTCTACAGCGGATTGGTTGACGTAAAGTTGACCTTCTGTTATCCTTTTCTTGCTAATTATCATAAGCTTTGTCTTCTTAACGTTTATATTGAGTCCATATTGTTGACTGTATTACGTGATTTTGTTTATAAGAACTTGTAGGTCTTCTAAGTTGTCCGCAAATAGTATGGTGTCATCTGCATCTGTGATGTTGTTTAGCCGGTAACCATTTAGTAGAATTCTTTTTTAAGTTTCGTGCAAAGCTTCGATAAATATTCTTTTAGAGTACTGATTGAAGATTAGAGGAGACATAATACAGCCTTGCCTCACTCCACGTATAATTTTCAAATAGTCAGTGAGTTCACCTTCAACTCTGAGATTTGCTGTCTGATTCCAGTAAAGATTTCTAATTATTCTCAGATCTTGGTTGTTAATTCCTGCTTCTTTCAGTATTTGCATCATCTTGGCCTGCTGTACTTGATCAAACGCTTTCTCGTAATCAACCAGACATGCGTATACGTCGCAGTTAACGTCTCTGCATCTCTGTAATAAGACTTGTACTGAGAACAAAGCCTCTCTAGTACCAACAGCATTTGTGAATCCGAACTGGTTCGGGGAAATTTGACTTTCACACAGCTTGTAGATTCTCTTATAAATTATCTTTAGGAACAATTTTAGGAGAATTTTAAATATATAGCGTAATATAATTGATAAAAGTAAAAAAACAAACAATAAAATAAAGGAAGGAGCAGATGAACCGACGCGAAGAATCGGTATTTTGTAACGTACACGTGACGCCTTCTCCTCGTGGCACTTGTTTCGTGACGCCTTCTCCTCGTGGCACTTGTTTCGTAACCCTCGTCTTAACATTTTACTAAAGATAAAAAAGTAATATAAGGCCAATATGGAAGCTTCTTAGAATTAGCGCTTGCCAAGATCAGTGAGGGCCTTATAATAAACGGTGAGCCACTTAATAACATAAGATATGCTGACGACACCGTCCTTCTGGCAGGAACACTAGAAGAACTGCAACACAACACAACACAAAAATCAATTTGAAAAAAACCAAGTTCATGGTATTCACAAAAGCACAAAACATCAAAGTTAAGCTAGCCTAGATAATACAGAAATTGAACAAATATCTTCGTACAAATACCTTGGAGCATGGATCACAGAAGATACTGATCAGACAAAAGAAATAAGATGCCACATTGAAATTGCGCGGTCAACTTTTAATAGAATGAGAAAACTTTTTGTAATCGCGAAATCAATATATCGCCCCGGATAAGAATGCTTCGGTGTTATATTTTCTCTACCCTTTTGTATGGAGTTGAAGCTTGGACACTTAAAAAATCCAACATTAAAAACCTAGAGGCATTCGAAATGTGGTGTTACCGACGTATTTTGAAAATATCATGGATGGATCGCAAAACAAACGAACAAGTTCTCGAACAACTAGGAAAACAATACGAAGTTTTAAATTCCATAAAAATCAGGAAATTGGAATACTTGGGGCACATCATGAGAGGTGAAAAGTACGAACTACTAAGGAATTTAATGCAGGGTAAAATCAAAGGTAGAAGAAGCGTAGGAAGACGTAAAATCTCGTGGCTACGCAATCTCCGTGAATGGTTTGGATGCAGTTCAATTGAACTATTCAGGCGAGTAACCAATAAAATTATAATTGCCAGAATGATTTCCAATCTCCAATAGGAGTGGAACTTGAAGAAGAAGATAGAAGCTTCGCTTCAAAAAGTTTCTAAGGGAAAATATTCTAAACGGTACGCCCAGAAATCAACAAAAATAAGGAAGCAGAATTACATTTATTGTGCAGTAAGTGATTTCTTATATTGATTTGATATCTCGAGTTCTAGAATATTAATTTTTAATTGTATTCTTTTTTATTATTCCATTCACTCATCTTTCTACAACATGCATTCGTGCATTATACTGTGTTTTACACCAGATTTATAGATATAGTTTATTTTTCAGTTTCAGTATAGTTCAATAAAGTTTACTATTTTTTGCCTAAAATGGTAGACCGTTTTCTCCAAGAAAGTATTCTTAATCTATTGTTTTATCAAACTCCTTAAGTTGTTAAAATAGTGATCGTTACATACCGTCAAAAAAAATGTTTTTTATTTTAGACATAACTTGTCCTCCTCTATCACATAATACGTCGCAATTCGTCATTATTATTCTGCATTCTGTGTCTAAATACCTACCATGCCCAATTCTCACAAAGTATTTGAAATTCTAATCGCGTATTTCATCTCCGCATGTAGCAAACGTTGGCAATAAATTAAAAATGGCTTCCAGGGCAACATTTCATAAAGGCCTATGTCTCTCACGAAGATAATTAAATTTTTCGTGATTAGGTTTATAACAGCAATCTTAAAAGAAATGGGATCAAATTATATGGAGACCAGCGGTTATGAAACAATAATAAAGCACCGAATACATTTTTAATAATTAATTTGTTTGAATTAACCGCAAATAGTTAAAAGTGTTATATTTATAAATGAGATGGTCACACTACTTGAAGAAACACGCAGGCTCGAAGTGGATACAAACTGCCTACAATAGAGAGACGTAGAAGAAAGAAGAAAAGGCCTACCTATGTTCAAACTTGAACAGCAAGGGCTGTATAGCTAGAGAGGTAAAGATTATATTTATAAATGTATATTCATATTTAATCTAGATATAATTCAATCTTCTTTTAGTTTATATGTGATATTCTGATCTTTCTCTGCTTATGTAGTTAATTGTAGATGTTGTGTCTCTATTAATTCATTAACCCTAGAACCACAAAGTGAATTGGTGGAACCACAAGGTGAAATTAGTGGGACGATCACCGGCGACCCGAAAATATTTTTCAAAATAAAAGACATTTAAATGTTTTTTAACGTTATTTGTCAAAAATTTTCTAAATGATTTTTTTTTATTTTTTTTTATTTTAAATTAAAGTGTCTCGGCAACTATGGGCCATTGACACTGGTACAACATTGATTACAATATGTTTATGTTTACATACATATACAATCTGTTTATATACAAGTTAGGATACATTAACAACATCTAATATAATTACACTAAGTAGTAACGGTGACAGTCTTTTAAAAAACGAATTTTGGCACTGTACATGTTTGTAGAACCGAGTAGATCACTTAAATTATTTTGAAAGTTGTAGTAGTCTCTTTGAGGTTTGTAGTGTACACATTCTAGTAATATGTGTTGGACTGTTAAGGACTCATTACAATGTTCACATCGACGATGGTTTTCAGAAGACATCAGATATCCATGAGTAAGACGAGTGTGACCTATTCTGAGCCTTATGATAATGATATTGTCTTTTCTGCTCATTTGAGGCATGGTGATGGAGGTAACAGTTGGTTGAATTGTGCGTAGTTTTGTATTTTGAATGTTCCAATGTGTTTGCCAAGTGCCAAGTACGTTGTTTTTGATACTGACCTTTAGGTCTTGGTGAAGTTGTATGTTTTCCATATTTTCTAAGGAGCAGGCCAGTTTTGCTGCATGATCAGCGTTCTCATTTCCATTGATACCAACATGGGATGGTATCCAGATGATAGTTACTGAAACACCATTTCTTGACTGTTGTTGGTCTAAATGATTTAATTTCTAACCAGAAAATGTATTGTTAGATAAGACATATTTATGTCTTATCATATTGTCTTAAACATATTTAATATCGACACGTTTCATCTCTTTGTGGACTTTAAGTCAGCGTATGATAGCGTCCTAAGAGGTAAATTATACGAAGCCATGAATGAACTTAACATGCCCCATAAATTAATAAGGCTCGTAAAAACAACTATGAGTAAAGTGATCTGCAGAGTGCAAATACAAGGCGATATGTCACAAGCGTTTGAAACATATGCAGGGTTACGGCAGGGAGACGCGCTGGCGTGCCTTCTCTTTAATATAGCGTTAGAAAAGACTATAAGAGATGCCGAATTACACAATAGGGAAACAATCTTTAATAAATTAACGCAGATTATGGCTTACGCTGACGATCTGGATTTGATCGCACGTACTACACGATGACTTAAAGAGATGACTTCCACCTTCTTGACAGCCGCACAAAATATAGGCCTTAAAATAAACGAGGAAAAAACCAAAATGTTAGCATCTATTCCAAATAACAGAGATAGAGCTAGAAACGCCGAACAAAACTTCAGTATAGACCAATATAATTTTGAGGTAGTAAATAAGTTTACATATTTGGGTTCTCTCATAACAAACGATAATGACACATCTGAAGAAGTTAAACGGAGGGTACTGCTAGCAAACAAATGTTATTTTGGACTAAGCAAGCAGCTAAAAAACAGAAATTTAAGCCAGAAAACCAAACTAATAATGAAATGGAAATTACATATACATTACATAAATTCCTGGATTACAGTGTAAAATCACCCTTGTTTCCCCCACAGCCTGGGCTAAAAATGTGAAATTTAATGTATGACCAATTACCGACCTACGGTATTTAAATGTCACATTCATGGGATACTTAAAATAAGTTTTTTCAACTTGATTTTATTTTTGTATTCGGGGTTTGTCAGTGATTTTCTAAATCTCAAATTTATTTGTTCATAAAATCTAATAGCGGTGTTTTACACTAAATCAGATCAATAAATTTCCTTCTTTTTCAACGCAGAATTCTTGTAGTAGTTTCTTTTCAGATTGCTGCTATTCTTTGTATAATGAACCACTAAATCTTCCTTAATGAATGCGATATTTTAATTAACTCTCGTTTCGCTAAATAGCTCATTACTTGTTTGTTTTCTAAAACGTATCGATTAATATATGTCTACCATCTTTCATGACAATTTAATTACTGTTTACATGATCGTACTGCCCTACCTCAACCTTTTTACAACTATAATCAGTAGTTGTATTTATAGCTCGATCCAGTCGCGAATCGTAAAGCTTTGTTATTATGTCTGACATTGGGTAATACTTTTCATTATATCGACGAGATGCATAGTTTATTTTTTACTTCTTCGTTTGGTTTAATATTTGCTGCACTTGTTAATGGTGTCATCCGATAGTCATATTTAATTTACTTTATGTCTCTGAATAAACCGAATGAAATACAAATAGCAAACAAATTTTCAAATACGAAAGAGTAAATTAAAAGATTTGAGGAAGTAACTTAAAGAAAAGTTGTTGAGCGAGATTTGCCCAATCAAGCTCCCGTTAAGACGTAAATTAAACGTTAAGCAAATCCGTATTGTAGAAGATAATCTCCATAACTTTGTAGCATTTCTATTTTACTTTCGTATGCATTAAAACACCAAAAAATATTTTCAATCTTTTTGCGTCGCTGAGATTGATAATATAATCATTTTAAGTTTGCTCATATAACACAGATGGTATTTCTTTCATGTTGATTCCGCTTTATATTGCGCGTCAAATAAATATTCACTTACGGCCAGTTTCACAAAGTAAAGGTTCCTTGCGGTTAAGAGATAACCAGCGCTTACCCTGAAATATAAGTTTCACAATATATGGTCAACAGCTTGGGTTGTGGTTAACCTACAAACTTTTAACCCAAAGTAAAAGCGGTGGTTTAGAGCTTGACCAGGATATCCAAACCTAATTTCGAATTACGTTTTGTTGACATTGACAGAGTAGACAGACACGTAAATTATTAATTAATTAGATATGGATGGAAGCTGGCAGACCAAGAATCATAATAAACAAAACAAATCATTTTGAAGAACTAGACCATGAAGATTTTTTTGTCGGTTCAGATTCTCAAAAAACACAGTTGAAAATATTTTGGAGCAAATTGAAGATACAATTTGCTGGAGCAAATAAGTAATTGTTCCTCTTCTGGCGAAAAGTTTATCGATCTCTTGAATAATATTGTGGGTTTATAATTTTAATTTTATCTTGGAAGAACAAACAACCACTACGTAAGAACAAACTACCATACTAGAACAGAACTTGAAAATGAGAATAATATTTGTATATTGTTTTCGATCTAATGTGATAAATGTGTCATAACTCATCTATACTGGTAAATGTCCATGATATTTACTGACAATATTTCATAAAAATCTGATTATTGCCCATAATTTCCTACCAACATAAGAAAAATACTAAGGTTAAGTGACCATAACCAAATCTCTGAATGTGAAACGGCATCTGTCAGTTAAACTAGGGATAAAGGTTACTTAACTCCTAGGGTTAACCACTGATTGTGAAACTGGCCATTAGATTGGTGAGAAAGTTATGCGGGGAGGCAAAGGAATTGGAAGAATGATGCCACTATACAATAGACCACGATAGCAGTTGGTTTCATTGTTTAGTCCGGATTTTTTTTTTCAAATTCGTTATTGTTGTGTGTGATTCGTTTTTGTCATGGAAATATAGTATAAAGTGACAGTAGCAGTAAAATGTGAAGTTTAAGTGAAGGTTAAGATTTTGATTCCGAAGAAATAGCTTGCAGCATGTAGTTCTGTAAAGTTGGCAATTTTTTTTGTGGAGAGGTAAATTTGTTGAGTTAATCACGGATTTGTTGTGTTGTGCCCTATGTGAGAGATTTGTAAAGCCGCGTTACAACAATTTGACAAAGCCTACATAGTTTTAAGCAGGGACGTTTAAGAGGCCAAGTTTTGAAAATTTCAGTTTGTTGTTATCTTTTTTTAGTATTTCTCTGATTTATCTCTTCGTAGTTACCCCTCCCAGTCCCTCCTTTATTCATTTACTTACGACCCAGCTCTCCAACCAAACCAAGAGTGGCCGTTCGGAAACGTTTCGGTTTGTTTGCTTACCCTATCTCCAGCCCAGTAATTGCTCACTCCGCACTTTCAACCCTTTAGAAGTGATACCCAATGTGGTAGGCAAATTATACCGTTACAACTTATACTGCCACTGGCGCTTTTAGAGCATAATACAAAACTATTTTTTGGCCAATTACAAATTAAGCAGTCTCATTTTCCAAAGCCTCCTGCATGACCGCTTCAGAGTTCAAGTTAAAGAGTAATAGAGAACATTACATTATGATTTACATATGCCGTTGCCATACCCCTAGTTTAGTATTGATGTTATCTGTCTTTGTTTGTATGAGCTACTCCAATGCATTTTGCAAGATTAAATTGAAGCAAAATGGGCCCCAGGATGAAGAAGAATATCTTGGCTTGCTAACCGTGGAGCATGGTATAGAAAGACCTAAACTCAGGTATTCCGTATAGCAACCAACAAAGTCATCATAGCCAGAATGATTGCCAACGTTCGGAACAGACAGGTACCCTAAGAAGAAGTCTATCTATTTGTTTTGTTTTAATTTTTAGTTTTTTTATCTCGTTTAGCTATTGTTTTTGTTTTATGATTGCCATGAGTTGATCGTTTCTTACCATATTGAATATTTTTACATAATATATAAAGCATGCATGCACACTTTGTTCACATCCAATCAGCGTTGTGTTAGTTACTGAATACAACCTCTCCAGTTCCCATTCCATTGCGAAAACAGAACTGGTTGCTGCTTATGTAGTGTTTATACTGTTATGTGCAACTTTTAGTAATAATTTTAGTGTGTGACTCATTAAACTTATTGTCTTATGGTCTTTCAACTCTATAACATTCTTTCTATTCGGAATTGTAATGAAAGTCGTCCAGTTATCCGGAATTTTTCCAGTTTCATAAATTGCATTAAACAGTTGAGTAAGCATGTAGCATTTTTAAAATTTTAATTCTTTTTTTTATTATCTTTATAAATAAAACTTTCCAACATACTGATAGGCTACCGAGTACCATGCGTTTTTAATTTTTAAACTGCTTGTCACTAATTCACCACAGAGAAAGCCTGACGCAATTGCATCTTAAGAATTTGAAATAGTATAGAACTTAAGCTTCTTCTTAGGGTGCCTGTCTGTTCCGATCGTTGGCGATTATTCTGGATATGATGACTTTGTTGGTTGCTATACGGAATAGCTGTGTTGAAGTCTTTCTATACCATACTCTCAGGTTGGCAAGCCAGGATATTCTTCTTCATCCTGGGACCCTTTTTCATTCAATTTTACTTTGCAAAATGCATTAGAGTAGCTCATATCTGCCTTTATTTCTCATTATATGTCCCAAGTACTGCAGCTTCTGGCCCTTCACTTGTTCTTCTTCAGTGCCTTATCCGGTTCGGATGTTGGCGATCATCAAGGCTATCATGGTTTTGTTGACTGCTCTGCGAAACAGCTCCGCTGAGGTCATCCCAAACCATTGTCAGAGATTTTTCAACCACGAGATACGACGGCGTCCTGGTCCACTTCTGCCAAATACTTTACCCTGCATAACGAGTTGAAGAATTCGATATTTTTCTTCGTTCCGCATCACGTGGCCGAGGTACTCAAGCTTACGTTGTTTAATTAAATTAAGCACTTCTTTTTCTTTTGTCATGCGCTGTAGGACCTCAACGTTTTTGACATGGTCCACATAATGTTTAGTTTAGTTTAGATAATGGTTAGTATCCTTCTATAGATCCACATCTCGAAGGCTTCGATTCGTTTTTCAGTGGCTTGCGTCAGTGTCCAGGCTTCAACTCCATATAGTAACACTGGCAGAACGTAGCACCTCACTATCCGCATCTTGGTTCCCAAACTGAGATCGCTGCAGCACAGCAAGGATCTCAACATAATAAATGTAGACCGTGTCATTTCAATTCTGGATCTAATCTCTAGTATCATAGTAATCATAGTGCCCTTCACTATATTGAACAAATCCGCGGTTGTGTTCATTCTCTGTACTTCTTCATTAGTGACTTTGTCTGTCCATGGTATTTTCAGGATCCTTCTGTATAACCATAGGTCAAAGGTCTGAATTTTTTATAGAGTTTCCGCCTATAATATCCACGTTTCTACTCCGTACAGAAGCATTGAGTACACGTAATATTAAAGGAGCCTTATTTTTGTTTCTAGGGTGAGATCATGGCTCTTGAACAGTTTTTGCCTTTCCGATGCGACATTTAAGTTAAGTAAGATACGTTCAATTCTCATTTGGTTCACATACAGATTTGATATAAGGCTTGAATAAATGAACTTTGATAAAATGAAAGGCAAACATCGAGCACAATTTTATTAATTGGGCCAGATTTAATCAATAAAATTGTGCTCGATTTCATATCGACTCTGATACTCCTCTTGATCTACTTTGCTTCTTTTTGGCTTCTCTTATCTTTCTTCTGACAATGGTATGTATTCTTTTATAATCTTAGAGATTTTTTTTTATTTTCTCCGATCCATAAGTTCAAGTATTTAATCGGTCATCCATGATTTCCGTTTCTCTCTATCTTTCTTCAGGTGTTGTTCTTTTATTTCTCTTACTGTTTCTTGTATGATGGTCAGACATTCCTTATAGTTTCTGCATTTTTACATTTTAGCATCTTTGTATTGAAGTTTTCACTCACCTTCAGTCGAACTTACAATGTATAGTTTTTTAACTTCTGATTCTAAATTAGTCACACTATACTTTTTTTTTCAAAACCCTTTCGCTAAATAAGAGGTCTCAATGAGGAGAGTTGGCTGGGTAATTTGCTACTAATTTAAGAAATTAAAGAAATTTTTCGCCATATTTGACTGGTACTTCTCAGGGGAACTGTGAGTTTCCTGAATAAAGAGAAGACACTTTTGGCGTGGTTCTCTTAGGGGTTATTTTTAATAACGTATTTTCTTTATTCTACTGCTAACAGTTTCCTGAAACCATTTGGTACCTATAGTTCGAAAAGAAATAAAGATCGAGCAGTATCAGTGTTAGGTAAGGACCATTTTCACGACAAATATTTGTTCTTTATTTATAGAGTGTGTGACAACATTTAATTAACAAAAGTAACTTCCATATTCTTTAAATTTTTTGTCTTAGGTTAAATTTTGACATTTTATTTTTTTTTCGAGTATTTTCATCTCACAGTGAAAAGATCTAAATCGAGAAACAAAACAATAAAACTGCTGTTTTATTGTTTTGCTCTAAGATTGATTAACATAACAGATCCGTTTACGTCAAACAAATTATTTAACTTGCTATATTTGGTATAAAGTATATCTGTAATAACTTTTTTCGATCTCGAAAGAGTAAAATACCCTAACGAGGTAGAACAATTCCAAAGCTGCACAAGTAAACAGTAAAACTTGTACCATAAACTTGATTTTAAGGTAGATTAAGGAAACATTTCCGCAAAGATTAGAGACACTTTCTCACGTATTTCAGATCAAATTCCTAATCAAAATCTGATTTACTTTTGCGGTAATTGACGTGTCTTCTTTATGTCGAGCGCGATCCATCGATCGATTGTTATAATTTAATCTGTACTCTACAAACTCGCGATCAATATGGTCTAATGCAAGACATGTTGTGACATAGGCGTACAAGTTTACAACGCAAGTGTTACCTAAAAGGATTCGATATAAATCTGGGATTTATTGGGTCGTTATTTTAAATAGTCAGTGACTGTTTTGTCGTTTATTCGTTATTGGAGGCTGTAGACATTATATTGCAAGCAGAATTCATTGTTTTTTTATAACCTACAGATTACGTTTTGATTTTTACCTTTATTACGATACGTAAAAGTGAAATCGTTTGTACGATTTTGGTTTTAATCAGTGGGGACTCGTAATAATGATATTACGTATTTTATATGAATATTAATATTATATAAAAAAGGCTTAAAAAAAGTAAAGGAGAAATTTTACATTGTACAATAGCGTTGTTTAATAACACAGGCCGATATGATTGTTGGTGTTTTGAATTTGACATAATGTTCTTAGCTAATACGGGTACGCTGATTCCGAATATGAATTCAGTTTAAGCCCATGACGTCCAAATTTTTTACAAAATTAAACAAAACCTTGTGAGATATTATGTACAAGTGCAAACAAATGCCTTACTGATATTTCGTAAATTACATTAAAATTATTTCTTTAAAATACTTAATAGATTGATAGAAAATATTTTAATACATTATTATATTATTATCATTTGAATGACAACACTTCCCATCACGTTAAAATTTTCACAACATTGAAAAAACCTTGTGGGATATTATATACTAGCGCAAACAAGTACCTTATTGGTGCTTGTAAAGTTTGCTGATCAGGACAAACCTTGGGCTCCACACAAAGTGTGCTTTCAGTGTGTCTAACTACTGAGAAAATGAACAAAAGGTACACTCTTTACCCTTCGGCATTCTTATGGTATGGAAGAAATCAAAAACCCATGGAGACGACTGCTACTTTTGCTCCTGCATCTCATAAACCAGGAATCTCTATTCCTCTAATCTTTCTTCACACCATTCAACAGCAATCATCAGATGATAGTTCAGATGAAAAAACTGATGAAAATAAATTCAATCCTGAGATAGACCAACCTCAAAAACTTATCCAAGCTGAACTAAAAGACTTAGTGAGAGACTTGGGCCTATCGAAGGACGCTGCACAAATCTTAGGATCACGACTGAATGATAAAAATCTATTGGCTCCAGGTACCACATTTTCGTGGAATAGGCACCGTGAAAAAAAGAGTTCGCGGAATATTTTTCTCAGGAGGGCTCACGGGTATATTGTTATAATATTTCTGAAGTAGTCATGAAACTGGTAGCTGACAATTACGATTCCACATTACGGCGGTTATTTAATTATTCTTCTAAGAGAAGTCTGAAGAGTATCTTGTTGCACAATGGTAATACTTGTGCCTCAATGCCTGTTGCTCACTCAGTGCATCTGAAAGAAACATATGAGAATCTTAAGCTGTTGCTAAATAAAATAAAGTATAGCGAATATTGTTGGCAACTCTGTGAATACCTCAAAATAATATCCATGCTTTTAGGTCAGCAGTCTGGATTCACAAAGTATTCATGTTCTTTATGCAAGTGGGACACTCGAGCAGAAAATTTACATAACGTTAAGAAAAAGTGGCCACTCAAAGAAATACTAGTGCCACTCAGAGAAAGACTAGGACAAAAAAATGTGCAAGTTAAGATTGATAAAGCAGTTTGTCAATCTCAATTCAAAACTTAAAATCGGACAGACTGTTCCAGATTATAATGACTCAGAATGAATCTGAAGTATAAAGTTCTTTCGTAGAACTCATCGACGGTTTCCTTGGAAACAACAAGACTCCAAACTATAAAAAATTGTAGCTAACATGGTCGAAAGTTAAAAAGAACTGGGATGCAATATGAGCGTCAAACGTTGACTATTTTCCCGAACATCTTGGAGCTGTCAGCGAGGAGCTGGAAGAAAGGTTCTATCAAGATATAAAGGACATGACGAGACGTTACCAAGGAAGATGGGATATAAGAATGATGGCTGATTACTGCTGGACCTTGAAGAGAGAAGCGATCACAAAAATTCATAAAAAGAAGACCACAAAATGCAGTTTTCATGGAAAAAGAAAATAGTTTTATTAAAAAAAAAACCAAATATTGTCTAACGTAGGTTATACTCAATTCTTTTTTTTTTAAGAACAACTAAATTTTGCAGTGTAATTTTATATTAAATAAGTCTTTGCTACGCGGTAACAGACTCTATCTTCCGCATCACCACATCCCACGTGGTGAATCAAGATTTGAGTAAAAGCATTATATGTTGTATATTTGCAACACTGTTTCTATTGTATATCAAGTACTGTTCACTTGATAAATAATTTGTTTCGAATTTATATTCTTGTGCTTAACTATTTCACATTGTGTCGCGGATTAAGAACGTTTTTGACCCTGGAGAACATTTTTTACGTTTGCTTAAAAATTTTTTATTGTATCGCTAATTAATATTTATTTTTATTTGTATTAATTTCTGAGTAAATACTTGAACACGAAAAGCTTTCAAGCGTTTATATCTTTTAGATCGTCTGTGAAGAAACTATTAGGTAACTGTGCGTTATCTTTAATTATATTTTGTAAATTTGGTCAGTGTTTTTATGCTTGTGTAAATAAATCATCCCTGCCTAGAAAATATATGACAATTAAATAATTTACCTAATTAAGTAACAGATATGAATATCGAAGAGGAATTAAAACCAAAAAAATTAAAATATAAATATTTTTTGAAGTTATTTATATGTTTATGGTTACTATAATTTAAAGACTTCCTTTTATATCCAACTCTGTTTAACCCCTAGTGTATGAAGACGTTGGTAATCTTTCAATGTAGATTCCACCCCCAAGATAACAACCGTTCACCTGTTCGGTATCATTGTAAATTAAAATGCCGAAAATTAATTTTGTTTAATCTCGAATATGTAGATCCAAATCTAAATTAACAGAAGGAATTAAAGAATAAGCACCATGATACATATATTTAGCTCGAGGATATTATAACAGAGATTATAATTTGGACGTTAAATATTTCGTAGCCAACGATATAGTAAATTAAAGCGTATAACTTCTGTTGTTTTTTCTTCTGGAAACGCCCACAGCTTTCTTCAAAATTAAGGTTAGACCAAAATTATACGAGTTTTGATAATATCTACATTTGCTATATAGACATTAAAAAGTTTTAGCTGGTCAGAAATACTTTAGAATAAAGATAAGTATAAAAGCAATGTGAGACAATTTTTATGTAAGCTACAAAGTGAAGCTTTTTGAATGGGAAGAATGTACACTTGTTAAAAATTAGTAATTGCTCCAAAGCTTTAGAATTGACTAGTTAGTTAAATGGCTACACCTTACGGAGTGAAAAAAGAAGAGCAGATAACGAGGCACAGACAGTGCCTGATATGAAAAAAGGTCTTAAAAGGATTAAAATAACGGATTCGCAACATTTCAAAAGATTCAACTATCCACTCGGACATCAGTAATTGGAAAACTCGTGTCGGTTTAGAACGTCCTTCTCCGTTGTCCGACAACTAATTTCCATCCTCTTCTATCGTGGCAATCTTCCGTTGATAGATTCCGTTCGCTCATTGACTTTTTTATGTTTTGCTGCCACTCTAGTTTGGGTCTTCCTCGCTTTCTATTCCCTATTGGGGTCCAGTTCGGTATTTTTTTGGGCCATCTAGTACTTTGCATTCACTCTACGTGTCTGTACCAGGTAAGTTGTTTCTTTTCGATATCCTGAATTATCGTACCTTCTATTCCCATTCTTAGACTTTCGATAACGTTCTCATAGATTTCATAAAAGGTGCATTCTTCCGCATTTGATAGTTTGCTGTTAAGGCGCCTCTGATAAAGAAATACCGTGCTTTCATCGTTAAAACTTTGAAAATTATACTTTGTTGTACACATTTCGTCGGTGAGTACGGAATCGTTGTTATGTTCATCTTTGGCCTGATTTGTTCTTTTAAATTTTATTCTTACTTTGGCTCTTACTAAAAAATGATCTGATCCGCAAGTGAGTCCTCTCAACACTCTTACGTCGTTCATCTCTATATTTGTTTCTTGTTTACTTATCACATAATCAATGATGGATTTTAGGTTGCGGGTATTCTGTGTCCATGTGTAGCGGTGAATATCTTTGTGTTTAAAGAATCCATTGTTTATTCTGAGATTGTGGGTTTCGCACATAGAACACGCAGTATACCGAAAACCCACACTTACCGACAGATATCTACATGCCAAATCACATCACCATACTGAACAATTAAATTCAGTAATTAAAACCCTAATGACACGATCCTAAAGACTGCCTCTATATTCATATTAGGCATTATTACACAATTAAGGCATATTTACCACCTAGATGAAAATAACCACCACAAAGCGATCAGTGGTTAATATTAATATAACCCAAGATAACAGCTTATGGAGAAATGTAAGGACAATCCCACATAAGGATTAATAAAGCAAACAATGATTGTAGCAAGAGACAGTTTAATATCTTTATCCTTTCTCCTTTGTTGTTTTTATATTATATAGTTTTTTTATATTATGTACAGGTTTTAAGTACTTGTCATGTTACAGGAAGATTCTATCTCGTAAAACCTTCTGTTAATCTACGGTAAATATTTCTTTGCGTTCATTTGATTCATTAGCTCAGAAAATTAAATTATTTCTCTTTTGAATACAATATAATCTCTATAATTATTCGCTAACTACCTGTTTAATTAACTATAATTTAAATAATGTTCCTTTATATATTTTTACTCCACATGTACTCACCGACTAATATATGTTTGTTTAGACCTAATTGAACGTTATATAATTAACATAATTGGCCTTCTAAATGCTATATTTGGTAAAACTATATACCGTTAAACGTTAAAATAATGAATAGATACACTAATAGCTTGTCTGTTTCGAAGCGACCAATTGCACAAGGAAAGCTGCATTAATAGAAGATAAAAATGATGATTAACCTTACGTATCACAAACTACTTTCGATAAATTTGCTAGTACGTAAGATACCTATATATTGAGATTGGTGTGAAATTAGGATAATTGTCATAATTTCTACCAAGGCCAATTTCTGCGATAAACCAACAAAGTTTGAATATATGTATACTTTTATCTATTATAACTATGTACTTAAAACTTTTTATTTTACCATAATTTCATTTGTTCATTTGTTCTTCAGGCACAACATTTTCAACGTAACTAACCAATATCTCTTACTCTCTTTGCTATTTTGCGTCCATAACTGGAAATAAGCCTCCTTCAGTATTCTGTACTTCCACAAGGAAATTGCGGAAAAGTAAGTGCTGAAATACTACAGTTTTTGGGAGAAAATGGAATTAAAGCTCTGTGTAATCTCTTTAACAGAATTTATGACACTGGGATATTACCAACTGATTGGTTAAAGTCGACATTTGTCACAATACCTAAGAAACATCGTCCAAAGACATGCGGTGATTATCGGACAATAAGTCTGATGAGTCACGTTTTGAAAATCTTTCTGCGAGTAATACACAGCAGAATTTACACGCTGTTAGAGGACAGAATTAGCAATACTCAATTTGGATTTAGGAGTGGCTTGGGTACAAGAGAAGCCTTGTTTAGTATACAGGTGCTAGTACAGAGATGCAGAGATATAAATCAAAATGTGTATATTTGTGCAATCGATTTTGAAAAAGCTTTTGACAAAGTCCGACATAACAAAATGCTAGAAATATTGCAAACAGCTGGATTGGACGATAAAGATCTACGAATAATTACAAATCTATACTGGCATCAAGTGGCAAGAATAAAGGTTGAACAAGAACTGTCGGATGAAATAAATATAAAAAGAGGAGTGAGACAAGGCTGTATATTGTTGCCTTTACTTTTTAACTTATATTCGGAGGAAATATTTAAGGAAGCCTTAATGGAGACAACCGAAGGTATTATTGTGAATGGAGTAACCGTCAACAATATTAGATATGCCGACGATACCTTAGTCCTTGCCAATTGCGAAGAAGACCTTCAAAATCTAATGAATAAAATAAAACAGACTTGTGATCAGTATGGATTAAAACTCAACGTTAAGAAAACTAAATATATGATAGTTAGCAAACAAAATTATATACATGATGACGGTATAAAAGTCGGAGATGCCACACTGGACAGAGTAGAGAAACTCGTGTATCTCGGCAGTAATATCAATGAGAGCTGGGATCCAACCGCAGAAATTAAAAGCCGAATAGAACAAGCCCGAGCTGCCTTTGTAAAAATGAGAAACGTACTTTGCAGTCACGTTCTTAGTATTGACCTTAGAGTTTGTATGATATCTTGCTACATCTTTCCTGTCCTGCTGTATGGAGTAGAAGCGTGGACCCTAACTGAGGCTATGCTTAAACGCTTGACAGCCTTTGAGATGTGGGTATACAGACGACTACTGAAAATAAGCTGGGTCGACAGAGTTAGAAATGAGGAGGTCCTTAGACGGCTGAACCAAACAACACAACTGGTCAATATAATAAAGAAACGCAAGCTGGAATACTTCGGTCATATTATGAGACACCCTAAAAAATATGATCTTTTACATCTGATCATTCAGGGAAAGATCCAAGGTAATCGTGGTCTTGGTATAAGAAGAACATCATGGCTGAAAAATCTAAGGCAATGGTATGGAAAATCAACTACATCGTTATTTAGAGCTGCTGTCAATAAAGTCACGATAGCGAATATGGTAGCCAACATAATATCTAACGATCGATAACGGTCATGGAACTAGAAGAAGAAGATAATGTTATATGTATAGTATATGTATAGTATATGTTTACTACAAAAACATATACACACATGTCCAAAAATTTGGAATACGTACAAATAATATATCTACGCCCATGGTGAGTTTAAAACTGTTGATATTCATTCTAGTGCTTTTTTAAATAAAAATGATAAAATGCCTTTAAAAATGCCTAGAAACGTGATATGTCATTTTGACAGATCTAGAGTAATTGCTTGTTACAACAGGGCTTTAGTCAAAGTTATACCGCGAATATTGTTGATGTTACTCAGAGTGCTGTATCGAAAATAAAAAAAAATTCCAAGATTAAAATGACGTCAAGGATCGTCCCAAAAGTGGTAGAAGTCGATGTACAACAGCAGCACAAAACCGGCAAATAACATTGATAGCTCGTAGAAATTGGTACTTTATTTGTAATTATATCAGTCCAAGTCTCAGCTCTATTTAATAATATTGAAAATATATAACATCGAATGGTATATAGTCTGATTTCCAAATTAAGATTTCGCCACGTTAGGAGTTGCTTCATTAGTATAAAAGCCGATCTGGCAATCTGTTTCTGTTTATTTCTGCAGTATGATAATTGGTTTTATTGATCAAAGTTCCCAAGTACTGATAGTTTTCTACTTGTTCTATTATGTTACAATTTATTGTCAACATGTGGTGCATATTTAGTGATCTTTTTGTATTTAGCATATATTTCGTTTTTTAGCGTTTATAGTAATTCCCATTACAGCTCTATTACTACTTAAGCTTTCGATTAGATGTTGTAGGTGTTATATGCTCGTTGTTTTTCGGTAACCTCCGCTTTGATATTATTTACCTCCTTTTAAGTTAAACAAAAGTGGCAATAAAACGCCTCCCTGTCTAACTTCTCTACAGATTTTGGAATTGCGGTTGCTAATGTATTACACAAATACGACGGTAGAATTATTTATTAATTTAGTAACTATTAAAGGTTTATTTAAAATATTATATGTACTTACAAACATTCCCCAGGATTTTCACATTTTCCATGAATTGGGTGGCAACCCGGTTTACAAGCAGCTAAAATAAAACAAACCAAATATAAAAAAGGTAGTTCAAAATAATTTTTAATAGTATTTTTTTTCAAGGTATAAAATGGGATAAATATTTTGTCTCAAGTAAAATTTTATCTCAAGCAACAGAAGCAAAAACCTTAACAGATCATCCCGCTGTATACATCTTAGATGAGCAAAAAGTCTCAAAAATAGCTTATTCATATTAAAAACACCGGCATATTCAACCATTTTAAAATAAAATAAATATACATATAGAAATAAAGGATATAAAATTCAGTATTAAGAAACATTTGCGTTAAATCAGGTCAATAATGCATCCACATAATGTCCACATGCATGATCACTCATATCAGCAACTACTGACAAAAAAACAAAAGAATATACAATCAAATAATAAAAGCAAGCCAAAACTGGAAATTATTTCAAGGTTTTATAGGAGTAAATAAAGGAAAACCAATTTCTTTTTAACCGGAGTCAAATTCATTTTCGGAATGACCTTGTTACCACTGTAAAATAAGCAAAGAAGAATAAATACAACATAATGTTTATAAAAATTAAATCAGAGATTTATAATAATTGGAAAACGTAGTTAAAAAAATATAAACTACAATAGGTAATTCTGCGAAGGAAATCCAGAATACAAAATAAACAGTGTAATTTGAAGAATATAAAGAAGAAACACTTTAATTCCTGCTTCAAATGCAATTAAAAACTAACATCAATGTAATAGATGAAACCTATTAAACATAGATATATACTGGTAAGAAATTTGTAACATTTAACAGACCAACACTAAGAAGTATCCAGCTAAAAGACTATTAAAAAGATGTTATATGAAATAAGTACAGACAATAAGTACATTTATACAGCAAATTACTGCAAGTAATAAAATCAGAATAACTTCCTACCTTTCTCGCATGTCGCTCCTTTCCACCCATCTATACATTGCTTCTCACCGTTCTGATCACAGATAAAATGACCGAAAGAATCGTTTCTTGGTCGGCAAAATTTTGTACACGTGGAATTGTAGTAATGTGTATCACATATGACGCGCACTCTGTATGTCAGTCGTGCACGAGGTCCTCTATGGTTAAGAGTATGCCATTCCGGACTGGGGTCTATAATACCGGAGTAGGTGGCTTCTTCAATGATGTTGTTGGTTGCTGAAAACAATAACACTTTATTAATTTTTGCACATACAATATATATTATAATAATTATTAATGGTTATTTATACAGCGATAAGTACGATAAGTTACGCTCAATTTGTCTCATTCTAGCATTCCTCATGGTGTCTCCAGACATTTTTAAATGCCAATATATTTACAATTTGAAAACAATATATTCGTTGTCTTATTTTTTTCTTGTTCTTATTTGTTGAATCAACATAAAAATAAAAAAAAACATTGATCCTTTACATTTATGTGGAGTAAAAGCATTTACTCGTTAGGAATGATACCTGGATATTATAAACTATCTTATGTCAAGCTGCAGAGTGCAAGTGGTTGACTCTGCAAGTGCAGATCATCTATTGTTCAATTTGATTAAGGATAAAATAATAAAAAAGGAAGAACTAAAAAAGGATACCAATTGAGGGAAAAAGAGCTTAAAATAATCTGCTGCGCAGGTGACGCATTACAACCCTCTCAGAGTTAGGATGATATACAACGTATACTGCACCAATTTAACATTACCGCCAGAAAACTTAACATGTTAATTTCTCCAAAAAAGAAAAAATGCGTGATAACAACAAATTTATTAAGATGTAATCTGGAGCTGAAAAGTCAGATAATAGAACAAGTGATGGAGCATAAATATCTAGGCATCACATTATCTAGCTACGGAAAATTCGAAACAGAAAATCAAGTAAATAGAGCAAACAGAGCCGCAGGTGGCCTGAATGAAACAATATGAAGAAATAAAAATATCGAAAAGAAATGAAAGGCAGAATTTACAAAACAGTCATCAGACCAATAATGACATACGCGGCAGAAACACGAGCTGACACAAGCAGAACAAAAAGAAAGAAACAGCAGAGCTGAAAACATTTAAAAAAATTATAGTAAAACACTATGGAACAGAGCAAGAAGTACAGATATACGACGTAGATGTAAGGTGAAGAACATCAAGGACTGGGTAAGAAATAGAAAGGTAGAATAGAACCATCATATAAGCCGAATAACAACAAATAGAGTAGTAAAGACGGCAAGAAACGATGAAACGACAACTTACTGAAGGCACATTGAAAAACATACAGTCATGTCTACATAGAAAGAAAAAGCAGAAGAAAAAAGCATAAGAACAATAAAAAGAAGCAGAAGAACAAGAAAAAGAAAAAGGAGAAGAAAAAGAAGCAGAAGAAGAAGAAAAAGAAGAAGGAGAAGAAAAATAAGTACATACACTAATAGCAGACCAACCTGATAATAAAGTTTTATAAGTTTAGGAAAATCTACAACATTTATTACAAAAAAAAGAGTCGAGCATATTATTATTATTGAATGGTAATGATAGAGGTCTAGAGGTGACAGACCCAGGTCAAGAACAAAATGGTTCATAAACAAATGGTTCAAAATGTCATATTCAAGACTTGAATACATGGAAATTAAGAAATACCAAGACAATTTTCGAAACTACATTAGAATATATATATATATATATATATATATATATATATATATATATATATATATATACATATATATATATACATATATATATATATACATATATATATATATATATATATATATATATATATATATATATATATATATATACTGTACCACGATAAACCACAAAAAAATAAAAAGGGTGTAAAAACGATGCGATCTTCGGTCAGGTCAAAATTTACTTGCAGCTAAGTTTGAGTTTTCGCTGAAAAAGTTTCATAAAAAACAAGACAAGAAAACATGCCATTACTACAAAGACAAAATATAAAAAGAAGGTACTACAAGAACATGAATGAAAATTGTAAAAGCATAAAAGCAGCAATTCAGAAAGATAGCGGAATAGAAGATTCAGACATGTAACGTGCTAGAAATTATATTGGATCAAATAAATGTTAAATACTCTTGATTGACCAAAGATATTTTACTGTTAATGGATGGAAGAAGACAGTACAAGCACAAACATAACAAGGAATATAAAGAGATACATAGATTGCTAAAAACAAAAATTAAATTAAAGCAAAAAAAAACAGGAGATGACAGGGATGTATGAAAAACTTACTTATACAATTTTTACGGAAGATTTCATGACAGAATGATTCATAAGAAAACTACAGAAATATTCGGAATAAGCAATAGTAGAACTAATAAGAGCAGAAAAAAAAATGTTAACAAAGTCAAACAGTCAAATGATAAATGAGAATAATGGGTTGAAACGAAGAGGTTTTATGGCAAATAAGCGTGGATCTAGAACTTTAAGAAATAGTAAAAAAGCAAAAAACCACTCATCTTATATACGACACGAAGATATAACTTCTTAAAGCTGATAATGGAAAGACCAATTGAGGGTGGACAAGGTCATGGTTAACGACATATGACGTAGCTAAGAAATTGGTTTAGTCTTCCGGTCACTAATAAGAAAGACCCAAGACCAGAAAGAGTTTGCAGAAGAAGACGATTGTAGAATTACTGTAAATATCAGAAAGAGCTTAATATTCATTATACAATCTAGTAATATTTTACCACTTTTTGTGGAATGATAACTTGCATTCTTTTTATTTAATAAATCAAATGTGAATTTTATTATGCAAAATAAAATTATGCAAAATTATAATGCAATAAATTGATCATAATATTGACCATCTAGAGACCGCTCGCGCCGTTGAATTTATACACGTACAGTCACAACGTTAAATAAAACAAATTGAAGGAGTCCCGAGCTTAACTCCTCATTATTCAAATCTAACTAAACCGCGGGAGAATCACATTCATTTCTCCGACACCATCCAACCACAATAAAATCCCTCGATAGCGTGGGCACTTCGAAATGATTCATAGGAGCTTGCATGAATGAACGCACGACTGTCCTAAGGGTGTGTTTTGTAGTCTATAGTAGGAGGTTTTATAAAACGATTGCGAGAGAGCCGACTGCCAATTATGGATGTCCCAGGGCAAGGACGAAACCCATTTCTGGCATACGCGTGCTTTTGTAGTGGTATCTTCTTTTAAGGATGTATTTTTTCATGACTGCCGAACGAAGGCGACAGTAATTGTTCTTTTAAGGGCGTTGGAATTTCATTCATAAAATCATGAATTACGCCGTGTAAGTAGCACTTCTGCTGGTGGAATTGTTTCTGTTTTATGTCGAAATATTTCCTGATCAATTGGGTTTTACTAAATAATATATGGGACACAATACAAGATGACAAGAAACGCGATAGATAATAATACTAGAAACATAATTTTGCCTATCAAGATCAATTTAACGCCTGTTTTAATAAGGCAACGCACGTTCTCATACGACATGGATTATTACAATGTTACAAGTTTACACTATTACAAATAATGTGATATTTTGTTTTAGTGGAAATGAACTAAACCTTCTGAATAATTTACCCCAATCAAAAAATCACCTACTTGAGATCCGTTACCAAATTCAAGAAGCCTTGAATGACATCCGTCAATAAAACTAAATCATTTAATTTCAAGTATGTCTAAATCAATATTATTAACTAAGCAAGAAACCACGACAAACAGACTCATTTTTATATAAATTTGTTATTCTTAAAGACCCTTCTTGAAATCGTGCCCTTGTCTGTACTCAGCGCCCCAAAAAAATAAAATATTTTTTTAAATTCATTACCCATTTGTTTTAGATTTTATAAATTAAAATTGATCATTTCCATGTAATATTATTTATAATCAAACTATTTGTATAGCCAGAATTGAAAAAAAAAAACTAAAAAAATAAGATTAATAGTCAACAATAAAAATTTACTGATGAAAATAATGAAACCTTGAGGAGACCTTTGCGAACCAATAAATAATGGACCTGTGACATACATCACCATCTGGATGATCATTGAATATAGAAGGCTGTAGTCCAAGATGAAATCTATAATCTTGCATTGCGCAAAAGAAATTATCATAAGGGCTTTCGAACCGAAGCGAATCAATACTTTCGTAAAAAATCAACCGGTCATGAGGATGAAAAATCCTAAGATAGACTATAGCCTAATTTTGGAATGAAAAGAAGAAATTGGCAGACTAAAGGAACATAACACTGTGTCATAATGTTATATGTTCCAAGACAACAGGGACTAAATGGCAACAGAAGAACTTGTCAGAAAAGGTTCAGCTACAAAATACTTCGTTCCAGAAGTGCCAAAAAGCACCATCAGTGGCCGGCAAAAGTCTGGATCCGAACTCTCACAGTTAAAAATACATCAGATCAATTACAAGGCAATATGTACATTGGATCGACATGTGCTAATATGGCTGAAGTACTGCCGAAAATAAGCAAGAATTAGTTCAGAGTCATAACAGGCTTCTTTATTTGACAGGCACAAGTTAAAGGATACCATCTTACACAGGTGTTCTTTCATGGAGACTTAAGCTGCAAATTCTGTACCTTAGAACCTGAAACAGTCAGACATGTTTTGCATAACTGGGAGGTATTAGATCGCAGGCGGTTAACACTTTTTGGGACTACCAACCGACTCCAAAAACTCATGGTATCCACTCACTAGACATGTACAAACTGATGCCGGGTTCAAGAATTTTAGAATGTGTATTATGAATGAATGGAGGCTGTACTATACGCCAATGGTTTCTCTAAAGAGGACTTGGCTGTGGACACTGTTCCTGATTGAAGAAAATCGTTGATTGGGGAGGACTGGATTTACACAGACTCGTGGGAATGACACAAAACCGTTTGTAGAAACAAGTTTGTAGATATTCTGGCTAACCTCCACTGATGGAAAAGTCCAATGAAATTGAAATATCTGGGAATAAACTTATCAAGCGATAATAACATTAAAAAGGAAGTAAGAGAACAAGTGACAATAGCAATCAGAGTAGGGAGATGCCTTAACACAATATGGGGAAACCATATTGAAATCGGGAACAAATGACAATGTAAAGATGTACGTCGCCTCCGTCCCACCAGTAGTTCCTCCTCCATCGACGTGCACTACAGATGATGGAAGGAATACGACGATATAAAGCAGCGTACGCCATAAGAGAGGGTCGAGTTCCGCTAGAGTGCTGATATAGTGGGAACTCCACCGGGTCTTTGGGTATTGACTGGAGTCGAACCGTCCGGAGTTTCGTCAGAGTATTGATTTGATAACTTCTCCACTGGCAAAAGGGTATTGACTAAAGGCCGACCACCTCTGCTAGAGTATTAATCTAGTAACAGTTCGTTACCCGGTCTTTTAGGATTGCTATGAGACAGATTTATTCTTTTCTGTGACTCAGTACTGATTAGCCGCTGTCCGTTCCTCGCCGGACCGAGTGTTGATTGGCCCGTTTTATCTCTATTCATTTACACCGCCTTTTCCCGTCTTCGCCGCGTGTATATTAACGTACCGTAATTAAACAAAGGGTCATAGCGCCGACGATACGATACGATTGTACATATTACCTAGGATCTAATTTTATTTTGTTATTAATTTATTTCGAATATATTTTTATTTAAATTAAACCTGTCTGTTACTGAGTCTGCTCTCTAAAAGAGCTACCCGTCACAACAAATATAAAATTTTGTAATCCGACCTGTCATAATATTTACCACAGAAACAAGACCAGACACAATCACGACATGAAGATATTTGGATACAAATTAAATGTAAATCCTACGAAAAATAAACGGAAAACCACTACTAGACCGAATAAGGAGTAACTAAATTGGAGACCGAGGCAGAATAAATAACTTTAGTGAATAGGACAAGGAAGAAATACAGAATGGAACAGCTGTATCAGTTGAATGTCAGAGAAATGGGTGGAGAATAGCTCAGAATCAGTTGCCAATGATAAGAATCACAGGTCGTCCACAGAAAAGATGGAATGATTATCCATTAGGGTAGGTGGTGACGTCGAAGAAAAAGAGGCAATTTGCCTATATAACAGTAGACGAAGAAGCTTTTTCGAAACTGCATTTTACTTTATTCATATTATAACTTTATACTTTATACACAAAATTGCACTTTGTTTCACGTGTTTCAGATAATTTCATTTATGCTTGTGTTTATACTTAGCTGATCAAAATTAATAGTAGTTTTACTTTAAACCAGTAAGATGCGTCACTGGTACAGATCAACGTCAAGAGATGTATCGGATTTAAATTTGCATGAAAAAAACATGCATTGAATGTAAATTAAATTATTTTATTAAAAAAGTAATTTTTTTATAATGCAAGTTTCCTGTTAATCTTTATATATGTTATTTCTAAGTAATTACTTTTTACATTAATTCAAAGATATATAATGTATAAATGCAATGCACATTATGTCAAATTTATTTAATATATTGATATAACACTTGGAATTAATTATAAACATTCGTTTCGATCATACAAATAGCTTTATTTTGTTTTGGTATAAGAATCCTTCCTTTTTGTTCATGATGGGCGGTGTCTCTTGCGCAATACAAATTCAACATCGAAATAAATAATTAAATAAATAGTTTACAACTGGGCAGTGTTTTAATTGATGGTCTAACATTTCGCCTTCAGGCAACTGTCAGCTCTCTCTTTTCCTCCCGGTCTAGAAGCATTTGCCGCATTTTATCAATGATGGATGTCAGTTTCATTTCTATACGGGATGTTTCAAATCGGAGATATAAGTTCTTATAACTGAAAAAGGTGCGGACTTAAGATTAAATAAAACAATGAATCAAATACAGATCAAAATGCAGCAGAATATAACGATGCTACTCGGGATTTAATAGAAGAAAATGGTTCAATATTACATAAAAAACAAAAAAAAACAGGAACACATGTGTTTTTCATTTTTAACATTTTAATATCACCGTATAACGCAACTCCAAATGAAGATATTTAATTCATAATATGAATTAGTTATTTGTTCACTTGTGACAGACCATGATGCTAGATAGAAAGTCTGTGTTATATTTCGCCAAGTATTAATGACTCATATACAAAGATCCACAGTGGCTATGACAGTGAAATCTATTGTTAAATTAAGTTTCAAAGATTATACTTTGATCAACTAAAAATTCTCTTGAAAAACTTTACAAGTAGTTCTAAATTGTTTATTGATCTTTAAAATTGATCAAAAGAATAAAATTAGTAGAAGGTACTTCGTTTAACACCAGAAACTACATTACAAGCACAAGTACCTCGTGCCCGGTAGCCTACGCGGATGCTGTAGAGATAAAAAGCTTACAACCCACACTAAAAATTATCTATTCAAAGTGACTCTCAACACAATTTTGTTTAAGGTAGCAAACGTCTTGTTCGTCTTACATAATTGCCACTTTTAAGTAAATTATATTTGAGACTCTAAATGCTCGAGTGTTTGATTTACTGTGAGGATTCAAAGAAAGATGCGTGGGTGGTTGCATAGTGTTCAACACTGATTAAATGTCAGGTTTATTGTAGTACAGAATTGATGAAAGCAGATATGTCGGCGATGACATATCGTTAGGCGTAATTAGGCAATGATTGTGGTAGAAAGTTATGTGAATTTAGATTTTTCGAGTGAGATAGGTGGGTTGAAAATATAAAATATGTTGGGAAAGGTATGAGGTACAATTAAATGAAATCAATTTTATAATTGTAATAAAATCGATATATTTATTTATTTAGTACTATTTAAACCGATTATCCATTTTTTTTCGTTGTTTTTTTTCTTTTTTTTAATAATGACTAACATAGCGTTTATGTACAACGATACTTTATATTCCCCACTACATTACGGTCGCAATAATCCGAACGGAATCGGGAAAATGAATCCATGACTTTTTTTTTGGGAGAAGAAAAACTACAAAACACAATGAAAATGACTAAAAATGCTTTATGTATATTAATAAAATATTGGTGGCCATGTTCAAGACTTTTAATAGCTTCAACAGCTTTTAAGTTTTTAAAGCAGCTGGTTCATCATCGACATCCTCCTCTTACGTTTCTTTATTTTGAATGACCCTTACAATTTCTTCATCCGTGAGCCTTTCTTGGGTGCCAATTTCTTTGTCACAGCCACCATATGCCCATTCTTGAACCTCAGATTCAGTAATTATTGTCGTGTTGTTTTAAGCCAGCCGAGCGCCGAAGGGGGTTAAAATGATGTCTTTTTCATTGGACAAAGAATCGTCAACTGCCACTAAGTTTGGGCTCAAGTTTTTCCAAGAAAGTTCATCAAACGTTGTAAAATGGAGGACCAACAATTTGCCAAATTGAAAAAGACGTCCTTGAGAATAACTTTCTTCAAAGCTACTACCAGATTCGTTCCACTTTGCTCGCCAGCAAGAATGTTGGACAGTTAAGCTTTTCGATAGCGCAGTTTTGTGATCTGGTCCATTGATTGAATCATAGCTGTCGTGTTAAGTGGTAATAACATGGCAAAAACTTTACCATCTTCACTACGAAGTTCATCAGCAGATGGATGACCAGGGCAGTTGTTCAGCAGCAACACTGCCTTATGAGCCTTATGTTCGAAGACGAACATCAAGAACGAATTCAGTTTTGAACCAATCCAAGAACAAATGTCCTACCACCCATACACTTTTTTGCTCTTGATACCATACGGGAAGATCAACAGATTTGAATGAACAACGTACTTTCTACCTTCGGATGTTCCGGGGGGTTTGATGATTTTCCTTTTCCCAGGACCGCTCTCCAATTCGATGAAGAACTTTTCGATATTTTCTTTGTTCATTTTAATGTCCATAATGGTAGATTTGCCAATACCGAACTGTTTTGAAATTAAATTGTAGCTAGTTCCTTGCTGTAATAACTTGGGAATTTTGGTCTTTTGTTCGATAGTCAGTCGAGAGTCATGTCAATATAATGATGGGGGAGGCAGGGGGAGCACGTTAGGACTATCGCGTTATTCGAACGTCCTTGGGTTCGAATTAACGCGTCCGTACTGTATTGTATACTCAATCGAGTCCTAAAACACGTCTTTAAATAATTAAAATGGGTTAATAAAGACATTTAATATCAGATATGCATGGATGGCTATTACCTAAACCATCACAAATTCACTAACAGAATTGTTTGAACAGCCTGTAACACTAATGAATTAAATGAAACGCTTCAACAGTTAAATCAATTGGCAGTAACTGTAGGTTAAAATAAATTACAGCAAAACCAAAATAATCAGTAAAAAACGTCGAAAACCAATAAAAAACGTCTACGAATGTGCCTATTTAGCACATAGCATAAAACTATGAAATCTAGTAATATTGAACGCATACATGTATTTTGCTGGTTTGTACAAATGATTGGAGACTCGGTTTCTTACTAAATACTAGGCGATAAGACTTAGAATCTCAGAGAGTCATGGAACGAACAACTAAGAATTTCACTGCGAAACAAAATCAGAATCGAAGGGTGCAGTTGAGAACCTGACTCACAAAAGTATATGACAGATATTAGTAAAGAAATTTATTTAGCAGTGAGACCTATATCCAGGTCTGGCTGATTATGGGTTGAAAAAGAACAATAAATAACACCTAGCATCGCTGCATGTCAGTGCAATCAACAAAAAAATGAGTTCCATTAAAAATCCATTAAATTTAAATCTAAAAAATATTCTTAAGTCACCTTCCTATATTCATAATCAGTTATTGTCTATTTATAAATAAAAGAAGGTGTAAGTAAACCTCCTCATCGTTAATGTATAAAATTAACAGTAATCTTAAAACAGACATTATTTTTAACATTTACTGTATAGTTTAACTTGTTTTTTTTTTAGTTTCCGAGTGGTTACACGCGCATAACTAAGCATAATTAAACAAATATTTGTACTCACCGGGTGATGAAAAATTGTTATGATCCACAGCCTGAAGAATCAGTGTAAACGACCTCTGAAAAGAAAAAAGAAAGAGTTGAGCATTTACGATACACCTTTTTAAGGCCTAATTAAATAATTTCGGTCTCACATAAATCTGTCAATATTTAAAAGAATGCTAAATTCTGTAATGTTCTCATAAAGTATTTACATTAGTCCAGTAAATAGCGGTATAATTTTATGAAAAGTGCATTCAATTGTTTAAACTAACTTAAAAATCCTTGAAGGGAATGAAGAGATACCAGCAAAACAGGCACTGAAAGAGAGAATAAAAAAAATTTATGAACAATAAAAGTTTAGCAGGTAATGGACTACTGGATAAATTTATCAAAGAAGGTGACTAACAATAGGAAGAACTATTATAAAATCTTATACTAAAAATCTTTGAAAAAGAAGAAATGTCTAAAAAGTGTTCGGAATCTATTACAAAGTAAAAGGTTAGACCTTTATAAAGGGCGATTAATTAGTAGATTTAAGAAGAGAACAACCCGTTATGAATTAGATATTCACATTTAAGCAAACATTAAGTTTATGATTGATCAAATTAAAACGACATTTGCAAAGGAATGAAGCATCTAAGTAATGAGTCAAAGATAATGCTTGGTTGAACATTAACTTATTTAAATAATTGCAGCATATAAGACCAATAATGACATACACTTCAGAGACAAGACCGGATACCTCCAAAACTCAGCAACTACTAGAAACAGCGGAGATGCGTTTACTGAGGAGAATTACAGGAAACACACTGAGGGATCGAATGAGGAGTGAAGAGATCAGAAGAAAATGCAATATACCAGAAATAAATGAGTGGACACTGAACAGAAAAAAGGAATGGAACGAACACATAAACAGAATGGAAGAGACCCGATTAGTCAGAATAGCGAGGGACAAATCACCAAAAGGTAGAAGAAGTATCGGGCGACCACGCAAAAGATGGAGTGATAAAGTAAGAAGAAGAAATAATTGAAGGACGAAGGACCACCAGCCACGGGCTGGAATGAAAAACAGATTAAGCACTAACTTATATTTAATGCTAAGATTAAATATAAATTTGTAATAGCCGTTCGAAAACACAGTGATATTTAATACTTCACTACACTTCTCACTAACGCTATTTTCACTATTATATATAATTGCAAGTAGAATTGCTTAGCGGAATGTCGTTTCTATGTTTAAAGCGAAATACTGGCAACACTGCTGGTTTGAATAGATGAACTGTTTCTATGAAAACTATAACTGTATAGCTTACGAGATTTTGCGACCGACTTTTGTAATAGCTTTTTCTGAAATGACTGTGATAATATCCAAATTATGTAGGCAGGTAGAGGAGGGCTCTTACCCCAAGAAGTACCTTTAAATATCTTCCTTTATTCCTTCTAAAAATTACAATATCGGCATGGTTGAAAATTTATATTGAGTGGAATGGAATTTCACCAATGCTGGAAAATACCGAAAATAAGATAGGTATAGATAAAGAGAAAAAACTCACAAGCTTTTGGAATAACCAGAGGAATGGGACAAGGATATTCCCTATCTATAAATATTCTTAATATTGTGGTGGAAAATGATTTTAAGATAGAGTAAATATGCGTAGATAAGAAATCATATCTAATTGAAAACAACCATGTGTAGCCTATGCCGAAGTCTTGGTTCTGATATTGAGAGCAAAAATGAATTGAAGTACATGAATAGGAAATTCGAAAATGCGGAATAAACAAAAGACTAAAAAAAAACAGAAGAAAACAAAATAAATGGTAATACATAGCAGCAAAGAGGCCTCTTACAACGATTTAACAGCAACTGAGTGTGTACAGATGGAAACTTATTTAAATTTCAAAATCACAGACACAGAGAAATTTACGATGGAATAAACTAAGAAAGTTGAAGTACAGAAACACTTACAAAAATGCTAAAATTAGGAATATTATCTACAAAAGTAAAGAATAGAAGAATATAGACAGCATAAATTATAAAGAAAAATAATACATGATATGGGGATAAGCGCATGCAACAAAGTAATAATGGAAATGTACGATAAGTCCCAAATAAAAAAATTTGGGTACAAAAACATACCAAAACAAAGTCTAAAGGGAAAGAAACGAAGTGAAAGATCTAAAAGAGAATGGTTGTCGCTATATAAAGAGATTTGGATAACAATTTTAGTATCTCACAGTAACCTCATATTAGCAAGATAATCTTTTCCTTTTTTAACATATATACTAATTTAATAGACTGTTTTGTAGTTACAACACTATTTTGAACTCCAATAGAATGATCGACATTATCTTTTATATCTTCCTGTATTACTGATTTATTAGTTTTTTTACTGGTTACAGATTATGCTTGAAATGCTGCACTGTCTAAATTTAATGTTTCATTTCCCATTTCGGGTTCTTTAGTCTTAGTAGAGAGAGCTCGTTTGAAATTTCTGTATTTTGATTTGGTCATGACATATCCAAAAAATCATTGTTTGGTAAAGAAAATGATATGAAGAACATATATACTAATTCTGCATAATTATTTGGCATTTGTCCTTCTTCCACAATGATTACACAAACAAACCTATTAGTAACTTATTCCCTACTTTTACAATCTGCATTTTCCAGCGATATCTATCATTTAGTAATCTTTTGCTTTCTTTGCTCTATATGTAGCCATTGTATCTTCATTTTACCTGATCTGTGATCTTGTGGTAACCTTATAGTTTTGAAGATGAGTACTTACTTTCTAACCACCCATTATACAGTTTTTTCTTCTTTTTTCTTTTTTTTTGGACATAGTTTAACCACAAAATAGTTTTTTTGTATTTACCAGCAGTTCTCTGACGATATAGCGGTGTCATTTAAAAAACTGTCATGTAAAAAAATAAAAACCATTATAAAACGCACCTATTGTACATAAAGTCCTCTCCCTCTATAACGATATGCAAGGGACCGGGAAATTTCATCGTTATAACGGGAGATCGTTATACAGAGAGAGACAAAATTCGGTACTCTAATATTATTAATACTGTACTAAATAACTTATTTTAATTTAAAAAAATTATCAAAACGAATTATAAATGAATTAACACTTTATTATACACCATATAGATTTATTAAAGAATAATATAAGCAATACAGTATAAAAATATGGTTGTAAAATTAAAACATATGTATTGTACAATAACAAAATAATATGCTACTGTCAAATATATTTAGCCTACAATACCAAAAAAGTATGTCACCTTGGTCTGTTTCCTTTTCCCTTTTCACAGAACTGATCTGACCTTGTCCTGAAGACGCATAGAATCTTCCATAGCACTCATATCGTCTTCCTGGTGAATGAAGAATCGATGCAGTACTTTTGCCGCATCCAATACCTGCTGCATCAAAAGTCTTCTCCTGTAATGGCTTTTCAAACTCTAGATGACACTTTGGTCCTTGGGCTGAAGGACACTCTTTGTATTTGCTGGTAGAAAACAAAGTTTTTTCGACTTTCCTATCACTAACAATTTTTGCTTTACCGAACCTGTCATGTTAGCGGTCACCAAAACCGTAATGCGTTCCTTAGAGAGCATTCCACCAACGCACTTTTCCGATTTAAATTTTAAAGTTCTGTTTGGTGTCATTTTAAAAAACAAAAATACAAGCCAGTCTCATAAGCATTGAAAATGTCATCTGAAGCACATCGTGCCTTCAGTCCAGGCCACACGTTTTCTAGCCAATGATCCATTACGTTTTTGTTAACATCGCTAGCCTCTCTGCTGATTTGCCCGTAGTTAATCTTGTGCCGCAGCTTCCACTTGCTCAGCCAACCCTCAGATGCCTTGAAATTCTCAATTCCAAGCTCAGGTGCAAAAAACTCAGCTTTTGTCTTAACCACAGGTCCAGAAAGTGGAATATGGTTCATAAGATGCTGCTGAAACCACTGAAGCATGGCGAGATCTAAATCTTCGTACTTAGGTTTCCGCAACTTCTTCCGGCTACCGCCCTCCATCTCCGCTTCAAGCCACTTTTTTCTCTTTTTTCTGTCCTGCCATATCGTAGCCACATTTGATTGAGACAACCCCGTACGGCGAACGGCATCCGATTGCTTTTCACCTTTATCTATTGCTCGAGTTATCGAAAACTTTTCCTCCACCGGAAAAGTGTCAATAGTCGAAAACATGTTGACTATTGACACACTGAGGCACAACTCAAACTGAAAATGAAAAGTCGTCAGTAGATGACAACATCCGTGTGATAATAGTTAGGCACGCCTCCTGAACAATAAAAACGAGTCACTAAGCCCTCTGATAAGAATGAGTAGAATGGGTTGCCGCATTCCTTAAGCGAAAAACAAAACAACCGCTGGACAATGTCACTCGTGACTCAGATAATCTGAACTTTAAACACAATAACACATATTTCATCAACTATTGAACGCTGAAAAGTCATCACTATAAAGAGAGAACTATATCGGTATAGAGAAAGAATTAATACATTGTCCTTATGACGAACCAACCAACGTTTACTATTTTCATTGTTATAGAGGAAATATCGTTATATAGGGAATCGATATAAAGAAAGACTACTATATGTTTCTAAAAAATTAAGATTTAAAGGAAAATTTCCGTTCCCTTTTGACTAGTCTATAATACATTGCGGAAAGGATTAAATAATTTTAATTACCGATATTAACTTCGTGATGTCATAGAAATTACTAAGGTATAATGAACTTTTTTCCCATAAAAAAGCAAACAATAGAGGCGAGACGAATTAGTATAATGAACTTATAGCTTACGCCCTGCAGTTTGAACAAGTTTAAATGATGTTTTCATTAATTCCTAAATAGTGGAATTATTTAATAACAACAATTATTTAACAATGGAGTTTTGTAAAAAAATATATTTTTATTCAACTAATTGAAAAAAATTAACATATTTAGAAGAGCGTAAAATATTATTTCTATTATTATATAATATAATATATAAGTAATATAGAAAATATTCCATTTTTTCCAATAAAATACAAAAAGAAAAACAGATTTTAGGTTGTTAAACTTAAGAAGTACACGTACAAAGTAAATGTTTTAGCATTGCAGGAAATGCGGTGGACAGGAACTGGCACTCTTGACAAGAGAACTCATTCCATATAATATAGCTGCAATGAAAGCCAACACATGGATGGGGGGATTTATTGTAAACCAAAGAACAAAAGGTCTAATTATTTACTTTAAATCTTGCAGTCAAAGAATGTGCTTTTTGCGCTTAAAAGGAAAATTCTTTATTACTGTTTGGTCAATGCACATTCATCCATGCCCAACTGATGACTTCTTCTTCTTCAGATGCAAATCCACTAATGGATGTTAGCGATCACAGTTTCCATTAATTCTCTATTTCTTGCAATATGTATCAGAGATTGTATGTCGTTAATCCCTGTCCATTGCCTTATGTTTCGGATCCAGGACATTTTCTAGCGTCCCATTCCTCTCTTGCCTTCAATTTTACCCTCGATTATAAGTTGGAGGTTTTCATTTCGCATGATGTGACCTAGATACGCCGTTTTCCTTTTCTTGATGGTTTCGAAAAGTTGGCGTTCTTGGTTTATTCTTTTAAGGACATCTATATTTGTGATTTTAGCTGTCCATGGTATTTTTAGGATACGGCGATAGAGCCACATTTCGAAAGCTTCTAATCTGTTTATATCCCTCGTTTTTGAGTGTCCAGCCCTCTACACCATATAGCAGCACTGACCACACGTAGCACTTAGTAAATCTTAGTCTCAGTTGAAGATCGAACTCTGAACAAGTCAGTACCTTCTTGAATTTTACGAAAGCTTGTCGAGCTTGCTCAATGCGACATTTTACTTCCCTGTCCGATGCCCAGTCTTCAAAAAGCCACGATCCCAGGTATTTAAATTTACTCAGTCTTTCAATGGACTTAGTATTCAGTGTTATGCTGGAGTTTTCAAGTGCATCCAAGTTTCTGGACATGATCATAAATTTGGTTTTTTTGGTATTAATCTCTAATCCCATCCCCTTACTGTATTTTCCGATTATAGTGACAAGTTGTTACTACTATGTTATCGACTATGTTGTCACAAATTAAGACACCATCATCAGCATATCGTATGTTGTTGATCAATACTCCATTCACTTTGATTCCCATCTTTGCATCCTCCAAAGACTCTTGAAATATGACTTCCGAATAAATGTAGGTTGTAGAAATGTTTGGATATAGAATTGTCTATTTTTAACTGTGCCGTTTGATGCCAGTACAAGTTTTCAATGCATCTTATGTCTTTTTGGTCTATATCAACTTTCTTGAGGATCTGCATTAACTTGTGGTGTTGGACACGATCAAACGCTTTTTGGTAATCCAAAAAGCATAGGAACACATCCTTCTTCTGATCGTAACAATTTTGGACCAGCACCTGTGTTGGAACTATTGCTTCTCGTGTTCCTAAACCTTGCCTAAACCCGAACTGGGAGTCACTGATGTCCCATTCACATTTTTTGTATAATCTTTGATGTAGTAATTTTAAAAATATCTTTAAAGTGTGACTCATCAGGCGCTAATGAGTCTGTGATCCTCACATCTTTTTGCATTGACTTTCTTGGGCAGGTGAATAAAGGTAGAGCGTAACCACTGTTGAAGATAGCAGCCAGTTTCATAAATTAAGTTAAATATTTTGTGTAGTGCTGAAATTCCCCTTTCATCCAGTAATTTGAGTATTACTGACGGGATTTCGTCTGGTCCAGGTGCCTTATTGATGACAAACCAGACTAAATAAGAGAACAGTTTTTCGAAGACCTAGAGCAAGCTTACAGAAGATGTCTCAGAAATGACAGACACATATAGATTTCTACTAAATCAGAATAGAGGAAGACGTTGCAGCAGCAGCGAAAGATGAAATAGGAATAGAAATTTATTAAATTATTTTACTTCAAAAATGTAAGTCAAAAACAGCTGTTGTCGTTACTGTATGTGGTAACCATGTTTTATAAAAAATTTTTGATGTGAATTATACATATGTATAAGGGTTAGACCCAAGATCTGTGGCCTACAGAGCCCGATCTTTGTTTTTTAATATGTCGTTTGTCCACAATTTTCCTTATATGAAGTATTTATTGCCTAATTGACGATAGCTCTGATGATGACATTTATTATGTCGAAAGTATACTTAGCTTAATTAATAAATTGAAATTTTATTGAAAACATACAAAAGCTGCTTACCAGTTAGACCTATTTAGAAGTGTGTACAAGTCTTACAGTCTTTTTCAATTTATAGAAATTTATGCCCGTGAAAAACATTGGTTTGACGATGAATGTAAGAATTTGCATTCTATTGCATTATTGCACAACAGATGTTATTTTGGGCTCAATTGTCTCCTTAAATCCACAGTTATATCGAGAAATACAAAAATAAAACTCTACAAAACAATAATACGCCTAGTCCTAACATATAGATCAGAGATCTGGACTCTAATAAAAAAAAAATAAAAATATGTTATGATGTTTAGAAAGAAAAGTACTAAGGCGAATCTATGGAGCACTTAATGGCAGTGGAGAAGAAGATACAACTTTGAACTTTATAGAATATACCTGGAACTAGTTATCGTAAAACATTTTAAGATAAGACGTCTGAGGTGGATAGAGCATGTAATGCTGATGAAACAAAATGATCTAGCTAGAAAAACGCTTCTTGATAGACCCGTTGGTTAGAGAAAAAGAGGAAGACCCAAAACAAGATTCCTTGATAGCATCGATGAAGACATGAGAAGTATGGAAATACATGCTTGGAGGAGCTAGGACCTACGCAGGGTAGTAAAGTTTGAATGATGATAATGAACTTGATAAAGTAGGAAAAGTTATCTCGAATAAAAATAACAGACATGTACAAACAATCAATTCGGATGAAATTTGTAAGAAACAATTTGGTTTAGAATAGAGATTAGATGGCTAAGTTAGTTTGGACATATATTGCGAATGCAAATATGGCCAACAAGTATATTTTATTGGATTCTACCGAAAAGAAACAAGAGATCTTTGAACCATTGATTCAAACCTGCAATGCGGAGCAGATATTTTAAAGAGGAAACTGTACCCGACACAGAGGCTGCGGAACGAGATTGGGAAGACAGCAGCCAGCCGAAGATAGAAAATATGATTATCTAGGATGTTATTCTTTTTCCTGGACCTCGCAATAAAATCCTACTGAAATCAAACGCGCAATGCTGTTCAGACATCTTAAAAAGGGATCTGTACCAGACAGAGAGGCTTCAATACTATTTTTCCTCTTACCTGACCACGCCTTTCAAATATTTTCCCGTACAGGATAGCTTGTAGGCGGATATATTTAGATTTATTTCGCATAATATGTCTGAAGTACTAAAGCTTTCGAGATTTTATGGAAAGACGTAGCATTGCAGCATTCTTTCTTTTTTTATACCTAGACAGATATTGTGGCTTTTAAAGAAGACCCTCAGGTAAATTGACACATTGTATAATTATTTAAAAACAACCTGCTTCATTAATAACATCAATATGGAAAATATTATTTATTTGAAATAACAAACAAGTACTAAAAAACGATCAAGTAATATTAATATTAGAAATAGTTAATAACTCATGGCCTAATTTGACTTTCAATACCGTCGAATCCATTTTTTCATCATTCCAGCATCCACGGTCTACTCTGTTATTAAAGGCAATAGATCAATTAAACTTGTCATGTAGCACCTTATAGGTATGCGAGTTATAGTATATAGTATGCAAAAAAAAGCAATTAAACGACCAATGCGACAGGGTTGAACTAAGTCCGAATCATGAGAAAATTTTCAGTTTTGAGAAATTTACACACTTGAACACTTATTACAGACTATTAACTTTTGACGAAAAAGGATAAATAAAACCAATCCATAAGAGATTTTTTTAGGAAAATAATTTTAAGAAGGATAATTTAGGGTATTAATTTTAATTTAGCTATTTCTCGTGTACCAGAATCCCGTTTTCTTCCAATTTACCCTTTACAATCACATACAACAACTCTTACTTATCATTTTTAAGTATATGCTATATATTTTTCTCCTTTTAATGGTAATCACAAGTGCTTTGTATCTTCCCATTCAGTGTAACACCTTTTTGTTTGTAATATGATCTACATCCCTGAAGCTTCCAGTATTTTCATTAAGTTAATATTAACAGTCCAAGTTTTGACTCCATAAAGAAGAATAGAGTGAATATAACATTTTTATCATCCGATATCGGACTTGCAGATTGAGTCTTTGATTACTCAGAAACTCCTCAGCGTCAGAAATGCTGCTCTTGATTGCTCTTTTCTTGATCGAATTTCTATTCGATCGAATTCCATTTTCTAATTCGAATTTCTCATTCCACATTTTGAGCAAGAATTATGAAACTATATACAGCTTCTCTTGTTCTGAAGCTATTACGAAAACCAAACTATCTATTACTCATATCCGCCTCACACTTTCTGGTTATTGTTGTATGTATCACCTTAAAAATGTTTTTAATAATTGTGTCACTAATCTGTAGTCATTAAAATGTTTAGGGTTCTTGTTTTTGGCAGTGGAAAAAAGCGCGATAGTAACCATTCTGTATGTATTTTGCCAGATTTGTATACGATGGTAAAGAGCATAGTTATTGCCCTTAAATTGTCCTTATGTACGAGTTTAATCAGCTCAAAGTGAACTGCACCTGGCTCAGGTGCTCTGCCAGATTTCATATTGTTCATAGCAAATTCGACTTCAGATTTTAATATTATTGGGGCTCCCTCGCTATTTGTGTTGGTTCCGTCCTTCTGTCCATACTTGTTTTATTTCATATGTGTTGTTTTTATCAATTAATCGGTTCGGTATTTTTGTTCATGATTTTTCAAATGTGGAAGTTGTAATGATCGCCTTTTTTCTTTAATTCCTCCATCTCAATGTATGTTTTTATCGTTTTCTTTGGCTTCCTCTATTTGTTTCCTTATTAATTTATGTTTTTCTCTATATTTCGAGATAATTAATAATAAACTAAGATCATAAAAGATCAATGAGAAAGACTTAAGTTAAGATTTAAACATCTACTGGAAACAAACAGACACAATAAAAATGGGGAATGAGAAAATTGATTAAATAAGTCCTGAACGAGGAGTACAGTAATATTGTTGGTTGTCAATGCTTTTAGAAGGAAATTTTTTATAAAAGGTGACGAAAAGAGATGGCATAAATAATTGACAAACGTATTAATAATTCACGATATGCAAATAATACAGTCATATTAATAGGTAGCAAAGAAGTAAGATTGATGAACAAATTGTAAAGAATTCAGAATGATCACCAAGAAAACATAGTTCGTGGTTAACAGCAAAAACATGGCAGTTCATAAAAATTATAAAAATAGTTATCCAATGCCTTGTTCGATTATTGGCTTTCGGAAATTTTTAGCCAGAATGTTCTTTCTCGCCTAGGTTCATGTTTCGTGCAATATTGTCCTGTATTGTAAGGTGTATAAGATTATACTTTGTTTGACGCCTCATCACATACGCGAAATTTGTCTGCTTTTAAATCATGTTTTAATATCTTTCAGACAAGATAGATAGCGCTAATATAGAGGCAAACATCCTACTCAATATAAAACTTAAAAAATACAATCATTAGAATAATTTAGAAATAATATCAGATTGTAAATTCTTGGATGTTATGGTATATTTATACAAAAAAAGCTGTATAAAGCTTGCAGAGGAAGTATCAACATTTAAATATTTGCACATCACTCTACAAAGGGATGCGGAGGTCCAGAAAAACTATGACAAGTTGAATTAAGGCACAAGAGGCAATGGTGGTATTACATTGTATGTGTGTGATTTTTAAACCTCGTTAAATACTGCCATAACACTCGCCCAACTTCCTTAGTACTCGATTAGGATATGGATGAAGTGGTTACAATATTAGTACTATCTCCATCGACTTTGCTATTAGACTATTTCTGATGCAATCAAAACTATCAGACACAAAACTGCAAAGAATACTCTTTCTGAGACCACCAAAAATAATTTTGCAGAACAAAATTATTTCATTTAAAAATAGCACCTAAATCCATTGCTGGCAAGTGGTAAACGGCAATCGATTCTAATTATCGTGGTGGAATACTAGATCGATTGTTTGTAACCGCCTAATCGATTAAAACCATATTGATTTTATCAGAGGACGGCTTAAACGCATTATCATATTAGTTTTAAGTAGTGGTTCGATACAGAAGAATCAGTGGCGGTCCCACTATTGTTAAGTCTTTTATCTTTTGTCGATCAAAAGTTTTAAATTTATGCGCTTTAATCCATATGACACTTTTTGTAGTTAATTTGATTATCGGTAATCTTCTGCTACTGTTTATTATCGAATTAAAGTTTCTTGTGTAACAGATCAATACGCCGTTTCAACGATAATAAAAAATAACAAATATTAGGTAGTTAATGTATGTGTAACATTTTTAACCTATCAGCTTAATATTATTATCACCTTGTTCTTTGTCTTTATTGCTATGAGAGCTGCGCTACCTTAATTTCATTTCCCCATTTCTAATCATTTTCTATCATTTTCTCAGACATGTCCTGCCTCATCATCTTCCAACAGGTCCTCTTTGGTTTGTTTCCTCTGTTATTTCTTGAAACTTCTCGTATTAAACGTATTCAAACCATCTTAACTTAGGCTTTATCATTTTGGTATCAATTGGTGTCACCATTAGACTTCCTCTAATATATCCATTCTTAATTTTATTAATTATTGTCACTACAATTATCCATCTATGTTTTATCAGATGCGCGGCCTGAATTGATTGTCCGTCTTTGTTTTTAACTTTCCAACATTCAGTATCGTATACTATAGGAGGTCTTAGATCGCATGTAGAGAATTTCCCTCTTAGTTTAATTTAAATATTTCTGCCACACAGTTCACCTCCTGCCATTTTATCCATCTCCCTCCAGCTCTACTGAATGTATTTTTATCTATTTATAAACTAACCCAAAGATCTAATACTATTAATTTTTACAATCATTTCTCCATCTACTACCGAACTTGTCCTTGTTCTAACACTTATAACGTGTCTCACTGTATAGATTTTTATATGCTTCTGCTTCATGCCTGAATTACACTATTGCAAGATCAATAAAGCAACAATCAAGATGTTGGGGCTTGTGGAATGGCATTGATGGAAGTATATTTAAACATTGCTCCATATATAAAAAACTGGAGAATAATCTTTTACCAGAGGATGGAGTAATTGTTGCGGATGTCGCATTTCCATTAAAAACCTATATAATAAAACCTTGCCCTGGTGACAATTTAACACTGGAAGTACCGACTATCGAGAGCAAGACTAATATTAGAAAATGCCTTTGGTATATTGGTAAGACAATTTTGTGTATTCCAAAAACCAATTGCAACCAATGTAGAAACAGTCGACAAAATTGTATTGGCAGCATTCGCTTTAAATAATTGGTTGAGAAAAGATAACTGAAATTATTTAATCAGCAGCGATGTCGATCGAGAAGGTATTGATGCAGCACCTCCCCATGGATATTGGAAAACAGAATCTGCTTGCTATCCCAGCTTGAAAAACTAGCCTCTTGTAATCTAAGTATAAGACACTATCTTTTTCACTAGTTTACTAGCCTACACGCGAAGCTAGTTCTGTATACATGAAGCTAGTAATATTAGCTTGCTAGTTTAAAAGCGCAAGCTTGCTATCCTAGCTTGAAAAACTAGCCTCGTGTAATCCGGGCATAAAGCAGAAATAAGCCCTGTAACAATATCCATGATTTCCGGATCGCTGATGCTGATTTGTTTATTTAATAGACCAGCATTTCTGTGTCTGATTGACCCAAAGAAAGCGTTTGACAGAGTAAGTCTCAAAGATGTAATCCATCTTCTGTATAATAGAGAAGTTCCCCTAAATATTATAAAAACTCTCGAAAACATCTACCAACAAAACCGAGTTAGATGGACAACTTAAGATCCTTTAGAAATAGGCAGCGGAAAAGGACAAGAGGATTCAATGAGCCCCATGCTCTTCAATTTGATCATGGATTGAAATCATAAAAAGCGTTAAAAGCATTCAGCTGTTCGTTGACAAGTACTTTTGCTCGCTGTTTATAGTATCGCTTTCATAAATTAGATGAGTACTATCAAGCCGAAACTCCTTATCTCTTGTCATATTGTACCACCATAGGCTGACTAGACACCAGCGTATTCTTGTCGTAAGTAGCACATTCATTTAGAATTTTGAATTACTACGTTAACCTTTTTATTTTTCTTTATACTGGGCCAGAATCCGAATCCACTTCCAATATAACATTTTGCTTTAGTGAAATGCAGTCGATCCCCTGTCCCGCTTGGCTATCTGACCGACGCAATAAAAGATTTAATAATAGGTTTGTTCCAGCAAAATCTTGAACTGATTCAGGATCGTACTGAGCGTGCGCTTTACATAAAACGCGTTCCAGCAACGAGAAGTTCAGGATTATAAGTTCGAGGGGATTATTGGTTCAGTGTTCTAGCCCAAAGAACTTTTAATTCCGAACCAATCTAGAATCGTAAATTCGATCCTCAATTTTAAACTGGATTTTCAGTTCGCACATGCGTAAATCTTGATGAATGAATGTCGAACGTCATTATTATTGTATTATCATTTAAATTTATCCCATTTATCATTTTGTTGTTGTTATTATTATATTTCTGTCAGTATTAGTTATAATTGCCAGTATTTTATATCCCAAAAATTTATTAACCTTTAAAGTCTCCTTTCTTTATATAAATGTTGTTAGCTGATATATGGACTATGTTGGTTAATTATCATGCACAAAGATGTCAATGTTCCATGCTTAAAGACAATTTGAACATCACCAAAAAGAAAGCATTTATTATTTCAATTCTAAAATTTTAGGATATGTATGTAATGTAATAACCTCTACACATATGACTAATATAGTATAATCTTCATGAATCTTACCAAGGCAATATATTTTTTAATGTTTAGATAACAGAGACTGTAATTCCAGAATATATGTATTATATAAACATTTCTTTAATTAAAATTATATATTTTGTAATCCAATATTTATACTTGTTTAAAATGTGGAGTACCTATATAAATATATTTACATAATTTTGGTTATTATATTACAACACAAATCTCAGTTCAACAATACCCAGAGATCAAACACCTGAAAATAACGGAAAGAGAAAATAATGAAATGATGAAAATAAAACATTATATATATATATATATATATATATATATATATATATATATATATATATATATATAATGTCACCTATCAAATGCCAATTTTAATTTAATTAAAATGCGTTCCAGCAAGTGCCAATACATGAACCAGTTCTGAATTAACTCAGAATTGACATGTGCACTCAAGAATTCAGTATCGGTTCAGAATTAGTTCTGAAAATGTCTGCTGGAACAAACCTAATGGCATTAATCGCTTTCAGTCAATATTTATTTGGTGTGTTGGGTTTCACAGTCAGTTATTGTCATTTCTTTATAGATGTAAACAATTTGAATTTTATATGAAACAAGGAACTTAGTGGAGTGCGAGTTAATTTCAATTTAGTTTCGTTTAGACACTTAGATAAATAACATATGATAAAATTTTTCAAGAAGTATATAAACCAATATGTACAACCAGCATAATGAATATTTCAGTTCATTGTTAATATAAACACAAAGAGTTTTCAGTATTATAATAAGCTTCTAAAGTTCTTGGCGATGTTTTTAATTAAAATTGGCACCGGATCCTTTATCTCCGGCCATGATTTCATGACACAATGACTGGAACTTCTGTATCGGACAAGTTAAATGTGGTGTAGCAAATACGAAGGAGATGCTTTTGACAAGTCCCGCCTCAACGTTTAATTTCTTTCATTTTTATTCTTGTGTAGAGAGTGGAAGTGCCTTCCAAAGGTAACGACGTAACCACGAAACCGTTAGAATAGCTCGAAAGCTGCTATCAATCATTATTTTTTCGACCATCACGAAATCCGAGACAAAATTGACTCGACACACTTCGGTTTTTATCAGTAACGGGTATTTTCTGGATCGTTGGAACATTAATGGCACTGGTTTTTTCTTTTGCTAATTGATTTTTTTATATAAAAGATTCTAGACTTAAATAATATTAAGGTAAATGCATACTATGCAGTGGAAAGTAACATTTATTGTTTATATATATTGTTTATTTTACAAAACACGGACATATTATTGCCTTTAATTATTATTTAATTCAATTATGACCTTTGTTACGCAATACGAGTCTTTGAGTTGGTAAGTTTGACATATTAGATAAAGCTTAAGAAAAAACGTCGGAAAAGAGAAATAAACTTATGAGATAAAAATTAAACGCCACCAAGATTTTACTTTGAAGGATCCCAAAGAAAGATCCCAGAAGAGGGCGCCGCTTTCAATTTGTCAATTTATTCTTTGTTTACAAGTCATTTAGTATCGACGTATTATGTTTTTTACAATAGAACAAATTAAGTGTCGTGTAATGATTGAATTTTTATTTTTGGAAGCAAAGACTATGCTAATTAGCATAATATAAAGATAGGTTGCTGAATTTATACGTCGTTGTTCAAGCCTTGAAGGCGATCTTTGCCAAGGACGTACAAAAACATCCATAACACCAGAAATCTTAGAAATAATATAGGATATCGTATTGGAAAATTGTCGAGTGATTGAAAGAGATTTAGTAGAAGCCTTAGGCATCTCATTAGGCAGTGTAAGCAATATTTTCACTGAAGTATTGCGTTTCTCAAAGCTGTGTTTACAATGGGTGCTGCATTCGCTAACAATAGAAGAAAGCATCTTTTAATGTGACTTTCTAGCAATATTTAGTGCATTTTCGAAAGTGTAAAGTGAATTTTGTGCGTCAATGCATCACTATGGATAAGACTTGGATCTATCACTATAATCCTGAATTAAAACAAAACAAGAGGCTAAAGAAGGGTGTAAAACTGGTTCTTCTGCTCCGAAACGAGTTCGTATCAGGTAATAGGCCAAGAAGATGTTAGCATCAGTTTTTTGGGCTGAGAAAGGAATTTTCTTTGCAAATTACTTGCAAACTGGTAAAACAATAAATTCTGAATAACATGTAACCGTTTAGATCAGCTCAATAAAAAAAATCGTGAAAAAGGATCTGGTTTGAAGAAGAAACATTTTTTTCAATAGAACAATACACCGTGTCATATAAGCATTTTGACAATGGCTAAAATCCATGAAATAAAGTTTAAATTGTTGGAGCATCCACCGTATTCACTAGATTTGGCCCCTAGCGACTTCCATATGTTTCAATACCTAAAAAATAAAGTGTATTTTAAACCATCAAATTGAGTTTATCTTAACGAATCGCAAAACTTGAACAGCCTATTAAGTAGAGATCAATTTTTAAAATGGTTATTTTTTTTTCATTCTTTTCTATAGTACTGCGACGGCTTATGGGCAATGTCATATAATTTTGTTTTATATTGATATGGATATTGTAAAAAAGGAAAGGTTTTTGCTGAAACAGAAATTAAAGTATATTGTATATTTATATTAAATATAAAATTCCTAAAGAGTTAATTGCAACTGACGCTAGTACACAAAAAAGGGGAGGTTCGCGAAGAAAATATATGAAGTCGAAAAAAGAAGACTTAAAATTTGTAAACGTAAAAGTCTGGATAATCCGGTAAAAGATGAAAAAGAGTGAAAAACTATTGAGATTATGGTCCTATCTGGTCTTTTATTGATTCATGTACAACAGGAAAGAAAACAATTAATACACAAAGCTTTCTTCTTGTCTGTCCTCATAACTCGAGGAAAGTCTTAGCCGCATCCACTATCGCTCACCATCTACTTCGATCTTGTAATTAAATATCCTAATGTTGTACCCCAATCCTAGACAAATCAGCTTCGACTTCTATCGTCCTTCCATTATTTCCTGGGACTGCCTACTGATTTCCTACATATACATCTACATGAGAGAATTCACTGGAAGCACTTGAGTAAAACCTATGTCCAGAAGCGTATAAATATGATGTACAAAAAAGGGTGCACATATGGGAAACTATTTATATAATTTCAGTGTATGAGGACTGTATTACATGGGGCTGGTTCTAATAATTAGAATAAGTAGTAAAGGGTTATACAGATTATAGCAAATCAAGTTTATAAAAAGTCTTACCAATACTGCTGCTGCTACACACACTCGCGGTATTTACCGGCTTTTACTTGCAGTAAGATTACGAGATAGAGCACATTTGCGTCTTTATACGATTTAAAAGATGATTCGCGGTATTTTTTGCGTAACTGTAAGTAAGAGAGAGAAAATTTCTGTAACTAGCAGTAGTCAACAGTCGAGAGAGAGGACGTCTGTTGCTAGTGACGGTCAACAATAAAGGGAGTACGTTTGTTGCTAGCGATAGTGATCAGGCACAAGATAGTTTGCTAGTGACGGTCAAAAATAAAGGGAGTACGTTTGTTGCTAGCGATAGTGATCAGGCACAAGATAGTCTTTTTGTTTGCTATTTTCAAACTGTCTGTGTATTTTTAATGGAGTGGAGTTGAAGTTGGAGTAAGAAGGGTTAAAGTAGGGTAATGATTATAGAATTGTGCTATAATGATAGTAATTAATACGGAGAAAAAATGACAGACTTTTTCGATATGGTTTAAAAAAGGAGATACAAGTATTTTTCACAATTATCTTATTAATAAAACTTAATTATTCACTAACATAAAAATGACCACTAAACTTTTATTACAATTAAATACTATATGTTTATAGCATGGATCACTTTTTACGAAGCACTATTCAATCTGTTGAAAGACTATCATACGCTCGTAATTCGTACTATTTTTTTACTATTCAATACTTAGATAATTACTAATTATGTCAGATTAGTTATTCTAAAAAATCTTAACAAAGTTAGTTGGCCATCTGACATTTATTCGATATTTACCTTACATAAATCTGGATTAACTTAATACTTGCTATTTATAAAGTATATTAGCTATGATACATTTCTTATGTAGGCCGAGCAAAGGATTATAACATTAATGATACAAATTAAAAATTATAGAGCCATGTAATCCTTTAAGTAGAAATGTTTGGAAGTTATCATCGTTAAGTAGTTGAAACTTGTAAGGAATAGTGTGTGTAGGATAATTTGTGACATTTTTATGGTGTGTTGTAAAAGCAATATGTTTATATCAAATTCAGGTTTTGGAATCGATAAACTAGTACTCCGCAGTAATAGCCTCTTTAGCGCATGCTCATTCAATCTTTATATTGTCATGTATGAAATCATTTATATTTTCCCAGAGAGAATAATGTTGTGTTCGGATCCACGGACGGTCCTTTTGCACCCCTACGATCACCTCTGAAAGTATTATGTAGCTAATTCTCTTCTGGCAAGTTCGACGATTCAATATATATATATATATATATATATATATATATATATATATATATATATATATATATATATATATATATATATATATATATATATATATATATATATATCGGTTTTAAAACGTTCTCCTACGTCTTCCGATGCCTAGTCGCCATTCACTTCGGTCCATCCAAAGGTCTTCATCTAATTCTCTTTCTCTCATACTTCGATTTATGCCTTCTCTCCAACTAAGGCGGGGTCTTCCTCTTTTTCGTCTACCATGAGGGGTCCACGTTAGGATTTGTTTCGGGAGTCATTCTTCGGACATTCTTTGTACGTGTCCATACCATCTAAGCTGTTTGGTACTAATGTCATCTACTATTGTGTGTTTTACATTCATTATTTCCCTAATTCTGTTGTTGGTTAACCTTTCTAATCTTGATTTTCCTGCTGAGCGCCTCCAGAAATCCATTTCTGTTGCTTCGAGTTTTCTCTTGTATCTTTCTTTTATTTGCCATATTTCACTGCTGGAAGTGATTATACTCTAAACAATTGTATTGCATATTCTATGTTTGTTGTTGTTTGATATTGCCTGGTCCCACAGTATGCTATTGAGAAGGGTAATTGCTTTTCTTCCCTGGTTGTTTCTTTCTTCTATCGTACGGTCTACGATTCCTTCTTGTGTGATGGTCATACCCAGGTATTTATATGCGTCGCAATGTTTAATAATTTCGCCATTCCCCAGTGTAAGGTCCTGCTGTGTCCCACCGATACACATATATTCGGTCTTTTTTATGTTTATTTCCAAACCACCTTTTTTGTACTCCTCTATTAATTTCCTTGTCATATATTCTATATCATCGAAGTCTTGCGCTAGTACAAGTTGGTCGTCTGCAAATGACAAAGTGTATATTGTATTGTTGTTGATCGGTAATCCCATGTTTTTGCATTTGCGTTTCCAAAGTTTTAGAGTTTGCTCGAGGTAGATCTTAAATAATGTCGGTGAAAGGCAGCACCCTTGTTTTAGGCCTTTGCTAATTTGAAATCCTCTCGATAGCCCGCTTCCAACTTTCACCCTTGCTGCAGTTTTGGTATACAATTGTTTCGTCGCTGTTATTAAATTTGCGCTTATATTGGTTTTCTCTAATGCTTCCCATAGTTTGTTTTGTGGGATGCTATCATACGCTTTTCTCAAGTCCACATATAACAGATGCACCTCCTGGGTGACGGCCAGTTTCTTCTCAATAATCTGTGTAATACAAAACAGATGGTCTACCGTTGATCTCCCTGTCCGGAATCCTGCCTGTTCTTCAACTTCTATATCTTTATATTCGTTTTCGATTTTATTTTTAATCAGTTTTCCGTATATTCGGCTGATCAAGTTCGTTACAGCGATGCCTCTGTAGTTGTCACATTGATCCCGTCTGCCTTTTTTATGTATGGTGGATATCCATGATGTCTTCCATTCTTCTGGGATTTCCGCTCCGTTGATGTATCTTTGAAAGAGTTTAGCCAGGTTTTCATATAATTTTGTTGTGCCATATTTTATTAGTTCAGCTGGTATGTTCCCTGGTCCTGGTGCTTTGTTATTTTTTAAAGACTTACATACTTCTTCTACTTCTTTTGTTGTTATTCGTAATGGTGAGGCTAAGATATTTACGTTGCTGGTATCACTGTTATTTAAAAATTCCGCTCTGTCCTCATTTAGGAGTTTTTTAAAGTATTCGTCCCATTGATCCGGTGTGATTGATGATATTATATCTCTTTTCTTTTCCTGTCGTAGCGATTTTAATACTTTCCAACTTTCTGTACTTCTCCGTCCTCCTAAATGTGTGTTAATCATGTTACACTTTTGCTCCCAAGCCTCATTCTTCTTTTGGCATATCATTTTTCGCACTTTAGCTTGGGTCCTCTTGTATTCTACCTTATCAGCGTCGGTCCTTGTGTTCAGAAATTTTTTATACTTCTCTCTTTTATTTTTAATCTCTTGTTCTATTTCTTCGTCCCACCAATACGAAGTTTTTCTGTGGTTTTTTACTTGGAGTCCGAGAGCCTCTGTTGCTGCTTCCTGAAGACATGTTTTTATATGTTTTTAAACATGTCGACGATTCAATTTTTTATTAAAAAATTGAGTTCGCACGTGTAACTGACATCCAAAATTGCCGGTCGCTTCAAGCATTGTTTTTAAGAGAACAGAGTATTTTTTACGGCGTACAAATTCTTGATAAATCAATGTTTACCGTTTCTCCCCACCTAGTGGTTTTAGCGGAAAGTCCGAGGATAAGAGTAGCAAACTTTTTTGCACCTTTTTCGGGTTCACAAAATTGACAATCTCAAAAAATGTAGCTTTTTCCTCTCGTTTAGAGATAAAATCTTTGACGACTGGACGAATATTATAAAATAACATGCAGCAATTGATACTAATAAAATAGATTCATGACCTAAGGGCTAATTAAAATAGGATGGTATCGTTCAAATGTCTCTTAATGTCAGAAAGTGGGAAGAATCTCTGCAAACTTTACAGCGCCCATGTCATTGCAAAACGCATTTCGTTCTGTATGCAACTCGATCGAAGTAAGTGTAAAATTGCTACTGATAAATGAGAGGCGCTACATGTACGTGCAGAAATCACAAAGAAATCATCGTCTGCCGTTTCTCAGGCACGGATATTGCGTTAAATTGAATAAATTCCATCACGAAAGACGGTGACGTACCTACCTACGACCACTTTCATATCCTCTAGCACAGATCAAGGATGTACGAATAGTAATAAAAATGTTTTTACGGAGTTAATAAAATAGGAGAGTTCGTTTTTCAAATACTTCTGCAAAGAAATATGTCAATAAAATTAGGTAAAATTTATTGTTCTTAAGATTTATAAAGAAGCCATCGAAGTTGGAATCAGAATTTTTTTGCAATCGAAGCTTCGTTCTATTTTGTAAACTTTAGATAAATTCGTTTATTGGCGTAATAGTCATAACATATTATCAACATAATTATGTATACATATAAATTATTTTCAGATGTTTTTCGTTTGTGTTTACAATTTTGTCGTCGGAAACTAGTCCGACATCGAATGCTACATCACAGTTTATATTTCTAATTCAATTTTGCTTGTTCTATTTCTCTCTCTCCAATGGTACTATAGCCCAAATCGAGCCTTGGTCTCCTCCAAACTATGCCTTCAACCTTGTTGGTGCGGCGCCAATCTTTCCCAGGCTCTTATATATATTGTGGCTAAACACCCCGTACGGGGTTACGCCGCTTAAGCTCTCTAGATCTATTTTACGAGGTAGATCAGTCCTCATTTTCTTTATTTAATTTTTCTTGTTATTTTTCTCCACTGTTTCCTATCTCTGGTTTTTTCTCTCCATTGTCGTACGCCCGCCCTGTTGAGATCGTTTGTTACTTCTTGTAGCCATGTAGATCTTGGTCTTCCACGTCTTCGTTTACCAGCTGGTGTCCATTCCAATATGGAGAATATTGTCGTAGATAGTCCTGATCTCCATATATGTCCTAGCCATTTCGCCCTTTGCTGTTTTATTTTACAAACTATATCCTCTTTAATTTCGTTTAGTAGTTCATGATTCGTTCTTTGTCTATATTGGTTTTCATTAATTTTTATTGGTCCTAATATTGCTCTTAGTATTTTCCTTTCTAGTATTCTAAGGTCTTCCTCTTGTTTTTTTTGTCATGCTAAGGGTTTCGGCAGCATACATCATAGTCGGTCGAATTATTGTTTAATATATTTTCATTTTCGATGTTTTGCTCAGTAATTTATTTTTTAGAAGCTTTTTATTTGCATAGTTGTCTTATTTGCTGTAATTATCCTTTCTTTAATTTCTGTTTCCCTTTCTCCATTGTTTGCTAATAATATTCCCAAATACTTAAACTTTTCTACTTCTTCAAATATATATTCTCCCAGTCTAACCTTTTTGTTTTCATATTTTTTGTCAAATCTCATTATTTTTGTTTTTTCTTGATTTATTACTAATCCTATTACTTTCCCTTCTGCTACCAATTCTTTTAACATACTTTCCATTTTTTTTCTGTTCTTTGTTATTATCACAATATCGTCGGCATATGCTATTATTTGTCCCTCTCTCGTTCTAAGTGTACCTTTGTTGATTTTTCTGACTATATATTCCAGGGCAAGATTAAACAGAGTTGCAGATAATGAATCTCCTTGCCGTACACCTTTATTTATAACAAATTCTTCTGTGTCTCCTTCTTGTGTTTTTACAGTTACTACGGTTTTGCTCATTGTCATTTTTATTAATCGTCTTAATTTGCTGTGTATTCTCATTTCTCTCATAGCTGTAAGTAATTTCGCTCTGTTTATTGAATCAAATGCTTGTTGGAAGTCTATAAAAAGCAGTTCAATTTCTATTTTATATCCATAAGCTTTCTCCATAATTTGCTTTACCGTATGTATGACATCTGTTGTTGACTTTCCCATGTCCCATGATATTTGTTGTCGCTTTGGTCAGTCTTCGTTGTATTAAGGTTGACATGATTTTATACGCTGTGTTTAACAATGTCAGTCCTCTATAATTATTACACATTTGTTGGTCTCCTTTTTTATGGATTGTGATAATTTGTCCTTTGTGCCATTCTTCTGGCATCTTTTCTTCGTCCCATATGACTTTTATTAATTGGTATATTTTTTCTCTGAGTTCATGTCCACCATATTTTATTAGTTCCATGTTTACACCGTCTATACCTGGTGCTTTACCGTTGCGACTACTGTTTATAATTTCCTCAAGTTCATCTCTCGTTGGTTTTTCTAGCTCGGTTTCTATCATCGTGGTCTCTTCTTCCACATTTTCATTATAGTCTTCGTCCTCTTGTACTGTTAATAATTCTTTAAAATAATCAGTCCAGATTTCTTTAAACTCTTTGTCATTTTCTGATACTTTTCCATTTCTATCCTTTTTCTTAGGCTCTTACGTCTATCAAATTTTCCTCGAAACTTTTCCGTAGACTTTTCTTTTGGTCTTGCGTTCTGCATTTTACTATTTAGTGCTCTTTTTGGCAATTTTTTGATCTCCATTCTCACTACATGACCAGCTCATCGAAGTCTCTGAAGTTTAACAAATTCTGAGATCGGTATCTCTTTGAAGGGTTAGTAGAGTTAATGGTTGTACCTGTATACTCTGTTCTCATTAATATCTTCCTTAGGACTTTTCTTTCAAATACTTTCAGCTTTCTCTATGTGCTTTCTGTCATCACTTATTTCCCATATCCATAACATACTATTATTGGTCTTGTATTAGTTTTGTTTACCCTGATTTTCGATCTCCAGTGTTTGTTTTTGGAGCGGAACAATGGGCGAGTGAAAATGAAGCTTTCGTTTTTCTTTACTATTCTTTGAATTTCTGGTTCTTCTGTTCCATCCGTGCTTAATGCAACTCCCAAATATGTAAAAATTTCAATATCGTCCATTTATTCCACTGTACTTCTGTTTCTTTTTTCTTGAATATTTATTTCTAGTCCGGACTCTTTAGCCCCTGTTTTTAATTGTGAATATATTTCTGTAGACCATTTCGTTCTGCGAGACATATTGCTCATGTCATCGGCATAGACAGCAATCTGTATTGATTTATTTATTAGGAGATTATATCTTATTATATTCAACTGTCTTATCACATGTTCTATTTAGTATGTTCCAAAGAATGTCCTGCATTCACGAATGTTTCTTTCTAATAAATTCCTATAATTTTCTGTTATAGATTGAGATATGTAGATAGATAGAGAAAATAGGAGATAGAAAATACGGTGCCATTAGAGATAGGTAAATATATAGTCCGTCTAGAAAGTATTCCGGAAAAATGAAAGCAGAATTATAATAATTCATCTTATTTACTTATACAACCTCCATTTAAATCTAAACACTTAACCAAACATCAAGGTACACCCGACACTAGGTCAAGGCCATAATTTTCGGTAATGGTGTTCCAGGCCTGTAAAACTGACCGAATCAAACCTTCTTTATCTCGTAGCGCTGCTCGTTCCACTTCAATCTTCATCAGTCCACATATGTTTTCACTGGGACTAAGATCTGGAGATGCTACTGGCTACGGAATTGTTGCCAATTCGTGTTCTTGCATCCAAGCTTGAGTATAAACAGAAGTATGGCATCTTGCATTATCTTGCTGAAAACGCCACTCCTCTGAATATAAAGAATGAGCCGTTTCAAGAAGGAAACCATTTAGGATGTCACAATATTTTGCACTATCAACTACACAGAAAGGTGTAGCACCACGCTGATATATTGCTCTCCAAATCATTATTTTAGTGGGAAATTTGGAAATTTGAACGGTAATATTTTCTCTTGATAGAACTTTTAGATGATTTGCACCAAGCTGGAAACAACTTTCATCAGATATATAGACATTATTAAAATTATCTTCTCAAACACGTTGACAAAAATCTATTCTTCGTTGCCTTTGCAGAGGTGTCATTTTAGGGATTTTTTTTTGGATTTTTTGATATGTAGCCTTGCTTTTTTCGTGACATGCGGCAGTTTCTGGGCACACTTTTATTCTTCGTTGATTTTCAAATATCTTTCAATCAATAAAGCAGTGAATCTTACGCGGTCTACCCGAAACTGGTACTATGTCTCATATCTATGCCATTTTTTTATCCTCTTTATTGTCACATACACTGCACTTTTTCCGAGTTCAGTCAATTGCACTAATCTTTTAACGTTTCGGACACCCTTTCTATATAAATATTCCACCATTTTTCTTTTTTCTACTTGCGACATTATTTCACAAATCTTAAGTCTGTTTACAAACAACAATATTTGACAGATGGTGTTGTCATGCGATTTTGTCCATAACCTACTATCGGCACAACCTACTTGATGCATTACTTTTGTCTTAAAATGTTACACAAAACTAAATGTAGTTTACTAGGTTGGGTCCCATCAAAAGTTATCCAGATAAATGTTTCATAATCCAGTTTAAAATCTAAAGAGTTTGTGGCTTTCAATTGGAAGACATGAATTAAATTGAGTTGGTTGAATGAGTTGATGATTAGTTCCGTAAGAGAAAGGATATCTCGGTTTACAAAACGTTTATACAATGATGCCTACCAGAAAGCGTTAAGATGCAAGAAAACGAAAATAAAGTAGTAATAATAGCATTCAATGTGTGTCAGACATAACTATGAGAAGAGGAGTAAACTAGAAACTAGACTTAATATGATCCTGAAATTATTTTCTTGTGTCATACTGTTTACTGTCTCATGTATAAAATATACAGTATTTATTAAAGTAAGAAATTCTGGATTTATTCACGTGTAAAGCCAGCTATGCCAGTCGAAGCTGACTGTCAATATAAAACTCCCCAACACCAAAATGTTACATATATTGAGAAACATGTTACATAAAACAGGAAGATATAAAGAGCTATAAGCATTTAAACTCTGACCACAATAATAATAAGAATTGGACCAGTGGAGCGACTAGTGTAGGAATTCTAAGTAAAATAAACAGTTCTTATTGGCTTGCCAACACAATTAAAAAAGGAAAGCAGCATTACACTTGAGCTACTGAAACTAAGTCGGAAAAAAAAATTGTCAAAGAAATATAAGACGGCACATGAAATGAGGAGCATTTTGAATTCCACTTTTTTGGCGTTAATGTTGAATTATCCAAACAAAGCCTAATTCTTCTTTGTTTCAGATAGTGCTCTACCTCACTCTTATTGATGTACTTTTTTTCTGAGTTTATTTACTTATTTATTTAAATTTTATAACTAAAGGTAAATTTTAGTAACGTTTCCCTAACATTTATAGAAATCAACTTAACCTAACTTAACCATAAGTCGTTAAATGTAAAACTAATCATTTCGTTTCGTTTCATTTCGGTGCGTAAGCCGATAATATTATTAACATTGGCATTTATTGAAAAACATTTTAAGCCAAACGACTATATGAACTACATACTAAACTCCACATTCTTACGAACGTAATGGGAAAGCTGAGATGTTTACACGTTACATCGATGCACCTGTGTACATAAGACCGACTAAGCGTGCCTTAGGGCCCAAGACACAAATTGTCTTTATTTTATATTATAGTCTCTAAATATAACTTGCACTTAAACCACATCTGTCAGGGTCAATAGGAATATTAATGTTTTCAAATCTGACAAATGTGAGAAAACATTAATTGAAAACGTGTCACAAACGGGATCTTAAAATTGGCAGTTATACTTTTCCAAGCTGCAGCATTCTAAGTAGAATAAAAAAATAGTTGTTTTATAAACGCAAAAAAAATTAAACAACATTAAATTTTCAAAAAGCTTAATAGTCTAACGGCAAGTGTTGGAAAAGATTGGTAGTTCGAAATTGGTAAAATACGTCATTTCAAGTACTTTACTATATATGTCATTTACTGTAGCTACGTGATATGCTTATTATATTTATTTATCGGTGATGCTCCCATTTTTACAAAAATTTTACAACAATAGAGTATTAAATATTAAATAAGAGTAGAAAGGGGCTCACTTGACGTCTGACGTCACAAGCACGGTCCACATGCGTCATCCCCTCTCCTTTTATCAGGTATGCGTCTGGTATAGGTCTGATATACGTCTGATATGTGTGTGATATACGTTTGCTACACGTCTGATATGCGTTTGATATGCGTCTAATATACGTCTGATGTACATCTGCTATATGTTAGATCGCGTTAAATATTTGTTAGCTCACGTCAGAGGTCAAAGGTCAAAGTGGGGTGAAGTGAGGCCCTTTCCACTAATAATTATTAAATAATATTAAACAAATGACTAAATTAAGATAAATTAAATTAAAATAAAATATATTAAATTTTCTTAAAAATATTATTAAAATAAAATCATCTCATCATTCTCATGAGATCTCATCAAACTCATCTTCGATCCCTAACACTCAGGCAAAGAGTGCTTAAATGTTACAAATTTTATATCCACCAGATCATAATATGGATTAAAGTCATTTTCTAGTATCTGAATTCTGTTTAAGTGTCCATAGTTTGTATGACAGTGTTTTATAGAAAACGAAGGCATGTCTCTACGATTTCTAGTACTACATCCAAGTTGATAAAACTTAATAAATCAGAACAGTCACTAGTATGGTCAAGTAGTTTATAGGAAAAAACTAAATCACATTTAATTCTGAAGTCTTCTAGGGAACTGATATTAATTTAGGCTTTACGTTAGTTCCACATATTCTGTAAGTTTCTAAAGGCACAAATCCGGAGAAACTTATTTTAAAATTTTTGGGGGTTGTAAATATGGTTAAAATAGTACAGTATAGTAAAGATATAAAATTCTCTATCTGGATACCAAAAGATATCGATAGTTTCTTGTGACAACCCTAGATTGTGGTATGCTTTATTTGACAAATTGTTGATGTGATGGGCGTAAATGACAGGGAACTGCCAAAAAACACTCCCAAATATCCTATTTCTGGCACGTATGAGAGAAGGTTTGTATTAATGTGATAGTCAAACATTATTTTTAGCTTTGCTAAAGTAGATAACAAAACGCTTAACTTTATTCAACGGGAGACCATTGAAGAGACCAATTATATAGAGAAGTCAAGTCTTCTTGGATCCTTAGAGAGTCTGATAGTTTGGAAACACTAAGTATAGCTTAAGGTTATCAGCAAATACAAATAATTTGCAAAACTTTATTACTTCAGAAATATCAGTAATAAACAAGTTAAACAGAAGAGGATCCATATGTGAACCCTGAACTGACCAAGATTGGAATCAATCAATTCTTTATTAAAACAAATAGATAACTACTACACTATCAAAGAAACCACTCAGGAAAGCAAAACTAATTTAAAGGTGAGGAAAGAATGGATGACTGTGTCAAAAGCTTTCAAAAAATTGATATAAATGGTACCCACCCTCGAAAGCCCTGACAAACCCCTGCATTGCTCAAAAATCAAGAGATTTCTACAACACCCAGTGAGATATTTGTTTAAAATTAGTTCAAAAAGTTTAGGGATGGCTGATAAAATAACAACAGGATAAGGAATTTTTATATTGGCTCTCTCGCCATTTTAAAATACCATAGTCATATTAACTGTTACGCCATTTACTAGGGAAGGTGTGCACTCCCAAAGATGAATTAAATAATGCGTGATAAACTGTAGACAATAGATATAAACTACAACATATACAGATCGTTGCCACACCAGCCCGTTCTTCCAGTGCGACAGAGAAAACTGACGCTAAGCAGTCCCTGCGTCTCTTTCTCATTTACCAGGTCTATCGACCACGTGACCTAAATAACCACTGAGAAGGTTACGGGGTCGATAGACGCGGCCTATCATTTGCTATTTTATTATTTGTAATTCCGTGGCTTTTATTCAAAGGGTTTACATCATTCCAAAATTGTTTTGAATCTAAGTGAATAGATTGTTCAAAGTTGGAGATATAAGATCTGTACTATTGATCTGTTAATGTTTTGCATTTTGGTTTAATTATAACATATGAAAAGAGAATCGCGTCGCGAGCAGAATCGCTTTTTGCATAGTTTTATAGAGATGCCCACGAAGCTGTTTGATGTTATCCGAGAGGTTTCTTTGGACTGACAACAGTAGTAGAGATCATAGTAGGTACTGTCTTTTTATTCTTCATTGTCTCCTTAGTTATATATCTCAGAATCTTTGTACTTAGCGATATTCACATTGTATTTAGTTATATATTTTATACAGGAAATATAACTATTGACAATAATACCATACAACAAACAGACACTTACAAATATCTGGCGAAATCAAAATAAGCAAAGACAATCAAACACATAAAATACAGAGGCGAATAGGCCTAACATGGGCAGCATTTGGCAAATGAAGCCATATTCTAAAAAGTTCAATTCCCATGTGTCTTAGGCGAAAGGTTTATAACCAATGTGTTTTACCTGTACAAACTTATGGAGCAGAGACTTTAACACTCACGCAAAAATCTACGAATAAACTCAGAGTTATACAACGAGCCATGGAACGTGCAATGCTGAACGTGAGCCTTCGAGACCACATAACAAACCAACAAATTAGGCAAAGATCAGGAGTTCAAGACGTCATCGAAAGAACCACGTCGCTTAAGTGGAACTGGGCAGGGCACTTAGCCAGAGCACAAGATGGACGGTGGACAAGACGTATTATGAAATGGAGGTCCAGAAACTATAAAAGAAGCCGAGGACGACCACCGACTAGATGGACCGATGATATAAAACGTGTAGCGGGAAACTGGCTACAAGCGGCCCAGTGTAGAGAACACTGGAAATAACAGAGGGAGGCCTATGTCCAGCAGTGGACGCGATTTGCTGATTGATGATGACATTATATTTACCACGCAGAATATTGTAAGGTATCGCTAAATCAATTATTATTTATTATATGCCACTGAATATTTGAGATAAGGAATAACCCAGCTAGAAAAACGCTTCTTGATAGACCTATTGGTCAAAGAAGAGGAACACCCAGAACAAGGTTATTTGATAACATCGAAGAGGACATGAGAAATATGGGAATATGTCCTTGGTGGAGAAAGGCAATGGACAGGAACGACTGGAGAGAAATTCTTGAGGAGTCTAGGACATGCGCAGGGTTGTAAAGCCAAAATGATGATGATATGCCACTGGTTGGTCTGTGAGAACGGTCCCAATATAGTACAGTTATAATTCTTAAATATACTGTTAGGGACGTATTGATAATAAGGGGAGATATCAGGGAGATAATTGGTTGGCAGTTCCAGTTTGTTGACTAATATTGAATGTATTTGTTGCACTCCTGCCGCTCGTTTTAATTAGTCTCGACATATGCCTTGCAAGCCTGGGTAGATGCTGGATGGTTTCTTTATTATTGTATTATTACACAAGGGCAACAAAATAATAAAATATAATTTTTGTGCGCAACGAAAAATTCACTTGGGCAAAAAGTGCAGAAACATGTAATCGCTACATAATTGAAAATAAACAAACAACGAAATAATACAAATATGGAAGATAAATGAAGTTATGTAGGTCTAATGTGAAAAATGTAGGTCTAATGTATGTGAAAAAATGACAAAAGTCTGGCAATAGAGAAACATCACAAATGCTAATTAATGATCAAATTGACGACTTAAGTTAAAAAAAAAAAGAAATATTTGAATGGTACATTTTTGTCGGGATTCAGGTTTGGAATGGTTTGTTCTTGTTATTTCATCTGCACCTGCGGTAGACACCATAGATTACCAGTGAGAGATAAAAGGTTCTCTGCTGCATTTTCTTTGGTAATAAATAAATCTTAAGGAAGAAATAATTTCAAACAACACATGTAACCATGTAAGACTGGCCGCTAAAGCCTACACACTTTAATAAGAAAAATATTATTTAAATTGTATAATTATTATAATTTGCTTTTGAAACTTATTCTAACAGATATTCTAGAACTACACGAATAACAAAAATAATTAAATAGAAATATTGTCGAAAAACTGTCCCCAGTTCTGGACCCCGCAAATTAAGAACGCCCCTGTGGAACAAACATTTATATACCTACAAGTTAAAGCTATTTACGGCAAAGAAGTACATACTTCATTCCATCCTGTCGACTAATTTAACATATACTATGAGGCGAGCTACATCTCAGAAACAAGCTAGATTCAGAATTTGAGCTGATATCGACAGCCAAAACAACGCTGGCCACGATCTCGATCTAAGATAAGAAAATACTGGTCGAAAACAAAAGCGAGAGCCAGAGATATCTCTGATCGTTCGGTTGCGAAATCAGCGATCTAGAAGGCCAAGCCACCCCGACTTGACAGTGACGAACGAGTCTATTCATCAGACTCTAATAAAAATGTCCTGAGAAAACGAACACTCTGGAGAACTGTGATCAACATCAAGTTAGCTGTAATTCGGTACTAGGAATTCGATCGCAATTGTTTAAAATGGTTTTTAAACATTGTTAACAATGATTTGGACACAATTGAAAATACACTGACAAACTCACAATTCACTCATGTTTATTGGTTAGTCGGCAAAGAAATACGGTAGGTGAAAGAAATTTGTCTTAATTATTTATAATTACATCTGTGTTTTCAACATTTAAATAAACTTTTAGCATATGCAGAAATACATTTTGTTTTATAAATAAATGCTTTGTAAATAAATAAATAAATAAATGTCCACCTTCTGAGTGATATGTATGGAGTTTCTTTTGCATTCCAATTATCTTCTGGGTTTTGCTCTATGTTCGATGTAAACTGCACAATTACTAGATATTAATTTATGAATTTTGGTTTTAGTTAGTTTTATAGCTTGTGTTTTATACCTAGTTGTCCGTAAAAATACAATTACTATTCAGTTCTCTCTTTTGCAATGCGATATTTGCTGTGTGTAAAACCTTGTGCATGAACAGCTGTATTAATGGCGCTTCTGTATAAAATTTGCACGTATTTCGATTTGTTCTGTTATTCCCTGTTTCTTGAATTGTTCCACTTTTTTCTATGTCGCTTACAATCGAATGCATTTTATCCCTTATTAAATAAGTTCCTTTCCTTAAACTCTAGTGCTTTCTTTTTTTCTGAGGAGATACACCTCCTCAGAATGTTTCTATGTGTCTAGGTTTTGTGTTGTCTTCAGCTTTCTATTTAACTGATATTACCTTTAACTGATAGCACCATCTGGTCATTGGTTAGACTCGTTTTTTTTAATTATACATTTTCCATTGCTATGTTCTCTTAGCGCATCAAGTATTGTCCATCCTTTTTACATATTCTGCGTCCAAAGTTAAACATAGGCCTTATTATCTGGTGCTATTAGGAAGAGACAAAAAAGATCTGGACCTGTCACATTTATCTCGTGGTAATATTAAATAAGAAAGTGGGGGTATAATATGAATCTAAGAAAAGGCTAGAAGTGCTAAGGAAAGAACATACAAAGAAGTGTTTAGACCAATTGTGCTTAATGCTATTAAAACGTGGATTTATGAATAAGACATCCCGAAATAATCTGGGAAGGTGGGAATGGAAGAAGGGGAGAAAAAAATAAACAACAAACTGTAAAACTCTTTAAATAATTCGAAATATAAAGTTCAAAATATGAAGACTACAATGTGTGAGACATTTAGATCGAATGGAAAATAGTAGACAGGTAAAAGATATTGTATATAGGAAACCTATCCTTAAGGCTCAGACATGTAGCTCACGTATCCACATGAATCACGTATCCAGTAAATGGCTTCAGTCGCACTGGCACGACAGCGCTGGCATTTGTAGTGAAATCATGTAAACACTTTTTTAGCCAGTCTAGCGCTGTCTGCAATAGATGTCTATTTTTCAAGCCAGTTGCCCTTGTCGATGTCTCCTCTAATCCCGCTTTAGCCGTTGTGGTCAAGTGTAAACACATCGTTTCCGTCCAAAAAGGAACTGGCGTCAGCTACTGGATACGTGTAAACGTGCCTGTCCAGCGCTGTCCTAGTCAAGAACTGGCATGCCAGTAAGACTGCTGCCAGTTACTGGATACGTGTAACATGTAACGTATCCAGTAACGTGACGTTAACCAACTATATTTAGGTGTCATCTCTATATGTGTGTCATTAAATTAACGTTAACTTGCTATGAGTCTCATGTAATTATTTAATGGTTTTGTTTTACTCATATTGATAGTTATTTCTGCATTTTTCTTTTAATTCCGTTAACATACACTATAATTCCTCTGGATTTTCTTTGATTAGGGCACCTTTTTATATTTTAGGCGGTTGATTCTTTCGCTGAATATGTCAATTTCCCTATTTCTATATTTTCTATCTTCTCTTATTCTACACTGTTTCATTTTCAGTATTATTTTGCCTTTTTTATTCATCATTATTCGTCAGATTCCGTAAATTCTTTCTGCTTTATTTTTGTACTTTTACATTTAGTACCTATCGTCATTTATCGTTTGTTTTTCTTGTCTCTAGGATATTGTCTCGCCATGAATATTTTCTTATTGTACATTTAGTTTAAGATCAATTTTTTTTAATTTCTAATCTAGGTTACTCTTTGTTCCGAATTTATTCTGCCTTGTTTCTTTATTCTCTGTGTAAGAGAATCCCAAAAAAGTAAGATGTTTTGCTAAAATGTAGTGTTACAGTACACGATGTAGTTCAAACCGCGCCTCTAAAATTGTCAGTACCACGTTCGATTAAATTATCTCAACCAACATCAGATTTATTGAAATCTTAACTTGCCACATAAATTTGTGCTAGCATCTATTCGTGATATTCATCCATCAACTTTTAATACCAAACTTTAGCTGTCAAAAATGAAAATGAAGTAGATGGATGGCTACTTTCAGATCGAAAGAATACTTGCGTGATTAGTGTCAGGTCTTAAGTAGTATTTCAATAAGCTTTTATTGAAATGTATGTACCCACAATCAAATATTATAATGGTGTAACCATCAGTGGATAATGTCTATTCAATTTTGTTAATTTTTTTTTATTTTTGATTATTATTTCAGATAATTTAACTCGAAATTTGGTTGTAAGATTTATTATAAGTGTTTGATTTTGTAAGTGAGTTCCAATCCGATTACAAACACTTTTAAACTACAGTCTTATGCGAATTAATGTAAAAACAAGGCACAATTTGAAATAAACAACATGAATAGTTATATATAAACAAAATATAAAAAAAATTAAATTGTCTTATAGAAAATAAGTCCTCCCTTAACCTTATATAACTTCGTGAAAACATTTCGCAAATAATCATACCCTATCTCGAATTTGAATTACAATATCAACCAATCTTGTTTTTTTTTGTAAAATCTAGTTCCTGACGACAATAGCTCACATATCTCCTATCGGATTAAGCTTCAATACTTTTTGTGACCATTCAAGCCATATTTCATCATTTAGACAATTGACATGGAGCCGAATCTTGTTGAAAAAAAAAATTTATCTGAGTTTAGTTTGCTCGGGTCATATCCCCGCGTCGCTATAGCTTCGTTCTAAAATAAGCTACGGAAAAAGAAGAAGAATTGACAGTTGACAAACGAAGAAGAGAGAACCTCAGGGAGTGGTTTGCTTGCACTTCCATACAATTGTTCCGAGCGGCAGCCTCCAGGGTCAAAATTGCCATGATGATAGCCAACCTTCGTAGCGGAGATGGCACGTGAAGAAGAAGAAGAAACGAAGAAGAATTGACGTGCCGAAAAGAAGAAGAATTGACAGTTAACAAATAATTTCAGAAAACGGAAATAGATGAATTTGTACGCATAGATAACATTACGGAGAAACAATGGACTGAGCATTTCACGAAATTATATGGAGAAGGAGAATGAGAAAATAGAAAGAATCTAATGTAAAGAAATACTAATATTGGAAGAGCTACAAGAACGAATAAAAAAATTAAAAAACAGAAAAGCACTTTGTCCTGATAAGATAATGGCTCCTAAAATTATTCGTCGATATAATAAATACCGGAGTAGTACCAGCGGAATGGAAGGAAAATCTTTTGCTACCGATACTTAAAAAGGGAGACTCGAGAAATCCTGAAAATTATAAAGGCATTAGTCTGATAAATAGTACATTAAAATTGTTAACGGCAGTCATAAAAGATAAAATCGAGGAAAAAGCGAACATGGCAGATGAACAACAAGGCTTCTGGAAGAACCGAGGCATAATAGACGCAATTTATATTATCAGACAAATAATAGAGAAGTCTACTGAATATGGAAAACCAGCATACATGTGCTTTGTAGATTTAAAAAGTGCTTTTGACAGGGTGAAGCGATCTTAAATTTATTACAAGCTGAACAAATAGACAATCAGATAATAAGGACAATTGATGAAATTAACAAGAACAACAAGACCAGAGTTATAATGCCAACAAGAGAAACAGAATGTATAGAACCAAAAAGAGTATTCCGACAAGGACAGCTCAGCCCATTACTATTCAATATGGTGATGAATCAAATAATTCACGAAGTAAGAAAACGACACGGATACCACATGGGAGCGCATAAAATCACGATACTATGCTATGCCGATGATGCAGTACTAATTGCCAACAAAGATGACCTACAAAGGCAGCTCCACACCTTCAATATCACAGCAAACAAACTTAATATGAGTATATAAGTAAAAAAACTAAGTGTAGAGTGATCAGTAAAGAGCCGCGTAGAAGCAAACTAGAAATAGACGGCAAAATTTGTAATAAAATTCAATTACCTAGGAGTAGAGATCACTAGTGACAGGGATATAAGAACAGAGACCACAAGGCAAGCATCAAAAGCGACACGGGTAAGTGGTTGCTTCCGAGAAACCATATGGTGAAACAAATATCTGACCACGGGAAGCAAAATGAAAGTATACAAGATAACAGTAAGACTAATCCTAACATATGCAGCGGAGACAAAGACTGATACAAGAAAGACGAAACAACATATCAACAATATCGAAATGCTAGTATTAAGATCAATAGCGGGCATATCAAGAGACAGACAAACCAACAGAAGTATACGCGAACAATGCAAAATATTAACAGGTGGATAAAACCAAGAAAAAAACTGGAACGAACAATAACGACTGAAACAGAAAGGGATGCAGACAAACAGGAATAATCCTAGTCGCACGAAGAAAAAGAAGACAAACAATTTCGGTCTTAAAAAGGTAAAAAAGAAATAATTAGACTTACAATCAAGTTTGATTTGTATTTGATTGTAAGTCTAATTATTTCTTTTTTACCTTTTTAAAATATACTCACATAAGCAACACATTCATAAGTTCGGTCTTGGCTAAAGTTCATGCTCAGCCGGTAATGTAGATTCAACGCTTACCGATAGTGATGTCACACTGTCTCGCCCAAGTGTCCCATACTCTGCTATATTCTAACAATTCTCTACATTTTTGTTAGTTCACCATACCTTCTATGAGCACAAGGGATCCGTTACCTTTAAAAAGAGCTCCAAAGCGATCTTCTTGTAAATATGTCTATCTTCTAGTGATATTGGCGACCACATTGACCCATCTTATTCTATTCACAGCAGCTCAAAATAGATCAGTTGACGCTAGACCAGTCTACTTCCTAATATTGGCCAGCCAAAATATACGTCTACGTCCAGAGCCTCTCTTGTTCTAAATCGTGCCTTGTAGAATGAACTGTAGAAGTCGGTATGTACTATTACGCATAATGTTTAAGCAATACCGGATTTCAAATTTTTGTTTGTTGTCACTTACTCTTAACAAAAAGATACAGCTATCTTTTTACCAAGAAATGGCTTCAATCTAATAGCGACACTTTCACAAATCTTCAACAGCTCAGTTTTCATCACTGAATCAGTAAATAACTGTTTCTTACGATTTAATGATTTTTCTTGCATCTGAAGTCATTTTCGTACGGTGAAGTAATGGGTCAAATCTCTATCGACTCCCATAATATGCTAAGTATTACTAAGGTTCTTGGCTGATTTTGCTAATGGTTTAGTTTACTTCCACTTATTCCTAGATGCCGCTTTTTCTTCTGCATTTGACTTTTTGTTTCACTGTCTCTTTTTTGCTCCAAATTCGTATTTACAACTCCTGAATTACACATTATACTTGGTCAAAATCTTGTCGTTGGTTCCCTCAAACCAACAACACAATAAACTTGCTGGAAAGGAACTCAACTTACGGTTTGAAAATACCACACTTTCCCACAACAAAACACCGAAGTACCTGGGCGTAACAGTAGACACAACGCTATCATTTAAAGAGCATTTAACAAAAACTGCCCAAAAGTTGAGTACAAGAAATAACATTATACAGAAGCTCTGCGGTACCACCTGGGGAGCATCGGCTTCTACTCTCCGCTCTACTGCTTTAGCCCTTGTTTTCTCGACCGCTGAATATTGTGCCCCAGTTTTGCTACACAGTCCACACGTAAAAAAGGTCGACACTCAGCTGCACAGCACTATGAGGATGATAGCTGGTACAATTAAATCAACTCCCACCCAATGGCTTCCAGTATTAAGTCACATTCCACCTCCACATTTACGACGAGTTGACGCACTTACACGTGAATACAAAAAGATCATGAACAATATAAACCTGCCGATCCACCAAGATACCGAGGATGCACGAAATACCCGTCTACGTTCTAGAAAACCACCAATGAAAACGGCAAGAATGATACATGAGGAGTTCAACATCACGAATGCATGGTCCCAGGAATGGAATGCATGACAAAATAACATGCCCTGTATTACCCACAAGCCACCAGGTTTTGATCTTCCACGTAAAACATGGTCCACTCTAAACAGGATCCGAACCAGACATGGCAGATGTGCATATATGCTACATAAATGGGGAAAGAATTCGTCTCCTCAATGTGACTGTGGAAAGGACCAAACGATCGACCACATTATTGAAGAGTGTCCCTCAAGATCCTATAACGGTAGCCCTGAAGACTTCCTGTTTGCAACTTCAGAGTCAATTGATTATGTGAATACACTTGATGTTTGTAATTATTTAAAGTTTGTCATATACCTATATTACTAGTGTTTGTAATTTTGTTCTAAATGTGTTGTAATTGCTATACGATAAATAAAAATAAATAACCAACAACACCTTGATGCGCGTTTTGTCAGAACATGACACTACTTTGGCATATACTTTTTCCAACTTCTAAAAACGTAAAAATGTGAAAAATATCATGTATTTACATAAATTTGTGCAATAGTGTAACATGTCTTTATTTAATTTTTGTTTTTGTAGTAAATATAGTGCCCCTAAACAATCGACCTTTTAAAAATATTTATTATAAATACTCATAACGTCACCGCTTCAAAAATTATTTCTTTAGTAGATATATTATAACGATTTTGTAAAAGAACCAGTTTCATCTCATTTAATTTTCCAGTAGGAGGTTATTAAGGAATCTAAACAGACGCCGTCATCGAAGTCACCGCCTTCATTTAGCTCCTAGACAGTCTGTGCTCTTCTTACATAATATGCATGAAGTATTGCTATTAACATCAACTAAAACTGTTTAGCATAACAGGTAGTACTCCGATTCTGTGGGCGTTTTGGCGACAATTATTCTCAATCGGCCGACAACAAAACACCATCGATTTGGGTTCGGATGACCCACAGCCTGCTAAACATTTGCACCTGTGCATCGGCATCGTAGTAGGCTATTGACCGCCACAGGCGTAGCTTTTATCATATACGATACTCGATGAGCGACTCGTCTTTCCAGTTTGTTGCGAGATCAGAGTCGGGGAGAAGAACACACAAAGGGAAGCTTTTGACTTACATTTCAAGTCACAAGATATTATATAATCACTGTTTACATCTTAAAATTTGACCGATAATCAAGAAATATAAAAGACAAACTTTATCAATATGTTTTGCTTGATATACCTTTGATTTGATTTGCTACTAAAGGAGTCAGCACATTTACAAAAAAAAAAAAATATTCACCGATCGATATTACTTTGAATACTATAAAAAAGGAAATTGTTCGGTGATTTTATATAAACATGTTCACAATACTTTTATATAAATCACTGACAGATTTCCTGTTCTTATAGTAGATACTTAAAATGATATCGATCGGTGAATACATTTTCTAAATGTGCTAACTCCTTTAGTAGCAAATCAAATCAAAGATAATATGCTGACTTGCGAGAAACTTGTTTCCCACTGATGGTGTGATATTCTTCTTCTTCTTCAATGAAAAATTCTTCTTAATGTTCGCTTAGGTTTATTGGTCAACGTCTTCTAAGTCTACTAACTTGTTTTTCTAGTAATGGTTACAGTAGAGCATTTTGAGAGAATATTAGAGGATTTTGAGAAAATACTAGAGCATTTAGACGGAACACTATCCTGTTATAACGTTTGATGATGGTATTAGAATATTATTTAGATGTAAGCTATTTTTAAGAAATTTTCAGGCTACTCCTGAAATTTTATAAAATGCACCTATAACTGTGTCATCCTCACCCTGCGGTCTTACTGTTTACTGGAACTTTTACCGTGTACCTCAAGTAAAGTAGAAGCAAAGTGCACTGCTTAATGGTACTTAGATTCTGTAAAAGAACTGTTACATCTTCACTCAATCTTACTTTCCTTTTTTCTTATATAAATATGTCTTCAACAGGTAGAAGTATTTAATTTGCAGATGTTATTTAATTTTATATAGAAGTTCTCTATGCTAAATCTTAGCTAAGGCTTGAATAACGCCTAGGAAAGTAGATATGCAACATTTTCTACGTTCTAAAGCTTTGTCTAGGGCGATTCTATAAGTTCCTAGCCTACAAAAGAATGACGAACATTTTGAAAAAGTGGTGATTTATATCTCAACACAGTATCCTTTTAGCTTAATACACTTAACCCAGCGATCCCCCAACTTATTTAACCCATCTGAAAAAAATCGTTTTCTCGAGGTCCGCAAAGTAGACTTTCGTGGCGGCGATGACCTCCTTATTCGAATTAAATTTCTGCCCAGCGAGTGCCTTTTTCAAGTTTGGAAACAAAAATAAGTCGCACAAGGCCAAATCTGGAAAATACAGTGGATAGGGCAACAATTAATAGCCCAATTCGACCAATTTCGCCAAGGCAACGGCGGAGGTATAAGCAGGTTGCCATGGTGATATATCACTGTTTTATTTGCCAAATGGGGTCTTTCAAACGGTTTTTAAAGACTAAGCATGCTGATTTCAGTCTGTATTTCTTTTTAACTGAATAAATATCATATATTTTACAGGTGGGTTTTTATTTCAGCATCTAGCTCGTTGTACTCGGTGTAAAAACTTAAGTGAGGCATTCAATATACTCTGCAGTTTTCTGTATCACTTTTGCTTAACTAGGGATTGGATGCTTTATATCTTGAACCGGTTATATTTTACTTTATTTTATCATTTCAGAGGTTTCCAAATATAATTGCGCAGACAAGAATCTATCGTTTACTTATTTGATTTTGAAGTTTAGAATGTTGGTGGTCCTATTAAATATGTGCGTGATGTCTTAAATGGAATAAGTTTGAGGCAATCTTGCACTTGCCTTTCTGTTAATTGTTCAAAGTTTATGTACTACAACTGAAATATTAAAGCCTTTTTTGCATTAGTTGTATTTATTGTTTATATTATAATAAGGCTTTAGAATAGTATTTTCTGAACTAAAACAACATTTTTAATGCTTTTGCCCTCTATGAGGTTCAATTTTTAGTATTAAGTTTTTCACGGTTTTAAGAAAGTTTTATAAATTTTTTAGATAAACAAAAACATAATTTTCTACTTTTGATTACCTTTATATTAATCAAACAGTTTTATCATACACACAGGTTGGATCTGTGTGACTATATGACTCTGTATGAATCTATATGACTTAAGATAACCTATCTTTCCTGCAATTTTTTCGCAATTGTTCAATTTTTAAATTAAAACCAGGTGAATTTTTCAATAACTATTAGTAGTTCTGACTATATTTGACTATATTGATAAACTTTAGCGTAGATTTTTTACAAAATAGTAACAGTATTGTGGTAATGGATTTGTCCCAGTTATTCGGAATATTTTTCGTTTGTAATATTTGAATGGGAAGATCATGGATAGTATTTTTTACAAGTTTTACACTGTTCTTAAATAACTGCCTTGTCTAGAAGCTTTATTACTTTTCATTTGATTTATTTCTGATTTACTAATTTCAAGTTGCAATTAGTGTTTGTGTCATGTTATGTTATTTTTATTTCTTTTGGAGATGTGTGAAGTATGAATTCTTGTTTCAATTTCCTCTGTGGTATTTTGTATTCGTTTTTTATTTTGATTTTATTTATTCTTGTTCTTTAGAGTTTTGTTTTCCAGTACTTCATTTTCTTTTGTAGGTTTCTTATTAAATTTCTTTAGTGTTACTTAGCTCTAGCATTGGAATTCCATTGTTGCTTTATTTCTATTCAATTTATTTTCTCTTTGTCAAGTTTTGCATATTCACTTATGTCTTATGCGTTATTTTTCATTATTCTTCTTTTGACTTGATTTATCAAACTCATTATTATGCACCTGATATTTGTTGTTTTTTTCTTTGTACCAAGTAATGCTTAAATTTCTGATTAGGTTTTCCTGTAATATTTTATTAAGAAAATTATATCAAAAGTATGTTATTTCAAATTCAAAACAATTAAATACACTGCTGACTATACTGTTAAGCGCAAAATAATTATAGCTATTTAGCGAGTTCTCTCTGTTACGCCCTTGTTAAAGTTACTTCTACAACCGCTGCCGCAGAGGCCTTTTTTCTCCCGTTGAAGATATTGTTAATGCAGGCGCCGGGCAAAACTGATGAATAAAAATCATTGATCTCGATTCTTCTCGATTCTTTCTCGGTAATGATAATTACTCTTCATTGCCTGTAACAGTTATCGCTATTTTTTCCTGAATTACAATTCTTTTGCTCGCAATTACGTATCGTCTCCTCGTTCCTCATAAATACAGGGTTATTCATTAGTATTGTCTGCGTTAACATTCTTTCAGTTGTTAAAGAAAAAACGAAGGTTTGATTCGTAGATACAAGGAATTTTATAGTAACTGCCGTGGTTGTCGGCAATGTCGATTTGCGTGTAAAGATATTCGCAGAAAACAGTGGCGGGAATCTTTAATGAAACAAAGATGGTGCCTCCGTGCCTCTATTATTCAGATCGTTGGCAAATTATTATGAAACTTTGAATAAATAAGCATGTTGCCACTGCCACTACATTTAGTGTTTTTACCAATGTATAATTCTAATTATGTTGTTCGATTATACTCCCCTCATTATTATTTTGATTTTTTTGTGTTTCATAGTTTGAATACTGGTTTTGGACTAGGTTCAAGAAAAATTTTCGTTGAAATATTTTTTTTAACAGTAATTGAGGGCTGAATGGGAACACCACATAGAGATATCAATGAACTGCATCTATCAAATACATTGTAAATGCAAACATTTTTATACGAGAGAAATCCATTAATGGATAATTAGCACTGCGTACAATGGAAAAATGCAACAATAATCATAAAAGAAACAGACAGCAAAAAGGTAAAAATCAAAGAAGCAGCCCTGATCTTACTTAAAGCAGAAAAATGTATAGCAAACTCATCAACATAATGTAGCAGGCCCTGTTTACCAATACTAAAAGAAAAAGTCACAAATACCAAATAAGAATATACCATACAAGAACATTAATGACATAATGAAAGGTAAGAGACACATAATCTAAAATTATACATATACATAAAACATACAATACATAAACGCGTAATAGATAGACACACAAAAAATCAGAATTTGATTTTATGGTATATAAATAAGAATATACCATATTACATTAATGACATAATGAAAGGTAAGAGACACATAATCTAAAATTATACATATACATAAAACATACAATACATAAACGCGTAATACATAGACACACAAAAAATCAGAATTTGATATTAACCCAATGTACAAAATGTTTAAATCAAAAAATAGCTATTTGATTACAAGATCGAGGCCAAGTAAATCACCTCTAAAGTTTTTGTGAAAAAAAGCACCAATTAATGCAAGTTAAAATACCTGCTTAATTTTAAGATAATCTCTTTTTAAAACGATTCCGAGTCTGGTGATTTCTGGTGGTCTTTTGGGTACCAAATTAATCAATATTTACGATTTTGTATGTTTTAGACTTTTATTTTATTCATGCAGACTTTCCTTTCCTATTGTAGCTTGGTATTGAGTTAATTTGTCTAACTTAACCTGTACATCTTCGAATAAAGGGTGTTTTTTTAGAGGTATAGAAATGTAAGTTGGTAACACTTTTTTAACTATCGGTTGTTTTGGCAGCTGTCAATTGGTTTATGTTAAGTTAAGCATTTCAGCATGAATTTATTTTGAAAATTATGGTTGTGTTCGAAATGTATCGCGCACTACATCCATATTATGGTCAACATAATAGTACATGAGAGCAAGTTATTTCATTAACCATGGATCATTTTTGCACCACGTTTACTCTAACTGATAATATGTATCCACCGACATGTTGTATAGTGCATACAGAAGAAGTTGTTGATGGTGTAGAGCGTAGCATACAGAAATATCCGAATCAATTTATCTGCTATCGTGCATAGCAGTTGGATATATGTCCATCCACTTTATGGAAGATTTTGCGGAAAAATCTTGCTTTGCGTACTTAAAAATCCAACGCATGCAAGAATTAAAGGTACATCGTCACCTAGCAAGGCGTAGATCCTACATTCGGTGAGTGGGTCCAAAACAAGATTGCCTTTGATTCCGATTTTCATAAGCAAATTTTGATTAACGATAAAGCTCAGTTTTGGTTGAGTAACTACGTCAACAAACAAAATTGCCCTATTTGAAGTTGAAAAGATTATCCTCAAATGTATCTTGAGAAACCATTACATATAGAAAAACTTACTGTTTGGTGTGCTTTATGGTCTGGTGGAATCATTGGAGCATACTTCTTCAAAAACGATGCTGACCAGTACAGTCAATGGTGACCGCTATAAAGCCATAATTACTAGCTTTTTCATTCTTTAATTGAACAACCATAATATGCAGGAGCTGTCGTTTAAACACGACGGCGCAACACGTCACATAGCTCGTACCACAATTGATTTATTGACGGAAAATTTGGTAACCGCATAGTTTTACGTTTCGTACCGTGAATTGGTCTCCAAGATCGTGTAATTTAACATTGCTGGACTATTTTATATATGTGAAGGTGCTAGTCTACGCCAATCAGCATGAACCGATTGATCACTTGGAGGACAACATTCGCCATGTCATTGCCGATACACGGCGACAAATATTAGAAAAAGTAATCGAAAATTGGACCTCCAGATTAGACTACGTCAGAGCCAGCCATGATGGTGATATGCCAGAAATCGTATTTAAATTATAATGCCAAAAGGTTATTTTGTAACCTTTTGACATTATAAATTTGGAGTAAAGACAATATAATGTCAATTTATAAAAATCATCTTTGTTATATTTTATTTCAAAGTTCTATACCTTTAAAAAAACTTCCTTTACTATCTTTATAACGTGCTTTGTTCTTCTGTCCAATATCTATTCTAGTTTCATATAAAAATCTTCCTTGCAATTGTCATCAGCATCCTCTGTTGCGAAACCGTCCTCTGTCTCCAGTAGCAGTCGTGCAGTGATTAGGGATCAGTGTAATAGTGCCTGTCGACTAGGAGACTGAGACACCGGAAGCCCTCATAGAGGATGTCGAAAGCTTGGCGCAGTGTTAATCGAGTGTCGTCTCTATTATTTTCGTATATACTTTAAAGCGTACTCATGATGAACATATTGCTCTATAGTTGTCGCAATTTAAATGTTTTCCTTTTTTGTATATTAATTAATATTATGATTATGATTATAATTAATACAATGATGTTCTGTCAGTCTTTAGGGATTGTTTGTTTTTCCCACGCATCTTTTTATATTTGCCTTAGCCATATAATTTTAGTATATATTACTCTTAAAAATTAATATAATGATAATGTACTGCTTATAAGCAGTAGTGGCACTTATAGCAAATGTTTAGAGAAAGTTTATATTTAACAAGGAAATATTCACATAAATACGATATGTCATCATTTTGTATCTTCTCATTTTGTAGGTAGTATACAAAACTTTTTAATGAGTTATTTTTTACACAAAGCGTTTTTCTTAGTTGAGTTAAAAATATTTACTTAATTTGCGTATTATTTTTATAACCGAACGAACAAAAATGCCCCAAGCAAGCAATTAGCAAAAACATGCATTGCTTAAGTGACATCAAACAATTTCCGTATTCTTGTAAGTATCTAAGCCAGTATGTCTGTAGCTAATAATGCCTGGAATTCTTGCAGTCGTTTAGAATATTAAGCAATTGATTCACAATGCATTTGAACTCAATCGAAGGCAGTCAGCAATGGCAAATGGGATAACAATGGCTTTGTAATTGTACCTATTCTGTTAACATAGCCGAGGAGTTGTTAATGTGGACACAGCTGTCGAAGAATCAATTTCGAGAAATTATAATGTACTGTTTGTGCATAAATCGTGAGTATGGTTGTCATGTAACGAATTAGAAATTCAGTGAAGCTATAAAACTTTATTTACGATCTCTATCTTGATTTTAAAACTTATAACTATTGTATGTATAAAATATTTACAACTTTAAAATAGATTTTATTGAATTCCAAGAACTCCTACAACTCTTGAGACTTATCAAAGTTTATTAACAATCATAAAATAAGGTTAGTCCTCTTCGATACAATGAAATATACTGGAATAAGGCAGAAAGAGAGGTTAAGCTAATAATGAAACATCGAGCAATAAGACAAAAGAGGGAATCTAATCCTTATGAAAAGGAGACCAAAAAAGTGGCCTCTGATGGCGGACATATCCGGAAATGCGAATGCGCCAAATTTAAATTTTCCGACACTTATCAACAGCAGCTAGGTATATAATATTTTTCAGAATGTGTCTTAGACGAGAAAGTTTTAATTAATTATTAATGATAAGAGTCTAAAATCCGACACAATTGTTAAAAAACTTCAATACAAATAAGATTTCATGTGACATTTGGGACAAACAATAACATAACCCAACTAAATTTGATTTTTTATACAAAGAAAGACTCCCTTTCCTTGTTTAATTTGGCCTCTTAAGATAGCACTTCCTGTCTAACAATATTTTTGCCCCCACTACCTTTATATTCCCTCTTTTGTCTTTTTGCTCGATGTAATGAGAAGTCACTCTAACCTCTAAAATGTCATTTTACTGTTTGATTATCCCTCAATTCTCTCCAACATGATATAAAATGTATTTGCTGTCATAAATATAAAGATATTATGGTTTGTTTTTTAACGAGGAGGAGTAAACTAAAAAGACAGATTCATACCCAAAAAGTTACTAGAAAAGTCACCAAATACATCTTCTTTTTTGGTTGATTATCTCGGTCTTGCGGTAATCCAGTATCGGACAACCTCACACGTCGATTCTAACATAACTTTGTTTGTTTATGTGTGAATAATAATTTTTTCCAATTCACTTCCTATATTTTTTTGTTTTTCTAATTACAATAAAAAAATGTAGGATTGTTATAAAGTTAAAGAATTTTTAGAGTTTATCACATTGTAGAAAAATATTGATTTTAACAATAACTATTCTTTACTTTTGCTACCATGGCTGTTATTTTCATTCCAGGATCATCAATTTTTATTTGTTTGTGCATGTTTATAATGCATTGTTTTTCATTTGATGATAAATGACCCAATGCTACTCAGCATTTTTTAGGTGGAGAAGGATAGTTACCACTAGTACTTCCATATTGTTATCTTAATATCTTAATATCACTAATACGTCGCTAAATAGTTCTGAACAGAATTGTTTATATATAAATACAAACGGAAAATCTAAAAAATAAAGAAATAAAGCAAAAAATACAAAAAATCGTCGATATAAATTTTGAAATTTCAGATTTCATAAATGTCATTAGTGTCAAAATGTCATAATTTAGTAGTAAACTTGCCTGCGGTTGGACCAATTACACACAAGCATTACAGCGCGGTAAATTTGAATTACTCTTAATGGTTAAAAAACAAACCATAGACATATTTGTACAATTTTATGAAACAGCAAATATTTTTCCAGTTGTATTTATTTTTAGACTATTCAAGAGATTTACAAGCATAGTAATTTTTGATGAATGCTCGTGCCATACATCGACGACTTATATTTGACATAAACGTTTTGATTTAATTTATTTAACTGAATGACTACGCATGCGCAAAACAACCAAGGGACGTAGAAAAATACAGAAAATGAAGTAACTACATAAAAACATAAATAATTTGTAAACTACAGTCTGCTAATTCGCTCTTTTCTTTCCTTTATTTCAAATAATCACTCTACATATGGCGTGATAGTATACGAGTAACTCTTGACAATTGATGTATTGTTCTCTCACAACAGAGATAAATTGAAACATAGTTCCGAGGTCGTCAGTTACATTAATTCTTCCGACAGGAATATGAATACAATACAATAATCTGTGAAGTTTGTCGGTAGACGTTATTTACATGAGTCATATGGAGCAATTCAATAAAGTCCGACTTGAAAAAGGTAACTTGCTTGATAATGATTTTAACATGCGTGAATTTGAAGTTGTGTCTGGTTTGAAGTGCAATATCGGTATTAAAGATGATTCTGGCGAGATACGTTTTTATATTGTCTTCGTAGCGATTATTTACTGAAGTAAAATAAAGTTAAAAAAACATACAGAAGTTAAAACACTTCACAATTATTGTACCTATTTTGGTATAAAAAACATATGGTAAAACTTTTAAAAAGTATCGTCAAACTTTATATAGTAGCATAACGTTTTCGATCTAATCAGATCATCCTCACTGCCTTATGTAGTTGAAGCTAACAATAAAGTTGTGGCTGTAACATCCATATCTGGGTTTACATCATTCCAAATTTAAATTATGTTGTGACTCTAGGTCGCTGACATTGGATAACATTTAATACTTTAGGAGTTACATGTCTCCCTGCTCGGTTTTTAACACGTGGTACTTGTCAGTTAAAACGACACAGACCAATATAATTTAAATTTGGAATGATGTAAACCCATATATGGATGTCACAGAAACAACTTTATTGTTAGCTTCAACTAGATAAGGCACTGAGGATGATCTAATTAAATCGAAAACGTTATGCTACTATATAAATTTTGACGACACTTTTTAAAAGTTTTAACTATATGTTTTTTTATACCAAAATACAATTGTAAAGTGTTTTAACTTCTGTATGTTTTTTTAAACAATGGTATACAGCCAACTACTGTGATTTTCCCATTAATTTTTAAAATAAAATTGTGACGCAACTTTCATCATCATCACCCAGCCCTTTGCGTCCACTGCTGGACATAGGCCTCCCCCATTTTTGTCCAATGATCTCTATCTTGAGCATTTTTCATCAAATTTCTTGACATTTTCTTGAGATCGTCAGTCCAACGAGTATGGGGTCTTCCTCTACTTCTTTTGTCTTAACATCGGCCTACACTTAAGCAATCTGGTCGTCCACCTTTCATCCCTGATTCATGCGACGTGTCCCGCCTGTTCCATTTCAGTGTGGCAATTCGGGAAATTACCTCGGTAACTCTTAACTTAACTTCTTAAGTTCTTCGTCTTAACTCTTCATTTCTAAGTCGGTCACGAAGCGATATACTCAGCATTGACCTTTCCATTTTCCTCTGAGCTATTAGCAGCGTTTTAGAAGTTGTAGCTTTACAAACATTAAATTCTCGTAAAATATAAGCAATTTTTTCAAACGTTACATTGTCCTAGTCCTCTAAGGAACACACTAAGATAGGTTTTTGATTTTTTTGCTAAATTTATACAAATTATTGCTAAAAAATTATGGCGTATTAAGCAATTTCTGCAAGTAACGTTGAGAAATTTTGAGCATCTTCATAAAACTGACAATAAAACAGCTATACATCACAACCGTAACTTAAATCTATGAGCTAACAAGTACTTGCTACTACCTTCGAGATGCTTTGATGAATTTATCTGACGTTTAATACCTTTCGTTTCGAATTTACCACCATATAACAACAACCTGTATTTATCGCAGGTGGTTTGTGAATTCTAACGTAAAAAGTCCCCCCAATTAGCATTTACGATGTATGTATTAAAATTATAAAAATCTATATTGCGCTGGACAAGTTTACGATGCATAACTACTGCTTTTAACATATCTATTACACTATCTTTACACCTTATAATTAGTACTAAATAATAAATATAAAACATAGAAAAATCGAACTTTTAAGTACAAAAAAGCAAAAATACAATTTTATTTATTACGCTTTTCCAATAAGAATTTTTGAATTAAAAATAACTAACAGGGAATAAGGAAGAAATAAAAATAAGTGTAGTCGGTTTCAAATGTAGTGTTCAGCTGAAACACCATATATAGCTATGCAATGGCGTTGCAATATTAAACAATCTGAGAAGACTATGTTATATTTGAAACCGCAAAATATTGTATTACTTACACAATAAAGGAAATTTGCTTATATAAAGATTGATTTATCTTTAAGACCGTAATTAGAAACATATAAAAGTCATTAGAAACATATAAAAAACTGATAAGAATTAATTTGGAGAATTTCTTACCAGTAAATTTGAAACGAGTTTCTGATTTAGTCTCGTGTTTTCCAGTTTCATAAAGGATAATGCGGTAGCGATAGCGGCCTATAGAAGGCTCATGACACGAGTAGACAGAACAAGTTTGTTGCGAGTGGCATGCGCCTACAGCACTGTGTCTGAGGCAATCTTGTGGATCATCAGTGGATGTGTTTCGTTGCAGGTTTTAGCGGTTGAAAGAAAAGAGCTCTGTGAAAGAAGAGGCCCAAACCTTACCATTGCCGAGAGAAGACAGGAAAGGGAAAGGTCAATTGAAAGATGGCAAGAAGAATGGAACAACATGGAGGATGTGGCACAGTAGATGAAAATGCCGATCCCCAACAGAAGTGATTGAGTGGACCGTGGCCACAGGCGACTGGGTTATTTCCTGATGCAGATGTTTACGGGACATGGGTGTTTTGGGGTCTACCTACCTAGGTTCGGAAAGGCTGACACAGATAAATGCCCATACTGTGGACACTTGGACATTGTGACACATACGATGTTAGAGTGCAACAGATGGATAGTAAAAAGGAACAGAATTGGTGTGAATTTTGTTACAGCGAGAGAAATTATTGAGAGAATGATTGAAAATAAAGCAGGTTGGACTAGCGTACACAACTATATCTGTGCAATAATCAAGAAAAAAGAAGAGGAAGAAAAACAGCTAGAGCAACGGCCAAAGTAAAAGGGAAAGATGCTGCAAGTTGAAGCTAGAAAAGTTAGCCAGACTGTATGAGTTAGACTACGTGAGTCAGACGTATCCTGCACTAATGTCAATCAGGCGGCGTTCTGGACTGATATGTCTTTTAAAGATTCCAGACGCAACCTCTATAAAGACGAAAAATAAGTCCTATAAAGAATAGGGATAACTTATAATGCAGGACACACTACGCAGAACATCTGATCAGATCATAGTCGTCAAAGATTGTTCGAAAACATTTCAAAAGAAAGTAGGTTGGTTATCATATACGGTAGTGGACAGATGGTTTCATGCCGAATTTCGTTTGTAGTTTTACGTCAGGTGCCAAGTAGGAAGACTATCATAATGACATGAATGTAGAAAATTACTAAAAATGGTTAAAAAAAAAGTTAATCTTCAATTTGCCAGTAGGATCTGTTGTTGTCACTGACAATACTTCGTACCATATTATAGAAATTAGTAGAGTACCTAACAGGAATTCTAAAAAAGTGAATATGCTATCTTGATTGACAAAAAAAAACATTTCATTTATAACATCAATGTTAACACAGCAACTGCATGAAATTAGCCAACCTTCAAAACATCATATGATAATCAAACAGAGACAAATTTGACTATTCCAAATATTTAAAATTTAAATGAAATCATCCTTGAATCAAATAGAAACAAATATGACTGGATCAATTTACATTAGTCAACCAAACGATTAGATTGATAGTATTCAAATTGCGAACTGAAAGAAATATTGATAATTTCGTTTTTGATTTTTTTAATATATTATTTTTTACAATTTTAATTCAATTCTTAGGTATTCGTTACTAGAAATATTTTAATTTTATTATTTGAATACGGCTGGAGAAAACACATGCATAAAGTGTCTTTTTTTCACTCACCGAATCTTTCCATTCGTGAAAAAAATACCACTCTATGCATTTGCTGCATAAATTACAATTATATAAGGGGTTGGAAAAAAGTATAGAACCAAGTAAATCTTTTTGAAACGAAAAAGATAATATTGATGAATCATTGCATGCAAGGACAATAAGACATAAAGCAACGAATGCTATATTTGAGCAAATCAGTACAGCAGACGACATGAGAGTCGAGGAATTCTACAAAAAATTGGAAACAACAACTACCAACATTCTAAATAAAGAGATGCGGTGACCTTAACGCAAAAGTCGGCAACACTACACAGAAAGACAACCTAAATAATGTACTGAGAAAGTTTGGTATGGGTCATAGATACAAAAAACGAGACCGCTTAATCAAGTTTGCTATCACAAATAACTATTCTATTATTGATACTCCATTTAAACACCATGTATGCCGGAGATGATCTAGAAATCAAATTGACTATATCCTTACTAATATTCGCTGAAGATCATTAATCCAAAGAGTCAGATTCGATCCAGGGGTGATATATGGATCAGATCATACTCTCCTCGTAACTAAAATATAGCTCAAACTTAAAGCGCCCAAAAAACGGAGACAGACAAGAAAGATAAAACTAAAAAAGACGGATAACCTTCTCCAACAAGTACAAAAAAGTATGGCCTCCATTGGTAAGGGATATCACAAGAAACATGGAAGACTATTAACCACCAATTGATTGCCCAAAGGTAAAAAATAACACTGGATAACCGATAAAACCTTTAAAATAATTGAGAAAAGAAGAAATCTTTGTCGAAATGGTCTACATAGTGACAGCAAAAAAGATAGTTGAAGAGACCTCAACAAAGAAATAAAACAAAGAGGCAAGGCCGATTAACAACGATGCTATCACAAGAAATTATTGAAAGCCACGATTAAAAAAATCAGGCAAGAGATGTACTTAGAAAAATACGATACATAATAGTTTAAAGCCCGAACTTTGGCTATTGAAGACCATACAGGAACCCTGAGAACCAACAGAGAAGATATCGGAAAGACATGAAGAATATATTACAGGGATTTATATAAAGATGACCAACGCCAGGAACTTGTTCACCAAACTCCTGAAGAAATCGAAGAAAAAATAACATACTGGAGAATGAAATAGGACTGGCGATCAGTAAACTCAAGTATAACGAAGAACCAGGTCCAGATATGATACCAGCAGAAATTTTCAAAGCTACATTAGAAACCGGAATAAAATTGCTTCACTTACGCTGTTACAAGCAATGACCTGACTACTAAACAAAATCTAAAACAACCACAATTTCTTCCCCAACAAGATGAATCGATTTAATTTCAGGAATATGCCAAAGATCTTTGAATGACCACTATACCCCCTCTGGAGGGTTAGGATTGGAGAGAAATAAGAGTAAAAACGAAGAGTATTGGACTATTAAGAATTTCTTCTACCAAACATAGTATATCTGAAGTGGAAATAACAAGATTATTTAAAATCTGCAAAAATGTACAGGGTATCCTAATTAAATTGAATAAGTCAAAGATTCTACCGATGAAACCGGAAGTAGAATAGCTAACAAAAAAAATGCGCCAGATGCGTTACGTCACATATGTCTTTGCATACAAAGTTGCATGTGTAGTTCAACTTTTATGTGCCATTGTCTTTGTATAGGTGACTGATGTCATCGAAAGTATAGCCAAACTAAAACGGAAACGGGCAGGATACAGCTAGAATGACGAATGAGCAATGGACAAAGAGGTTATTGGAATGGAGACCAAGGAAAGGCAGCGTCGGTCGACCACTTACACGATGGGTTGACGATCTAAGAAGAACAAATAAAAACTAGATGAGAGTGACGCAAGATAAACAAGGTTGGAAATACGAAGAAGAGACCTATGTTGAGCAGCGGAATTTTGAGGCTGAATGATGATGATGATGATAAAGTTTCATAATAGCGTATTTTTTTGTATTAATGATTTAGTTGGTTCCATACTTTATTCCAACCATATCTTTTTAAGAAATAAGTAAAAACCATTATCGACTACAAACTCATATATTCCTTATAGCTTAAAATACATTTTTCCAATGAATATCAATTAAGGACAATATTTCAAAGCCGCATTAAGAAATGTAGAGGATACAGAAAAAGTTTACCGGAAAAGAAATTATCCTATTAAATTGTTCATGGGAGCATCATCGCTATGGCGTGATCTTAGACTAGCTCGATGTAATCGGACAGCATGTGTGAAATCGATGTTCATTTATTTAGCACGTATCCAGTGGCACACCATGGCATACTCGATTTACTTTGATAAGCTATAACTAAATGTGAATGCGCACTTCGTAGTAAATGATTCATGAATGGCGAACAAGTTGTACACGCATTTAATTATTAGGAGGTAACAGTGTCAAGTGTCAAGTGGACAAAAGGCGGACAGTAATCGTTTAACGACAGATGTGATGATGACAATTATGAGTTAAAAATTCTGTAAAATATTTAAATGCGGAAAATAAAAAATGTTATGCAATATTTAATATTTAAAATATATCGAAATGTATCATCTAAATAAACATTTTCAATAGACGAATTTGTAAAATAAGAGCCGGAAGTATGTTGCAGCAACTGCAATAGTTTGCAGTTGCTAATAGCCTAGATTTTAATATCAATAATTTATTAGGGATGGAGATTCTACTACCACTAGATTTGGTTAAATCGTAAAGGGCACCATCTACTTCGGGCCTCTTTTCCATCACAAATTACGTTTTATTCTCTGATGTCTCTACTGTGTTAATATTCTGAGTTCACAATGAGTCATTTATCTGTGCAGTCGACTTTCATTAATACTCTCTACATATCCTAAGCATCATAACTAACCAAATTATTTAAAATTTATTCAAATGGATTACAAAGCTTCAAAACGTTTTCGGTCTAATAGTGGAACTATCATCAGTGAAAAACATGAAAGTAGTTTAACTAGCTACGTAAGTAGGTGTAGAAACCTTTGTGACATGAAAAATCATGGTTTATTTTAATATTCTATTGAGTTGGCTGCATCTAATAGTCCGACAATGTCGTCCTCCTTTCCAGCAAGTTAGATGTATTTTTCCTTCATGTTAAATCTTACAACATTGAATTAGTGTCATTATAATATTAAAAACACCCTTGATTTTAATGTAATATAAAGGTTTCTATACCTAATTACGTAGCTAGTTTCAACTATTTTAAATGTTTTTCACTGATGATCGTCCGACTGGACCCAAAACATTTTGGAATAATTTTAATTTTTTTGGATAAATTTTAACTATTTTTTAATAAAATAATATACCAATATGCACAAGAAAGCAGTGGCACATTTATAGATATTATAGATTTTTAAGTTAATCAGTATTTCGAAATTTAATTGTCGCAGGTAATAACTTGATGTTATTCGTTTCTGTGAAATAAAAAATATATGTGAGTATCTGTGAGATAATACAGTCTAAATTTTATTTATGGTTGTTAATTCGACCAATCTGAGCGTTAAATGAACCTTGCGCAAGACACTTTTTAAATGATCCGAAATCCTAGTTATCCATCCCACTGTGTAAATTCTTATAAAGACACGTTTTGGCATGCTGATCCCAAGCTTGAGGATTTAATTTTTTTTTTTAATAAAACATATGTTAACAAATGTTTCAAAACTAAACCTAACAATGAACAATAAAGAACAAAGAATTGCAATTATAAAATACCTTGTGAATGCGATCAGTTTTATTTAGGTGAAACATCAAGGCCATTAAATGTTAGAATAAGTGAACATCAATCTTATATTAAAAATAGAGAATTTGATAGATCTCAAATATGTAGACACGCATGGGATAATGAACATAGGGTTCAATGGAATAATTCAAATGTAGTCCTAAAAGAAACGGATGCTAAAAAAAGAAAAATCAAAGAAGCGGCTCTAATTATGCTAAATGAGACCAATTCGCAAATTTCTCGGCAGAATGTAGTAGGATCTGGTTACCAATATTGAAAGAGGAAGTTATTAATAAGAAAATACCAGTATTAGTAAGTCAGTAACATATAGAGGATACATCATTTATGTTTTTTAAATAACGAAACATATAAAATCAGAATTTGGTGTTTATTGAAGGTAAACTAAATGCACGTCCAAATACTTACCATGTCGGGATAGTATTATGAGATTTTTTCCTGGTTTTCCCTCATAATTTACTATAGAATCACTAACAGGAGAATTTTGTTTTTGTGTTTGTCTTTTTTAAGACGAATTACATGCTATGATTTTTTCTGACGAATATTCTCAAGTTCAAGTTGATTTCATGTAATCGAATAAACTATCTTATAAGTAAAGTCGTCCCAGGAGCGCAACTCAACAATATTGGCAATATCATTTTAAAGTCGTCTATTTTAAAATGCATAATGTCTGAATTGTCAATATAAATAAGTCAGATAAAATTAAATTATTAGAAGAATTTTTCACTAAGTAACAAAAAAAAACTAAATTTGTTTAATTTACTGTTTTTTGAGAACGATTTCCGAAGTGGAAATTAAAACGTCAATAAACGTATTTTTACCTTTAATTGTGGCTTATTCCCAGTTAAATACTAATTAATTTAAAATGCCACAAGAAAATAGCTCCAGAATATATTCAGTGACGTTTTGGACTCGCTTGGTATTTCCGAACACTCAAAAAAAGACAAAGGCATGACACAGACACAGATTTCTAAAAACATGTATATTTTTAAATTTTGGATACTAGTATTATGCAAATAGATATTCGTTTTTCGTATTTTGAAGATTTGCAAATTTTTGACCTCTTTGACGATTCAAAATTTAAAAGCTACGCCAAAGAATTTCCAAGATATCTGTTAGACAGGTTAATTAAAAATTATCCATCACTCTTTAATAAAATAAAATTAGAAAATGGATTAAAAGTTTTATATGCTGATCTAAATATTTTCGGAAGGAGTTATAAAGATATGTATAATTTTATATACCGCAATTCATTACAACAAACTGTCACCGAAATTAATAAATATAATTATCAATAATTCTCTCATTGCCACCAACTTCCGCTTCAAATGAACGAAATTTCTCTTGTCTCAAAAGAATCAAAACGTATTTTCGAAACACCATGAAATATGTCAATAGAAAAAAAACTTTTAAAATCTCACCAAAACTCTCTTACAAACAACGTAGACTGGAGTTAATTTAAAAACATGTTTATGTCCTAAATTTATAGAAAAAAAAACCAACCAACCATTTATAGAAAAAAAAAAGAATCCAAAAATCTCCTCTGATGATTGAAGCCTTTTTATTAGACGGTATATCTATCTGAGGACTTTCCGACCTTGTCTCTAAAACCACGAGTTGCCACTGCAAGAAAGAAGTCTTTACTTCTATGTGGGTTTTTTTAAACTATGGTTTACAGTCCAATCACTTGGATTATTCCTTTTACGTTATAAAAACCGTGTGGAAGGTCCCCATCAATTTCACATATGCAAAAAAAAAGTTATTCGAGGTCAAAAGTCGCAAATATGTTCGTGTTTTTCAGCCAAACAAAAAAGCGGGTGCAATTAGTTTGTATTCCTCCAACCTTTACTTCTGGTTATCAAGTTCTAGTTACCTCGGGTTTCTTGTACTAGAAGCAACATGCTGTATTCTATTGATTTTTTAAATTAATTATTTCTGTCATATACAGCTATATGTGTGAATTAATTAATTGTTCAAACTGTATTATTGTATCTCGCTATAGATTAAAAAAGTATGTCAATAAAGACTGAGAAATCGGAAACAATTACGGCGATTCGGCCCTGCCTCATATGGTTTTAATACCGTTGAGAGCCGGTGCATATAAGCAGCTTACGTGTTGCAAATTATAGTCGAACTACGTTAAAACTTTTAATGGCTTCTACAACCTCAGAAAAGGCAAATCACGCAATGATTGCCCAGTCTTCTTTTCCTTCGTCTTCTATTTGCCTACATGGACAAAAATAATGAAACCATTTAACGAATGTATAATAAACAAACGCAACGTCAATTTAAAGAGTCGTTGTGACAATGCCCTTTTGAGTTCTTAGACAGGACAACAGACTGCAAAGTCGGAAAATAATGAACAATTTATAAGAATTACGTTCGGTTACTGTGATTAGCAAGGAAATGGCGTGTGAAAGGTTCATTTGTGCTAGTTATTTCTCGAAGCAGGCTTATTTTAATCCATAACTTAATAATGGTTGTTTAACTGCTTCCGCAATCATATTACTACTGTTGGAACTTTTGGAAGATTACGACAAAATGCGAAACCATTCATTACCAAATCCTTTGTATATTGACTCATTGAATTACCGGCAACATTATTCGACAAATATGCATTCCGTTATAGTAGCTTACAAAGAAGTTATTTATTAATGAAACCTATTTAGGATAAAAAACTCGTATTGACAAAAAACTATTACAATTATATACAATTTGATCAAGTAAATTTATATTTAAAACAACAGAAACTTCGTTTTTAGTCACGATTTTAAAGAGTTTTTTAATGTATGTACACGGTTGCATTTCTGTTTAATTTGAATCTCACCATTCTTCTTTGCTAATTTCGAGGTCTACATTTCATTAGAGAGACTTGTGGAGACTGAACTAAACTGCAACGCAGTATTCAGCAGTAACATAATGTATTAGTATATGCTACTAGCGAGCTCTAAAGCCATCCTACTTCTTTATTTTTTTATTTGTTTTTTTTTTTGAAAATACTATATTATATTGCAAAATAAAGTAAAGTGAAATAGCATAATAACTTCTAGACGCTGACTAAACAAATACAGAAATTGAAGAAGATGCAATTATAGTTCGTGCTTTCAGTAATGAGTTGGCGTGTGAAAGGTCTATTTATAAGATTTTGTAAACCAGATACAATTAATATTTAACTTTCACTACATGACTGTCATCGATGTTATCTGATAGCCTCATGAAAAATTAATATTTTACTCACGACAGTTTTTACTATGTAAGTAAACTAACTATTATTACCAATTTACAATGTTCCTGCTAATAATATAGTTACCAATATATAATATAACATTCATTGTAAATATTATGTTTGTGTGGGATTAAGCCATAATTATTGGTTGTAACGAAAATTATATTTTCAACCAACTAATGTTTGACATTTGTTTCAAACGTTCTGAAAATCGTACTTAAAATGATTATTTGCACAAGAATAAAAAAGAAAACAACAAGAAACGTTCACAAGTAGGATTTAAAGATAATAACAATACCATTATGTAAATGTAAAGGTCTTATCAGAAAAATTGAAAAGGATAGGAAATAAGTACAACATCACAAAAACATTCAAAAGCACTAACATACTGAGATCTATTCTGTCCAAAACCAAACCCAACAACAAGAAAGTGCAACAAGAAACTGCATCTTTAAAATACCCTGTGAATGCAACAATTTCTATGTGGAAAAAACGGCACGAACACCTAAATGGCAGAATAAATATACACCAAGAGCAGATATTTCGGGAGATCCCAGACATACAAACATTCCTGAGACAACGAGCACAGACCATAATACAAAGGTGCATAAATATCCTCCGTTTTAGAAATATGACATGTTTCCGACCGATATGTCAGCACTGCTAAGATAAGGGTCTTATATTGTTACTTTGGTTTAATTACTGGTCATGAGGGTGCCTATTTATATGATTTTATTTTAAAAACCCCAAATTTGTAATTCTCCATGCTAAAGGTTTGACTGTTTTTTTATGTTTAACTGTTTATTTTTAACTGACATTTTTTATTTCTTTTCTCTTATTGTAAGGCCTTTTCGGCGATTGACAACGCAAACATTTATTTTAATTTTCGTTTTATGTGACCAATTGTATTGATTTTACAAGAATATAGGTACAGAGCAATATTCCGTTATTTTGTTAAACCCCATTTTATGACTCCGCATCATTTCAGACTTCTCCAGTATTATATTAAAACAAAAACGGCAAGCCAAAACATTTACTTGTCGTAAATTCATGTCGTGTTTCAAATTTGTTTTAAAGGCTTAAAGAAAATCGCCCTGTATTTTTATTTTGCATACCCCTCATTATAGATTTTGTAGGTCATATTTTGTATATAAGTTCATTCCTGGCTTCATAACATCTTAGCACGCGCTTAGGAAAAGCAATAGAACTTTTAACCAACATAACGAACCCAATACTTTGAATACGCTCTTTCTACAAGAATACCATGTTTCCGCAAAACTGCAGGCCGATAAGCTTACTGCCAGCAGTAACTACAAGTTAAAATACACGAAATTGACTAATCCCAAAGCTCAGCTCGGATTTAGAGTAGAACACTCCAGCGAATTACAAGTACTTAGACTGACAGAATTCATAACAGCTGGATTTACCGACAAAAAGTACATTGGAGCCGCATTCCTGGATGTAAGCAAAGAATTGGACAGAGTCTGACATTAAGGCCTTTTATTCAAAATAAGAGGCTACGGATTTAGTGACGCCATGCCAAGACTGATCTCTTCGTAATTGAGCAACCGAAGCTTCAGTGTACGAATAGGACAAGTACTATCCAAACACGTAGCTACGGAGGTTGGAGTGCCACAAGGAGAATTCCTGTCATCCCTACTGTACATACTAGCAGATGTTTCAAGAACACCACGAACACTAGTCAGACTTTATGCAGAAAATACAGCAATTGTGGTCAAACACAGAAGTACTTAGAAGTAGCAGTCAACAATCTGCAGTGGATACCATTGAAGAATGGTGTATCTAATGGACAATAACAATCAATTTAGAGAAGATACAAACAATCCTATTCAAAAAGAAAAAAAAAACAGAGGAACAGCTGTTAGTGTAAGATAATTCCATCAAATGGAAAAGAGAAGCGAAATACCTAGGAGTCATTATGGATTAAGGCTTAAAATTCATGTAATACGTGGACACAACCATCCAGAAAACAGCAACAGCCAGAACAACAATAAGAGGAGTCGCAAGTAGAAAAAGCAAACTGCGCATAAAGACGAAAATAAGACTGATATACATATATATCATACATATACATACATAAGCAATTTAAATAAAAAGAAAATACAAGCAGTCAACAATAACATCCTCAGAGAAGCGGCAAATGTAGCCGTACATTTGCCCGTAAATGTAGAAATTTTAATAGTTGATGTTTATTTTCAGGACAACCTTCAAAAACAAATAAATAAATAAATAAATAAATAAAGGCTTAGGTCACCAAAAAAATTTAAAAATATAAACAAAAAGGCGACAACCATCCAAAAAAATTAACAAAACCCCAAAACTTGGGCACGGAGGGCCCACATCCTTGGACACTGAGTCGCCGATTTGTACTCATCCTGGAGCGGAGACTTGATGCCCGAGCAAGAAATTTCAGTTCGATGACACGTCACTAGAGAAAGCAGGAAAAGAGCGCCTCACACTAGCCTGTATTGATCGGGTTAGAATATCATGTTGGAGTTCTTGTACCCAAGTCTTTCACACGAAAAGCATTTTCATATGGAAGCAAGGCTGATAGTGAGCCCCTATCACGCATCAGAATGATATAGAGGGGAAAGGGATGGCCTTGAGCATTGAAGCGCGGTGGAGTGGTTTCTGATAACACGAATCAATCCACCTTGTTCCAATGAATGGCGTTGGGTTTTCAAGAAAGCCCTGAAATTAGTATTTCCACCACCAGAGAAAAACCCAGTACCTTCTGCTCGATTACATATACAGGCAAAATAACAACAAAAATAGCCAAACACATAAAAAAGAAAGAAATAACACCAGCTTTCCGAACAAATAACAACCTAGGCAAATATATTAAAAATAACAAGAGCCAAAATAAAAAACACTTAAATAGTGGTGTGTACAAACTTCAAAGTGGCGACTGCCCAAAAACTTACATCCGTCAAACTAGTAGAAACTTTAATAAACGAATAGCAGAACATAAAAGGGCTTTCAATAATAGATAAACAGATTCGACATACGCACTTCACCTTCTAGATCATATTCATTCTTTTAATGACAAATTTAAAATTCTTCACATTCAAAATAAAGGCCTTAAACTATTTTTGTTAGAATCTATGGAAATCAACAAATTAAAAAACACAGACATAATTCTGAATGACCAACTTGAGACAAACAGTTCTCCCCTCCTCAACCTATTTCATTAGAGACTATAAATTGTAAACGCATGCCAAAAATAGATCACTTGAGAAAGGCAATCAGCCGAAACAGCTGTAGTGATAATAGTTAAAATAAATTTTGTGGAAGTTTGAAAACAAATTTTTCAGTGTTTTATTGTTACATATAAAGAATTAAAGTGAATTTCATAAAGAAAATGTAAAAAAGTTAGTTGAATAAAGATATAACGAAGAAGTGCAACGAATCATCTATTATTTAATAGACCAATATTCAAGAAGATGCAAAAGCCACTGTCATCAACTCATCATCAACTAGCCTCTAACGTCCACTGCTGAACATAGGCCTCTCGCATGCTCTTCCACTTAGTCCGATTTTGCGCCATCTGAATCCAATTTGTAGTCACTCTTTTTATGTCATCTGTCCATCTCGTTGGGGGTCGACCTCTATTTCTGTATGCTTGTATTCGGTGTCTCCATTCCAAAATTCTTTTTGTCCACCGGTCATCAACTGATCTTGCTACATGACCTGCCCAGTTCCACTTTAGTGTTGTTATCCTTTCAATAACGTCTGCTACTCCTGATCTTTTGCGTATAGTAGCATTGGGTATTCTATCACGTAGAGAAATCCCTAACATAATTCTCTCCATTGCTCTTTCCGCAACTTGTAGTTTACTCACTGTTGTTCTTGTGAGCGTTAGGGTTTCTGCGCCGTAGGTCATCACTGGCAAAACACATTGATTAAATACTTTTCTTTTCAGACACATTGGAATCTTAGACCTAAAAATATCCTTCATCCTTCCAAATGCAGCCCAAGCGAGGTTTATTCTTCTTTTCAGCTCGATTGTTTGGTTGTCTCGACTTATTCTGATCTCATGGCCTAAGTATTTATAGGAGTCAACTGGCTCAATATCTTTGTCTTCTACTGAGATGTTTTTGTTGTGGACTAAATTTGTCATAAATTGTGTTTTTGAAAAATTTATTTTAAGACCAACTCTTTTTGTGGCAGTATGGAGTTCTTGGAGCATTATCTGTGCCTGATCAAAGCTGTCTGCAATAAGAACGATATCATCTGCAAATTTAAGGTTATTTAAAAATTTTCCATCTACATTGATGCCCTTTTCGTTCCAATCTATTGTTTTACAAGCGTATTCTAGCAAAGTTGTAAATAATTTAGGAGACATGTTGTCTCCTTGCCGAACGCCTCTTTCAATACGAAAAGTCCCAGTATCTTCATTAAGTCTTACACAGGCTGTAACATGTTGATAGATGTATCTGATGAGAGATATGTATCGGTGATCTATTCTACATTGTGTTAGAGCTTGGAGCATTTCACTTTGATTGACCGTATCAAATGCTTTTTCAAAGTCGACAAAGATAAGTATCAGGGGTCTATTATATTCAATGGTTTTTTCAATCAACGACTTAATGGTTTGCAAATGATCATTTGTTCCGTATCCAGCTCTAAATCCTGCTTGCTCGCAAGGTTGATAGAAGTCTAGTTTTGATGTCAACCTATTAGTTATTATCTTCATAAACAACTTATAAACGTGAGATAACAAGCTAATAGGTCTATAGTTCTTTAGCTCTGTTATATCTCCCTTTTTGTGCATGACTACTATAACAGCTTTATTCCACTGAGATGGTGTAACCTCGTTTGAAAGGCATAAGTTATATAATTGCGTCAATGCTTTCAATACTGTCTTTCCTCCTGCTTTAACTGCCTCAATAACGATTTGATCATCACCAGCTGCTTTATTGTTTTTCATTCTATTTAATGACTTTAAAACTTCTTCGGTTGTTATTTCTGGGATATCCTCTGAACCCACATTCTGGACTTTTCTCAACTTGGTGCCGTCTTTCTTCCCCCTTTCTCTATATAATTCTGTGTAAAACTCTTCAACTACCTTAATTATCTTATCTTTATCTGTTACCACTTTTCCATTTCGATCTGCGAGCTTAACAATGTTCTTCTTACCTAGAGCTTGACATCTCTTCAGCACCTTTAAACTTTTATTTTTCTCGACAACCGTTGTAATCTTTTAGCCACTGTAGCAAGTAGAAAACCCAGGATATGACAATTTCTATGTAGAAGAAAAATATTGCAAAAAGTTTTTTATTCCTACTTACATTATAAATACCGACAAATACCAAATTGTAATCAGTTGTTTTTAATTTATCAAATTTATGTTACGATAATTGAGTTCGGACATATTATTAACAATTTGATTCACGTCTTTTCGAGGCGTATGGCCGTTTAAAACGCTCGAATGCAGGTGCATATATCACATATTACCATTAAATTCCTCCCAGTTGCCATAAATTCTTTTCCGTACAGTTTATATAACTGGTAAATCAACTTAATGGTCATTTTCTCTTAATACGATAACATTCCTGTTGTTCCTTGAAATATTTTGTATTGTACTACTTGAAATATAAACTTGACAGAGTTAGAAAAGTTAGAAAAAGTTGTCGTTGTTTTTATATTTCTCTTTTCTTTAAGTAAAACACATATTTTTTTTCATATATCGTATCTTATATAATTTATCTAATTTATCTTGTTTGTATCATGTTTAATTTAAATACTGTATTTATGTGAGATTAAACCACATATTGTAACAAAAAATTTATTTCATTTAGTGCCTGTTATTCTGAGATCCTTAAATCTAATTAGGTTAAGTATGCTTAAAATCTAATTAAGTATACTAAATTCATAAAATTTTCTATATTAATTTTTATCGTAATTGTAATATATTTGAATCGTAATTTATGATAATTTACAGTCGTCGAGTTGCGCCAAATGTAGGCAACTTACAATTGTGTAAAAAAATAGTGTAAAGGTTGCAGTGATGGAACCAAGTTCAGTTATTATCTGGGATAAATGTGCTATGGCTCATAAGGATTCACTCAAAGCATCACATAGAAGTTTGCAATATTTAAACGGCAACTACAAACTATTCGGTGATGCTGTATTACTACAGTCTGGTGACTCTGACAGACATTACCACTGTTATTCCTCTCTCTACATATGCTGATTAAATTAATGAATGTTTAACATAATCCTTTTTATGGGGAAATGTCGAAACAATTTAATCAACCATTAAGATAACAACACAAGTGCAAAATGATCTATTGGCGCAAATATTTTCCAAACCTTTGCTAAATATTGGAAACGGTAAAATAAAACTGCATTCAGATACACAACGCATCAAAATTCTAGATAATTTTCAATGTGTTCTTAATTATACGTTGCAGTAATACTTTTTAGTGAGAAAGTAACATTTATTCGAATCTTAATTATAGAGATCACAAATCTAATTAACACTAATAAACCATTTCGTGTCATTAAAAAAGCAAATCATCCAATTAAAAGGATTAAAAGGATCGAATAAAATCATCATCGGTAATACACAATATTATTACACAAAAGAATCCAAAGAAAAGCCATTAGAGATACATATCAATCGGAGAGATATCGATCTACAAGTTAAAATAAGTGCGAAACTTATTTTAAACAGCAGATTCAAAATCCGTAATCTAATCATCAAACTCTTTATGCGCTTATCTGTTTTGAATCTATTCTAAACAAAACAGAATCCGCATCTTGCTCAGTAGGTAGACCGTATCAGGATATTCATAGTACATTCATAGTTCCTTCTCGTAATGTATATTATTAGTGCCCCATTACATCGGTGGCACTCGAACAATGGTACTGTTGGTCTATAATTTGCCGTCGGAATAAATTGGTTGTTAGAGAAACTGGATTATTAGACAAGTATAGGTATTTATGTTTTATGTTACTACTTTTTAGATACTGGTTCAGTGTCTGGGTAGAGACAACGAAAATATCAATAATTTCCTGTCAACATCATCATAAGTGTCAATCAACTACAATTTTACCTAGAGAAATATTTCTTTTTATGATATCTTCTTCGGCATAGAAAAGTGACTAAATATATGAAAATTACTAAGTTTTCGGGAAGAACAGCGTTGAGAATTTAAAACTCAACGTTTCGGCACCCAGTTTGGAGCCAATATCAAGAGGGTAATGATTCTGATCGAGTTCGCGGTCTCAATCTGCCAACTCCCCTCATTCGTGAAGTACCAGTATCTTGTTCTGTAGAAATACAAGAACCGTCAATCTGCTTACTCCTCAGTGTCGAGTAACGACCAGTCTGACGATCCAGAGTTTTAACCTTGTTTAGGCTATCGCCTCTTCAAGGAAGGGGTACTCCATTTTTTGCGGAGTAATGGGGACGTGGTAAACGTAATCATGGATGCTTGTGAAGATGTAGTGGACTGCTAAAAAGCTGGGGTTTAGAAGGTGGCGGGTGTGTGTGGACGATATTATGATGAAGCGCACAAGAAGAATTATTGGTGAAGAAGGCCAAACAAGTCGAAGGAGGTACTTCAGGGGTTACCATCCAAAGTAGGAACGGGTCTTAATTAGCATTTTTGGCATGCAGTTACTAGCTGCGATATTTAATCAGGAATGATTCTAGAATATCAAAATACTCATCAGGAAGTTCGTGTCCAGTGTTGTGTAGAAGTTTAGCTGGAGGGATCGGAACTTTTCTTTTAGGAACCCTGGTGAGTATTTGTCTTCGGCGATTGCAAGGCGTCTTTAATGATTGTTTTGCTCGGTTGTTCGAGACAGTGATGATTCGAAGGACATACCTCCTGCTGAGAAATAGGATTCTGTCTTTAATCGGTGTCATATTAGCTACCTGATATATGTGTGCTGATAGATAATGACTGCACAACCTCATACAGAATCTAAGAATTTTTTCTTTCGGTGACCATAATGTTGTTAATTTGGTTGTTGTCAAGTGATGCATTGACGCATGCCTTGTATTCGATTATCGGTCTTACAAAGGTTTTGTAGGTGTGCACTAATGTTTTAGATGGCGTCCTGCCCATTTTACCGGACAGCACTACCAGGAGTTTATACCTCTTTCTCACCCTATCTAGGGTATCTTGAATGTTGGTTTCAAGTTGAGTCCTTGAGTCCTTCTAAAATAAATTTCTACTGAGTTTCTGAGAATAAGGTCCTCTCCTAAGAGAGTAATTCGGCCATGAACATCGCGACAATTGGAGAATTTGAATAATATTAATTGTGTTTTGGGGGGATTTATATATTTATTATTTATATTATATTATTATTTATATTTTACTCTCTATTTATTGCACCACCTAATAACCCGGTCTAAGTAGTTTTGAGCTCTTTTGAATAAAGACAATTGTTCACGCTCTCTGTGTGGCCCTGTGTGAGGAGTGCAGTGTCATCCGCATACAGGAGAAGGGTTTCCGATCCATGCTGCGATCCATGTCACTATTGTAGACTGTGTATAATATTGGAGCAAGAATTGAGCCCTGGGGTACTCTTCAGCTTGTGGAGTAAAGTGTGTGGATAGAATGTCGCCAACTTTGATCCTGATCAGTCTTACCAGTCTTAACGGTATGTATAGAAACGGTCTGAGCGAGATGTATGATAATTAAGATAATTGTATGGGTGAGTTTCCGGTACAAGGAATATTAAAAACTGAAAAACTGGGTATTTCTGAATAAGAAGAACACAGAATGGCACCGACACTTTAGACTAAACTTTCATTGTAAACTGAATACTGGGATGTCTTCCATTCAGTTGGGAGAGGAAGAGATCTTACGTGTCTTTACCATGGGGCCAAATGACAACGGGTATCATCAATGTATCGTAACCAGCAGGTGGGTTTGAGATTTGATTAGGACGGGGCTTTTGTATCGAAATGTTCCATGTAGATATCAGCTATTACAGCAGAGAGGGGAATCCCATTGCGGCTCAATCTTCTGTATTGTAGAATTTGGGAACCTGGATGTAAATAAATTTTATATGTACATTTTATAATCAAATCAGTCTAACCATGATTTGATGATGTGTTTTATCGTATGGTAATGCAGCGTACTTTAAGAGGCTTCCAATGCGCAAAACACCTCTGTAAGACATAGGTATGTCTTTAAACGAATCTTTAAAAACCCTAACCTCCTTAGCACCAATTTCGACTCCATTAAAGTCAATACATTCGACAAATCTGCTCATCCTAGACTAAATACAATAACATCTCTAGGTCGCCAACCACCACCCCCCACAAAAACCAGTCCATACTTCAACGATAAATTCCACACTACAGCACTATAACACTAATCCATAAAAACAAGAATAATTGGTCAATTGAGGAAGAAATTTCTTAAGGCAGATATGCCTAAAACGTCCTTTAAAGTATGTTTTAATATTTTTCTGCAAATTCACTCGTTCTCTTTACAAAAACACAATATTTACGCAAGATAAGTAAAAAAATACTGTACAAAATATAGTAGGCCCACACTACACCTATTATTAAGTTTGGATACAGTGTGACAATAAATTTGGCAAGTAACCTGAGTTGCATTTTGAACACCTTATTTTTACCCTATCATGGTACAAACCACATCGAGTTGGCTTTTCCCAGGGAATCACCAAAAAGTTTAGTCGGTTATAGCATAGCCGATTGCCAAAATTATATAAAATTATATGATAAACTTAAATAATTATTGATCAGTAGTAAAGAGTAAGGCAGACATACCTTTTCTAGACCGCTTAAAAGAATCTTAAAGGGCACTTTTTCTTCATTAACAATTTAATAGTATTTCTACAATGTACACTTCCCTTTAATTCCTGCCGTGTGTATAAACAACCTGCACTTTTACAATTAGTAATGGTTTTATACAGAACTGAACCAAACATTCAGAACACCGTACTTGGTATTCCATGCTTCCTTCCTTTCAATTATGTTTCGAAAAACAGGATGTCTTGTGTTCTGATATAATATCCGGACGAAAAAATAAACGCATCAGACTAAAGACCTATTTCATTTGCATAACAAACGGTACAACTTGTTCCAATGAAATCTGTAATTTGTAGTGAAATCCGTATCCTGCCAATACGGAGAAATTTGTGAGACATTTCTCATAAATTTTTAGTAGTACGTTTGTTACACCTGATTTAACACTCTTTCGCAATATTTCAACCACTTGCGTGTGATATATTTTAATACGTTTTTACTTGTATGAACTAAAAGAGTGGTTCTAAAAATTACTAATTATTTCTATTAATTTCCGAACTATAACATTTCATTCTATATACTTTTATAAGATGACAGTATTATCTTAAATTGATACTAAAATGATGTATTGAATATCATTTATAATTATAATAAGATATTTCTTTGTGTACTTCAATAATTCTCGAAAGTAAATCATAAAAAATTATTTATTATTAATGTTTCTAATTATAGATTGGAAACCATTTCCTGAAGCCGCTTTTACAACAACAAAAGTATGGATATTAAAAAATACTGAGACAATTTTTGTAAACTATGAGCCCTACGAATAAGAAGAGCATATAACTTAATCGTAATGGAATACATTATGACATGAATTTGTTGCCAACATTTGTTTCGTTAGCAACATTTGTTATTTGTGGGCAACATTTGTTGGCAACATTAGATGGCAACATTTGTTGGCTACATTTGAAGACAATATTTGTTGGAAACATTTGTTGGCATCATTGGTTGGCAACATTTGTTGGCAACATTTATCAAAAACATTTGCTGACATTCCGAATTCCATAAAAGATGTTTCACTTAAACGAGTCCCAAAAGCAGGTTTGGCAAAGCTTCTGGAAACTACTTTTATTTGAATTTGAATTTTTATTATTTAAAAATTGGATATTAAAATGTAAAAAAAAAAGAAATTAAAAAAACTCACTGTTAATAATCAGTGATTTTACTTTTCTGAATTCTATGAAAGATATGTCACCTAAATGAGTCAACATGTGGGCAACATTTTTTAGCATAATTTGTTGGAAACATGTGTAGGAAACATTTGTTGGCAGCATTTGTATGCAACGTTTGTTGATAACATTTGTTGGCAACATTTATTAGCAACATTTGTTGGCTAAATTTGTTGGCAACTATCGTTGGCAACATTTGTTTTCAACATTTGTTGGTTACATTTGTTGGCACCATTTGTTGTCAACATTTAACATTTGTTGGCAACATTTGTCATACAACCTAGTAAGAGATTATGAAAAATACTTGTAATGTGATAAGAATGATGAATACATCAGCTCAAACAAAATCCTTTATTAATAGAAAATAGAACTATCGATTAAGCAACGACCTGAAAAAACTAAAACGAGAAAGTAGTAGATAGATTTTGTGCAGAACATATTAAACCTTTTGCTCTGAAGCTGCTGTGAGTTAGGGAATCTCAATAATAGACATTTTGAAGTACACGAAATAAAAAAGCAACAAAAAACTCATATTCAAGGATCACTTTGATTTCATCCCTGTAACTTGCATCTATTGGAAGATTTGTAAGGTAAATAGTCCAATCGTCAGAGATTTGACCTCTAAAAATCATTCGAACAAGCTAAATTTAGCTGAGAATGTCAATTTTGGGATCCCAAAAAGATGCAAAAAGGTTTGTTACTACTTACCCCGGGCTTCCCAATAAAACCCACCATCTTAGAAAAGGGAGGGGGGTGAAAAACTGTATGTATATAAAAGCTTGTAGTAGGCTATTTTGGGCCCATAGCTTAGTAATTATCTTCCATCTCCTTTTTATACTGCCTTATTCTTGTATTTTTCCATACCTCTTTAGATTTTATTATTCTTCGCAAACTGCCTGCACACCTGTTTCCTTTTGCTATTCGTAGATCTTGTTCCTTTTCTATTTCGCATTTATTTCTCACAAGAGCTCCCAGATACATGTAATCCTCCACCTCTTCAATTTCCAGAATTTCTGTTCCTAATGTAATTTCCACATTTTGTTTTCTGCATTTCTTTTGCTTATTCTTCAGCTCGATGTATTTTGTTTTATATTTATCTGTATTTCCATGTTTTCTGCGGCCTCTAGAATATTCGTAGCTATATTTTTTAATTCTATTCTACTACTAGCCAAAAGTACAACATCATCAGCATTGAAGGGACACTGGTGACTCACTGTTTCTGCTCTATTCATATTGCTGTCTCTTATTATGTTTCAAGCGCTAAATTAAACAGCGTGGTGCATAGAGCATCCCCTTGTCTTACAATTTTCTAAAATGTAAAGTATTGGCTCTTCTTTCCATTAATCTAAACTGCGCTTGTAGTGTTCTGAAGCGTCATATGTATCAGACTGATTATCTTACAAGGAATTTTGAAAATCCACTAGGAAACTAAGTTTCTGTAGCTGGCTGTATACCATATATCAGTTAGTATCAACAGGTCCTCGAAGACACTTCGTCTCAGGACTATTTTACCTATGTAGGGTCATACGTCGTCATGTTACCAATTCCAACGGTAACTTAAACATCCTAATTTGTAACTATATACAATGTAAAACAACTGTAAATTTATAACATTTAAAGGGTTTTGACCCATATATTTTGGTGACTCATAGCATTTATACCCCGTTTACACTGATGATGGATTTAACAATCCGAAAACGTTCTGTAATGTTATTAAAGATAGCCCGTTTGGGCATTTTATTATATACATTTTATAAAGGATTTGAAATGAATTTTGAACTCCTCTAGTGCCTTGATCAGCTTTGATCTACCTACATTGGCATAATTACCCTTAAAATCCACAAAGAGGAGGTCAGTCGGTATGTCGTATTCATATGAACTAGATAGAACTTCGTTTAGTATAAATACATGGTCACTAGTTCTGTTGACCAATTTTTTTCTAAAACCAGCTTAATAGTCGCCCAATATAATTATTTTCTGTGTACACTTATATTTTTCTTTTTAGTATATTTGCCAGTACTTTGTATGTGAAGTTCAGGAGTGCTAAGCTTCTATAGTTATCACGACTTCACAGCTCCTCCTTCTTATGTATTGTGTATATTATAGACCTGCACTACTCTTTAGGTATTATTTCCACTTGCCAGGTATGACATATTAGTTTGTAAATTTTTTCTCTCAGGTAGTCTCCTCCATATTTAAGTTTTGTGCTGCTATCCCATTTTCTCTAGGACTTTTATTGTTTTTCATCGCAGGTAAAACTTTCTCAACCTCATCCTTAGTTGGCCTTGTAATATCTATTCCATCCATTGGTATCGATTTTCGTTCATTGTCGTTTTCCTCCTCTATTTCACCGTTCAGGTGTTCATCGAAATATCTTTCCAATTGTTGTTGCTCATTTCCATCAGATTACCTTCTCTGTCTTTAAACTATGTCGTTTTCAAATATATTAACGAAAAACTGTAATAGATTTACCAAGAATTTGTACGTAATAAAAAAAAATGTTTTAAACAAAAAAGGTAATTGAGATAATTTTAAATAAAAATGTTAGTTGACACTTTTTGTGTAGAATAAACCGTTCTCTCAAAAACAATGCCTGAAGCGACCTTTAATAAATGTAGCGCAATTTTTGCCATTTTTTAAGATTCTCATGAAATCGACAAAATCAATGTTCTTGATGAGGAAAAAAATGATCGAGAATATAACTAGAAACATCCACATTTCTTTTTTTTTGATAAAATAAGGGTAAGGGATAAACAATTTTGAGACACTACATAAATTTTAAGAAATTATATATTAATTCCTATGAGTGAATAAATGAAGTGACATAATATGCGTAAAATCCATCAAAGACGGTTCGATATAAAAAGCAATTATCGAGATATTAACAAGTCGATATGAATTATGTACGAAACATAAGTACCTAAGTACTTTTTTTTTCTAGAAACCTTAAAAATGGTTATTTGAATATTCTTTAATAAATGTCTTGTTTATTGCAGAAAATAGGAAAGATCTAGATAACCCTAAACAGTTTAAAGGTCTGAATTTAAAGCTTAAATCGCCTTGTATATAGAGAAATACCATTTACTGCTTCTTCAGTTTCTACCCGTCATATTCAGGTAGAAAATAGGAAGCCTCGTCGGGTTTCTGCCTGAGGCAAGGTCCGATTTTTTAAGTCAATCACCTCTCGTCTGGCCTCACTTCTTCGACTTCTTGTGTGTTATGATTCTTTATCATGACGACCTAATCATAAGGGTCAAAAAACAGGAGGAGTAACCTATTAATGTGTACGCTCTCTCGGTTTCAGTTTGGGATCAACAAAATTAAAAGCGGGATGGCTACTATTTCTTAATAAATTGTATTTTTACAGGGTGATTTTTTGATCAATAATAGGTGTTTAACTAGGAAGTATTGAAATAGCTAGTTAATAAACTGAAACAGCAAAAAATTAAATAAAACAATGATTGTAATGAAAAACTCTTGGCATAATTCATAAATTATCATCTGTACCAAGGAACTTACCTCTTTTAAAAGATTGTACTTGACATGATAGAAAATAGCGTCGAAACTCATTGACAGGTAGAAAACCAACGCAGAGCACGTAGCCGGCTTTGCATCTACTACCTTCCACAGCATTTCGGAGATCATAATCAGTACATACATCAGTAGATGTGCCCAGATAGCATACATAGGAGATACCTAAAAAACGCCCAGAGAGTATAATACCGCTGCTTACCAACATCATTAATGCATGTCTTTTACTGTGTTTCTTTCCCTCCCCTTGGAAAGTGGCAAGTACAATCATAATCCCTTAACCAGGGAAACCCCTAACCAGCACTGAATTATACAGACCACTATCTCTACCGAACTCTCTAGGTAAACTATACGAGAGAATCCTTAAGAAAAAACTCGTAGAATTTCTAGACGAAAACCATACCATTCCAAAATTTCTTTTGGAAATACCTTTTTCAAAATGTACTGACATAAGCAGCAACCTTTACTTTACGCTCAATCGATGAAAAAGGCAAAATAGATATTGGTATATTCCTAGATGCCCAGAAGGCCTTCGATCAGGTCTGGCACGCAGATCTGATCAAAAAAGTCCGACGCTCTGGACTGCCACCCACATTCTTAAAAACAATACACTACTATCTCTCCAATAGTACAATAAGAGTTAGAATCAACTATAAATACTCTACACCATTCACTTCACAAGCTGGAGTGCATCAATGCTCAATTTTAGCACATATACTATACTCAGTTTATAACAGCGATCTCCCCCGACTCTTAATTGGGATACTGAACTTAATCTCACCCCAAAGAGAGTGAGAAAAAGGGTTAACTACTGCTACTGCCGTGTTCTGTCTGTCCAGCAAGTTACGAATTTTTATTTACGCTGTTAAACGTGTAGGGTGGTCCACGAATGGTTAAGAAAACGTACCATAATAAATTAGGTTTTAAAACTGTCATATTCGACGACATTTCGAACAACTGACAAGTTGTTCTCTGAACTTGAGATACACGAGTTAGCCAGTTTCAATGTAGTAATTTATAAATATAAAAGTAGATTTCAAACAAGTAAATAAAATATATAACTAAATAGTTCATTTTATAGTATAAGCTGGATAAATTTGTGGTCCATTTTAATAGAAATGGGCACACCAATACACCTGGTTGCACTTATTAAAAATCTGTACAAGTCCATTATAGCGACAGTATGACTAGACCAAAAGTTGCCAAACCAATTCAAGACCAAGAGAGGTGTTAGATAAGGATGCGTGTTGTCACGCATTTCAACTTATTTAACATTTATGGTGAACATGTCATGAGGATGGCTTTAGATGGATGGACATGTGGAGTAACAGTGGCTGGTAGGAAAATCTCCAATTTAAGATTTGCTGATGACACTACACTTATAGCAGCAAATGAGCAAGAAATGTTACTACGACAAAAATAATGGTTGTCGACAGATTCCACACTATTCAACTAACATGTTACAGGAATACCAGATAGTGGACAGTTTTGTCTATTTCGGGTCTAGTACAAGTAACGATGGTAACTGTAAAGCAGAAGTTGGGAGACGTATTGGTATGGCAAAAAATGCGATGAGTCGCCTAACTAAAGTTTGGAAAGACAGGTCTATCTCTCAAAATATCAAAATGTGACTGCCCAATGCCCTTGTGTTCTCAATATTTCTATACGATACTCGGGCGCCAAAAAATTGATGACTTTAAGATGTGGTGCTGGAGAAGAATGCTGTGCATACCTTGGACAGCTCATAGGACAAACGTTTCCATTCTAAACCAACTCGAGATTAAAAGAACGCTGTCTACAATATGTGTACAACGTATTCTGCAATTTTTTGGTCATGTTTCGCAGAGGTGACTATAGTTTGGAGAGATTAATTATTTCTGAAAACGTTTCAGGGAGAAGATCCCCAACTAGACCAAACTAGACCGAACTGGTCCGACCAAATTAACAATTCAGCTGGAAACTCATACTGCGAAGCTCTTAGAGCAGCTGAAGAGAGAAACCAATGGAGGAAAATTGTTAGAAATATTGGAAGAAATCTAAATTGGAATCTATTGAAAGTAATAAAGTATTGGAATAACTGTAACCGAAATAAATCCTCTGAAGAGATGAAGAGAACAAAAATAACCCCCACTTTTTTAGCACACAAGGTAATTGATCATCTGAATAAATATATTTAATAAAGACCAACTTACACAGATGCTGAAAAACGAACTGTCCAAAATAATCAGTACCAGTTGGAGTTGTAGCAAGTTCCAAGAGACATGGAATCAGAACATACTAGTTCATACTACTTCTCCAGCTAGAACAACAAGAGTAGAGAGAAGAAGAGTCCAAAGAAATGAAATAAAAAAGTGGAATCCCTCATGACAACTAACTTTATATTTTATTTATTAAATTATTCCCAGTATTTGATTTTAACCCAGAGACTATGCTCTTTGAGCAGCATGAAATAAAAAAAGTGGAGTCCATTATGACAAGTAACTTTTTATTTTATTTATTAAATCATTCCCAACAGTTTTATTTTTACCCAGAAAGTGTTTTAATCTATGAAGTTTCAATTTTTATTTTTAATGTCATTATTCAATTATAATTTTTAAGACATTTACAATGCCATCAAAAGGTTATTATAAGCTTTATAAGTGGCTAGTTTCAATTGATAATTGTGTAAGTATTTACCACATGTTTTTTCACAATTACAGTCAGCATTTTAGGAGTCCACATAATAGGTCCATTTTTTTATTGAGGGCAACTTAAATAGTAAAGTATATGTCTATTTTGGGGCTTCTTGTGTTGGGGACATTTAAAAAGCATCATCTACTATCATCCTGAGGCTAGAGCCCAAAATTTGTATGAATTAAAAAACCGAATAAGAGAAGTCTCCAAATTTATTACAGCAGAAATTCTTACATCTGTCTGCAGAAGTTTTTATGATAGATTGAGATACTGTTCAGCCATAGAAGGTCGAATATTTGAACCATTTCTGTAAGGAATAAAGAATAATTTTTATTTTATTAGGAATTAAGAGTATATTTTTTGTTTTATCTTTTTAAACAAATGCGCTTTTATTTTTAATTCAACCACAAAAAATTGTTGACATTATTAACAACCGATACAAATGCACCGCCTTATAATGATCAGTGTATTTTTATCAATTTATGTTGTAAGAAATGAACCGGGTATACGTAAGCAATACAATATGCATGGACGGAGATGCATATCCCTTGCATTGTTGTGTTACTAAATGGTTTTCGTTTTCTCGTTTTCTATCTAGGAGTCTAAAGCCTAGTTCGGACTATGCTAGTATTTTAGTCGATTAGTGAGTAATTTAGTAACTAAACATGTCTGAACCACAAAAATTTAGTCGAGTAGATTGGTCAGTGATTTAGTCGAGTCGATCCATTTTATTCTATATTTTTAGGGAGAGTAGCACCTCCCACCACGCGTCCGTGCTTAATGGTTTACCGGCTAAATAAGTTCGAACCAGCCGAATTAGTCGAGTTCATTAGTTGCCGCAAAAATTTCGTTTTGCTGGTGCGGAGAAACAACTAAGTTCGTTTCCAAATATTTAAAACATAAATGCTTGTGAAATATTGAGAAAGTATAGAACTGTTTGTTATTTTATTGTTATTTTGTATATTGCAGGAATCTAAATTCTTAAAAGGGGATCTTGCCGCTGTATTTGAGAGTGTATTTTAATTATCAGAAAATTTGCACAACTTTTAGACATTCTAAAAATATCGAAGTATTTTTTGGAACCTTCCAATGCTAGTTCCTGTTAGAAACAATTGGTAGCGTTTACCGTATTAATAGTCTAAAAATCCAAAAAGAACATTTTTCTCTCTTTTTATAACAAACTACATTCCAACAAAATCTGATCCGAAATTGAATTCATCATTCTTCACTATCCTAGACATTTCAATAAATCAACGCAGGAAATATGTACTCCGTTATGAAGACCCTTCAGAAACGTCAGCCACCCCTTCAAAATATAACTAGCATTATTGTTATATAATACCTTAGAGACACCATGAGGCGTTATGTACTTTAAACGAAAGTGCATATGTGAGAAGAGGGTGGCAAAATGGTCCTATTGATTATACGTTATTATTTATAGAGCAAATATGAGACTAGTTCTCGTTTTAAAACCACATATGGTGCAAATGAGCTGCCAAAAAGGGATGTGCTTTGTTTTATGTTTGCGCGTGCTGGTAAAAAGAAAAATATTTTAATTTAGTTAGCACCCTATATTTCCGGGTTGGGTAGTACGTACGAAATGTACTTAATAATATAAGTTCACATATATTCTTCTACTGTTCTTTTAAAACTATTTCAAGTAATGTATCATGTTTTACCCATTTTCTTTATTTTTTGAAACGTTAATTTCTATTGTAGTTTTGTGACTTACAGGAGAAGTTTTGTTTAGTTCGTTTATTTTTTTCTATTCTTCCAGGAACCAGAAGAAAATTTTAATTTTATAATTTTCCCCACATAATATATTGATTCTTGAATCCGAATCTGTCATTAGTTTTTGCTGTATCTGTCGCTGTGTTTATTGACAACCGATATCGACAAATGGTTTACAAAATCATATGAGTCCTGGGACAAGTCATCAGCAAAGACTTGTTTAACATCTGTTTTATACCAGTAAAGCGTAGACACTTTCCTTTGGTATTTTTTTAAGCATGTCTCCAATGATCTCGCCCTGTTTTCGTTATATGCTGGTATATTATTATACTTGGTACTAAACGTGTGAGTTTCAGTCGAATGAATAGTTGAAAGTTATCTTATTACATATTTCCACTTTATTCATTACACAGGTAGTTAGCTCAACTTATAGGTATAAAAAAACCAATTTTGGCGCTACTATGGCCGTTCATATCTTCAATTTTAGGGTAAACGGCCGATGCCTCGCCGTCCATACGGTAATTTACGCAAATTCGAAGGCTATTGTAAACGTCTGGAGCTTCGAGTATTTATTATTCCCATCAGCTCCAAGTAGGTAGTGTAGTAATTTAAATAATAAGTGCTTTTCATTCACAAAATACAACGTATGCAAATTTATCATATAACATATCGCTAATTTGTGAGACGTTATAAATGATTTCACAAGGTTTACTACTTTCTCGCACTTTGATCAAGGATAGTTTAAAAATATATGGATATATAGCAAACGTATACAGGTAACATAAAATTCAAAATAGGGCAATATATGAAACAATGCATAACACCTAACTTTTTATAAGAAATACAATTTACGCTAATATACGAAAAACAATAATACAAATCGCCTTACAAAATATTTAATACAAAATACGTCTTACAAATTATTCGAACAGTGCGTCTAAAGATTTATATCGGACAAACAGAGATAAGTTTTAAAAAAATGTATTGAAGCACAAACAATGCTTGAACAATAAAATATAATTGATATAAGGTTGAATGCTCTAAGAAATTAACTTTGATCAAATGAAAAGGCAGATATCGAGCACAGTTTATTAATTAAATCTTGCTTAAGTACTTTCGCTTCCTAGAGCATCTTCAGGGGCATTTCGTCAATTTTGGCCTATCCAACAATTTGTGGAGACTGCCATAAATATAAAATTGTACATTACACTACACTACACAAGGACAAACAGTTTAAAATTTTTTAAAAAAGGAGAAGCTACATTATGGTTGGCATCAGGAGAGAGAATGGCAGAAAAAAAATTTAAACTGTTTGTCCTTGTGTAGTGTAGTGTAATGCACAATTTTATGTTTATGACATTATCAATTGTGTGAAACAATATAAATTTTGTATAATTATTTTACAACTTTCTCGGGAGAACTTGTAACTCCTAGAGAGCACCTAGAGAGAGGTGGCCAATAGGGGAATGCCAGACCCGGTTTAGCGGTGTGTAGGAGGGAAATAAAATAGCTCCCGTGGATCAAAAGGTAATTCACCGAATAATTGCCGGTATATGATCCCCACTTGCTGATCAACGGCTTCGGGCGGACGAGTTGGTAGGTGGTAGAGCACTCTATTGTCCTGGGGCTGATAAACCGGCCCCAAAAGCGGAAGAATTAGTGGTTTGGTCAACGACATAAGAGTATAGAAGGCAACGAGAAACCATTATATTACAGATCCCTCTGGATATCTCTAGTACAATCGTCTGTACAACACAACACCAACTCGCTTAGTGATCATGGACATCGGAGACCGAGATCCGACAAAAGAGGCGATTCCCATGACCGCAGAGCCTCCCGGGTCGTTAATATGCAAAATACCTGTGAAATGCCCAATAGCATACCTATAACAAAAATCCACACGAATTGTCTGAAGAGAATATCCACTTGGAACGTTAGGACTATGGCTATATCAGGAAAAATCCAATGCGCAATTAAAGAAATGGAACGCATGACAATAGCAATAATAGGCACAAGCGAAATGACTGACTCAAGTTATTGTGACATAGAAGAATACAGAGTATACTATTTAGGATCAGAAAATGGTAAATACAAAAATGAAGTCGGAATTATCACACATAAAAGTACATATAGTCAAACATGTCTTCATACCAGTGAATGATAGAATCCTCTTGTTACAAATAAATACGTCACCGATAAACATTATACAAGTCTATGCACCCACAGCAGACCACAGTGATCAAGAAATATCAAAATTTTACAAACAAATAAGCAACCTTATAAGAGAGACCGAGATATGAACTCCTTATAGTCATGAAAGATTTCAATGCTAAAATAGGTAATGGAAAAGAAGGGCAACATATTGGTCCTTATGGATTAGGAGAGGGAAATCAACGAGGAAAAACAATCAGTATCTTTGCAGCTGAACATGACTACCACCCAGACGCCTGTATACGTGGAAATCACCTAGAGACAACAAATCACCTAGAGACAACGAAGAAGACGTTATTATAAGAAACCAAATGGACTATATACTTGTTAATAAAAGATATCGAAATAGTATCAACAGTGTTAAAACCTATCCAGGCGCTGATATTCAATCTGACCACGATCCTTTAGTGGGCGTGTATAGAAAGTTAAAGAAAATATGCGGAAAAACTGTAAAAACAACATGACAGGAGAAAACTGAAATGTAGTGAAGTAAAAGAAATAGTCAGCTAAACAATAAATAGAAAATTCAAAGAAATCGATAATACAACGAAAAGCACAGAAGAGAAGATAGAATCCCTTAATAAAACGATAGACGACATTAAAGACAATTTTATGAAGAACGAAGAAGGTACGAATAAGACATGAATAACGACAGATAATCTGTAGCTGATGGAAGAAAGAAGGAAAAACAGGAACAATATCTCTATGTATAAAACATTACAATGATATATACAGAGAAAGATCAGAGAACCAGTCCCCTATACCTACGGAAACAGGACCACCTATACTAGTGGTAGAAATAAGAGCAGCCATAATATCACTAAAAGAAGGTAGAGCTCCAGGACCAGACGGAGTACAGTCTGAATTTCTTAAACTTTTTGATGGTAAATCTTTAAGGGATACTATGTAAAATCTTCAATTATATCTATGACAGACGCAATATTCCAAAAGATTGGCTAATTTCAGAATTTATTACGTTACCAAAGAAACAGGGAGCGAAAAAGAGCGAAGAATATAGGTTATTAAGTCTAATGAGCCATACACTAAAACTTTTTCTTAAAATTATACATCGCAGAATATACAAGCTATGCGAAGAGAGAATACAAGACAAACAGTTTGGAATCATGAAAGGAGTATATACGAGAGATGCACTGTTTAGTCTACAGGTATTATTCCAACGATGCAGAGATATGACTTGCAATATCTACACCTGCTTTGTAGACTACCAAAAAGCATTTGAAACGGTTCAACATCAAAAAACGATAAATGTTCTAACAAAAGCCCAAATAGATAATAAAGAATCCTTTTAGATGGAGACAACATCCGCTATGCAGATGACACGTTAGTTATATATATATATATATATATATATATATATATATATATATATATATATATATATATATATATATATATATATAAGCGAGGTTCCTACAGCCTCTGCCGTTTCTCGCATTTCGACCGCCATCGTTTTCTGTCCATCCATTCGTCTTCTCTGATGGCTCTATCTCTCATTATGTGCCGTACATTTTCTTCCCAGGCAACTGAAGGCCTTCCCCTTCTTCTTCTTTGTTGTGGTATGTAATTTAAAGCTTTCTTTGGCCATCTATCTTCATTCATTCGTTTCACGTGACCATACCACACTAGTTGTCTCGTTTCAATTCTATCTACACTGGAATATACAGTATTTGTCCTCCTTCTAATATCTTCATTCCTGATGTGATCTTTTTTTGGATATACCACACGCTCTCCTTAGAAAATCCATTTCTACTACTTCTATTCTTTTTCTATCCTTCTGCGTTATCTGCCAAACCTCTGCCCCATAAGTCATAATAGGCTCTAGCAAGGTTCGATAGATTGTCAATTTCGTTTCTTGTCTAATATCTTTAGACTAAAGTAGAGAGTTTAGAATGTTTACCACTTTTTTTCCCTGCTGTGTTCTGTTTTCGATGTCTCTTTTGGTAGTGCCTTCTTTAGATATTAAAGATCCGAGATATTTATATTCATTGCATGTTTTTGTGTTTCTAATTTCTAACTCTGGATCTTCTTCACCATCTCCTATTTTAAGATACTCTGTCTTTGCCATATTCATATTGAGGCCCCATTTTTCATATTCTTTCTTTAGTTTTCTAAACATGTAGTCCATGCCTTCCTCGTCATTCGCTACGACTACCTGATCATCTGCGAAAAATAAAGCTGTTAGACATTCACCACCGCCTATGTCTATTCCCATTCCGGATACTTGTTTTCTCCACTGCTCTAGCGATGATTGAATATATATTTTAAACAGGGTCGGAGACAGACAACATCCTTGTTTAAGCCCCTTGGTTATTGGAAATGATTCAGATATAAAGTTTCCTTCTTTAACGACACTTCTTGCATTTTTGTATATATTTGCGATAGCATCCACATACTCTCTACTGAGACCTACTTTCGTCAATGTATAAAATAGTTTACACGTTAGTTATAACAGTTTACAGCAACTAATAAAGTAAATGAAGTAAGTGAAATATTTGGACTATATCAAAAATTAAATTTATGGTCAACAGCAAAACTAAAATTAAAGACTTCCAACTGCTTATCAAGAATACACCAGTAGACCGAGTAAAACTTTTTACCTATCTTCAAACAATAATAAACGAACAATGGGATCACTCACAAGAAGTAAAATGTAGAACAAAGAAGGCTAGGAGTGCATTAAACACCATGGCCAAACTGTTTAAAATCCACAACGTTAATCTGGAAATAAAAGTAAGGCTCCTATGATGTTATATCTTCTCGATATTATACTACGGAGTTGAATCCTGGACACTCGATGTGAAACTATACAGAAGAATCCTAAGAATATTATGGACTGATAAGACAACCAGTGAGACTTTACTACGAAGAATGGGGAAAGAAAAAGAAGTGATGTATACGATTTAAAAGAGAAAGTTAGAATATCTCAGACACATAATGAGAAACGACACTAAATACAGATTACTGAAAATATTTTTGATATTTGATATATTTTACTACTTTATTTGATTATTTTGAATATGTTTTCATTTAATGAATTTTGCCATCTTTTATTTAATGATATTTATATTTTCTCTTTGTTTTACGAACACCGTATTTATGTTTTTTTTTTAATTCAAACATTTAAAAGTAATGAGGTTAGTATAATAACAGTTCTTTTAAAGAGTTCTTCTCTTTCCTGTTTCTTTTTTGTTTTTTTATGTATTCTTTCTAGTATTTCTTACCTCTATGAACAATCTCTCCCGGAATCTATCAGAACTGGGCAACCCATTTTGTATCGGTATTCTAAGATTAATTCTTCATAATCTAGATCGCTCGGTATTGTACAACATTAAATAGATATGCAGATATACAGATATAAATATAGAACGCAAATATTGATAAAATCGTAAACAAATAATAAAATAATAATACTAGTAAGAGACTTCAGGGGCATGAAATTAGAATAGGAAAAGACAATCAAACTTGTGAGATCCAGCGTCGCATAGGCTTGGGATGGGCAGCATTTGCCAAGATGCGAGATATTCTAAAAGGAACGCTACCGATTTGCTTGAAGAAAAAGGTTTACAACCAATGCATACTGCCAGTAATAACATATGGTTCCGAAACAATAACTTTAACCAAACATTCTGCAAATAAATTGAGAGTAACCCAAAGAAAAATGGAAAGAGCAATGTTGGGAATAACTAGAAGAGATATGGTACCAAATAGGATAGTGAGAGAGAGGACTAAAGTGACAGATGTCATAGAAAAAATTGCACAGGCCAAATGGAGATGGGCTGGACATATAGCACGTTTAAATGATAATAGGTGGACCAAAAGACTCATAGAATGAAGACCTAGAGAAGACAAAAGACACCAAGGCAGACCACCAAAAAGATGGATGGACGACTTGAGAAAAACAGTCGGAAATTGGATACAGAAGACGCAAGATAGAGAACAGTGGAAGAACATGGAGGAGACCTATATCCAACAGTGGATGCAAGAGGTTGAGGAATGATGATGATGATGATGATGAAGAGATTTCAGTAGGAATCAGCGGAAAATGCAAGCTGTGGCATATATCCAAAAATAGATAGAATATGGCTCGATAGAAAAATTGTAGGTTTTACCTATACTACAGTGGTCATAAAATACGTAAAACTGAGATTTTATAGATAAAGACTTTTTCAAAAAGCTTTTTAACTCCATGTAAAGGATGTTTCAAAAGCCGAAAAGGTCGATCAATTTTTTTAAAAGCGAATAAATAACTCAAATAAATCGTACAAGTAGGAATAATTGAACTTTACCTCTTGTCAATTCATCATCAATCAACAAAATGAGGCTGGACATATCGATTCGTCGATCGATCGAAACGAGTTTATTTTTATTTTTGTTTGTAGCCTTACTCTCGTACCGCATTCACCTACGTTACATGATTGATTATTCCACTGATAGATTGATGCGTATCTCGATACAAGGTTTTTCACGACCAACCTGCACCCGACGAAGCCGAGAAGGCAGTTCTTTTAATGTGGTAAAAGTGGGTATTAAAATTATGCAAAACGTACAATATCGACAGATTATGAGTAATGCTTCTCTTAACTATCCAGAACAATAAATCAAGAAACAGAGAACCGCAGAACCAGGAAGAATGCAAAATGTTAGTAATTTTAAAGGGATTTAAACACTATTGCAGATATTTAAACACATATCTCATAAAAAGGTGTAGATCAATCGGCAAATACTAGTAGAATCGGATCGGAATACATGACAAAAATCTCTCTTTAGAGTTCTTGATATCACCAGCATGATTATTAAACAGTAACAAAAACATAAAAATTGCAAAGAGAGTGATAAAACAACATCTCTGTTTGCAAAAGCCCTCAAATATCTGTCAAGGATTTACTATACATACATTTACTTAGTGCCATCCAATTTATCTTTTTATTTAGTTTTTGCTATAAGAGCAATTAATTAGTTTTGTAGTGCCATTTTTGTGTAAAACAACGAGTTTTTTGCAAGTTTCCGCATAGTTCTTCTTGGTAGCCTTAGACACCCAGATTTGCCACATCCCCATATCTCTACATTCGGGATCTGCGTGGTTTGAATGGGCAATAGTGTATACAACCATTCGAAAGACTTGTATTAACTAGTAAGTGATATTGTACTTCTAGGATTTTGTTTATGGATATTTTTGTTTTTGTTTATGTTCTAGTTTGTTTGTATGTCTCTCTTCAGTAAATCTTTTGTATATTAGACTTGGAATTCGGCTTGATAATTTAAACTGAAAATATCAAAATTCATGTGTGAAGAACAAACATTCGCGGATATTCAGGACCGTAGTATGCTTTAAAATTAAAAAAAAAACGTAAATTATTTGCTTACAATGTTTTACATTGTTGTTCCAATTAAAACAAAAAAGTTATGATTTTAAATAGAAAAGCCTTTCTATTTTTAATTACTCACAACTCTATTCAGAATCACTGTCGCAAAATCACTGTCATCACTTTTTTTTATCTTCACTTAAGTTGGTTATTGCTGGCAAATATTCAGCAATTTCGTTTTCCACCCCCATTACGTGTTTAATGACATTTTTACAACTTGTTCATTGTAATGTTTTTTACTTCTTCTGTAATTATTTCGAGACCAGCGATGAAAATTTAGGAGCCACATTTTTTCTTATATTTGCCTTTAATTGCGCTTATATTAATTCTATTGGATATAATATACAAAAATGAGGAGGTAGTCTAAGCAAGATATAGCCATTATTGAATGCGCAGTCATCAACAACATAATTCTTTTAAAATTGCTTACTTTGAGTAACCTCTTATAATTGCTTTTTCATATATTTCTCTTCAAAATCCAAATATTTGCCAAATATGTAGAAATTTTTGAATTTGGGATTTGTTCCAAGTAAAATTCGGAATTTTTTAAATTGATTTTAAATTTTATTAATGACTAAACATCAAGAAAATATTTAGAAAGCAAATAGCACTAACAGCGAATGCGTCCTGTTATTTCCACTTCTCCTATGTCCACAGAGTCCACAGAGTCATTAGGTGGTGCAATAAATGAAGAATGACTATAAATCCCTCCAAAACACAACTAATTATATTTAAATCTTTAAACTGTCGTGACGTCCATAGCCAAATAACTCTGTTAAGAGAGAAACTTATTCTCAGAAACTCGGTTTCCTATTTGGTATTTCATTTTACTAGAACTCTCAACTGAAAAACCGACATCCAAGAAACCCTCGACAGGGTGAGAAAGAGGTTAAACTCCTGACAGGACCTCATCTAACACACTATTGCACACCTATAACATATTCATTAGACCTATTATCGAATACAAGGCATGCATCTACGCCTCCCTTAAACCCTACGAAATCAATACCAACATGGCTACTGAAAGAAAAATCCTTAGATCCTGCATGAGGAAAAGCAGTCAGTATCCATCAGCACACATATACATGTCCTTCCAGGCATGTCCTTCGAACCATCACAGACTCGAATAATCGAGCAAAAGTATTAAACACACCTTGCAATCGCCGAGGGCAAATACTCACCAGGTTTCCTAAAAGAAAAGTTCCGTTTCCTCCAGCTAAACCAACAGTGGACACGAACTTCCTGATGAGAACTTTGATATTCAAAAAACAGTCCCCAATAAATATCGCAGCTAACAACTGCACACCAAAAATGCTAATTCAGAGCCCTTCCTATTGTATAGCTGGTAACCCTTGACCTCCTTCGACCTGTTTCTCATAGCTCACCTAAGTTCCTCTTGGGCGCTTCTTAACACATCGTCCCCACAAACACACCACCTTCTGAACCCCAGCTCCTTAGTAGTCCACTACTTCTCCACATATAACATCAATCATTACGTTTTGTCACACCACCAATACTCCGCAAAAAAAGAGGTACCCCTTCCTTGAAGAGGAGTAAAGCCTAAAAAAGGTTAAAACTCTGGTTCTAGAAAGCAAACAGCACCAACAGCGAATGTGTCCTGCTATTTCCACTTTTCCAGTGGTTGTCACCTATTTTTGTAGTCTTAAACAAAAAAGACTGTCGTTTTCTCTCTTTTTAAGCTGTATGAAACGTATAAAAGATTTACAGTTTCAAGATGTGTGTCTCAAAATTGATATCTTTTAGCAAAAGCTTGCTATCGCTTTGTTGGATATGTCGTAGGAGCACGATTTCTCAGTGTTTAAAGCGGTCAATAGCACCATGTTATGGCGTTATTTCGGTCTTCCATGGTCTTATTAGACGCGGAGACTGAATACAAGATCAACTACGAAAGATCAACAAACTCCTATTTATTTAGATTGTCGTAAATACAAGCAATTTATTGAAACTGTTCTCTGGCCATTGCGCTAAACGAAATGCCTAAAACATCTTCTAGCAAAACCTAAAAATTAAATCTTTATATAACGAATGCTAACATACCACGATGCGTTTAATGTTTTAAAAATCCTGTATTCAACTGAAAACGTCTTAACCAATAAAACGGTTGATATATTGACAACATATCTTTAAACAGTTTTTGTTCTAGAAACCTTTTGTTGTTTTATTGCTATTTTTGTAATTCTAGATTCATAACAATTATCTGTCTTTTGTTGATAGTACCCATGTTTTAAAAATTTCCAAACCGTATATTATATGTCAATGAATTTCAAAGGCTACATCAAAATCATACTAAAATACTAACTGTTGCTCCCTGAGGTTAAAAAACTAGTCTCTCGTCTGACCGCAGTTAATATTCTTCGAAGAAGCAAAGCTATTAATTAAACATGTCTGAAACTAGAACTGTTACAAAATTTTAGTTATTTGGTTTGGTTAACATTCCCATTGAGCACAATGACTATGATTTGGTATAAAATTAGTGGCATTTTTTTTGTGACAACTAAAAAAAGTTTGACGTTGATAAATTCTTACGATAGAACAAATTTATTAAAGCATCCAATTTTAATCAAAAATTGACTGATTTTACTTTTTTAATGTCATATTGAACGGTATATTTATTTATGTAAGTTTGTCTTGTATAACGGCAGTAAATGACACCAGCAGCTGGTACAACAGTAATAAAATTGATGCGTAATAATTACTGTAATATACACTTGTTAACTCATAAAAAATAACTTGTTGATTCTTACTGAAATTTGGAAATTTGAGAATTAGTTGTTGCAAGTGAAATTCTGTCTTCCTTTGGGTACGGTTTCAATTTTCTGACAATTCCTTCGCTTACTAATGATGAAATATTCATATTTTGTATCAATTAGCCAATGGTAATGTCTTAACCCTTTTATTCCTGATTTGTTTATTTTAAAATTTGATATATTTCTCTGTAGTTTTCTGTTCTAGAGAATTTAAAAGAACTAAGAATGTATTTAAAAAATTTAATTTCTTGTTTTTTTTTGGTAAACAATGTATAGGATTATATATCCCAACAGTATTTTTGTATGGAATATATAATCCCAATAGTACATGAACGATAAATGTTTATACACGATGTGGGGAAAAACAATCGCTACATAACGGAACATCACACATTTTGCTAATAAATTTGGTACTTTTATCTTTCTTATGTTGTGTATACCTTATAGACCTCAAGCGACTGGATTTTCCTAATATAGGTAAATGGTCGCCAACACTACTCATCACTGTAGCTGACATGCTTCGACGGCCAACATGTTTGGTTTTTTTTCTTTGGAGTCCTTGTTGGCAAGTACTGATAAGAATCTCAACCAGTCAACCAGCCAAAAGAAGTCAACCAGATAATTTAGAAAGGGTATTTTCTAATTTCTGATATGTAACTTAGTATACAGATTATATGAATTGCCACCATTAGAACTTTATAGTAAACCTTCTTCCAAAATTTTTGGGATTTTCTATTAAGATCGTACACAGATGTCATTTGATCACATCTATCTACATCTTCCATGTAACAGTTATAGAATTCTATCGATACAGGACAACAAATGTTGGCTTTTGTACAATCTTTTAGTTTTCTACACACAGTTGTTTATTCTGGCTTATGGCAGTTAGTAAAATAAAATCTTGTGTCCTGCCATCGTATACCTAATGTTTCAATTTAATTACCTTTTACTTGCGATTCTCTTCGATGTAGCTTGCCATGAAATTTAGGTCAATTTTTTCGGGTACTCATGCATGTACCGACAGCAGGAAATATTGGTATCCATAAGATGAACTGTTGTAAAAAATCTGTGGAAGCAAATTACAACATTTTCATTAGAAATTGTTTAAGATAACTGATTTACGATAAAGTACCTGCCATCTTATTATCATTTTTGCCTGCATATACATTTATATCGTAAACATAGCCAGTTTCTGAATCGCATCTTGTCCATAACTTTATGACACGTTTTATGGGTTTGAGGGGCATATACTGTTTTAATATAGATGGCCCTTTGAATTTTGCCATAGACTCATCAATTGTTTTATAGGTAGAATCACTTTTAGCTCTCATAAAACTTGTCTTTAAGCAGGAAATAATATCATCTATATAATAAGTTTTATTTGCTGATGCAGATTTATTGGGATCGGCAAAATACAATTTTGATAATAGTTATTGGCACCTATCCCTTGATATCGCACTACGGATATAATTGTTTCCAAGCGATTTATTATTAGACCAGTACATTGTGAAAGAAGAAACTCGATTAAAATGCATAACTAACGTAACAGCAGTAGCCGTAACAGCATTCAGTGGAACCTGAATTGGTTCCAATCTTACTTAAGGAATAGAAAACAACTAGTTAGAGTAAATGATACTGACTATAGCCACAAAAGCATTGTATGTGGAGTATCACAAGGTTCAGTACTGGGTCCTCTATTTTCCCTATCTTTCTAAATGAAGCTACTCATGACTACTCCACCACAAATTCAAGCTTTGATGTATATTTACCGATTCCGTCCACTGGGTTAGTTAAGAAATCTATATTATATTCGGCAAAAAAATTATACAACCATCTCCCTTTGCAACTTAAATCTACAACTTTTTTACTTCATCATCATCATCTTTGGCTCGACAATCCTCTGTGGATCTTGGCCTGCTCTAAGATTCGTCGCCATTCTGTTCGGTTTTTGGCAACATGTTGCCATCTTCTGATTTTTAATATTCGTTAGTCGGTTTCTACTCCATCTAACCACCTAATTCGCGGTCGGCTTTTGCTTCTTTTTCCTACAGGTGTTCCTGTGGTTAGCTTTTTAGCAATGGTATTTTCTGGCATTCGTATTATGTGTCCAGCCCATCTAAGTCGCTGTGTTTTAATGAACGTTATGACATCTGGCTCATCAAAGAGCTGATACAATTCAAAATTATATCTTCTGCGCCACTGCCCTTGGTCGTTTACAGCTCCAAATATTTTGCGGAGTATTTTACGCTCAAATATTCCCAAAAGTCTTTCATCTTTCTGCGTTAATGTCCATGTTTCTGCTCCATATGTGAGGACCGGCCTCAGCAATGTTTTGTATATAATAATTTTAGTTCTTCTTTGAATGTTTCTTGAGTGGAAATGCTTTTGGAGTCCATAGTATGCCCTGGACAATCATGGACAATCACAAAAAAGAATATGAATATACTTAGAGTCACTCAACACGCGATGGAAAGAGCACTGCTAGGTATATCACTTAAGGACAAGAAAACAAACACATGGATAAGACAGAAAACCAAAGTCACCGATCTGGTGCAAAAAGCATTAAAGCTGAAATGGGAATACGCTGGACATGTAGCTAGGAGCGATCTAAACAAATGGCACAGATCAATTTTAACCTGGAGACCATACCAACACAAAAGACCCAGAGGCAGACCTCCTATGAGATGGACAGATGATCTGAAAAGGACTGCCGGGAAAAATTGGCTACAAGTAGCGTACAATAAAAACCAATGGAAAGGAAGACTTGAAGAGGCTTATGTTCAGATGTGGACGTGAATGGCTAGACGAAGAAGAAGAAGAAGAAGTATGCCCTATTTGGAAGATTTATTCGTCTTTTGATTTCTTCGTTTGTTTTATTGGTAGCAGTCAATAGCGACCCAAGGTATGTGAAGTTGTCAACACGTTCAAAGGTATGACTTCCAAAGACTGTTTCTCGTTCCTCATTTGCTATCGGATCCTTTGTAACCAACATGTACTTGGTTTTGTCTTCGTTGATGACTAGACCGACCTGTTTCGCCGCTGTTTCCAATTCTAGGAGATATTGCTCAACATCTCGCTTGCTACGCCCTATTATGTCAATGTCATCAGCATATGCTAAGACTTGTATCGATCTATTGTAAATAGTACCGCCGTCCCTAATTCGTGTATCTCGGACTGCATTTTCCAAGGCAATATTAAATAGGAGGCAAGCCAGAGCATCTCCTTGTCTGAGTCCATCCTTTACCTGAAGCCAACAGTGGCTTCTAAGTTAGACATTGTCATTCTCTATGGCGGATAAGTTTCTCTGGTATACCAAACGCATGCATTGATTATATGTACGAATAGGTGATGGGTTTCAATATTGAATTCTAATGTTTTCTCGAGAATCTGTCTTATTGAATGAATCTGGTCAATTGTTGATTTTTCTGGAGTGAATCCAACTTGATATTTACCAACAATGCCCACTGTGTAAACTTGCAACATTTCGTAGAGAATATTTGCTAGTATTTTGTAAGCAGTTGTTAACAGGGTTATACCTCTATAGTTGTCACACTGGAGCTGGTCACCTTTTTTATGTAACGGGCATATCACGCCTTGAGACCATTCACAAGGCATGGTTTCATTATGCCAAACAAGAAGTAAAAGCTTATGCAGTGTCTGCAGTAGGGCATCGCCACCATTCTTGTAGAGCTCACTGCAAATTTGATCAACTCCTGGTGATTTATTATTTTTAAGCTTTTTAATGGCTTGGGCAACGTTTTCGATGGTAGGTGGTCTTTCGTTTGGGTTGAAAGGATTCCAATCATTTCGATTTGCTAGGGTGTTATCTGCTTCTTCGATATGATGGCCACTAAATTTTGCATCGAAAAATTCAACCCATCTGTTTAGGATTGAGGCCGTATCATTTAGGATGTTTCCTTCTACATCCTTACAGCTCCCTATTCTTGGCTTAAACTCTTTGCGCATTTTGTTTAGATTTCTGTAGAACTTTCGAGTTTCATTTTGCTTTCTTAGAAATTCTGTGCTTTCCAATTGCTTTTGCTCAAATTGTCTTTTTTTTCTTCTATGTAATCGTTTTTCTTCTCTTCTTAGTGTCCGGTATTCTTCCTTTGCTCTTCTTGTGCATCCAACTTGATTTGTCTTTAGGTATGCCCTGTTTTTGTTATCTGTTGCTTCTTGACACTCCTTGTCAAACCATTCGTTTTCTTTAACTCTTTAACTTTTTTACTTAAGCTCCGTAAATTGAACAAAAGCCTATCTATCTGAAAGACCATACCATCCAGTGGAAGAGTTTCGTAATTTATAACTAGGAAATTACAGTAGGTTTAGGTACAAGCAACAAGGTATTTTTTGGGTATCAAATGGTAAACTTATTCGTAAACTAGTTCGTAAGGTTTTATTATGCAATTTGCAATTAAGTTAAATTTTGCAATGGATTATATATTTTATTATGTTTTATTTTGATATATTGACGATTTATTTAATTTTAGTAAATTTTAATTGTAAGTTTTATTTTTTTGACTTTTTTTAAGCTTCGTCCATAAAATTGTGTAGGTACAATTTTTAGTAATAATAATGCATATTTCTATTCAATTCTATTATATACTAGAGAATAGGGAACTCTACACGTATGATCTCTAGAATTACTGCATTTTCTGGAGTTTTGTATGTGAGAATATTTAAAAGCGCTTGGGTTACTTAAAGGTAAACTTCACTTATCGGAAGTATTTAAAAACATTTTTCTTCAATCGGTTTTACTACACATTTTTTTGTATAGAATAAACTATAAATAAATAAGTTATTGTAAATTAATTGGGTGTCAATGTCTTTGAAATAAGTGAGAAATACATTTAAACAGTTATTATACAAAAAAGTGACAATTTCCTTATTAATATTACTTCTATTGTACTACTGTAATTTAAACAAACGAAATGGTTTACTATTCTTTCACGAGAGAATAATACCGTCGATTGCTTCTTTGTTCCATGCAATAGTAATAGACTCCCATTGAAATTCTGCATTCTATGAAGTAATTGATTATCTCAACTTCGCAAGACCAAGGATTCGGTACCGTTACTCAAATTATAGATCCGACCTGATCGATTTTGATCTGTGGTGCCATATTAATAAGTAAGTACCTAGTTATTTCTGCAATTGTATCCGTTACTCGGAATACATTAGGAATTTTGAAATCATAACATAAATTACTACTAGCCGGTTGTGGAAGCCAAAGGAGCAAGAATTTTAATTATATGGCTGCTTGGTATATAAATATATGTTTAATATAATTTAATAATTTCAGTTGGAATTATTGCGCGATCGGTTTGCTTGATGGGAAGCGTAAGCATGAAACTAGTAGTTACTATTTAACAAGATAAATACAACGATTGATGGCTACGATCGATAGTTGATGAATATTTCTAGATAAGACATTTAAAACAACTGTCGATTCATAATTTTTTGGATCAAAATAGTAATTTATGCAAACAAATGAGGCAATTTCGTCAGTGCAATAAGATACTTTATGCATGTGTTGCATACAATATTGTTTCTACAATCTTATTAGACTGTAATAGTTTACATAAAATCAAAGTCCATATTTGGAACATGTTAATTAAAAATCCTAAAAACTATTCAATCTTTGTTTTATTTCGTTATATAAAAATTTAAATGATATTTGTTTGAGTAATGAATATAAATTTTTGTTACATTTGTTTGGTTCATTCATGTCGTCTTGTCGCGCTACGTTAATTCAACCGATTCTCCATGTTGCACTTTCCAAAAAAAATACGGATAGTACTTTTGTATCTTATTGAATAACTTAAAAATCACAAATTTAACAATTTAACTCATGTGGGGTTGAACAAAGTTACGATCTACTATTGGCCAAAGTATTGGCGGAGGTCCGTAATCATCATAGCTATTCATACTTTTGAGACGGCTGCTCTGAAAAGTTCATTTGATGTACATTCGTATCACTCTCTCAGGTTGCGTAGCTATGTAGCCAGAACTAGTCTGCTGCGAGTAGCATGTGCATACAGGACTGTGTCAGCTTCCGCTCTGTGGGTGATCAGCGGCTGTGTTCCCTTATATGTTCTGGCAGGTGAAAGGGCCAGGATTTATAGTCTTAGGGGTCGGAACATTAGAAAGCGAGATATGAATGAAATAAGACTGGCGGCAAAGAGATTAGTTTCAATCGATCAGTGGCAGTAAGAGTGGAAACAATACGCGATGTAGCGGAGTGAACGAAGTCACCAATCCCGAACCTTTGAAGCTGGGTGGACTGTGGGTATACGCAGCTGGATTATTGCTCACAGGCCATGGCTGCTTCCGCAGCTACCTTTTCGTTTGATTTCGTGAGAGAAATGAAGGAGAAAATGATGAGGAATGAGTGGTGGTGGACACAGATCCACAAATTTATCAAGGAGCTGCTCTCTTCAAACGAACGAGAGGAGAGGGAACTCGCAACAGAGTTCTAAAACAAGCGAGTAGCACCTCGGTGGGGTTCGAACTGTTGCAGGCCGAAATAGGAGTGAATGAGAGACAGACGATGCGAGAGATATGACAGCTTCACTAAGGCAAGGGGGTTGATAGTCTTTGGTGGTTCCTGCGGGGGTGATTTCCTCGATGAATGTGTCAGAGAAAGAATGGGAACTCTTTTTACAGGGGATTGGTTGACGTAGAGTTGACCTTTTGTTATTCCTTTCTTGATAATCATCATAAGATTTGTCTTCTTAACGTTTATATTGAGTCCATATTGTTGACTGTATTACGTGATTTTGTTCGTAAGATCTTGTAGGTCTTCTAAGTTGTCCGCAAATACTACAGCATCATCTGCATATCTGATGTTGTTTAGCAGGTAACCATTTAGTGGAATACCTTTTTCAGTTGCGGACAAAGCTTCGATAAATATTCTTTCAGAGTACAGATTGAAGATTAGGGGAGACTAAATACAGCCTTGCCTCACTCCACGCATGATTTCCATATAGTCAGTGGGTTCACCACCAACTCTGAGATTTGCTGTCTGATTCCAGTAAAGATTTCAAGTATCTATGACATTGTAATAATGCAGATGATCGGTGATGAAGATGATCTCAGTAGAAAATAAAGAAAAGCCCCATATACAAATAAATATGTTTAGAAGAGAAAGCACCAGACTGAGGTTGGAAATTAATTTTATAAAAATTAATTTCCAACCGAGATTTTTCAGTTAAGACTTACAAGCGAACCACAATCTTAGAATTATTCTTCAAACCGTTTAAAAATATATAATAAATTGTTAACTAGACCATTCAAAGGAAATTCAAAGTAGAATTGAAATCCCCGAAGCAGAATTTATGAATGAAAGAGAGAAACATACTTTTATAACCCAAAATTGGCCATCCCAATATGACTAAGAACACAAAATTTCTTTCTTCTGTTTGGCTACAAAACATGGATACTGGGTACTTAAACAAGGCGACTTTAACAAGTTGAACGCATTTAAAATGTACAGACGAATATTACGTATTCACAACAAAAATATGAAGCTGTAGAGAGAGACCGGCCCAAACCAGCCTCCACAGAATTCTATAAAGCAATTTCCTCTGAGAAAAGAGGACATAAAACCAATTCCATCCATACACTGAGAGACAATCAAGGCCGTATGATAATCGACGGTAAAGAAGTAACTGAAGAATGGAAAAAGTATTTTAGGGACCTTCTAAACATCATACAGGAAGAACAGCACGAAGAAGAGATCTATATCACAACGGACATGTACGTCAAAAATCCCTCCTTTGAAGAAACCCAAAAGGCCTTAAATAAGCTGAAAGATCACAAAGCGTCGGGTACGGACGAGATACCAGCAACTTCTGAAATATGGAGAGACGCACATCGCCAAATCCACCAGCTAATAACGCACATATGGTTAGAACAAAGAATACAAGCACGATGGAAGGAAAACATAAAAGTGCCCATCCACAAAAAAGGGGACAAAACAAAATGCGCGAATTATAGAGGAATCTCACTTCTAAACGCGGTATATAAAACCCTCTCAAACATCATTCTTAGTAGACTAATCTCTTATGCTGAAAATGTCCTAGGCGAATATCAAGCCGGGTTTAGGGCAAACAGATCAACAATAGATCAACTATTCACGCTGAGACAACTTCTAGAAAAAGGATGGGAGTATAACAGACCCATACACAATCTTTTCATAGACTTTCGACAGGCATATGATAGAAAGCGTAGAACAGCGTAGAAAAAAGTCAAGTATGGAATGCCATGGCGGAGTTCTCAATACCAAAGAAACTCATTCGGATGACCAAAGTCTGTATGGAGGGTGGAATATCCAAAGTACGTGTAAATAATAAACTGTCTGGCAGCTTTGAAATCAACAGTGGACTTAAACAGGGTGATGCGTTATCTCCACTACTTTTTAACCTTGTAATAGAGAAAGCCATGAAGTCGGCCAAAATAAAAACAGAATTGCTATCGGTTCAAGGTCCCAAGATGTTACTCGCATATGTAGATGACATAGATCTCGTTGGAGACTCCATCCTATCCACGAAAGACATTTTCAACAAGGTGAAAGGAGCAACAAGTGAAGTAGGGATGAAGATTAATGAAGAGAAGACGTAATATATGTGTATAAATAAAACGATACGAAGAGACAGAATAGGACAAAATGTGACGGTCAAAACCTTCAATTTCGAAAGAGTACAACGTTTTAAGTATCTGGGGGCCGTAATCACAGCTGACAACGATGTCACTGAAGAAATAAAAGACAGAATCCAATCTGCAAACCGCTGTCTATTTGCACTGGATAAGCTCATAAAATCAAAAAATCTCACAAGAAGTTCAAATAGATCAGAAGTAATATCGAATTAAAAGCACTCTACAACGACGCCGATATTGTCCAAGAAATTAAATCACAGCCACTAAGATGGGCAGGCTACGTGCTGCATAACGAACGACTTGTGAAACTGGTATGGGAGGAGATTTCCACAGGCAAAAGACCACTCTGACGTCCCAGAATGCGATGGAGAGATAATATCTAAGCAGATCTCCGGAAAATGAACATTCCATTGGGCCCTAGGTTGATGGCAGACCGGACAACTTAAAAAAAAGTTGTACAGTCAGCCAAGACCCACCCAGGGTTGTAGCGCTACGTGATGATGATGATGATAATGAATATTACGTATAAGTTGAACCACAAGTTAGAAGGATGTCAAGGATGGATACTCGTGTACGTCTGTTGAAGATATGATACTGAAAGAAAAGGAATCGTGGCTCAGGAATATAAGAGGCTGGAGCAGAAGTAAACGAAACGCTCTTATACACCAAATCACAATGCGCAATAGACAAGACTTTGCCATACTGATCGCTAACCTCAATCAAGATGGTACCTAGCAAGAGCAGATTTCCTTTTATCAAACAAAAATACTAAAATTCGTACCCACAAATAACTTTGCTTACTTTACTATCTTCTTCTTCTCGTGCCATTCCTAGCGGAGTGGCACGATGATTGGAAATCATCATGGCCACTGCGACTTTGTTAGCAGCGCGCCTAAAAAGTTCAATCGAACTACACCCGCACCATTCACGTAGATTACAAAGCCACGATATTTTTCTTCTTCCCACACTTCTTTTGCCCTTAATTTTGCCCTGGATGATGTTTCTTAAAAGTTCGTACTTTTCACCTCTCACAATGTGCCCCAAGTATTCCATCTTTCTAGTTTTTATCTCATTTAGAATTTCGCATCTTTTGTCTAAAGTTTGGAGTACTTGCGTGTTAGTGACGCGGTCCATCCATGATATTCTGAGAATGCGCCTATAGCACCACATCTCGAAAGCTTCGATGTTTTTTATGGTCAACTGTTTTAGTGTCCAAGCCTCAACTCCATATAACAGGGTAGAAAAGACATAACACCGCAGCATTCGTATTCGTAACTTTATATTGATATCATGATTGTAAAAGAGTTTGCGCATTCTATTAAAGACTGATCTAGCGATTTCTATTCTACATCTAATCTCTTTTGTTTGATCAGTATCGTCTGTGATCCAAGCACCTATATATTTATAACAGGGCACACGCTCAATCGTTGTATTGTCTATTACAAGATTAGCTCTGATGTTCTTTGATTTCGTGATTACCATAAATTTAGTTTTTTTTTTAAATTAATTTTCAAGCCGTAACTGTTACAGTATATATTGAGACTTTGAACGAGATGTTGTAGTTCCACTAGCGTTCCCGTTAGGAGAACTGTATCGTCAGCATACCTTATATTGTTGATCGTCTCACCATTTATTATCAGCCCAAGATCTTCTTCCTCGAGTGCTTGTTCACAGATAGCTTCACTATACAGATTAAATAAAAGTGGCGATAAGATACATCCCTGCCGGACTCCTCGACGGATACTTTACTATGCAGAAATACAAACTAGACTAAACGATTGTGAAATATATTGGCAAGTTCAACTTAAATATTTTTTGTAACTCAGTGGAGTACCACTTTCATTTTTTCGATAATCGATTGACACTTACTTTTAATTACCCAGTTACATAAATCAATAATCATATCTTGTATTTAGACACCGTTCAATGTTTTGGTTTAAGCTATAAGGCAAATCAATTTTGGTTTATTATATTTTAACTTTTTTTTATTTATCTTACTCAGAACACTGTAATGTTGTCGTACTTAATTTATTATTTCTAAATAAATAAGCAGGGATATTTTAAACAATAATATACTGTATATCTTTCAGAAGTCACAGGGAACATAAACACGTCTTCTACCCGATATAAATTGCTCTTTTGTTAAAATATATAACTATGAGTACTTATTTACCTTATTAATTGAAACATAGATCCTCTTAAGCTAGTAGGTCTTCTTTAGCAAGGACCACCCACTCTTCCAATTTCTTATCCGATGTAAAGCAGTTGAATTAGATTAATAATACGGCAAATTACCGAACCATCGGGCGGTAATAAAGTCGCCATGGGAAGTTCGCAACTTCTCGTATTATCTCGAAGTAGAAAAAAGGTATCAGAAACTCGCTCTCGTTTTCGAAGAATCAACTGTGATAAAGTGAGAGTACCAGCCTTATTGTTAGAAAAGGTAGTGGACATAAAGATTAAGGTTAAGATTATAATTAAAAGTGTAATTTTAATTTCAACTCTCCATTCGGAATAGTGTTTATAACTTTTACTCTTTGGATTTCTTGCCGATTCTGACTAAAGAAGAGTTTGTAGAAATAAAGGGAAATATTAGCCGAAAGGAAGCTCTAGGCTTTGATTTAATTACGGGTGAGCTGCTGAAAATTTTTCAAGAAAAGCTATCGCACAACTAGAAAACCTATCTAATGCTACATAAATTACAAATTTTGCGGAGGCGGAGGGAAAAATGTTGTCATGGCAACAATATGAAACATGTCACAAAGCAACAATACAAATGTCATTAACAACAATTAAACATCATTATTATTTATAGTTATATTAAAAGTACAATTAGTTAATGAGGCATTTTCAAAATTGAAACCGTGCAAAAATGTTCCCGACTCTTGATACGCATTGGTAATTGTTGATGATACTGATGGTCGAGAACAACTTTCAGCAATTATTCCCGATGTTGGCGAATCATGAGGGTTTAAAACTTTTTGTGCATTATCATTCTTATTGAATCCTCTATATATCCTTCGGCACCGGTGCTTGATTTCCAGCCCCCGTGTCGTTTGAGGCATTCTAGATTTCCGCCACCATCAATTAAAAGTGTTGCTGAAGTTCGTCATAAAGAGTGACCCGTGTATGCGCTTGCATCGTTTAAGTTTAAATAACTAGCTACTTTTTGGGCTACTGCACTAATCGAATGTATTCCCATGACGCTTCGGTAAATCTTTCCATTTTGGTACTTGATAAAAAATCGGTTTTCTGCGAAATTTTCAGGCCACAGTGATGCATACTTTTTATACAGTTTAATGTAGTTTTGACCAATTATCGTAAAAGATCTATTTTGTCGTGTTTTACTGTCTGGGATTTTAATAATTATTACATTTTCTTTATCCTCAATGTCCACAGTCTTCATTTTTACCATTTCGTCGCATCGACAGGCGCCGGTAACCCCAGTTAACAAAACAATCTGAAATATTTTTATTATTTAGTATACTACATTCTTTGCAATATAATTTTTTTTACCTTTAATCCTAAATACAACTTATCTGGCGCTTCAAACAAAAATTTATCAATCTCGTCTTAAGTGAAACCTTTAGACTTCTTTGCAGTATATCATTCGCTTGTTTTTTTCAGAAAGGCACGTAACTTTAAAAATTTGCTTATATCCACATTTTTTCTAATCACTAATTCGGATTTTATCATAGAGTATTGTGACTTATTATCGTGATTCATTTTCATTTTCCATTATATTAAAATATGCCAGTAAAACGTCTTCGGTAACTTGCCGTACTCCTCTTGTATCGCACCACTCTTGGAAGTGCTTGTAAGCTAACCGATACTTTATTCCGGACTTGGAGGGCCCCAAACGTGCTACTGCATCATTAGCCGCGGACTCAATTTCGTTTAGGTTTTCCATTTTTGCACTAAATTTGCGCTTGCGGTTGCAACAACAATAAGCTGTCTTTAATAATTGCAAACAACTGTCAAACAACTGTAACCAGGGAGACGCAAATCCCACCGACGCGACGACTTAATTATTTTAATTTCTAACATCTAGACGACTTTGATAGTTGTCACAGTTAATTTCGAGTAAAAATAGCGTATGAATTGTACTATTTATGGTTGAAAATTGCTACGTTTGAAGAAAAAATAGTATACTTTATTCGGCAAAGAAGCGACTTTTCTTGACTTGCCCTCTATTACGCGCCTCACTTCGTTCGGCGCGTAATATCAGGCGCGTCAAGAAAAGTCATGCTTCTCCGCCTCATAAAGTAATATACTATTCTTTGATTTGCCAGAATTAAATTAAATTGACAAATTACATTATTTGGCACTCAACATTGTTAAATGGAATAGATTGCAAAGAACACAAAAAATGGAACTCCTTAAGTCAATTCTCACAGAAATGATACTTGAAGAGGAAGATGATATAGAGTTCGAATACAACTATTGAAAGATCGATGGCAAAGAAGACGCGATTAAGAACATTTTAGATTGTCTGTACCAACATTTGTAAAGGCCTTAAACTAATTACTTTATTTTCTAATAGAAATCATAATAGAAAAATACACTATTATAGTTATAAACGGATAAAAAATAAATAGATAAAAAAAACGTTACCATTGACAATAATATGGTTAACAAACATTAAAACTATACAAAATATCAAAAACAAATTATTTTTTTTTTTAATTCTTCACTATTAAAGTGTCTAATATCATAATCTATAATTGTTCCTCAACTATTTCTACCTGCTTTGAATGAATAAATATTTAGATGTGTTATTTTACAACTTTTGTTAATCTGCTGTAATAATATTATAAAAGAATGACCTTATATTAGGATTATTCCGGATTATAGTCGAATCGAATCGATCGATAGTCCAAAATCTAATCCCCGTAACTATTAGGGTATCAATTAATATATCTAACGTCCCATTAAAAATTTATTATGCATACTTAACAATGAATACATTAAACAATATGATGGTAATCTTGTAACGCTCCGGTTGTAGTGCTACCGTCTGTGGCTGTTGGGATACTAGAAGTAGGCATTGTGAGCGCAACAATTCCTCAGAGGCATCATAAATAACATTAGCACTGAAGGTGGCTTCAAATCGGATCGAACAATGAGGCAAATAATAATGTGCACACGATGGCTTAAGGGCAAAATCATTTTGAAATGTGTACCTACCTATTCTCGAACTATGAACCGGATAATTTAGGATGATTTATTCTTTATGGTTTTACACGTGGATGGGTTCGTATATGAATGAACAAACCATTCCATAAGATTTTAATAATTATTCGTAATTAAAAATAATTTACGAGGGGTTTGACGACGCTTTAACTAAATAATACAAATTACATCAGCACAAAAAGAGTTATTTCTCTACGCACTCTATGTTCACAGGAACCACTCTTTAGATATCTAGCTCTTAGTGCAAAACTACTGTAATGTCCACCAAGTACTTGTTATTTTTCTGTTGTTATAAATTGATGCCTTTTCCAACAGTAGTTTATTTCTTTTGTTATGACGTGTGTTATGCTAAGAATTTTAAAAATATATTTGAAAATTATTACTACACACACACAAGCTACAAATTTCTCATTGAGGCTATTTTGTAGTCATCATTTATTATCTTCTAGTCTATTAAATTTCATTGTTATCTTTCACACAATACACCACTGAAATCTTTTGACCTGATCCATCTTACTCTACCTACTACATGCATCTATTTCCTCATTGATCTGAAATATTGATCCTAAATACTCAAATCTATTATTTTTTGCTTTTTTCATTTTACCATCTTATTAGTAGTAATATCTTTAACTGAACATTCTAGATACTCTGATTTTGTGCTACTAAACTTTAATTGTAAACTGTAAAATTTATTTTGTTTTTGTTCTCATTCCCTCTTTGTATATCTTTCTAACACATCATCAGTACACAGCAATCACCACGCATTAACACTTTAAAGTTTTCCTATTATCTGAACACTTATGAGAATGGATAAGGACTGATCTCTAATGCAATCCTAATTTCACGTGAAATCAGTATTTCACATACCTGTCTTGATAAACAAAAAAGGGATTAACGATCTCTTTTGTGCCCCCTATCGGTTTCTTTGGGAATTTATTGGAAAGTTATTTAGACAGAGTCCATTGTTAAATTTGTTTACAGAGAACAAAAATGGGAAATTTTAAAGTAACTTCATGAGAAGTAGGTATTTTGTGTGATTTTGAAATACAAAAATGACTAATCAAAAGACTGATATTTTTTGTACACACTTATGACAAGTCAAAAGAAAATGCAAAAAAGTATTTTTGAAGTGTGTATATTTTAGGCAATTCCTAGCTGAGCGCTTTCGGCTTTACAAAGCCATCATCAGAGCTATGCTACAATAAAATGTTCTAGTAAGTACTAATTGGTAAAGATTGTAATTTTTAACTTACGTCAATTTTTAAATACCACTACAAAGGAGAGATCTCATTTCCTTAAGTTTCAAAATTATGATTTTTTGTAGGAGTTGGAATTCTTAAAACATATAAAAAACATATAAAAAGTCGACACTGGACTTCACAAACGTGTTTGTGAAGTCCAGTGTCGACTTTTTATATGTTTTTTATATGTTTTAAGAATTCCAACTCCTACAAAAAATCATAATTTTGAAACTTAAGGAAATGAGATCTCTCCTTTGTAGTGGTATTTAAAAATTGACGTAAGTTAAAAATTACAATCTTTACCAATTAGTACTTACTAGAACATTTTATTGTAGCATAGCTCTGATGATGGCTTTGTAAAGCCGAAAGCGCTCAGCTAGGAATTGCCTAAAATATACACACTTCAAAAATACTTTTTTGCATTTTCTTTTGACAAAAATGACTGGCTGAAAGAAGATTGGTCAAAGGAGAAATTTGATTTAATTTAGACTTGGAAGATGAGAAGTTGGTAATATGTTGCTGATCTTTAAAAGAATATCCAGTCCTGACAAGTAAACTGGTGCCGGTAGATTAGAACGATGTAAAAGTAATTTTGTGAGTAAGAGTTTGTCGGTATTTTCCGTGTTTCGGCATTTTCGAAAACGCGTTACCACTGGACTAGAAATGCTGATTGGAAGAAGTTTGCAGTATTTGAGTTTTGCAGTATTTGTAGGTACAACAGATTGAGACCTCAGTGCCATTTGACGATTCTTTTATTTTTACAGAATAAAATACTAGTACGTCACGAGTAACGGGAGTAAGCAGATTGAGACCCCGAACTCAAACGAAACCCTATCCCTCCTAATAATAGCTCGAAATCCATGGCTCCATCACAATCTTTAAATATTCGCCAGGTAGTTCTTTCTTATGAAGTGTCGACCCTAGAACTTGTTGAGATATCTTATCAAGAAGCTTATAATGAAAATTCGATCGATTGTTGATCGGCCTTTCATGATTCTGGGCTGGTTTCGTGATATTATCTCATATAGCCTTCTATTAATTATCAATTCTGTCTTCTACATTTACCTTTAAGTTTTTGAACATCTCTCTCAGCAAGTACATTAAAACAAATCATCTGGTCAGCATTTAACACTTTTTCTTAAACGCTGTCTACATTTCCCCAGAGCACCAGTAGTACTTGAGTAACTTCCTCGTTTGTCATTTTGGTTACCATTGGTGTTACTGGATCCATTAGTTTTACTCGATTTTTATCAAAAGTTTTTTTTGAGTAAAGTGTAAAATTATTTTTCATTATCATCTTTTGACATCCCTTTCGTGTCCCAGTTTTTTTACCTCGGATACATCTATTCTTTACTTTTTGCTGTAGATACTTTGTCTTCGTTTTTGGCGACCTTGTAATTTTGTATAGATATATTCTCTTCTCTATCATTTTGAATTTCGTTTCTTATTTTTAGGTTTTTATATATTTTTTTGTTGCTTACGTTTTGAAATTTTATGTTACAGACTATAATGCTTATATGCGTTAACGAACTTACCAATATCAGCATTCATTATTACTAACTAATATATTTGCTTACCTGCAACAAAAAAGAATAATATAAGTATATATTATATTAAATAAAATATAAAGATGGTAACTTAAGCTTATGATAAAAAATATTATATTGGTTTTAAATTCATAAACAATAATAAAAGGTGCGGTAAGCCACGGTCCAAAACAAAAATTCACGAGAACAGCTTACAAGCCTGGACACTAGTGTCCCATTATATTTTATACACTGTTGTGTAACTTATAAATTAAGGCTACTTGTACATTTTTAATGCCGTTGAGACTAGCTTACAAAAATTTTCCAATTTCTATTTTACAATTTTGCTGGGGGGTACCAATTTCGAAAGCTATGAGATCTTGCCGTGGTGAAGGAGTCTTCAGGCTTGGTAGTGGTAGCTCATTAGCATTTACTTTTTATAGGATCTCTCTCAGAAGTTACCCATTACTCTCTTATGGGAGAAGAGTTTATCATGAAGAACGAAATAAACCAAAACCTCAATAAAGCTAAACAAAAATCAAAAATGTTTCAGCGATCGACTAAGTAGTGAGGAAAAGACCTAAGTTTTTGATTTAAACAAGGTCTCGACTAAAAGAACAGAAGTCTTCTGCTCGACAGCAAAAGATAAAGCCTATCCGAAAATCACAAACATATATGTAAATAATTATTCACAGATCTTTTAGAGCACATTCCGGAAACATCTACAAGGTCAAACGACACATTTAGGATTCATTCATTCATCACCAATTCATGCCTAGAAAATCTCAGAAAATGTTGCACACACCCACGGAAAAAACAAAACATCAGAGAGAAAATACTACAAACAACAACAATAACAACACACAAAGAAGATAGTTCGTAACTCAAAACACTTGTGGACAATCACAAAATACAACGAGGACGCAATTGACTTAAGTGGACAAACTCTATATTGTCATATTGTCTCATATTTGCATATATTTTTCAATATTATAGTATAGATATTGTACTAATTATGACTTTTGGTTTCAGGCTACCTACAAAAAAAATTAAAAAATACACAAAATACGGCGTCGGCCACCAAAAAAATTTGAAAACACTAACAAAAACCGGTGCAAGCCAACAAAAAAAAACTAACAAAAACCCCGAAATCCGGGCACGTAGGGCCCAATCCCTTGAGCACCAAGTCACCGAACTGACCTAACTCAGAGCGGAGACTTGAGGCCCAAGTAAGCAATTTTTAGTTCGCGGATAAGCCACATTAAGATAACAATCTTCTTCTAGTTCCATGACCGTTATCGATCGTTGGATATCATGTTGGCTACCATATTCTATATTCTATATTCTATATTCTATATTCTATATTCTATATTCTATATTCTATATTCTATATTCTATATTCTATATTCTATATTCTATATTCTATATTCTATATTCTATATTCTATATTCTATATTCTATATTCTATATTCTATATTCTATATTCTATATTCTATATTCTATATTCTATATTCTATATTCTATATTCTATATTCTATATTCTATATTCTATATTCTATATTCTATACCTATCGTGACTTTATTGATAGCAGCTCTAAATAACGATGTAGTTGATTTTCCATACCATTGCCTTAGATTTTTCAGCCATGATGATCTTCGTCTACCAGGACCACGATTACCTTGGATCTTTCCCTGAATGATCAGATGTAAAAGATTATATTTTTCCGGGTGTCTCATAATGTGATCGAAGTATTCCAGCTTGCGTTTCTTTATTATATTGACCAGTTGTATTGTTTGGCTCAGCTGTCTAAGGACCTCCTCATTTCTAACTCTGTCGACCCAGCTTATTTTCAGTAGTCGTCTGTATACTCACATCTCAAAGGTTGTCAAGCGTTTAAGCATAGCCTCAGTTAGAGTCCACGCTTCCACTCCATACAGCAGGACAGGAAAGATGTAGCAAGATATCATAAGAACTCTAAGGTCAATGCTAAGACCGTGACTGCAAAGTACGTTTCTCATTTTTACAAAGGCAGCTCGGGCTTGTTCTATTCGGCTTTTAATTTCTGCGGTTGGATCCCAGCTCTCATTGATATTACTGCTGAGATACACGAGTTTCTCTACTCTGTCCAGTGTGGCATCTCCGATTTTTATACCGTCATCCTGTATATAATTTTGTTTGCTATCATATATTTAGTTTTCTTACCGTTGAGTTTTAATCCATACTGATCACAAGTCTGTTTTATTTTGTTCATTAGATTTTCAACTTCTTCTCCGCAATTGGCAAGGACTAAGGTATCGTCGGCATATCTAATATTGTTGACGATTACTCCATTCACAATAATACCTTCGGTTGTCTCCAATAAGGCTTCCTTAAATATTTCCTCCGAATTTATTTCAAGATAACAGTATCATTGCGAAAATACGCTGTCCTGGTTAATGGATTTGTCGTCTCCGGGCAATAAATTAATAAACGTAGGAAATTGAAATGCAACTTGGTGCTATAACCATGTTTACTAATATCTCTAACTATTGCGCAATATTATGCAATATTGCGTAGTTAGCCGGTACGCTCTGTTTTGGGCATTGTCTTCAAAAAGACAATGCTGGTAGGTTGTAGGTACTCTAGAAATAAAACTCACAATTTCTAAGTAGGAAAAAACTCAGCGTCAGAGTCTTTAGAACTTTTCAGAGCCCTTCAAGTGAAGAGCCCTGGGGCTACCCTCTAAGGGTAAAACCGCACTGATTGTAAATCTGAAAATGTCCCATATTTAAAGTAAAATTAACTGTTATATGAAACCTTTTCGATTTTTAACCAATTAAGATTTGAATAAAACTCCAGAAGGAAGGGCGATGAACATCGAGGTGCGTGATTGGTGGCACCTGATGACAGATTAAATGTTAAATTATATTTTCTTTTGTATTAATAGTGTACTCTTTCTATTATAATTCAAGAATATTTTCCATTTTAATAGTTAGTGGTTAAAACCTTAGTACATGGGGTACATAGCTAGATCGCTAGATATTCCGTAATGTTATCTTGACATTTCTGTAGAAATTCTTAGTAAATACGAGTGTTGTGTAGTTTTGCGTAACAGTAGAGCGCAACGTAACAAAAATATCTGTGAATTGCAATCAGCGTAAATTCAGTTTCTTTATAAAGTTCTTGTGACAATTATAATCATTCTGAAGTTTACTATTATTTAATATATTCTGTATAGCTAATGGTCTTTTTAGGAATTATTTTACAATTTAGGTAGGTACTCAATTAAGATTCGAATATACTCTTACAAAAAATCTTACAAAAAAAAATGTCATATTTCCTCAAAAGAAGTAATTCGCCGATAGCTTGAAACATTGTATCAATATTTACTAAATAGATCTGTTAACAATAACAAAAAATTCAACTGCAAAAAAGATTATGACATATATATGATATCTGAGCGGTTTGCTATAAACACAGTATACGAGTATATGTAAGGTACATGCAGGCGTAGTGGTACGCCAACAAGTATGACTCTAACCGTCAGTCATCGGATTGCACATAGAAAAGAGAATTCCTCCGCTGCTACATTGGCCTGCATGACCCTAAGGTCTTCTCCATACGTTATTGATGACACATGGACGGGTTTCTTCAATTCAATCCGGATTCGGTCGTGATCTACCGCGATTTTTAAATGCTGCAAGCATAGACGTACACCTATAAGTTTGGCTACTTACATAAATATGGTTTTGCATTATATATTTACTATCTCGAAGAAGTTATTTTTATTATAATTTCGATATCTAAACTACACTTCTGAAATCGACAGAAATATCCACTTTCATAAGCTAAATACATTTACCAAAACTAAAAAATTAAAATTATTTAATGAACATGTATTTTGTTTTTGCAAAGAAACAAATTTCTGGACAATTTTACAAAATCTAAATGAATATTTGTTACATCAGAAAGATTTTATTATTTTAAAAGAAACTTAGATACTTTGAAAAACCGTATATTTTTACGCACAAAAAAACGCAATTGTAACAACTATTTTGAACTTCCTTGGTCACTTTGGTTCTTCTCCTGATCTCTCCGTTTTTTACTTGTCTCGCAGAGTTATTCCTAACACGCATGGCTTTCTTGCGATTCTTATTTCTGTAGCTTTCAATTTGGTAGCTGAAGCTTTTATTAAGTTCACCAGCACTGGTAGGATGCATTGATCGAATACTTCTCTTTTCAGACATATAGGCAGTTCCCTTTTAAAAGTTTCCCTTAGTTTTCCATATGCTGCGCACCCAAAACTGATTCTTCTCATAAGTGCGTGGGTATCATTATCCCTGCCAATTCTAATTCCGTGGTTGACTGAACCAAAACTCACATCTCGAAAGGACAGCCAGACTAAAATGGAGAATGACAGATGGACGATGGACAAAGATTATTAAAATGAAGATCAATAGAAGATGAGAAAAGCGCCGATCGACCATCTACATGATATACATTTCACTCATTAAAAAATATTTTTCCCCTTACTATTTTCGCTATAAGGCAACGCTGTAATGTCGAAAACATAACTTTGAATGTGATTGGTATAGAAAATGTAATGTAAGCATAAAAAATCAAACAAATGATCATGTAAAACGTAAATAAAGCTAATGCTAAAAAAATCTATTTTATATGCGAACTATAAAATTCAAGACCATTAAGCAAATGTTTCAAAAAAAAAAAAATTAACACTGCCATTAAAACTACGTAGCAACTTAACACTTTAAATTATTTTTATGACCGTTTTACTTCTGAGAAAGTTCCTTGTTATACATAATTAATACAAACTAAAATGTCAACAATTTTTCTTGAAGTTAGTTACAGAATTCATCATTCAAATTGGTTTTTAATGTGCAACGAAAGAAGGAAAAGAGAAAAAATAAGAATGAAAGAGAAGAAGATATATAAATGAAGAGAATATGACTCTATAAATTGGCAGTATGCCAGTAAGAGTATATAGATCGAAACAAATAGAGTAAAGAATTCATTGAGCAGCATTTGAAAAATAAAGAACAAGGAAAACTCAGTCCTGGTCAAATAAACGATTTGAAACAAGATGATAGTAGCAAAAAAGAGTAGGATAGATGTGGCCAAAGAACTTCTTAATCAGCTTTACCTTTCTTCTTTAGATGTTTTGAAAATCAATATGTTTAAAACCCAGATGATGAGTAATCTTGTAGACAGTAAAAAAATATGCGCAGGAACAAGTTTCATAGACTACAATATCAAGACAATATAATCAAACCGTTGAACTTCGCCATATAAGACTGACTTGGCCAGCCTTTCGAAAATTGTACCATGTTTTCGAATGGTTTGACTTACCAATAGTATTTAAAAGAAAAATCTTTAATCAACGTGTGTTGCCGGTGTTGACTTACGCAGCAGAAATGTTCTTCTTCCTCTTTATAAGCAATTCTGCTTGTTTATTGGCGGATTAACACCTATATGGAGGGTTGTTACTCCATTATTTGCGTGGTCGTCGTATACTTCTTTTGAGGATTGATGACTTATCTCTCGCCATTTTGACGATACAAGTCTACTCCATTCTGCTTATGTGGTTATTTCATTCTTTTTTTCTATATTGTGTTCATTTATACACTCTACGTTACATTTTCTTCTAATGTATTCACTTCTCTTTTGATCTCTCAGCGTATTTCCTGTAATTCTTCTCAGTACTCTCATTTCTGCCGTGTCGGGTCTTGTTTCTGAGGCATATATCGTTATTAGTCTTTATAGAGACTGGTCTTATATACTGGCTTTATAGCAAAAATGTTAATCAGGACAAAGAAGGAGAATAGTGCAAAAGATCTGTTTGGCTCAAAGAAGGGTAGAGCGTGCTATGCTGGACGTTTCTTTAATAAAACAGTTCTCAAATCGATACTATGAAGATAAGGAGTTTCTATTGCTACAGAGTGAATAGCAACAATGGGCAGGTCACGTTCCTCTAATTACATACCTAACAGATTGATACAACAAATATTGAAATAGAGACTAAGAGATGATGCCTACCAAAGTAGAGGTGGTTTAAAAACACGATGGACTGACGTCAGAAAAACTGGATGCAAGAGGCACAAAATCAAAACAGATTGAAAATTATGAGGGAAATTTTTGTCCAGCAGTATGGATAATTGAATAAGTTTACAAATCACAGCACTATCGAAGAAAACAGCGCCAAAATATAAAAAAGTAAAGATTGTCTAAAAATAAAAACCAAATATGGGGATTATGATTATTATATAAAAAAGAATTGCTATATTACTATTAAACTAACTGTTAAGAAATATTTGGTATCTCTTTATCTTCAACAAGTGTTTTATTATACTGTTAATTCAAATACATTGAGAGAAGAACTTTTAACGAATAATTATCTACATAATTTCTTCTGTCTTCTGTAACAATACACTTATTGTTCCTAATGGCTAATAGTATAAGTGTCACTTTACTTATCCAATTACCTATTATTATTCTTACAAGGTGCATGTGTTAGTTTCTTTCGAACTATTCATATTCCATACGTTGTAGATCATGGCAGTCACAACGAATTCTTATTTGATTTTGTTAACTTTTTATCAAACAAAAAAGTTAGTTCAAAAAAGTTAAAATCAGTATGTGAACAACTTGAATATTGTATTATATTTTCAATGCCTAGCCGTTCATTCGTTTCCACTTTTTGCGTTTCTATTCTACATCGGTACGTACTGGCTATTTTATTTTTAACCTAAAGTCCATTAAGGTAAATTTAATAAAATAAATTGTAGGTTAACAATTTTAATGCCTGACGTTTAGTAATAAATTGTAACATTCTTTGAATAAGTTATTTAATTAAAATAGAACTGTCCAACATGCCAGATGCTGTGCAATTAAAGTACAACTAAGTAGATGCACATTAGTTATATAATGTAACTCTTGGTTGCGAGAATATGATTTATGTAGCTACTTGTAATATTTTTTAAATAACAAGTATTATTTGATCATAATACAGATTTAAAAATATATTCGGTTTTTTAAAAAACAGTTAAAAAAGCAACAGATAAACTCAGACAAAAACAGAAAACCTCGATACTCCACGTTCCACGAGAATGGCCCGGCCATATTTCGACGCGCCAACCGTATTGGGGCGAGAACTAGCAGCAGTTCACGCGCTGTTAAATCCCGGCTTTAGACAAGTCACTTGTTACGATCTATACACTTTTATAAAACTCAACATATTCACCCCTTCTTAATTACGTTTGATTTTTATACTTCCTAGACATCCGTAGATATAATGTATAAAAGGTTGTCCTATGTTATAACTTCTTAACAAGTCCAATGAACATTGGCGATTAGCATAATAAGACTATCTCTGTATTGAGCTATTTTCAACAATTCTACAATATTCTTGTAGAAGAGTGATATTCTTCAATCTTGTCCATCTTCTGATATTCTTCAATAACGAGGCTTGTTTTTTGCCCATTCTCCTGCGCCCTGCGATTTTACCCATCATAATCAGTCAAAGATTATACTGTTTTACCAGATTATATGTCCAAGATATGCTATTTTCTTGGATTTAACTGCTTTTTCTGCTATTTTGACTTGGATATGAGTTGGATTTAAGAACTGCTTCGTTTTTTGCTTCGCCGTCCAGACTATTTTTAGTTTTTCTCTATACAACCACATTTTAAAAGTCTTTAAGCAGCTTTAACCATATTTTTAAGGCACGTGCTTCGACATCCCATAAGACAAATATGAAGCCTTTAATCACGGTTCTCAGCCATTAACCTCCTTTAATCTCCATTAATCCTTTAATCCGCTATTTCAATTCTACATTTTGTCTCTTTATCTGGATCTAATTGTTAGGTAATAATAATATAATATATTATGATATTATCATACCAGATATTTAAAATTGCCAACAAAAAAGCCAACAGACTTTTCCCTCATATTTGTCGGAGTATTTTTATCTGTAGTGTTTCTAGTAACCGTCTCGTTTTAGATGTGTCAGGTCTTATCTCTGCCCTGTGTGTTAATATAGGTCTAATTTCTGCTTTATATATTCTTGTTTTTGTGTCTTTTTTTATCCACCGCAGAGATCCCACCGCTTTACTTGCTTTTAAGCTTTGTTGTCGTACTTTTTCTTTAACATCTCCGTAACTAGTTTTTACATCATAGTGGGTATTTAGATGTTATCATATATTTGGTTTTTTTCGGCGGATATTATTATATCATATTTCTTATATTATATCATATTATATATTACAGGTATACGCACCAACGGCAGATAAAGATGAGGCAACCAGCGAAGAATTCTACGAACAACTGGGAAGTCTGATGAAAATGACAAAAAAACATGAAGTAACAATAGTGATGGGAGATTTCAATGCAAAGGTTGGCAGAGGCAAGGTGAATGAGATCGTGGGAAACTTCGGCCTAGGGGAGAGAAACGATAGAGGTGATAGACTTATATGCTTCTGCCAGGAATATAACCTGCTGTTAAGTAATACACTCTTCAAGCTCCCCAAACGTCGACTTTACACATGGAAATCCCCCGCTGACTCACCTGACAACATCATTAGAAATCAGATAGATTATATAGCAGTACCAACAAGATATAAAAACATGATAAAATCATCAAAAACGTACCCAGGTGCCGATGTTCCTACGGACCACAATGTGTTGGTATGCAGAATGGTCATGAGAGTAAAACGGCTCGAGAAAAGATCTAATTTAAACACAATCGATATTAAAAAACTCACTAACCCAGAAACCGAAATAAAAGTACGAGAACAACTAGGAAAGAAAATAAAGGACATTAACGAGAACACGTCGGACATAATAGAGAGATGGGATAAATCGAGGGAAGCCATCCAAACAACATGCGCGACTCTATTAAAGCGAGACCGACGAAAAAAGAAAGAATGGATGTCTGATGAGATAATGGATATGATGGATGAAAGACGTAAATTCAAGAATAAAAATGCAGAAAAATACCAGCAGATCAACAAAACCATAAGAACGAAAATTCGAGAAGCCAAAGAAAAATGGTTTTCCAACGAATGCAGGGAAATAGAACAATACGAACGAAAATACGACAGTTACAATATGCACAAAAAAATAAAATCGATGACAAACAAGAGGAAATTCAATAAGTCACCCAAGAGCATAAAAGATAGCGATGGAAATCTTATCTCGGAGCCATCAACGATCTTAAAAACATGGAAATCATACATAGAAAAATTATTTGCATCTAACAGGACTGATGATCACCTATATGGAGAAGGAGAAACAGGACCTTCAATTCTTAAATCGGAGATAGAAGATGCCATTGCAGCACTAAAAAACAATAAGTCAGCAGGTCCGGACAATGTACCCTGCGAAATATTAAAGATCCTATGTAAATCAGACAAACAGTTCCTTGACAATCTAGTTGTACTTTTTAACAACATAATATATAATAGCGGTAAAATCCCGGAGAACTGGCTACAGTCAACATTTATTACAATCCCGAAGAAACCAAATGCCCAGATTTGTGATGACTACCGGCTCATAAGCTTGATCAATCATGTCACTAAAGCGTTCACTAAGATCATTCACAGAAGAATATATGATAAATGTGAGTCAAATATTGATAGATCGCAGTTTGGTTTTCGGAAAGCACTTGGAACTAGAGAAGCAATTTTCGCTCTCCAGGTGCTTATACAACGGTGTAGAGACGTTGATAAAGACGTGTATCTGTGCTTTGTAGATTTTAGAAAAGCATTTGACAATGTCAATCATGAACAATTGATAGGTATTCTGCGAAAGACAGGTATTGACGACAAGGACATTCGAATTGTGGCAAACCTATACTGGGGTCAAACAGCAAGAGCAAAAATTGGCAACGAACTCACTGAAAGCGTGCAGATCAAAAGGGGTGTCCGTCAGGGGTGTATATTATCCCCACTCCTATTCAATATGTATTCCGAGGAAATATTTAACAAATGTATGGAAAATGCAAATGAGGGCATTAAAATAAACGGCGAGTTAACGAACAATATAAGATACGCCGACGACACGGTGATCCTTGCCAGTACCATAGACGAATTACAACAAGTAATGGAAAGACTTTATTCAGTTAGTGAGGAATACGGCCTGAGCCTCAACTTCAAGAAGACAAAGTGGATGCTGATAAGCAAAAAGCAACAACCTGCTCGACAATTACGGATAAGTAACATATTAATTGACCGTGTAGAATCTTATGTGTACCTTGGCACCAACGTAAATGCAAAATGGGAACAGACCATAGAAATTAAGGCGAGAATAGAACGAGCTAGAGCAGCATTTAGCAATATGAAAAAGCTCCTCATAAGCAAGGATTTGTCTTTTCCCCTTAAACTACGTATAGTTAAATGCTACATTTTTCCGATCTTGCTGTATGGCGTGGAGGCCTGGACGCTGACGGAGACGCTAACGAGAAAACTAGAAGCATTCGAAATGTGGGTGTACCGACGCATTCTTCGTATATCCTGGACCGAACATGTCACCAACATAGAGGTACTCCAAAGAATCGGAAAGGAGAAAGAAATCGTGAATACAATTAAACAAAGAAAGCTTGAATATCTAGGCCACATATTGAGACACGATAAGTACCGTCTGCTACAATTGATTGTCCAGGGAAAAATAGACAGTAAGCGAGGGCCAGGCAGGAGAAGACACTCGTGGCTCCAAAATCTGCGGAAGTGGTTCGGGCTCACATCGGTCGAACTATTCAGAAGCGCCGCAAACAAGATCAAAATTGCCATGTTAATAGCCAACGTTCGCAACGGACAGGGCACTTGAAGAAGAAGAAGAAGAAGGGCTGTTGTATAAAATATTGTAGCTAAATATAAATTAAGCAACAGTGGAAACACCACACAACATTGTCTAACTTCCTTTAGAATTGTGCATCCTTCTGTCGATTTCTCATTAAAACAAATGGTCGCTGTTTGACGCAAATATAATTTATTTGATGATCTTCTTGTCACGGCTTTTACCTCCTTTATCTTTTAGTATTTAATTAACTTGGCATAATGTACAGTTTCGAATGTCTTTTCGTAATTAATGAAAACGGCAAAGACATATTTACATTGATCTCGACATTTCTGAAGCTAAAAGTGCTTCTCTAGTTCCTACCCTACTTTAAAACTAGAATACGTTGTAACTATACGTATCAATGAAGTAATTTTAAAAACAAAATTGTTAAAATCTTTGGTGAAAGGAGGAATAGATTCATTAGAAATTTAACCTAAATCTTAAAGTTTTATCGTTTACATACTTATCCTCACTTTTTTCTTTGTGACTATTAAAGAGATTAGTCTCATCTATACGAGATGACCATATAAAATGCATGCGAAAGATATAAAAGAAAACTATTAAACAAATTATACGTTTCAGTGATTCAGAAGCCATCTGTCAATCACGGAGAATAGAACCAACCAATTAAATAAATCAACCGTGTTAAAAATAAACAAATGATATCCGCAGTTCGCGTTTTTTTTATATAGCGTTAAGCGATTCTACCTAAATCACAATTTTGTTATATAATTACTATAAATATGTGGTTTCCTGAAATTATATAGCTAAAATATATAGGATATAATAAACATCAATCTGTCAGGTCTACATTTTACTTCTATCGGTAGGTTTTATCATTATTATCCTTAATGGTACTATTTAGCTTTTAGAAGTTGGCAGAGCTTTGTAGAGCTCGGCAAAGTGTAAACTTTATAATGCAATTGACGATAAAATAAATATTTGCTGCCACCAATCCGGTTAGTTAATTGTTACACATCGCAATTTACTTTATTAATTTGTTAACCTTTGTGTTTTATTTTTGTACATTTCTTCTATAAATAATTGAAAAACCTTTTATCGCATGTTTCGAATAATCATAATATCTTTATAATTAACTGCAGTATATAATTTTACTCTTATAGTTGTAGTAGTTGATAGGCTCCAGTATTTCTATTAGGCTTTCTTCGCCTATATCTAATAAATACTCATTTTAATCGTTATTCTTCTATTTAAATTTTTATTTATACTAGTTCCATTTCATTTGTTAAATCTCGTTTGACCCCGTAGCCTATCCCCCGTATAATTACTTTCATTTAATTCCGACTACATAGTTATGAAATTGTCTGCGTGTTGGTATTTCCGATTATCATGTCAAGTTTCAAATCAAAGTATTAGAGGAAAGGAAATTTTTTCCTTATCTTTTCAAGATTTAAACAATCATTTTTGTTTAAATTATTTTAAACCAGTAATTGGGATTTGTGTTTTTATTATATATTGGGCATTACTTGCCCCATTTCTGTTGGGACACCCCAACTACCTACATAGTGAATACGATCATTCGAGGGATGTAGGAAGGCTATTATCCACGATGGACCAACATCTCTAAAATACAAACTAATGTTTATATTTTGAGAACGATTTCCGAAGTGGAAATTGAAACGTCAATAAACGTACTTTAACCTTTAATTGGGGCTTATTCCCATATAAATAGTAAGTAATTTAAAATGCCACAAGAAAATAGCTTCAGAACAATATCTCCATATGATGCATACACTTGGCTCCATGCGAGGATACATTTAACTCCTCCTTAAGAATTTACTCATGTGAAGACTATACTAGCTTAACCTTCGGAAGTGACAGATTTGAAATATTATTGCCGAAAGTATAATTTTACGTTTTTATATTCTGTAAAAATTAGGCAAGATTTACTTAGTTCTATTTCTTTATATTTACTGAGTATGATTAGTTAGTATAATCTTTTATTTGCCCGTTGTCAAATTTTCCATTTTCCAATTTGCATTAAGATAAGACGGCATAATTGACATCTCAAGTGATGTTTTAGAGTTACACGATTGAATTGGCATTTTATTGTTGAAAAATTGACACACAATGATCTAGGAGGCAGCTTTATTGCTACACATAAGTAACTATTTGGTTACACATTAGCGTCCATCGTTATTTTGTTACACATTGGTGCCCAACGTGGGGCACCAATGTGTAACAAAATACCAACCAATGTGTAAAAATAAGGCTCCTAACAAGATCATTGGGTATTGTTTTATTGTTAAACAATTAGCATCCAATGGTGGTAGCCTTATTGTTACACATTGATTGCTATTTTGTTAATTACTATATCACAGTTTGAAAAAATAAATGACAAAGAACTGATTCAATAAAATAGAGACTATACCTCAATTGTTTATTCCTCTGAGAAAGAACGTGTCATAAATACAATTCAAAATACGGCTTTACAACTAGCTCTTGAACTAGTTCATGAAAAGCTTGTACTTTAGTCCTAGGAACTTCCATTGGACATTAGAAAATGTTTTATATCAACTATCTTGTGTAAAATTGAACAAGAAGATAGCGATCTTTCCACATATATACATAATGGGTTAGAATCAAAAATGTGTGAAAAAATAATAACAAAGTTCTTGAGATTCGCTACATCTACATAGTTAAATGTATTGTTAATTGTTAAGTATTGTTCCTCCACTAATAACATTGTATATCATAAATGTACAAGACAAATCAACTGTTTTTTTTGCATCGAATAATCAACACATTGAATTTCAACTTAATGTAAAATTAGTCGATCTTCAGTAAACCTGATCTTTGTATCAAACTCAATTTTTTTAAGTGCTTTTAGAGTAAAAAACTGTTTATCTACTTTTTTGTTATCGCCCTCTATGAAACGTTACTGACTCTTTTCACGGTGAATTCCACACAGAGATGTGGTAGGTAATGTATGCACTGCCGCATGTTTAGTGTCCATATTTTATTATTATAGGCGTAGTTTTTCACCGGCTTCACTGTTTATACTGTTTATCAGTTCTATTACTTCCTATGATGTGCTCCGAGTTGCATGCTACTCTAGCTCATTTTCATACATGAACTGTATAGGCCAGTCGGCGAGACCTTTTGATTCATTACAAGGATTTGCTCGCCCATAATTTCCTTTGTTTACTAGCTGTTCTCCAAGAGTTGATTTCCGTAGAATGGGCATTAAATTAATATAAATTTGTAGTTATATTTGCATCTTCAAATATTAACCATATAAACGGATTTATAAAATAATAATTACGAGATATAATTCTGAGTAAAGACAATTTAAAAAAATAAATTTTTTAACGTCCCTGTATAGATTGAAAACTTTGCAACTTATTAGGTAGATTTACCTTCAATAATTTCTTTTGTGAATATGGCATGCAGTTAATAAAAAACTTCATGGATGAAATCATGTAATGATTAATAGATCTCGCAGTTGAAGAGGATAGCCGACTGAGACGTGGATCAAAAAAATACAAACAAAAGCCGGATAAAAATGATACTAATGATAGAAGTGAACGCATTACTATCGATACTCATTTGTTAATAAATCGATAAGTGATGGCTTTAATAAATTGGACTCTTCATATTGGTTTAATGACAAGCTTTTCATCTTATAAACGCATACATTATCGCTAATGAAGTTTCGGTTTCATCCTATTGATGTACAGAAGCACAAGTTTAATGGTTTGATATAACCTTGATTTTCTATTCAATTTACTATACGCACACTAAGACAAATTACATTTGGATTTTATTTATTTATCCACGGTAATTCAAACACATTTAGAAACAACACTAGCTGGCTATATTTTCAAAAAACGTTTCTAATGTTTATAAACAAAACACGCTTTTTTTAATGAAAAATTAATAGTCAAGTTGACATTTTGAAAAGTGTCGGCGCTGTTATGATTGTTATGGAAATCTCTCCTCGGCTGACGCGGCGTACAAGGAAATTGAATTAAGAACTTCAAATCGACGAAGCTCGTAACAATTTATAATATCTCGGGAAAAATTAATCAAATAAGCACCGTTTTTTTTTAGATAAAATAGCGCAATAAAAGCAAGAATATCTACGTAATTTATTTTTTACTATATTGATTATACGACTTCGGCACCAACTCCCAAATTTTATATTTTATCTTATAAAAACTTACATATTTTTTAACGACATCGTCTATAACTAATCTACATCTCGATGTGAATTTCTTGATGATATTAGATATGTAATACAAAAGTATGTATGTATTAGCTATAGATTTACATGAGCATTTTTTAAACAAAATCATTTTATATTATTTTATAACTTATTAAAATTGTTGTACATTTCTTTTAATTTTTGGATCAAGATAGCTGCTCAATAAATCAATCCAGACAGACTTGTAAAACTGGAAAAAAAAACTGAAAATATAAAATGGGACGTCCTAGGAATCAGCGAAGTAAGACTGAAAGATGAAGAGCTATTGGAAATAGCGTCAGGAAACACATTCTACTACCAAAGAACATCAACGGGCGTAACAGGCGGTACTGGATTCCTAATCAACAAGAAATGGAAACAAAGACTAGTAGAACTAGTAGCTCGGATAGAGTAGCTAGCGTAACTATCAAAGAGATAAAATATACAAATTATATAAATATACGCCCCAACGATTACTTACACTGACTAAGAAATAGAGAAACTCTACAGTAATATAACTTAAGCATTAAATAACAATAAATGTTACTTTAAGTATTTAATTGGTGACTTTATTGCCAAACTGGGATAGAAAAACGACAAGGAACTAGAAAAACAGCAAGAAACAAGTCATGGAAAAGTATGGAGTCGGTGAGAGAAATGAAAGGGGAGAGTGACTGGTTCAGTTTGAATACTACCAAAATATTCCTATTGAAAATACATTCTTTAAGAAAAACTCGAAGAGAAAATAGACTTGGGTAGCACCAAATGATACTACTAAGAACAAAATTCACTTCATTCTAACCAACAAGATTGCTGCAAAAAAATGTATCAATGTAATAAATAAATTTTAAATTGACAGAGACCATAGATTGATAGATCAGAGCAAAAATTGTTCTAGATCTAGAACCAAAAAGAGTAAAATTAATCACAAAACCAACAATAACTAGTATAAATATTAACAATCTAAAAGAAAACTCAGATCACTACCAAAGGACAATTGATTATATAACTAAATCGACAGCTATCAATTAATACAAATCATTTTTGATAGTGTCAAATATAGGAGGTTCGCAACAAGAAAATGAACATAGTAAACTTTAATAAAACCAAAATAATGCTAAAAAAGGAAGATAAATGAAAGTAAGTAGCAACATACAAAGAATACAATGCACAGAACTTTACAAGGCAGTTACAGAGAACACTTAGAAAACATGAAAAAGCAAATCGTTCCTCTAACAAACAAAAACACCATAATTACAGACAGAAATGAAATGATACAACTTTCTATAGAAAGGCCGTGAAACATTTGAAGAAGCAATCAGTAACCAAGAAGATGTACCAGAAAGACTTCCGGAAGAAGTAGAAATAACAATTACAAAAATGAAAAACGGTAAAGCAGCTGGAATAACAATGAAACTTTTTAAATATGCTGGCAATAAAACCTAAAAAATCTTAGCAGTCATATTTACGAACTGCTTAAGATAAAGATGCATACTATACCACTGGAATACAGCAGATATAATTCTTATTCATAAGAAATATATTAAAAACTAAAGACCAATAAGTCTACTATAGGCTATTCCACGAATATACGACTGTTTTGGATTACTGCGACAACGAATATTTTACTGTGCAAGTAGAAGTATGAAGGTCAATTGGTCTAATCATAATTCCAATAAAAAGGGTCTACTAGTATGACATCTAAACTAAAATTATTTCAGTTAAAATCTACAAATAAATACAATGACGTCTATGAAACCAAATGTGTTCATCAGACATTTGGGTAAGCTTTCCGTGAAATGTAAACACCAAAGAGGCGTGCCGGGTTTCTTTGATATAACACATTTTATTACTTTATTAGGTATTATAACTGTAATAAAAAGAAATATACTATTTTTAATATAAATAAAAAGAAATTGGCAGAACGATGGTTCACAAACCAGAAAAAGGATCTAATATTTCACTTTGTTAGTTTTAAATATTTGTTTGCTTTGAGTTTATGTACTCTTAAAAGTTACGAAAGTGACGGGTATAACATACCGGCTATTGATATTTAAAGTACCGAGTCGTAAAGATATTAAAAAGTAACGAAAATTTATATACAGTTTCATATATCGCCGACTGATTATGGCTGTGAATCTGATCGTTGATGATAGTTTTAGAAGAATAAGTGAATAAGTAAGATTTTTTGTTTTTTTAATATTAATTGAATATTCGACTAAAAAATTTATATTATTTGATCACTTAAGTATTGTTAGATTTCGTTTAAATCACATAATTCAAATACCAACTTGTTTACAATGAAATAATTGAAATGAAAAAATAAACTCCATGATAGTAATTATATACTTCAAAATCTGAATTATAACTGTTTTATAAACTATTAACTTTATATTTATATAATGACTTCATATTTACATCTAAGGTTTATATCTGTCGTAACAGTATTTTAAAATGGGGAGAATTTACTATTGTACAATTCAGTACATTGGACCAATTGAATCGACACACGTATATTCGTGGAATGAAGTATATCAACCATATACAATATATTCACAAAGATCGTCAACAACACGAGAGCAAGCTAGCTTCAGATGTGGATTTAGTACCCTGGATCATATTCATACCCTTTGAGAACTAATCAGTATAGCTAAAGAATATGAATAATGAATATGAATAACCTTAATTGATTTCGAAAAGGCTTTCGATTCTACATGTCCTAAAACTTTGCTATCGCAAGGAAAGAAAAAAATAGAATTTCAAATTTCAACTTACCATCACATAATGCTAAGATTCATCGACGATGACAATATCTCGTTTTAGAGGGAAATAACAGAATGGCCCACTGTCTACCAAGTAGACAATTATACTATCGACTATTTTCTACTCCTAATTTTTTACTTATAGAACTGGTACCTACTCTATATTACTTGTTTATTATAGCAAATAACGGTGTTTTTTGGTAAGTAGTGTTTATATTATTAAATTATTCCTCATAATTTTTATTTGAATTAAAGTTAACTGAAAAAGGGGACTTCTACACAACATTAAAATGTGAATATTATATAAATATAATTAAAATTATTTACCACTTATTTACATTATTGTATATAATGTTATATTGAACACGTATACCAAGTTTCCCGATTCTAAGTGATTTGGTTACATATTTATTTAGTTTTTACCTTCTCCTGTAAAATCTACTTTTATGCAGATGTCCCCTTTTTGCAGTTAGCAGTTCATGTACAGATAAACAAAAGTTAAGTTAAAAATGTCTGAAAACACTCCAGAAAAGCTAAACCACAAAAGCTTATCCATTCATGGAGATTAAGATTTGCAGACGACATCTTTCTAATTGCTAATAATCCTGCACAACTACAAGAACTTATAAGCGACCTTATTGCACCTAGCAATGAAGTTGACCTAAGAGTACAAACTTGACAAAGACAAAAACCATGTACAACAAGCTAGTGGACGTCCAAGATGTAATAATAAACAACACCATGATATAACTGTATCAGTATTTGGCTGAAAAACATTCGCGACTGGAACGGGTTAAACACACAGACGCTCTTAAGAAAAGTAGAAGACAAAGAGGAATTTGTAATGGTTATAGCCAACCTTCATTAGTGGAGACGGCAATAGAAGAAGAAGAAGAAGAAGTATCTGGCTCCTTACTCCTAGAAATCAACAGAAGAATGAAACTGGCTCGGGCATAATTTGTAGATTTAAAGTGATTCAATTAAAAAAAAAACACTTTATTGTGACTCGACCTAAAAAGAAGTTTTCATTATTGATTATAACAAAGACACATCCAAAGTGAACTGTAGTCATTTTAGCTCTACTGAAATGTTTATTGCATCCGTTGAAAAGTGTAAGCGTTGATTGTTTCCAGTGTTTAGTTACAAACTAATCAGAAGAGGAGCCGTGGTCGCAAATTTTATTTACAGTCGCATATGAAAGCTGAGAACAAGCAATTTTATGCGCTGATTCCATCTCTGTATTTGTGTTATTACTCGCTGATTAGTTAGTGCTCGCGAGAAAAAATTTCTCGCAGAAATAATTTTACGCTACCTTTGTTAATAAAAAGAGGCAGTAAACGCACAGAAAAATATCATTTTTCGGGACGTACCTTTTAACACCTTCATCATAAAACTGGGTACAGAACGACCTAAAACTTGTTTCTAATTACAGCATTATACGCTACATTTCAGCGGGTTATAGCCATGAAATTAAAAATACAAAAGGCTACTACAATCTTATTTGTACGACAAAAGGTCCCGCGTTTTATTATTTTATTATTTTTGAGGTTGGTAAATTGATGAATCGCGCCGACGACTTGCTCTCGAATGAGAAAATAATCGCCTACGGCTCTAAAAAATTCGATCGCTTTAAAATTAGCAGCATTTATATTGAAAAATATGAAAATCTAAATCCGAAAAAATGGCCTTTCTGTATAACATGGTTTTCCAAAAAGTTACTATTGCCAAACAAATAATACTTTCTTGTATGATATGAAATTTAAAGGATAACCATATAATAGACATGTGTGTCAGCCAAATGAAATAAATAGCTAATAAATAAATGAAGGAGTATTCAACAAAACGGTCAAACACGTCGATTAGTATTCATAGTTGCGCATTTTTTCCATAAACAGTTTTTATACGGGGTGTAACAGATAACGGTGACCAATACCAACTTGCTTATTTTAAATAAAACACCCTGTATATTAATTACAGCTATACCTATCTTTAATTGTTTCGTAAATATTAAGTAAAATGCAAAAATTCAGATTTAGACAAGAAAATTATTTATTTGTCGAAAGTCGCTACCACTCTCTTAATAGTTCTTGCCCATTTAGGTCTTGGTAATAATAAAGTAAGCAAACAATTTAAGCATTCCTTTTTATTGATATGATAAAAAAAATCAAAAAATTGTTTACTTTGGTTTAATACGCCAATATTTTATTGTTACATGACAGAAGTAGTTTTCAGTGCTATAGTCGGTTGAATTTTAATAACCGCAAAATGCACAAAATTACAATTACATATACAGATTATTGGCTATGGAGATATGACATGGACGCAAATGGAAGCATCCCGTTTATTTCACGAATCATCTGCTCGAAAAGCAGTCCCAGTACTCGATATTAGATATTCATCGGTTATTCGAATATTACAAGAAAACAAAATGCATCTCTATAAAATTATACACACTCAGGAGCTCATGGAAGATGATTTTGAGAGGAGAACGTATCTTTGTGAATAAATGATGGCAATGTTAGACAGCAATGTGATCCAATTAGAACATATTTTGTTTTATATTGAGTGCACCTTTGCTCTTGACGGTCATGCTTATCGGCAAAATTGCCGCTATTGATCCTGGGAACATCCTCACTGGATGAGAGAAGGCAATACTCAATACCCTGAGAAAATTAAGCCGTGGGCAGAAATTATTAAAGATCAGATCGGATGGCAATTTGAATGGCGACAATTATTTAGCATTGCTCAAAATAATGTAGTGCCAACGTTAGCCAACTTGTATCCTGATCCAGGAAACCCACAAGTTCCAGCAAATATGATAAGGTTTCAACAAGACGGAGCACCATCCCACTACCAAATCTATATCCGGCAGTACCTCAACCAAATATTTCCAAATCGGTGGATGGGGAAGCGAGGGTCGATGGAATAGCCACCACGATCCCTTGATTTGACGCCATTAGACTTTTTCTTATAGGGATATGTGAAAAGTATTGTATACAAAACTATCAATTGAAGATACAAAGATCAAATTGATTATCCATAGTCCATAGGTTAGATCATAAATTACCAAGAGCAGAATTCAAAATAAAATTGCACAGAACAACAAGCACAACCAGAAAAGTATATAAAGACTCAAGCAAATTCCAATTGGGTCTAAAAAATAGCAGAACACCAAAAGCTACAACATTTTCAGAAAAAACTGTTTTCTGGATCGACGAAACAGTCGATTTTAAAAACGTTAGATTTGGCGAATCCCAAAGAAAAATTGCTGACATGGAAACAATGGATGACAGACGAAACGATGGAGTAAAAAAACGGAGAGAGGGAAAGAGCAGCATAGCAGATATAATTTAACGGCTTTGCGAAAACAAAATGTTTGTCAAAGTCACTCTTAATGTTTGCTAAAAGTTTAGTGTCCTCCTCTATGGGACAGAAAGCTACAGAAGATGCCATAAAACAATTAGAGCCATTTGAAATGTGGTGCTACCGAAGCATGTTCAGGGTCTTATACATACACCACACAAGTAAGATAACTATTCTCCAGAGGCTAAGAAAAGACAAAGAAATAATTAACACCTTAAAGAACAGAAAATTGGCTTACTTCGACCACATCATGCGTAATAATAAATACCGACTTCTACAGTTGATTCTACAAGGCAGGATTGAGGGTAAAAGAGATCGTGGACGTGGGCGTATGTCCTAGCTGGCTAACCTTAGGAAGTGGACGGGTCTAACGTGAACTAATCTATTTCGAGCTGCTGTGTATAGAATAAGATGGGTCAATGTTGTCGCCAATAGCTCTAGAAGACAGGCACATTTAGAAGAAAAAGTTGTCTTTGCATTGACGTCTTCAGTGCTTCTGTAATAGTTCCTTTCTTTCGTTGTTTCATAAGTACAAGAAAAATTTAAATAATTTTGAAATTATTCGTCACTGGACGTAACATTACGCTAAGGTTATTTAGCTATGCCTTAAAAACTGGTATCAATCATTTTCAAGTGGAATACAGGAAATGATATATTTCTAATATATTAGTAGCTATTTTTCTGATATTATGTTTCAACTGTTAAAATAGTTTATTATTTATTATTCTACTATTTAAATTTAATTGTTCTGAGGCAATTTACTACAATCAAAATAAAAACGTATGACCATGCATAAGTATGCATGATTAGAATACAGAATAAGTACAAAGAAATATAAGACGAATGTAATCATATGATAGTCTCAAATATAAATTGATTAAATAGTTTATTCATGGCTCTAGTTTTTGTTTTATTTAAATATAATAAAATGTGTTTGTGAAAACAACACAAATATAAAAAATTTATTCTTGAATAGTTTGTCGACTTAATCGTAACCTAGTTAAATATCACCTACTTTTGATTTTTTATGAGAATCTCGAATACCACAATCTTGAAAATTCCTTGCCATGAACCGACGATAGAAGATTAGTAAACTAGTTAGAAAACGAGTTTCCTTACGTTTTACTGGGGCTCATCATCTGCGAAGTAACGGTCGCGATGTCAAAAGTCAAAAGCGTTTTTGAGCCATTCATTAACCTGAGAAATACATGAAAGCAGCAGATGAAAATTTAAACGACGGACGTGAAGGCGATGAATTGTTATATGCTAGTTGTCTGTGAGAGAACTCAATCTTTTAAGTTTGCAATTTAAAAATTACAAGTAAATGAAAATTGGGTCTTAAAATTGTAAAATTGTCTTGATAATTATTGTGGTCCGTTACTTTGGAATGTGGTTAGGCAATTAGTTAAAATATAAAATAAATAGTAAATGTATTCTCACTGATTATTGAATTCTTGTTAAACCACTATATTATTTATTATTTAACCGAGTGTAAACAATCAAGTGAGAATTTTATTGATGAGTTTATTACATTTGACACACCGAGTTGGATCTAACGCCATCCAAAACAAAATCTTAATGCATTACTGTGAATTCTCTGTTCCAAAACACAGTTTTCTGAAAACAATTTCATAATATTATTTAGGAAGTATATATAAATAAGAGACAGACAAACATAAAACATTCTAACATGAGTATGTAACAAAAACTATGAATTTACACATACTATACTTTATCTGAGCAAAACTGGGCGACTTTGATGGCATTTTAATTCGCCAGCAGACCCTTCATTGTACAGTTCACCAGGTATTGTCGACAGCTATACTAAATGATGTATGATTTTTGGTTCTCTGTATTCGCATAAGCTGTGCAGCTCACCAAGGTAGTTCCATCTAGTCAGATTATCTTTGGTATTTCCACTGCGCTGATGAGTCTATTTAAGCTCGTTCATACTTTTCAGTTCAGGTCTCCATCAGAAGGCCTCTGTGGGATGACTCCATTAAGGTAAGTGGATCAACTTATCCTTCCACATGTCTATGCTTGCTGTGCTTGGGTGGGTTTCTAATGGAATCAATTCAAAGAAACTCTTTCCTGATTTTAGTCGCCCTTTATTTCGCATTTGATTTCTTTCGATGTTATCAGTAACATAAGACCAGGGTTAAGGTCTCCATTTACTTCCAGTAAGATGTTGTTATGGGCATATACTTTATTTTTTGTATTTGTGCAGTGCTCTTTGTATATCCCAGGGTAACTCCCAGGTATTTTGGGTAGAAAGTATGTTCTAGTATATTGTCCTGTTATGCAACTCTCGGTTTTCTTTGAGTTTCTTTAGTTCTGAAATGGAAAGGTAGTACATGAGTTTTAATTATGTTAAGTTTAAGGTTAGGTTAGGTTAGGTTAGGTTAGGAAGACTTGAAGAGGCTTTTGTTCAGATGTGCACGTGAATGGCTAGACGAAGAAGAAGAAGAAGAAGTTTAAGGTAGTTTTCTTGATCGTATTTTATAAATTTATTATGTGCGACGATGAGCGATTGTTTTAAGATTTATAAGTTCTTCGCCTGTACCGAAAATGCCAGATCAGAGCATAAGAAACTTCTTGAACTTTGTGGTTGCGGTTGGTCGTTGGTCTAGAGGTTAAAAAGTACTAAAAACAGGACGCTTTCTTACAAAAGCTCATTATGTTGAGTTATTCAGCGACTTTTTATGCCATGGAATATTACAACCTATGGTTCTGAAAACAGGTACGAACCATGTCTTGCAATCTGAGGGGGTCCCTTGTAAGCCTACATTTTATGTAGAAGAATTGGAAAAGGAAACAAAAACGATTAGAAATGTATGTAGAGAAGAATCTAGGAGAATACCAGAGGGGATTTCGGAAAGGAAGATCAACAAGTGATACAATTTTTATGCTAAAACAAATTCTGATCAATTGCTATAAATACAACATTACAGTACAAGAACTTCTCATTAATTACAAAGCCGCCTACGATATGATAGAAACAAGTTAATAGAAACGCTAAAAGAATTCCAAGTGCCAGAAAAAATAGTAAGATTAGTAAAAATGACAATTAGACAAACCATTTGTATTGTAAAATGCAACGGTACAGTCTCAGAAGAATTCGAAGTGAAAAAAGGTGTTCGCTAAGGAGACCGGTTGTCTACACTGCTATGCAATATAGTTCTAGAAAAAATTATAAGGGCTAGTGGGACAAATAGGCACTAACTACAAGGAGCACCAATGCTAAGCATACGCTGATGATGTGATTCTCATTGCAAGAAGTGGAAAAGAACTGGCAAATATAGCAAAAAGCCTGATTCTGGAAAGCTCTAAAATGGGGCTGAAAGTTAATGTTAATAAATCGAAGTACATGAAAATCTCGAGCAAAAAAGGAATAAATACCAGTTGATCCTTTAAATTGGAGGTGGAGGATGGATCAGTTGTAGAATTTGAGAAGGTGGATGATTATAAGTACTTAGGAAATCTTATTGATTAAAAAAAATTATTAAAAATCCTATATATATATATATATATATATATATATATATATATATATATATATATATATATATATATATATATATTTAAATAAAGGTAAAAAGGATTTAGGATTTTTAATAAATTTTTTTATTATATGGTATACAGCCAACTACAGAAACGTAGATTCCTTGTGGATTCTTATGGATTAGACATGTAAGGAAGAAATTGAAATCAACCTGAGACTGACCAAGAGCAACAGGTGTGCTTGAGCCATGAGTAAAATAATTGACACTAAAGATATATCTCGTAATACAAAATAATAGTATACAAAACTATAATTAGATCCATCTAGCAATGGGCCTAAAAGGCCTGTTAACGCAGTACATACATACATGTAGAAATATATTTATATATTTATTGCACTGTTTGATAAGCTGCAGTCAAGTCAACCAAGGTTACTCCAGTAATCTACTCTCTCTCGAAGCCATCTTCAAAGAACTAAATAACTGCTTGTTGTAGGATCCATATAGTTTCAGCTATGATGAAGCGGTTGAACAACAATCTCTGGAATGTCTTGTATGTATGACAAAGCAAGGGGATGGGCCAGTAGCATTTTGATTTTGTTACTCCTTTGCCTGGTATTTCTGGTAAATATATTACTTAATTTGTTTGTTGTTTCTCTGTGCAAGCAAAGAAAGAAACAAAAAAATATGTTTAAAAATATTCTTTAATGGGAAAGTGAACCTAATTTCAAATATACAGTAATATACAGGGCGTTTCATTTAAAAATATAGCTTATCTATCTTGGTGTTAGTATATCTATCTTAGTGTAAATTTCTTGTTAAATTGTAACTAGTTTTAAAATGTAAAGCTTAAAGCTGCCTAGACTTTTTGTAATAATTTTTTTTAATTTTTATTTTAACGGATTTGAAAGATTTATTTCACTTAAAGTAATCACTCTGTATATGTATACACAATTAGGAAATAAACTTTAATATGCTAGATGTTCAACTTTAAGATAATATTACTTAATAAAGCAAAAATTGTTTATATTTTTACAAAATCAATCATGTTGATTTTAATTTATGCAAGATATGCTTAATGACTTCCACTTGAATTACAAATACCTCGGAGGTAACACCCAATCGTTTATCGCGGTTTGTTTTTTGAAACTGTCACCGTTCACTTTATTTATCTTCTTTACTTACGACCATAAATTCCATAGCGTTAATCAAACGTGGGATGAATCAAATTTATTAACTGCAAATAATTATATTTATTAGCGGTTAAACTAGGAAGATGTAGCAAAATCCACTTGTTCATTAATTATTCCAACGCAACGGCTCAAATAGAAATCCCAACTGGGATTAATGTAGTAAAGGAAAACATTCTAATGAGGTATTTTGTACTTTTTGTATGGCGTAGGCTATTGAGTGTGTACTGACTGTACTTCCAATGCATGTTTATTTATGTCATTCATTTATTGATTGATTGATTTAAAATGCAAAATATTTATTTATACTGCTTCTACAGCTTTATCATATACTAATGGCATAAAATGTCACACAGATTTCGTTAATTTTAAGCCATTCTCGTATCAAAATGAAATTCCGCTCATAGTAGGCCATTCAAGTTTTTTGGTTCTAAACGAGAGGGTGTTTGGTTCTAAACAACGTCGAAAATCGTAGAAAGACTACAGTATATCGTATTTGAAAATTGTCGAGCAACTGAAGCAGGTTCAGTAGAAGATCTAGGCATTTCATTGAGTAGTGTAAGCAATATTTGGGCTGAAGTATTGGGTTTCAGAAAGCTGTGTTCACAATGGGTGCTGCATTCGCTAAGAATGGAACAAAAACACATTCGAATGCGACTTTTTCAGCAAAATTTAGAGCGTTTTTAAAAGGATCAAGTAAATTTTGTGCTTCAGTTCATCACTATGAATGAGACTTAAGTATATCACTATGATCTTAAATTAAAACAAGAGACTAAAAATTGGTGTGCTAGTTCTTTGGCTCTAAAACAAGTTCGTATCCAGAAATCGACCAAGAAGGTGTAAGCATCAGTTTTTTGGGATGCGAAAGAAATTTTGTTTATGAATTACTTGCAAACTGGTACAATAATAAATTTTGAATATTATTGTTACCATTTAGGCTAGCTAAAGGAAAAAATTCGTAAACAATATTCTGTTTCCAGAAGAAAAAAAAAACCTTTTTCATGAGGACAATGCACCATGTCATTTGAGCATTTTGACCATTTCTAAAATGCATGAATTACGGTTTGAATTCTTGAGGCATCCACCATATTCACCCTATTTGGCCCCTAGCGACTTCAGTATGTTGCAATTTCTCAAAAATTCATGTGTAGAAAGCGTTTTTCGTCAAATGATGAGATTATAACAGCTGTGGAAACGTATTTTTCAGCCCTTCCAGATTCTCACTTCAGGGATGAAATTCATAAATTGGAATCCGTTGGGCCAAGAGTATTAATGTTCAAGGAGACTATACTGAACCTAACCGCAAGACTTATTGAACAGCCTATTATCTTTCGCTACTGCTAGGAAAAGCTAAAATACTAAAGGGTATTCCCATGGCATTTATAGAATATCGTAAACATAGTCAGGTTCAAATAATAAGAAATAAATACAAGAATGATTCATCATCCAGCCTCAAGAGTCCACTGCTGAACATAGGCCTCTTCCTCATGTTTCCAATCCCGTCTATCTTGCGCCGCTTACAAGAGCGGCGCACAAGAATGATTAAAGCAATAAAATAATTTATGGTAATAAGGGGTTTTATGATAAAGTCAAAACTGCAAGAAGTAAGAAAGTAAGAAATTTTATCGAACTGTGTGAAGGTTTTAATGTAAAGGTAGGTGCAAAAATGGAGGAATAGGTAATAATGCTCAGTAAATTCGGACCTGGAAGCAGAAACCAACCAGGACAAACCCCGATAAACTTCCTTATGGCGAACAGTTCTTTATATACTTACCCAAGTATCTATAATATAGATCAAATTAACACACCTGTAGTAATCGAAGAACAGTCGCAGGAATTAAACTCCACACTCTTTATATGCTTTGTGAACTTCGAGACAGTCTTTCCATACTCTCACATATATGGTCATATGACTACAAGACGTAGGAATACCACAAAAAATAAAACAAAAAAATGAACCTCATTGAAGAACTCTACAGTGATACAGAAAGCAAAAACCTATTCAACGGCATAGCATTTAACCCAATAGCTAAACGGAGTAAAACAGGGGTGTAATTTATCTTCTTTAATATTTAACATTGTACTGAAGTCCGTATTTCGTATTAACAAAAGTAAACTTTTATAGAGGAATTTACTATGGAACAAATAGACTGAAAGATCTAGATTACGCTAATTTTAAAAAAACTGTTGAGTAAAAGAACAGTGAAAGAGATGTATTGAAAGACCAAGACAGCAATAGGAGGATGATGACGACGAGAACGCAAGAAATATCTCTGGCAGTCGATTGTGGAGGAGAATGGCTATGAACCGTAACGAATGGACAGGTTTGCTGAGGGAGACTAAGGCTTGAATTAGGCTGTACAGCCATATATGCCTTTTAGTATATATAAAACAGAACATGCAACTCCCAGTAAAGAGATTTTCTCTTCAGTCCTGACCCCAGAGGAAGTGTAGGGGTCATCGTGATGTCGTGGATTATCTGTCTCCAAAGCTCTCTGTCTGTGGTCATTTCTATTAATTCATGCATAGGTATTTTGCATATTTCTGCAATTTGGTCGATCTCTCTTATTAAGAGAGAGGTGGAATTTATATGTCTGGGCAGGATAATTAACTGTAACGATGGTACAAAGCATGATGTTAAGGAAATAATTAATAAGGCTTGTAGTACCCACAACGTGCTTAATAACATATGGAGATTTAGGATTTACATTTTCTTTAGTATTTAACTTAAACGTAATTAAAAAACTTCAACACAAATATGAAAGATGTGAAACGTGGAAGATATCAGCACCCATAGTACACCAATTACAAATTTTCATCAATACTCGAATGAAAATTTATGGAACCAAACTAACCAGAAAAAGTCATAAGGCAAATTTAGTAAAGAAAATATAGTTGGTGGTCCAAACACTTCCTAGACCTCCAGATGACATTACTAGGACAGCGCTGGATTCTAATCCTCAAGGCCGACCAAAAGTATTGAGACTTAATAAAACTTGGAACGGGTAAGTAGTGAATAGAGGGAAAGCAATGGGAAAATTCTGGCTGAAATCACCTTTGTGAAACATACAGCTGTTTTTGTCCAATTGTGGAAAATAACCGTGAAGAGAAGGAAAGAGAAGTATAATTTTTAGTGAACAAAATTGATGAATTGACAAAAAAATGAAGAAAAACTGAATCAAATCAAATTAATACATGTAACTTTTAGTAATAAGCAATAAAAACATTTGTTAATTATGCAGTTACTGTAAAATGAATATTGAAACGAGATTTGGTTCATATAAAGTACCATTAATTAAGCTAAAAAAGAAAATTAAACGGTTGTAAGGAATGTTTATGGTCAACAAATGGTAATAATATGCAGAGCTGGCGAATATGCTAGCAAGGGCAAAATTTTGCAGACAACGCTAGCAGAACAAAGTGTTTAGGAATAATCTCTCTTATATGATGACTTATAATAAATACCATTGACTGATTCAGTGACTGTTTTTCCTTACACGAAAATTTGAGTTAATCAAAGTTTTAATACTAATCATGTATGAAGAAAAGCGAAGTTACCCAACCTTTTAATCCATCTAAATAAAAATACAGAAACATGTCTATTAATGTATAACGAGAGATCATTGCACTTTTTTGGGGTCCGCTAATTTAGCACGAACATTAAAGACAAATCGTTCAAATACACTTGTTTGAGTTATTGTGGATATTGTTAAGAATTCAAAATGTTTACCGTTTACCGAACACCGCCTTTGTTCGCTGAGCAAGTTCGACTCTGTGTTTTGTAAATAGTTAACATAAATCCTCTTCCTTAATGGACGTTGCATAAACTTTTTTGTCCCTCATTATATTAATTCACACGTCAGACAGCGAGCAGTCTGGTTTTAGTCGCGTTTATTTATTTATTGCGAGTAATTTGAAAATCGATCGTTATTTCCGATCAAAAAATTAACTGCTTCAAAGAGTTTCTAGAAGATAACTAACTAGAAGAAATGTCTATTGGTCATAACGAGAAAAAAAAATACATAAATGGAATGGTTTTAGTTACGAAGCTAAAACGTTATTTTAATTCTTTTACTATACATATATTTAGGGCACACAAAGAGTATCGAAGAAGAAATATATATAAAAAAAATCGTACAGTAAAAGATTTTTAAAATTTTTCACAAACTGTATTCTTTACAAGTTTTAGTATAATTTAAAAAAATAGAACTAGAAAATATATGTGCACTGTTTAGGGATTAGCAACAAGAAACGACAACTTACCTTTCTTACCCTGTCAAAAAATATTTTAATATGTTTTGGTAATTTATTATGAAAATGATCTTCTAATAATTATTATGAAGGTAAGAAATCGAATGATTTTTGAAATAAAAATGTTCTTAGAAGGTCTGTCTATAATTTAAATAGAAATGTGTAAAAATGTTTCTTTTTAGAGGGGGGGGGATTAATTATGACTAAAGCCGGAATATACTCAAAATGCATTTTGAAAAAAGTTTAAAAATTCACAAATAACTTTTGTTGATGTTAAAAGCAGATTTATACAACAAGCAAAAGTCGATTTATACACATTTACACACAGATAGAAAACATAAACGGTGCTGGTACTAGCTTGCGTGGGGGAAGAGCTTAAAACTGAGTAGGGGCTTTTCAGTACTTCGCGAAAGACGGACTGGGCGGGGAAGTCCTCAAACGTTCTTGTAGATATGCAGAACAGGTGCGAACAAGGTCCAACCAAATAAGTAGCCGCGGATCAACTGAGGGTGTCGCCCTGATACATATAGTGACAAACTAATACGCACATTGGCGCGCATCGCTCGCCTTCTGATATTTTATTCATGTTTCAGTCGAAGTCGGCCCTTCATGTGTCTACTAGAGCACTTCGCTCTAAGGGCGATGCTCCGGTTTTATCAGACTCTGAGGCTGAGCCTCTCTTTCTACTACAACCTTTGTGTTTCTATTTAACATTATTACCTATTGTCGACCAACAATAAATAGATTTCGTCCTTTTCAGGACGAAATCGAAACAAAGCGTACGGAAGTGGTATTTGCAATCTTATATTCAGCATACCACTTTGTCCGGTACGACATGGAACCCCACGTTGGGCGCCATGTCGCACGGCCATAGCATCCTCTCCGTTATCTGAAGTTCCTGGACACTCAGCGGCCGCCGCTCTTGAAGATGATCTCGTATTGAGATGATACATCTTCGTATAGGAGTTGGTACAGATATCGGCTTATTCGTGTAAGAAGCTCTATCGAGCCTCTGCTACAAGCGAGGTGACACCGGCAAACAGAACTCTCTAACAGTTCAAGCTTTCTTACAATGCCAAATATATTTCTTACAACGACAATATGTGTTAGAGTTCTGTTGCGTGGTATATGCCTCAAAATTGCAGAGATGTCGGTTTCCTTCTTATCAGGAATCGCCGCGTTGTGTCTCCTAGAAAGAGGCACAAAAATGCCCGTTGTATCGGCTCTGCAATGGCCCGTCGCTTTGTACACTACCTTTCGCACTATCAGTTTTACCAGTGTTCCAGAGACTTCTCCTCGTTTTTACCGTCGTTGTCCGATAAATCCTCCCTGTCAGAAACATACGCTTTTTGACATAGAAAAACAGTAGTTTTAGAACTATTACAAATCGCGTCGAACTGACACCGACGATTTATCGGACAACGACGGTAAAAACGACGAAAAAAAAAGATTATATTCTTGTCACTAAACGATAAAGAAGCTCACTATTCAAGCCAAAACCAGCTGCAGACTGTTCCGACCACAAAATGTTACAAGCAGAATTTCGCATTAAGTTACGCAGTAAAACAATCAGAAAAAAAGACAAAAATTGATTCCAAAACACCCGGAAAAGTTTAGAGAAGCATTAGCAGAAGCTGACCTACCAGTGACTACTGCAGACCCTGACAAAACGTGGAAATACACATAGAAATGGATCGCTGAAGCCATTAATAGTACTAATCCCAAAGGCAAAACAGCTAGGAAAAAAATTGGATAACTGAAGAGACTCTTAATCTTATAGAAGAAAAAGGAAAAATTAGAAGGGGCACATCAAATTCAAAACAAAAGGATAAAAGATTTGGACAGAGAATAAGATAGAGGTGTGGAAACAATATTGCGAAATACTATTCTCTAAAAACGACCCAGACAATCATACAGAGAAAAGAAGTTAGGAAAAAGAAAAGCTAAAATTCAGAAAAGCAAAAGAAGAAGATGAAATAACACCTGAAACACTCAGAAAAATGGGAGAATTAGGGACGGAAGTAATGCTTAGAATTTGAGATGAGATCTGGAATACCTGAAAGTGACCAAATGACTGGGGCAAACTCACGTTTATTCTCATATATTGTCATAATTACCGTAGAATAGCATTGATATCACACGCGAGCAAAGTACATCTAACCAAGATCAATGAAAAATTAAAATCAATTCTCTTACCCCAAGAACACTGCGGATTCGTCCCAGTTATAGTAACGGGAGGACATATTCTTAATATTCGTCAATTTATCGAAAAATCTCGAGAGTTAATCATAGACACATATATATATATATATATATATATATGTTTTGTTGTAATCTATTTATTACAAAAACTATATGTAAATTATTATTATTAAAAAATAATTATATGAGGGTATTTTTGAATATTTAGCATAGTATTAAGTTTTAAAAAATTTTTATTTTATTTTATTCTATAAATAAATATATTTAAGAGAGCCTTGTGCATAGGCAACCAAATATACACTGTGTAATTTGACATTTTTGACATATTTATTAGTTTGGGATTTGAATTTAAATATAATTACGGATGTAAAATAGTAGTATATTAGTGTAAGATATTTAGTTCCATATAATAAGGTGCAAAAGTAGAATATTGAGAAATTATTTCATACAGACCAATTGCTGAGACTACAGATAATATTTAACACAGTACGGTCGAGAAAAATTTGATAAATATATATATATATATATATATATATATATATATATATATATATATATTAGTGAATTCTAATCTGAAAGCCTAAATGTCCATAGGATTCTCACTAGAATTTTCTGGAAAACGTCAATACACAAGACAGTTAATCCTATTTGCATAGTAGATGATTCCAGAACTTTCATCTATAGATGAGATGAAAAGTTTAGAACATGATTTCTTTCCTGATGATTCTGGAACCATGAAAAGATACATAATATATATATATATATATATATATATATATATATATATATATATATATATATATATATGTATATATATATATTATATATATATATATATATATGCGCATATGTATGCGCATATTTCCTCTGTTTTCTGTTGCATATATTGCGATCTCACTAAGTACTATAACGTAAAATATTTACACATAAAATTAATGAAAATTAAATATATATCTCCATGACTTCCATTAAAATGTTCGCTAATATTTGTATCCCCAAGAAATTGTCTAGATTTTTATCTGTTATGCACGACCTTTCTTTTTCATAAACGGTTTATTATAACTTCCATTTTGATATATCCATTATCAATATATAAAATAATATACTATTTTTATTTTTAACTGCAGTGATCAATAGAGACGAAACCTATAATCAGTTTTTTTTGTCGGTCCTAGGTGCTTTTTATATCGGAGGTGTATGATTGTGAATTCTGACCACCAACTCAGCTTTTTTTAAATTGGACAGAGTAAAATGCGAGCTGAGTGGAGATGGGTGTGTTATCTGATAGATTAAGCAATTAATGCTGTACTTTAGCTTGTTTCGTGAGGTTCTGTATCATTAGGGCTTACTTTATGAGCAAATTTAATCGCTCTCGGGTTTAAAATTCTACTTGTAATGACTTTCAAATCGGTATTACATTTTTTATTGGCATCGTGATTGGCAACAGTTGTTGGGATTGCATGGAACTGAGTTTCTTAGTTAAACAACGATCTATTCATTTATTTTCTTTTGTTTTACTAATATTAAGTGACGCTGTTTAACGTTAATAGGGCTATTATACCAAGAAGAAATTGAATCAAGTTTATCGTTATGATCATCAACCTTTTTTATTCTCTCTTCCTATTTATACTCATCGTGACTATCACTACTTGACACCTTTTTTTGTTTTTCTTTTAGTTTCTTACCAGTACATGTAAGAATCATCATTATGACCATCAACTATTTTCATTCTTCCTAGCTATTTATTTTCATCCTAACTTGCAACGTTTTTTTTTTGTTATTCTTTTAATTTGTTACCAGTACATGTAAGAATATCTCTGATGTTGTCTTTTCAATATAATCATAAAAAAAAGAATATAAAAAGTGGATAAAAAAATTTGTTATAAAATAGAAAGCTGATTCTTAGGTGCGCTGTACTAAAGATATATTTTTTTATTTTACAAACATGACGCATCAAACTTTGAGGTTATTAGCAATATACATATGCATGAGATAATTTACTTGGTTCTGTATATTACTGCCTTTAAGGTATTTTAGCAAATGTTCAATTTTACAATTTTCTCCTAAGATTTCACTTGTCGATCCGATGTGGTTTGTCTGTCTCTGCAACCTGTATCTTGAACACTCTACAAGGACTTGATTAACACTGAAAGAAACATAACAGTTGTCATATAAAGTGACATTAGTATAACCAGTTATATGCCTGTAGGTAAGTCGAGTATATCCTAGACGAAGCCAAGTAATAACGACTTAATGAGCTCTGTTGGGAATTTGATATTTCCACGGTTTCTGTACTAAAGAGTTGATATTATCCTTATATGAAGAGATTATGTAACAATATATAGAATTCAATGCTCGATCATAACAGAAACTTTAAAGCAGGTTAAAGTAGCTATCACACTTTACAAACAAATGTGATTTTTCTAGTTTTTTACTTCCGGTTTCATGTTATTTCCCTATATAAATTTAAATGTTAAATATGAATTCTTTATCCATTGCAATTTTCAGTTTTCAGTTTTTTTTCTTAGGAAGGGTCTATTCTAATATTGATGGATTCGACCGTTACTTGATGGAAATTCATTTTATGTAACAATAAAACACTGAAAACTTTGTTTTCAAACTTCCACAAAATTTATTTTAACTATTATCACTACAGCTGTTTCGGCTGATAGCCTTTCTCAAGTGATCTATTTTTGGCTTGGGTTTACAACACAACATATACTGGCAGCTTATCATAGTATGTTACATAGATTAACAGAAATTCCGATGTCAAAAGACAACTTTGAGACAGAATTAAATATAATTAAGCAAATAGCAGTAAACAACGGATACAACGAACAAACAATTAATAAAATGTTAAATCAAAAACTACACAAGAAAGCCCTGAAAATAGTATTTCCACCACCAGAGAAAAAACCCAGTACCTTCTGCTCGATTACATATACAGGCAAAATAACAACAAAAATTGCCAAACACATAAAAAAGAAAGGAATAACACCAGCTTTCCGAACAAATAACAACCTAGGTAAATATATTAAAAATAACAAGAGCCAAAATAAAAAACACTTAAATAGTGGTGTGTATAAACTTCAATGTGGCGACTGCCCAAAAACTTACATCGGTCAAACTGGTAGAAACTTTGAGAAACGAATAGCAGAACATAAAAGGGCTTTCAAGAATAGAAAAACAGATTCGACATACGCAATTCACCTTCTAGATCATAATCATTCTTTTAATGACAAATTTAAAATTCTTCACATTCAAAATAAAAGCCTTAAGCTATCTTTGTTAGAATCTATGGAAATCAACAAATTAAAAAACACAGATATAATTCTGAATGACCAACTTGAGACAAACAGTTCTCCCCTCCTCAACCTATTTCATTAGAGACTATAAATTTGTAAACCCAAGCCAAAAATAGATCACTTGAGAAAGGCTATCAGCCGAAACAGCTGTAGTGATAATAGTTAAAATAAATTTTGTGGAAGTTTGAAAACAAAGTTTTCAGTGTTTTATTGTTACATATTCTAATATTCTTTGGGGCCATTCAGTATATTTTATATTCAACAAATATAAAAGGAAATTAAAAAAAAATGTCTGTATCCAGTCTCTCATATTTTGTGTAAAGTTCTTAACTTGAAGGTGCCACCCACTTGAATCGGCTGGCAATACATACAAGACGTTGGAATCCTGTGTAGTCAACTCCTAAATACACGGGAGGCTCCAATTAGCTGAGGGAAAATGTATGCTTGGATTGACTCGAGACCCCCAACGGGATATCATCAGAAATAGACTTGATAAACTTTGGAATCAACTTTGACTTGACTTAAATCAGCTTATGATTTACATTTGGACTTATTCACTTAGAATACAATATAATTAGAACCCTAATTATATAAAGAAAAAAACACAAAATAAAATAGCCGAAGAAACAGAAGATAGAAATATAAAGAAATACAAAAGGTATAAAAAATATCTTACCCTTTGACAGGGGTCTTCAAAACACGCATAATCGAACTTGATTACACACTGTCTTGGTAGAAGATTAATTTAGATCGAAAAATACTCCTTGTTATAGAGAAAATATTTAAATGGGGGATACTGTTATTTTAATGTGAAGTCTAAATAGAGATTCATAATACAATCATAAAACTGAGGAAACACAAGTTTATTAAGTTAAGCGAAGATTAGATAAAATATAGAAACCATTATTTTGACACTTGTTCGAAACATGAACTCTTTTTTCAATCTCCTCCCCTATATTTCGATCTAGCTTAATTTCACCTCGTATTAACTCATTTTTAGATCTTCGTCTTAAAGAGTCTCCATGGATGTTATAACTTTGTTATTCTTAGCTTTGGTAACATCCGAAATCTCTAAACCGTATAGTATAACGTTTTGTACAATATTTCTACAGATATTTTTTTGTTTCTTTTTTCTTTGTCTATTAGGTCTATAATGATTAAACATTAATGGGAAAAACCCCGTAATTGGCTGTATACCATCGTTTAAAAAAAACACAGAAGTTAAAACACTTCACAATTGTGTATTTTGGTATAAAAACATATAAGTACTTAAAAATAAAAAAATAAAAAAGTTTTTAAGTACTTGTATGTTTTTATACCAAAATACACAATTGTGAAGTGTTTTAACTTCTGTGTTTTTTTTATAATGATTAAAGTTTCTTTATTTTTTTGAACTCCTTTTTCTGCGACGATTTTTAATGTAATCAAATTATGTATTTCCTGCTCGATCAAATTTTTTTCCTTTGTTAGGTATGGGAAAGGTGTAGCACTGTCTCTATACTTCTAAAACTATTTGCTCATTTAAACACCTTCCAAATAATCTGCTAAACATTTGGAAAAATTTCAATAAACCATGGTTAATTTGCTCTGGATATATTCTAACTGAGGAATAAAGTTTTTTATATTTCATACCCTTAACTGCATTTCACATATATTGTCTATTTCTAGCTATATCCTTGATTCAGCATCTGTTTGTTCTTTATTAGCAGAATCTTTTTTCGTTTTTTTTTCGCAGCAAATTCTCAAAGGACTTTATCCATGTTTCGTCAGATACCATACTTATTTTACCTATTTTTTTAATTATATGTTTTTTTATTTCGACGGACATAGAATCAGTCCAAAGATACCAACATCATAATGAAGCATGCTTCTCTTAACATAAATAAGACTGCCAAACAGAAGATTTCAAAGTTTATCTTCAACTGAAAATTGCATTGCAGCATTAGTATGTATATTATTGGAAAGAACTGCATCACACGAACTGCTAATTCATAGCTTCAAGAGTATTTTAGCTTGTAAAATGTTTATTGATGAATATTATAAGGAAAAGCAGTCATATTTGATAATAACCAATTTATAGCCCTACCAGATACTATCTCACTTTTACTGCTCGTAGACAGAGTAACCAATTTGTTACAGCTTTGTAATAATTTACACCATTACTAACGATAATTTGTTACGACCGTTCCCATATAATATCCTTGTTTATGGAGGATGTGTTTTTCATACAAGACTGTAAGACAAATTTACTTGTTTGCTTGTTATTGTAATGAAATCAAGTAAAAGTATCTTTTAACAACCAGTCCACGTACTTCTTTGTTGCATAAAGAAATATGCGACCATGTTATTTGCTTCCGTTACAGGAAGATGTATTTAAGGTTTATAAAGGTATAATTGCGTCTGGTCACTGAAGATAAATCTCTCCACAGTACTTCGTTATTTCACAAGTATTACAATTATCTGAATGCATACAAATATAAAATAGTATAACTAAGTTTTAAATATATATATATATATATATAAATGCAACACGAAGAAAGAAATTGACCCTAAAGGATAGCATACTCGTAGGAAATATAACAATAATTTTAATTTAACTACTGTTTTAGTTTAGCTATACGTAGATGTTTTTCATTGGCCTTTTCAATTAATTTTACGAGACTTGTTCAATCGAAAGCAATCATTGGTTCAGAAAAAATTATTGGCAAATATATCTACAAATAGTTACCAATATAATTAAGGCACATATCCCATTTTTTCATCAACCGATGTATACCCTGCTTAAAGAATTTTTTTGGCTGTTCCCCGAATAATTCTTTTATGACATTTTGTACATCTTCATCTGCCTGAAAACGATTACCTTTTAACGCTTTTTTCAGTGGTTCAAAGATAAAAAAAATCACAAGGAGGTAAATCGGGACTGTAAGGTGTATGTTTTAATAACCTCAATTTCATTCGTTGTAGATTTTGTGTCATTACTTTGGTAACATGAAGCCGAGCATTGTCATGTAGAAGGATGATACCACGTGAAAGCCTCCTTGGACGTTTTCATATTATACAGCTTTACGTGTATATGCAATCTAGGTTGTGTAAACTTAATGAAAAAGGCTTCGTGATCGAAACAGTATAAAAAATTAAACTTCTTTGGGGCATTCGCAAGTAGTACTTAACTAGTAATTAACAAAAAACTAGAAAGAAAAAGAATACATGAAAAAAGATACAAATGGACATCTGAAGAAATCAAAAATAGTGAATTTAATAAAAAGATAGTGCATGCATTAAATCAAGTTAGTATGCAGCAGATAAACTCCAATGATATTGATGATTTGAATAGCCTTATTACCGAAACAGTGAATAAAAGCCTTCTGCAACTGAAAAAACCGAAAACAACATGCAATGAATTAGACAAAGAAATATTACAACAAATAGAAAGAAGGAAGATCTTAAATAAATCTAACAAAAGGGGAACCGACGAATATAGAGAACTTAATAGGCAGATTAGAAAAGGAATCAGACAACAAAAAAGAAAAGAAAACGAAAAATTAATAACAACAACTATTGAAAAAAATAAGAGTATGAAATGTCTCAGACCGACACTAGGACGACGTCAAATGATATCATGGAAAAGACGAAAATGAAATCACAAGTAGAGAAAACATACTGACACGAATAGAAGAATTTTACACAGAACTTTACAGATCACATCAACAAGATGATGAGATGAGACCAGCACGGAAATTAATAAAAAATGTTGGATCAGAAATAATGCCAAAAGTAACAATTTCAGAGGTAACTACAGCATTGGAAAACATGAAGAAAAATAAAGCTGCAGGAGAAGATAGTATTACCACAGCTATGATATTAGAAGGAGGTAAGGAACTAATTGCAATTGTAACTAAGCTTGTGGACAGTTGTTTACATCAGGGCAAAGTCCCTAAGAGCTGGAACAACTCTAAAGTAATCTTATTGCACAAGAAAGGTGATAGTCGAAAATTGGAAAACTACAGACCCATCAGCCTACTGTCACACCTGTTTAAAATACTCACCAAAGTCATAACTACTCGACTAACAAGGAAATTAGTCGAATACCAACCATATGAACAGGCAGGTTTTAGAAAAGGCTTTTCAACTTCCAATCACCTGTTAACCACAAAAATATTAATAGAAAAATGTAACGAATACAAGTTTCCAGTTTTCCTTGCATTTGTAGACTACGAAAAAGCTTTCGATACCATAGAACACACGGCCGTAATAAACGCAATGCAAAATTGTAGAATAGACAGCAGATATATTAACTTAATAAAAGAAACTATGAACCAAGCTACAGCTACATACTACCTAAATGAAAATGAACACACGAACCCTGTACCATTAAACAGGGGAGTCAAACAGGGAGATACTTTATCACCCAAACTGTTCACCTTAGTTTTGGAGGACGTTTTTAAAAACCTAAATTGGAAATATAAGGGAATAAACATCAATGGCCGCTACCTCAGTAATCTACGATTTGCAGATGACATAATCCTGATAGCTACTGACCTACAAGAAATGCAAACTATGCTTGTAGAACTTCATACCGAATCTTCTAAAATAGGACTGAAAATGAATTTAAACAAAACAAAAGTCATGCACTCCGAAGACACCGTGACAATAATAAACGATAAAGTTATAGAAAAAGTTGAAGAATATATATACTTGGGACAAAAAATAATCCTAAATAGGGAAATTCAGACTGAAGAAATAAAAAGAAGAAGAAAGTTAGCTTGAGCAGCATTCGGTAAACTGAACTATATACTCAGAAATCAACAAATTCAATTACATCTTAGATCTAAAGTTTTTGATGCATGCATTATTCCGATATTAACTTATGCGGCACAAACATGGACAATCACAAAAAATAATATGAATATACTTAGAGTCACTCAACACGCGATGGAAAGAGCACTGCTAGGTATATCACTTAAGGACAAGAAAACAAACACATGGATAAGACAGAAAACCAAAGTCACCGATGTGGTGCAAAAAGCATTAAACCTGAAATGGGAATACGCTGGACATGTAGCTAGGAGCGATCTAAACAAATGGCACAGATCAATTTTAACCTGGAGACCATACCAACACAAAAGACCCAGAGGCAGACCTCCTATGAGATGGACAGATGATCTGAAAAGGACTGCCGGGAAAAATTGGCTACAAGCAGCGTACAATAAAAAACAATGGAAAGGAAGACTTGAAGAGGCTTATGTTCAGATGTGGACGTGAATGGCTAGACGAAGAAGAAGAAGAAGGGGCATTCGCAAGTTCTTCTTGTCCTCTGACAAACAGCGAAGAATCCACTGTGAATTTTGCTATAACCTAGTTTGTGTCTGATGCTATTGAAAAATTATATACACATTAACATTTTCTGAAATTGCTTATCTGTAACCGTACAAAAATACAAATGATAGGAGCTGAAACGATGAAAACGATGAACTATATAGGTACATTAATAAAATCTTATTTTCCTTGCATGTAAGACAAACATAATTAAAATTTATTTAAGTGACACAAAAACTTATCTAATATTAAAATACTACTATTTCAATACCATTTGATACAAATATTTCCCGTCTCAAGTCTTATTCTTTTTCTTTTGAATGTATATAATTTCATATCATGGCTGGATTAATATTCTTAGCATCTTAATATTCTATAAAGAAGTAGAAATAGCTGCTTCGATGGTGTTCTCTGTTGATTCGATTTGGTTTAATAAAGCCTATTCAAAATATACAACTATAAGAAATTAAGTTATCAACGAGAAAAAAGTTAAGTCATTCTCTGACTTGTGTTTGATTCAGAAATCGTAAAAGCATTATTAATATTATACAGAGTGAGCCATTGAAAGCTGTCCATCCTAATGTTTGACAATATTCATTATTATTTATGCTTTTTCTTTCCATATGAATTAAATTTTTGTGAAAACGTACAAATTTTCTGTAATACACCTTTTGAAAATCAAATGGGGCTATATTTAGATAATATGTCATATTTTTCCATGACGTCAAAAACTAAATTGAAACAAATTTTTCAAAAACTTTGTGAGTAGTAATTTGGACCTTAGGTAGGGTTTCTTCTTCTTCTTCTAGTTCCACGACCGTTATGGATCGTTGGATATCATGTTGGCTACCATATTCGCTATCGTGACTTTATTGACAGCAGCTCTAAATAACGATGTAGTTGATTTTCCATACCATTGCCTTAGATTTCAGGAGATGCCCTATATTAGGTAGGGTTTAACAGTGTTAAAAAATAATATAGGTATTTTTGGATAAACATTGCTTAAAATAAAATCTTGCAGGCGAAGAATACATCGACCAAATAACGCTAAGGTTATGGAAGATAAGGACGAAAGGAAGAAACATTAATATAATTTTCGATGGAACGACGTCTAGATGTTTTTCCTAAATTTCAAAGACAATTGGAAGGTCCATATGAAATTAAAAGAGGATGATGTGGTATGCCTAAATAAGAAACTGCCAAAATGCAAACCAAAAGATATCCACATAAATTGTCTGGCATCTTATGATGACTTAAACGATTAATAAAGAATCAAGAATTCTTCGATATAAAAAAACCTGCCAAACGAGCTTTAATAACTTTACGTCAACTTATGCAATTATACGAACGACCACATTAGGTGTGACCATGTAAGTACACAAAGGTCTCAACCGTTCCGGAAGATATCACTATAGAAATCCACAAGGAAAACAATTCCTGTAGCTGGCTGTATACCACGTATCACAAAAAAGAGGTTAGTCTTCGTAAGTGGGTATATTTATTTAAAAAACCCCTTAAAAGGGCTACATCAAAAAAACAAACGTTTTCGGACTAAACAGTCCATCATCAGGTTTAAAATTGCCTAAAATAAGTATAAACCATTTAGTTAAAACAAACGTGGTTAAGAAATTTTGACGATGGTTAAAAAGCAAAAATGGCTATACTTACTACGTTAAAATGCCTGAGCCCCATGTATTTTGGTGGCTGGTGTTTTTTTTTATATCACTATAGCTCATTGTGCGGTCTAATACTCAAGGAATTGCAAATTCCACTAACGAATTAGGCTTAGCCTAATCCGCTAAGATTAGGAGTGGCTGATGCTGTAGAGAGAATAGCATAGCAACACTGAAGTGGAACTGGGTAGGTTACGTGGCTCGAATGACAGATAATAGATGAACAAAGCGGATACTGGACTGACGATGTATAACTTTGCCATAGGAATTGGATGCAAGAGGCAGATGATCGAAACAGATGGAAAGTTGTGAGGGAGAATATATGTCCAGCAGTTAACAAGATAAGATTGAATGATGAGTATTGTTCCTTTTCCTTTTTTTACCTTTTGATATTTAGGTTTATTTAGAGTAGGTTTGCATTCGTTTTACTGAAATAAGTTGTCTAAGTACTTTTCGTAGAGTATTATGCGAATTAATTGAATCATTGGAGATTTTTAAATATTCTGCTCTGCCTTTTATTTGAGGGTGTTTTAGGACACTTTCCACTATGTTTTTATTGTTTTGTACCATTTTGTACCAAATCGCAAGAATATGTCAAGTGAATCCGAGGGTAGTAAGCAGGATTTTAAAGCGTAAACGAGAAACGGGTCAAAAGATGTGGAAGGGTTAGGAAAATGCGGAAGAAAGAAAAACAACACCAGCAGATGAAAGATTTTTACTTTGAAAGAGCAAATTGGACCCAAGAAAAACAAGCCAAGATTTACAAGATCTAGTAGCATTAGGTGTAATGATTCATGACTCAACTGTTCGGAAAAGAGTTTTTGAGGATGGTAGAAGGGCAATGCGCCCACAGAAAAAACAGCTTCTAACTGAACGAATGAACAAATAAAGGCTATTACGGGCCAAAAATACTCTAATTGGACAGGAGTAAAGTCTTATTTACAGATGAAACTCACTTTATAGTTCAGGAACAGTGGTCGAAATTCGTTAGGAAGTCTGATAATGAAAACCTTACATCACCTCAAATATTGAGCAAACCGTAACACATCCAGTCAAAAAAATGTTTTGGGGATGTTTTTCATACATGGGGGTTAGATTTTTGGTAGCAATTGAAGGCATGATGAACAGCCAAAAATTAAAATCTATGTTGGAACAGCGTTTGGACACAGAAATCCAAAAATGTTATCCCCAAGGAGGAGCGATCCTTCAGCACGACTCTGTTCCCTGTCATAGGTCAAAGCAAATGATGGATTTTTTTTAAAATAAGAAGATTAATGTTTTAGATTGGCCCAATAATTCGCCAGACCTCAACCCCATTGAAAATTTATGGGCCGTTTGCAAAGCTAGACTGCGTAAAATTGACTGTACTACAAAAATAAAAATTATAGAAGTGGTCATTCAGGTTTGGTTTCGAGATAAAAGGATATCTGGGAACTGTCAGAAGTTTGTAGAATCTATGCCAAAACGGGTCAAAGCAGTAATTTTGCCAAAGGGGGCATATTTCCTACTAAATGATGTAAGCTTACCTTTATGCTTTTGTCAAAATATAATTTTTTTTCTAAATAAAATGTTTTTCATTAAAACAACCTATGATTCCATTAATTGGTACAGTACTGTAGATTGTCGTTTTGTAAGTAATCTTAAATTTTAGCGGTAAAGTCCTTGGTGATCCAATTATTTTGTTAGTTTGATAAGTTGGAGTTAACCTAGAGGCTCAGGATTAAAGTAACTTGTGCCTGGGTTTTCATGCTGCCCTTTGTATTTGCAAACATTTCACTTACGCTCATGCCTAGGAGCCAAAAGTTCTGTCCGCACCAAGAACGTGTAGATTTAGTTACATCGTGGATAAGTTTACATCGTCATTTGTTTTGTTTAATTTTATGGACGTCATAAAATTAAAAAATTGAGTTTTATCTTTAATGTAACACTTTATTGTCATCACTCGTTTCAACACATTAACTGTGAATACCGGAAAATCATGATCATAAAAGAAAACATCAAAAGAATCGTCTATATTCTATGTTGAAACAAAGTAGCACCGTCAAGTAACAACATAATTGTGGAATTTATCGAAGTAGTGATTAAAATATCGAACCTCAAATCACATGTTTATGGTTTTTAATTTCCGTTATTTCTGTGCACCTGCATCTTCCACTATTCGACTAGCTTCGTATCATTATTCAATTTATTTTATTTGATTGCTGCGATTTATACACTCGCTAGATTCTTTAACATGACAACCTGGTAGTATAAACTATTATCTTTTCATTGCTTGATGCTCTTCCTATCTAACAGGGTTCTTCAATATTTTATGCAGTGCAAATGCGGTGATCTGAACGAGATACTTTATTGAAGTATGGTTATTTGATTTATTGGCGTCGATGGAAAAATATTGCGATTCTCTTGAACGGTGGTATACAAAATATATTTCTAGATACCGTTATTGCAATTTTCTTGTGAATAACTTTAAACCTACGATGAGTTTTTAATTACAGACGTTTATACACGTTAGTACCAAATAAAACATTTTGTTGTATATTACTTCTGCAAAACGTTGTGAGAAAATAGAATAAGTAAACCTTTAATGTCTTAATAGAGATGTACTTGTCATTAATGAGCATTGATAAATTATATTTAGTGTATAACTGTACTATTGTCTTTACAAATTGTGCCGCCAAGTTTATGTTCTTCGATAAATCATAAATTATTATAAGCAAGCAAATTGCATAGCAAATTATTTTAAGTTGCTATTTATTATATTTTATACAATAAATCATTATGTATTGAATTAAAGTATTATTTTGCCAAAACAAAGAAAATCTTTTGTATAGACTCAACCTACATGAGCCTACTCCAAAAAAATTGGAGCAGGAATTGCAATTTTTAGAATATTCTTATTCGTTGGAAAAATTCTGATGTTAGTGCGGGTATCGAATCTGGGTCTTCCGGTTTGATACGCATGTATTTTATTTCTCGGGAATGGTTCCAATGTCCATTGACGTTCGTACTAAGTTCGTATTTTAATATTACTTATTACATTAAAATTAAGCAGATCGAGGACTGCAAACCTAAGGAGAAACTAAAGGCAAAAATTGCAGACCCTTAATTCTTTGGGTTGACATTAATGCACGAATTGGAAATGAAATAGTTCCAGGAGTAAAACAAAAATTTAATGAAAACCAGGTCAACGCAAAATGGAGAACTTATGGCTAATCTCTGTGCTTTTAACGAACTGAGAATCAATAACTCGAGTATAACTCCAGTATAAATATACATTTCAAAACTCGAGGGGCAACAAATCTATGATTGATTTTATAGTCACTAATGGAAAAATCTACACAAACACAATGTAAACACAAACTAGTACTAGCAAAAATAAGAATCAAAATAATACCAAAACATTTTCTACAGGAAATCACCGAGAAAAAAATTAATGTAGAGTTATTGTGGAATAACTCTACAAGAGAAATGTACCAAAGGACACTAACACAGAAGATACAGCTGAAACAAATAGACGACATCAAAGATATAAACACGAGCTATGAGAAAATTACAAACAACAGTAAATAAGCAGCAACAGAGGCTCTAGGAAAACACAAAGTCATACTGAAAAGAAACAACAACAATACACCATGGTTCAGAAAAGAAATAGAAGAGAAGCAGTTTACAAAAATGATGAAAAGCGACTTATACGGTACACAAAAACAAATATGGAGATTCATAAGAAATCAACGGTAAGAAATGGCAGAATTGAAGGAATACAATAACATATCAGCAAATGAATGGAAAAGATACCTGACGGAACTGCTTAAAAGAAAGGAAAATAATTATCAACATAATAACGTACCTGAATTGAGACACGAAATAGAAATCAGTTTTCAGGAAGTAGAAATAGCCATAAATTCACTCAAAAATAGAGTCACCAGGACCAGACAGAGCTTCTAAAACACAGAGGAGAAAGTATATAGATATAACAGAACTTACACAAAAGCTAATACTGCACTGCAAGATACCAGACGCATGGAGAAATAGCATAATGATACCAATGTTCAAGAAAGGAGATAAAGAAGACCAACAGTTATAAAGGTATAAATTTACTGAACACCGCACTTAAGCTGGCCACAAAAATCCCAACCAACAAAATCAATAAATTAACAACTTTATCAGATGAACAACAAGGATTCAGATCCGAAAGATTTTACGTAGACGCCGTATTTGTACTAAGACAAATCACAGAAAAGGCCATCAAGTACAAAAAAGCAGTATTGTTTTACAAGAAATGTTTTGTTGACCTGACAAACGCTTTCCATCGCATCGAAGTCGAAGACGTCTTGCACCTACTAAATAAAGAAAACATACTAATCAATATTATACAAACCATCGAAAACATCTACTTCCATAATTGAATACGGACAAAGATAAATGGAAAACTAACACAGTGTTATACCAGTACAAAGCGGAGTCGGACAGGGTGACCTGTTAAGCCCACTTCTCTTTAATTAAATAATGGACGAAATAATACAAGCAGTACGTAAAGGTTATGGTTACAAAATGCGAAACAAAGAATATTAATGTTATATAAATGTTAAAGAATATATATATATATATATATATATATATATATATATATATATATATATTACGTTATTAAACGAGCTCCAAAGATTATCACACATCTTCAATACAACAGCCAAGTAATAAAATACGATAATATCAGCACAAAAAATCAAATGTATGAGAACATCTAAATATTCACTAGGATATAAAATCAAAATTGATGGGAAAATAATAAAGCAGGAAGCAAGGTTTATGATATCTAGGAACATATATGATTAGTTACGGAGATGTTGAAGAAGTACGACAACAAAGCTTAAAAGCAAGTAAAGCGGCGGGATCTGTTAATGACACAATCTAGAAGAACATACACCTAAGACAAGACACAAAAACAAAAATCTATAAAGCAACCTATATGAATATACACGGCGGAGACAATACCTGATACATCTAAAACAAGACGACTACTAGAAGCAACAAAGATGAAAATACTGCCACGAATAGTATTGAAAAGTCTGTTACATTGTGAGAGAAGCGAAAAGATAGAAGACAAAACGAAAACATAAGTAAAACGAACACATTAGTAGAATGGTAGACAAAAGGATAGAACGAATAGCACAAGATAAGTCACCAAATGGACGAAGAAATATTGACAGAGCAAGAAAAAGAGAGTGCGAAAATTTAAACAATTTAGGAGGCTAATATTGAAGAAGAAACAGGCCTTAAAGCCTACATACAAGAAGAAATAAGAAGAAGGCATTAAAATTAAGTACATAAATAATTAATAAAAAATTAAAAGTACATATTTTACAAGCTTCGACGGGTATTTAAAATTGGTTGAACATGTATCGCTCTCGTTATTGGCTGGTAGATTACCAACCTAATCTCTTCGATGGTCTTCTTTGCTTGAACTTGCTAACGTGTTTTCCCTTTACTAAAATAAAATTCTTGTTAGTATGCCTTTATCCATTCTTCTCACAAGACTACCAATGACGTCGTCTAAGTCTTCTGCATTTTATAACCTTTTGTTCCCCCTCAACGTGTCTTCCTTCTTAAGTAATTTTCCCAGTTTTGCCAGCTATACTTATTAATATAATACAGTTTGATTCTATAATAGCATACTTTTGACTTATTTAGTGTTATCTCCCGTTTCTATAATGGCCCAAATGTCTCTCGTCAAATGTAAGCCTCGCACATTTTGACTTTACTGTCCGTTATCATGTCTCAGTTTTTTCAAAAGATCTCTATATCATGACAAAATCGACTCTTTTAAAAAAAAAAATTTAAACTTGAATGTTCACAAGAAGTCCATTCCTAGATATATTTAAACTGTGATATCGGGTCTTACTTTGTTGCTTAAGTACTTCAGGTTTGCTACTGGAGCTCTAGATAAGGCGGTTAGTTTTGCCTAACTCTTTGTAAATTTTCTTCAATTCCAGCAAATTTTTATTTTTCATTCTCCTTTGTATTGCATTATTTATCAACAGTTGCTTTCTTATCATGAATGTGTTGCTTGTGTGAGTCCATTTCAAATAGGTAAAGAAATAATAAATAAGACTTACTCACAATCAATTTAATTTAACTATCAGACGACCGGTTTCGCTTTCTATAATATGCAAAGCATCCTCAGGTCTCGATACAAAGTTAAACAAATGATGCCGGTACTCTATTAATTGATGGATGGTAGAACATGGTTGAAACTACTTTATATTGTTGAATGGAGAACTCAATTCTGCTATTGTAGTTGTTTGACAGTAAACGGGAAGTTCTTGAGGAGATAGATTTGATCCAATGAATTAGAGATATGTGTGAGATTGTTTGTTAAATGTAAGTGATGTAATATGAGACCTGAGGATGCTTTGCATATTATAGAAAGCGAAACCGGTCGTCTGATAGTTAAATTAAATTGATTGTGAGTAAGTCTTATTTATTATTTCTTTACCTAGTTGCTTTCTTATTCTTATACCGTTTAGTACTATGATTCTTTATGGCTGTGCTTTATATATTAGTCGTTTTTTGTTCTATATATTTTTGAATTCTTATTTTGACTATTTTAAATCAGTCGTAAACAGTATTTTTAATATTTTATATTTTTTTCTCATAATTATTCTGAATAAACTTACCGGTCTAAGGCAATCATTTTTTAAGTAAAGAAGTTCTTACCTGCAACAAAAATTATAATTATTTGAATATTATTGAAATATTTTCTAATTTTTAATTTGTAAAAAGGCAATAAAACATGAAACACAACACTATTTTTAATAGAAACATGATAACCTTAAATTTAATAAAAATTGCGTTTATTCTACTACATTGGTCAAATTAATTGGGACAAATAAAAAATTATTTTTTTTAACCTAGATTTCAATTAATATATATAAATAAGTAAACTAAAGAATCTATTTTGTGACGCAAGCAATGTCCTAAAGTAACCCCTCGTGTATTTTATAAAATATTAAAAATTAATTTTTTTTAAGATATGACATAAGGAATAAACGAATTTCGCATGGTCCTTCGAGCCTTTAAACATATGATGTAATAGTTTCTTGGTGAGATTATAATTTATGTTCAAATTTTTCTTCTCGAGGTGTCCAGTTTACGATGAATTCTTCAAACTGTTAACATAATCAAGTTGTATTTGATACATTTTGTAGTTATATATTCTTCTTTTTTTAGTACCCTGTCCGATTATCGAACGTTTGCGATCATATTGGCAATAATAACTTTGTTTACGGCCGCTCTAAATAAATTAGCGGTGGTCTCTTGATACCGTTCTCGGAGATTTCGAGCCAGGATGTTCTTCTTCGGCCTGGGCCCCTCCTTCCGACGATCTTACCTATGTTATGAGGTGTAGAAGGTTATACCTCTCTGGATGTATCATTATATGACCGAAAAACTCAAATTTTTATAGTTTTTGTTATTTCAGTGCTCTTTTTCATTCAATGGAAAATTATTTCATTTCTTATTCGATCAACCCAACTTATCCGCAATACTCGTCGATAAATCCACGTCTCAAAGACCTCCAATTTTTTAATTAATGTCTCTGTAAGGGTATAGCTCTCCATATCATACAGCAATATGGAGAATCTGTAGCAGCTTATTAGTCTGATTTTAAGGATTAACATAATATCTCCATTAATTAAAATTTTCTTTAATTTATAGAAGGGCTCTGGCTTTTTCAATGCGTATTCTCATTTATTTATTTATATCCCAGTTATCGTTAATGTTTGCGCCCAAATAGGTAATATTGTGGACTCGTTCTAACTCTATTCCATTCGCTTTGATGTTCGTTGGTTGTAACTCTGTGTTGCAGATAGCCATAAGTATTGTCTTAGAAGTATTAATGTTTTTTAAGTCTTGCATGTCTTCTTAATTGGAGGCAATAAGTACCGTGTCTTCTGCATATCTGAGATTGTTGACATTAAATCCGTTGATTTTAATACCTGTATCTTCAACTAAGGCTTTTTCGAAAAGTACTTCTATATAAGTAATAAAATTAACGAAATTTAGAAAATTATTTATAAAACAATAAGTTTTTCCTTCATAAAAAGTTTACCTGTCGATTGAACCTGGTAAAATATAAATACCTAAAACACCAAAAGAGACAGATAAAAAAGACAGAGAATCGAGAGTGTATATAGTTCCTTTAGTGTCCGTACGAAACATACCTCGTGGAATGCGAACACGTACATTGAACAGGTTGCTTACAGGTCCTTTCAATACACACTCGAGCTCGCTATCAGCGCGAACCAGTCCAACGGACTTTATATTCAATGCCAATTGTTTATATCACTAATTCATACGGTGACGAAATATTAAAGAATATAAATCCATTCATAAAAGTCAAATTACACCACAAGCCAGTTCCAATGGTTGAGTAATTTCGATGATGTTAAGAAGATTAAGTTTATTCATGTTATAAAAAGATACTGGGAATTTTAATGGTTTTAAAAATAAGTGTACTTAGAGATCTTTTAGAATTTATTAAAAATAAATGCAATAAGGCTAATTAGAGGCAGCTTTATGTAAGACAAAAAAATGTATGATATACATATTTTTTCTGGATATTTTCCCTGTTATTAAATAGTCTAAAAACGCTTATTTTTAACTAAATATGAAGGAAAGACTTTATTTAATAATAATTTAAAATATTTTTTTCGAGGTTTGTAAGTAGTAGTTTGGAAATATTTGTTCCTAATCCTTTGTATGCGACTTCTCAAGTCGTTATCAAAGACGATACGGGTTCTACTTTGTTTTAAATTTTGCATATTTTATACTGTATAAAGGTATGTATAAACATTATCCAAGTCTATGCTTCCACTGCATACAAAGAGGAGGAAGAAGCAATTTAGTTCTATCAGAACATCAACAGTATTATACAGAAAATTGCTCGACAGGAAGTTCTCATCATTATGACCGATTTTAATGCCAAGATTGGAGCTGGAGATAAAACACAGTACATTGGAGCACATGGACTTGGAGTCAGAAACGAGAGAGGAGACCTCCTAGAAAAATTCGCAGAAAACTCAGAACCATCACCAACACATTCTTCTAATTACCACCTCGCAAGCTGTACACGTGGAAACCCACTCAAGACAAACCCGGAAGAATTATTAGGAATCAAATAGACTACATTTTAGTAAATAAAAGATTCCGAAACAGCTTTACATCTGTTAAGACTTATTCTGGAGCAGACTTGGAGACAGACCACGTTCCACTGGTGGAGGTATTTCAAGTCAAACTCAAAACAGTACAGAAAAGAAAAGCACAATCATACGACCTACGCATGCTGAAAGACCTTGATACGAAGATAAGAGTCCAAGCCACGTTAAACGAGCAAGTGACTGCAATTAGAGACGAATCGAACGAAGAACAAACGTTCAAACAAATTACAGAAATAGTACAAAATGTAAAGGATAAACACTTAAAGACAGATAGATTAAAAAAGAAAAAATCATGGATGACAGATGAGATCCTGAAACTAATGGACGAGAGAAGAGAAGCCAAAAATAACACAGACAAATATAAAACCATAAATATATTAATAAAAACGAAAATCAGAGAAGCGAAAGAAAAAAAGCAAGGAAAAAATGCGAAGAAATTGAAACTCTGCCTTAAAAGTACGATAGTCACAATGTACATAGGAAAGTTAAAGAACTCAAAGGACGACTAAGACGAAAGTAGAAAGGAAATATAACTGATTCTGACGAAAACATTTTCTTGGACAAACAGAGTAAAATAAGAACGTGGAAAGATTATCTAGAAAAACTCTTTGAAGACCAAAGAGATAACACCTTTGAGCTAGAAGAAGAGGTAAAAGATGGACAAAGAATATTACAGCAGGAAGTTTACTCTTGCATGTATTCTTCTTATTGTATTCAGGTATGACTGCAAAGCGGCAGGCCCTAATAATATATACAAGCAGAACTACTCAAGCTAATGGAGAACGAATCAATAGCAATAATCGCAAAGATATTCTAAAACAAATAGGTAAAGAAATAATAAATAAGACTTAAAATCAATTTAATTTAACTATCAGACGACCGGTTTCGCAGGTTACATATTAGGGTGTTGTCTAATAACGATAAACAAAGTAGGTGTTGTAAATTACAATAATTATGCTAATATTACATGTCTGTGGTTTTATTTAAAGGAATATCTGTTCATATGACACCGAAAATTGAAATAAGAATAAATTTACCTTATACCGGTTTAAATAGACGATCATTCTACCTGTTCGTATAACAATTTCCGGTTCCAACTGTCAGATATTAGAACTACCAACTAATTATTGAAGGCTTTATAATTCAGTCAATTTCTTGAGCCCATAAATTAATTACCATCAATAATTATCCATTTGTTACTTTGGTTACATATTAGTATATTAGATATTAATATATCAGAATTTGAAATAAATATCTTAAATAATTAAAAAATACCCTGATAGATAACTTACACCTACAACAATTTCAAATAAAAATAAAAAACTTTGTAAACTTATTATACATTTGATTATAAAATGTACATGTTCAGTTGCCAAAGAATTACTTTAATTTGTTCAGTAATTTGGACATTAGACTGAGTTAGTTATATTGTAGGATGTATTTCAATTATCCATATTGTTACATTAAATTTGATTAATTAAAGATTGTTAAAATATGCCAATATTAAACACATCAATTTACTTTGGATATCTAAATTGAAACAATTTTATAGACATTCATTAATAACAGCATATTTCATAAAACTAGATAACTTAACTTACAGTATTGAGAAACAGAAGAAGAACTGTCACATGCTAACCTACATCTGTCAAATTTACCACTAAAATCTAATAGATAAAACATAAAAAAACTCATTGTGCCCAAGACTGCGATGTAGTGCATTAAAGCCCTTCCCCCCTTTTTAAATTCAATGTTTGTTTCGTCCATTCTAAGTGTTTTCTGTTTTAGTGTGTTTAAATTGTCCTTAATTGTTTGTATTTTAATATTTTATTTACTTGACTTTCCATTACTCATTGCCAATAGGACTTTATCAAAGTAATTTGATAACTACAAGTTGGAAAATAATTGCACACCCACACAATTGTTACATCTAAACTTATTCATTGTCATAAAACTGTCACCTTCATAAAACAATTACTCAATAAATAACACACATTTCAAAAATATATCTCTCGAATAAGTATAAATAGCTTTTAACAACACAATAGTATATTACATCACTTTCATTTAACAAACAATCTCACACATATCTCTTCTGCATTGGATCAAATCTATCTCCTCAAGAACTTCCCGTTTACTGTCAAACAACTGCAGTGATAGAATTGAGTTCTCCATTCAACAATATAAAGTAGTTTCAACCATGTTCTACCATCCATCTATTAATAGAGTACCGGTATGTAAGTAATGTTTATTTTATTTATTTATTTGCTCATTTATTAATTTATTACAATCGAAGAGACTATTTTATAACAATTTGTGGGCCTTACCTTGTCTGTTTAAACTTTTAAAACTTTTATACCTTTTATTCAACTTACTCATTTAAATAAAACCACAGACATGTAATATTGGCATAATTATTGTAATTTACAACACCTACTTTGTTTATCGTTATTAGACAACACCCTAATATGGGTTTTTATTATTTCAGCATTTGTTTAACTTTGTATCGAGACCTGAGGATGCTTTGCATATTGTACAAAGCGAAACCGGTCGTCTGATAGTTAAATTAAATTGATTGTGAGTAAGTCTTATTTATTATTTCTTTACCTATTTGAAATGGACTCACACAAGCAACACATTCATGATATTCTAAAACATATACAACTCTGGAGAAATACCAAAAAAATGGCTGAAATCTGAGTTTATTACACTTCCAAAAAAACCAGGAGCCAAAAATGCGAAGATTACCGTACCATAAGTCTCATGAGTCTTCTTCTAAAATTTTTTCCAAAGATAATTCATAAGAGAATCTACAAGCTCTGTGAAAGTCAAATTTCATCCAACCAGTTCGGGTTTACAAGTGCTGTTGGTATTAGAGAGGCTTTGTTCTCAGTACAAGTCTTATTCCAGAGATGCAGAGACGTCAACTGCGACGTATACGCATGTCTGGTTCATTACGAGAAAGCGTTTGATCGAGCACTGCACGCCAAGATGATGCAAATACTAAAAGAAGCAGAAATTAACAACCAAGATCTGAAAATTAGAAAATTAGAAATCTTTACTGGAATCACACAGCAAATCTCAGAGTTGAAGGTGACTATGTGAAAATCATGCGTGGAGTGAAACAAGACAGTATTTTGTTTCCTCCAATCTTTAATCTGTACTCTACAGGTCTTCTACTAAATGGTTACAGGATAAACAACATCAGATATGCAGATGACACCAAAGGTATTAATCTGTCAATGAACCAGCAGAATTGCTCAGAAAGAGGAAGAAGTATATTTTAACGTTTCGATTTTCACCTAGCAAATCGGTTTTAAAATACAAAAAATTTATAGTTGACATTTTTCTAAATAGTCTAGAGACATACAGGGTTAATGATATGAAAACAAGAAAAATGGCTTGGTACAGTAAGGCTACAAAATATTCCTAACAAATATTTCCAAAAAACTAAAAATTGGGTTAACTCTTCAAAAAAATAATCCCTTGTAAATTTTGAATATGCAGAAACTAACTACACAGTCAGTTATACTTTTCATTTGGATCAAAGTTTAGAAGAGGTCATATTCAAACTAGTATTAGGAATTAAAGCGTCAATCAAATGTACGGTGAAGAAGCAGAGGGATTTAACAAATTTTTGTCATAGTGATAGGATTATTATATTCTTTCTTATAAAATTGTCTAAGATCATGATAGTGGATAGACTACACATCATCCACACATAACCACAATTGACCGGTTCGAGGTTGTGAGCTCATACTTATATCTGGGATCATTAATCACAAACACAGGGTCATTACAAGAAGAGATTAAACGTAGATGTGATCTAGCAAAAGTTGCCACAGCAAAAATGACCAAAATATGGAAGGACTGTCAAATTTCAAGAGCAATAAAGATGAGGTTGATCAACTGCTTAATATTCCCAATACTGACCTACCGATGTGAATCTTGGACTCTGAGACAATCGGAGAGAAGAAAGATAGACGCCATTGAAATGGTCTGTTGGAGACGAATGTTACGAATTCCTTAGACCGACCGTAGAACAAATAATTCAATTTTAAGAGAGCTAAAAGTTAGCCAACGACTCTCTCCAACAAAGTAAAGTCCATCTCCAACATTTAAAATATTTTGGGCATGTTATGAAAGCAAACACAGAAAACATGGAAAGACTCATAATACAAAGAAAGGTAGAAGGCCGAAGATCACGAGGAAGATCCCCAACAAGATGGATAGATCAAATTACAGGAATATGCCAAAGACCTATGCATGAATTAAAAGAAATGACCAGAGACAGAGATCTCGGGAGACGGACAATACACGACATCACGTCGACCACTACACTCCCCCTGGGGGGTCAGGATTGAAGAGAGAGAGAGAAAATTGTCTATTGAGGTTATTTGTCTTTTAGGTACTTTTTTAAATTGTGTAATGTAGTAAAGCAGACCAATAAATTTCTTTCATATTTGCAAATTCCAGTGACAACTCTTTTGGACTAGATAAACTTGTTAGGTATTTATCGTTAATCCCCAAGACTTTCTGATTTCTGATTCGTTCCTTTAGACACTTACATTTAAATGTAGAATTTTTTAATGTGTTTAATTTTTATTTTATGTTTTATAGTATACTTATTGAATATTACTGTTGCTACAATTTTATAGCTTCCTGCGTTACATTTTTCTGTATTTTAAATACTAATAGTAATAAAAAATCCATTAAGCGAATATTTCGTGAACTATAAAACTTGTTCGTAAATTTAAGAACCATAACTACTCCAAATATTCATTAGCCCAATCCTTCATCATTCACGTAAAACCGATATTCCCATATTTGGCGCACTAATTTGCTCCCACGTGTTCTTCAAAAATGACAAAATTCTGTTTCAATTAAAGAAGGCTACCTATTTCTATCATTAACGGCTGCATTTATGAGATTATCTGAAAGGTGTAATAAATTATCCAACCTCTCCCATTTTATTGCTATTTCACGCTTTAAAATTATTTTATAACTTATGAGATCTGCATATTATGTCTTTTAGAGAGTTTTATAACCGGATTTTCGAAGACTCACGAAACTAAGCCGGGAAATGACTAATTTAGCATAGTTTAGATTTTCTATCGATTTTTCTGAAATCTTACCTTGAATTAATTACCGCTAGTACTGCTGATACAATAGCTATAAGCATACTACAAGAACCTAATACTACAATTATATAAATCGTAAATCTTTAAAAACTACAAACATTATCATGCTAAACAGCTAAATTTGATAATACACTCTTAATCACAAATTATTTTTTTAGTTTTTCTCCATTTTTTCTTCTTAAAACCGTTTTTTTTTATAATGAATGGTTCAAAACAGTAAAGGCTCTACTAAAATTTGCGATTTAATTGTTTCTATTGAATTTGATCTGCTCGTAATCCTGTGGTTTAGCTTACCACGTTTCAACATTTTCTTTTAACAAAACTTAACGAAAACAACTGCTGTTCATTTACTGCTCTTTTGGTGAGGCCTGTACGACTTTAACATTGTACTCAAAATTTGCCAGGTTCACTATTAGCTATCTTGCCATCTTTTAAAGTGTGCTTCTGGGGAAACACGTTATTTCATTACCAAAATAGAATTGATCACTGATCGTTTCGCAAAAGTCAAGACACTGTACCTGAACATTTTGATGTGTTCTGTAATAATAAATAAATTGCTAATTTAGGGAACGTGGAAATGAAAGGGACGTGTTGTGAAACAGACAGTCGCTGTAACTCCTTTGACAATTTAATCTAAGTTTCACTGCTAACACTGTATTTTTTGCTAGTTTACAGTTTGCTATATATCGGAGGGTCTAATAATTTTATGGCTATAATGTCCTAAGTTCGTACACTTCCGCTTCTGATGATCTAGTGCCTGTTGATTTTAAACCTCTTGCTATTTGGACTTTTCTCTCATTAATTACACGTGTAACTTGTTGGTTACATTGGCGTCTTCCCTGTCTTTTCCATCTACAATATCTATTACATTACAGAGATCTCTTATTCGGTTTTTATTATTATGTCTTTTGGGGCTTTTTCAGTAATTTTAGGGAAATCGATAACATCACCTTTTTTTTCTGGCCTTGGATCGGATGTTCTGCTGTTAAGCTACTTTATTCACCTACGGGCAGCAGCGGTAGAGTTTTTTTATTACTTAAGTGTCTAATATTTCATACAAAGAGAATAACTGGTAGGTACAAGAGTAAAGAACGGGCGCACAGAAATAATAGGTATTACGAAGTAGTAAAAGCAGCATTTTAATAAAATGTTTATCATTAAATTTAAATAATATATAATACCGATCAAAGGCCTATTTGTGTAGAGACCAGAAGCGTAAATTTTTATTGCTTCACTTTTTAAATCCAACAACAAGTAATAATTTAGCCCAAAGAGACTTCTAACACTACAACTTACTATATTACAACAAATTGTTTACATGATTTAAAACGTATTTAAAAGAAAATACATTCGACAATGCCCGTAAATTCTTTTAAGAAAACAAGGAAATCCACCGGAATAAAATTAACTTGACGTACACAAAACAAATTTCTTAACATCTCACTTCGTTATTTCGACGTAAGATTTTTATCAGCACAAGTTATAAACGGTTGACTTATTTGACAACTAGTTCTATGACTTGAATAATTTATGAAAAATAGGAAACGTGAGACTATTAGTAATGGAATAGCTTGAGTTTGAAAACATGCAAAAAATACATCTAATCCATGTGAATTTTTGCAGAACATGTACAATTAGTTCATGAAGTCATGCTCGTAATAATATATTATGGTAAAATGTATAAAATGAAAAATAAATCATCCTTAGTTTATTTTGATTGGTGAAGACTAAACTGCAATCGCTACAGAAAAACTTGTAAGAGATTCAGTATAAAAAGTGCTGCGGGAGATTTGACGCCATCAGATTCTTTTTTGTGGTGATTTGTTCACCAAGTGTTAGGTCTATGCGAATAAGCCACAAGTCACAAGGTCCACCAAGCCAAGATAATCCATGACTTAGGCTAAATTTGGGAATGATTCATGAGCCAGAGTTGTGAAAAATTGAATATTTCGCATGCTCTTCACCCAGCGAAGTCACGACCGATATTTAGACGATGGTATATTCCATACGTAATGGCATTTAGAGGTCCATGTCTCAGGTTTCAGGAATAGCCGCCTTGAGAATTTAAAGCTCGACGTTTCGACACCCAATTTGGAGCCATTATCAAGAAGGATATGATTCCCTTCTCGTTCGAGGTCTCAATCTGCCTACTCCCCTCACTCGTGACGTACCAGTATCTTCTTCTCCAGAAATACGAGAACCGTCAAATGGCACTAAGGTCTCAATCTGTCTAATCTTCTGTGTCAAGTGAAGACCAGTCTTATCCTGTGTAGCTTTTATACTCTCAGTATACGCGGGAACGGTATGCGCGGAAACAATCTGAGTGATATCGATTGGCAAAAGACGTAAAAGATCAAATCACCCATGAAGACCTTGGTGTCTACGAAATACCTTGTTCCAGTTGCCCACGAACATACACAGGACAGATAAACCGACGAATCCATAACGATATGTTCGTATTTACGAATATTCTATATCTGCAAATCATTTCGATACCACTTCAGCGTTAGCCCAGCATCATGTTGCGACAGGTCACAAAATAGATTTCGAAAAAGCAAAAACCATCGCTCCTATCCGCTCCTTAAAATCGAGAATTATTTGTGAAGCTATCGAAATTGAAAAACACCACAACAGCTTGAAAACGCGCTAAAAGACTGCCGGCAACATGGCGACCGCTGCTTCAGTGACTCCCCACAGCAACCCATCCCGCTCAGATCGTTTCCGCGCATACTGAGAGTATAAAAGCAACTACAAAGGATAAGACCGGTAGACGTAGACCTTCGAATATCATTTTTTTATTGCTGTTTTAGTTATATCAAGGTCTCAATACTTATTTATATCTTTTGGACAGTAATTCTCTAGTTGATTCTTAATAAAGAAAAAATAAATAAATAAAATTTAAAAGAAAATAGTGTTATTTAGACACAAGTTGAAAATATGTACTGCTTTATCCATTTAACATACGATATATCTAGAATGACCCAGATAAATCAAGAAATTATAAATCTTCTTTGCCTTCTATCCATCGAATTTGGATAAAACGTAAAGTATCAGGGTAAAACTATTTTTATCCAATTTCAATTTATTGGAATACTATTAATTTGAATAGTATTTCAAAATTATATCGGAGAATTCAATGCTTAGTCACAACCGAAACCCTAAAAGGATGTCTTGTTGCAACATTCTGATCTGTCATAGCTGTTCGTGGTGTTATTTCTATATCACTAACTAATCTTCTATCTATAGTGCATCCAAAATATTTGAACTTGTCAAATATTTCAAAAGATTTACTATATAACTCATGAATTCGACTGTTACTTGATGGAAATTCATTTTATCTAACAATAAAACACTGAAAACTTTTGTTTTTTTCAAAAACAAAAAAATAGCAAAATTTATTATAATTTATTAGCAACACAGCTGTTTCGACAACGTGCCTTTTTCGAGTGATCTATTTTTAGTATGCGTTTACACTTTATACATTTAATACATTTATATATACGTATTCTGAAAGGATATTCTATTTTTAGACTGTCCGAATATGAAATAAAGAGACCTCCGCCAGTGAAAGAATTGCAAGCTATACTGCAGGATGATTCTGATTTAGAAGAAGCGGATGAGATAGATGCATTAGATTTGTTATCAGATGAAGAGGATTTGTATGATAATTTTCTTATAGAGGAAGGAGCTTAGACGAATATTGCTGGAACCTTCGAGATTCGCGCAAGGTCTCGAGATCAGGCTAATACGTCCACAGAATTCATATTGAAACCATCTACAAGTAGAGAAAAGAAAAGTAAGTTCCCAACGAAAACATAAACCGACGCAATATAAACATGGCTGGTCTAAATCGTCAGAAAACTATTCCTCTTCTACGAAAGAAAATTACTTTATTAAAAAGGAAGAAATAAAGTTGAGATTTGCTGAAAAAACACCATTTGGAATATTCTCTTTATCTTTTGACGAAATTTAGCCAGACGTATGCCCGGGACAACAATAGACATGATTTCAAACTCTCTCGAACTTAACTGAATAAGTTAAGAAGGGGAGAACTGTTTGTCTCAAGTTGATTATGTCTGTATTTTTTAATTTGTAAATTTGCATGGATTCTAATAATGATAGCTTAAGACCTTTATTTTGAATGTGAAAAATTTAAAATTGGTCTTCAATAGAATGAGTATGGTCTATAAGGTTAAATGCGTACGTTTTTCTCTATTACTGAAAGCCTTTTTGTGCTCTGCTATCCATTTGTTAAAAGTTCTGCCAGTTTGGCTGATGTAAGTTTTTGGACAGTCGCCACATTTAAGTTTATATACACCTCTGTGTACGTGCTATATGTTTTGGCTCTTGTTGTTTTTCATATATTTGTTTAAGTTGTTGTTTGTTCACAAGTGTTCTTGTGTTATTCCTTTTTATTTTATGTTTTTCTATTTTTGTTGATATCTGGCCTGTATCGACCAGAAGGTACTGAGTTTTTCTCTGGTGGTGGAAAAACTAATTTCAGGGCTTTCTTATGTAGTTTTTGCTTTAAAATTTTATTTAATGTTTGTTTGTTGTACCAATTGTTTACTGATATTTGTCTAATGATACTCAATTCTATCTCCAAGTACAGTATTGTGCGAATTAATGGAATCACTGTGAATTTTTTTTCATTTTTTCAATATTCACAAGAAAATGTTTTGGGGATGTTTTTCAGACATGGTTGTTGAATCTTTGGTGCCAATTGAAGGCATGATGAACAGCCAAAAGTACAAATATATGTTGGAAAAGTATTTGGACAAACAACTCCAAAAATGTCAACCCCAAGGAGGAGCGATTCTTCAACAGGACTCTGCTCCCTGTCACAAATCAAAAATAAGAATATTATTGTTTTAGATTGGCCCGGTAATTCCCCCGACCTCAACCCCATTGAAAATTTATGGGCCATTTGCAAAGCTAGACTGCGAAAAATCGACTGTACCACTAAAACAAAAATAATAGAAGCGGCCGTTCAGGTTTGGTATCGAGATGAAAGGATATCTGACAACTGCCAGAAACTCATAGAATCTATGCCAAAACGGGTAAAAGCAGTAATTGCTGCCAAAGGGGGACATATTTCCTACTGAATGATGTAAGTTTACCTTTATAGTTTTGTCAAAATATAATTTTTTACTAAATAAACTGTTTTTTCATTAAAACAGCTTATGATTCCATTAATTCGCACAATACTGTAATTTTTTGACATGGAAATTTCTATTAATCTATGTAACAAGCTACGGTAGGCAGCCAATTTATGTTGTATAGGTTGGGATGATGAATTGTGTATAGTTGTATTAGTATCGGTAGTTTAATAAAATACGGGGAACTAATATTTGTTTTTAAGTCTGATAATTTTTAAATCTGGAAAATTTATTATTATTATATATTATTTGGATTAATTCTTAATTTTAATAATTATAAAAAAATTTCCATGTTTTTCAATAACCTATATTTAACCTCACCACCTTTTAAACCACCACGACACATAATTTGAACTTTATATATTGAAAATCTACATATTATCATTAATAATAAATCGTGGTCATTTTAGTATTCTTTAAATCACTTACGTTTAACATTAATACGAAGTTCCCACACATAAAAATACTTAAAACTTTATTGGTAAGACAATTTACTGAAAATATTTTCTCAATTCCAAAGCAGAAGTAGAAAGAAAATTACTTATTGTTTTTGAAAAGACAGAAACACCTTGTGTGTATAAAGCTATAAAGTGATTGGTAATAACACTTGTTCTATATAAGAAAACAATTATTAAGTATTTAAGTTTTTATATTTTATCCTTATATATGAATACGAAGAAAATGAGTGCTAGTATGATGGACGGGATATGCAAAAAGTCCGAAGGCGTGCAGTAGTCACCAGCAAATTTCTAAAAATTCTCACAAAAGTGCGTAAAAACACACATCATTTCTTCAAATAGCTTCCGTCACATGAGAAGCATACCACCAAGACGTTTCAACCGTATATGTCGAAAACGTCGCCTTAATATCATGTAAAAATGCCAATGAAGATACCATGCATCCCTTAAAAGGAGAACAAATGTATTCCCAGTTTTAAGTGGTAATGTAATTTGTATGAAGTCTATCTCAGTTTACTATATTGAGAGGTTAGCGACTAAAAAAGATGGCGAGAATGCTTCAAGTCTTAAATTACAATAAGGCCGTTAGAGCCAAATAGAGAATGCCTGTGAAACATAAGGATTGCTTTATTATCTGCAAATATTGTTGGAATGGTATGAAATATTTCTCCCGGATTATTTTTTATGGTTAAACGACATATGTGTGGGACATAATTTACTAACAATCGCTGTTACAAATTCATATATTACACACGATTATACACTCACAGAAATATATTAGACAAATTCAATACACTCAGTTAAATAATTATCACCATTTAATAATTTACCACTAGTCCATAATACATTTAGGATAGTGCACTAATTCCAGTGTCAACTAACCATTCGAAGCCTTTCTTTCTACCGGATTCTTAGAATAAAATAGAAAAATGCTTTATTGTCACTGAAAATTATACAATTTTATGAACAAAGCTTATAAATTAAAAAAAAAAAAGTAATATTAACAATAACAAATAAAATTTACTAAAATTACATAAATCGTTAATATCACAAAATAAAACATATTCATAATTCATTGCAAAATTTTACTATATTGCAAATTGCATAATAAAACCTTACGAACTAGTTTACGAATAAGTTCTTCTACTCTTTACTAGTTTCTTTTTGTAGGAGAAGGATTTGCCTTTGGACATCAAAGTAAAAGTTTGCGCAATAACAACAAAGATCTACTAACATCCACTAATTAATGTGGTCAGGTCTGAAGGATAAAGTAGTTAGGATTGACTTGTGTCACCGAGCATTGTATTGGAACACGCACTTTCTTATGACCGTTTTTTTCGTATGGTACCTTTGTGGCTGTTTTTCTGCTATTTGTATATCCAAACTGTATAATATTCACTATAACTGGTTCTTGATTTTCAAAGTAATCCTTCGAAAAACCATCTTGCTCAATGCACAATACGAAAGCCAAAATCTTGTTAGCTATGTTTCCGTCTTTGGTCTCTTAGAAGGATTTTATCTACTGCTGTTTCCTCAGGTGATTACCAGTGGAAATGATGGATACATATTTCATCCACTATTGGCTGTACCACTAACGAATTATTTAAAACAGCGGTAAATAAAATTAGAATCGTCATAATGATATCCAATCTATGATAGGAGAGTCACTCAAAGAAGAAGAAGAATACTTGTTTATATAATTTATACTTTCTATGTAATATTCTCTATAGTGAAAGCTATTTTTTTATTATGTTACTACAAATATAGTGAAACTGTTTTCGTTTGCTTGTTCAATTCGTCTTAATTAAATATTTGATATCAATTAGTAACTGTATTACTGATTGATATCAATGTAGAATATTTAGATACTTTTACGGCAAGAGCAGCAAACTGAGTAATGTAAGCGGTTTTCTCTCTTTTAATTGAATGTAAAGTTGAGATTTTAATAATTCTTAAATATGAGGAAAGTTCGTTCATGCTAGTTGAATTTGGTTTGTTTTTACATATTATAATATTTATTAATCGAATTTTAACGTTGATATGCAAGAAAATATAATATGACAATATCAAATAAAAAAAAACCAAATAAATAATATGCTAACTAACTAAATCATGACGGACATGTCAGAAGAGCAGACCAAAATCGGTGGATAAATAGAATAACAGAGTGGAGCCTGATAGGAAGAAGAAAGAGAGGAAGACCCCGAAGATCTTTCAGAGATGAAGTGGACGACGCAATGAAAAGAAGAAACCTACAGGAAGGGGACTGGCTAAACAGGAAAAATTGGACAAAACGGTTGAGCGAAGGAATACAGTGGAAATCCTTGTATATATATATATATATATATATATATATATATATATATATATATATATATATATATATAACATCATCATGTGCAGCTTTATCGACCGTTTCCAATTACGGTGCAGCCTCCCTTATTTCAATGTTATTCTATGTTCTTATTAGTATTCGACGATGTCTTAGTTATTCGTTGTTCTTGTAATTTGCGCTCATTTGCGTCCATATTTTTCTATCTTGTGAGACCACGTTGTTCCTGTTAATTTTTTACCAGTAAAAAGTGGTTTTAGTGTTCAGAATACAAGTATAAATAAAATCTAAAAAGTTTTTGCCAACCTTATATCTGAAAAAAAAAAGTTGTTTAAGGTCAAATGTCGCAAAGTTGTTTTTTTTGCATTTTTCAGCGGTGTGAAATCTAAAGAAATTTGGGAGATTTCATAATTATTCTTCTGATTAATACTCATATAATATTGCTGCATATCATTGCCTCTTGTTGTTGTTGTTGTTGGTTTTTTCTTCCTGCTGAAGGTAAGTAAATTGTTCTAGTGGCAATCCTCGCTAATATTGTACGAACTCTCGTTTGATGACAATTCAACATTAGAGAACGACTGACTTGATAACTGGTTCAAAAATTCAACCTTTTTGTAGACACATTTTGTCCTTTTACAATTGCAAAAAAATGTTTAGTATTTTTCTGATCCAGGTGGAAGTAAAGTCGGGGTTAGTTGTATTGTGGATTAAATTTTGTACACAATATTTTGAGTCTACTTCAGTACCAAGCCACACTTGATAATGTACCCGAAATAGGTATTGATAAGCAGAAGCAGAGTTTGGAACAAGATAAGCTAATTATACTCGCTTTTTGTTTCTTACACTAGTATTCTTTACAAAAGCATACGAATCGTAACTTAAGTAAGCAGGTAATTCGTTTGAAAGTTCTAGATTAAGAGAAGAAAGAGAATTCCGCTGGTGATTATGTCTTAAAAAAAACTTTAGCACAATGAACTAAATCTCGTTTCTCAAATATTTTAAAAGCTGTTATTTTGCACCTCCTGAAAAATGTTAATATCATATCACAACCAGTTACTGGCTTGTAAAAACAATATATAATTTTGACACTTTGCAAAAGCAGATAACTTTTTGGATGAATATGTTTCTGAGTGAATTAAGCTTTCTAGGTCTTCAAAAAATTAAACATTTTTTCAGTTAAAGTTTGAGCCGTAAGTAATACCAGTAAATTAACGTTTTCACCGACCTAACCTAACCGGCCTAACCTAACCTAACCTAACCGACAACAACAGTTGTATTTGACAGCTAATATGTTCTATTGCTGTTTTTATGTTGACAAACATATTGTCAGTGGTAAATCGTTCTTTCAATTGATGAAAAGTTACCAATGTGAGTTCATAATACTAATATAAGAGTTGAGTCAATACTCACAATCTTAAGTAGGTTTTATTGTTGTTGAATTTTTAGGCTGCTGGTTTCGAGGCTTACAATGTATGCCCCATTATTAGGCCACATAGGTTTTTGTCCTAACAGAAACTATAAAAGAAGTAGATAGGAAAAGACCATCGAAAACCGACAGTAGGTTTTAACAATAAAGTTGATGCATGAAGAAGAAAAGACAAAGAAAGTAGCAACAGTATAACAGTATACCAAATAATTAACAAAGAAATAAAAAAAGGAATTAGAGAAGCTAAAAGCTTAAAAATCAAAGAAAAAAATGAAGAATTCTAGGTACTACATTACCAAAATTGCTATAAGAAGGTACGCAAACAAAAGAGCTATATCAACTAAAAACGCCAAGATATTTAACAGACTTTCGAAGAAATCTGAAAACCAATATTAAATAAATACAAACATGAATAAACGATATGACAACGACATTTGAAGAAAACGGAAGTATCACTACCATACGGAATAAAAATATCAATGCTGGACCACGTGTTATAGAAACCAGATTGTCGAAAGTAGCAAATAAACCAATGAAAAGGGCCGGATGTTCTAAAAAGAATGGAAAAAGATCACAATCTGATCATAATAAAAAAAAAACGGTGCAAACTGAAATATTCAGGTCATATCTAGTGTAATGAACAATATAACCTTCTTCATATCATACTACAAGACAAGGTGTACGGAAAAGAGGTCCAGGTGAAAGAAGAATATCCTGAATGAACAACTTACGAAAATGCTCACTTTAATTACTACAGAAATTTAGTCAGTAATGTCAGAATAGTCATGTTTATATTAAATATTTTTTAATTATAGATACGTTAAGAGGAAGAAAACTGCACATGATTATATGCCCACACCATACAAATAGGAACCGCTACAGAAAAAAAAACAAAAAGATTAACGGAAACGCGTGAAAGGGTGCACATAATAGAGATCCCAGGCAAAAATGTAACATATTAATTTTAAACCACACACACACAGTGATCAACCCTGCCCCTAGGAGCATGTGTATACCATTGTAAAGTGGAATTCACATGTCCGAAGACTAAACTGGTCACACTTCGCTATAGAAGTGGTACCTTTCTGATCCCCAGGCTTTTCCTTCACCCCTCCTCATAGTGAGACTTACGTGAGGAGGCTTATGATCTGAAAGTAACTTTGGGTACCCTGGGTAATGGAACACCCCCTGTTTTATTAAATATGGTTAAGCCACCTAACTGTAGGGGTAGCAGACATATCTTCTTCAGACTTTTCTTCTTATCAAATATAAACCACTGGACAGTAGACAGAAAAAGACAAAAAGTAACAGATAAGTAGACTAGGAAAGCACTCACTAGCAACCATAGCACAGCAGAAATAGCTGAAAACTACAGAAAGGCACAGAAAAAATGTATTGAAAACCTGGATAAACCTTTAAAAAAAAGCAAATTTTATTCAATACAATCTGATGATATAGTAGCATAATTTATTAATCCATCCTCGTATGGTTTGACACAGTATGTATGTGTGTATGTTTTTAATTTTCTTCATTATTTAAATAAAGTTTTATTGACTTTAAAAACGCCATTTAAATACAAATGAAATAAAACGTAGGAATCAAAGATTAGAAATATATATCAAAGATACAGTTTTAAATAATATATTAAAATATTCTTCTATATGCTTAACAATTCCGACCAAACAGGAAATATTTGTGACTTCTTTTTTAAATCTAGGACACACATGTAGACTGTTGTTTAAACTTTTATCAAAAATCAACCCATAAATATGCGATTTGAAATTATTTACCATATATAAGAATCGTATAATCGATATTCAGGAAAAACAATTTAAAGACCGTATCTCGTTTAAAATTGCAAATGAATGCAAGAAAACTAGTTCTTTATGAATTCTACGTTTGTTAATCGAAATAAATTTTAACCTAGTTTCGTAACACTTTATATTTTCTTGTATATCATTATTTTTTTGTTTGTGCCCACATAACTGACAGTTTCTAATACAGGGTGAGGTGCAAGCCTATGGTGGTTTTCCATTAAACCGACAAAACAAAAACAAAGCACAAACTCGTGTCGAATAAAACAAAATCTGTCACTTTTTGAAGACCGGCGTGTTTTGCAACAGTTAGAGTTTTGTTTTTCTGGTCCCGCTCAGAAGAGGTAAGATCAAAGAATTTCTACATGTTTTAACTTGAGTCTGTTTAGTGTAAACGGTCAAGTTGTGTTTATTATTGTTGCCTTTCTAGCCTAGAATTTATAAAGCCAGTGTAAGACCAATAATGACATATACCAATCCGCTGATACACAAGTACAATTGCTTATAAAGTGAAAGAAGAAAAAAAACAAGAACTTCATATTTCTGATTATCTTAGTTCTTTAAAACACAATTAAAAAAAAAACAAAATAGTCTAAAACACGATTATATCTCTATAGTGACTTTTGCAGCATGTATAATTTGTCAGTAATACAAAAAAATTCATAAAGAAGTTTAAACAAAATCAAATCTCAATTGAAGGACTGAAGCACAATGGCAGAGAATGGCTTTACTTAAATTGTATATTGCTAAAACTGTGAAATGTATATTAGGAGCAGCTTCATTTACAAGACCCAACTGAACAATTCGTCTATATAAGAAATGACAAAGATATAGCTTGGGTCTTCTAGCATGCGACCTAATCCTAAGCTGCCTAACGAGCAAACGGATGAAAAGAATACCGCTAGGTTGCTGATCTCTACCAGTCGTAAGAGGCGACCAATGAGTTGTCCGGTTGTCTAGCAGCGGTAGCTCTTCGTAGTGCAAGGACGAAACGAACGCTGCCAGAGTTCTTACGTTTCGTACGAAGGAACAGTAATGCGGCCGTCGTTTGAGGTGTCGGTAGTCGGTATGGGGACTACTAGAAGCGAGACGAGTCCATAAGTCGCACTGGTCAACGAGTTGCGTTCCTGGTATCGGAGACAAGCTCATATGGGACCACTCTGTTTTCATTTCACATAACCTCTACAGGAGATTTTGCAGGTCTTGGGACGCTCATTCCTAATCTGAACGTGCCCCTGCGAAATGTGCCTGTAGCTGGAGATGAGTGGTAGAGGAGGCTCCTTGGCGACAACCTGTCAAACGTGATTAGTGGTCTGTTATCCCACCAACGTGAAAATGTCCTCACTCACAGGGATTACAAGCAGCGGTACGTACAGCAAGAAAAGGAGAGTAGAGTGCCACGATATGGGTATCGTCTCACTGGAGACGGACTCGCAGGGATATTGGTTCTGACAAAATAAGAGAGACTTTCTTTCGGAAGTTAGCAATACCCTTTGAGCTCCTACTCCACCCAAAGAGTAGCATGTTGATTCCATGATGGGTAAGGGATGCAGATGTGTCTGCCATCGAGTGACGCATGCGGCAGGTCTGCGTCTAAGTCGAACTTTGTGGAATAATATACTAAGAAGTAAATAAAAATAAAGATAAGAGTCGTTAAAATTAATGTACATATTTCTAATTAACACAATATTCACTTAAAAACTCAATCACACTGTTACGAGCTAGATTTTTAATTTTACATCTGTATAGAAATATTATTCGTTAATACTTAATGTTTGATATTGTAGTTCATTTTCAAAAAAATATTTTCTAAAATATATGTAGACCTAACCAAACTTTTTATTGACAATCTCAAATCATGATTTAAGCATGGTGACTAGGCTATTATTACCAACCCGTATATTTATGTGACTCTATGGCCTATCTCAATTACGATGGCTCTATAATAATTAAATAAATTAATAATAATTTATATTAATTATTAATCTTACTTAAGCTGTAAAAAATATATATTTTCTACTACATTCGTTAGTATCTTTGTCTTATTTACCTGACATTTCCTTTTTAATCGAATGTGCATTATTGGGCCTAATGCGTACCTGGTCTGTAGTAATCCTAGTGGTCAACGTCTACAAAAGGACTATTAGTCTTAACCACAATACAATTGGAGTGTAACCGCAGATCCCCGGTTCCCATCACTCGGGAAATTCCTCTTTGTTACTCTTTTCAATCATTTTATTAGACTAAACTGATCAGATAGTATTCATTAACAGAATTAGTTGCTGATTGACAATACACCGATGAGGATATCCCCTCTGAATGCATGGGAATACTGCCAAGTGGTTGTTTGACAAATTTTTCGTTAAGCTGACTTGCCGTTTTATCAAGATTTCATTGTTCATTGAATTGAAGTGTATTAATGTTTTATGGTGTCATTAAACAACTCAATGTCTATTCTAGAAAACGACTATTAAAAAATTCTGATGATGTTAACATTCATTCTGATAATTGTAGGGAAATTACTAGTGCTGAAAATTAAATATCTATGAAATAAATAAATTATTTATGGTTAGCTGATCGCAATTAAACAAAACAAACAGATTTTAATAGATATTTTAGGAGACTAAAATACAATAAAAAAAGACTAGTTGGAAAACCACTTTGATATAAAGAAATAATTTCATACATATCCAAAAATTGTCTAATGTGTAGGGGTGACACAATATTAACTTTCAACAAAAGTTTTCGGGTCGAAAAAAGGATTTTTATAGAAAGCTACCGGAAGCCAAATCTTCTTCTTTTAATTGCGCTACAAGCCTTTGTGAGTTGAACTGCTTAACAATGTTCTTCCTTTCTGTCCTGTCGGATACTTTTCTTTGCCACTGCCTGATGTTCATGGTTTTAAGATTTTCCTCTACAATGTTTATTTACTTTTTACGGGGCTTTCCTCCTGTGCTACTTCCTTGGGGTATCCAGCACTAGATTACTTTTACAGATCTAATATTTGATTATTTGGCATTATTTCTAAGTAGCTAAACCAGTTAAGTCTTTGTGATTTAACAAATCTAACGATGTCTGCGCTCTGCATTTATTCATCTAGCTTATAGTTCATTTTTATTCTCCTCTAACCATCGCTACAATGGGTTTTTCTCAAAGATTTTGCTTAATCAAAACAGAAATAGAGTAATAGATTTCATTTCAATGCAGGGCATCTATCATCCGCTAATATGGATTTTAACCTCATTAAGTATCATCAGAGCGTCATATGATACGCTCTGATGGTACCTAATGAGGTTGAAATACGTATAATGAATGAATGGCAGATGCCCTGCATTGAAATTAAATCAAATACTGTCTTTCTGTTTAGTTCTTTACTCGGTTTGGAATACTAGAAACTAAATTTACTAAGAACTTTTGCCGTGATGAACGGCATGTGGAATGCAAATTATAGATTCCCTTGTCGACTAATTTATTATTCTGTCTGCTTTGCAAGTTGTAGCAAGCGCAGTGGTAAAAATTTAAATTTAGTTTCGCCACGTAGGAAATCTTAGGATTTCTATTGATCTTGGTTAAAATTTTATCAGTGGTTGAAAGGATCCACGTATTACATCCATATGTGACCACTGATCTAATAACTATTTTGTAGATTCTAAGCTTGGACTCACGATTCAGTACTTAACTACATTAAGTTTTTGTATGCATAAAAGCAATGATTACCGCTAAGAATCCGTGCTTGTATTTCCTGACTAAAGTTGTTGTCGTTATTTATTATTGAGGAGGCCTAGATAGGGAAAAGGTGGAGGAATATTCGTAGGTATGGTTATCTACCTTTAGATTTTCATGTCGATTGTGCATTTCATATATTTTGTTCTTTTTTCATTTACATTTTGAACAAATGTAGCTTCCCATTTTAAATGTAGCTGGCTTCGGTTGTTAGTACTAAAAAAGCGTAAAAAAGGTTGTTAGTACCAAGAATAGCGAAGTAATAGGAAGTCAAAGACCATCATATACAATTCACACACAATACTTATTAAACAAACAATACACTAACATATAATCTACGTTAAAACCCATTGTACAAACATATAACACAAAGAACACACAAAATAGTCAGAGTTTTATATTTCCACACTCACATTGTTTAACGATAAGCATGCTGTTGCCTACGATTGTTGATAACTTTGATAGAAAAATGAAAATATCTAAAAAACTAAGAACTTTGAGCATGAGTTGGGGGACTAAAGTTAAATTTGTACAGATGACATAGGACGTAAGCCTATGATGGAATTAGCTCTTCTGTCAACATAGAACAGAATATTTAGTCTACCAGACAGAGCGAGAGAGAGAGAGAGAGAGAAAGAGAGAGAAAGAGAGAGAGAGGGCGATCATTTCTTCTACGGGACAGAAATAGAAAGAAAAGAAAGACAGAGGGCGCTAACTACTTTTTGAAGAAAAAATAGTAAAAAAGAAACTGGAGGTAAAGGAATTAATAAATTAAGAAAGATATTAAAACAAACTAATTATTTAAATATAAATTAAAAAATATGTGACGTTTATGATGTTCACATATTCACTCTATTTGATTTTTGATTGCATCTTTCAGTACACTCAGTCATAAGTTTTCATAACTTTTACAAATAACTGCACTGTTTTATTACTTTGTGGTGAATCAGCTGGGTACAGTAATTAGCAATTTGTTAAAAAAATGTGTCCATGTCTTATACACCTTCTTATGCATTTTCCTAAACATGTTTTTATCTTGTTTAAAAATAGACATTAACTGTTTTGGTAGACAACAATATTTTTTGTTCTGGTTCTTACTATAATATTATAATCTCTACTTATTATGTATGTAAACAAACACCATTTCCAATAATTTATTGCTGCACGTTATTCTAGTAACAGTTATAATGAGGAATATTAGGTTTTTGTCCAGATCTTCTGAAGAGGCTAGAGTTTAAAAAACGTTAATTCTCATGTCTCAATTTGCATAACTGCAAAAAGAGTTAAACAAGCATATAATAATCTTTGAATAAATGGAAACTAATGGTTGATTAAATCCGATTAATTATACTCATTTAAAAACTTTACTAATTATAATTGGTTATTAAAAGGCTATTTGGGTAAATCTAGAGAGAAATGCCAAACAATATAAATGATTAATTTAAGTCAAGGATATGTAAATAATATTTAGAATAACTTTGCAAGTTCTTTTTAAATTTTATTTAGAGAGACTAAATGAAACAGAACATGGTTTAAATAACTTTATTTCACTCGAAAACTTACTTAATTGCAAATATCTTAATTACTAATTATATTAGTAATTATCGCTTACAATTCGCACTGATATCGCTTACAAAAAAATTAGCTAATATTAATAATCAAACTCCGCGACACGGCGGAATGCATAAGGAGAACTAAATGTTTCGGAACAGCTAACCGTGCAACGAGAACATATCAGCATCGATAGAAACGTCCAGAAAAGAGAGATTTCTGGACTTGGCTAAATATGGGCTTCAATCACAGGCATGTGTTAAAACTGTATTAAATACCAGATCGTATTAGAATATGTTAGTGTCGATAAAGCGAATAAAATCATTATCAGTATAAAATCCACAAGGAAAAAATTCCTGTAGCTGGCTGTATACCACGTATAACAAAAAGAGGTTAATCTTTGTAAATGGGTATATTTATTTAAAAAACCCTTAAAAGGGCCACATCAATAGAACAAACGTTTTCGGACTACACAGTCCATCATCAGGTTATTAAAATCGAAAATGCCTAAAAATAAGTATAAACCATTTAGTTAAAACAAACGAGATTTTGAAATTTTGACTAAGGTTGAAAAGCAAAAGATGGTTATACTTACTAGGTCAAAATGCCTGAGCCACCAAAATATTAAGGTAAAAACCCTTTAAATTACATTTAGTTATGAAATGTTGTACGTTGTGTTATAAAATAACTGTGATGTTATATATTAAATTAAATTTGACCAAAGGTAACACATGGCTCAAATGGGTTCCAGAGCCGGGCGAGAGACAACCTCTGCACTCGGAGAACAACGTGGAACTGATTGACAAGATACTTTTGAAGGATGAAGATAACAGAATGTCAATGCAACAAAAACTATAAAAGTTGTACATAGTATTACTACAGCCAAAAGATTCAACAAGTTTTGATGATTTTAAAAATAACAACAATCTAGGTGTTGGGATTTAAAAACTTTTTATTTATTAATTTAGGGTATAAAAGATGTCAAATCAATGATGGTTTTATAGTCATGATTAATATAATGACCTGTGCCTTAGGCAACTTATGTTGCTTTTCGTCGTATGGAATGTGGTCTAAAGTGTATTTAATTTTTGGGTTAGCTTGTATTTGTGAAATTTATCCTTTTATGTTTAACACATCTAGGACAAGGTAAAAATTAAATAACAAATATTTGAAGCTAATATCAGACCTCATGTTTAAATGACTTTATTTAGGAATGCTCCTATGGTGAAGAATTAATAAAATTAAGTTTAGTATATTTCAGCTGACTTAACCTGATTTATGTGCTGCTACCAAGCACTACCAAGAAAGCTGTCATTTCTTTGCCAGTCTAGCCATTTCTCTTAGCTGCAACTTCAAATTGGCAACGATAAGTTTTCCATGCTGTTTAGCCATCGAATGTGGCTGGTTTTAAAATTTTACTAGTTCTTATTGTACCTGGTTCAATTTTGGAAGATACTGAAGCAATTTGTTCAGGTTCGACGTTAGTAACTAAAGCAATATTAGACAAAGAACCTTGGATATTCATTTTTCTTTCTAACCCAATTATTTATTCAAAATTAGACTTAAAATCGTTTTGTTGTTTTATTGATTTATTTTCTATATCGTATTGTTGTTCTTCTATTCTATTCTATTCTACTAGCAATTTTGACTTACTACCTCTAATTTTCTACGCCTCTCTTCTTCTTCTTGTCTATGTTTCTCTTTTATCTCTTCTACTTCTTTTCTAAGCTACTCCTTTAGTTCTTTTTTTTCAAACATATTAACCGCTCTTTCAGTTCTTCCTATTCTTTTCTACGCTTCTTCTTCAAATCATCCTCTTATTGTCTACGTTTCTTCTTCAGTTCGTTATCTTTTTTTCTACGTTTCTCATTCACCTTTCTATGCTTCTCCTTTTCCTCTTGGTCTTTTGGTTTACGTTTCTTTAATAAACTTATGTGCGATTTACGTTTTCATTTTTTTATTAAACTCACTGGATCTCGTATTAACCACTCAAAAGTGTTTAATGTTTCTTCAATCCTAGCACTGTCACCAATACTACATTTCTTTAAAATAACTTTATTCAACACCAATAATATTACAATAGTTTACCTGAATGAAAACTACAACTTTTACCTGAATGACAACTATAAACTTCAAAATACTACTACTCAAATTATCAGCAATATCTTTTTATATATTATATTTTCTGACGTTTTTGAGTTCACTAGACATTTCAGGATTTTTCATTGGCATTTTGAATATTCTAGAATTTTAATACTTCTTTTTTTTTCAAAACAGTATGTTGTACAGTAAGTAGATATACTGTATTTTACAATTCTCAATCTTCTTGGCAATTATTATCAATCACAGCTTTACACTTTTTTGAATTCTATATATTTTCCCTGATGTTATGACGAGAAATTGCTAATTTTTATACTTCTACATGTTTTTTATAGAGATACTATAAAACGTTTAAGTTTAAACTGAAAATAATTAATTTCTCTGCAAAAATTAATTTAGCTACAAATTTTTGTAGTAAATTATGATTTTATATTTAATGGCTTCCTTCAATTACTATATACAAACGCGGTAATATTATTTAAGCCAAGAACCAATTTTAAGTTTTTGTGGCTGAAAAAATTAAAGATAGTTTCATACTTGACGCTTCATTAAACGCGGTAATCCTAATCAAGCTGATTTCACAGAAATTTATGGTGATTTAATGGATAATTCGTAGTTTTTGTTGTAAACAACAATAGTTGACACCATAAAATGGTAAATTGAAACGCGCTCTGATCTTTTCAGGCGAACTTGAACGCTGAAAGTGTTAAAAAAATATGCTTCTGAGGTTATTAACATCGAAGGTTCAATAACCAGTTCATGGTGCCTTCTAGCTAGCACATTTTAAAGATATTCGGATGCCAAGGTTGTAATTAATAATTAGAGAATGTATTAAATTGGATAATTTTATCCTTCTACAATTAATACAGCAGTTAGTCCTGTTAGATTTATACATAGGGTATATAAAACACATAATTGAAACATATTAAACGTAAGACGTTCACTGAATATCGCGGTAGAAAATACATTAGGAAAGGGCTTTTAAAAATGTTATCGAATATAATTTTTAGAACAGAGTATAATTTGGAGAACAGATTTATTATGAAACAGAATTTGGAATTAAAATCAACATAAGTACATGAACCCTAGGATCTGTAGAAGGGTAAGGATCGCAACAAATCACTGGAGTTATTAAAATGCTTTAAATGTCAAAACAAAGTTATAATCTGAAAAGATATATATTAGAGTTTAAAATATAGACCTAAAAGTCTATCTATTTTCTTAAATTTTGTTAATAAACAGATGGACAAACTACCCTGCCAGATGGATATTTGACCACGAGAGGTAAGGGAAGGAAATATACAACCCATGCTGCTGTATGTGTGTCATTGTATAAAATAAATTAACAGAAGCGTTTTTTAAAGCTAAATCGAAATGTGGGAGTAGATATAACTATGGGTTACGAAGATGTTGAAAGAGCAGTATGACAACAAAGCTTAAAAGCAAATAAAGCAGCGGGATCTCTTAATGACACAATCTGGAGGAACAAACACCTAAGACAGGACACAAAAGCAAGTATCTATAAAGCAGCAATTAGAAATATATTAACATACACGGCGGAGACAAGACCTGGCAAATCTAAAACGAGACGAGTACTAGAAACAACAGAGATTAAAATACTTTCACGAATATCAGGGAAAAGTCTGTTGGACAGGAAAAAAACCGAAAATATAAGATGAACATGCAATATAGAAGACAAAAATGGATGAATAACAAAACAGAAACAGAAGTGGACCGAACACATTAGCAGAATGGTAGAGGATAGGATAGCACGAATAGCACTAGATAACTCACCAAATGGACGAAGAAGTATTGGCAGACCATGAAAAAGATGGTACAATAATTTAAACAATTTAGGAGGCTAATATTAAAGAAGAAACAGGCTTTAAAGCCTACATGCAAGAAGGAAGAAGAAGAAAAAGTAAGTTTGCCCGTTGCTGATCTGGTCATTCTAAAGGCGTCGATGTATTTCTTCTTTAAATTGTCTTCTGGTCTTCTGTGCCTTAATTTTAAATCCATATTCATTACTTATAGTATCTAGTCTGATCATATGTTCAAGTTTATCTGTTGATAATGCTCGTATTAAATTGTCATCAGCATAGCGGAGCTTATTGATATTTCGACCTATGACTCTTATTCCTTCTTGTCATCCATCAGAGACAATGCTCGTAATGTTTTCGCTACATATATTGAATAGTGTGGGAGGGATAGTACATCGTTGACGATCGCTGACCATTTTAGTTTGAAATTACCAAAATTTGTGCTGTAGTCTCTTACGTTTGCTATGTTGTTGACATAAAGTTGTTTTAGATATTCGGGGTACCCATTTCCTTTATTGTGCACCACATTTTCTACCCCTTTACACTATCGAACGCTTTAGAGTAATCGACGAAGCACAAATAAATTTCTAGATTAAATTTTATAGATTCTTCTATAATTTGTCTCAGGTTGAGACAAATTTAGGACAAATTTGTGCCTCTTGCTGAGGCAACCCCAAAATGTTCTTGAAGTATCTATGGTAAAAATAGTGATTTAAATCTCTTATTAATTATAATGACTTGCGTGGGAGATAACGATTATCGTATGGTAAGTATTACAGTCATTTGGTGAACCTTTCTTGTAGATAGCTGTAAAAGTGAGCTTACACGAATCATCTGGTAATTTTTTTGTATTCATGTAGTTAAAAGATGAAGGAATTCGGTTTAGGATCCAGATTTATTATATTATCAACCAAAAACTGTTGCCAATATTGAAAATGATCTTAAAAAGAAATAATATTATATTATAATATATTATTTACTAATTTTTTGATTCCTTTTTTGTCTGTAATTTAAAGCCCAAAAAATACACAAATCTCGTTAATTTCGTTCAAAATATACATTTTCATGATGGATATTAGTATATTAGTAAAAAATATTGCATGAACTCTTGAATATTAAACACACAACTTTGTCGATTGCTTGCAAACACAAGATAATTGATATGTGTATTTAATTTTGTTTTACTAAAGATGGAAACAAAACCACAAACGACATTATACTAACTGTATTGTATAAGTAACAACAAAGTTTTCAGAATTGCGAAAATAGCGGTGAGTGATAGATATCACTTCGTGTTCTCTCATTGCTATTCAAATGGAATCGCTTCTATGCACGCTGTATATCAATCACTACTTTTTTTCAGGACATTCATGGAATATATTAGAAGTTTTGAGATCGTATAGTCTTTCGAAATACTTGGAAATGTCTCGAACTAAGTGATGGGAGTATGATATCATTATTTGAAACGGTTGTAGTTTTACATTTCACGATTTCCTGGAGTAACTTTAATCTTATTTGTTATTTAAAATAAAAGTGGAGAAAGTTATAGGATTGCCATCCCTGACTCTTGAAGTCTTTACTAAAAATTAGTATAACTCTATTTTTATTATATTTTGTTAATCTAATGGCAAAACACAATATCGTATAATAACCAAGTTAAAGAAATATAGTAAATATTAATAATAATAACAAATGTCTTTGTGGGTGAAAATAATATGTACAAATATCTCGGAGTAAAACGAGCGCGGAAAAATGACCATAAGCAAATGAAAACTGAACTAACTTCGGAGTTAGTGCGAACAGTAAGAAAACTAAATCGGTCATATCTTAATAGTAAAAATTTGTTTAAGGCATTAAATAAGCACGTCTGTTGGTACAGTCAGTGGTAGTACAGTGGTAGTCAGTTGGTACGTCAGTTGGTACAGATAAAGTGGTCAAAAATGGATATAGAGGTTCTTCAGCGGAAAGAAAGAACACTTCTCACAAAGGCGCAAAAACATCATCCACGCAGTGCAGTATAGAAAACAACCTTATCGCGGTATCAAAGAGAAAGGGGACTTATGGATATAGGTGAGCAATTAGATAAACAAATTGCTAATTTAAGATCTTATTTTCAGGTACAGACTGCGACATCTACTTTACATCGAGCAATTTGCTCGTAGAGTAGATGATAAAACGCCGCTTAAACTAAGGGAACAAGAAATGCGCATAAACCAGTTGACTCAGCAGGAAAAAATGCGCACCTAGATGAGGAAACCTCTGCATGGGCGACATCTTAATGAGATCAGCCAAGAATATGTCGACAATACAGCGTTGAACTATTGGTTGACATCACGAAAGATGTTTCCCGAGACTAAGGGTTTCCTACTTGCCATTCAGGATCAGGTTATTCCAAGTAATAATTACCTGAAATATATTGTAAAAGATCCTTAAGTCCAGAATGGCAAATGCCGATATTGATGCCAAGCCCAAGAAACCATCTAATATCTTACCGGTGGCTGCCAGGCATTTGTCGGTACTAATTATAAAGAATGCCATGACTCAGTATGAAAAATTATCCACCAAGAAGTAGCTGACAAACTGGGACTTCTCCAAACCGACCATCTTCCTTATTATCAATACGTTCCTGACATAATGCTTAAAAATAACAACTACAAGCTATACGGGGACCACACTGTGCTTACAGACCAACCAGTTGCGCATAATAGACCGGATCTCATACTAGTTAATAAAGCGCGTCCTTGAATACCCATTTTTTTTTAATTAAAAGTTTGTGATTAACACAGTCAAAGGCCTTGCTGAGATCACAAAATATCTCTCAGTCAAAGGACTCTCTCCTGCATCTGTTGGTTTCTAACAATCATATAATTTATCTGTAAAAATAAATTAACTCTTTGTAATAAACTGTATTCAAATTTTTTTAAAAATACCGAAGACACTGTTATTGAACGGTAATTATTCACTTATTTGGTGTCACCTTTTTTATGAATTGGTAGCACCCTTCCAGTTTTTATATAATCTGGAAATTTGCCCTTAAAAAATGATAAATTAACTGGCGATATTATAAAAAAAAAACAACCTTTTTTAGTAAAAACCTAGAGATTTCATCAAAGAAGAAGTTGATCATTCAAAACAATATTGTTACAAATATATGTACTATGAGTTTTTTTTGGTATGGTCGCAATTCCCTCTAATGGAGCATTTTTTAAAAACAATTAAAAAACAAAAGTATTTGCTATTTCTACTGAATTTGTAATTATGTTACCCCCGTTAGATGTCCACTCTGTGCTGAGCTGTCTTCAAGACAACTCAAATGGCAAACACATCCTATACAGAAGCAAGCAACCCATCGATGCCATAAGTATCATTTTATTTTATTGTAAAGCTATGCGCAGGGTTTGCTTGTGCAAACCAAATATCATTATTTTGTTTTATACTAAATAAATATTAGTTAATTCATTGTTTTATTTGTTACCAACTGAATTTTCAATGTTTAATTCATAGTTTAAGACAAGATGGATTCACACTTGAGAGATTGAGATAGGAGAAGCATAGACGATAAGCTCCCATAGTTGATCGAGGAATTATTTTATAATAGTATTTTAATTCTCTTTGGTAGCCTTATTGTTACACATTGGCACCCAACGACTGTTTACAAGTTGAAGGATGCCATATCGTTACAAGCCTTATGTTACTTTTATTTTTTTTTTAATAATAATAAAAAATCAGATATGATTTTCCAACCACTTTTAGAAGGATTATCTAATGTATTTATTACATTTTGGTAGTGGCCTTTTTTGGTTGAATTTAGAAGCTTTTGATGATCTCTTTTTTATGTTTATAATAATCACGCAATTAAGGAAATGCTCTAGATAATGCATGCAAATGTTTCAGTTCATAACTAGCCTGTCTCACCTCTTTTTTAATCCATTTATTACTATTTGGTTTAGAATTTTTATTTATAATAGGGAAGTTATTATCAAAATATATAAAATAGCATATTATATTTAATTCCAGTTCTCTTTTGAGATGTCATTTATAAATTTAATAATATTATTGACAAATAACATACCCTACAAAATCGAAACAAGACAGTATACGGAGACAAACGTTGCAAATGCCTATTGCATATACACCGATGGCTCCAAAATGGAAGAAGGCTCAGAATGCGAGATATACTCCAGATAACTGAACCTAAGAATAAAGTGGGGTATGGGCAAAAATGCCTGCGTAGTTCAGACAGAACTAGCTGGTATCTCCATAGCCGCACAAGAGATATCCCAAAAAGGTATAGCAGGTAAAACTATAATGATCTGCACAGATAGAAGACAAGCGCTACTAACCTAGAATAGACCACATGTGACATCAGGGTTAGAAATGGACTGTCACGAGTCACTAACTCAGGCTTCGGTAATACCATCACCCCGATGTCCCGATGGACACAATAGAAATAAAGACCAATTGCTGACCAATTGGCTAGGAAGGCGGCAGCCCTAAGAGTCTTAGGACCTAGATATCTCTTTGGTTGGTCAACTACAACAATCGTGGAAATTGTTAAATGTCACTCCCAGACGCAAACCGTAAAAAGATGGGAAGAATGGCAAGGATGTAAACTTGCCACGGTAACACTATGTAACCTTGAAGAGTTAGCATCACAGTACTTGGGAGAAGACGAAACTGTAGAGCGTGTCCTATGTGAATGCTCGGAGTTATCGTTAATACGAAAGTAAGCGTTCGGCAAGTCCTGGCCCACATCTGCTCACATAAAAGAGATGTCTCCTGGTGACTTGTTCACCTTCCTAGAAATAGCAGGATGGACAATGAGCTAAGGGCCTTGGTGCTGTGAAACTTAACTCGCCCTCCCTACTCTACAGATACAGATAATATTATTGACATTAAAATTTCTGTTTTGATGGAAAACATTTGACTCACCTCTTCCAAAATCAACGTCAATCAGTATTGTTCGATGGTCAGTATGGTTCGATGGAATTTACTTATTAATTTATTTATTTTAATCTTTTTCTCTTCTTCTGTGTCACATTCGTTTCCGCCCCAATTAGAATGGTTATGGATTGACAAAGTTCTTCAATGTTATTATCAACAGTCCAAACTCTTTCTTCCTATTTTTTACGTGGTTTAAAACATTGGTCCAATCTTTGATTATGTTTTTTAATAGAATTTAATGAAAGTTGTTTGACATCCTTTAATTTAAAAGTTGTATTTGGTCTAGACACTTCATCTTTTCCTTAAGAATTTAGTTGACCATGATAAAGTGGCAAACGTAGTTCCTTTTGTTTTGCTATTTCGTCAATGACATATTTTTTATAGTAAGATTTATGTCGCCTTGCAATTCGTAATAATTTCGTTTTAAGTATAGTCTGATCATACGGTAGTATGGTAGTTTTTTGTTGGAGCCAGTCAATTATATCTACTTTTTTTCCATGAGACCTTTGGTAGCTTCTCCATTAATTATGAGTGATAGCTAGCGTTATCGAAAACAACGTCAGCATTATTTGGCGGAAAATTTAATGCCTGAGTTCATTTCTTAGTGGTAATCTCTAGTGGATACAAAAACGCAAGAAGTGTCGTTAAAAAAGGAAACTTTATATCTGAATCATTTCCAATAACAAAGGGGCTTAAACAAGGATGTTGTGGAAATATATATTCAATCATCGCTAGAGCAGTGGAGGAAACAAGTATCCTGAATGGGAATATGGTGGTAAATGTCTAACAACTTTATTTTTCGCAGATGATCAGGTAGTCGTAGCGAATGATGAAAAAGACATGGACTACATGTTTAGAAAACTAAAGAAAGAATATGAAAATGGGACCTCAAAATAAATATGTCAAAGGCAGAGTATCTTAAAATAGATGATGAAGATCCAGAGTTAAAAATTAGAAACACAAAAACATGCAATTAATATAAATATCTCGGATCTATAATATCTAAAGACAGCATTACCAAAAGAGACATCGAAAACAGAACGCAGCAGGGAAAAAAGCGGCAAATATTTTAAACTCTCTACTATGGTCTAAAGATATTAGACAAAAAACGAAATTGACAATCTATCGAACCTTGGTAGAGCCTATTATGACTTATGGGGCAGACGTTTGGCAGATCACGAAAAACGATAGAAAAAGAATAGAAGTAGTAGAAATGAATTTTCTAAGGAGAGTATGTGATGTATCCAAAAAGATCATATCAGGAATAAAGTTATTAAAAGGAGGATAAATACTGTATATTCCAGTGTAGACAGAATTGAAACGAGATAACTAGTGTAGCATGGTCACGGGAAGCGAATTAATGAAGATACATGGTCAAAAATCTTTAGTGGATTTTAAAACGAACTCAAATAAACGATTGTCTACAAAACCATGTTCCCTGTCATGGACGTGATTATTAATTTTTACCTCTTTCCTACGGGAGCACTTAAGCCAGTAGAATATCTTTCTAGAAAGGCTTGTCGAGAACTTGTAATATCCAGTTTTTTTTTTAGTTTTTTTTTTTGATTTTCATAGCAAAACCGATTTCTGTAAGTAATATTTATAACTTATCTCGGCCAAAGTGAGGAAAATTATTATCTGTTACTGCCTTTAATATGGCATCTAATGTAGGAATCTCCTTGTATTACTGTTTTACATAATACATTTGAGGAATAAAAACTTGTAAATTAAAAAAGTAATAAATAGTATGCGTAAAAATTTAAGTGTGAATTGTCTCCAGGAGTTTAATGAGTAAAGCAGTTATTATTTTAACAAAACATACACACCTTGTTAACATCCAAGACAGAGGATTTTTTGCACTGCACCCTGTAAATTCTCGATATTTGAGATCCATTGATACCGTCGCAGTCCAGAAACCCGTTCACCGAGAAGCGAGATGAACCTTAATGTACTGAATTAATAGCGAATTATATTATTGAAATCGATGAGTATGAAATTTAAAAACATTTTTATGTTTTAAAAAGTCCGTTTTTATAATCGTTACTCTTGTGGCCAAAGCCTGAATGAAAACCACTTTCGAAGGTGCAAAATCGGGTAATTTATTCAGAGCCACATTCTACAACTTTGAACTGTATAAATTGCATAAAACGGATATTGATAAGGCAGGCTGTTACATTACTGATTACATTAAGACCGGTATTTAATGATTGCGAAAATATACTTTTTTTCTATGGTTATTACTGTCGAAAAGAAGATCAATGGTTTCGATTACGTAATGATAAGACAGTGTTTCATAAAAACGGCATCTTCTGCAGCGAGCAAGAATTATCGATTTCTGGGAAGTCTTACATAAGTATTTTATGTCGATAATAGAACGAACTAAAACATTAAGTACATTAATTCGTAAAAGAAGGTAATAAAATACAGCATTCAATAATAAAATGAAAGGTTTTATTAAGTTGTTGGATTTTAAAATTTTGAAGAAATATGCGATCGGATATTTAAAAATTGTTTTGAACCATCGAGTTAAACCTATTGTTACACCCAACATAACATTCGTCCTGTGTTTGGGATGGCTGTAGATAAGACTGATAATTTTATCTAAAAGTAAGATTACGTCAGATGTTTGCGCTTTGAGTTTAATGTTAAATCAGAAATAAAAATAATTAAACTTTTTGAGATTTTTGAGATTTGTAAAATTTTAAGTATGACACCTCATCATCAAGATCATTTGTCGCCTTTATTGTTTTTTAAGGTCAATTTCTCTGATCAAAGTCTTGCAATATCTTGAGTTTAAGGTTTTCACCATATCTCTTTCGACTTAAATCTTCTCTTCTTTTCAGGGACTTAATACCTAGCAATTTTGCATATTGGATGATATTTGTTGCATGAAAGTTGCCCAAATCATCTTTTGTTTATCCTATATCTACTACACTCATGTATTTACCCTTTGTGTACCCCTTGTGTTACCCTCTGCAATCTGTAGGATTTTTGATTCACACTGTATATAATAAACCACCGAAAGAGATTTTTAATCTTTTTGCGTCTCTAAGACGCAATTAAAAACATTTTTAGTCTGTTTATAACAAGAATTGCTTTTTCTTTTGATACTGTTTCCGCCTAGATATTTACATTGGAAATAAACAGGCATCTTTCCACTTAAGTTGGTGGGAAAATGTATGCTGACAAGATAATGATTTTGAGAGGATGATGCTACTACTCGATGAATCGGCTGCGAGAGCAGTCGATTTCATTGTTAAAGTCATGACGACTTTTGTTCCTCGGAAATTCGTTAGTATAACACCCAATGAGAACAGCTTGGGGTCTAAGCGAGAAAACATCGTTTTCGGAGACTTTTAAAACCCGGCAAATGTTCATTCAATTCCATGAGTTTTGATAAGAAGGAGGTGAGTAGAGCTCGAATTGCTATGTGGCAGTTTTTGTAAAAATGGATAATTACCGGTTTGTTGCTGTATTCCGTGTCAGGGGATCTGGGAATCTGATAACAGGATTTCTTAGGGCCTACATTGTGTTGAGAAAAAAATAAGCAGCTGAGTTTTAAACACAGATATTGTTATCATCGATGATAACCTGAAGCCTAGTTTGTCAACCTCCATTTTGTGTCACCCATGGGTCGGATTCAGATCGTTGAAGTTTGTGTGGGACAGTGTTTTTTGTATTAATTTCTAAGGTAACCAACTTTTTTAATAATTTAAGAGGAAATGCCTGTGAAGAAAGTAGTTTTGTTAAATATTTCGTTAACATTTTTCGTTAATATTTGCTTTCGTGACATATTTACCAATAAATATAAGTTTTATGGATCAGCTAATTGTCACATTTTAGTTTCCTTTTCAATAACATTTACTTTTGATCATTTATAATTTAGAAAAGTTTGGGTATTTTATTTCTAAATACGACAGTTAGTATATCCTTTTCTGCTATTTGCTACATAACCATGATTTTAAAGTCTGTTTAAAGTATTTCTTTTAAAGATATTCTTGAATTTTTTTAGTAGAGAAAAGCCTTTCTTTCTAGACAACAACATAGATTTTTTTAAACAGCGTCCTATTTTAAATAGTTTGGGAATCTTCTTGTGTAGTGTAGTCTAGAATTTCTTTTTAGTAGTTAGTCCCCCCAATCCCCCCCAAATAAAGGAATCCTTATCCACGACTCAGCTCTCTATCCAAAACACGAGTCGCCTTTCGCAAACGTTTCAATTTATTTGCTTACCAAGCTTAGTAATTGTTCAGTCCCCTCTTTCGACCACCAATAAAAAATATAAATTGTTAAAAAATGTTGATTTTAAATATTAAATATGATAATATTAAATAGTTTTTTAAAATCATTTTACTATTCACAGTGAATATTACTTAAAAAACTTATAGGCTACATCATTTGACATTCTCTGTAACATTTTTCTCTTTAATATACTGTCTAACTCATCTATTTCTTTTGCAATCTTTAGTATACACGCATATAGTTTATTTGCAAAGTAGGAGTATACACTTACAAACCTTCAGAAGATACAAACATGAATCGGAATGGTGTCAAAAGGTTTATTCATTGGCATATAGCAGTACATAGAGTGATGTAATCCAATATAAGCTGAGAAATCTACTCTCTGAATTGGACGAACTAAATATTACTATCATGGGGATAAATGAAACAAATAAGCCAAATCAGTGAATTTAATAGCAAACGGATACGTCCTTTATTTTTCTGGATACCAAGTCCATATGCATTGAGACGAAGTATCAGTAATACAGGCCAACGAGGAAAAAATTTTTTTGATAAAATTACCTCTATCTTACCAAAATCATATCATAAGAATCTTGAGCTAGGACGACTTGGTCATCCGTAAAGTTCAGGGAAAACAGTACGTCATTTCCTATGGGGTTTTTCATTCCCTGGTAGTTTTTTCAATTTTGGAGGGCTGCCTTAATATGTATATAAATTAAACAGTAAGGGTGACATACTGAATCCTTATCCGAGTCCTGCAGTTACTTTTATTGGCTCTAATAGTCTATTTCCGATTTTTAGGTAGGTAGTGTTATCGGCATTATAATACCGAGTTGTTGTAAAGCTTGCCACAATTTCGCAAGTCGTGAACCTGTATCATATGCCTTTTCTAGGTCGATGAAGGCTAGATATACTTCGGTGCCAACCACTATTCTTCTTTCTATTAATTGTTGGAGTATAAACAAGTTATCAGTGCAAGATCTACCAGGCGTAAATTTATTTTGGTCTTCGCTAATTAGATATCCTATAGCATCTTGTATTTTTCCATTTATTATCTTTTCAAACAATCTTCCGAAAGTAGATAGGACAAATAATCCTCTGTAGCAGTTAGGATCTTTTCGATTACCCTTTTTAAAGATGGACACCTGGTGAGCGGTTTTCCATTCAGATGGTACTTTAATTTGTTGGCAGCATTGATTTATTAGAAAAGTTATTCGTTCTATTAGGAGTTGACCTCCTGCTTTAAGTAACTCTACAGCTATATTGCCAGGTCCTGGAGAACTCACGTTTTTCATTTTAATTATTGCAGTACTGACCTCGTGTTAGTAGTATTAATGTTACTATTTGTTTGTCTCTCCATACTGTATTCCTCTCCCATATATTCCAATCTGGACTCTTGGAGTAAATTGTTATAGTGATTTTTTTACTTTTCTATGGGAATTAAGTTGCATAAGGAGTTGTGGGTGTTTTTCTGTAGATTAGTGATAGTTTTCCGTGCTTCCATAGTCTGAGAACCACCAACTAAATTTTCAACTTGGTCACATTTTTGTTCCCCGAAATTGTTTTTTGCTTCTTTTAGGTTTTCTGTCATCCTTGGTGGTTCGTGGTGTTTTTTATCGTTGTTATCTGTTCCTAATACACCATAAGCATTTTTTTTTTTCATTATCGTTCTCTCTTTCTTATAAAAAATGTCTAAAACTATTAAAGATTTGCCAAAACGTTAAGTATCTTACACCTTAAGAAATTTAACAGCGTGCTAAAAATGTTGAATTTTTTAAGTTGTAATTGAGAATTTACAGTTAACTGTTTCGAGTGTCTACTTTCATTAATGAAAAGAAAAAAGTGTTTACGGTAATGAGTTGCACACATCCTATAGGTCAACTAATTAGTTTTAGTAGAACTGTAAATAACCTATAAAAATAAATCCAAAGCCATTTCAAATATTTCATATCACCTTCAATGTTTATTACCGAATTAAATCTAAACCAAGTTTATAGCTTAGCTCATTTTATTACTCGAGGAGTTTTATTCGGTGTCAAAGACTAATCTTCTACCTTCGTGAGAACAACTTTAACTTAATGGCATGAAATTGGCTAATTTTCAGTCTTCCATTTGTTCGTTATATTCCCTAATGAATTCAGTTTAGAGAAGACAATCGTGGGGTCGTAAAAGAGCTTTCTGTACATGTATGCTAAAAATTTAATGTTATACAACACTAAATAATAGTAAAGCTCTTGATATTTATATATGTACTACTGGCAGATCATAAAAATTGTTTTCCAAAAAGCTTCGTACAAATACTTCGTTCAGTGTGAAACATTAAAAATTAGACTGTTTAAAATTTTTTGGCCTACTTTTTTTCTGTTCTTGATTGTACTGCAGCCAATTGGCTTATCTTATATCTTTCATTGACTATTATAGAAGATCAATAAGCAAGTCAGATTAACAACAGACGCAATTTTTATTATAAAGCAGTTATGAAGAAAAAAAAAATATAGGAATAAAGAAACAAAAGCTTATGGTATTCACTGATCTTGAGAAAGCTTATAACAGAGTTCCTCGGGAGATTCTGTGGTGGGTACTTAACGAGAAAAGAGTGCCTGATGAATATGTAAAGATTGTGAGAGACATGTATGAGTGAGTAACAACTAGTGTTAGGACAGGTGTGGGAGATACTGATACATTTCATGTGAAAGTATTTATTCTTGCTAGTTCTGGATCAAATAAAATCGAAGCTACAGGGTAATATTCCGTGGTGCTTAATGAATGCCGATGATGTAGTGTTAGTAATAAATGGTGAAAGCGACTTACAACAAAAACTGGAACAGTGGAGACAAGCTCTTTAGGAAAAAGGTTTAAAACTTAGTAAGACAAAAACAGAGTATTTGTAATGTTCGTTTAAAGATGGAGTACAAATAAAATGATATATTTGGATGGTGAAACGATTCTGTAAAGTAATAAAGTAATAGTTTTAAGTAGCTAGCTAAAAAATTCCAGTGAAGCTGAAGGGAAAATTCTATTAAACAGTCAGAAGACCAGCTATAATGTACGGAACTGAATGTTGGACAGTTACAAAGAAAAAAGAACAACGAATGCATGTGGCTAAAATGGGAATGCTTAAACGGATAAGTGGAGTGAAAAAGAAGAATAAAATTAGGAACGAGTATATAAGGGGAAGTCTGGGGTGGCTCTAATTGTTGTAAAGATGACAGAGCATAGGTTAAGATGGTCTGGTCATGTTTAATGTTCAATCCAAAACGAAGAATTGCTGATCTACTGGTTTCTGGAAATTGTAGCAGGGGATGGCCAAAAAAGGCTTGGGGGAGACGCTTAGGCAAGATATATTGGTAAAGAGTAAACAATAAGGGTAAATATTGATGTGACCAAGACTTATGGAGAATTGTAATTGTATTTTGGTTCGGCTGTAGCAAAACAAACGATATCGCTACCCTCATCCGAGAATTCTATCTGGGCAGGTAGGCTACTTCTATTTTCTAAATATCAACAACAACATTCCCTAAAGAGACTTGCAATCTCGGCAGAGCGAGTGAAGATTGGGATTCAGTCATCATCATCATCATCATCATCCAGCCTTTATTTATCACGTCCACGGCTGGACATGGGCCTTCCTTAAACTCCTCCATACTATGCGATTTTGTGCTCTTTGTAGCCAATTTTTAATGATACGCCTGATGTCGTCAGCCCAACGTGTAGGTGGTCTTCCTCTACTACGTTTATCTGCTCTTGGCCTCCAATATGTAATTTTACTGGTCTATCATTAGTCATGCATTCTCGCTACAGGGCCTGCCTAATTCCACATAAGTTTCGCCGTTCGTTCCACAACATTAGCAATACTCGTACTTCTTCGCAGATCTTCGTTTCTTATTCGGTCCCGCAACGTCACTTCCATCATAGATCGTTCCATTCGTCTCTGTGCCATTCTTAATTTCAAAGCCGTAGTCTTGGTTAGAATCATAGTTTCCGCGCCTTAGGTCATGACCGGTAATATGCATTATTGGTCAAATACTTTTCTTTTGAGGCTAATTGGTATGTTGGCCCTAAGTGTGTCTAGCAGTTTTCCAAAGGCTGCCCACGGTAAAGTAATTCGTCTTTGACGTCGTATTTTCAAATAGGTATATTTCTCCACCAGTTTTACCACTTTGTTTTGAATAGTTAAATAGTTATTGGGAACCATATTTGTCGTAAACAAATGCATTTGTCTTGAACATGCAAGTCGAATTCATTTAACGTATCTGTGGCTTCTCCTAAATTATCTGTGATAAGGACAATGCCATCTGCGAAACGGAGATGGTTAAGTTTTTCGCCGTCTATTGTTACTCCTTTGTGGTTCCAATTGACCATCTTAAAGGCATACTCTCATGGGATACTCAATAGGATTCAGTACTTTTCATTAACATAAGTCGTCACGATTTCAAATCAATTTTAAATCATGACGACTTGCAGCGTGGAACGTTCATTCTCATCTCTAAGAAGTGTGAAGACCTATCACAGTACCAGGAGAGACTAAATGGTTTGGTGTTACGTAACATTCATCACAACGCTGACTTGAATCTTAGAGCCCCACAAGAGGTCAAGCTTTTTGATACCGTAGGTATCGAGATAAGCGAATTGTTTCCCTTAGAGTGAGTAAGAACCTGGAATAATAATGAACAAAGGAAAACATGAAATACGTTTATAAATTCTCTTACATAAACACGTTTACAGAAGGTTTCTTTTATAGATTATCAAATATTTAATTTTTTTTATTTCAAGGATATTTATCTAATAGAATATTATCTAATAACTTTTTATAACAACCCAAACTTTAAATTTGTTGGATATATATAGGAAATGATAAAAGAAATTTCTACAATTTACGAAGAAAAAAAAAATTTACAAGCTTTTATGGTTATGTTTGCTAATCTAAGTTTTTTGACAGAGTAGAGTTACATTCAAAGATTGCTTAAGAAACTAAACTTTCTATTACTTCTTGTTTGAATTGATTATAAAGTAATTGCGCTTGTAAACCAATGTAATGCCGCCTTTATTTAAAATAATCTACTAATATTCTTTTACAACTAAAGCTGTACTAAAAACATGCTCTTCATTAATTGAATTCCTAAGCCTTCTTGTTTTATTGCTACTAAAAAGAACATAAAGTAAAGTACCCTAATTACTTTTCAGTAGCAGTAAGAATAATTTGCAGCAGTATATATTATCTTACTTTCTTTGAAATCTTATTTTGAAATAATATAAACAATTTTTAGCTGTCATCTATATAGATTAACTGAAGTTGACATTCTTCTTCTTCTTCAAGTGCCGTCTTCGTTCCGAAGTTTGTCTATCATCAAAGCTATGCGTATTTTTGATGCTGCAGATCTAAACAGTTGGTAATTGGTGCAATTGTACCATTCTTCAAGTTTTTCAACCATGAATGCCTTCTTCTTCCTATAGATCTCTTTCCCATTATCTTTCCCTGTATAATCAATTGCAGCAACTGGTATTTATCTCCCCTCATAACATGTCCCAAATATTGTAGTTTGCGATTTTTAACAGTAAGTATCAGCTCTTTCTCTTTCCGCACTCTCCGCAAAACCTCCACATTTGTTACTTTCTCTGTCCAGGGTATTCTTAATATTCTACGATACATCCACAACTCAAATGCTTCTATCTTTTTGGTATCGATCTTTTTCAATGTCCATGTTTCCATCCCGTAGAGGAGAACTGACATAACGTAACATCTCAAAAGGCGAATTTTAAGTTTTAGACTTAGATCTCTTCCGCAGAACACCTTTTTCAATTTAGTAAATGTGGCTCTAGCTTTCTCTATTCTGGTTCTGATTTCTTCAGAGCAATCATTATTTTCGTTGATAACAGTTCCCAGGTAATTATATCTTCTTACACGTTCGATTCTTTTATCATGCACGGTTATGTCAGGGAAGTTTTGTGGTGATTTAGATATTAGCATTATTTTTGTTTTGCTTATGTTAAGTGATAATCCGTGTTCTTCACTGCATTCTACTATTTTGTTAATTAGTATTTGAAGATCTTCCCAAGTTTCTGCGATTAGTACCGTGTCATCGGCATATCTCAAGTTGTTTATTCGGATGCCATTTATCTTAATACCTATATTTTGATCCGAAAGTGCTGTGTTTATAATGTCTTCGGAGTATAGATTGAATAAGGTCGGTGAGAGTATACAACCCTGTCTTACGCCTTTCTTGAACTCGATTTCCTCCGTTGTCTCTTGCTCTATTCGGATATTTGCTTTCTGGTTATAGTAAATCTTAGAGATAATTCTAATGTCCCTTTTATCCAAGTTTTTTTCTACTAGCAGTTTCATTAAGTGATCGTGACGAACTTTATCAAACGCTTTGTTGTAATCAATAAAGCACATATATATATATATATATATATATATATATATATATATATATCTTGGTTTATATCTAGACATCTTTAGCATATGACGTTAAGTGCAAATAGTGCTTCTCTTGTTCCAAGCCCGTTCCGAAATCCGAATTAAGTATTACTAATATCTGCATCTATATATAATGTTCATAATTTCATTTGGTAACCCGACAGTTCTTCGCTAACAAGCCTAGTTTAGACTGTTGCTAATATGGATAGGTACATTAATCAAACAACATAAAACGGATAAAAAAGTTACTTTTTGCTGGTGATCAACTGATACTCCAAAATTCTCAGAATCATTAGAAGACTTGTTCCTTTAATGCCTAAAAAATGCAGACGTACAACAAAAACTGCAGATCTACTCGACCAATAAGAAAATAAAAATATTCAAAACCAAATGGAAATAACATATAAATAGAACGAATTACTAGTAATTACCCTTCACTGATATTCAAACTTTAATACATGTCTTTTACTTTTTTACTTAAAATCGCTGATCGCCTATTTAGATCTTAGCAGTTGCTACCCCTCTTAAAAGTACGCTTATGAGTCGATCATTACGTGTTTGTGTGTATGTAACTCCCATTCGGGTCACAATGCTTTACAAATTAACTCGATATGTTGCGATAAATTTTTGAATAGACCGAATTAAATAGTTGACGATGATACGACTGTTTCCTATTTTGGACAAGGAACTACAATGGCGAAAGGAAAAAAGCAGCGTAGGTGAATTGGCGTTTCAAGGGTTTAGAAATTATCGCTAAAAAGCTTTTCCAAAATTGTAACATAAGTATACGCTTAACGATACCTAAATTGATGTGAGTTAAATTGTTTTTGTTTGTAGAAAACTTTAGTTGATTTTACTAAGGTAAAAATGGTTTTGTACAGTTCTTGTTCGTCTTAGTAATTATTCCTTACAAAATATCTGTCTACGAGGTTCGATTATTATTAAATTACACATTTCTAACGCCTCTATACATTACGTTTTAACCCAAATTTCTTCATCTTAGAGTGCCTGTCCGTTCCGAACGTTGGCGATCATTCTAGCTATGATGACCTTATTGGTTGCTATACGAAATAGTTGGGTTGAGGTCTTTTTATACCATGCTCTCAGGTTAGAAAGCCAGGATATTCTTCTTCGTCCCGGGACCCTTTTTTCTTCAATTTTAGTTTGCAAAATGCATTGGAGTAGCTCATATCTGACTTGATTTCTCATTATATGTCCCAAGTACTGCAGCGATGCTGATCTCGTCCGCGGTTTTGTTCAACCTCCGTAGTACCTCTTTATTGGTGAGTAGTTTCCCCAATGTCCACGTTTCCACTGAGTACACGCAACATTTAAGAAGCCTTATTTTTGGTTCGCGGGTAGTGTCATGATTCTTGAACATAGAGCTCATGGTCAAGAATGCACTTTTTGCCTTTCCGATGCAGCATTGAATCTCTTGGGTATTATCTCAAGACTCATTAATTATAGCTTGCTGATGATCATTAGTTTGGTTTTACTGGTGCTTATGTCCAGTCCATTATATCCATGGTGCTCCAGTTCTGCTTGTGTCCGGTATTTTTTTCATTATGTTTTGCAGCCCTTCTATGGTATTGGAAAACACTATGGTATCATCTGCATACTGCAGGTTATTGAGATTTGCTTCATTTATTGAGATGTGTTTATCAATATCTCTTAGAGCCTCTTCAAAGATGTGCTCCGAGTACAGATTGAATATCAGAGGTAAAATAATGCACCCCTGTCTCACTCCCCTTAAAATTTTGATCTGATCTGTATATTCTCCATCTATTCGGAGCACCGCCGATTGATTCCAATACAGGTTAGCTATTATTTTTAGATCTCTTCGGTCAATCCCTATCCTCTTCAGCACTTCCATTTTGCTGCGATTTGAGCCACTCTACTGGTATTTTTCCTGCCTTGTATATTCTATTAAACATTTCAGTTATTATTTTTGTTTGTTCTGTATCTAAGAGCTTTAGCAGTTTTAACATAAAGTCCCGTTTTCATCCTTCATTTATCTGACGTCTTCCGATATTTCTTCTGGTAGGACTTCGGCACCTAAATTTTCTTCAATTGAGGGTTCTTGTATTATTCTAAGGTCGTGGAAAAACTTCTCCAAGTATTTTTCCCATACTTTCTTTTTATCATCTTCGGTTATGGCCATATTGCCTTTACAATCTGATATTTTTTCGCTGTTGTGTTTTCGGAACTTTCCAGCTATTTCCTTTACTTCGATGGATATTGATGTTACTATATCAACTCTGATACTCGTCTATTTCTTGACATTGTTCTGTTTTTTATTTCTCTTTGGCTTCTCTTATCTTTCTTTGGACGATTAGATTTTCTTTGTTTTTTTTTCTGATCCATATGTTCAAGTATTTTATCGTTAATCCACGATTTCCGTTTCTCTGTATCTTTCTTCAGGTGTTCTTCTTTTATTTCTCCTACTGTTTCGTGCATGATGTTCAGCGTTTCCTCTATAGATCCTGCATTTCTGCATTTTGGCACCTTTGTGTTGAGGTTTTCACTCACCTTCAGTCAAACATTGGGATCTTTTAGTTTTCTAACATCATACTTCTTCATAGACTTACTTTAAACCTATTCTGACTTTGAAATAACCTGTCTGCCCCCGGGTATGTTTTGACAGATATACAGCTGTTCCTTTACCTCTTATTTACTAGTATGTAATCAATATAATTTCTTACAATCCTTCCCACATAATCCTGTGGAGATTTACACGTGTATAATTTTCTTGGGTGTAGCTTAAACCTAAATTTAAACATATGAAATAAAATAAAAACATCCAAAAATAAAAAAACATCAATGTTAGTTGATTAGATCCAGAGATATTGCTACTTTTATAAACTTGAATTTATGAACTCGGGTTCATATCAGTAACATAAAATTTCGAATAAAAAATGAACTTCCTATATGTTGATGCGTCTCTTCCGAATTATTCTATATGCTTATAAGCTTAAAGTGACAGTACATTTGTGAACCTATTTTATAGTATTTAATATAAATTTTCTAATTGTTAAATAATTTAATTTGCCTTTCTACAAAAATAATTTAAAAAACTTCTATTTTCTATGCGATTTCAGTGAAAAAGCAGTAGTTAGATGCCTGTATCAAAGAAAGTCACGAAAAACGCTTTTTATTTGCTAATTTCTCTGGTCTAAAGTATTTTACCTGAATTTGTATTAATAAGAATCCCATAACAATTGTTCTTGCATAACTAAGAGAAATATTCTAATTATATTTATTAATGCTATCCATTTCTTGGTTTTTAATTATTATCTAGTAGGTTTGTCGGTATGTTTTCTGACAGTATGCTACAATGCTACCTCAATCTTAAACCTTCGTTCACAAATTGGCCTCCATGTCCGTACAAAATGAAAGGAATTTCCACTAATTGTTAGTTATTCGTTTATTCAGGAACCACAATAAAAAGTCTGGCCTCTAAATCCGTCCGCCGACCACTGAAAACAATCCTGTTTTATCGGATCTGTCACCGAATTCTTTGGGGCCCTCATCACCACCTCAATAATCCTCGAAATAAGTCGCCCGATAATTAATGACCTGCGCCTTTATCTCTAAGACTTGAATTCGATCAGGGATCCTTTAATAATCAATGTCAGCTTTTACAATGCTTTTAATTGATAGGCTATACTCTTTTCTTTTTTCGGGTTTGGATCTTTATAAAAAGAGAAAATGAAAGTTTCGAGACAAGGCTTGATTTTTGTTTTTGTATTTATTAGACGCGATACTGAATCAGCTATTTTTAAAGCTTGTTAAAATAAGGAAAACATTTGAATTTTTATTTCGCTCAAAAATACACCTGAAAGTTTTATTAAAAATTATTAAAACTACTTTTTTCTTGTTTATTTATACTTTAATCTGGAATACTTTGCTTGTAGCACCTCAGTAGCTATCAACTATTATATACAAATTGATAAACGAATTGTTTATTTGCTGTTTCTTTATTGTTTGTTTTAGTTTCTTACTTATTTGTACATTTAAAAAGTATATGTAATAAAATAACTTGTAAAATAATAATTGTGAACTTTTTCCAGACTTCAATTTAGTCAAACTGCTGGTTTATTTTCAAACCATGAATTCTCCCTTGTTATTTGCTACATTTTGGTTTAACCATTGTAAAATTATTGATACTTATGGTAGCTTATAAAGGCAATAAAATCCAGGATTAGGATCTTTGGAGTAATAGGTAGTTGTCATTAAATATGTTTCGAAGATGACTTAATAATAATCACTCAAAATTCTTTAATTTATTGTCGTTAGGAACATATGTTGGAACAATTGGAGCGAAAATATGACTTTTTTAATGTACACAAAAAGATTAAAGAAATGACAGAAAGGAGAAGAACAACACAGACAGGACAGATCAAAGATACAGATGGTATAATTATAACAGATTTACAACAAAAAATGAACCGATGGACAGAATACATATCACAACTGTTTGATGACAAAGATAGACAAGAAATCTCAAACGAATATACAGATGATACAGGGCCTGATATAATTAGAGAAGAAATAGAATATGCAATCAACAAGCAAAAAGTGGTAAGGCCCCCGGTCCTGATGAAATTCCCGTAGAACTGCTCAAGCTTATGGACGATGAATCTATTAAAATACTTCTAGATCTATTTAACACAATATATAGACCTGGAATCATACCTAGGGATTGGCTCCGTTCGACCTTTATACTACTGCCAAAAAAGGCAAATACAAAGGAATGCAACGAATATCGTACGATAGCTTTGATGAGTCATGCTCTAAAACTGTTCTTAAAAATAATCCATAATCGGATCTATAGGAAATTAGGCGTAGACATCAGTAACACTCAGATGGAATTCAGAAAAGGACTGGGTACAAGGGAGGCTCTGTTTGCAATGAACGTTCTCTCACAGAGATGCTTAGACATGAACCAAGAAATTTACGCCTGCTTTATTGATTTCGAAAAGGCCTTTGACAAAGTACAACATGAACCACTAAGACAAGTTCTAATAAAGAAAAATATAGACAGCCGACATATTCAAATTATATGCAATCTATATTGGAATCCAACAGCAAATGTCAAGGTTGAGGGCAGACTAACAGAAGAAATTCAAATCCGTCGAGGAGTCCGGCAGGGATGTATCTTATCGCCACTTTTATTAAATCTGTATAGTGAAGCTATCTGTGAACAAACACTCGAGGAAGAAGATCTTGGTCTGATAATAAATGGCGAGACGATCAACAATATAAGGTATGCTGACGATACAGTTCTCCTAACGGGGACGCTAGTAGAACTACAACATCTCGTTCAAAGTCTCAATATATACTGTAACAGTTACGGTTTAAAAATTAATTTGAAAAAAACTAAATTTATGGTAATCACGAAATCAAAGAACATCAGAGCTAATCTTGTAATAGACAATACAACGATTGAGCGTGTGTCCTGTTATAAATATCTAGGTGCTTGGATCACAGACGATACTGATCAAACAAAAGAGATTAGATGTAGAATAGAAATCGCTAGATCAGTCTTTAATAGAATGCGCAAACTATTTTGCAATCGTGATATCAATATAAAGTTACGAATACGAATGCTGTGGTGTTATGTCTTTTCTACCCTGTTATATGGAGTTGAGGCTTGGACACTAAAACAGTTGACCATAAAAAACATCGAAGCTTTCGAGATGTGGTGCTATAGGCGCATTCTCAGAATATCATAGATGGACCGCGTCACTAACACGCAAGTACTCCAAACTTTAGACAAAAGATGCGAAATTCTAAATGAGATAAAAACTAGAAAGATGGAATACTTGGGGCACATTGTGAGATGTGAAAAGTACGAACTTTTAAGAAACATCATGCAGGGCAAAATTAAGGGCAAAAGAAGTGTGGGAAGATGAAAAATATCGTGGCTTCGTAATCTACGTGAATGGTTTGGGTGTAGTTCGATTGAACTTTTTAGGCGCGCTGCTAACAAAGTCGCAGTGGCCATGATGATTTCCAATCTCCGCTAGGAGTGGCACGAGAAGAAGAAGAACAAGGAACATATGGTTCGGTAACTATTTTCTTGTAGTATTTCTATCAGATATTAATAGAAATAAACCACAATTGAAAATAGATTGGAACAGATTAGAAATTGAAACGTCAAATGACAAAATGATCCATGCTGACGATATGTCCTGCCAATACATACTATGTGAACTAGATTTTTATATGCAGCAGTCTCGTCTATCTGAGTTCCATCGATATCGAAACTTCCACTGAAAACCAAGTTTGTCATTAAGACAAGACAAGATAAGACTTGCTTGTCGCGATTCAGTCTAAGTACTTCTTCCAATATAGAATTGAACATAGTCGGTCTCAGCGAAATTAGAAGACGTGGCGAACTGACGTGACTAAAATCAGAAGGACATAGTTTTTATTACGTGGGTGACGTCAATAATTTCTTAGGAGGAACTGGCTTCATTATACACAAGCGTCTCCAAACAAGTATAGTATCACTAAAGAAATTTTCCACAAGAGTGATTTGTATTACTCTCAAATTGAATACAAGGTATAACATGAAAATAATACAGGTTTATGCACCAACAACGGACCATGATGAAGAAACGGCTAGAAGCTGCTCTTAAAGACCATCAAGGACATTTTAATTTTATATGTGGTAATTTTAACGCCAAAAAAAAGAAATAAAATTCAACCCTACAGAAACACCACTGAGCAACTTTTGCTTGGATGGTAAAAATGATCGTGGCGAAATACAGTTTAGGTTCGTACTGCAACATGAACTATTCCAAATGAACAATTGAGAAAAATACTAAAAACGGGGACAAAACAGATACATATTAAAGGCAGAAATGGTCATCTTACAACCAACAAAGAGGAAACCCTTAACATAGTTGAAGACTTCTACAAATTACTGTACACAAGCCAACACAAAGCAAATGGCAGAGAATATTAAGTACCAGAAATATTAACACTGAAAAAAGGCATTGCAACCAAGGATCAAACCTACTACCGGACATCACAATAGACGAAATAAAACTAGCCCTGAAAAAAGCTAAAAATAACAAATCTTCAGGCGAAGATTGTGTAGTTACTGATGCAATCAAAATCGGAGACACTTGCCTACTTAAGAAACTAAAAAACCTTTTAAACATGTGCCTTTTGGACAGTAATATACTTGACAAATAGCACAATGCTGAGGTAATTCCATTTTACAAAAAGGAGATCTCCATGAATTAGAAAACTACAGACCTTTAAGTCTTCTTAGTCACCCATAAAAACTCCTTACAAGAATAGTAACGAATCGTTTTGCGAAAAAAACTTGATTTCTATCAGCCAATAGAACAAGCGAGATTTCGAACCGGATTTTGAACAAATGATCACCTACAGAGCATTAAGACGGTAATAGAAAAGACTATCGAATACAATGGACCACTCGTGCTGGCTTTTGTTGATTTCAATAAAGCTTTTGACACAATAGAATTTAGACAAAATCCTGGAAGCATTGCAAGCATGATGCCATAAAAACATGGATCATATCCCAATCAACAGAAGAGTCCGACAGATACATTATTGCCTAAACTGTATACCGCAGTACTAGAATAGGCTTATATGCTAAAAAACTAACTGGAAAGAGAAAGACCTGGACATCAACGGTAGAAGATTACCAAATTTGAAATTCGCAGAGAACATAGGTTTGTTCTCGGACAACCTCAAGGAAATATGCATAATGCTACATGAATTTCAGTTGGTGTGTGCCAGTATGGGTTAAAATAAACATCTCCAAACAAAATTTATGACAAACCTAGTACCTAGCAAAAATATCAAAATTAAAGACAACAAAGTTGAGCTGGTGGAAACATACATATACCTTGGATAAGAAATAATGATCACAAGAGACAACAGAACATGCGAACTACGCAGAAGAATAAACCTAGCATGGGCAGCCTATGTAAAACCCAAAGACATCTTTAAAAGCAATATAAACGCTGCAAATAGCTCAGAAAAAAATGGAAAGGTCAATGCTGAGTATATCGCTTCTTGACCGAGTTAGAACTGAAGACGTAAGATGAAGAACAGGAGTTATCGATGTAATTTTCCGAATTGCCACACTGAAATGGAACTGGGCTAGACACGTCGCACGAATCAGTGATGAAAGATGGACAACAGGATTGCTTGATAAGAATAGATGTACAAATGCGTATATTGGAAAGTTGTCTTGTTTAAAAATTCAAAGAAAAACTGAATGCCAAATTTTTAACGATTTGGAATATACAAATAGCGACTAAGGGTAGATTTTGTCTTTAAAATATAAAGTTTAGAAAGTTAGTTTATAGATATTCTATTGCTGTGTGTATCGAAAACAAGAAAAATATAAATTTGATGGATAGTAGTAAATGGTAGTTCTGCTTGTTTTTTAAAATACTGAAAGATCATGAGGCAATAAGCATAAGGCACAATAGACTTTAAGCCGAGTGGAGGAATGGTTAAACGACCACTAATATTGAATCTAACATAACCTAATATAGGATATTAAGAAAGCATTAACTTGGTACTACCCGATTGGTAGTACAAGAAAAAGTGGAAAATAAAAGAGGACCGGGGTGACGCCACACGTAATGATTTAATAATTTAAAGAAGTGGAGTCAAAAAATAACAATAGAACTATATATTTAAAACTGCTGCAGAAAGAGTAAAGTGGGCCGGGATGCTAGCCAATGTCCTTATAACATAAGGCACATGGAAAAGGAAAATAATTAATAGCAAACACAAAAGAAGACCACAACTCAGTTCTATAGATAATCTTAAGCAACATTTCAGATGAAAACGAAGATGGATACAACTTTTATTATATATAAAGGAAACATATAAAAATGTGAAAGGAATGCTTATCAAAGGAATATACTTATAGAGCAATAGTTTGAAGAAAACAAAAATATGTAGTTAAACCATAAGTATACAAAAAAGCTGTCTATTGTCCAATATAGCAATTAGATAATTTTCTTCTATCTACGTCACTGTCAAACACGTAATGATCAGCTGCGTTTGGAAAACGCATCTGCTTGGTCATCGGGTCAATAAAAATAAAGAAATTAACAATGATATTAAGAAATTATCCTAATTAGCCGTAGGCATAGTGCAGCAACATGTGGATTCTTCCGTTAAGATGTATTAAGTAATTTAATTCTATCTTATGTCCGATATACTCGTAAATGACATGTGCTCGGCCAAATTTTAAAAGATTAAGTAACTGATTAGTCAAACATGCGGTGTTTGTAAGAGAATAAGTTATCCCAAAAACCGTTAAGTGTATACTTACCGAGGTAAGACTGTTCGTATGCGTTTCATATTATCGAAGCTCACTTACCTAAAACAAAAACAAATCATTAGATAAAGTATATAAAAGTAATTTTAGTTCATAATTTTCGTCCAAATCCATTTAATTACTAAACAAGATTAAGAAATTCATTACCAACCGAGCAATCTTTAGCATTCCATATTCAAGGAATCCACAAAAATTATTTTAAGTACCTATCTATTGCAAGAAAATACTTTCAGGTATAATTTACAGCAATGAAATTATCAAGGAACATTTAAAAGTGATACTGATACTGATCAGTATCAGTATCAGACAATACAGATACAGTATCAGTATTGTCTGATCCATACTTCAATGTATTTTTATGAAGATGTTTGTTCAATTTCTGTATAATCTAGTACTAGCTTAACTAGTTAAGATTCAAGTATCTAACAGATATTAATAGGAATACAAGAGGATTATCGTTAGTCTCATAGCAAAACTCTATCGCCTCAAGGGCGATGAATAAAATCACACCGGTAGAAAGCAAAGTGTGAATTGCAGATTTTGTTAGGCTGAAACGAAACTGCGATACACGTTCTGTGCAAATGCCCAGAATTGGACAGGAAAATGCCTTTAAGGAATTTAAGCATCATTAACCTGAGCCCTTCAACTTCGAAAAAGTGTCACCAAAGACCATAATAGACTTTGTTAAAAATGCTGGGCTGAGAAGAAAATTTTACCCTAGGGCCGAGCCACAATAGACCCCTTATGTTGAGTGGAAGGGTAGCTAACCTAACCTTATCTCAGATTTATAAGTAATTCGTTTATTGTTGGTCCATTCGTGTTCCAACATGAGCTAGGGAATGGATGGTCACTCCCAGCATAGCACTTCATACTGGAAAAAGAATAAACCTGGATGTTGTTAGCAGCGTGGTAGCATAAACTACCACGACCATTAATGAAGGGTCCAACTAACACTTAATCATGCATTAGTTATCTTAAAGCTTATGCTTGTTATGATTCCAAGAGAATGTTTTCTTGGAATCTTATCACACTAGCTAAAGGATAGTGTGCAGAAACTAATTAACCTCACCGATAAATGTTGTAGAACACTGGTACATTTAGTTTTTCTTACTTCCAACAAAGCTTTTCCATCAACTTAATCTGGATAAAAAACCAATGATAACTAGAACAAAGTAGTACTTTATCGCTGTTAATTACTCAGTGGACAAGAAAATTATTTCCAACAAATTCAATCATTCCGTTACACTATCTTCCTAACGCTTTAGATAAAACCCTTCGCCATTTACCGTAAGATTTAATACATCGAAAGGCAAACGATTTCATTAAGTTGTAATTTATTTTTAGTATCCAGCAAGAAGTAGTGTTTTTTTGTTGGCCGGACTATGACTCACTCGAGCTGGCTCAAGAAGACGTTAATTACTATTAATTTACCATCGACTGACTGCTTTCTGAAATAATTCAAAGCAAATTATTAATAAATCAAAGAGAGAACGGCCGACTCACGTATGGCCGCGACCAAAACAGTTTTCTATCGATGCCTTATTGGGAAAATGAATATAGGAACATTAGACCGGGTTGTGAGGTTTTTCAAAACGTTGTAATTAAACTTAGTTAAATAGATTACGGTAGTATTGACTTAATGAACGTTTTTAATAATGTACTAATTAGGTTTGTAGAGGATATTTATCTTCTTTACCATCGTGATATATTTGTAAGCTTTTAAGTTCTTTCATTTTAACAGCGAGTAGGTTCAGGTGGTGGCTGGGGCATCAACGTCAATATGCCTGTTTGTAAAATGATAAACTTCTTGTAGAGTGCTATGGGAGGCAAGGCAGAGTTTCTGTTTGATAATTGCGCTAGAATTAATTATATAGTTATATTTATGTAACAAGAATAAAAATAAGAAAAGTTGTGCTACTCGCAAAGCTTGATAAATAAAATAATCTGCGGAAGAGAGACTGGAAGAATATGTTAGCGTTGCACATTTTTGAAGTTATACTTTTATACGCGCGTTCGACGTTGGAAATTTGAACGGGAGTGAATCAGTGAAATCATTGCATATGTAACATATGAGTGAGAGAGAGACAGCAGATATATTTTCTTTCTCTTTCTCTCTCGAGAATAAAATGTTTCTTTTGTATATATATATATATATATATATATATATATATATATATATATATATATATATATATATATAAATGTGATATTAAAATCAATAACACAAGTTAATTGTGTTTTATTATGGAAGTAAAATAGTAAAACAACTAAAAAATCGGAAAGGGTCGCAAAAACTAAAATAGTCTTATAAAAGATGAGAAATATGGTTTATTTCTATAAATTTATTACTATAACAGGAATGAAGCTTGAAAATAAAGGGACTGGGTTGTTGTCAAACGAAGTTCAAGCGAAAATAAAAGACAAGAAAAAAAAAAGAGAAAGACAAGATTTTTATAATTATTGGGACGCGAAATTAGCAGTTGCAAAAGCTAAAAGAAGAATATAACAGAAGAGGCAAAAGTTGTTGCAAAAATAACACCCGATGTTATTTTGCTGTAATGTTTTTAATGAAAATCTTTGGTACTGAAATTTGATATTGAATCCATAAGTCGAGGAAATTATATCCCGCCAGAGTTCATGACCATACGGGTCAGTTTGATGGCATTTTCCATCACCATTTCCAAAACTTTGGCCGACAGGTTCTCGCATTCCTGGTAAATATTCTCATTAAGGGCTTCAAGAGTCTGAGACTGAGACGTAAACTCAAAATTTGGGGTGTTTTACGCCATCAAAAAACCCCATGAAAAGAAGTCTGGAACAGTTAAATCTGGTGATATGGCCGGCTAGTACAAATCATCAAAACGTGAAATTAAGCGACTCGAAAATTATTTCTTCAGACTAAGACTACCGGTTATGGCACTGTCCTGTCAAAACCACAAGTTCTCTAGTCCCAAATGATCCAAGTGAGTAAACCCTCCAGCTTAAACAGCACACCACGCAGGAACTTTAAACGAGTGTAATGATTATTTGCGCATGATACACAGATTTTTAAAACTTTCTGATCTTTAGAAGTTTTTTAGAAACGATAATTGTGTTTACGTAACCAATAAAATGAAAATGAGCCTCATCGCTCATGATAATTTAAGATTAAAATCGTCCTCCTCTTCGTTAAGATTCAGAACGACTCAATCGTACGTTAGACGCGTTTGGCGGTCAAAGACTAACAGCTGATACACTATCCGCCCATTGTAAAAGAACATCTTTAAATCTTTCACCAAAATTCTGCGTAGCGACTGTCGGCTAATGTCCGATAGCGTAGCATTGTGATCTTTCCGCTATCCCGGGTTCCTGTTAGACATGTCGGGTAACAGCAGCGATATTCTCAGCAGAATGGCTGTTCCTGGACCAGTCAGCCTTGACCGTTGAGAGCATTTAGTGTTATCCCAGTCTCGTTAAGTCGAGTGGTTAAATGCCGCAGTATTTGTTCAGTTGGTATCCGATGGCAAGGAAATTTGCGACGAAATTCACGCTGCGCCAACACAACCGTCGAATTTTGAGCAAAAAAATTAAAACAATTATTTCGCATTCTTATGGAGTAAACCGATTGTCGATTTACATTCTGCATTTGTGTTTAAATGTCGTTCAAATGTTGGTGAAATGATAAAACCGAATTTTCATTTGAAGCCGTTTACAAAAGGTATAACGTTTTCTTTTCCAATAGGGTGATTACTTTTGCCACACGCTGTACATCTGGAATGCATGCCTCACTCATTCCAACATTAACTACTACTACTTTACACCATTTAATCGAGTTTTGAATTATCCAAAACAGAACAGCAATTTTTACAGGTATACCAGATGAAGCAACCATGATTTCTGAGCATTAAGGTCGTGCAGAGTTAAATAGATTGTATGCCATATTTCCCAGGACATCCAAGGTCAAAAACAAGTAAAGCTAACATTATGCCTGCGATTGGAGAGTGGTGAAAGTAGCTAGGGGTCAGGTAGGTACCGTCTCCACAAGGCGTATTCGGAATGTTCATTTAAAGCTGCAGTTACTACTACAAATAATGTGATAACTTTGCATGGTGAAATGAATATGAAAAGTAATATTTTAGTAATGAAAGTACCTGAAAAGTACCTAGGACTGGTATTACAAAGTAATGTGGAAATTGCCGATTTTGAAGTTAGTAGAAGGAATAGCAGAGAAAAACCAAAGAAGTTCTGGTAGGACGCAATCAGGCAGGACACGCTCAGGCAAGACATGTTGGTAAAGTGGACTGATATTGATATGAGCCAAGAAAGAAATGTATAGGGATAAAGTTTCGGGTTTGACTCTGCGTTAGATAATTTTGGTTTTTGGAAACACTATTTTCTTTACGACCTTTCAGCAAGATCTCAATAATTGCAATTCTCAAGTCAGGCTTGTCTCACCTCTGGTCGATGCTCGAAGAGAACTGACTTAAAATTATTATCACAATTTCTCTACCTGTCATAATTTGTTTAAAGAAAAACACTCTATTTTCTTTATGTTAAATATATTAAAATACACAAACACCGCTTTAAAAAGAATTAGAACTTTTGTTCGTGGAGCCCAATTAATTTTAAGTCAATCTTTTTAATTACTGTCACTCCACAAATTAATCGGAAGGTACACAATATCTAGTTATCATAGTTTAGAAATAAATGTGATTTTTCTAGTCTTTTCAAAAACGTAACAATAAACGTAATAAACGTGTTCATTATTGTGTGAAATGGTACCATCTCCATATTTTTCTCCAACTATAGTGTATTTTTATGTATGAGAGAGTAATAAAATAATAAATTATGTATGCAAATCCCTAAACTGTTGATACGGGTGACACAATGAAAAACAGATATTTGTCAACAAGTTTACAGAAGTATATAGGAAAACAATTTTAAATTGAGTATGACCACCAGGTATAAAGGTTGGAGCAGAATAGAATACAATAGTTGTGAGGGTTACTAATCCCTAAATAAGGTTGCCAGTGTCGGAGTGATAGAGGTTAACAAGTACTAATGAATTTGCAAGAAATGTAAGATGTTTATTTTATTGGTTATATATAACCAATAAAAGTTTAATACGTACCTACCTATTTGCAAAATAAAGTTTAATTCTTTAGATAAAATAAAACGTTTTATTTTATCGGAAATGAGTGCATTCCACGAAATAAGGGTTTCAACAATCAAACATTTAATTCTTTAATTCCAGGAATCTACGACAGTAATTGACTATATAATTACCTTCTAAACTTATTCCACAGAAAATGTGATAGTGGGTTTTTCCATTTTGTAGGAAGGTCCAAGTGGCGTATTCAAAATTCTTAACAGTTCACTAAAAGTAGGTACTTTAGTTGCAAGGTGCAGTTTATTGTGTATACTAGTGTTATGGAAAATTTGGAAGTGCCGTGTAAACGCCGAAAAATTGGCCCTTTAACAGTTAATGAAAAAACATTAATATTTAATTGTTTTAAATCATTTACAGACAAACGTTTATGTGAAAGTGTTGATGAGACCGTTGAGTTAGTTAGCAGTCCACTTGTTGTTGGGAGATCTACGATTTACAGAGTTATTAAAGAAGAGAAATGTGGTAGTTTTCAAATGCCGCGTAATGCTCCAGGGAAACCAAAATTTCAAATAGAATATCATTTTAAAGAAGGACTTCGACGGAAAGTGCATGAATTCTTCTTTAGAAAAGAATTTCCAACATTGGATAAAGTTCTTGTCTCAGTTCGAGATGATAAGGATTGCCCAGAAATGAGTCGAAGTACGTTATGAAAACTTTTAAAAGAAATAGGCTTCCGCTGGAAAAAGAATCCCAGAAAGTCTATTTTATTAGAAAGAAGCAATATTGTCATATGGAGAAAACATTTTCTAAGAACCATAAAGGAAATGAGAAACCAAAAAAGAAAAATATTTTATCTTGATGAAACGGATCAACGAGGAAATGGATCAACGAGGATCATACACCAAATAAATTTTGGCAGGATGAAACTGTTACAAGTCAAAGGAACGCTTTTGCAAATAACTTATCTACTGGTTTAAACCCACCATCAGGAAAGGGACGCAGGCTGATAATAGTACACATTGGCAGTTCAGACGGTTTTGTTGAAGGTGGTTTATTAACTTTTGAATCAACTCGTACCGGTGACTACCATGAAGACATGAACGCTGATGTCTTTCAAGAATGGTTCGAACAAATGATAGATCTTCTTCCTAAGAACTGTGTAATAGTAATGGATAATGCAAGTTATCACTCCAGACTTATAGAAGGACTGCCCACAACCAAGTGGTTAAAAAAAGACTTGCAGAATTGGTTGAGTTCAAAAAATATTACGTACCATCCCGGATCTATAAGAAAGGAACTTTATTCGTTGTGTGCCCTTCATAAAGAAAAATTTAAAAAATACAAAATTGATGAAATTGCCAAAAATCGTGGAATGACAGTACTTAGATCCCTACTTAGATCATTCTGAATTAAACCCGATTGAACTGGTATGGGCACAGATAAAGAGTGAAGTTTCGAGAAAAAATACCACTTTTAAAATTCATGATGTTAAACAGTTGTTTTTGGAGGCCGTAAATAATGTAAAACCTGAAAACTGGGAAAAGACAGTAAATCACACTATTAAAGAAGAGGAAAAAATGTGGAAGCTGGACAATATTACTGATAAAATGATCGAGCCAGTTATTATAAATCTTGGTTCTGAAAGTTCATCTTCTCAATCTGATTTGGATTTGTAACAAGTAGCTGTAAGTTTTATATTAATATTTTTATTCATCTATTTAACATACCTTAGACCTTAAAAACTCTTTTTCTCTTTTGTAATTTTTAAAAATTAAAAAAAATGTGAATTTTTTAAAACCCTTTTTAATGTAGGCCAGTCAGTTCTAATATAGTGTGTGATAACAGAGGTCACTTTTGTTTACATACACATAACACTGAAATAATTCATTTATTTTTTACAATTATTCAAAGTAATTTTTCAATTAATCTTGAGCACGCCCATGGAGTGGTCGGATGTACCAGTTAAAATTATGCTAATTACTCTCTCGTTCATAAAAATAAACTATAAACATATATAGGCATTGCTATTTTGAGCTTTATCCGCTCATCTTAAGTGGTATTTAAGTTTTTAATTCCTCGAATTTCCTTGGCTAAACTTGTCCGTGTAATATGGTTAAACAATCTAACTGGCCTATTAAATAGCCACGGCTACCAGTCCGACTTTTCTATCAATGCCAAATAAGGGAGATGTATATTGTACTGAGTTTCATAATTGAAAGCTTGCCCTCGTCTAGATCTTGTGACAAATCCATCAATACTTCAACTTTGCCTTCAACTAGTCGGCGGCAATTTAAATTTTCCGTACGAGGACGTCTTCACTATTCTATGCACAGTTCTTTGACACGACTAACCTTAGCGCCGTTGCGACGAATGTATGGGCACATAAATATGGCAAAACCGATCATTCTGACTCACAATTTTCTCACGTAAAACTGATGAAATAGACGAGATCTCGAGAAATACGTGGTGAGTGTACAAGTCGGTAAATTACATGATTATTTCTATGAAAATTACCGTCGTGGTGTTTTTTGCTTGATTTTATAATTGCTTCAAGTTTCCAATTTCTTTTTATATTTTAAAGTTCAAGTTTCATACTTAAATGTAGGTGAATTTATTGCAGAAATATAGATATATTTAAGATGTATAGAGTATATTTAGAGATATATAGAGAATTATATAGAAAACCTCAACAGAGAGAAGAAATTCAGAACATTCTATAAGAAAGTTAACATCAACAGAAAATAATTCAAGGCATACTCAAATCAATGTAGAAGTTTGAATGGCGACCTATTAACAACAAGAACCGAAGTACTAAATCGATGGACGGAATATTTTAACCAAATACTTAATATAGAGGAAGAAGAAAACTCGAAAGACGAAAAGCTGTGAGGTAAGCGGAGCAGACGAGAGGGAGGAGAATCCACCAACGATCCTGGAAGTTAAAGACGCCAGAAACAAACTAGCCAGAAACAAATCACCCGGAATAGATAATCTCCCAGTGGAATTATATAAAGAAGATGGCCACGATATCATAATAGCGCTACAGCAGCTTATAAAAGAAATATGGATACAGAAATCCCTTCCCAGTGATTGGAATATTGGAATACCTTGCACCATACACAAAAAAGGAGATATCTTTGAATGCTCTAACTATCCAGGAATTACGCTCCTAAATGGAGCGTATAAAATATTCTCCAATATACTATTCCATCGTGTGGCACCATATGCAAAACGAATAATAGGATAATACCAGATTGGTTTCAGAGGTGGTAAATCAACATTTCATCAGATTTCAATGCTGAGACAAATTCTAGAGAAAACACTGGAATACGTTGTACACTCACCACATATTTATAGACTACAAGGCAGCCTACGACTCTGTAAATAGAAGAGAATTGTTTAGAGCAATGATAGACCTAGGAGTACCAAATCAGTTGGTAAGTCTAACCGAACTAACCCTTGAAAAAGTTGAATGCACAGTACGAATCCAGGGGGAACTCTCTGAACCTTTTAATACAAATAACGAGCTACGTCAGGGAGACTATTCAATCTCCTGTATACTATTCAATCTAGCTCTGCAAAAAGTAATACGTACGTTACAAATCATAACTACCGGTTCAATATATAACAAATCTCTGCAAATCCTAGCATATGCTGATGATATCAATATTGTTGGGAGAACGGAAAACGCAGTATGTAGCACTAAAGGAAGCGACTACAAAAATGGGTTTAATAATAAACTTTAATAAAACGAAATACATGAAAATAGGTATGCAACCACAAATACTACGGCCACTTGTTATAGAAAACGACGTCATTGAAGCAGTTAACGAATTTGTATACTTGGGAACGCTCTTCAATACTGAAAATGACACTATCGCAAAGATAAACCGCAGAATTTGCACGGCTAATAAACGCTATTTTGGGCTTAATCTCCTTTTTAAATCTACAGTTATATCAAGAAATACAAAAGTAAAACTCTACAAAACAATAATACGCCCAGTCCTAACATATGGTTCAAAAACCTGGACTTTAACAAAAAGCAATGAAAACATGTTAGGATGTTTCGAAAGAAAAATACTAAGGCGAATCTATGGAGCGGTAAATGAAAATGGTGTCTGGAGAAGACGATACAACTTCGTACTCTATAGAATATACCAGGAACCAGATATCATAAAACATGTTAAGATAGGACGTCTGAGTTGGGTAGGCCATGTAATGCGGATGGAGCAAACCGACCCAGCTAGAAAATCGCTCCTTGATAGACCTATTGGTCAAAGAAGAAGAGGAAGACTCAGAACAAGATTCCTAGATAACGTAGACCAAGATATGAGAAATATAGAAATACATGCTTGGCGAAGGAAAGCGATGGATAGGGACGACTGGAAGAGAATTCTTGGGGAGGCTAGGACCCACACAAGGTTGTAAAGCCAAAATGATGATGATAAATCTAATACCTTTCTACCCACAGAGTGTAGGAAGAACTTTATGCAATAAACAACTCAATAAATGAAAAAAATGTAGTGAATGATGGCATAATAATTTATACATTAACGAACTAGAACATATTAAGTGTGACAAGCGCGATTACTTCAAAACTAAATTTGCCAATCATCCTTAGTAAAAATGAAAACAACTAAGTAATAGCAAAGTCGCGAAGAAAAATATTGTACGATGTGGTGGAGTAAGATCGTGAGGATATAAAACGTTTAAGGCTATAGGGATGTAGAATAATAATAATCAAAGTACTATATGCGCGTGAGATAAGAGAATTATGTTGGAACATTCCGTAGAGCGTCGAATTAGATTTTGCGGTGAGATATATCATAAGATCACTTCGTAGATTTATATTGAAGTCTCTATAAGTTTAAATAAAGCCTCTAGTAAGCATAGAGGAAACATGTGCATACATTTTTATGAATACGTGCTGTACGGTCAAAAACTAGAAAAAAGCAACTGAAGTCATCGTAGAAATTCATTTATTTAACGTTTGTTCTATTATTATCGTTATTCTTTTAATACGCAAATGTTTTTTGAACTTAAAACTTAACAATAATCGATTATTGCATTATCGATATTCATAATTAAGATCTAAGAGACTGAAATAAAATCATTCCAAACAAACTTTTATGTGTAAATATTATTTATAAAATGTAAACTACTTTTTCTCATAACATTTCTTCCGCCATTTATTCAGCATATAAAATGGTATGTCCAGTTAACAAACTAACCTATTTTCTAATATCCAAATGCGTTGGCGTTTCCGAAAAAGGCTATTTCAAATGAAAGTAAACATAAAAAAACACCGAAGTTAAAACACTTCACAAATGTGTATTTAGGTATAAAACAAAACAAACAATTTAAAACTTTTTAAAAAAGTGTCGTCACATTTAAAGTTCTGGCAGAACGTTTTCGATCACTACGGATCATCTTCAGTGCCTAGTATTTGTTGCTAACTATATAAATATGGTGTCTAAAAGACTTCCATGTTTGAGTTGGTAAAGTGTCACATTTTACATTAGGTAATGTTGATACTGTAGGTCGATGACAATGGATGTATTTAAAATTTAAGATTTTTTACTTTAGGGACTACATGTCTCCTAAGCTCGAGTACTTGCACGTTGTCAGTTGAAGCGACGACACAGACCAAAATGATCATGACCAATCATTTTGGTCTGTGTCGTCGCTTCAACTGACAACGTGCAAGTACTCGAGCTTAGGAGACATGTAGTCCCTAAAGTAAAAAATCTTAAATTTTAAATACATCCATTGTCATCGACCTACAGTATCAACATTACCTAATGTAAAATGTGACACTTTACCAACTCAAACATGGAAGTCTTTTAGACACCATATTTATATAGTTAGCAACAAATACTAGGCACTGAAGATGATCCGTAGTGATCGAAAACGTTCTGCCAGAACTTTAAATGTGACGACACTTTTTTAAAAAGTTTTAAATTGTTTGTTTTGTTTTATACCTAAATACACATTTGTGAAGTGTTTTAACTTCGGTGTTTTTTTAAACGATGGTATACAGCCAATTACGGGGTTTTTCCCATTAATTTTGAAAGTAAACATCTTTCCTTGATTATAAATAATTCTCTGAACAATCGTTGCCTAGGGAGTAAGACTGAGCCCAGCCGTTTTTTTGACGTGACACGTTGCCCAGTCAGACTTAATTAACCGCTATGTTGCCATGTTAGGTTAAACGATCCATCGTTTAAATTAGATGATAGACGTGTAAACCACTAACCTGTAGTTACGTGATGTTTTTCGAACGGTTTCACAACTCACTGTGTTATTATGCACTAGACGTGACTAACGAACACTTTTTTTAGTAATTTGTTTTAGAAAATCGCAGATGCAATCTATTAATTTGTCGTGATTAGGGTGAAAATATCAAATAAGTTCTGAGCGATATTCAGAATGTTCATCAGTATGTTGTTACCCAGTTGATTTTGATAATCATCCATAATATATCTCAAGCAATTAGTTTACATGACTTAAAATAAACTACAGAGCTTCCAACGATGGTTCTTTATAGGTTGGTTTGTGGCACGCATCCATGACTGTGTCGGGGATAGATTCCTATGTTCGATCCATTTTCATCTATCGCAGTGTAAAAAAACTTTACTGATTTCTAAGAACTTTGCCATTAGCGATGAATATGGAACACGTCCATAATTAATATCTGACTGATTAAACAATCCATGGATTTTAACGTAATAACTTGTTCGACCATGAGCTATTGATGGGACGATGATTATGGATTCAATACTTCACCAAAATATAGCAAACTCAACTAAACAAAGGATTAAGAGGATTACTTAAGTATTACTAAACTTATTACTAGTTTAAAAATCAGCTTAAATTTAAATAAGTTATTTTTACATATATTTTAATTATTATGTAGGTACTATCCACCCACAATTTCTGATCACATGAGTTATGCCAAAAATAAGATGCAAATCCAAATACTTAATATCTAATAAATTATTCGGAATTATTCCTTTTATGACTTGTGTATACCGACATGCTGCAGTGAAGACTACAGCACAGGCTTCAGATAATTTCTTTATATAAAACTTATTACAACTATATTGTAAGTATAACAAATACAGATTTCATACACAAAGGCATGACAAAAATATATCAAATTTCGAGTGAGCAAGTCTAGCATTACGTATTTGTCACATATTGTGACGGAATATACATCTTTGTGATGATGTTGATCATTGATGAAGCATGAAGCAAATTGTACTCGAGAAACACTCATTACATTTAGTGTAACGAAAATGATCCATAATTCATCCATCAAGTTACTGTGGATGGATACTAAAGATATTTTTGGGAAGGTGCATGGACTAGACGTGGTATAATTTTTATATCCCACATATTATTATCGTGGGATAATATTTGAATCAACTATCATCTACAGAAAATACCAGGCTAATTCACTCCAGGAAAATAGGGACAGATCCTCGAAAAGACATTAGAATTTAACAGTGAAACCAATCACCTATTCGTCGACTTTAAGGACGCGTAAGACATTGTCAAAGGAACAGTACTATACTATGCGTGAGTTTGGTATACCAGAAAAACCATTAAATATCAAGAATGACAATATCTAACTTAAATGCTAGAAATTAAAAACAGGAAGAGGTCTCTGGAAAAGGATATACTGAAACAAGGAGATGTGCTGACTTGCCTTCTATTAATATTGTCTAAGAGGCAGTCCAAGAAGTCGGTACTATTTCCAATATATTGATAAAAATCTTATCATAATCTAATAATATTAAAATAATAGGTCATATCAAGCTAGATGCTGAGCAATATTTCATAGCCTTGGAAACAGTGGCGAAACAGGTCAAACTGGTAATCAACAAAGAAAAAACCAAAACGCATGCGGGTTACTAAGGATTCTATAGCAAACGAGGAATGAGGAACAGTCTTTGGAAGTTTTATCTACTAGGAACAAAACAAGCAAAGAAATTACAATTGTGCAAAAAATTTTACTTACTAAATTATTCAAGGAAGAATTAAAATTATTACAAGTAAAACATTTCTTTTTTCAGTGGCGCAAAAAAAATAGAATTGAATCAACTCTTTAATGAAGCAGACGTCACAATGTTTAATAAAACACGATGCTTAGATGGGATGGCAACATAATAGGAATTCTAGAAAAGATTGCTAAACAGCTAACCAAAGGAACAGCACCACGAAGGAGAAACAAAGGTCGACCACGATTTAGGTAGTTTTGATGGAGTTGAGACCGACTTAGGGGTATTAAAAATCAGAAGATAGCAACAGGTCGCCAGAAACCGAACAGAATAATGACGAATCTTGGAGTTGGTCAGGATCCACAAAGCATTGTTAAGTCAAAGATTATGATGATGATAATCAACTACAGAAACAACTGTTAAAGTCAAAAAATGCTCATAACAATCCCCCCTTTCTGATTGAAGATGAAACTTCAGCTAAATTTAATAAAGATAATACCTACGCTTTTGTTCTATTAAAAATTTCATATCATCTGAGGAGATCATCAAAAAATTCTTAGTCAACGAAATCAATAGCATAATCCATACCAAACGTAATTTAAATAAAAGCAGCGGTAACTATGGCAACATATGGTGATGGAACAGCGGTACTAAGATCAGAAGACGTCGCAACTGTTGCAATACACAAACTTTAGGCAAGGGATCTGTAGTAGACTTGTTGAACCATTTTTAGGTTCTGGAGCTAAGAAACTTATTCTTCTTCTTGGTTCCCTTTTTCGATACACTTTATCTTGAAGAATGAGTTGTCACAAGCCAAATTTTTTATAATATTTTATTAAATAATGATCCCGCACTCCTTCTTCATTTTACGTGTATTGCCAATAGTATCAACATTAGTGATTCTGTCTAACCATAAAACTCTTAAGATGAGCCTGCAGTACCACGCAGCGAAGGTTTTTTAGGAAAGCGTCAGAAAGCGTCCACGTCTTTACTCCACGCAATCAGGTAGAAAAAAGATAACAGTTAAGGATAGAGACTTTGTTTTCCGGAGTACTAAGTCATGGCTTCTGTTTACAATTGGTTAAAAAAATTTATTTTAGTTCGAACTCAGATATATTTTGTCATGTATTGTATGCTTGTCGTCGATGTCTTGTATGTGCCAAATATCAACATAGCACGTAACTTCAAGATTATACCTAAAAAAGAGATTACTAGCTAGAGCTAAAGATATATTCAGAAACTCAGAAAAAATCCAAACATTCTGGCCCAGAACGTGATAGCACCAAACAAATAGCAACCACATATGCGAAATACCAACGCGAGATTCTAGCGAACCTGATCAAAGAGTACTAACACATGATGTTGATGTCAGTATGATGATAGGGAAATATAATGTAGATTACTTAATATACAGGTCAATGAATTTTTATAATTAATATAAGCAATTCAATTGTGCTAACTAATGTATTACAGATTGTAAATAAACAGATTTAATAAATTAAGATAAATAAATTTAACACATAAACAATTAATAAATATTTTCCAATAAATAGGAAATAGTACATACAAAATTGTAAGAAATAAATATCAGTGTTTAATAAAAAATCAGTATATAAGATAATAAGCGCGTTTTGCCTGAGGCCGGTGCTGGAACCACCCAGGTGAGGATATTCAGGGATGAGCTTGTCTTTTGGTTTTCTCCTTCGATCCACAAATAAGAGGCTTAGCATAATTTGTCTTGTGTTATCCTCTCATCTCTTCAATTGTCAGGCGAACGTCTCTTCTGGCCAGTGAAAAACGACAAACGAGACATAGGTACTTTATACATTAACTAAGCAAACATGTGAGTATCTTCCGATCGTCGGTTTTGCTATATAAATGTCATTGCGTTGTCCGGCCTCATCGGTTTTCGTAAAACAGCGGGTCTTTCTCAAGACTTACAGTCGCTAAAGTTTTTCATACACAGATTTATACAATACCAGTAATCTTTGTTAAAGAATAAAAATAAATAAATGAGTTTTTCCAATATATAAATTCTAAATTACAAATACACACCTCAAAATATCTATATTTAAATAAATGTTAGCTGTAAATACAAAAATAAGTTTTTATACGTTTACAATCTTTTTCGTTGTTTTGTCAATTATTGTACGAACTTGGACGGTAATGCTGTTAAGAATGGCTATAAAAAATTTAACAAAACTTCAATATGCATTTTTTGTCTATAAGATAAAAGTAATATTTCTTTATTTGTACTTAATTTTCCATGTGTATGTGGATTTTTAATTAGTTTTGCAATTGCCAATAAATGAGAGACATCGTTTAAATCGCGAACCACAGTTAAGTGCTATCGGAGTGCTTCAAGCTGGAGGCTAGCAAGTCAAAGAGACGTTGCTTAAGTCCGCCACACGGACAGATGTATCATTAATTATTTTTGGTTAAAATGTCAATAAACTGGTGATGTTGTTGAATGTCATACATGCCGTACAAAGTTAATCAACCAGATTGAAAACCGTTTTATTAGGTTGTAAGTTTTAAGAGATCGCACTGTAACTGCATCACCATTACAAATAAGGCTGCAAAAGATCCATCAGATGTATGTAAATGGTCAAACTATTACAGACAGACTGCATGAAGTAGGGTTAAATGCTCAAAGACTTGTGAGAGTACCTGCGTTATCCAGAGGAAATCGCGCTCATCGATTTCAGTAGGTACAAGGACAAGCAAATTGGGTTAAACCTGAGTGGGCCTCTACTTTGTTAACATATGCGTCTTATCATGAATGTGTTGCTTGTGTGAGTCCATATCAAATAGGTAAAGAAATAATAATAAGACTTACTCACAATCAATTTAATTTAACAATCTGACGACCGGTTTCGCTTTCTACAATTTGCAAAGCATCTTCAGGTCTAGATACAAAGTTAAACTAATGCTGCAATAAAATAAACCCAATTAGGGTGGTGTCTAATAAAGATAAAATAAACAAATAAATTAGTTCATACAAATTATAGTAATTATGCCAATATTACATGTCTGTGGTTTTCAAAATGAATAAATTTGAATATATAAAAGGTATTAAGAGACAAGGTAAGACCCACAATTGGTATAAAGTAGTAATATTATATTGTAATAAATTAATAAATGAGCAGATAAATAAAACAAAACAAACATTACTTACATGCCGGTACTCTATTAATTGATGGATGGTAGGTCATGGTTGCAAAAATCATGTATTGTTGATTGGAGAACTTTAATGTGCTATTGCAGTTGTTTTGACAATAAACGGGAAGTTCTTGAGGAGAACAGATTTGATCCAATGAATTAGAGATAGGTATATTGTGGTTGTCATCACTTTCATCTGACAAACAACCACAATATACCTTTCTCTAATTCATTGGATCAAATCTGTTCTCCTCAAGAACTTCCCGTTTATTGTCAAAACAACTGCAATAGCACATTAAAGTTCTCCAATCAACAATACATGATTTTTGCAACCATGACCTACCATCCATCAATTAATAGAGTACCGGCATGTAAGTAATGTTTGTTTTGTTTTATTTATCTGCTCATTTATTAATTTATTACAATATAATATTACTACTTTATACCAATTGTGGGTCTTACCTTGTCTGTTAATACCTTTTATATATTCAAATTTATTCATTTTGAAAACCACAGACATGTAATATTAGCATAATTACTATAATTTGTATGAACTAATTTATTTGTTTATGTTATCTTTATTAGACACCACCCTAATTGGGTTTATTTTATTGCAGCATTAGTTTAACTTTGTATCTAGACCTGAAGATGCTTTGCAAATTGTAGAAAGCGAAACCGGTCGTCAGATTGTCAAATTAAATTGATTGTGAGTAAGTCTTATTATTATTTCTTTACCTATATGCGTCTTAATTTGAATTTGCAGCAGATATAAGATGGACAAGAATTTGAAGACGATCTGGTAATGCTGAACGATTGGCCATCGTGCAAGAGGTTCATAGACAGCAAGGCGGCAGTATAATGGTATGGAGTGGCATCACTCTTGGTGGGAGAACCAATCTTGTTTGTCCGGAACGGTTTCTAATTGCAACAGACTACCGCAATATTATTCTCGAACCTATTGTACCTTTGCACAGCAAGCTGGTCCCCAACTTCAATTATTGCGCATCCAGATACTGCCAGGGTCGTGTGAACATTTCTCGAAGATAATGAAATTATGGTTTCACCATGACCTGCACAATCGCCAGATTTAAACCCAATTGATAATGTATGGGACATATTGGGCAAACTCATTTTACAAGAAAATATTGCGTTCAATATAAGACAACTGTTTGGGGGCTTTCAATGGAGTAGAACAAAATACCGCAGCAAGACCATCTGATGTAAATCTGATTTAAAATCCTTCTGTAATCCAGCATTTTGTTTTTGTCCGTATATTACTTTGATGTGTATATTAAGCATTAAATTCCGCATTACAAATATGTATACATACCGAATATGTATATGAGTATGAGTATGCTATACGATGCCTAGAGAATTACTTGTACTAAAGTTATTAATGTTTTTTCTAATAGAATTATGCAGTGAGAGATAAATACTTTTACCCTCTTTTTACACACTACAAGCTCTATATAGAGGTTTTCATGCAACTGTTGTTTTACCAGAATGAGGAGGGGATGTTTGTTCATTTTTAGTTTTCTGCTAAGACTATAAATATAATACCGATTTTGCTTTTAAAACTTTTATTTAAAAAATTCTTTTATTAAAGATATAATAATAAAAACCCTATCGGGCTACATCACAGAACGTTTTTGGAATAACTATTCTATCATCAGGGATATCTGGATGTACATGTTTGAAGCCACTAAATATATGGGTAAAAACCCTTTAAATGTTGTTATATTAACTTTAAATTACATTTTTGATAATTATAAACTATGATGGTTACATAAGAGTAAATAGATTTGACTCCACTACAGCTTTCTACATTATTTCAAGTCATTTCAATTTGTCACGTAGTAAACAGAACCTTATGCAATATGTCCACCCGCTCTAAAAGATTCTAGGATTTTTTTATATATGTAAGAATGAGCTGGAGTCCTTTAGAGAGTCCACAAATATTAGAGGAGAAGGCTGAAATAGTCTTTGTTTTGTTTAACTCGATTAGTTCCTAAAATTAGCTAATAAGCTATGACATACTCCAGGGCTTCCTGAAATAGGTCATCATGATCTCTTGAATGGGTCTAGTGGCACATAAAATTCCATTCTGTCATGAATACTTCCCTAAACCATTGTTTATTGTCTTGATTGTCTTTAGAAACCTCCTAAATACTACATAGTAGTACTGTAGCATTCAAAGCTACCCTTGGATATTTTAGAGCCCTATAAGTAACTATTCTACAAAAGTCCTATTATTGATACCCCAGAGGTTACAGGCAGCAAAGCAATTGCAATCTTTCATGACATAAACAACATACTCTGGATTATTTGAGGTTTGTCTAAAATCACCTACATCAGTTGAAAGAATTTTAAAGGATTTTATATATTCGAGGTCGAAAGAATACATTTAGAGGCACTAAAAATATTCGAGAACCGTAACTAAAATATTCCTGTCAGTTGTAAAATCCTAAATAGACTCTTGCACTATTTTAGGGTTTTATGAAATTCTCTACATAGTGATCCCCAAAATATTATATACTGCCGTGGACAAGTCAAGTTTATGCCAAAACAGTAGCATAACAAATATTGCTATCATCTGCCAAGCGACGGGTGATTAAGTTCTCAAACAATGTTCACTAAAAATACAAGTAGGCTATTTTCACGGACTTGCAAAATATTTGCCATATCCTCAATCCACAGTCTGTTATCACTTTTATTACCATAGCTTATATTTAGTTATACAAACGATTTCATTATTTTATCATAATCACATACTCGTAATGAATATATTACATCAACACATTATATCAACAATTACCTACAAAGGCGGCGCTGGAATAATTTGATCTACGCGGCGCTTTTTAATTTGAACAATATCAAATTGCGTTTAGATCGTCAAATTTATACAACTTTAATATCGTTCTTGTTTTAGAATGTAATACATTCTTTGAAATGTTATCCTAATCACGTATTTAGATATGTCTCTGTCACATAATTTCTAGACTTATGGATCGATAAAATCTTAGTAGCTTCGCAATTTCTACCATAGACCAAATAGATAATCATAATGAAATAAAAAATCCAACTTTTCTTGGAAACATTCCAAACGTATTAATTTACTACATTCATGTTCAACATCAATGTGGCTAATTTAATAAATGGTAAATGTAAAGTACGAATTCATGGGGAACTGTCTGAACCTTTCGAACAAATAACGAGCTGCACAGGGAGACCCTCTCTCCTGTATACTGTTCAATCTGGTTCTGAAAAAAGTAATACAGGTATGTCACAACTACAGGTTCAATATATAATAAATCAGTGCAAATCCTGTCCTATGCTGATGATAATCATATTGTTAGGAGAACGGAAAACGCTGTACGAAATGCGTTGTAGCATTTAAAGAGTCGGCTACAAAAATGGGTTTAATAGTAAACACCAACAAAGCAAAGAATATAAAAATAAGCCTGCAACCACAAATCCTACGACCACTTATTATAGAAAACGACGTCATCGAAGCAGTCAACGAATTTGTATACCTCTTATGGGAGCGCTCCTTAACACTAAAAAATATACCACCGCAGAGAAAAACCGCAGAATTTATACGATCAACAGATGCTATTTTAGGTTCAATCTTCTCCTTAAATCCACAATACAAAAATAAAACTCTAAAAAACAATAATACGCCCAGTATTAACATACGGTTCAGAGACCTGAACTGGCGAAGGCGAATCTATGGAGCACTGAATGACAATACAGTGTGTAGAAGACGATATTACATCGAACTTTATAGAATATACCAGAAATCTGATATCGTAAAAGATATTAAGATAGGATGTTTGAGGTGGATAGGACATGTAATGCGGATGGAACAAAATGACCCAGCTACAAAAGCGCTTCTTGATAGACCCATTGGTAAGAGCAGAAGAGGAAGACCCATAACGAAGTTCCTTGATAACACGATGCTCCTTGATAACATCGATGAAGACATGAGAAATATGGAAATATGTGCTTGCCGGAGAAAGGCGATGGATAGGGACGACTGAAAGAAATTCTTGAGGAGGCTCGGACCACGCAAGGTAGTAAAGCCAGAATGATAATGATAATTTGATAAATCTATTACAAATATTGAATTAAAAGGTCATTAGTGAGGATGATCATTACTCAAGAACTCTTGAATCAATCATCTTATTGTAGCTAATGCAAAATACCAAAAACAGATTTTCCTAAGGGAGGATTGTATAATGTTCTTATTTATTCCTAATTTATTGTCTTTATTCTAATTTATTAAAACTCACGATAATTTATCAAAAGTCTCTATTTTATACTAATTTATTTTACACTTAATAATTACAAATAATTTATTTGCGGTCGTTACAATTTAACGCGAGATCGCGACCTTCTTTTGAACTGACTAACTGCTCAATGAAAATCTTCCGTTATTTATTTGAAACCAGCTGGTAAACAGAATGTTGTAAAAAATACGATGCCGTTCTCGACGTAGACAGAGCAGCGACTGGTCTCAAAACTGGTATGTTTTCATCGGCTCGTCCCCAGAAAGTTCGATTGTTGTTTTAGCAAAGGGGACCCAAAGGATGTCAGGTAGATTTTTGACCTAGAAATTACGAGAATCAATACAAAAGAATTAGTCATAAAATATTTACAGTTCTATACGCCATAACATTTAAAATCGTAACAATTGGAAGAAAAAATGGAAAATCTAATTAAACAATAAAAACATAAAACAAAAACCTTTTAACCTAAGAAAAGCACAGTGCTCACCTGTCTTCATAAATAATTTAGTTAAATACTAAAAACTCAGTGTATCAAATATTTAGCATTTGGAGATAAAGCTGAATTGGATGGAACTACATATTCTAATAACACGAAAACCATTAATGAACTATAAAAACTAATATTAAAGTATAATGAATACATTATCTTGGTGTGACTATGACACAGAATATGACGAGTTCAGTAAAGTATCATCGCATGTAACAAAAACCTGGCTTCAACAATACCAAAAGAACTCTATCCAAGAAGATGTAGTTAAATGAAGTGGTAACAACTGTCAAAAATTAAAAATCCATGTTAACTCTCTTACAAAACTGCTTTATACAAACAAAAAAATCAAACTGATCAGGTCATTATACCAGAAGTAAACTTAAAGAGGCTTTACTCATTGAAGACAGATAAACCTCATCACAAGACTAAAGAAACTGATGAACTAACCATTAAATTAAGAAAGAGCAAAATGGTCTGTAGAATGTTAATATATATATTGCTCTTAAATAATATTATATTAAAAAAATTAAATTATTTTGAAATATGACCAAATTTATTTCTTGATTTCCATTGTTTAATTGTGATTAGCACTTCACATCCTTTACCCCTTCTGCGTAAAACTTTATAATTTCTCATTCGATTTTTTGATGTAGTTGACCAAATAGCCATCAACTACAGTGTGACAGCTTCATAGAAGAGAAGATTAGTCTAAATTGTTATGCATCGTTTTTTTATCAAGAAGTGGGAAACAAACGTAGACAAAAAGTGTATAGAAGTGGAAGAAGGATCAAGAATTTGCTATAATAGCTTCAATACAATCCACTTGTAGGAGTCGGATGCAGACGTGCTCACCATTTTACTACTACTACTACTATCGGTTTACTCCGACGCCTTCCGACTCCTAACCGCCATTCTTCTCTATTCAACCATAGGTCTGAAGGGATTTTTCTTTCCTCTAGTTCTTTTTCAATTCCCTCTCTCCAGCTTCTTCTCGGTCTTCCTCTTTTCCTTCTCCCTTGTGGTCTCCACGTCAAAATCTGTTTTGGAATCCTGTCATTTGGCATTCTCTGTACATGGCCGTACCATATTAACTGTTTTGTTTTTATGTCATCAACTATTGTATGCTTGACTCCCATCATTTCTCGTATTCTCTCATTTGGTATCTGATCTTTTCTTGATTTGCCTGCTGCTCTTCTCCAGAAGTCCATTTCTGTTGCTAGTAACAGTTTCTCTATTCTTTGTTTCATTGGCCAAACTTCCCTGCCATATGTGATTACACTTTTAAGTATGGTGTTGTATATGAGTTGTTTGTTCGCTTTAGATATTGTTTGGTCCCACAGAATGCCGTTCATCATGGATATGGCTTTTCTACTCTGTATGTTTCTGTCTTTTATAGCAGCATCGAGTGTTCCATCTTGAGGTATCTTCATACCCAAGTACTTGAATTCGTCACAGTTTCTAATTTCTACCCCATCGTCTAATATAATGGATTGTTTTGTCCCTCCAATACACATGGCTTCAGTTTTCTTAATGTTGACTTCGAGACCCCATTTGTTATATTCTTCTATTAGCTTTCGAGTCATGTAACTCAAGTCGTCATGATCTTGGGCAATCAGTATTTGGTCATCAGCGAAACATAAGATGTACAGTGTAGTCTCGTCATTGAGAGGGACTTCCATGCCATTACATATTCTTTTCCATAGCTTGAGTGCTTGTTCCAGATGAATTTTGAAAAGGGTAGGCGAAATACAGCAACCCTGCTTTAGTCCTCTCGTGACCTTATTATTACCATTTATACCATTAATATATATTAACCATTTTACCTATGAATTATTTTATTTTAAAAATCAAACATATGAATTTGTTTTAAGAATAAATTTTGTTTTATTATGAAATTTAACCACAATAAACTTAATTATCTTCCTACTTAATCAAAAATCTCTTCCGATTAAACGTCCCTGAAACTGCTGAGAAAACAGATCTTCCATTTACAAATAACCAATAACGACGATGAAGTCGATAAACATCGTTGTGACTTTGCGCTTCACCATTATAAAATACAAATTCAATAGCTAATTATAGATACAGATGACAAACACTCTTTGATACGTTAGATAAAGATCTAGAATCGAAGACTTAGAATTGCGTGTTACGTTCCGGCTCGAACGCAAAGAATGGAGGAAAGTTCCATGGCCGTGCTAATACTGTAAGTGGATTGTCAAATTGTTTTTGAATAAATGTGTTTTGGGATACAAAGTATTGTTTGTATAGTTTGAATTATATATTTACATCAATACAACTGATCTTACCATAGACACAGGAGAAAATATCGTCCTTTAATATCTATATATTCGGCACGTATATCGTCCAGAATGAGCAAAAATTTATTTATTTGAAGTAAAATTATTACATAAGTACAGCAAAGCATTTGAGTGCTAAGTAATACTGGAATAAAATGTGTGACAATATAGATGTTATCAATGACATTTCTTTTAGGAACGAGCCTGGTATAATTCCGGTTTGATCCCCATAAGGATTTGTGTAGGCGGCGATTATCTGGAAAAGCTAAAATCCTATCATATAATCGATAGGGCACTAGTATACGTGAATATCTTTGAATATTTGCAGACATATTGCTGACTTACGTCAGTGTTACGTCATTTGGGGATTTTTTTGGAATACATAGGAATATATGGATTATTTAGTTTATATCGATTATATCATGGAACCAGGTTTTGCGTGAGTTATTTCTGATATTTCTAAACTTTTAAAATATTACCGAGATCTTATTTTTAAAAGGTGGCGTACGTGGTGCGACAATATCCATGATGCTGAGAACCAATGGAACCTTATAATCAACGGGGAGATTTGCAAGCCTATCAAATAAAATTATCTAAAAGATGTTTATAAAGATATATCTTTTAAACTGCCTAAATCAGAGGCAATTACAAAAACATGCTTTCGAAGATGCTAAAATCAACCGTTTAGATGACTATAGGCCAAATATTTTTAATTAATTAGGAAGAAGAGAAAGGATAGTGGTAAGTTCAGAAAAATAAAACGACGATATAAGCATAATGAGAACAAATATAGTAGTTAAGACGGCAACAGACAATTCTTCAACAGGAAGAAGATCAGTAGGAAGACCACGAACGACAACTTACTGGAGACACATGGAAAAACAGAGTCATGTCTGCATAAAAAGAAGAAAAGGAAGAACAAAAAGTAGAAATTATAAAAATAATCTCTATTATTACTGTAGATAATTGCCACATCGACAAATGGTACAATAACATGGCCCATATCAAATATACCTAACTATACTAACAAAATTTCCAAGTATAAAAACACACCTAGGCAGTGGCAGATTAAATCAACAAGCTAACTTCTAGTGGATGTGATAAAGAAATGAAAGTGATTTCACTCAGTAGCCAGCATTTCACGACGCACGAGAGTTTTCTTTGAGGACAAGAGATTGTGGTTTCTCAAGTCAGTTTAGAACATTTTTAAAGCCAGTTTAGAACAAATCTATCGTTATGAAAATACAAAGATTTCAATCTAAAACTTTAAGAACCATCGCGAATGCCCATTTTTATTTCAAGAATAACGCCTTACCTAGAGATCTGCAGGTACTAACAATCTCTGAAGAATGCAATAGAATTTCTTAACAATATCAAAATAGGTTGGACGTGCATCCTAACTCACGGCATAAAATCTTCTCAACAACCAAGAAGCGAAGAGATTGAAGCGATATGATCCCCTAAACTTTCCAAACCCATCCTAAAATACTACCTACTGTAGTGGAAGCTAGGCTTTTAAGTGCGTCGAGTCATTGAGGGCCGCTTTTAGTATTCGTTGTCGCGTATCTGTGTAAGTACGCATTTCACCAGTAAAAAAGACAATATTCGTGTTGTGATGCTTTGGCCGCTGGACCTTACATCTCTCTGACATTGTAAAGACAAACAAGTTTGCTTATTGTTTTTATTGTGAAATATATTGTAAAAAATCTTAACTATTAATAAAAAAAATGACCGCACCAACTATGGAGGCAGTTCAATAACCATTATCTTTTATATGAGATACTCAGAGGAATAACAACTCTCTAGTCTAGTGTGTGCATATGTTGCGTAAATGCCTTGTGACTATGTGAAGCCGGCTTTATTGTCCTACAAATGATCGTTCATTGTAGCCAACGACTTCAGATCTAAAGCGAGCTCCCCTTATTTATATTGCGCATATTCTTCTTCTTTTTCTTACGGTGCCTAGGCAAACCGGATGCTGCCGATTAACATTGCTGTTATTACTTTGCTGGTAGCTATTTGGAATCGATCAGATGTAGAGGTGTTAAACGGTTTGCTCAGGTTTTAAAACCAAGAAATTCTTCGCCTTGGCTCTCTTTTTTCTGGTATTGAGCATGCTTGGGATCAAGCTACAACGAATATTAGATACGTGTATGAACCACATTCTGAAAGCACAACTTACTGGTTTAACCTTTGACGTAAATCATGCAAGATGTCCTTAACAATATAATGGAAAGTGTACTAAATGTAGTTATCTAATTTTGTGGAGGATTCACATGAATTGGGTGTTGTAAGGAATTTTTGTCAGTTTATATCTTTGTATTATAAGGAATAATTTCCCATTCATAATTGACAATTTATTTATTTATCTTTAAACACTGTACTGTCTAAAAGTTTATATATATATATATATATATATATATATATATATATATATATATATATATATATATATATATATATTATGTTTTGCGGAATCTGCGCCATTTTCATGAAATTTTACGTTTAAAGGCCGCCTATGGTTAGAACCTCGATATATAAACGTGTGGCCCAACTGGAATAACTGTACCTTTTGGCCTCGCGGGTCTTCTTCTTTAAAGGTACATAAAGTAATGAGGCGGGTTAAAAAATACATCCTCCAACGTGCATAGCGACATACTAACTTTATAGGAACATTAAAGAGGTATTTATCAATGGACGTTGTATGTACCAGGACGGCTATTAATCCATTGAATTACTGTCAGTTTTATGGAATGATGTTAGAAAGTTAATACAAAGTGCATCTTTTGTGAAAACGACTAAATAATCCTAATTATAATTGAATTTGTTGTAACCGAGTGATTTTCTTTTTGTTAAAGCTCGTACAATACAACAGATTTGTCTTTCTTCAGAAAGGTCGTTTGGTTTACTGTTATTGTTATAAAAGAATCATTTTAGAACATAATAAAGCTATAAAGAAATTAATAAGGTTAATTTTATCACAAACTATTTTTTTAGTAAATTGTCTCGTTAGTTCTGATTACAATTATTTAATTCAGTGTTTATGTTTATTGAGACCGTGGCTGGTCTCAACTTGCGTGGAGGAATTGAGTAGGGGCCTTTCAGTACTTTGCGTAAGATAAACTAGGCAGGGAAGTGCTCAACCCCGACACGGCGCGTTCCAATGGCTGGCAGGGAAAGCTCCTGCAGATATGCAGGACAGGCATAGCCAAGTACCCGCGGATCAACTGAGGACATGGCATTAGGCAGCAGTAATGTCATTACTGGATTAAGGCTATGGGAATGTAAAAATAATCCTGTAGGCTTAATTCTAGATACTCACAGGCGCCACTCGCATTATGAGTCAAACGGCTGTGATACTGCGATGGGGAAGGCAACGGGAAACCACCACATAAATAGTTCCTAGTTCATCCATCATGATTAATGTAAACCAATTTGGAGAAGGTACTGATCATGGACTTCGGATACCAAGATCCGACACGTAAAGAAGAACAAGAAAATGTAAGGTTTTCCAGGTCGTCAACCCACGAAATCCTTACCAATATTTAAACACTAATAAAGAAAAAGTGTGCACGTAGAATGTTCAAAAAATCTGTACTTAGAATGTTCAAAGTATGCTTGAAGGGGAAAGATACACAACACCATTCAAGAAATGAAAAGACTAAATATCGACGTGATGGAAATCAGAGAGATGAAATGGCCAGACTCGAGCCAGTGCTGTGTGGATGAGCATATAGTTTATTATGCGGGAAACGATAAACCACATCACTGGAATGGCGTAGCGGCGATTCTGAGCAAAAAGGTCGCTGGAGCTGTGATCAGCGTGTTACCTCTCTCTGATAGAGTCATTCTGATGAAGCTGTAAAGGAGACCCGTTAATACAAACATCAAACAAACAGAAGAGGATATCAAGGAGTTCTACGCACTTGTACAAAAAGCACTAAAATATATCAAGAAGAACGAGCTTACCATCATCATGGGTGATTTCAATGCCAAAGTCGCCAAAAACAGAATGGAAGACATCGTCTTACAACGCGGCTTAGGTGAGAAAAATGAAAGGGGAGATCGACTTATCCAATTTTGTCGGGAAGAAGATTTTACCATTGCTAATACCTGCACAGACAGCTAATCTGGGTTTGTAAAGAACTTTTTTTTTTTGCACCAGTTTTTGGCCAATAGCGGACTGCTTCTAGGTCGAATTCAGCCAACAAACAATTACCAGCAAGTGCCTTTTCTTTTATGGAATTCTTTATATTACTGGCTAATGTTTTCCTTTTTAAATAGCATTCGTGCTCACTTTATTTTATAGCTTCTTCGTTTGCTGACAAGTGATCAAATGTGAAATATTTGTCGCCCATATTCTCCCTGTGCGTATGCAGTCTTCTTTATGGAGGTCGTACATTATTTTAACATTTAAGTCAGAACAGACTAGGGAGTCATCAGAATCTATGATATTCTCAGTGTAATCTTAGCATGATAGCATCGGTAAAAATTAAAGGTAAGTTTATCTTCTAGTACCTGCTTGGGTACGAATTGAGGACCAACCATTCTTCTATTGTTTTCAATTTTTCCCTTTGACTGAGCATTCAATTTTCTTAACTAATTCACTTTAATGTGTAAAATATTAGCTCTAAACCTTTATCTTTGTATGCAACACAACTTTTTACAAGAAACTGAAATCAATAATCAGTTATTATAAATCACAAAATAATTTATACAATTAAAAGATTTGCACTGCAAATAGCTTACTATTTACCAATGTACGTAAATCGGTATAATAATTACCAACTTGTTCTATATTGTTGAATATTTCTTGTCTGCAAACCGCCACATACACCTGTAGTACATTAGATAAGTCTACAAGTTAATGATTATTTCAAGCATTTTAAACGAAGCTTGTCAGAAACACATAAGATGAAGAGAAGATTAAAACCCAGTTATTATATTTTTCTCATTTTAGTAGTCTCGTCAGAGATCGAGCTAACAGTTGAAAACGTTAAATGTTCAGTAGTTAACAACTAAAACGTCAACATATAGAAGTATTTAAGACAATGTTCAGATTATCTTAGAACAGTATCCATGTAAAGAAATGTTTATTTTGGAATTCAAGATGTTCTGAAACACAACTAATGTAAATTTATTAAGATTAGCATAAACAACATACAGAGGCCTGGTGTTTTCTAAACCTCTAAAAATCTATTTTCTTAATAAGCACTGGTGTTTTGTTCATAAAATGAATTTGCATTAGGTACCTAAGTATATAGAATTATACCATAAGACCAAGGAAATTGAAGTATCTGAGTTATTTTTAGTGAATGTTAGGAAAAGTATTACTCAAATATTCTATTTTCAATATTCTTAATATTTTTAACATTTCTTATTTAGATATAAGGTTGAATGCTCGAATAAATGAACTTTGAAAAATTAATGGCAGATATTGAGCACAATTTTATTTCTCTCTTCATTGCCGACCATTCTGTCTCTTGTTGCCGACAAGAATGTAGCAATAAATTTTAAATAATTTTAAACCGTTTGTCCTTGTTTAGTGTAGTGTTATTTACAATTTATGTTTTATTTTCATGTGTATTACATTCTGCGCTTGCTGGATAGCCCAAATTTGACGAAATGTCCCTAATGATGCTTTAGAAACCGAAAGTACTTGGGCAAGATTTGATGAATAAAATTGTGCTCGATATCTGCATTTAATTTTTCGAAGTTCAGTTCTTATTTAATTATATATTTTTAAAATCTACTTTTATATTTTTTTAAATTTCTCTCCGTACTTTAGAGAACCACTCTTAAATTAACCTCGTTAATTTTTCCGAAAGAACAAACGCTTTTAAAATATCAAACTGGAGAATTGTATCACAGCTGAAAATGACAGTTTTAAAAACCACCCTATATATATTTTTGATATGTAATATCTCCTATACATGCATCCATTGCTGCTGCTACTCGCATTGCCCACTGTTCTACCCGAAATAATTCCACGGCAGCAATTAAGGTAAATGACTGTTTACATTTGTGGACAACGCTTGAACCATCTAAGGCTAAGGTATGCTGATGACATCGTATTGATACCCGATAAAAAAGAAGAATTATGTGAAATGATAAAAGAACTGGACGTAGAAGCTGGAAAGATGTGCCTTAATATGAATTACAGCAAAACCAAAACTAATGGATAAAAAGAGAAACAAGTGGATAAGAGAGAAAACAAAAGTGAGGGATGTTAGACAAGAAGTTGCAAAATTGAAATGGCGATTTGCCAGATACAATATAAGACAAAAAGAAGACCGATGAAACAAAATTCTTATAAGTTTAAGACCGTGGGTATATAAACGAAGCAGAGGAAGGCCCCAAATGAGATGGGCAGATGATATCAAGAAGCACGTGGGCTCTAGGTGTTTGACTAGCGACAGACAGAGAAGAATGGAAAATGATTGGGGAGGCCTATGTCTAAAGATGGACCGAAGAAGGCTAATTAGATATATAGATAGACTGTTTACATACAGCTACCACAGTGCTGCATCAGTGTACCATCAGCAATGGATGGCATAGAAATTACTGCGGCGAATTCTGTGTGTTTAAAGTTTACAAAATTATCTTAACGTTTTAAAAACAAATGAGGTAGAAAAAAAATGTTAATGTCGCAAAAGTCTTTTATTTGGATAATAATCTGAAAATGGCTCCTTTTACTTGATGGTGGTCAGTACCTCTCGGTTCTTATTTATTCTTCTGAGGACCTCCTCATTTGTGACTCGGTCAGTCCACGGGATCTTAAGTATTCTCCGATATAGCCACATCTCAAATGCTTCCAGTTTTCTGCACATATCTTCGTTCAAGGTTCACGATTCAACACCATAAAAAAACAGAGGAGACGTAGCATCGCAGCATTCTTACTTTTTTATCAAGAGAGAGGTTGTGACTCTTGCAGAAGGCCCCCATGCAATAAAAGTTGGATCTAGCTTTTCCGATACGTGCTCTAATCTCCTTGTTGTTTACACGACTATTAATGAGCACATAATTATAACAGTAATTTTGGTAAGATTTTTATAAACTTAATTCAGCAACCCTATTGATACTCGTACAACTCGCAAATAAATTTCGCATATGTACATGCCTCAATTCTATACCGGTAGGTATCTGGGATGACTAAATTTTCTTCTTGGAGGGTGTAAGAGCCATGTGGCTTAAATCTGGATAATAATATGATTTATTACCTTTTGAACCATATATATGAAGTATGTCATGATCACCGATGATCGAGGCAGTTCAAAAATATTTTCTTTGTAGAAAATTAATGAGTATGCCTTAAATTTTTTTTCTGAAAAAATCTCTTAAAATTAAACAATACAATTTAGATAATATTATTATTTCTGTATACAAATAAAACGGAAAACAAGAGACAAAAATTGCGTGAATCTCAAGTGATCCATTATATTCCTTGATCACGGAACTTCGAAAACAGTGTTTGAAGATTAATCGATTTTATTAAAGAAACTGACCCAGTTCCTGCCGATTGTTATTGTTAAACGAATCGTAGTGTAATTGCAAAGAGCAGACAATAAGAAATCAGATCCTAATTATAGAAATTTCACGATGATAGATGGCACAGAAAGTTGGAACACGAACGGGCTGGGCCCGATGTACAAATTTAATCTTTACTGTAGACTTATCTGCAGCACGTTTTATCATTAATGTTATGATTAAAATTTGATTTTGTGGATGCTCACTTAATACAGATCTTATAAATCATGTTGAGCAATTGTAGAAATACAAGGGAGCTGCTATACGTTTTACGAAACAAATGTTGCACAACGAAGAAAATGTGTGTTGTTTTTATGTTTACCTGTATAAAGCCATAAAAATTATAGTTGCAGAACTATTAAATATTTATTTGTTCGCAACAAAGAACTCATTCAAAATCTTACATTTTTTTTTCAACCGATATTAATCTGTGTATTTATTGTTTCCTGCCGTAGTTAAGATATCTGCTTTTTTTGGCATAGGTACCTCAATTTATTTTTATTATTCTTTATCTCTACAATGTTATTCCGGGTGCCCTTCTATTTTCATTGTATTGGCATATGCCCAGCTCAGCACCACTTCATGTTTATCACTTCTTTTATTAGAACTTGATTTTTCTCTTCCTTTCTTTCTCTCTGTATCGTTTTAAGCCTTCTCGCCTGGTATCTAGTAAGTGGCGAGAATTCCAATCCATTTTTACAAGCAGGCAAAATACTCTCGTTTTCGTTTACAGGAATTAGGTATTACAAGTAGAGATAGTGCAAACACTTCTGACCACGGCGCAGTAGACGAAATTTGGTTCCATACGAAACGCACTGTACTAAGCATTGTATAATTCCACTTACAATAGAACCTTTCTGCCTTTACGTGAATTTTGACTTCGCCTTCACGCAACTCCATGGTCAGGAGTGTTTGCACTATCTCTAGTTATTCTTTAATATGTGTGTAAACTTCCTAAAAGTTGCTTATGAGAGCTAGTCTGTTATTTTGTTTTTTGCTGACGTAGTGCATACGCACAGACGTTTTCTACAGCTCCATGCAGCCTTTTCTTTAATATCACTTTAGAGAACTGCTTACCGGGCAACTAAATTTTTTTTATCATGAGTTTTTTAAACTAAATTCTCCATTCCCAGGGTACAAGTTAATTTCATTGAGTAAAAGACAAACCGTTTGAACTCTTTTCGAAGAAAATATCTATTTGGTTGGAACAGCAGAGTTGGTTTTCGATTGTCGCTGTTTAGTGAATTCGTAGCTCGGTAGAAAGATATGTAAGCTTGCTTTTGCTTTTTTACGTAGATAATTTCACTCTCAGAATGGCATAACAGGAAATAATCTGAGGAAAATAACAATAGCAGACATAAAAGAAAAACTTAAAATGGTAGAAAATAAATTAAACCTTTCAACAACATTCAAAACAAAAAACACATTGATACCTATTTTATCTAAAACTAAACCTAACAATGAACAAGAAAAAAGAAAGAATTGCATTTATAAAATACCATGTGAGTGCGAACATTTTTATTTAGATGTAACATCAAGACCATCAAATGTTAAAATTTGTGAACATAAATATTATATTAAATAAAGAATTTGATAGATCTTAAATATGTAAAGATGCATTATAAAATGAACACAGGGTTCAATGGAACGAATGATATAGATAATAAATAGAGAAAACTCAAAGAAACGGTTCTAATTATGCTAATTGTGTCGCAAATTTCGTAGAAGTAGGATCTGGTTATTCATATTAAAAGAGGAAGTCAATGTACCCCGAAATTTTGATTTGCATCTATATCGGAGGCGAGCAGCTTCAATTTAGAGATTCTCAGGAAGATCAATGTATCGATATGTATATTGTTTTGGTGCTAGTCAGTTTTTTTTTTTTCAGAACGAAAGTATTCGGCATCCAATGTGTATAAGGATGAAGTAATCATCTACATTAGTCCAAAGATTTTCAATAGCATTAGGATCTTATTAGTTTCTTGGCTATTAAAGAACTGATGTTTTTGTCATTAAAATTTCATAATTGCTTTGGACATGTATCCGAATCTTATTGAAATACTCCAGCACTGCTGTAAAGGACTTGGGTGGTATCGTATCTCCTTGTCTAACACCTCTCTCTAATGGGAACTCGTTAGTTTTTTTTTATGGAGTTGCACTTGCTGTTAATTTTTATAGATGCTCGTTATCTCGTTGCCGTTCGATTCGACCATATCGAAAGCCCTTTGGAAACAAAAACTTGTGCTAGTGGACGGTTCTTTTCTATAGTTTTTAGCGATATAGGATGATCATTGGTTTCATCGACTGTTTCGATCACTGAGCGAAACCAGGCTTGATCTATTGTTTTATAGAGGTTCAGTGTATTTTTCAATCTACAGATGACTACTTTGGTAACCTACTATGTTGGTACAAATGGAGGAACAGGGTTATAGTTTCATAGTTTTCCATTTGCTTAGGGTCTCGAACTTTTCCTCCAATATTTTATTTCCTCTGATAACAGAATCTGCATATATGTGTAATCATACAATCATTCACAACATGCAGATACTTATAAATTTCAAAATAAGTTCTACGGTTATTTCAATTTTTATATCTACACAGTTAGTAGTTACTACACCAATTGAACCTTCAACACTATTTCAATTAACTACTGTCGATGCATACTAGCTTAGAGGGAATGACGACTTTATGTATCCTTCGAAACACGGTGACGGCTCGTAAAATGTTTATAAATTGAAACTTTTGTTGCTGCCGAGAATTAAACTCCTTAGCCGCTTATCTACAACCGCCGCCACAATATGGCGGCGTTAACTTAACATCGACGTTAGTTTATTTATTATTCCATTTTAGTTGTTTAAAGACATCTTCTAAACTAACGTAAATAAATTTGTAAAGAGATTGGAACCTTATCAGACTGCTCATTGGATTTGTATTTTATTTGCAGTAGTTAATTCAGAAATATTTTATATTTGATGCAAAACTTAGTATATCTTTTTATATAATGATCTAAATACATCCTCCTGAAATCTTTAACATGTAAATTTCTTATCTACGATCAATCTTGCCACACAATCTAAATGCAATTCAAATGTGATACTCTCAGCACCATTTTACTGGGATCCTTCTCATAACCAAACATTTATAAAACAGTATTTTTATGATTCATGTGTGATTCTCAAAACAATGCTAAAAATATAGAAATTTGGGATATAACTCTCATAAATTGGGAATATATTTAGTTTTTATAATCTAACTTGTTGTTTTTATCTATTTATAGCTTATAGTTATTTACAGCTGTTGTAATTAATTGTATATTTTAAAAAAACATTGATATTATTTCAACAATTTTCCTTAATTAGTTTGAAAATGGTAACACATTCTGACATCAACGCCACATGAGCTCTAAACAGTTACACCTGCATACTGAAACGAAAAACGAAATGAATGTATCTTTATCATTCCTCATTCCATTCCTACGATATATCTGACTCTTAGTTATTCTTCACATTTATTTTTTATCCGAATGATACGCTTGACCTTTCATAAAGTAACGTATATTGGAATTGGTATGTGGCGGAACTGATCTTTTCTAATGTGTAATTATATTAAATATGTAGTTGTGCATAATTTTAAATTATTTCACTTTTTTCTAAACGAACTGGTTTTAGAAAAACGTGTGCATATTATCGTGAATGCGTGTTTTCTATACAACTTATTTATAAACGGTTAAAATAAATTCAGATATTTACTACCAGTGGAGGGTTTTCGGTCAACAGTTTGAGAATAAGAGAACATTTTTTTTGCTGTTCGAAGAACATCAGAAATGGAATAAAGATTATGGAATACTCAAAAGTAAAAAGAATTTGTCAAAATTGTTGCCGATCTTTTGTAAAGTTGAGGATTTTTTACTGGATCTCAATTTATACCGAATTACTCTTAAAAACTTAAATTTAAAACGAAAAAAAAAATAAAATTGATATCAGGTATTGCACATACATTTTAAAATAATATTGTGGAATGTTTCGATATGCAAATACCCAACTCTCAACACCGAGAACAAGTAAACATAAACTAAGGTTTGATTTTGTAGTGAAATACCTACCTCACATAGTTTAGTGGTACTCTAGCGAGAGAGCGGCTCCAAGTCAGCTACATCAAAATTAATTGGCCAGTACAACAAAGTGAAGCGACAAATATTGAAATCATTCGAAGAATGAGCATGGAATTTTTCCAAGTCTTACTAATGAAACGAAAAATAATACTTAATTGTTACCTTAATTGACAGTTGTCGCCAAATAAAAAATTTGCAAATTAACCTCTCGTTTAGATTGTTTATCGACGTGTTTGATGTCGAGGATTTCTTTGAAAAATGAATCATTATTACAAATGTCTCGGAATCTTCTAGGTGCTTGATAGGTTGTTAGTCACAAAGACACTTCCGGTGAGAAAGATGATGTCTGTAATAGAGTCATCAATCATGGTCATAAAATAAAGAATATGGAGGCTATAAAAGGTTATTTCATTCCTGCGGATTTTTACAATCAATAGAACTGAAGTTTAGTAATTATGTGGACGTAAAATAGTTACAAAGAAAATATTCGAGATAATATTTATTGCCTATTAGATTAGTAATTAATTGTTGTACCGTAAAACTTCTGTTTCCATTTCCTCCATTCTGTGGAGTTTTTAATATCCAATTACCTGCGGTATACTTTTTGCATGTTCTGATTTTTGTACTCCTTTCCTTACTCAGTAATGTTTTACTTAAACTTTAATTGGCATGTTCATTTGCGTGGTCTAGATTTGGTTGAAATATTGTTGGATTTGGTCGTATTGTTCTTGTGGCTGTAAGGACTGCAATATAATAGTAGTCAGTAAGACTGTAATAGAACAATTAAGTTGTTTGTAATGGACCTTGAAACGAAGAATGGCAAGAAAATAGGTCGAAAATATATCTTTTAAATTATAAAGTCTTTTCCAAGGCGAAGAACTCCATGGTTTTGTACAAAAACGAAGGAAAATGTACAGAAACGAAGAAAATAAAAAAGCTTACCTGAAATACATGTCAACCAAAACACAAGTGGCATACCATAATCACAAGACAATTAAAAACGAAACAAATGCACTTATAAAAAAAACTAAAAAAATAATCACTGGGAACACTTTTCGAATGAAACGGAACATAATTTTTACTTTCTTCAAAGGAAATGTGGCGCTTCATAAGAGGTCACATAACGAAGGTAAAGAAACTCATAGAACCAAAAAACATAGAAAAAGATACGGGGATATGGACTACCCAAAAAAGCTCTATGGAGATGGAGAACAAACGACGCTAAAACCGGAAACACCAAAAATTACCACAAATGAAGAACTTAATATAAATGTACAGGAAGTTCGGAAAATACTTAAAATCCTGAAGAACAGAAAAGCAGCAGGTAAAGACGGGATACCAAACGAATTACTGAAATATTGTGAAGCAGCAATGACAGAACAAATAACAACATTAATTAAGAAAATTATGTAACACAATAAAATACCGGAAGAATGGAGAACGAGCGAACTAATTCTACTATTCAAAAAAGGAAATACACTTGTTAAATACTATTACTAAAGAAAGCGTTTGACAGAGTAAGATGTAATCCATCTTCTGTATAATAGAAAACAACAAAATTGAAGTCGGAATAGATGGACATCTTACAGAACCTATAGAAATGAACAGCGGAATAAGACAGAATTTAATTTGATCATAAATAAAATCATCAAAAGCGTTAACTAATGAAGAAGATCATCATCATCATCCAGCCTCTAGAGTCCACTGCTGAACATAGGCCTCTTCCTCATTTTTCCAACCCCGTCTATCTTGCGCCGCTCTTATCCATTAGTTGAGTCCATATTTTTATTGAGTCTTCCTAAATCGTCATTCCATCCTGTCGGTGGTCGACCGACACTTCTCTTGTCTTCCCTTGGCCTCCATTCCAATAACCTCTTTGTCCATCGCCCATCTGTCTTTCTGGCTATGTGTCCTGCCCATCTCCATTTTAGTCTGGCTATCTTCTCGATGATGTCAGTCACTCCGGTTCTTCTCCTGATGTCTTCGTTGGTTATTCTGTCTCGCAGAGTTATTCCTAACATGGACCGCTCCATTCTTCTCTGCGACTCTCAGTTTTGTAGCTACTGCTTTTGTTAAGGTAAGTGTTTCTGCTCCGTACGTCAAGACTGGGAGGACGCACTGATCAAATACCTTTCTCTTTAGGCATGTGGGCAGCTCAATTTTTAAAGTTTCTCTCAGTTTTCCAAATGCTGCCCACCCAAGGCCGATTCTTCTCTTCAGTTCATGATTTTTGTTTTCGAGATATTTATATTTAAACCTACATTTTCTGTAGCCACAACGAGTTCCTGTATCATCTCTCTTGCCATACCTAGATCTTCAGCTATTATAAGTTTATCATCGGCTAAACGTAAGTTGTTTAGATATTCTCCATTTATTTTTATTCCCTTTGTCATCCAATCCAAATTTTTAAAAGCATGTTCTAGCACCGTATTAAAAAGTTTAGGTGACATTGGGTCTCCTTGTCTAAACCCCCGTTCTATTTTTATGTGATTACTGTTAGTATGTAATCTGACAGTGGTTTTTGCCTGCAGGTATATTTTGTATAATAATTTAGTATATCTATAATCTAGCCTGCATTCTTTAAGCGCCTGTAATATTTTTCTTAGCTCAACTGTGTCAAGGGCTTTGTGAAAATCGATAAATATTAGAACTAGAGGTTTACTGTATTGCACTGCTTTCTCTATTAGGGTTTTTATACTTTGTAGATGGTCATTTGTTCCGTAACTTGATGAAGGAGATACAGTGAATATAGTATAATGAAGAGGATACATAAGATATAATAAAGAGAATACAGAATTGGAAACAAAGAAATAAAAATGGTCTACTAATTGCTTATTAAGAGAAAGAAAAAGTAGAAGAAGAAATTATAAAGTCGCTTTAAAGGCAACAAAAGTAGCAGTAGCAAAATTTCTGCTTTTGCTTCCGTTACTTTTTGTGTAAAGAGTAGTGTATACCGGGTGGTGAATGGCTAAACGGGCCATAGGAAATTCAATGGGAAATTCTAAATTGGAATTCCTGCTTCCCTAATCATTTTACATCAAAAGTCGTAAAAAACTATTTGCAGAGGACTAAAATATGTATTAAAACAAATGTTAATTAACATTGTTCTACGAATTAAACGTATCCCAAAATTTTGTAAAAATATAATACATTTTTCAGGCCACCCCTTAAAGTCAGGCCACACGAGGTACAAGAATGTGTATGACATGTTGCGTTTGGTCATATAGCCCAGGGAAATAAGCATTTTTTCATGACACTCGTCCGGCCAGGCAAACGACAGTTGTTTTGAGTAATGTGGACCTCTGTAACAAAAACCTATATATTTCCTGCAGTCGATTTTTTGGACTAAATTAGTTATTAACAAATTAAGTTCAAAAAACGGAAAATTTTTGCTTTTTTCGTCTATCAGCAAAAAGTGAAGCAAATTAAACAAATTTTAGAAGAGAGGAAACTTATAAGTTATTATAAAAACCTTCAAAATGGCGTTCTCAAAAGGTTTCTATCCTTATTTGTTGTTTAGAAAGTTGCAAAATAAGTCAAAAATTTCGGTTTTTTATAAATGTTAATAACTTTTTTGAAAATAAACTTATAATATTTATATTTCATGGAATGATGTGTCTTGTATTGCTTAAAATAGGGTTAAAATTTCAAAGTGATCGATCCAATAGTTTAAAAGTTATTTTATTTGTTTATCCCAAATTAACATTTTTTGTAACAATATAAGTCAGAAATTTATACAGTTTTAGAAATTGTAAGGCTTGTTTCTGGTAGAAGAAGACTTGATTTATTATTTGCATTAAAAAAAAATTAGGAAAATTAATTTTAAATATTGCAAAATAATTTTGCAAAAACATGTCGATTTTTTGCTTATAAACAATTAGAATAACTTTTTAACCATTGACTGTAAAAATATTATTTTTACATATTTAAAAAGCTTGAATTTTTTCACAAATTTAAATAAAAAAAAGTTTGTCCTAAAATAATTTGTTACAAAGTTAGCCTCTTTTTTTATTTAATTCATAGCACCTTTGTTTATAACAATTAAGAAATATAATTAGCGCTATTTAAAAGAATATACATTATAATTTTAAAAAACTAGATTTTAAAATTATTGCCCTTTAATGGAATCATCCACAAAGCTTCAAAATGTATGTAAAATCGGTCGGCTTTGAAACTCTCGGGAGCTGAAGGGAGGGGGAAGGCGCTGTTAACTGTATCTCTGTTCCTTTTTTATGTATTTCAACGTTTCTTTTTGAACTTGTATGCACTTTTTGCGTACATTACAAATATGCATTATTTCAATAAATAAATTGTCAAATAAACCACCTAATTTGTTTAACAACAATTTGTTTTAATTTTTTTAGTAGTATTTAATTTAAGTTTGAATATAAAACAGAAGTACTTTGGGTAATAAGCCACAATTTAAGTTTATAATAAGTTTATTTTTGACGTTTCGATTTCTATTTCGGAAATCTTTTTTAGAATACAGAACATTAACAAATTAATCAAATTTTGTTTTTGGTTACTTGGTAGAAAATTTGGTTGGAAAATTTTTCTGATAACTCTTCTGGGTGATTAATTAGGGTAAGGAAGCTCAGTAGATCTGTTTTAGTAAAAATTACAAAAAAAAGTTATTGACAAAAATTGTAGACAGCTTTAAACTCAACATTTTTAAATTAGTTACAAACTTACAGGGTGTTCTATAAGATTGTGGCAGACCAAACTTATGTTTTTTTAAATGAAACACCCTGTATTTTATTTTAAATTTAAAATCTGCTTCACTTCCACATCACAACAATGTAAAGTTTTATTATGTTATACCGGGTATTTAAAAAGATATAACCAATATTACCTGAAAATCGTATCAAGTTTAACTCCCTGTATAATTAAAAACGAGTATAGGACCATTGATCTATTGCAACCATAGTTTTTTAATAATTGTTAAAAATTATAAAACATATTCGTTTTCATAATATTCGTTAAATCAAATACAGGGTAAGTCAAAATGCAAGTACATTATTTTCTTGGTAATTTTAAATAGAACACCCTGTATTTTATATCAGTATCGAAAAGTACTAATATCGTACTTCAAATTTTATAGAGTACTCCCTATACATAAAGTTATTAGTTTTCTAGATATTTTTATTTTTCCATCAAAGTATAAATTTTGAAATTTTAACGTCTACCAATAGTTATTGTGAGTTGACCATGATTGATTTGTCAGAAACTGACAGTTTGACATTATTGTTTATTAATTCAGTATTGGGGTACATCGTAAATTAGCAACAATTATTATTTAGCAATTCAATTCCAAATTAGCAATAATGAATTTTACTACTGATGAAATGAGATTTTTTTTGATTATATCATATTTGGTGATGAAGCTGCATTCCACTGAAATGGTTCTGTTAATAGGCATAAATAACTTTCACTACTATTCCACAAGTAATCCATACCAAATAGTAATACATAGTCAAACAAGATAATCTTTAAATGTGTGGAGAAGTATCGTAGGTAACCATGTAGTAGGATTATATTTGTTTAAATATAACGTAAATGGTAAGATTTATTTAGATTTTATCGTACATTAGTTACCGATATTATTGGAAGAGGTTCCACTTAATATACGTGAACAAATGTGGTTTCTACATGGAAGTGCTTCTGCGTACCACAACGAATTAGTACGTGGTGAACTTAATGATCAGTTTGGTGAAAAATGGATCTTAAGGGGTGGCCCAAGGTCACCAGAATTCAATAAAGTGGACTCTTTTTTTGGGGTTACATTAAGCACGAAGTATATATAATACCTTCAACAACAAGGGATATAAAAAATAGAATCCGAATTGCATTTCAAAATATTTCTTTACAAATGCTTAGTAATGTAAGTAACTCTTTCAATGACCGTTTTCAAGTATGCATAGATGTTTTGGGAGGTCATTTTGAACACCTTACTTAAGTATGATTAGTTAAAATTACAGTTGTTTTTTATTTTTTTATGTGTTGTTATATTTTTTTTATTTTCTGTCGGTTATTTATTATAAATTTTATTTGAAACAAATTGTTTTCTTTTTTGTGTCGTTATCTCGTTACTGAATTAAAAAACAATAATGTCAAACGGTCAAATCAATCATGGCCAACTCCCAATAATTATTGGTAAAGTTCAAATATCTAAAAAATTAACACTTATCTATAAAATTAATAACTTTAGGTATAGGGAGTATTCCATAAAATGTAAAGTACTATATTTATTAGTACTTTTCGATAATGACTTAAAATACAGGGCGTTCTATTTAAAATTATCAAGAAAATAATGTACTTGCATTTTGACTTACCCTGTATTTGATTTAACGAATATTATGAAAACGAATATGTTTTATAATTTTTAACAATTATTAAAAAACTATGGTTGCAAGAGATCAATGGTCCTATACACCTTTTTAATGATACAAAGAGTTAAACTTGATACGATTTTCAGGTAATATTGGTTATAACTTTTTAAATATCCGGTATGACATAATAAAACTTTACATTGTTGTGATGTGGAAGTGAAGCAGATTTTAAATTTAAAATAAAATAGAGGGTGTTTCATTTAAAAAAACATAAGTTTGGTCTGCCACAATCTTATAGAACACCCTGTAAGTTTGTAACTAATTTAAAAATGTGCAGTTTAAAGCTGTCTACAATTTTTGTCAATAATTTTTTTTGTAATTTTTAGTATAACAGATCTACTGAGTTTCCTCATACTAATCAATCACCCAAAAGAGTTATCAGAAAAATTTTCTACCAAGTAACCAAAAACAAAATTTGATTAATTTATTAATGTTCTGCATTCTGGAAAAGATTTCCGAAGTAGAAATCGAAACATCAAAAATAAACTTATTATAAACTTAAATTGTGGCTTAGTCCCCAAAATATAGGAAATGGCAAATACTTCTGTTTTACATTCAAATTTAACTTAAATAATAATAAAAAAATTAAAACAAATTGTTTTTAAACAAATTAGGTGGTTTATTTGACAATTTATTTATTGAAATAATGCATATTCGTAATGTACGCAAAAAGTGCATACAAGTTCAAAAAGAAACGTTGAAATACATAAAAAAGGAACAGAGATACAGTTAACTGCGCCTTCCCCCTTCCTTCAGCTCCCGAGAGTTTCAAAGCCGACCAATTTTACATACATTTTGAAGCTTTGTGGATGATTCCATTAAAGGGCAATAATTTTAAAATTTAGTTTTTTAAAACTATAATGTATATTCTTTTAAATAGCGCTAATTATATTTCTTAATTGTTATAAACAAAGGTGCTGTGAATTAAATAAAAAAAGAGGCTAACTTTGTAATAAACATTTTAGGACAAACTTTTTTTATTTAAATTTGTGAAAAAATTCAAGCTTTTTAAATATGTAAAAATATTATTTTTACAGTCAATGGTTAAAAAGTTATTCTAATTGTTTATAAGCAAAAAATCGACATGTTTTTGCAAAATTATTTTGCATTATTTAAAATTAATTTTCCTAATTTTTTTTTAATGTAAATAATAAAACAAGTCTTCTTCTACCAGAAACATCCCTTACAATTTCTAAAGCTGTATAAATTTCTGACTTATATTGTTGCAAAAAATGTTAATTTGGGATAAACAAATAAAATAACTTTTAAACTATTAGACCGATCACTTTGAAATTTTAACCCTATTTTAACCACTACAAGACACATCATTCCATGAAATATAAATATTATAAGTTTATTTTTAAAAAAGTTATTAACATTTATAAAAAACCGAAATTTTTGACTTATTTTGCAACTTTCTAAACAACAAATAAGGATAGAAACATTTTGAGAACGCCATTTTGAAGGTTTTTATATAACTTATAAGTTTCCTCTCTTCTAAAATTTGTTTAATTTGCTTCATTTTTTGCTGATAGACGAAAAAAGCAAAAATTTTCCGTTTTTTGAACTTAATTTGTTAATAACTAATTTAGTCCAAAAAATCGACTGCAGGAAACATATAGGATTTTGTTACAGAGGTCCACACTACTCAAAACAACTGTCGTTTGCCTGGCCGGACGAGTGTCAAAAACAGGGTACTTTTTTTGCTTATTTCCCTGGCCTAATATTGATAAATCTGATATTTGACCATATTTGAATTGTCAATATTTTTATTTTGTGATTAAATTATACACAAACAGTAAAATTCGCAAATTTTAACAAATACTACTACTACTACTAGTGTAGTGTTGTTTACAAAGCAATAAAATTGATGAAATGTGTTGAGTTCACACGAACGGAATTTATTCCTTTTCAAAACTTTTAAGGCCGTATAATTATCAATATTAAACTTGTCTGCATTGGTCCGAGAACTTATTCTAGGATTTTCTACAACTGCTGTGAATACATTTATTTCATTTTGTTTTTCTAATTTTTTTGGTACCTCCGCAATATTGTTTGTACAGGTACAATTAGAAATCACGGTCCCATTATTTTCAAAATATTGTAAAATCCTTTCAATTATTGAATGACTTTGAATTGGTCTATTGGAATATCTTATGCTAAATAAAGAACTGACAATTCGCGTACTATTGCCTGAATAAAACATTTTTGTTATTGCTAGTTTTTACTCAAATGAATACATTTTTTAATCAACTATAGATATTGTTTTTAAACAATAAATAACAAAAAAATTTTGGAAATTGAAATATTGTCAAATATAAGAAACATAAATATGAGCAAACGCAACATGTCATACATCTTCTTGTACCTCGTGTGGTCTGAATTTAAGGGGTAGCTTGAAAAATTTATTATATTTTTGCAAAATTTTGGAATACATTTAATTCGTAGAATAATTTAAACATTTGTTTTTAATAAATATTTCCGTCCTCTACAAATAGTTTCTTATGACTTTTGATGTAAAGTAAATAGGGAAGCAGGAATTCAACAATTCAGAATTTTCCCATTGAATTTGCTATGGCCCGTTTGACGATTCACCACCCTGTATATCCTCGGATATATTACTTTCCATCTTTACTTGGGCTATCAGCAACTAAAAGGTTGTTATAATCTAAAAAACTAGCCACACAGTGACTGTATTATGTACACTTATTATAATTATTACAACAACGTTAACGAAACTAAAAAAACAAAAACGAGATTCTTTACTAGATTCTATGAATGTAAAACAAAAATTTGAGAAGATGTAAATTTAGTCACCGGTTAATGGTTGATATGAAATCAATATTGTATAAAAAGTTATTAGAAAAAAAAATTTTTTGAACCATAAACTATAAAACTGGACATTTACGTACCGACTTGCGGTCCCACTTTAATAGGACTTAAACTAGTTGGATATTCCGACTTGCTGTCCAACTAGCGGTGCAACTTCAGTTCTGAACAATGCCTTGTAGCAACTTTCCAGGCCACTGGAAGGTCATTTGTTGATCTAATATGCAACTGTCTAATATTTCCATAACTATTGGGAAAGGTGATACCAGAAACTTGCAGGGCTATAATATTTTTTCGTGCAATTGAAAGTTATTTTCTATTATTTTTTAGTTATTATTTAGAAAGTTATTATTTCTAATTTCAATACAACTATGATTTAAATTTCGTTGTTTGTTGATAATTCTTCTGTAGCTAATCCGGAGTGTTGGAAATTGTACCTGTGTGGGAGTGTCCTAAATAGATCTATAGAAAGAAAAATTATTTGCCCTAACAAAAAGTAGATGATGAAGAATCGTGTATTTTAATAGGGGTAATTTTCGTGCAATTGAAAGTTTATTTTCTATTAAATATTTGCGAACTAGGGATCTTTGCGTAGACTAATTAATAGAAATCTCATACGTAACAGGTGCCGAAGGTCAACTGACTGAGGAAATTTTCGATCCGACTCATCCGACTTCCAACTTCACCATTCACGCTCCCACTTCGTCGTCAGTCGAAAGTCGGACCTTGAAGTCGTCCCTCTAGATGTTCCGACTCGTACCACTAGTTCACTAGTCGACTAGTCCAACTAATCTATCCAGCCCACTCACGATCCGATTTCAGATCCAACTGCGGAAGTTATACCACTAGTCGGACTAAAAACGGAACGTGAATGGCCTGTTTAAACTAGTGTTTGGGCGTATAAGTATAGATTCAAGATACACTAACATAATTAAAAACACATGAAAATGCCACCATGCAGATAAAGCTGGACGAAAGCAAAAAAACTAATCCCATGAGACTACAACGGGTAGTAAGACAAGGAGACACCATCTCTCCCAAACTATTCACCCTTGCTCTAGAAGATATTTTTAAGAAACTAGAATGGAACAATAACGGTATTAACGTCGTATGTATGATCATACTTAAACCGCTTGAGATTCGCATATTATTATAACATAGTTTTAATAGCCGATAATATACAAGAACTAAATGATATGTTACAACAATTAAATGCAGTTTCAGGAGCGGTAGGCTTAAAAATGAACTACAGTAAAACAAAAATACTGAGCCGAGACCTAACAAATATAACAATACAAAATCATACCATAGAAAATGTTGAACATTATGTATATCTAGGTCATGTTATCAAACTAGGAAAACCAAATCAAGATGCTGAAATTAAAATAACACAACTGGCATAGGGCGCTTTCGGCAAACTAGCATATATCTTGAAAAACACCTCCATTCCTGTAAACTTAAAGAAAAAGGTGTATAACACATGCATACTACCAGTTTGTACCTACGGCTTGGAGACAGTAGCCCTTACCAAACAATCTGTTAAAAAATTAGAAACAACGCAAAAAGCAATGGAACGAATCGTGCTTGGAATATCACTGAGAGACAATATTAGAAACACCGAGATAAGACGTAGAACAAAGATTAGGGATATTGTAGAAGAAATTACAAAAATTAAATGGCGCTGGGCAGGTCACGTAGCCCGATATAATGACAACATGTGGACACGGAGAATTCTAGAATGGAGACCAAGGACGACAATAAGAAGCATGGGAAGACTTTAAAAAAAATGGGTAGATAAGAACAGTGACAGGGAAACAATGGATTAGATTGTCGCAAGCTAGAGAAAGATGGAAGCAATTGGGGAGAGCTACATTCAGGAGTGGATGGAAAATCGTTGACAAAGAAGAACGAAGAGGACTTGTCAAAATTTAAATACGCCCCAATAATTTCTTTAGATGCACAAAGACCTTTTTCTCTTATGAATTTCAGAAATATTTTACTAACTTCGGAAATATTTTACTTATTTTTGTAAAATCTTGGGCTTACTTCGATCTTTATATCATGCTTATAATCCTGTCTTCAGTTATAAATATAATCCTTATAAAATCGAAATTGTGTTTATTAAACCTGTAAAGAGAACCTGCATTTTTATTAAAATTGCGCTCTTGTAGATTGTAATCAGTAGCGTGTTACAAGAATATTATATACTTCGCAATGAATGTTTACAAAGGCCGTCCAATTGACGGAAACAGTAAATAAATAAGTATCGAAGTAAAAATTAAACGTAGCAAGACTGCACGGACAGGAGTGGATTAGAAATTATTTATAATTATAAAGCAGTATCACTTTGCGATATTACCATTGGAAAGTTATGTATTTTTGACAGATAATTAACCAAACAAATATCCCTTTTGATCTGTGTTATTAGAATACTATATATGACCAATAAAAATAAAATTTTAAGAGAAATTTAAAGTATTACATATTATATATACATGCAAAGGAAGCCATGACACCACATCACAGAAGCTCTTGTCAAATAAAATATAGCAACTTTAAGGAAAAAAGTTGCATAAGGTAGCAAAACAGGAACTATTTTTGGACTAATCAAAAATACCTGTAAAAAAGAAATTCCTGATACCACAATCAACTACGATTTTAATTTTTTTTATACGTCTAGTCTAGACTAATCATCAAAATGCTTTTTAGAAGTGAGCAAAAAAGATATTTAACTGACAACCGACCTACTTAGTGTACCTTACCGTGGTGCCATAATATGATGGAATCTATCTGATTACATAGAATGCCCTTCCCTTCCACTTTAAAAATAAAAAACATAAACAAACATAAAAACATAAAAAACATAAAAACAAACTTGATGAACTTTAGCAAAAATATTCTGCCTTTTAACTAGATTATACTTATACACAACACATATTTTCAAGTTCTAGATTTGGAGTGGCTACTGCGCATATACAAAGCTACGTAACACATAAATGAAAATATGGAAGTAAATACCTTCATTCAAATATACCCTAATCTAGTATCAAAATTTAAAAATGTACGTGTCAGTTTGCTCAAAAGTTTTCCCTTTTATAACCTATAGAAAGTACCCAAGAAAATCAAGTAGTATTATATTTGCGGCAATACTATATTATTTGGTTTATTCCGTGTGTTGTTTTAAGTGTGTAATCGATCTGAAAATTGTATTTTCTAAAGCAGCACACGGTAATTCTTTTATATATTAAAGTTATTTAAAGCAAGCAAAGTCAACAAAAAAATAAAGGAGAAAAAATGCCGATGTTAACATTCAAAATAAAAACTAATCCAAATTAAAAAAAAAACAATGTATTACATTATACTTATTTATAAAAAGGACTTAACCATACATTCTGTCTACATACAACAATCAAATATTTCAATATAAGGTTGAATGTTCGAATAATTAAACTTTGACGGTATACAAGGCAACTATCGAACACGGTGATTAATTTAATCTTGTCCAAGTACTTTCGATCAATAGATCATCTTCAGGGGCATTTCGTCAGTTGTGGCCTATCCGACATGAGTAGAATGTCATAAATGTAAATTTGGACATAACAATACAATACACAAAGACAAACAAACTCTTTAAAATTTTTTGAAAAGGAGAAGCTACATGTTGTATTCTGTCTCCGGCTTCTATACAACATGTAGCTTCTCCTTTTCAAAAAATTTTAAAGTGTTTGTTTGTCTTTGTGTATTGTATTGTTATGTCCAAATTTACATTTATGACATTCTACTCATGTCGGATAGGCCACAACTGACGAAATGCCCCTGAAGATGATCTATTAATCGAAAGTACTTGGGCATGATTAAATTAATCACCGTGTTCGATAGTTGCCTTGTATACCGTCAAAAATCAAATATTTGCTTCATGCATGGAACGTAAAAATAAGACAAGACTAACTGACTAATTTTTAACTAAGATTTATAGTAAATGGATCCTGGATAATATAAATAGTGGTGGTAACAGGTGAATCCACACCTAGTACCATAAACAAAAAGAAATTTATAGTCTTAAATTTTATTCAACGAACTTAATTTGTAAATTATTACTGAGGAATAAAAGCAAAATATGACAACTAAAGATGTGTCTCAACTAGGCAGTCATCACCAATTAGCATAAAAATGCACTCGTAGATAGTACAAACTCATCACCGCAATAAAACCAGGGATTTTAAAATTAACCCGGACGGATTTGCAACCTAATCACTGGCAAGCAGCACCCTGTGGCAAGTAAAAACCATAAAATTTTACATATCACTAAGATTTGATAATTTAAACTAGCTGGTATTTGGCCACTCCACTAAATTCGATTGATAGCTACCTAAAAGTATGTGAAAAGAAATGTTTTTTTTTTTTTCATTTGCCTAGACACTCACCGTGAGACACCAAATATAAATAAATATATCAGCTAAATTTTAAAGCAATTTGCTTAAAATAATTTTCGAATTTAATAAATTACCATGTGTACAAGAAGTGTAACAGGTAACAGGCAATATTTCGTATTAAAAACCAGCGCTCTGCGGCAAAATGCTGGTGATGAGTTCACCTATCTGCTGTGATAAGTTTATGGGTCTCCAAAGGATGCAAGTGATCAATTTGTTGTATCTCGGAAACTAAAAGAATTTTATGGGGGACTATAAAGTGATGAACAATGATATGGACACACGATGAACCTCAGTCGTTCTTACCTAACCTCGAGTCAAATAACCTACCGTTTACTCTACACTACATGAACTCTACGATATTGTTAACTTTCTAAAATATTTTGCTGTTTAACTAGATTACATTCCTGAATTTTTATTAAAATAACTACACTCAAATATAATAAGAAAATTACTAGATTTGACCTATCTCTTCAACATAAAAAGTTTGAATAAATGATAAATAAAGCGCAATAAACTGGTACTTAAAACGGCACAAATTAATAATCCATTAAAGTCAGAATTAAGACCAAATAAATGTATTATGGACAACCTGCTTATCCTACAGTCTAAACTTGCTTACGCCATCGTAAGACACCAAGAATTAGGCAATAGTTGTTGGTCTAGATATAATTCAAAATCAGTAATTCTTGTAAAACGTAATTACCTTAAATTATAAGGTAACACTCCCCTTTATTAACCAATTGTTAATGGATAGAACGTTTCAAGTGGCCATAAATGTACTACAAGCTATAGAGAATAGGCAATAACAAGGCTATGGGCTTAGTAGACTATTTTTGATATGTTATCATGACACATGTTTTATGGTAAAAACACCAGGTAGGGCCACATCCAGTATGTGCCATCTAATTACCCTAGAAAGTATCAATAATTGGTCAGCAAGAGAGCAATTGACAGTTTTACTCCTCAATCAAAACAATTACATCGATTTTCTCTTCTTGTAGTAGATAACTAAAAAATCTTATTGGCAAAGATAAAATACTGTCGTGAACAATCATACACAACAAACAATGACTAATTGTTAAAGCGAATTAACAAATTTCATACCTACTATCACTCGGAAGCTGAAGAGGAAGTATTACTTAGAATTTACCGAGTTGTAATCACATTCAAAATAGAATATCCTGGTCTCTCTCCTAAACTCTCTTAATGCCATTCATAACACATCACTCCGAATTTGTCTTATTGTCTTTAGATCCAGCACATCCAAAAGCCTTCATATTGAATTTAACGAATGATCATCAGGCAACAAAGGGCCTCTTTTGAATTACTTTAAAAAAGTCTCTGCTCACTCCTCAAACTCAGCTGCCAATCTTGTGACCAGACACGTACAATTACTAGTCATAGATAAACCTAACACTTTTAATTAACAGTACAGATTTCTCAAACATTACCCCTATTTGTGCCCCTTATACCCCACCTTGGACCAGGAAGCTGCCTACTTTTAACACTAGTCTATGTAACTACGACAAAAATTAAACTCCTACGCTTCTACTAACACAATGATAGATATGGAGAAGTTTGACAAAAGCTTTTATACCGATCACGGTATAAAAGCGTCATTATGCGTCACTGCGCAGTGACGCAGTTGACGTCCAAGAAATCTTAAGCTCACAATACCCAATAGATAATCACTGTCACCAGCTATTAATTACGAGCGCCATAGCCCCCATAATATGGGTCAACTGACACATAACATAAGTATCACTGGTAACTAAAAAGCGGATCAAGCGGATCAAGCAGAGGAAAAACTAATTGTCACAATCCTCCAGTCAAAAGAATACAGTTATATCAAGATCTTCTAGCCATCAGTATTGGAAAATTGAAGATCAATGACATACAAGCACATTTAAATTACACCAAATTTAACCAAGAATAAGATCGCTCTATATCGCTATACAAAAACGAAGGGACAACGCAATAATTAGAAGAATATGAATAGGTCACACTCACGCATGGTTACCTCATGAATTCTGAAAATCCACTAGTTTGTGAACGATGTATCAACACAGGTCTTTACATGCAGCAAAGACCTATACTTTTTGAAAGACATTAACTTTATAACTTAATTTTGTACATTAGCAAAAATTTTGACAAATAATGTAAATATTGTTTTTACTGACCGTGTCAATGAACATTAGTCGATACATGTAAATTGAAAAAAAATCTACTATTGGACAACTACACAATTATTTAGAGATTAAAGCTAAATTATACATTCTTAAAATAAATACCAATGGCAACTTTTATTAAGCATATGTTTGCGGAATATACTATACAATGACTTTACTATCGTTCATACAGTATCTGTCTGAATTAATTTAGCAAATTTAAAGAATGTTACTTTAGTATTACAATAAATGAACAAATGAGAAATTTAACTGTGACTGTATAAATCTTAGATATATCTTAAAAGACAAAACTACAAATTGCTATATTCAGAGAGATAAAAGACATAAAATAACAAAGTGAGATAAATTTAATGTCGATGAAATACATGGTTAGTGGCTTTTGCTACACGGTAAATATTGACTTTGCAGAACTAAACCCGGGACTGCGCCGAACCATTCCTTACTTTTATTACGGCCATTTCTCTTACATTTATCTACTCACCATAAACAAATATCAGCAGGTTCTTACATTATTAGTACTATAAACCATAAAACAGTCAATAATATCGGCCTCATAGGTTGAGTTCTTCAAGCACTTACGTAACTCCGAGTTTACGTACACTATCTCCATAAATGGATATTTTATTTCTAATTAATAAGAAACTTCAGGTAGCTTGATTTCTTCGTAAGATATATGATACGTGTATCTTAATGCAATAAAAGAGTATTGCAAATTTTCTAACAAAAGGACAAGGAAGTTTATGCATGTGAACATGTTTTGCTGTTCAAAGATATTTTAAGCATTTATCGATACACAAGAAAAGATAATTATGGTTTGTCAAGGTATTATATTGTTGTAAACATTGGCTTTTCTATAGTACAGTTAAAAGTCATAATAAAACTATGTTTTGCTAAACCTGTGTACTCTATACTAGGTATTAGATACTGCCTATACTAATAGACAAAGTATAGTCCGTCTAGAAAGTATCCGGAAAAAAAGAAAGAAGAATTATAATTTTACGGTATTTATTTCTATCATTTAAAATATAAAATTTCAACAAATAATTCATCTCATTTACTTATACAACCTCTATTTAAATCTAAACACTTAACTAAATGTCCAGGTACACCCGAAACTAGGCCAAGGCCATAATTTTCGGTAATGGTGTTCCAGACCTGTAAAACTGACCGAATCAAACCTTCTGTATCTTGTGGCGCTGCTCGTTCCACTTAAATGTTCATCAGTCCCCATATGTTTTTAATGGGGCTAAGATCTGGAAATGCTGCTGGCCACGAAATTGTTGCCAATTCGTGTACTTGTATCCAAGCTTGAGTATAAGCAGAAGTATGGTATCTTGCATAATCTTGCAAGATACCATAGATTTTCTTGCAGAAAACGCCACCCGTCTGGATATAAAACATGAGCCGTTTCAAGAAGAAAACCATTTAGGATATCGCACTATCAATAGTACCATTAACTATACACAGAGGTGTAGCACCAAGCTGAGATATTGCTCCCCAAACCATTATTTTAGTGGGAAAATTGGAAATTTAAACAGTAACATTTTCTCTTGATAGGACTTTTAGGTGATTTGCACTAAGCTGGAAACAACTTTCATCGGATATAAAGGCATTATTAAAATTATCTTCTCGAAAATGTTGACAAAAATCTATTTTTGTCAACGTTTTTTATAGATACTTCAGACGTTTTACGTTTTTTACTTAATACGTTTTTTATAGATACGTTTTTTATAGGTACCTTAAATACTTTTGTCAAAAAAAGTATTTAAGGTACGAATGATACTAGCATATTTCGGCTTACTACCAGCAATTAGCAAAATAGTGGAATGGAAAGAGTCATATTTAAGGCTCTTAAGAGGCTAAGATTAATACCTGAAGCTGAGTTCGGTTTCAGAGCAGACCATTTCAGCGGGCTACAAGTGCTCAGACTAACAGAGTACATAATAGCCAGATTTAATGATAGACAATACACAGAGTCTGGCTTAAAGGCTTAACATACAAAATGAGAGGATACGGATATAATGAGGTCATGACGATGCTGGTCACCTCGTACTTAGGCAACCAGAGCTTCAAAATTTTGAATAGGACAAGTCCTGTCCGAACTTGGAACCTCGGAGGATGGAGTGCCACATGCAGCAGTCTTGTTACCCTTACTGTATACAATGTACCTCCGACGTTCATCGATTTCGATAACACATCGACATACCGATAAATAATCTACAAACAGCACTAGACAACATAGAAAAATGAAGCATACAATGAAAAATAGCCATTAACTCGGAAAAACACAAGCTGTCCTCTTCAAAAGATAAAGAGAGAACAAAGAAGAATAACTGACTGTGACTACATTCAACAGTACAAAAATAGGCATCAACTTCGAAACAACACAAGTTGTCCACTTTAAAAACCGAAGAGAGAACCCAAAGGATCAACTGACGGTGCAAAACAATCGAATAGAAAAGAGATGCTAAATACCTGGGAGTCAAGATGGTCTAAGGACAATCAACAGCAATAAAACACGCCGTCAAGATTGACTCTATACCCCTTTTTCTTATAGCTATGACTATGCTAGCTTTACCGTAAAGTTAATACAATCATGGTTTCTCTGAAACGGTTGCAACAATAAATTGTTTCTTGGCGTAAAACTTTGACAATAAATTGGAAATGAATTCGTTGCAGTTCACTTTTTGGCCTATATCGGTTTTCGAGGGTGTGTTTTGAGCTAGGGAATGATAACGTAGTTTTTGGATTGGTTAATATACCAATCGACAGCAATTAAATATGCGGCCAAGATGGGTCCTCGACCCCTTTTCCTTGCTGAGATATAGCTATGGCTATGCCAGCTGTAGATGTGTAGATGTGTAGATGTGTTGATCTGAATTCGGCCTTAGAAAATGAATATGCTAACTTTACAGACATCTATTAAACTCCTGACTCTCATAATCAAAACTATACAATCTAAACGTTCCGTTCAAAACAGTATCCTTTATTAGTTCGTCTACTTAACGAAGTGTTCATAATTCAATTAAAGTGTTCAATAAGGACTTTTTCATGCAACGGTTGCTAAAGACGGTTACAACATATTTCTCCCTCATGGGCTGTTATTCCAGAAGAAATTGTTTTAAACTTTTTGCATTCCCTTGTATGCTAATTGAAAGCAATAATTTATTCAACAGCCTTCACAGTATACAATTTGATTATTGGATAACTATTAACTTTCTTTTCGACTGATGATTAATAATGTTAATATTTATAATTACCTCTTATATTTTGCCACCTTTTAATTGGCATCTTTTATTGACTAATAAAGAAATAATCCGATAATAGACTTCTATGCGATGGATCGGTTATTTTGAAATGATAAGTTGATGAAATAGTAAAACAATGAAAATAGCTAATAAGATTTTGAAACCATTAATCATGATTTGATATTTTTCTTTTCAATCACTTTCTTTTTTGCATTGTTAAAATTACGAGGGAATCAGTATCGGATTATTTTTATATTTAATAATTGGGCAATATTATATACCATAGGTTAAAGTATATCTCCTCTTTTAGGATACGGAGACCTAGTTTACTTTTATATTAGTTAACCATATAATCTATAACTTTAACGCAATATGATGTGGTACTTAGGTTACAGAAGTATGTTTGGATATATTTCCTCAGTTGAAAAAGATATAGCAGATATAGCTTAGCAAAGGATGCATGTTTATAGATTCACCAATCACTCAATAAAGCATTATCTGGACTCAGTGCATTATATCCCATTAGCTTGCGATATTATATTTACAAACATGGTATGTTTATGTAAGACAAGACTAAACGTCATATTCTGGGCTATAGCTATAAAGACAAATAATGGTCACAAAAAATAAAATTGGTAGTGTTTGCAGGATCATTAATTAAGTAGGCTTCTTAAGCTTCTTGCATCAAATTTGTGGTAATGCGCTTTGTAGCATTTGCTTATCTAATCGGTGGTCGTCCTCTGCTTCGAAATGCATCTTGACTTGGTCGTCACTGAAGAATCTTTCTAGTCCAGTTATCATCCGTCAATCTGGCAACATCTCTGACCCAAGACCATTTAGCAATGGTCATTGTTTTAACTGCATCCGCGACTCCTGTTCTTATTTCTAGGTTTGATACTTTATCTCTAATGGTAATACCTAATATTGATCTTTCCATTGCGTGTTGTGCAACTCTTAATTAATTTATTGTTCCTTGTGTCAGAGTTAGTTTTTCTGCTCCATATGTGAGGAGGGGTAAAACACAAAACGAAATATTAGACTTTAAAATGTTGTTTAATCTACCAAATGCAGCCCATGTAAGACCAATTCTTCTTTATATTTCAGTTTTCTGATTATCCCCACCTAAGCGAATCTAATGTCCTAGACATTTGTAAGCTATTACTTGATCGATGCTATGGCTTTCTAATTGAATTTTGTTGCCGACTACAAGGTTGGCCATAAATTGTGTCTTTAAAATGTTAATTTTAAGACCAATTGTTTTTGACTCTCCATTGCGCGTTGCCAGCATTTTTGTAGCTGTAATAACTCTATCAGATGTTATAATATGTCATCGGCAAATCTTAGATGGTTTAGATCCTCTCCGTTTATATGAATTCCCATATTATCCTCTTGTTTAATTAGCTTGAACATATATTCGAGTACAGCTGTAAATAATTTAGGGGAGATAGTATCACTCTGTCTTCTATTCGGAACTTTTTGGTATCTTTATGCAGTCAAACACAAGCTGTACCAGTCTCTTAGATACTCTTAATCAAGGCAGTATATCGGTAGTCGATGCGGCAGTCAGCCAATGCTCGAAGCATTTTATGATGATCTATAGTATCAAACGCCTTTTCATAGTCTACAAATATAAAGAAAGATCGGTTTGTTATATTCTGTGCACTTTTTTATTAGCGATTTAATAACTTGTAGATGATCATTTGTTTCGTATCTGGAGCGGAACCCAGCTTGTTCGCAAGGTTAGCACACTATCCAGTTTGTTCACAAGTTATTTTTTTTTATTTTCATGAATAGTTTGTATGTATGGAAAAGCAAACTAATAGGTGTATAGTTTTTTAGGTCTGAAATGTCACCTTTTTTGTGCATTATGGTTATTATTGCATTATACCATTAGGAGGGGGCCATACCTCCTGTCAAACAAACATTGAACATCTTTTTCAACACATTTAATAACGTTTCTTCTCCTTCTTTGATTTGTTTTCTCTTTATTTCCTCTATTGTGATATTTAGGATGTGTTCTGAGCCTACAATATGGACTTCTAGTATTTGCCTTTGATTAGGATCTGGAAATTCTTCTCGTTTATACAATTCTAAGTAAAAATCTTAAATAATTTGATAAATATCTTCCTTATTTGTTTTAATTTCTCCCTTTTTACTTAGAAGCAGCATAGATTTTTTCAAAAAATGAGGGTTGCACAGTTCGCTAGTTGGCTGTAGTTACGTAGTTGAACACCATCAATTTTCAAAGGAAACATAAATACAAAAGAATCTAAAAAATACAACAAATTATTGAAGCCAAAGTTAAATATGTCATCCAAAAAATAAGCTAACGGATATATTTAATGTAAGAATTTATTCGTGGGCAAATTTTGATACGATTACCATCTTGTCAAAAAAATACAACAGAAAATCGCAAGTCGAAGTAATAAAAGGGACAAATTACTCATTCTAATACTTAACCACCAAAAAACAAGAATATGAACATGCTCCCCAAAGATAACTCAACAGCTATAACAAAATGCGGAGGATAAAGATACAGCTGAGTTTGATTGTAACAAAAACTGCTGACAGAATTGTCAGAAAGATTAAAGTCAATCAAATTGTTTTTGACATTTTAGTTGAATGATCAATAGAAATGGCGGATGAGTGCCGTATTGTAATATAACGTTATATGGGATCATGACACAAGTAATAAATAGGTACATCATTTTGAAAGTTCCTCTATCACGCAATACGCTGTTTGAAAGAAAAATGTTGGTGAAAGAGAGAGAAAGAGAGGATGAGAGCCAACTTAATTTTCACAATTCAACCGTCGCTATTTTGGAACATCGCCAGAAAAATCTAGGAACATGAGTGGCAAACGAGCACCAAATTATTGACGGTAGTTTTAATGAATACGCCGATATTGCCGTCACTAAAATGTATAAAAACAGTAAACAAATAAACCTCTCAGTATCTTTATACAGCAATTCTATAAAAATTCTGTAACCGATAATCTGCTGAATAGCACCTGAGTATTATAACAGCTGAAAACTTCAATCGCATTGGGATTTTCCAGTAGGAGATGGCCCTTCTCGTTAAGTCTGAATTTTTGTAACAGCTATTACATTTAAAATAATTTGTATTAGCATTTGATTTGATTATTAGTACATACAATTTTTGCCCAGCATTATATTCAGTGACCGCTAGGTTAGGTTTATATTATTCTCGCATAAATTCTAACATAAAACTGTAAAATGTAAAGTGTATAATCAAATGTTGGTGTTTGATCGGAACCAGCAGATTAGTTATCGACATCTCTATGAAAGCGGTACATTTTTATGATTATTCACATCTGCAATGGCTATTAGAATAAAGCAGGTATCCTTCTTACAATGTCACGTTTTCGAAATAAAATTTATTTGAGTTAAAATTTTTCCCAAAACATAGCAGGTGTCAACCTGTAACCAAAACTGTAAAACAGTACATAGTGGAAGGAGGAGGAATATATATTTTGCAAACGATATAGAATAACTAATATAATGCTAATATGTAAAAATAAATTATATTTATTCGTTGACATTGTTATCTTCGGTGATCAATGAGCTGAAGAATTTATGTAAAATTTTTCATTACAATGTTTACGAACTGGCTAAAAAATTAGTACCTAACTAAAACCAAACGTCAGTCTTTAGGCCGAATAGTACTGGACATTACTAGAGATTTTAAACAAAAGAGGAACGTGTATTTTCAATATCTTAATATTATCCTTTAATTCATATGCCGGTAATGCAAGAAGTACAAAAAACGACAACTCTTCACATAACAACGATGTCATTCTCACATGAAGTTTTAACAGTCTTGTACAGAAAAATTACACAGGAAATCAACTTTTTATATAAAATATCTTTCTCGGCTTTTACAAATTACGGGTGAGTATATCTGATTACCATCAAGGTGAACAAGCTTGTACTTATCGCAAGAGATTATTAAAATAATTTACAAATTACTACTGAATAATTAAGTGTTTAACTTGTAATTAGACCAGTTAAAATCGGTTTCTTTTGCCATCAATGTATCAACAAAAAGGAAAAAAATTAAATGTCGGTAGAAAACGGGCAGTCATAATCGGTTATTATGCTGGTTTTAGCTTTTAAATGTATCGATGACAGTTTCTTAAGTGGAGAATTTGACAGAGAACTAGTTCACCTAACGGAAACGGTAAAAGCGATGCAGAAAAAACGAAAGACATAGCGATTAAACCCAATGATAACACTGTAGAAGTGCGAACTACGTTAGAAGAGACAAGAGCAAGTTACCTAACAGGTTTGTTTAGTAGAATTATGGAAGTGGGCTTCCTTCCGCTTCTCTGTTCATTTTGGTTTTAGCGAATATGTTTTCGTCAATTTCTTTCTCACAATAAATCCATTCTCCTTCTTTTTAAAGTTTTTTCAATTACAAATATTTCTATAAAAATGTATAAACAGTTCTATTTTACAATTCTACAATTTTATTGCACATAAATACAGGATTAATTAAAAGGAGTGGTATAGAAAAATTACGCAAAGATTCTTTTCTGTGGTTTATAAATAAATACACACCCATTTGACATTTGGAATTGTAACAATAACGTGGCGAAAAATTGATAAATGTTTATTCAAAAGAGATCGGTAGGTGTTATCTTTATAATTAAATTTTATACATCAAGTTATCTAAACCAGTAGAAGAATAAATAAATCAATTGCTACGAAAAACGTTAGGTTAAATCAATTGTATAATTTATAATGTTTGTTAATAATCTGCAAGTATTTATTTTATTTAAACTTGGAATAACCCCTCTAATCTGTGTGTAATTTTAATTAAACAAATTTCTAAAAACAGTCTTTTGTTTGTAATTTCTTTTTCTTCTCAGTATTTCTGCTTGATCATAGTTAGGCCCATTGAAACAAAATGTTCACTTAATGCACAGGCTTGTATTTTATTCAGATTAATGTCACCCTTGTGCGATGTTAATCTTCCAGACAAATTTCTGGACGTTTTTCCAATATATACTTTATTGCAATTATTATAATTACCCTATAATAATTGCAATAAAGTATATCTAGAAATGTGTTTATTTAAAACTACACAAAACACCATAAACAAAAGAGAATGCATGGAGAATCATATTGCTATATACAGTAATCTTCTTTTAATAAAAAAAGAACAACTATATAAAAAGTTCTTAAAAAAATTTCACAGATTAGAGCGATGTTCCAAATCCAAAAAAAAAAAAAAATTTTTGTTTATTTGTGTTTTGTTTTTCCCTTCTTAATTACTTAAAATAAACTCTGTTGCTTGTTTAATAAGTTCAAACGAAAAAATATTTTTACATATTATGTCAAACTGAGCGATGAAGGTTTGCATAAACATAGATAAGACACTTTCTTTGTCAAACTAACCTAAAATGCATATAAAAAAATAGAAGAAACATGAAAATCATAGTAGTAAGTTTTAAATGAAAGAAAAAAGAAAAAAAAATTAATAAATCGTCGTCAAATGTTAAGTAATTCGGTTAGTTTTATAGTAACATCCTCACCTTTTATTGAAGTTACAAACAACAACTTCATTGTCTAATGTAGTTTTTGTTTTCATTTAACAAACCTTAAAGAGTTTTACTTGAGGCTGTTTTATCGGTGCACCAAAACCTAGGGACTGTTATTTACCAACAAAATGTCTCGAAATTTGGACACAATATTCGAAACTATGTTGCTTTTAAAATGATGGTTTTACTTTTTTTATTTTTTTGAAACTTCTGTTGAAAAAAATGGATTATACTGTTTAACGTTCCATTATAACCAAACTTTTTACGCCCATCATTTGAAAGAGTTTTTTTTTTCTGTAATCGTTGATTTTTTTTTTCACCTTTCTGTGTCCAGTAATAATCGAGAAAAGCGTGTTCCAACTTTGAAGAAAATTGCTAAAAAATACTAAAATCTAATAGTGAAACGTGTTACTCATCATTGTCGTTGATTTTCACTGTAATCGCCTTCGTGACGTCAAATCTCATGAACGTACGGTCAGTTAGTTCGTGTTAAAACTAATTTGAATGGAGAGTAATGCATTTGTTGTCATTTAACTAGCCGTCGGCTGCGCCACTGAGTAAAGATAGTCTCGCGTAAGCGGTGCAGAAAAGTGATACGCCCATTTCAAATCGCAGTGTGCTTGATCACCTAAAACAGCCTTAAAGGTCAGTATTTGATTACAAAACCCGAAGATATCCATATGTTATCTTTTACACATTTCGTGGAGCTCAAAAAGACAGAAAACGACAATCGTTTTCGTTTAAGGATACTAATAATACTATTAACTGAAATTTCACGATAATTGTCGAATTCGTCTTATTATCCTTTTTTATGAATGGCCAAGAGATATGTTTTCTATTTTTGGAGGGTATATTCACCTGTTAAGCATTGCTAAATAATTTTGCGAACTAATCTTATTAACAAAAAAATCCAAAACATTCCAATTAGAATAAATGATGCCCAAATACCGCACGCATCTACTGCAAAATACTTGGGTATCAGTCTTGATGCAAAGCTTCGCTGAAAAGCCCATATTAAAAAGAAAAGGGAAGACCTAGGTATCCGTTACAAGAAAATGTATTGGCTGATGGGAAGAAATTCAGTTTTGTCCACACATAATAAACAACTGTTATACAAGCAAATACTGAGACCAGTGTGGATGTGTGGTTGCCAACTCTGGGTCTGTGCTAATAAAAAGTCATATCCAGATCAACCAGAGATTCCAGAATAAAGTACTAAGGAACACCGTTGATGCTCCTTGGTACATCAGAAATGCCGACCTCCAGAAGGACCTTGAGATGGAAGATGTAAATAAAATTATCAAGAAGATGGCAAGTAGTCACGATCAACTGCTCCCTAAACACGTAAACATCGAGGCCATACAGCTCTTCGATAATACTGGGTTAGAAAGAAGACTCAAAGGAACAAAACCATTTGAGTTAGTGTAAAGTGTAATTAGTGTAAAAGCAGAGCATAGTGCTATGAATTTGCATGTTAGGTATTAGTGCATAGTTGTTAGATAAAATAAGAGGACGCCATAGGGTAAGCTCTTAGATTGCATCCTTTAGTAAATTAAGACAGATAAAAATTGATAATTGGTCAGCTCTGACCAGATTCCAATGGTAAAAACACAGTAGGTGTTTAATATATAAAAAAACTAATCTAAATATTAGTCACTGCAAATGATCTATACTTTTTCCTGTACATGTTCATCATTTTCATAACAATGTCTCCAATGATTTATTAGCCGTTTGGAATGCTGAGCATTATGGTTTATAGCCTTCAATTATATCATTTTTGAATATGGTAAAACTATTATCGCGACGCTAACCAGAACTTTATATTGTTATTTTTTTAGTTTGTTAGTGTGTAATTGACTTGAAGTCGTGTTTTTTGTTAGATCTGCATTTGCTATTTATAGTTAAACTAATATACTCGTAAAGACTGGTTTGTCGAATTCAATTCCATTTTAAAAACACATTATTCTATTTTATGGTAGGAAACAATTTCACTGAAGCCTACGCTATAACGTACGCCAACAGGTAAACCCTAAAACAATATTTCTAATGATTGTAAAACCGCTTCTAATTTCCAAGCAAAACTCGACTGCTACTTTCACACGAAATTAGTCGTCTCAATACATTCATTAATCCCAATTAGAAACATTAGCATCGGTGTTAATCATCGTGTTAATTAATCTATTTTTAGATGTGTTTTTATTGTAGATGTTTGTTTTTTATATGTGAATCATAAAAAATTAACAAGAAAATTTTGGTGAGAAGTTGGATTATTAAGGAAAGTAATGAAACGTTTATTTCCTAGGTTCTTGAACTCGTCCAAATTGTTTATGCTAATAAATTATTATTAGCAATAAACCGTCAAACGAATAAACTCATGTTTTTCAGTGCCAACATGAAATTTGATATAGCACATTTCCTTAAACAAAATTCTTCGTTTTAGTGCTTCACGCATAACCGTAAACAAATTATTTTTCATATTTTATTTAACTGTGTTTAATGGAAGATAAGAATTAATGCAGCCTAAACTCTAAAAGTTACAGAAAAACTGATTTTGTTAACATGTTGATGAGATGATTTTTTATCACATCTATCTGATATTAGTCTCAATTAAATTGGTTATTTATCTTTGTTATTATTTTTTAAATATATTTAAGATCTTTTTATGGACACAAGAACGGAACCAACACAAATTGATAACAAGGAAGCAATAATATTAAAATCCGAAGTCCAACATGCTATAAACAATTCAAAATCTGGCAGAGCCCCTGGGCCAGATGAAGTTCATATCGAGGTGATTAAAGTTATAGACGACGACAATTTAAGTGCAATAACTATACTCTTTAACAACATATACAAATCTGGTGAGATACCTACAGAATGGCTACTATCGACCTTTGGTCGCTACAAAAAACCAAGCACCCTAAACACTGTAATAACTAGAGATTAATCCGCTTAATAGTACTTATTAAAAACATTTTTACCTCTGTATAGTTTCACAACTCTTGTCCAAACATGTCGAGACCAACAAATGATCTTTTCGTTGCGTTTATGGACTGTGAGAAAGCTTTCGACAAAGTTAAACATAACATTATTATGCAATGTCTAAACAGAAAAGGACTCGATAAAAATGACATTAACATAATGAGAAGTCTTTATTGGAAACAACAGGCTATGGTAACATTAGAGGAAGTAGCACAGATGCGCAACAGATAAGTAGAGGAGTGAGACAGGGCTGTGTGCTTTCACCATTACTATTTAATATATATTCCGAAGGATTTACGCAAGCACTTGCAAATTGAAGGGATCAAGATAAATGGTGAAAATATAAATAACATCCGTTCTGTTGACGATACAGTCATTATCGCTGAAAGTGAGACAGGCCTACAGACGTTACTAAAAACAATTTACGATACTGGGGAACAATTTGGTTTAATAATAAACATAAAGAAAACAAAAACCATGGTTATCAGTAAGAGGGGCAAAGTCATTAAAAGGATCCAGATAAAAAATGAAGATATTGAGCAAGTGGACAAAATGAAATACTTAGGAGTATGGATTACGGAAAATCTGAATCCGAAATCAGAAATTCGCTCAAGAATAGAGCAATCAAGAGCAGCCTTTTTGAAGCTGAGGATATTTCTGAGTAACCAAAGACTCAATCTGCAAATCCGATATCGAATGGTAAAATGTTATATCCACTTTATTCTATTTTATGGTGTCGAAGCCTGGACTCTTAATGTTGACTTAATGAGAAAGCTGGAAGCTTTTGAGATGTGTCTTTTTAGGAGAATTTTGAAGATACCATGGAGAGATCATATTACAAACGAAATGGTGTTGCCCATAATGGGAAGAGACAGAGAAATTTTGACCACCATTAAAAGGCGAAAAACAGCATATTTGAGTTGTTGCATCTTATTATGAAGCGTAAAATCAAAGGAAAAAGGGGTCCTGGTAGACGAGAAATATCCTGGCTGAAAAACACTCGCGACTGTTATAATCTCATTAGTGGAGACGACACTAGAAGAAGAAGAAGGTTTAACTAGAGTTTTTCCTGCCAGATTTTTAAATATTTTTACTGAACTTCTTCCGTTTAAACTGTTTCCTCCATGGACGTATAAACATAGATGGACACAGCAATAAGATACCTTTAACACACAATGTTTTGAGGCTTCGATAGAATGTGATGCTGCCGCAATGAGCATAAGCGTGCTTGAATTTTTACTTGCCGGTAATTATTCAGATTTTAAAAATTGGAAGTAGTAATAATGTATAAAAACACGTTCAAAGAATTAAAAAAAAACGAGAGTTTAACTATAAACAAATCACGTCTTTATAGAAAAATTAAAATACAATTTTATTTGCTTTAAAATTAATACAATTTAATATAGTTGAATTTAAGTTAATTTTTTAATAGGTATCAAAATAATGCTACAATAAAAAATCTTTATGTTTTCTCTTTACTTTGCTACCCAAATAGTTCGATCGTCAATATTATTTGGAAACCTACATAGAAAAATAAATCAGTTTTATTCATTTCACTAATTTATTTGTATCCATGAGAAGTATTAAATTAAAAAGGTACTAAACAGATCTTTTTTAATCAGATGATGTCTACTTACAATTTATAAATGTCTACTAATTTCATAAACTCATATTTTATTCAATAAATTAATGAACATGAATAAACTAAATGGTATGCCTATTAAAATGTAAACAAACACGCTTCCTCATTTCCTCATCTTAAATAATGTAAATTGTATGTACTTACAAATGAAATGAGAGATCGGGATGTAGATATTTCGTTTATTTTATTTCACTTTTCACAAATATCACTCAAAATACAGCCAAAATATCGAAAAACAACTTTTCCTCATCTACTGTAAAAAGTAAACATGGAACAGCATTTGAAGTTTGACGTAGATCCATAAGACAGAGAAATGTAAACAACCGTTGCCATTTATAAATAGTTTTCAGTGCTTCTACATATAAAATAATTGATTGATATCTATTATACGCTATTATTAAATGATAATGCACACTATGTGCATACTTAATATTTTGATTACAATTAAATATATTAATTTAACCAATAAATTATTATTTTGGTTTGATAGCACCTGTAGAGTATAAAATACGGAGTAATATTTTCAGCGACTCGCGAATAAGAAATTTTAAAACAAAACGTGACAACAGTTAAAGGTGCTGAGAATGTGACCTATTCAAATAATTTTGACTACACAATTTTATGTAAATAACTGAGTCCATCTGTGTTTATACGTCCATGGTTTCCTCCAATCTTTGTTGTTCTCTCTGTTTATTATTGGTCGTAGATGTGAAATAACATTACATTTCCTAATAAGTAAGCCACCTAAACCAAATAAAACATCCAGTTGTATTATCTTCAAATATTTCGGGATAAGTACTTTTTATAATAGACCCAATTACCAAAAAGTATTTATAACAGGATTAGAACGTTGACAAATACATATCATTTACATAAAATTCGTTTTAACAAATGTCTTGTTTTTTGATATAGAACGTAATATATTACGTTAAAGAGAACGATTAGTAACAGCGAAAGATTTCTTTAAATTGTCTCATTTATACTAATCTACATATCTAGGTAGGCCAAGATAAATATAAATCAACATCGCCTAGCCCGAGGAAAGGTACTGTTAATTCATTGGTTATAGTTCACGGTGTTTCTGTTCGGAAATATGTGTGACACCGTTTGATTTAAAATACAGAATCGATAAATGTCATTAGGAACATTTTTCGTCGGGCGAGAATCATTAAGTCCGAATCTGATAAAAAATTGAAACATTAGCTTATTTTTAAGCTACTGTTAAAAGTTTTCAATGGTGTTATTACATGTCAATAAGGGGAACTTATACTGAAACGTGACAAAACTAATTACGATCCGTACCGTTTGCGAACTGTAAAATAGTTTTTATATTATAATTTTTGTCTTTCCATAAACGTCGTAGTATCGAAAATTTAAAAATCAGCTAGAAAGATGACCCTGCACTACATAAATAAAATATATGACACAGTTTAAATAGATGATATCCCCGGGAAAGTAATGAAGTAATCGCAGCATTGTAGGAAGGAGGTACAAGTTGACTTCATATTTATTAATGAATTATGGAAGAAACAAAGCTACCAGAAAATTACTGTGAACAAAACAACAAATGACCTATAGTTTATTTTTATGAACGAGAGAGTAATTAGCATAATTTTAACTGGTACCTTCGACCACTCCATGGGCGTGCTCAAGATTAATTGAAAAATTACTTTGAATAATTGTAAAAAATAAATGAATTATTTCAGTGTTATAAAGTGTTATGTGTATGTAAACAAAAGTGACCTCTTTTATCACACACTATATTAGAACTGACTGGCCTACATTAAAAAGGGTTTTAAAAAATTAACATTTTTTTTAATTTTTAAAAATTACAAAAGAGAAAAAGAGTTTTTAAAACCGTCTAAGGTATGTTAAATAGATGAATAAAAATATTAATATAAAACTTACAGCTACTTGTTACAAATCCAAATCAGATTCAGAAGATGAACTTTCAGAACCAAGATTTATAATAACTGGCTCGATCATTTTATCAGTAATATTGTCCAGCTTCCACATTTTTTCCTCTTCTTTAATAGTGTGATTTACTGCCTTTTCCCAGTTTTCAGGTTTTACATTATTTACGGCCTCCAAAAACAACTGTTTAACATCATGAATTTTAAAAGTGGTATTTTTTCTTGAAACTTCACTCTTTATCTGTGCCCATACTAGTTCAATCGGGTTTAATTCACAATGATATGGTGGGGATCTAAGTACTGTCATTCCACGATTTTTGGCAATTTCATCAATTTCGTATTTTTTCAATTTTTCTTTATGAAGGGCACACAACGAATAAAGTTCCTTTCTTATAGATCCGGGATGGTACGTAATATTTTTTGAACTCAGCCAATTCTGCAAGTCTTTTTTTAACCACTTGGTTGTGGGCAGTCCTTCTATAAGTCTGGAGTGATAACTTGCATTATTCATTACTATTACACAGTTCTTAGGAAGAAGATCTATCATTTGTTCGAACCATTCTTGAAAGACATCAGCGATCATGTCTTCATGGTAGTCACCGGTACGAGTTGATTCAAAAGTTAATAAACCACCTTCAACAAAACCGTCTGAACTGCCAATTTGTACTATTATCAGCCTGCGTCCCTTTCCTGATGGTGGGTTTAAACCAGTAGATAAGTTATTTACAAAAGCGTGCCTTTGACTTGTAACAGTTTCATCCTGCCAAAATTTATTTGGTTTCCCCTCGTTGATCCATGTTTCATCAAGATAAAATATTTTTCTTTTTTGGTTTCTCATTTCCTTTATGGTTCTTAGAAAATGTCTTCTCCATATGACAATATCGTTTCTTTCTAATAAAATAGACTTTCTGGGATTCTTTTTCCAGCGGAAGCCTATTTCTTTTAAATGTTTCCATAACGTACTTCGACTCATTTCTGGGTAATCCTTATCATCTCGAACTGAGACAAGAACTTTATCCAATGTTGGAAATTCTTGTCTAAAGAAGAATTCATGCACTTTCCGTCGAAGTCCTTCTTTAAAATGATATTCTATTTGAAATTTTGGTTTCCCTGGAGCATTACGTGACATTTGAAAACTACCACATTTCTCTTCTTTAATAACTTTGTAAATCGTAGATTTCCCATCACCAAGTGTACTGCTAACTCAACGGTATCATCAACACTTTTACATAAACGTTTGTCTGTAAATGATTTAAAACAATTAACTATTAATGTTTTTTCATTAACTGTTAAAGGACCAATTTTTCGGCGTTTACACGACACTTCCAAATTTTCCTTAACAGTAGTATACACAATAAACTGCACCTTGCAACTGAAGTACCTACTTTTAGTGAACTGTTAAGAATTTTGAATACGCCACTTGGACCTTCCTACAAACTGGAAAAACCCACTATCACATTTTCTGTGGAATAAGTTTAGAAGGTAATTATCTAGTCAATTACTGTCGTAGATTCCTGGAATTAAAGAATTAAATGTTTGATTGTTGAAACCCTTATTTCGTGGAATGCACTCATTTCAGATAAAATAAAACGTTTTATTTTATCTAAAGAATTAAACTTTATTTTGCAAATAGGTAGGTACTTATTAAACTTTTATTGGTTATATATAACCAATAAAATAAACATCTTACATTTCTTGCAAATTCATTAGTACCTGTTAACCTCCATCACTCCGACACTGGCAACCTTATTTAGGGATTAGTAACCCTCAAAACTATTTTATTCTATTCTGCTTCAACCTTTATTCCTGGTGGACATACTCAATTTAAAATTGTTTTCCTATATACTTCTGTAAACTTGTTGACAAATATCTATTTTTCATTGAGTCACCCGTATCAACAGTTTAGGGATTTGCATACATAATTTATTGTTTTATTACTCTCTCATACATAAAAATACACTATAATAAAAGTTGTTATTGGTTTACATTTTTTCTCTTCGTCATTTTCCTCTTTTTTACACTTTTCTGTCTATTAGTTTTATTATATAATAGGTTCTTGTTTCTTGATTTTATGATTATTTCTTTTCTTATTCCATTAAATTGTGTGTGCCCGTTTGTTGTGGTGTTACTCCATTGTTTAAGCTTTTGTTGTGACTGATTCCACTTTTGCATATTGTAAAATATATAAAAAACTTACCAAAACATAAAACGGGACACTGACATTAATGAATTGACAGAAGTAAAAATTAATATCTATTATCTCATGGTTTACTGTCATTAATATATAAATATTTTTATATGGGCGCAGTATCGTTGGTGTTTTAGAAAAAGATAAAGTGGAGATAAATTACTACTTTAAGTCTTTTATGGTGTTTTTATTATTATTAAACTCAGATTGAAATATATTTATTTGGGTTCTGTGTGTATTTTTTGTCATTGATTGCGTTGGTATTTCTTTTTATTTCTATTGATTCGTATATCTCCCTCTTATTTTTGTTTTGCTTGGTTATTAAAATTTTGATGTTTTCGATGTCAAATTTATGCTTTTTCTCATTTCCATGTTTTATGAGCGCAGGTATGTTGTTCTTGTCATATTTGTGAGAACGAATTCTGTATTGAAGCAGTTGACTGGTTTGTCCAATATAGACACCGTCACAGTTAATACATGGTATCTCGATTTTAACGGACAATAAAATCTAGTTCCAAATTTAATATTATATTTAATATTTTATATATATATATATATATATATATATATATATATATATATATATATATATATATATATATTACTAAATCCGTATTGTGAATTGAAGATTTGGCAGCAGTGTCTATTGTTTGATTTCCTGGGATACTGACATGCATTTATGGAATCCATAAACATTTTACGGTGACATTCGTTTGTTGCAATTCATACAAATGGCTCGTTATCAGCCATAACAATGGGCGAGATGGGTAAGTGTGGTTTAAGCTGTTCGCGGAATCTAGAGTTAAATACATATTCTGACGATTTATAGATCGCAAATAGTTTTCCTGTATAAACTTAGCAAACGAATTAATTCAACTTATTACAAGCCAAGATTTGAAGAAAGAAGTTTTTAATTGAATTTGATATATCTTAGGAAAATAAATATTACTACCCAATATATCTATCAAATCTTTTACAGAAAAGTTTTGTTTTGATCTTATTTTTTTAGGTTTTATATTATTGAAAAACAAGTATTCTTCAATAAAGAAGATATTGGCGGCATATATCAGACTATTGCCTTTGTAGTTCCAGAATTTTTCTGCTGAATAATTAAAGTAATCTATTTATTGGAATGGTACAAACGGTCCTAAGACAACACAGGCATGTAAAATCAACCAAACACTAGGAAATTAAATTTTTTATTTATTTTTGATAACGTTTTTCTCTTGTTCAAACCTGTTTAGAAGATTTTTGCGAACAACAGTTCTACACACAGTTTTTTAATGAATGTAAATTAGTGTCTTGAATAAGACAATATTATTTTAAGTTTATTTTCTCCAAGTACAGTGCTTGACGCAATAAAAATATTTCGGAAAACAAAGCGATACAGCAGATGGCTGGCTAAGGTAGACGAAGAATCACAAATCAAGTTGAAGTTGACTTTATTAAATGGCAAGCCTTACGTGATCATATTACCTCCTCCCCCTCATATTTAACGATTAAATAATGTCCATAGAAACTCAGTTTCTAATAAAAAAAATGGTGACAACGTTTTAAAGAATGAATGAATAAAGATTTAACACATACTCATTAAATGGGCGGTCTAGGATTTAGAAAAGATCTCATCATATAATAGTGTGGGCAGGCATTTCCCTAAAAGCTCATACAGAACTTGTTACAATTCGAGGGGACAATTTAAATTCTGAAAGATATATTGAACAATGTTTAAAATATCGTGTAGTGCCATATACATATAGCTTCTACGTCCAAGAACAGTCGGTGGAGGGATCAAAAAATAGACTCCCACAGGGAAGTGTCCTCGCGCCATTGCTATACAACATTAACACCAACGACCAACCCAAAAACCAACAAACAAGATAGTTTATTTACGTGGATGATACAGCTGTGGCAGCTCAGGGAAGTACCTGCCATGAAGTCGCAGTAAAACTGACAGATGCCCTAGAAGACTTAGCACTATACTATGACGAAAACCATCTGAAACGCATTCCTACAACAAAAACCCAGGTGTGTGCTTTCCACCTTAGAAACAAGCATGCCCGAAGGACACTGGAGGTGGAATGGCGGGGTCAGATGCTGGAACACAATGAGATGCCAAAATACCTCGGTGTACGTCTGTATAGAACCCTGTCTTATCGATATCATCGTCAAGATATCAAGAAAAGAGTAAGCGACAAAAATAATATCATACGCAAATTAACAAACACAAAATGGAGAGCACAATCACACTCTCCGTATTTCTGCCTTGGTAGTTTGGAGCACCAGTATGGGAAAACCCTGCTCACGCTAAAAACGTCGATGTTGCGTTAAATGAAACGGTTCGTATAAAATCTGGTTTACCGAAACCGACAACTATCGAAGAGGTCTACCCTATAGTTAAAATCGCTTAACCTGCTATCAGAAGACAGGTCACGTCAAAGATAGAACGAAAGAAGCAGGAGATGAATCGAAGACACCCTTTGTACGACCACTAAGCTGAGCCAAATAGATTACGATCTCGGAAAAGCATTCTGAAAAAATCGATACCTTTCCGAAAAGCCAAAGAAGCGGCGAATATACCTATGAGAAGCGTCAGCTACAACACGTTTTGCTCCCTCAGAGGAAATGGCCGCTGGACACAATTTGCTGTATCTCACATAGAAAGCGCTAAACAGACTAAGAACTGGCGTTTCACATTGTGCTAGTAACCTGAAGAAATGGGAATACCAGAAGGATGATACCTGCGACTGTAGCGCTGCTCAGATTAGTCACCATCTACTATCATGCACAGAGATGAGAGAGACTTGCACAGAAGAAGACCTATTCTTAGCGAATGACAGGGTTATCTATGTGGCCAACCATTGGAAACATAAAATTTAAAGCTGTTGGTGTTACGGAAAGTAAGTAAGTAGTGACCCCATTTGTTAGGAAAACTTTTGTCTGGTTTCAGATAATGCTGCACATTCCAAGAACAACACTAGACTACTTGAATGAAATTGGAATTTCTTTATTAGCATGGCTCATAGGAGCCCAGACTTAGAGCATGCATGGGATATTCTGAAACGACGTATTTGTCATAACCATGTTGGGTTTCAAATCATTAATGACTTGGAGCAAGCCGTTCGTGATGAATGAGAGCAAATCTCTCGGGAAGAATTTGTTGTCTTAATCCAAAGTATGCCCGAGCGAATGAGAGTCATAGTTAGGGCTCGTGGGGCAATAAAATCTAATAAATATCGTTTTTCATCAAAAATGGTTAAAATGAAATTTTTTTTTCTTTTTATTTTAATTATTGTTTCTCTGCAGATTTTCAACTTTTTCATTCGTTTTCTTTGTTAAATTCTTGATTTCTAATAAAAAATATAACTTTTAAATTTTGTTTATTATTAAGTACAAATATTAAATATACAGTGTAATTATATATTAAATTTTTTTAATTTTGCATTCAGTGATTCTAGATTATTTTTGTAGCTTTTAAAAAGTGATTTACAGGTAGAACTTTATATTATTAAACCATAATGGTATTCAGATCTGATAAAGCTTTGGTAATTATATTGTTATTAGAAGTTTTCAAAAACAAATTTGAACTAGTTACTCTTTGGATACAATTATTGTGAAGTGCATTGCATTGGTAGTCTCTTAAACAAAAATTAAACACGAATTTAATTGAATCTGTTCACATAAATAAGTAAAATCAAAGATTCCAAAAGTCGAAGTGAAATCGAGGACTTGAAACTGTAATTGCAGGAACTACCGATGTAAGAAAAGAATTAGTCTTTGATAAGAAAGAATGTAGAAAAAAATAACAAGGGCAATTTCATTAATTGACAGGCAAATGAATAGCCAATTTACTAATGTGTATGGATTGCAATAATTAGCTCGTCCAATATAGAATTACCGAAAGTAAAATCTTATCTTATTTTTTTGCATGTTTCTTCGCGTAGATTATTTATAATATCAGCTTTTTATTGAAATAATTCCACTATGGTCTATTTTTTTTTCTTAATAAAAGGAAACATATTAAGCTCCTATTTTTTAGGCCGCAAAAATTAAGAAATCATTGTTCAGAAATTTCCCCAGCATCTTCGAAATTTTCCCAAATTTATCTTCAGTTGTTGACCAGTGATAAAAAAATGTTTTTTTATCACTGGAGTGTGGAGATGTTTGGAGAACATTGAAAAATATCTGACTTATTTATTAAAATAATTGTAGGGAAATAAATGTAGTTAAATAAATTATGTTTGTTTATTTGGCAAAAAATTATGAAAAAAATTAATATTCAAGACATAATGATTTTAGCTTTCATTAGTTTTACAGTTTACATAATTAAAAAATTAATAACTTTAAGTATTACCACATACTTGCACAAAATAAATAGAAATCTCCAAGTACCGTTTCTAACCCAATCGTTCATAATCCCATAAAAATTTTCGTAAACGTTAATAAAATCCAGCCGCTAAAAAAATAACTGACAAAAAAACGTTTTAAATTAGAAATCCAAACAAGTCGAAACTTGTAAAACTTGTAGCAAGGCCGGGCTTAAGAAATTGACACTGAAGAGTCATACTTCACAAGAACATGTGTAAGGTCGTGCGAGTTTTTTTTTATCAAGATTCTTGTGTAACACAACTCGCGTTCACATAGACGATGCCAGTTTATTACCATATGAAATGTGGTTCATCTGGTGTAGATCTCAAATATTCATTATATAAATTATAAATCGAGAATATAATAATAACAGTATAACAGTAATAATAGTACCAAAGTTTTAAAAATAAAATAATAAAAATATTTTCGTATAGAAACTTACTTTTAAATGATATTTAGATAATTTATTTTATTTAGCGTATGGATAATTACAATACGATAAAAGTAGTATTTAGGTAATAATTATGTTCAAATTGGAATTGTAACTTAAGTTAAATATTAAATATTAATGTCCAAATTGCACAGCCATTCAATTGCACCAGGAGAACACTCTGCAAAATCTTGAAGGTCTCCGCTGTATCTGCGGATTGGGCAATCCGCCATGATGTGTTGGATGGTCTGTCTCGGGGATCCACAATCACATTGTGGGCTTTCTGCATGACCCCATCGGTATAGAGAATCGGCACATTTGCAATGACCCGTGCGTATGCGATTTAATTTTGTCCATATAGGGCGTGGCAGGTTTGATCCAGTGAAGCCGATCGACGTACTTGTTATTTTGATGTCGTCTGGCTCTGTTGTTGGCATCCATCTTTTCGTCCACTGCTCTTGCTTATTGTAGCTATCACCCATTCCCTGAACGGATTGGACAGGGGGTCGTCTGGACTTCAGTCTTTGTTGGTCTCGTGCGGCGTGCAGAATATACTGGTGAATTGGCAGACGATTATTTGCCATGATTTTCTGATATTCTCTGACAAGTCCTGCCGTTCGTCGAATATCTGGAGGTGCTATATTGCTCAGAATTGGAAGCCATCTTAGTGGAGTTGATTTAATAGTACCAGATATTACTCTCATAGTGTAATTTAGTTGAACATCAATCTTGTTGACATGAGCGCTATTTAGCCATACCGGTGCGCAGTATTCAGCGACAGAATATACCAGGGCCAGTGAGGAGGTTCGAAGTGTATCTGCAGTGGCACCCCATGTCGTTCCAGCAAGCTTTGTTATTATGTTGTTACGGGTTCTCACTTTGGCAGCTACATTCGTAAGATGGGTTTTGAACGACAGTGATCTGTCGAGCGTTACACCCAGGTATTTAGGGTTGTTAGTATGTTTCAAAGTCTCGCCATTGAAGGTGATACTAAGGGTGTCATCCGAAAGCTGATTTGTGAGATGGAAGAGGCTTGTCTCAGTTTTGTTTGTATTAGGGCGAAGTCGTCATTGTTTAAAGTAGTCGCAGAGAACCCTTAAGTCTTCGGTAAGCGCCCTTTCTCCAACATCTTTGGCTTGGTTTTGAAATGCGATAGCCAGGTCATCTGCGTAAGCTTTGCCTTTTTTAATTTGACTGAGGCCATCGTTTATTTCGTTCAGAGAGAAGCATCTTGAAAACTCTGAAGTAGGAGGAGTGTTTGTCTTAAGTTCTTTTAGAGCTTTTTTTGTAGACGTCGTATGGATTTTGTCAGAGGGGGCACGCGATACTTCAGATATTTAGATTTCGATATTTAGATAATAAAATTAATAAATATCTCAGAAAAGCGTAATCTTGCTTTAGAACTGCATACACTAAGGGCAGGACTTTCTCATTATGCATCTTTACCAGCATTGGTGTAATCGCTATTAGCGTCCACACTTTCTTAATAATGTTGTAATGACCAGGAGTAAAAGTTAACGGTAACTAAACGACTCATGTGAAGGAACTCTTATTTTTGTGCTAGTTTGTCAATATTTTCAATTTTCAATTTAAATTGGAATGCTAAATAATTGCATGATAAGGGCATTGTCTACCACGATAATGTAGTTAACACAGAGTCTACCACATTAACTTCCTTGTAGATGGTATGAACCGTAAACTGTTTTCATACTTCCACCACATCAAGGAGAGCTGAACCAGATGGAAGTAATCTGGGTGTAGATAAAAATGCAGATGTTTAGCACCTGTTATGTGCTACCTACCATTAATAAAGTTAATCCTACTGTACATATTTGGAATATGATTTAATATTTCTCTCAAAAAATTAACCTAGAAATATTTAAAAATTTAACAATCAAAACAAACTAATTTATTTTCAGAAATCGTTGCAACCACTCTTTACAAATAATATGTTTGACGTTTTGCAGAAGCGTTGTAAAACTTGTTTACGTCTATTGGTGCATATGTATTATACAAATTCAAAAAATAAATAAATTATTATATTCCTTACTGTTTGTTTTCGTGAATACCGTAATTGTAAAATCAAAAAGTAACAGCTGCATTTCAAATAAAAGTGTTGAAGTGTTGTTTGACGCCAGTTAGTATACGAATCGAGATAAAATAGTTAAAAAACAGTAAAATGCTAAAAAAGAACGGTGATTGATACTTGATATCACGCTGTATACCGGCTTTGAATACCATATACATACAGTAAAAACAAAAATATATTAGAAACAACTATGCACATTTGATAATAAATACTTATCTGCTAACAATTGAAATAGCAAAACTGATATGGTTTCTACCAGGAGTATTATTTTGCAAAATGTTCTTAATAATAAAATGTTTATTGATTTACTGTGACTGAATGTTTATCCTACTGTAAGTACTCGTTGTAATATCTATGTTTGATTATTATTATATTACATTTGATCTTTCATTTAATAGACAAAGATTAAAATCATACACATTTTGCATCAACGTCTACAATAAAGTGTTATACCGAGCAATAAACATGATTGTTTGTGAAATGGAATGAAAATAATAATGTTTTATACAATATTTTGTTTGTTTACAGACGAGTCCTTTTTCACAATTCACAGGAAACATAATCCATCTTTTGTACGTTATTAGTCTGAGGAAAATAAGCATTTGTGAGTGTGCCTGCGTATACGCAGTATCTACAAAAGTCGAATATTTGGATAAATTTTGGGATTATTTTATTGGTTCTTTTTTAATGGAAGGAAATCTAATCGTAATAAAATATCTTGAATTACTATGGAATCAAATTATTCATGCACTTCAACATCTTCAATTAAACTCAAACGAAATTTGGTTTCAACAAGGCGGATGTCCTTCTCATAATACATGCGCTGTCAAAGACTATTAAGATTTAATCTTTCCTGAACTTGTGCTTGAACAAGTTATAATAAAATGGCAGCTCGGTCACCAGACTTAAATCCACTAAATTTTTATATTTTGTCGAAAAGATAGTCAAAACATATATACAAATAAACTCAAAGCCATGAGAAAGGCGTTGTATAATAGATCTGGTTTCTGTTTGCCAAAAGTTGGTGGTTTGTTTGAACATTTTATTCGAAAAAATTTTTATTTGGTTTACAGTTCCTAATTTTTTGGAATTATTTTTAATTTAAGCAATAGTTTGGGAAATAATTCCTAATGTTTTATTTTTATGCAATTAATTTTATTCTAAGCAAATTCACACCAACTATTTCTAAAAAGTACCTAAACCATACCAACCACTAAAATGTAACTACAAGGACATTTGAAAAATACCAAATAATGTCATATTTTTAATTAAAATTCGTGTTTTTCGCCTGCTTTGATCATAAATGAGTATATTCTCCTGTAAATAATAAGTCTATTTTGATTATAAAATTAATTTTACTCTTACAGAAATCTACGAAATTTATTAGTTTGGAGCCCCGCCTATTAAACCAATGTGAAGTCATTCTATGACGCGATAGTGCTATTTAAATTAATTCGCCCTAAATTTTTCAAATGCTAAAAAAGATGACAGGGTCAAATAAAAATAATAATTCTGTCAACAATGCCAGCCTTACCTTGCAAATTCCTCCCATTAATAAAACTCTTTTAAATTTTTGGGAAGGTATTTTAGGCTACTAACGTTGCCGTGTTGTTTTAAATATGTTTCTCTTATTTCCTAGCATTGTAATAAGTGCATACGCACGTTAAATTATTTTCTATGTAGTATATATAAGGTTCTTCAATTCCCAAGTGAAACATAGATATTTGATAAGCTCGATCTTCCGCTTAGGCTTTCACCCGGCTCAAAGACTTGCCTTGACCTCTCATCTCGTCCATAATTGAACTTCTTTAAGTTTCTGCTAACCTCTTATTTTCCTTTTTCCTTAGGGATTCCACCCTAGAGCAGTCTTTACAATACATGAGTTATTTTTATGAATTATGTGTTCAATCCAACCCCTCTTTCTTGAATTTATTATTTCATTTTCTATCCCTTCTGTGCGGCCAGGTGTAGAAAAGAGGATCTTTGTTTCTGATGTTGTACGGTTGAGTCATCAATAAAGAAAGAAAAAAACCATCATTATTTTTCCATGTGCAAGTGCATCATGGATAATCGGATGGGCCAACCGAGTGAGAGCCCAGGATTATATGGCAATACTGCCTCTAAAGAATTGTGTGTTCTGACTCCGTAGAAAAATGGTACGCATGGTAAAGTACCCATCCCCAAAATACGAATGCCGTTTCACTAGGTCTTATCTGCTGTATATATATCGAGATATTCCGGCAATGGAAACAGAAACATCGACACCAAATCCCGTTCCACACCAGCCAGGAGATCCACCGAATCTGATGGCTTCTTGGTCACTATATATGACCTTCGTGGTCTGCTTCTTCTTTTTCCCATTGGGCTCCATTCTGAAATTATTACTAGCCATCCCATTTGATCTACCCTTCTTACTTGTACGTATCCAATTATTTTTTTTTGTAATTTAGTATGTTCTTTGATGAATATTCAATCCTTAATCTGTTTTAAATTGCATTTTAAAAATATCTACTTTAAAAACATTTAGAAAATAACTACTTTATCATTGTAAAATTATAAGAATGGTTAAAGTTCCTTGGTAATTACAAAATCGATAAATTAATTTAAAAAACACCTTTTCGGAGTTTATTCATTAGCCAACAAAATTTATGTCCGTCCTACCGAAAGCTGATCTTCAAACAATAACCATTTTTACTTTGAATAAATTTCCAGCAAGCATTTAAATACGTCACCTGTCCAAAATACAGCCATTAACATAACAAATATCTCTGTTCTTAAAAGAGACGGCTGTGGACAGGGGAGCAACTAGATCGTTGAGTTGTGCTAGAAATGCCTTATGATAAATTATTACCGATATAAATTACATATCAAATAATTTCGTATTCAAACGTTTAGCATATTTTAGATAAAATTTATTTAAATTACAAATTTTATTTAAAATTAAGTGGAATGCCTGAAAAGTTGCTTTGATGTCACTTCATTTTGAGTTATGCAATTTACTATAATAGGCGTAGAATAATCAAATTCATTATGGTATGAATTACAACAAATTAAATGATGGTAAAGTGATAAAGGTCAGGTCTAATACTAATATTGTGTTACCTAAAGTTCAAAGTTATTATTGTGCTTTGACAAGGACGACATGTTGCATGTATGATGCTCAAAAAAGAGTACTAAAGTAAATAAAATTTGTATTATATTATAATGTGTAATTATAGTGAAATAAATTAGTATCATCAAAATGGAGCGCTTCCACGTTTTATTTGCTTGTTAAGAAAAAATTTAAACAACGTGATCTATGAATAAGACATCTTGAACCTGTTGAATGGTTTCCATTGTCGTATGATCTTAATTAAACCCTGGCTGTGGATGACAAAATTCGCAGTGATTAGTGTTTTTTTTGACACTTACTCTGTGTTATAAAGAGCGATGTCTAAACGGCGATAATAGTCATTTTTGATTGTTCTTTATTTATGATATTGTTATGTTGTTATAGGGTTTCAGTAAAGTGAAGCGCAATGTGGTTTAACTAACTTTATTTAACTAAAAACTCATCTCTACTCAAAAAAAGGTCATAATTACTAATTATATTAATAATTTTCACTTATAAACAATACACACTGATAAAAAGAATCACTAATACTAATTATCTAATGTCCGCCTCCACTGACTTATATGCAATTGCTGCAAGAAACCGTCTGTAGGAGGTAATGCAGGAGAGAACGGTTAGAAGACGCCTGAATGAAAGAGGACTAATGGCAAGAAGGCCGGCTACTGTTCCCAACAGAACAACCCAGACACTGTAGGAATCAATTAATTTTTGCTTGACATCAACACTGGGATACACTGGATTGGAGCCGAGTTCTCTTTACTGATGAATCGCGCTTCTATTTGAAGTCTGGCGATGTCCGATGTCATGGTTTGGGTTGGAATTTCATTTGAAGCTAGAACTGAACTTGTTGATCTATTCATTGGGGAAATCTTCGTCTTTATGCATAATAATGCCCGGTCGCATACTGCAAGAATCGTGACAAATTACTTAGGGAAAGTAGGAACTAAAAATCTAGAATAGCCAGCCTGCAGCCCTGATCTGAATATCATCAACATATTTGGAATAAACGTCATCGTAGGGTTAAAAGTTAACCAGGCTAGCCAGACAGTCTTGCATAATTTTAAAACATGCTTCATGAAGAATATTTGTAATATCCTCAAGTTTTTATTAAAAATGTGTTGCTTTCTTTTCCAAATCGTATACAAATTGTTTTGGATGTTTTAGGGCATATTACGACATTAGACAATTTTTGTGTAATGTTTATTGTTTGTAATTCGTTTCGATATTAATTACACTATTTTCTTTTGTAACCCTAAATAAATTATGCTAATGAATCAAGCAGTAACGGTCATTTTTTATTTTAAAAATGAAAGATGTTGAGTATACAATATGAAACAGTGAATAAAACTTCCGATAAATTTATATTGTCGGAAATTTATAGGGTGGCCACTTTTTTGCCCGTCAGTGCACATAAAACATTAATAATAACTTACATGCATTAAGTTCCCTTAATTTTTCTAGCTATCAGGTTTATTGAGAGTTGAATTTGCCTCTCTGTGGTTTCAGTTTTATAATATACTTTTATGTCGTAGGACCTTGTTTAGGTGGAGGGACCATTTCCCCCTGTGTATTCGCCACTGGTACGTACGTACCAAAAACTTGCTGTTGCATGGACTGGAGAGTTTTTGTCCTTTCATAGCCCTTAATAACACAGAGTAGGTAGGTTTTAAAAATTCTCCCACTATTTAATTTAGTAAGAAATTAAAAGATAATAACATAATTTAAAACACTTTAAAGCACTTTTTGTAACTTTTTTTAACATACGACAGAAAGATATTTGTCAGTAATGTAAAAAAGTCATTTGAAGTTAAATCCCATTTGCCTGTGTGTTGCATATTTTAAGCATTTTCAAAAGTTCAAAAATCTTCAAAATCGAATTACCTTCTTTAAAATTCAAATTCAAAATTTAATTTGTATTTTATGAACGATTTTCGAGGTGGATATAGAAAAGACAAGTATATATAGTGTTATTCCCGATAAATGCATATAGTAGATAATTTAAAGCTTAATATCAGACATAATATTTGAGATAGCAGTGTATTTGCTTATTATTTTGACGTAAAAAACTAATAAATTTAATCATTTTTCTGTTGTTTTTCTGATATTGTCAATGATAAGGAATCAACATTTTCTACATCCCAATGAAATCCACTAAAATTTTTAAACCAGTGCTATCTGATCTCTAAAAAACTGTACATAATTTGTCTATTTGTCAGTATCTCTGAGAAATTACACAGACTTTGCATATTTATATCTGATTTGCATACTATTAGTTAAACACAAATTACAATGCATGCTGGAAATCAATACTGCCACTAGCTATTTACTTTATTTCATTGGTGTGGGAGCAATATTTTACAGTTTTTGCTGGGTTGAATACCATTTTTATTTATTTGTCTCAAAAACCATTGTGAAAAATATACGTTTATATTCCAACTTTACATTGTTTCATATTTGTAACATGATTCAATGAAAATTTGTGGCGACATTCTATCAACAATCTAAGTAATTTCACAACAAACCCGAATTACGACTTTTTTCGAGGAAACTGTGTTCAGTCACAAATTAATACTTTAATTTGTAATCTCACATTATTCTAACTTCTTAACCTTTTATAGTTTCACCGTGTATAATTGAAACATTGTAAAAACATCATCATCATCATCTTTGGCTCGACAATCCTCTGTGGATCTTGGCCTGCTCTAAGATTCGTCGCCATTCTGTTCGGTTTTTGGCAACATGTTGCCATCTTCTGATTTTTAATATTCGTAAATCGGTTTCTACTCCATCTAACCACCTAATTCGCGGTCAGCCTTTACTTCTTTTTCCTACAGGTGTTCCTGTGGTTAGCTTTTTAGCAATTGTATTTTCTGGCATTCGTATTATGTGTCCAGCCCATCTAAGTCGCTGTGTTTTAATGAACGTTATGACATCTGGCTCATCGAAGAGCTGATACAATTCAAAATTATATCTTCTGCGCCACTGCCCTTGGTCGTTTACAGCTCCAAATATTTTGTGGAGTATTTTACGCTCAAATATTCCCAAAAGTCTTTCATCTTTCTGCGTTAGTGTCCATGTTTCTGCTCCATATGTAAGGACCGGCCTCAGCAATGTTTTGTATATAATAATTTTAGTTCTTCTTTGAATGTTTCTTGAGTGGAAATGCTTTTGGAGTCCATAGTATGTCCTATTTGTAAGATTTATTCGTCTTTTGATTTCTTCGCTTGTTTTATTGGTAGCAGTCAATAGCGACCCAAGGTATGTGAAGTTGTCAACACGTCCAAAGGTATGACTTCCAAAGAGTGTTTCTCGTTCGTCATTTGCTATCGGATCCTTTGTAACCAACATGTACTTGGTTTTGTCTTCGTTGATGACTAGACCGACCTGTTTCGCCGCTGTTTCCAATTCTAGGAGATATTTCTCAACATCTCGCTTGCTACGCCCTACTATGTCAATGTCATCAGCATATGCTAAGACTTGTATCGATCTATTGTAAATAGTACCGCCATCCCTATTTCGTGTATCTCGGACTGCCTTTTCTAAGGCAATATTAAATAGGAGGCAAGCCAGAGCATCTCCTTGTCTGAGTCCATCCTTTATCTCAAAGGATCTAGAACTCCCTCCCTGTATTATGTGGCTTCTAAGTTAGACATTGTCATTCTCGTTAGTCGGATAAGTTTCTCTGGTATACCAAACTCATGCATTGATTGGTATAGCACTGTTCTCTTGACACTGTCATAAGCGGCCTTAAAGTCGACGAATAGGTGATGGGTTTCAATATTGAATTCTAATGTTTTCTCGAGAATCGTAAAAACATATCGTGTAATATTTTAATAATTAGTCCATTTACCTGCAACTTAATAAATTGCCGAATAATACATTTTCCAATTGAACTTCATAAGTGTTGCAATTACGGCCTAGATTAAATTGTATTGTAAGCTCATAGTTCAAAGTTTGTTAGTATGATAGAAGCATTAACATCTGTGCTGAGGTATACATTATTTTTAAAATCATATATTGGGGATTTGAGCGCAGTCTATTATTGAAAGTTACCTAACCAACATCTATAGGGTAATTATTAGTAGCTGTCAATAAAACCATAATTTTTACTCTACAACGTCAACATTTTGTTGTATTTAACATCGTTGATCGAGAAGAATCGGACAAAGGGACATTAAAAAACGATTCTATCCTTATAACTACATTCGAATCTGTCCAACTGTATTAAACAAGATATCCCAAGGGGTGGTTTGATATTTATGTTCCTAATACTTTATAAAGATTTCATATTTTTTAAATTAAGAATCACTCACAATTATTTCCAAGCCATTTTTGGTTTTGTGACTGTCTGAAATGACTACAACTAAAACATTATTTATCGTCGATTATACTCACTTCTAAAAAAATAAAGACAAGCTTCCAGCCGTGCAACGTCCATATGTTTTGTTAACGTTTTCTTGAAAATTTTGCGATTATTATCTAATCGATACAACTCCGCCTTCGGTAAGTACTGGGTGAATTGAGTAGCTCAGTAAATGCCGATGCCGGTCCCAAGCCCGGATAAAGGAGGAGGGTTGAGGCGATGGGCTAGCAACTCGTCCCTTGTCAAAAGAAATTAATGCTAAAAATTTCGACCAAAAGCCTCGGAATACAAAGGATGGCTCAACACAAAGACGACTAATGCAACGAAAAAGGAAAATGATATTGGCTACATGGAATGTACAAGGACTGAGAACCAAACAAGCAGAAGTATTCAAAGAATTAGCGGAAAGAAAAATAGATATATGTGTTCTCACAGAAACCAAGAAAAAGGGAAAAATAAATGAAGAGATAGGAGAATATATACATATCTACAGCGGAGTGAGTAACGAAAACAGAGCTAAGAGGGGAGTCTCTATTGCCATTCGAAAAAATCTTAAAAACAACATTAAATCGTGGACTGAAGTAAATGAACAACTACTAATACTGGAAATGAAAAAGAATGGGCACAATATCGTAATTGTCGGAGTATATGCCCCAAACGAAGATGCAAATCCAGAAAGTAAAGACGATTTCTACGACAATATGAATGAAATACTCTCTGAAGTTAAAGAAAACTGTGAAATCTTTATACTAGGAGATTTAAACGGCAGAGTAGGGACAGAAGAAAATAGCAGAGTCGTAGGAAGATATGGAGAACAAATAACCAATGACAACGGAATGCGTCTTAGAGATTTTTGTGAAATAATGTCTCTCAAAATTATGAATGGATTTTTTCAACATAGAGACATCCACAAATTTACATGGATACAACCTACTAGGAATCTGCGCTCGATAATCGACTTTGTAATCCAACGTCAAACTTCCCAGCTGAAAACAACTGACGTAAGGGTATACCGTGGATCAGAATGTGGATCCGACCATCATTTACTTATGGCCAATGTGATAGTTAACTATCGCAAAAACAATAACACTCAGGTACAGAATATAGAAAAGGGACAAAAAGTAACATCTCCTAAATATAACCTAGAAAGCTTAAAAGAAGATTCAACAAAATTTCTTTACAAATTACGACTGGCCACAAAATTACAAAATGTGGATCGAGAAAATATAACAGCGGAAGAATTATACCAACAACTTAAAAAGTACATTCATGAGGCTGCAAGTGAAGCTTTGGGGTATAAAGACAAACATGAAACAAAAAATCAAGAATGGTGGTCGGAGAATATGCAAACGTTAGTAAACAAGAAGAAAACTGCTTATCAGAAATGGATGTCAACGAGAAAGGAAGAAGATCACAAGGTATATACGAAATTAAATCGAGATGTAAAAAGAGAAGTAGTGAAAAGTAAAAATGAGATGTGGGATCGAAGATGTGCAGAGGTGGATAGGTATATGGGTGGAACAAGAGTTGGGCAAGCGTGGAAGGTGATAAAGTCTCTCCGGAGGGAAGGAAAGGAAAAATCTAACTTAAAATTAATAGATCTGAAACAGTGGAAACAGCATTATGAGGTCTTATTGACAGAGGATAGACGTAAATTCCAAGATATCGAAATGGAAGAAATATCTGAACATACACAAATAATTGAGATAACAACCGGAGAGTTAAGCGATGCCCTCAAAAGATCGAAAAACGGTAAAGCAGCAGGACCTGGAGACATCCCAATTGAGTTGGTAAAGTATGGACCAAAAATATTACACGAGATGATGGTTAAACTATTTAATAAATGCTTAAAAGGACAAAATATCCCTGATGATTGGAATGTTGGATACATCAGCTCAATATACAAAAAAGGGGATAAACGCAATTGCTCTAATTATAGAGGAATAACTGTTACTAGCTCAGTTGGGAGGTTGTACGGTCGAATAATAAAAAAACGAATTGAATCAGAATATGAAGACATAGAGGAACAAAATGGATTTCGGGCAGGAAGATCGTGCATTGATAATATATTCGTTCTGCAGCAGGTAATCGAAAAACGGAAGGCAAGGAATCTATCTACCCACCTTTTGTTTGTAGATTTAGAGAAGGCATATGATACGGTACCTTTGAAAAAACTATTTTATACATTGACGAAAGTAGGTCTCAGTAGAGAGCATGTGGATGCTATCGCAAATATATACAAAAATGCAAGAAGTGTCGTTAAAGAAGGAAACTTTATATCTGAATCATTTCCAATAACCAAGGGGCTTAAACAAGGATGTTGTCTGTCTCCGACCCTGTTTAAAATATATATTCAATCATCGCTAGAGCAGTGGAGAAAACAAGTATCCGGAATGGGAATAGACATAGGCGGTGGTGAATGTCTAACAGCTTTATTTTTCGCAGATGATCAGGTAGTCGTAGCGAATGACGAGGAAGACATGGACTACATGTTTAGAAAACTAAAGAAAGAATATGACAAATGGGGCCTCAATATGAATATGGCAAAGACAGAGTATCTTAAAATAGGAGATGGTGAAGAAGATCCAGAGTTAGAAATTAGAAACACAAAAACATGCAATGAATATAAAAATCTCGGATCTATAATATCTAAAGAAGGCACTACCAAAAGAGACATCGAAAACAGAACACAGCAGGGAAAAAAAGTGGTAAACATTCTAAACTCTCTACTTTGGTCTAAAGATATTAGACAAGAAACGAAATTGACAATCTATCGAACCTTGGTAGAGCCTATTATGACTTATGGGGCAGAGGTTTGGCAGATAACGCAGAAGGATAGAAAAAGAATAGAAGTAGTAGAAATGGATTTTCTAAGGAGAGCGTGTGGTATATCCAAAAAAGATCACATCAGGAATGAAGATATTAGAAGGAGGACAAATACTGTATATTCCAGTGTAGATAGAATTGAAACGAGACAACTAGTGTGGTATGGTCACGTGAAACGAATGAATGAAGATAGATGGCCAAAGAAAGCTTTAAATTACATACCACAACAAAGAAGAAGAAGGGGAAGGCCTTCAGTTGCCTGGGAAGAAAATGTACGGCACATAATGAGAGATAGAGCCATCAGAGAAGACGAATGGATGGACAGAAAACGATGGCGGTCGAAATGCGAGAAACGGCAGAGGTTGTAGGAACCTCGCTTATATATATATATATATATCTAATCGATACACTAGAGATTATAATTATGTATTAACTTTCTTCTTCTTCTTAGAAGAGGAAGGGTTCCCTGTTTGTGAATGTTATTTTCACATGCAAACAGTTATATACACTCCCCTGGATTGATGTCACTAAAATCACCGTGGCTATCTTCACGTCCATTTATTTTTTTTACTTTCTTCGCGAATGACTGGAGTTCGATTTCCCGCCGAGGACAAATTATTATTATTTTTTAAACCATTCTAATGAAATATAATGATAATCTAAATGAAGTAAACAAACATAAATACAAGATAATAATGAAAATGTAAACGATGAATAAATTCTATTTTATATTTAACAGATTTTGAAAATTACTATAATCATTAAACAAAATCTATAAAGAAAAAAATAGGGTATTTAAATTTTAAAGAATTTAAATGTGAGGTGAAATTATAAAAAAACTCAACTCAGTAAAAAGCAGACATATAATTTTATTAACACACATAAAATATAGTAATAAATAACACGATGTAAAAAGTGCAACGTGCCATTTTTTGATTCGGAACACAGATATGAAAACATATTATTATTTATTCACATTGTTTGATTGTTAATATCGTATCAATATAGATTTTCTTTTCTAAAATGTGTATTCTAACCTTTTTGTGTTTTTATGTGCAGATTAAGGCTTCGCAACAAGGTTCCGCAATAGTTATATAAAATATTGTATTTAACAAGTTATTTGTATTGAAATTATACAATACAAATAACTTGTTAAATAATAGTACATTGTTTACCGGGTAGGAAAAGCTTAACATTCCTGGACGACTGTGAAGATTGCTAAGTCGAGGCGCAAGCCGAGACTTAGCAACACAGAGTCCAGGAATGTGGCTTTTCCTACGAGGTAAACATACTATTTTTCCGCAAATCGTTTAAAATTCGACAAATATTGATTGATTTAAAAAAAACGCGATAATTTTATTCCCAAATAAAAGGTGCTTTGAAATTCCTAATAAAATTACTTGGGTTACTATGGAAACGTATTGAGGTTGAATTGTCAAACTTGACGCTTATAAATTTAATTGCTGGTGTTCTCGAAAGTAAAATGATAAGTGATGATGAAATTTCCATTCCTGGGACTCCTCCAGAGCTGGTTGAGGCAGTGAATACTGCTTCATTAGAATTATTACCAAAGAAATCAAGAGAAAAGTACGAAAATGCATACAGACGTTTTATGGATTATCGCATGAGTAAAAATACGAGTTCTTTCTCAGAAAATGTTGTAATGGCATACTTCCTAGACCTTTGTTTAAAGATGAAATCTTCAACATTATGGGCCAATTATTCAATGCTGAAGTCAACCCTTGCACTTAAACACAATGTAGATATATCTACATACTCAAAACTTCGTTCTTTATTGAAACGGCAAGCTCAAGGTTATAGGGCAAAGAAATCTAAGATTTTAACGAAGGAAGAAATTAAAAAATTTATCCAGGAAGCTCCAGATAAAGAAAATTTAATGATTAAGGTAATTTACAAGGTTTTAATTTCTATTTAGATTATAGCTTTATTTATTTTTTAGGTGGCTGTAATATTTGGTATTTCTGGGGCCTGTAGAATGGATGAGTTAGTCCGAATGACTGTACACGATATAGAAGACTTAGAATCTAAGCTTTTAATCAGCATACCTGATTCGAAAACCAACAAACCAAGATCATTTGTAATTAATCAGATCTACTTGAATGTTTATCGAAATTATGTTTCGTTAAGACCAGAAAATATAAACAGTGACCGATTTTTCTTTAAATATCAAAGCGGAAAGGGTTGTAGACAAGTGGTAGGAATTCATCAATTTAGAAAAATGCCCAAAATAATTGCTACTTATTTGAACTTGGTAAATCCGACAGAATATACTGGTCACTGCTTTCGTCGGTCTTCTGCAACAATATTGGTTGACTGTGGTGCCGACATAACTAGTTTAAAGAGGCATGGCGGATGGAAGTCATCAAACGTTGCTGAAGGATATATCGAAGAATCGCTTAACAATAAGGTTGAGGTGGCAAATAAAATTTTCACAGTACAAAATATTCAACAAAATGACACTTCCACCCTGCATGTTGTCCAAAATGTTTCTCATAGTTCTAAGAGTGTTCCTCCAATGTTCAATAATTGTACTAACTGTCAAATTACTGTAAATATAACAAATTGATCTTAAAAATGTATTCAGCAATGACTTGATGTTTTCAGAATATAAATTAATTCCTTATAAGCAATGTGTTTTCTATCATTTATGTAGAACACTAACAACTGTACTTAAAAATCATTTCCTTACAGTAAGGAAATGACATTTCCTTACAGTAAGGAAGTCCTGACTTTTTCTTCAAGAAATTTTGACAGGAATGTCAAAATTTCCTGGCGATTTGCGGAAAATTGATTTTTTAAAAATAATAAGAAACAATAAGCTTACCATACAGTAGGTGAAACGTAAACTTACCTGAAAAAAAAAACAATACTATGTAAAAATGTAGACATAATACATCATAATTAAAAGCTACATTACGGAATAAAAAATATTACTTATATAGTCAACATAATAAATAAGGCCTAAAACGTTCGAAACAAGTATAAATTGATCAATAAACATACGATACAGAAAACTTTAATTAAAAAAATCAACAATGATTCCCTAAAAACCGTACACTGAAAGGAATAGTTCGGAAGAACTCGCGCTATGAGCATTTCGCTCACGTTTAACCAAAATTTGTCTTAAAACCTAAACGGGATAAGGAAAGGATTTAATGTCTTGTCTAGTTAAGTTTGCAGTTTTTGATTATTCGGACCACTTAGTTATTCTTGAAAACGCTCAAGAGCCGCCCCCCACCGAAGAAGAAATTAGAGGGGCCATTTCAAAACTGAAAAATAACAAAGCCCCATGGATTGGACAATCTTCCTGCCGAACTCTTAAAAAATGGTGGTGACACCCTTCTTAAACACATTCATAAATTAGTAACCGAAATCTGACTAGGGAAGGAAACGCCCGCAGACTGGAAATGAGGTGTAATGCACCCTCTTCACAAAAACGGAGATATGATGGTGTGTGATAATTATAGAGGCATCACCCTACTTGATGTAGCATATAAAGTATTGTCCAACGTATTGTACAGAGGATTGATCCCCTATGCTGAACAAATAGTTGGGAACTACCAGTGCGGTTTCCGACCCAATAAATCAACAATGGATCAAATCTTTACAGTCAGGCAGATTCTTGAGAAAACGCTTGAGTTCAAAGTTGACACCCACCACATATTCGTGGATTTCAAAGCCGCATACGACTCAGTCAACCGACAAAATCTTCTACAGGCTATAGTGGAATTTCAAATGCCGCTTCATCTTGTTCAACTAACGGAACTCACACTCACAGGTGTAGAGAATATAGTCAGCATCCAAAACTACTTTTCAAGACCCTTCCACTGTAAAAATGGACTGAGACAGGAAGATGGACTGTCGTGTCTCTTGTTTAACCTTGCAGTAGAAAAAGTAATTCAAGTGTGCCATATTAATACGAATGGCACCATCTTTAATAAATCTGTATAAGTGGTCAGATATGCAGATGACATAAACATTATTGCTAGGTCCACGGAATCTCTGATCAAAGCATTTCGATCATTAAGGGCGTCTGCACTGAGAATGGGATTAAAAATTAACGCACAGAAAACCAAGTATATGTATTGCACTAAATCAGGCAACCAGATAACTAGACTATTAATTGATGATCTGGAACTGGAAGGTGTGGACACCTTCATCTACCTGGGCTCGCTGCTGACCAAAGACAACAATGTCAGCGAAGAAATAATAAGGCCAGTGTTAACATACGGGTCAGAAACGTGGTCGCTTACACAGAACGACCAAGAACTGCTTAGACGTTTCGAGAGAAAAATTCTAAGGAAAATATATGGAGGAGTCCATGAACAGGGTTTCTGGCGTAGGCGCTACAACTTTGAATATTACAGAAGTTTTGGGGAACCTGACGTTGTAAAATTTATTAAATTAGCACGCCTTCGATGAATAGAACATGTAATTAGGCGAGATGAAGAGGCAACGATCAGAAAAATTTTCGATCGAAGAGGACCAGTGGGAAGACGATCCAGAGGAAGACCAAAACTTAGGTATCAAAATAACATAGAGGATGATCTAAAATCCATCGGAGTTAAAGCAGAAGAGTTGCCAGAGACAGGGGCGAATGGAAGATTGTTCTGAAGAAGGCTTTGGCTCATAACGAGCTGTAATGTCACTGATGATGATGAGTTATTCTTGCTAGTCCAACGTTGGAACATGATCTATAGGATATCGTCTGATCGTATTTATACCTTTCCGTGTACAAAGTGTACAAAACTTCATTACCCCTCATACAGCGTTCATTGAAAGTGTATTTATCTATTAGCAGAAACCACTGGTATTAATGAAGGTTAATTCCTTAAAAAAAATAAAATAAATAAAAAGTAATAAATTAAAAAAAATAAAAAAATAATATTTTTTTTACGGTCTGTCGAATTCTCTTGGCTTTATTGGCTGTATTTATTGGCCGAATTCAAGTTTTTTTGGCTGTATTGAAGAACTTATTGGCTGTATGGAAGACTATTGGAGATTTTATGGGAAATTTCAGAATATAATATGGACCTAACTGCCGCTATCAGGGGGGCCTAATTACCTAACTGACCGCAGATAATTGGTAGGAAGAAGCCCATTGATGTCATCGATGCCATAGGTATCATCCACATTGTATTCAATGTAAAATATTGGCAGGGTTGATGGATCCAAATAATTAAAATGCAATTAAAAAAAACAAGAATATTCTAAATTTCTTAGTTGTGGTTAGACAGCTCGCCTTCGTGTATACGTAAAACTAATTACAATATGAGAAATACAATATATTAAAAATTATTGAAGTAATACATCATATTTCACTAATACAAAAATACATTTTTCAAATATCACTTTGACTAATCAATCTTAATTCAGTACCACGTTAAATTACACTTGATTCAAAACACAAAAAACGAGCTTTATAAATCACCACAAACATAGGTACTAGTTGCGAATTTACACGGATCGCATTCTTTAATGCAACATTAATCCCCAAGCGCATCTAAATCTTTCTAAGTCTGCGGGGATCCCAAGATCAAAATGATTACACTCGCTATAAGAAGTAATTTATAAGACATGTCACAAGTCAAAATAGCTTGAATGGTAATGAACTGAGCAATGAATTAGTATTGACAAAAAATTATAAAACGGGAAATATTTAATAATCTTGGACGTGAGGACTTTTGTTTGTCGCTTCATTTGTTTCCTATTACGTTGATTGTCAATTTTAATTAGTATTATTATTAATAAACTTTGATAATATACAAGGCAAATATCGAGCACAGTATTAATTTAATCTTGCCCAAGTACTTTCGATCCCTAGATCATCTTCAGGGGCATTTCGTCAATTGCGGCCTATCCGACAAGAGTAGAATGCCATAAATATAAAATGGGACATCACAATACACTACACAAAGACAAACAAACACTTTTTAAAATTTGAAGACAGGCAAAGCAACATGGTGTATAGAAGCCGGAGACAGAATCATTCTGTCTCCGGCTTCTATAGAAAAAGAGGTCTCAACAAGGATAGCTGCGGGAAATAGAGCATTATACTCCCTTTCAACATTATTAAGATCGAAGCATTAAAGAATGCGACTGCATTAAAGAATGCGATCCGGGGGTAGCGGGTAGGTACCCCTCTATGATCCCGATAGAGGGTAGACTTACTTCAGGGAAATAGCGTCCCTGCCCACGCGAGCTCCTAGTTTTTCCTCCACTCCCCGCTTAGAGGAAAACAGGTCCAAACCCCAGTATTATCCTACCCTAAACCCCAAATTCCTTCCCTATATCCCCACCACACTCGCCAACCCGTCTTGCCAGCGTGGCGAGTTATGGCTAACTCACCCCAAATGAGTTTTAAAACAAGAGGATTTGGTCCCCAGGTGGGTGCTCAATCCCACACCTCTAAGGAGGTCAGCCTCATGGAATCTGGGGGAGGCAAAAACTCATTAAAACACCGAAAGCAACATATCTATATTGCTAGTTTCAATGCCAGAACCCTCAAATCACCCGAACGAATGGAAGAACTGGAAGAAGAACTAACTAAGATCAAGTGGGATGTCCTTGGTCTAAGCGAAACGAGACTGCCAGGAGAACAATGTACAATACTCCATTCAGGACACATGTTCTACCAATTCCATAATGAGTACAATACACATGTCGGCGGTGTAGCACTATTGATCCACAAAAGACTCAAACATCTGGTCACAAAATCTGCTGCAATCTCGGAGAGGGTCATTTACATCGTTCTTAAACTATCAGAAAGGTACAGCATCCAAATAATTCAAGTATACGCTCCCACTAGTCAATCCACAGATGAAGAAATAGAGAAATTCTATGAAGATATTTCTAAAGCAATGACAGAAAGAGCTCATTTTAAAATAATCATGGGAGACTTTAACGCCAAAGTAGGGAAGCACAACACCGGCAACATACCAAATAGAGGAATATATGGGCTAGGAACTACAAATGAAAGAGGAGAACGGTTACTAACATACACACAGGAACAAAATCTATTTTGTATGAATACATTTTTTAGTAAACCAGATAATAGACGGTGGACCTGGATAAGCCCAGACGGGAAAACCAAAAACGAAATCGATTACATATTAGTCAACCAGAAACAGATAATAAAAGATGTAGCGGTGCTCAACAGATTCAGTCTGGGAAGTGATCATAGATTAGTAAGAGCAAAAATAATAATCGATAACAAATTAGAAAGAAACAAACTAATCTTGCAAAAACGAACCCTAACTACTAAAGAGCTTGGGCAAAACAGTACCAACTACCAGAAATATCTTGAGTCTAGTCTAGAGCCAATGGAACAGCTAAAAGAAAAAGACATAAATAATTTGGAAGAAACGATAAGAACGAGTATAATCTCTGCGATCAAAAAAACCCATACGATGCCGAAACCGAAAGATAATAAATTGAAGACAGAAACACAACAGATGATTAGGGACAGAAGCCGCATGGATCGAAATTCACCAGAATATAAGGAACTTAATAAGGCAATAAGAACAAGAATTAGACAAGACATCAGGGACAACAACACCGAAAAAATCGAAAACATTATAGAGAAAAACAAGAATATGAAAGTGTTAAAAACGCTAAATAGCAAAGGCCGACAACAAATACACCAAATAAAGGATAAAAATGGAATCATTAGAAACGACAAAAATCAGATAATAAACATTGTCGAAGATTATTATACAGAATTATACTCGTCCAGCGTAGCAAAACCTGAAACCCATGATATGGAACGAAGAATACTAAATGTAGGATCTGAAACACTACCAGAAATTACTACCGAGGAAGTTGTAAATGCCTTAAAGCAAATGAAAAATGGAAAATCTCCTGGAGACGACGGAATAACAAAAGAGATGATTACAGCTGGAGGTCAAACTACTATGGAGGCAGTTAAAATCTTACTGAACAAGTGCCTATTCGGGGGTGCTATTCCAACCTCTTGGCAAAACGCGCAGGTACTTTTACTACACAAGAAAGGAGACAAACACAAACTCGAAAATTACAGACCAATAAGCCTGTTACCACATCCATACAAACTGCTTACCAAAATAATTACCAACAGACTATCAAACAAATTTGATAGTTACCAGCCTGTTGAACAAGCGGGTTTCCGCAAAGGTTATAGTACAATAGAACACCTACAGACAATAAGGACACTTATTGAAAAATGTAACGAATACAATGAACCTCTTCATTTGGCATTTGTGGATTACAATAAGGCATTCGATTCCATAGAATTCTGGGCGGTATTAGACGGAATGAATAACGCAAGGATAGATTCCAGATATAGAATGCTCCTAAAATACATATACGACAATGCAACTATGCAAATAAATGTAGCAGAAGGCCTAACAACAAACAAAATAAGATCAGAAAGAGGTGTTCGACAGGGAGACACCATATCTCCAAAATTATTTACTCTTGCATTAGAAGATGTGTTCAAGAAGTTAAATTGGGAACAACTCGGAATTAAAATTGATGGCAGGTTTTTAAGCCATCTAAGATTTGCCGATGACATAGTACTCATAAGCAACAATACAGAGGAACTAATCTACATGCTGAAGGAGCTTAAACAAGAATCTGAAAAAATCGGTTTAAAAATGAATTTAAATAAAACAAAAGTAATGACAAATCAAAATATCACAATCGACTTAGATGGAAGTGAGATCGAAAGTGTCGAAGAGTATATATACCTAGGTCACACCATCAAACTAGGCAAACAGAATCAAACAGCAGAGATAACTAGAAGAATCCGAATGACTTGGGCAGCAGTAGGCAGACTCAGTGATGTGTTGAAGAACAAAAAGATACCAATAAATCTAAAGAAAAGGGTATTCAACAGTTGTATTCTACCGGTCATGACTTATGGAATGGAGACCATGACACTTACAGAGTTGTCAGCCAACAGATTAAGAACAACACAGAGGGCCATCGAACGAGCTATGTTGGGAGTATCACTAAGAGAACATATACGAAACGAGGACATACGAAGCAGGACGAAGGTGGAAGATGTAATTGGAAGGATTGCACAAATGAAATGGAACTGGGTAGGGCACGTGGCACGGCAAAACAACGACAGATGGACGAAAAACATTGTACATTGGAGACCACGCGAACACAGTCGGAGTAGGGGAAGACCACAAAAACGATGGATAGACGACATCAAAGCAAAAATGGGGAGAAACTGGCACCAAATAGCACAAAACAGGGAAGAGTGGAGAACTCATGGGGAGGCCTTTGTCCAGGAGTGGATGCAAACAGGCTGAAGAAGAAGATCGAAGCTGCTAAAAAGGGCTCCTACATGGAATGCGATCGGAATATGAGAATCGTTAAACAAAAATCCTATACAGAGGTTCCAGAAGACTGGAGGGAGGTTCTAATGAATACTCGGGTAAAACCCTCTCCATTTACAATGATTGATTGCGAAGTAGATGTAGTTTTTCAAAATTGGACTGCTTACTTATCATGACTTTATCCCCGAAAATGTCTATTTCCGACGAGATCGATTCGTATGTTCAAAATTTTGCCAACTGTGTTCTATTGACCTATTTTTTGAACGTTATGCATCCTCAGTCCTTGAAAAAAAAACCTCCTTGCAAAAAAATCAAAGATAAATCAAGGCGCAGCCACTGCAGTAATTACCCTGTTACAAAATTTGTACAATGTAAAACTTCCAATACCTGCTATAAAATATCGCGACCTTTTTCATTTATGCCAGTATTTGGAAAATCCTAAAGCAAAATTTTTTTATCAAAATTTAACTGCTGATGCTGTTCAACAGTAAGAAAATGTTGACGAATACGCTGACGGCCCCCTAATTGATAATGGAGAGAATTGACTTCAGACCGTTTTTTTAATAGTTTGTCAATAAATTAATTAAAACATATAAAATATACATTTTATACAATATATATATATATATATATATATATATATATATATATATATATATATATATATATAACTTTTTTGACTGACGGGGTTTTTCCCCTGTGCCCTTCATTTGTTTTAATAACGTCTTCATAGTTTTATATTGTCAAAATACATTCCTCGGACATCTAACACGTGTCGATAATATGGAGAGACTAGTAGTATGAGTAAAATCGGAGAGAAGAAGAAACTGAGGGCGATAGACTGGTATAGTCGAAAAATTATTAAACACAAACTTCATCAGTGAAATCCAGCACACAATTCCTGGAAAAACCGCAACATTATTAATCACTACGCATCTGTCAGGATCTACAGATTGGGAGGAAGAACGCCAGTTAGTTTTATCGTGTTTAATTATTTATGTGGCTTCCATTGTAATTAAGAACTAAACAAATAAGATAGTAAAGATTACTTTGAGAAGAGCATTATAATACTTTTTAGATAGGTTGACTCTTACGCTTTACAATACTTTTTAATGTTAGACCGTAAATAAACTGTTTTAATAGTCATCTGATCAACGATACCTACAATAAATCGTTTTATAGTACCAGTTAAAAAATAATTAAATTCGAGAGAACTATACCTTGAGTGGAACATTTAAAATTTAATGGTTGCTCCCCAACAATCTCTCTTATTTAATCTCTCTTTTTATTCGAATAAAAAACCGATCTAATTAGCGATTGGCCCGTATGAGATATTGGTTAATTAGCAGGTATGCAGCTTGGTACAAGTGCAGGTGCCTGCACCCAAACTTACTTATAGATTTACTGGATTCATTATAAAAATATTCAGGATTGGAAATAAAAGGGTTAGATTACAATCGGCAGAGATATTTTAATTAAAAGATTTGGCCGCAAAAAGCGACGAGAGCGGTCGACTTTTTGGCAGTCTACTTGAAACCGAGCCGAATCGGAATGTTTGTGATTTGCGAAATGTACAAAGCGGGACAGATTCTTTTGGTTTATACAGGCTCTTCATTTACAAAACTTAAAACAGAAAATATTTAATACTTTATAACAAGGAAAACATAATCTTTATCATTTCAAAAGTAATCTTGAAAACAAAATGGCCAATAGGCATGTTTCGGCTTCTTTTAAATATGTAATGGATTCGACCTTTACTTGATGAAAGTTCATTTTATCAAGCAATAAAACACATAAAAAACATAAGACAAATAGACAAACACATAGAAAAGAAAGGAATAACGGCAGCTTTCCAAACAAACAACTTAAGCAAGCATATTAAGAACAACAAGAGCGCCAAAAGAGAGAGTACTTACACATTGGGGTATACAAACTTACATGTGGCGACTGTCCAAAAACTTACATCAGTCAAATAGGTAGAAGCTTTAACAAACGGACGGCAGAACACAAAAGGGCGTTCAATATAAAAAAAAAACAGCTTCTACTAACGCACTTCACCTTCTTGACCATAATCATTCTTTTAATAACCACTTTCAACTTCTTCACATGCAAAATAAAGGTCTTAATCAATCATTACTAGAATCTATGGAAATTAACAAATTAAAAAATACAGATCTAATTCTAAATGATTAACTTGAGATAAACAGTTCTCTTCTTCTCAATGTATTTAGTTAAAGACTATAAAGTGTTTAACGCATAACAAAAATATCTCACTTGAGAAAGTACTCTGCCGAATCAGCTGTAGTGATAATTATTTATAATACAAAAGTGTTAAAAATAAAAGTTTTCAATTTTTTATTGCTTGTTAATATTTATCCTTATGCTTGTTATTCGTCAATTCGTCAATTTTCGATTTAGCACCAATCTGGTGCTAAATCGAAATATTGCTGTTGATGAAAGGGATATTGTACAGACTACATCCTAAGTACCTAGAACATAAAATTCGGTTGCGCCGAATTTCATGTGCCGAAGATAACCAGAGATGTGAACTCCCACGTTGCATAGAATTAGCCTGGGCAGCGTTTGGTAAATTAAACTATGTATTTAAATCGGATCTACCCATATGCCTCAAAAGGAAAATCTTTGATCAATGTGTGTTACCTGTACTCACTTATAGAGTGGAAAGATTAACACCCACAAAAAATGTAGTATATAAGATTCGCGTGACTCAGATGGCTATGGAGTGCCAGATGTTATATGTCGCTTTGAAAAACCAAATCCCAAACGAAGAAATACGTCGCAGAACAAAAACAACAGACGGTATCAAAAAAATCACGGAGGTAAAATGGAACTGGGTAGAACACGTCGCCAGATTATCAGACAACCGATAGACAAAACGTATTTTAGAGTGGAGAGTAAGGCCAGAAGCAATACGGAGCAGAGGATGCCCAACAACTAGATGGACTGACGACTTGCGTGTTAGCAATAACTGGATGCAAGCCTTATAATACAAGGAAAAGTGATAGGAAAGAGATGGATTGGTCGAAAGAAACTTTCATGGCTGCGTAATATTAGACAATGGTGTGGTTTCACAGTAGAAGAATTATTTCGCGCAGCAGCCGACAGAGAAAGGTTTCAGGAAATTGTAAGCATGATGACGGCCAACGTCTGAATACGGACACGGCAGCCAAAGAAGAAGAAGAAGATATATATACACATATATATATATATATATATATATATATATATATATATATATATATATATATATATATATATATATAATCCTGAACTTGTTCTATTTCATCTTGTCCGATTCTCATTGTGATGTCTTCATCTGTATTTGTTATGGTTTTGATCTTGCTGTTATTATATAATATCTTTCCAGCTTCTACGTCCAGTTCTTTCATCATTTCAAATAATTCTTCTTTTTTATCAGTTATCAATACGATATCATCAGCGTACCTTAGATGGTTCAAGCGTTGTCCACAAATTTTTATACCTTTTTCTTCCCATTCTAATCTTTTAAAAGTATCTTCAAGAGCTGATTGAAAAGTTTCGGTGATATTGCATCACCCTGTCTCACGCCTCTATTTATTTGTATTGATTCGTCTTCTGCATATCTTTAACGTTATTAAAGCGTTCACCATTTATGAGAATACCCTCTTCGATATGCTCTAAGGCCTCTAAGACTTTCCCATTATTTCACACTAATGTTATAGGATTTATTTCTTTTAAATCTCTCAGTATCTCAGTATCACAACAGTATCACTTATTTTGGTTGTAATTTAAATGAAAACTGGATCATAAGCCAAGAAACTAGAATACGTATAGAGAAGGCTTGAGCTACATTTTTTACGATACTTACTTACTTTCCGTGTCCGGAATACCAACAGCTTTAAATTTTGTGTTTCCAATGGTTGGCCACATAGATGGCCTCGTCATTCGCTAAGAATAGGTCTTCTTCTGTGTAAGTCTCTCTTATCTCTGTGCTGATAGTAGACGGTGATTCTTCTGAACCGCGCCAAAGTCGCAGGTATCGTCCTCCTGGTATCCCCATTTCTTCAATTTACTAGCACAACGTGAAACGCCAGTTCTTAGTCTGTATAGAGCCTTCCATGTGGGATACGGCAAATTGTGTCCATCAGCCATTTCCTCTGAGGGAGCAAAATGTGTTGTAGTTGACGCTTGCCATGGGTGTATTCGTCGCATCTGTGGCTCTTCGGGAAGGGATCGTGATTATTTCAGAAAGCTTTTCCGAGATTTTAATGTACTTGGTTGAACTTGGTGCAGAAATTTAATTAAAAATCCTTTGTAAAAGGTATATTTTAGGCCCAAACGGGCTAAGTTAAAAAGACAAAACGTTTTCGGAAACCATGTTCCATCATCTGTGTCTAGGGGTACATGAATGAAGCCACCAAGATTAAATATGTGGGTAAAAACCCGATTACATATGTTTAATTACATTTAGTTTTAAATTAATGTTGAAATGGTATAAGATTACAGAGTTACCGATGGATTTGGTAACATGGCGACATATGACTCCACGTTGAAGTTGCTAGTCCTGAGACGGTATGTCTTCGAGGACTATAAGACATACCGTCTCAGGACTAGCAACTTCAACGTGGAGTCATATGTCGCCATGTTACCAAATCCATCGGTAACTCTGTAATCTTATATCATTTCAACATTAATTTAAAACTAAATGTAATTAAACATATGTAATCGGGTTTTTACCCACATATTTAATCTTGGTGGCTTCATTCATGTACCCCTAGACACAGATGATGGAACATGGTTTCCGAAAACGTTTTGTCTTTTTAACTTAGCCCGTTTGGGCCTAAAATATACCTTTTACAAAGGATTTTTAATTAAATTTTTAATACATGGTATACAGCCAACTACAGGAACGTAGATTCCTTGTGGATTGGTGCAGAAAATTTCAGGAAATTGTAAACATGATGACGGCCAACATCTGAATACGGACACGGCACCCAAAGAAGAAGAAGGATGCAAGCCGCACAAGACAGAGACAAATGCCTAGTTTCAGTCTAGCCTAGACATATTTAATGCCTAGTTTATAAAAGAAATGCATATTTAATGCACATTTTGGAAGATAAGTGCATATTTATGAGCATATTTTTGCATATATGCCTAAGTCTCTTGATAATAAATGGGCCAGAAAGAAAGTGTCAAAAATTAAAGGTTGATACAGAAATATGATCAGTGGAGAAAAAAGGTGAAAGGAGTGAAAGAATAAATAAATCCTATAAAAGATGAAAGCATGGAAAAAAGAGGCTAAAAAGGAAGGATGAAATAAGGGAGAAAAAGGAAAAAATAAAAATAGTTTATTAATTAAAAATCCACTTGCGTGAATTGTAATTTTTTATTTTCTCTTTTTTTATATTGTGTTTTTATATTTAATAAAATGATTACACGCTTTAAACATTAAATATAATTTTATATAAGTTTTTAATTCAAACGACAATATAATGATACTCTTTTCTAAGTAGCCTAAACGCTTTATAAAACGTAGCCGATGGCGTTTAAAATCTAGATAATTAATTTTTTCTGTCCAGTCAACACGAACACCATTTCACACGAATTTTTACGGTTTTTGTTGTTCTGTAATGAAGCTTTAAAAGATGCAGTCACAAAACCGCGTAAATGGTTCGCTTTTTATGGTGAACTGCTTTTAAAAAGAGGTAGACTCACTTTTTTTTAAATAACTTGTTTAATAAAAGAAACGCAAGGAAAATAACTTACGGCATATGGAGAGGTCTTAATGCACGAAGTAGTGTTATTTCTTTAAAAATTATAAACTAAACAAAAAAAAGTGATGAAATTCTTACGTCGGTGATTTAAAAAATCTTATAAAAATGCGGTTAAATTAAGTTGTATAGAATATCACTGCTCAAATTTATGTCACTGGAACTTCTCCGAGAACCGTGAGACCTTGTTAAGGTAAAGCGGTTCCTCATGTTTATTTGTAATAGCTAATTCTATAAGGTGAAACCTATAGAAGTTAATAACGGCCTAACTTTGGATATTTTTCTACCAGTCACCATTACTCGAGAGACCTATCCTTCTAAAGCCATCCTCATCATAAATATTGAATAAGTTAGGTGACAAAACACATCCTTGTCTAACTCCTCTTTCTGCTCTGAATTCGGTTAAGATCTAGTTGTACTGTTGCCATATTGCACTGTTACATATTTTTATTAAGTGTCACCAGGTGTACCAGTACCTCCATCGATATTAAAATGGACCAAAGATTTATCCAGCTACACAATCGAATGCCTTCTGGTAGTGAACAAAGCATATTATAATAAGTACTTAAAATTCTCTCGACTTTTCAATTGGTTGTCTCAGGTTCAAGATTTGGTAACCTGTACAATGTGATTCAGATAAACACAAAAAGATAAATGTCTATAAGTTGATCAGTAAGTTTTAAATTCATCTATATTGCCCAAATATTATGTATCTAAATAAAAATCAATACGATCTAGGTATTTACTTTAACATTAATTTTATTTAAACTAATGTGATCTTTTTTCAACACTGGATTTTACTTTCATTCCTGTATTTGGTATATACTCGTTGGTTTGGATTGCAATTTCTATGTGAACTTTGACGATCTTACCTGCTAACTGCCAATAACAACCAAATAGACAATAGTCTGTATTGATTCACACAAGCCAGCTGTGAGGTTTTGCAAACGAAACATAGAAGAAGTCCAGCGAGTCCAGAATAAAGAGTGAATTAAAATGCTTCCTCGTGTTTTATGCAAACTTGATAAAGATGGTCTTTGTTAATTATACTATTGAGTGCTTGCCAAAAATAAGGAAGAGTGAATTGCTGAACATATTATCGAAGCCATTTAGTTGCTCAATAATCTAAACTTAATGAGAAGAATTGAGAGAAAACAGGATTTTGAGTTGGTAAAAATGATGTGTAAAATCCTCCTCCTCATTCCTTGAGCCCTTGAGCTCTTGTTAGGGCGTGGTGCTACTCTAAATATTATTGGCTTGGGGCTTTCATTGCCTTCGATCCTGTGCCATATGGACGGTTTTATGTAGGAAGTTTCTCACAAGAGTCTTGATTTGGTCTTTCCATCGTGTTGCAGATTTTCCTCTTGGTGTTCGGCCTTAAATTTTCTAAATTTCCTTCCACTATCAATAGTTCCATGGTCTCCGTTCTTCTAGCTATGTGCCCGAAGTAAATTAGGTATGCTTGGTTTTCTTTTTTAATAGTCTGTCTTTTATATTAAGCTCTTCCAGAATTGACAGGTTGGTTCTATGCTCTGTCCAGGACATGCGTAGAATTCTCTATAGGTCCACATTTCGATCTTATTCCTATCGAGTTTTTTAAGAGTCCATGTTTCAGCTGCGTATGTAGCAATGAGAAAAATAAGAGCATTGACCAACCTGAGCTTAGTATTCCTTGTTATCGTTCCGTCTTTCCATATTTTCATCAGTTTAGCTGTTGCGGTTCGGGCCATTGCTACTCTTAACTTGATTTTTGAGGAGCTATCTCCATTGTTGGATATCAGGGAGCTCATGTATATAAATCTGTCTACCACTTTGAAATTCGCTACTTGATGTATGTGTGGTAGACTATTTTTTGCTCTGTGTACGATAAGTATTTTTGTCCGAATTCTTCGCTTATCCGGCTTAGCCGTTAAGTGATAGTATTCGTTTCTACATCATTCGTTGCTAGTATAAGTGCGTCATCTGCGTATCGCAGGTTGCTGATTTTTCTGTCACACTATAGTGATTCCTCCATCCCAATGGTCTAGTACTTTTCTCATTATATATTCGGAATATATGTTGTATAATAATAGTGATAGTATGCAGCCTTGTCTAGTTGTGTAAACCAAACCACATTTAATTTAGAGTGTAACATGATTATCTGAAATCATCTGAGTGAATTTTTCTTCCTTAACACTATGATCGCATATATACAATTTAAAAAATCTCTAGGTAAAGCACATAATTCGTATAATTCGATTGGTAAGGGGTTAGGCGCTTCAACAAATAAAATATCGATACATAAATATTGTAAATGCTAAATATCAGCTGGATCGGTCTTTCACTTGTTTTTTTTTCTGCGTTTATACCTCTTCATGCAAGTAACACACTACCAAAGTTTTCGAAAATAAAATAAGTTAATGTAATATCTTTCAAACTATTCGATTAAATTATTTTCAATAAAATATAAAATCGTTTTACTCGTCTGGTCGTTCACTCGCTCGTTTTTTCCTTGTTTGTGTTTCTCTTCCGGTATAACAGAGGTATATCTTGTTTCAAAATCTAACGGTTTATGTCAAGTATCTGATATTAGTCAAGTATTATAATGCACTACTTTGGTTTATCTAAATTTGTTGAGTACCCCCGGTAGAAATAAATTTCGGTGCGCTCCAATAATTGAGAATTAATTAACATTAATGTAAGCAAACCGAAGATGTGGCGGAGTTATCTTTTATACAAGCAGAAAGAACAGTGAGTTAAAATTTTAACGGTACCGTTTGCCCGGCTAAAAACCTGCCATTCAGAAATGCCATCATCTTCGGGCGTATGACGGACGAACATCAATCTTGAATCGAGTGTAAAAAGCCAGAAATATAGTAAGAAGAAAGCAGTTGTCGGTCTTCTGACGTGAAATAAACAAGTTGGAAAAAGGCAGATCACGATCACTTACAGTCACACGACTTGACTCTTCGAAGAGTACGTTCACATTCTAACTTTGTCTGCCATACGTCCATCTCTTTCATCTACTGAAGGATGAGATACGACTGGGGATGAGCAATATGTCTAGGGATGTGAATAGACAACCCCAATAACTACAAATGATGAATGATGAGGTACGAAATATTACTTAAAATATACGATCAAGTAAATACAAATTATTTTTAGCTTTTTAACCAAAAAGGACTATATTTTCTGTCCAAAGTATGTCATTATGATACTTTACAATTCTTAATTCTCAATATTTTGCATAAAATAGATCATAAAATAATTAAACTAATCCAATTTTTATAATGTTTGTAATGTTTGCAATGAACATTCTCTCACAGAGATGCTTAGACATGAACCAAGAAATTTACGCCTGCTTTATTGATTTAGAAAAGGCCTTTGACAAAATACAACATGAACCATTAAGACAAGTTCTAATAAAGAAAAATATAGACAGCCGAGATATTCGAATTATATGCAATATATATTGGAATCAAACAGCAAATGTCAAGGTTGAGGGCAGACTAACAGAAGAAATTCAAATCCGTAGAGGAGTCCGGCAGGGATGTATCTTATCGCCACTTTTATTTAATCTGTATAGTGAAGCTATCTGTGAACAAGCACTCGAGGAAGAAGATCTTGGTCTGATAATAAATGGTGAGACGATCAACAATATAAGGTATGCTGACGATACAGTTCTCCTAACGGGAACGCTAGTAGAACTACAACATCTCGTTCAAAGTCTCAATATATACTGTAACAGTTACGGCTTGAAAATTAATTTGAAAAAAACTAAATTTATGGTAATCACGAAATCAAAGAACATCAAAGCTAATCTTTTAATAGACAATACAACGATTGAGCGTGTGCCCTGTTATAAATATCTAGGTGCTTGGATCACAGACGATACTGATCAAACAAAAGAAATTAGATGTAGAATAGAAATCGCTAGATCAGCCTTTAATAGAATGCGCAAACTCTTTTGCAATCGTGATATCAATATAAAGTTACGAATACGAATGCTGCGGTGTTATGTCTTTTCTACCCTGTTATATGGAGTTGAGGGTTGGACACTAAAACAGTTGACCATAAAAAACATCGAAGCTTTCGAGATGTGGTGCTATAGGCCCATTCTCAGAATATCATGGATGGAACGTGTCACTAACACGCAAGTACTCCAAACTTCAGACAAAAGATGCGAAATTCTAAATGAGATAAAAACTAGAAAGATGGAATACTTGGGGCACATTGGGAGAGGTGAAAAGTACGAACTTTTAAGAAACATCATGCAGGGCTAAATTAAGGGCAAAAGAAGTGTGGGAAGAAGAAAAATATCGTGGCTTCGTAATCTACGTGAATGGTTCGGGTGTAGTTCGATTGAACTTTTTAGGCGCGCTGCTAACAAAGTCGCAGTGGCAATGATGATTTCCAATCTCCGCTAGCAGTGGCACGAGAAGAAGAAGAATTTTTATAACAAATATATACAAGCTCAATATTCTTAATTGGCTTGATCATGCACTTGGTCTTTTACTTTTGTCAATATAAAAATTACGGCCCTTTACGGTCTACATCACAGAACGTTTTCGGAATGACTATTCGATCATAAGTGCTACTACTAGGTATATATGTGTGGAGCAGCACTGATTAGGGAATAGTTATTCCAAAAAAGTTCTGTAATGTAGCCCGAAAGGGTTCTTTTAAATAAATATATCCTTTTTACAAATGATTTTTGAACAAACCGACTACTGAAAATTCATTTTCCTTGTGAATTTGCTTATTACTGCTACTGTGGTTGTTATTGTTTCGTTACTTTGGTAGTCATTACAGAAAAAAATCGTCGATATTTTCGACGGCGATCCATATTCGTCTGGATCTTCCTTTCTTTCATCTTCAATGGGTTTTCATTTTAGAATTCGTTTAGATATCGCCTCTTAGTCATTTTCTGTACGTGGTCAAAACAGATTAAAATTGTTTTGTTTCTCTCCTTGATTTTCCAGCTGATCCATTTTGACCAGTTGACAGAAATCCATTTAGGTTATGTTAAGCATTTTCTCTGTTGTGTTCTTTATTTGCAACACTTACGAGCCATAAGTAACTATGCTTTGTGGTTTGGTTTGGTCTCATATTTGTGAGACAGATGTTTTCTACCTTGAGGTTTTCTCCAATACACATGTCAGCCTTCTCCATGTCAGTTCTAATGCACTTTCTTTATATTTATATATAAGTTTCCGTGTCATAGTCTAGATCATTATAATTTTGTACCAACACTCTCTGACCATCTTCATAACACAGAGTAAAAAGTTCGGTGTTATCCAAGAGGATTCCCATTTCATTTCCGCATTTTTTTCTTTCATGTTCTTAAGATCCTTTCTAGGTATAACTTGAAAAGTATATGGGACATGCAGCATTCGTGCTATAACCCTTTCGTAACTGTAAAACCTCCCTTTACCTAACGCTAACTTTTATTTTGGCTTTATCAGGAATATATAGGTTTTAATGTTCGTTTCTTTAAGTGTTATCCACAGGTTTTGGCGAAGAATACAGTCTTATGCGTTTTTTAAATATACTTGGAGATAAATGAACTTAATCAATTTCTAAGTTCGTCTCAGTCACTTGGGTTACACAAAAAAACTGGTATGTCATAAGCCTTATTGCTCCAAAGCCTGCCTATTCTTCGGCTTTTATATCTTTACATTTACTATTCTGCTAATTTTGCCAATAACAGTTATGACAGTCATTTATGCTGCCTGAAATAGTTGGTCGAGATGATAGTATAATAATTCCGGTCTGTATTTGACGTTTTCTAATTCAGAAGCTTTTCTGTTTTTCATAGCCTTACATATATGTCTTACCGCATTAACTGGAATTCTCAGAGGTGATCCGACCACATTTTTGTCTTCGACTGTGTTGAGATAATCTACTCTGGTTTGAGTGAAGAACTGCTTGAAACACGAATCCCACTTCTGTGCTGTTATTGGTGATAGGTCTTTCTTTTTATTATAACATCGTTATGTTTGAATCAGCTTCCAGCTTTCTGTACTTCTTTGATCTCAAAGACATGAATTAAGTTTGCTGCAATTTTTCTATCAAGCTTAATTTTTTTTTCTGGTATATCTTACTTCTTGCTCTGGCCTGTGTTTTTTATATGCTACTGTATCGTTGCCGTCCTAAGTAGTTAGGGATTGTTGTTGTTTTCTCCCTGTACTTCAATATTTTTTTCTATTTCTTTATTACACCCGTATGCTTTTGCGCCACTTTTTTCATACTGTCCCAAAGCTTCTTTTGCTGATTTATGGATGCATTACTTGATCCATTCATAGTATTCTTCAACATTGTTAAAATCTTCAAAATCACGATCTTCGAGTTTGCTGTTCAGTCTAGATTTATATAGTAGTTGCACACTTCCTTGGCCCAAGCTTTGTAAATTGTACCTCTTTTCTTCAGTTTTTGAAACTTTTCCTTTTTCTTTTTCCCTTCATCTGTACATCTTCTTCCTGGAAATGCTATTTTGGATCCTAGGTTAAATGGATTCCTTGCTCTAAGTTGCTAATCTATATATATTAACTTCTTGCACTTTGAGCTTTGTTTTCTGTTCCATAATGTTTTAATCCATAATTGACTTTGGACTTTCTGTATGTTGTACCCATGTGTGCTTGTGTATAGAGAGATGCTGAAAAAAACCGTTAAGTATCTTTATTTTAATGAGACCATAATACTTACTTACTCCGTGGCGTTACAACCCTTCGTGGGTTTTAGCCGACTCGACAACATGCCTCCACTGTTTTCTGTCTTGAGCAACCTCCATCCAATTCTCCACGCCCATAGCGCTTAGGTCTCTTGCTATATTATCTCGCCACCGGAGACGAGGGCGTCCGCGTGGTCTCCTTCCAGTTGGGACTTCCTCCCACACCAGTTTTACTGTTCGTTCGTCAGAATGTCTTCTGAGGTGTCCTGCCCATTGGAGTCTTCTGGACTTTATTTCTTTTATGATGTTGGCGTCTGGGTAAAGTTCTGCAAGCTCTTTATTAGTTCTTATCCTATACTGTCCTGATGCTTCATCAAGCACCGGACCAAAGATCTTCCTTAGGATTTTTCTTTCCCAAACACGTAGTCTCTCTTCATTTGCCTTTGTTATCGTCCACGTTTCGCTTCCATACATCACAACGGGTCGTATGATTGTTTTATAGACCTGTATCTTCGTACGTCGTGTTAGTTGTTTTGATTTTATGTTGTATGATTTTGTTTTGGAGGGCAAAAATACATCTGTTGCCGGCCTGAATCCTGTTGTTAATTTCTTGTGATCCGTTATTGTCTTCAATTATTGTTGTTCCAAGATACTTGAATTCTCTAACGCGCTCAAAGTTAAAATCATCGATGGTAATGTTCTGACCGATTCTGTCTCTGCTTTGGTTATTGCGGCTCATGTACATATATTTCGTCTTGTTTTCGTTGATTTGGAGCCCCATCTTCTCTGCTTCCTTCTCAAACCTTACGAAAGACTCCTTCATCCTTAATCGCGTGTTTCCTATTAGATCTATATCGTCTGCAAATGCCAGTAGTAAGTTTGGTCCTTCTCGATGAAATACTGTATTCGGTTTTTCGATTCCTGCACTTCTGATTATGTGCTCCAGAGCTAAGTTGAAGAGTTGTGGTGAAAGTGCATCTCCCTGTTTTAGTCCATTGTTTATTTCAAATGTCTCCGAGTATAAAACCAACTCTCACGTTACATCGTAACCGTTCCATACACATCCGTATCAACCGGACTAGTTTTTTTGGAAAGCCAAGTTCCTGCATCGCTGTCCACAGTCTGTTTCTACATACTCTATCAAATGCTTGTTTAAAATCTATGAACGTCTGATGAAGCTTACGATTAAACTCCCAGCATTTTTCCATTATCTGTTTTATTGTGAATATCTGGTCAATTCTAGAGCGGCCCGGTCTAAATCCGCATTGATAATCTCCAACGATTTCTTCTGTGTATGTTTTGGTTCTTTCTAGCAGGATGTTTGCAAGGATTTTGTAGGTGGTGTTTAGGAGTGTTATTCCCCTGTAGTTAATACATTGCTTTTTGTTTCCTTTTTTGTGTATTGGTACAATAACCCCTTCTTTCCATTCATCTGGCATTGTTTCTTCTTGCCAAATGTCTTAAATTAGCTTGTATATCGAACTGTACAACGCTTCTCCATGTTTTAAGCACTCTGCGGGTATACCATCGCTACCTGGTGTCTTATTATTTTTGAGTTTTTTAATTGCCTGTATTACTTCTTCATATGTCGGGTATTGGTCTGCTATAGACGTCTTCTGAGACCATAATGCTTTTACTTAATTTTTCTCGGTTATTCAACAAACATAATATTCTTTATTTTTCTACGATCCTCTTTTTTTTTGGTAGGGCTCATATATTTGGAATGTTACTAGTAATGACATTTTTATACAACTCCCTTGAACTATAAATATGTAAAATCAGTATTATACAACACTCATTAACGACTGTTTCCCGTTCTGTTTCCTTTATATAATTATTTAATTTATACCTATTCTTAGACATACATGTAATTAAAACCTTAATTAATTAGTGGTGCATGTTTCCTACAAATCAATAAACAAATAAATCGTGTCAATGTTACGCAAGTTATTAATTTCGTATGCATCGTGATACACTTTCTTCACTTAGAAATCTGTTTTGGTTTATTAACAGGCTTTAAAATATCGTCGGGCGTCAAGGTATTTTTTGATTTACGAGAATCTTTAAGAATACAAATGGTAACGAATTAAAATAATACTTTCCATTCTTAGTTACTGATTTCACGATTAACTCAGTAAAAACGTTGACAACATATTGGCATAACATATGATATTTTTATAATGGCAATAAAAAAAATTAGATCAAAAGAATCCATCACAAACAATTTATAGTATACTGCTGAAGGTATATGTATATTCCTAATTTTCAAACGATATGTTGCTTATCTTCGAATGTGTTAAGAAAACCTTATAACCATCTATCAATTACTCTCTCCCATATTTTTATGGAGTGACGAAGTAGTTTTATCAAAATTTTTAGTTATTGCCTAGTGATTCTTGTGATAAAAAGCTAACTTGAAGAAGTAACCAGGTAGCGGTTTATTAAATTCTGTGTCCTGTTTAATCAAAAGCTGGCAAATGTTTTATAAAGACGGCACCTTCATAAAACATCTTTATTTGTTTATCAGATCTTCAAAAATTCCCATGTCTTTTTTATTTAAGAGATTCAATTTTCGTAGAAATTTTGAGAATCATTTTGTCATCCTCAAGATTTTTTGGTTGTATTTGGTATTCAATATAAATGCAGATGTTCAGTTATTCACCAAGCAGTTTTCACCAAGAACGTAAGATGAAATTTGATTGTATTGTTGATATCTTTGGGAACACACATGTATTATTTGATGATGCCATTTAATTTTATTGTGAATTTTATTTCGATTATTTTATATTTGAATCCGAAAATGATAATATACTAATTCATTTTCTTGTAAATGAATATATAAATGCTCTTTTAATTACCGATTCCATCAGTTCCATCAATACCATTAACCAACTGTACACGAAACATCCAATTGCTCTTCTAATCAAAAAAGAACTAGCTACCATTCAAAACAATAAATATACTGTACAATTCTTATGGGTTCCTTCACACATTGGCCTTCAAGGAAATGAAGAAGCGGATCGTACAGACCAACAAGCCAGGAACAGTGAAACCGCGAGTGAAGTGAAAGATGTACTTCTTAACGATTTAAAATCATTTATTATTAAAGTAAAAGGCGAAAATATGTGACAAAACCAGTGGGACAGTTCAACTTCAAAACTTCGCTTAGTGAAAACGTTTGTAAAACCGTGGAAATCTCAAATTTCCAACAGAACTCATCAAGTCATTGTTAGTCGTCTTCGTCTAGGACATACCCGACTTACACACGGGCACATAATTGGTCACACTAATCCCACTTTATGTGAAAACTGTAATATCCCACTAAGTGTTAAGCATGTACTTGTAGAGTGCCCAAGATACCAGTTCCAGAGACAGAACAACCACATCATCGGATCAACAAGTGACATCTTAAAAGAAAATTGTAAAATTAAAGATTTGGTAAAATTCCTTAAAGATATCAATGTATCTAACAAAATCTAACATTTGTAAATAAATTATCTTATGTATATGTATGTATATATGTCGCTAGTAACCGCAGAGGTTGATGCGACTATTTTGTAAAATAAAAAACAAATTCTAAAAATGTGTATATATATATATATATATATGTATATATATATATATATATATATATATATATATATATATATATATATATAATAACGGATTGATTACGGCTGTCGCCGTTTCTCCGCCCCCAATTTCCATCTTTTTCTGTCATACGCAGTTGCCTCTTCTAAGTCTCTTGCCGCCATTGCTTCATCAGTATCGTTGCGCCAACTTCTCCGTGGTCGTCCTCTCTTTCTTCTTTCAGGAGGGATCCATTCTTCTTCTTCTTCAAGTTCCACTCCTATCGGAGATTGGAAATCATTCTGGCAATTATAATTTTATTGGTTACTCGCCTGAATAGTTCAATTGAACTGCATCCAAATCACTCACGGAGATTGCGTAGCCACGAGATTTTACGTCTTCCTACGCTTCTTCTACCTTTGATTTTACCCTGCATTATATTCCTTAGTAGTTCGTACTTTTCACCTCTCATGATGTGCCCCAAGTATTCCAATTTCCTGATCTTTATGGAATTTAAAACTTCGCATTGTTTTCCTAGTTGTTCAAGAACTTGTTCGTTTGTTTTGCGATCCATCCATGATATTTTCAAAATGCGTCGGTAACACCAGGGATCCATTACAGTACTCTTTTAGGCCATCTGTACTCTGGCATTATTTTAACATGTCCGAACCAGATTAATTGTTTTCTTTCTATGTCATCATTGATATTTCGCTCCATTTTCATTTCGTTTCTTATTTTTCGTTCCTAACTCTTTCTAGTTTCGATCTACCGCAGCTTCGTCTCAGATAATCCATTTCTGTCGTCATAAGTTTGTTTTTATTAGCTTTGGTGACGTCCCATACTTCCAAACCGTAAAGTGTAATACTTTCGACTATACTACCGTAAAGGTGTTTTTTGGTTTCTCGTCGAATTGTTTATTGCCAGAGAAGAGAGTTTAAGGCACGGGTCGCTGCTCTTCCCTTGTTTATTCTTTCCCTGATTTCATCTGCGCTATTTCCCTTCTTATTGAAAATGACCCCCAAATATTTGCAGGATTGTACGCCTTTGATTTTGTCGTCTTCCAAGACTAGGTCACATATTTCATCTGTTCCCACTGATAGATATTCACATTTTGTCATATTCATGTTTAGAACTGCCACCTCATATTCTTCTTGCAGTTTTCTTACCATATAGCTAAGATCGTAGCTATCTTCGGCAATTACTAACTGGTCATCCGCAAAGAAAACTGTATATAGCGTGTTTCTACCCATTTCAGTAAGGATCTGTCCAAATAGATTTTTAATAAGGTGGGTGACAGACAGCAGCCTTGTCTTAGTCTCTTTGTTGTTTGAAAAGGAGAGGTGATTTCTTGTCCCATTTTAATTCTTGCAAACTTTTGTTCGTAGTATTTTTGAGTGGCGTTATTAAGAATTTTGTTTATTTTCAAGTTATCCATTTCTATCCATAGTTGGGAGATCGGTACACTATCATATGCTTTTTCCAGGTCTATTAAAGCTATATGGGTTTCTCTATTTCTCTGCACTCGTTTTTCCATTGCAATTTTTAATGTGAAAATATTATCCATAGTGGAGCGTCCGGCCCTAAATCCCGCTTGTTCTTCGGGTTGTTTATCTTTAATATCATTTTCTATCAGGTCTTTCAGTACTTTTGAATATAATCGGCCTATAGTAGCAATCACTGCGATCACTCTATAGTTTTTAGGATCCATTTTTGTGCCTTTCTTGTGTATTGGAGAGATATACGATTGTCTCCATTCTTCTGGAACTTCTTCTCCGTTTAAGCATATTTCGAATAATTTTCGGATCATTTCAAGCAGTTTTGATGATCCATATCTAATCAACTCTGGATGTATTCCGCCTGGGCCTGGAGATTTTCTTAATTTCATTGCCTTAACTGCTTCTTTCACTTGTTCTATTGATAGTTCTATTCTTCCTTCTACTTGCACTTGTTCATTTGTCTGTTTAAACCTTTCTCTTCTCTCTGTTAATAAGTTCTCAAAATGCTCTATCCATGTGTTCTCTGGTATTCTATTTATTATGACTTGGTTTTTTGTCGTTGTTCCCATCGTTTTTATAGTTCTATCTTGTAAAAGTGTACTATTTATTATACTAAATTTTAAAATTTTATTAGTCTGTTTTAAAAATATTTTTGAGGTATAATTATAAATATTAATTATTATTAGTATTAATAAAATTGCTGTAAATATTTATCCAAAAACCAGAGAGGAAGCATGTCTCATCCCTAAGAGAACTACGCCTTTCTATAATCCCTAAAATTAGCAGATTGTATGACTTAAACCACTTTCTCCTCATTGAGATCTCTAATTTAGCGAAAGGATTTTGAAAAGGTTGTGAGTAATTGTGAGTAATTTATGGTAAGAAAAGAAAGAATTAAAATTTTAAAATAATATATGTATTTTATCGGTAGTACCGTACATATTTTATAGTTGTTATATCGTATAATGATAATGTACCTATGATCAATTTGACACTCTATTAGTGTCTTTAGAGTACGGGTAGTTTAGCAAGCAAACAAGCAATTTAATTAAACCCAGCCTATGAGACTTTTCCCCCCTTAGAATTACGTTCAGGTGTAACAATAAAAAAAAACAATAAAAATAATAAAAAAAAATACAAATAAAAAATAATGTTACTATATCAATGTCATCTGTGTAGGCCAATATCTGTACACTTCTATTGATGATCGTACCTATGGTTATTATGCCCGATTTCTCTATGGCTTTCTACCGCGATGTTAAACAATAGGCACGATAGACTGTCTCCCTGGCGTAATCCAGTATATGTTTGAAAAGACCTTGATATTCTGTTTTGTACCTTGACTTTGCACTCAAATTTCGAAAGAGTTGCCTTTACGAATGTTATTAGATGCCAGTATCGGTAGTATGCTATTATTTATTAACCTCATTTTTGTTTTTATCCTCAGTTTACTTTTTCTACCTGCGAGTGCTCTTATTAACGCGGATAGTTCAGTATGGTACATTTAAAATTGATGGATAGCACAAATTTTATTGCACGTTAGATAAAACTCAACATAACATCATAAATCTCATTCATCATTCGATCTCTGCTATACAAGCAGAGATCGAAGATGTCTCGTGTGTCCTTTAGAAAAGAACTTTCTTCTGAATTAATTATAGTTTTGAAATTTTATTTGACAGTTGGTAAAAATATTAATATATGTTTAATAAAGTTTTTTTATCTGGTATATATTCTTATAAAGCAGTCTTTAAACCCTGACTATAATTAGACGAAAAAAGTAAGGTGGCAAAAAAGGTGGGAAATAAAAAAATATTTTATAAATAGGATTAAAGATACCTATCAATTTCAATATAAAGATAACCATCTTCGACAGTGACTCACCCGGTACATGTTACACGGCTAATCACCTGATTTGTTCAATATTGCCGATCACAGTCAAACGAGTCTGAATAAATTATATCGGGAATGTATGCTTAGAGTTAACTGTAAACCGATGTACCCAATCATAAGTTAGGCTCTCGCCTGTCTGAAAATAAACATTAAAATGTGTGATTACAATGTGTATAAAAGTTGTTGGTATTTTACGTGTTTCCGTTATTGTTCATATTGATTATACTTCCATTACAGATTAATATAGGTGTTAATTAAATGTTTGTACCGTGCCGCAGGCAAAATACTATTTGATTAGTTTGTTACAACCAACAATGTTACCACTAATTAAGTGCTTATATAATTTGTTAACGTTTATTTGTCATAATATTGTTTTTTATGACTTTTAATGTTTATTATATTATACCGAACATAAAACATATTCCTACTGATACTCATAGATAAGGTATAAAATAACACGTCATACTTACTCTATTTTTTAGGTTAATATTACTACTTCATACCTTAGACCAGGGGTGCTCAAACAGTCGATCGCGATCGACTGGTCGATCGCGAGTGCTTTTTGGGTAGATCTCGAGAAGAAAAAAAATTTTAATAAGTAGGTAGGTAACTAAACTACTGTCAGCAGAGTTAAACGTTTTTATTAATACTGAACTATACAAATACATAGAATGCTTGACTAAGCATCATTGCAATTCAAAGAAGTGGGGACATCAAAATACTTTTCACACAGCATATTTTATATTATTAATTCAATATTTATTATAATTATTAATCAAATTTGGGATGATATTCTATCAACTACAAAAATATATTACGTAATAAAATAACCCTGCTTGCGGCAAAAGGTGGCTTTATCAAAGGAACGCGCGGCACTTGTCAAAGAAAAGTTGTGTTGTTTCTAGACAAGAGACAGTACAGTCTAGTTTCGGGCGGCGCGTTTGACGGGAACATTCGAGACTTTCGTTCACGCCGATATAAATTTTGCGCCTGCAGGAATTGGAGTTATTCTGAATTGTAACTTGATAGCGATCCTACGTCGATACAAAGTTTATTATTAAATAGTGGAAAATGAGTGCAGTTAAGAAATCTAAAACGTATCATTTTAATAAGGATTGGGAGGAAGATTTTTTTCTTTTCTATGGTGAAGGATAAGCGCATTTGTGTTATTTGTCGTGCGTCAGTTGCAATACCTAAGCGTGGTAACTTAGAGAGGCATCATAAAACGGTTCATAAAAACTATGAAAAGGATTTTCCGCCACAGAGTGAATTAAGAAAACGAAAAGTAAGCGATTTGATATCTTGTTTGAAAAAAGAACAATCCATGTTCACAAGACCAGCCAAACAATCAAAAGCTGCTACGTCGCGTCATTTAAAATATCTCATATTTTGGCGAAACACAAGAAACCATTTGAAGATGGATCGGTGGTGAAGGAAGCATTTATTGAAGCGGGTGAGACTTTATTGGGAAATTTAAAAATAAAACAGAAATCATGTCTGCTATTAGAAAACTTCAGTTATCTCGTCCGACTGTCACAAGGCGTATTGAAGTCATGAGGCAAGACATCGCAGATAAACTAAAACATGATATCATGGAATGTACATACTTTTCTTTACAGTTCGACGAATCCATCGATATGACAGACACTGCCCAGCTGTGTATTTTTATTCGGATGGTATTCAATGACATGTTGGCTAAGGAAGAATTTTTGACAATCACTCATCTGAAGGGGAAGACCCTTGGCGAAGATATATATGACGTTTTCTTAAATTTTGTAAAAAACTACGAGCTACCAATATATAAATTAATGTGCATTACAACCGATGGAGCACCAGCAATAACTGGAAACAAAAACGGTTTTGTGGCATTGTGTCGAGCTAATGAAGAATTCCCTTCATTTTTTTCATTCCATTGCATTATACATCAACAAGTTTTGTGTTCAAAAGTTTTAAACACGGAGGAGATTATGAGCATTGCAACAAAAATTGTGAATTCCATCCGTGCACGTAGCTTAACACACTGATTTAGTTCTTCACACGGACGTCAGGTGGTTGAGTCGCGGAAAATTCCTAGAAAGGTTTCAAGAATTATTGCCCGAAATAACAGCTTTTCTAGACGAAAGAGGTAATGACACTCAGATTTTGAAAAACGAAAAACGGCTAAATGATTTGGCATTTTTGACTGACATCACAATGCACTTAAACACCGTTAACTTGGAGCTTCAAGGTAGAGGAAAAACTATTATTGAGATGATTAGCACAGTAAACGTATTCAAAAGTAAATTGCAACTTATGATAGATCAACTGAAAAGAAAGGATCTGAAACATTTTCCGTCTTTGAAAGCAAGGATTCCTCAGTTGAATTATGATACGTATGAGGCTGAATTATCAAATATTTTGGGACAATTCGAAATGCGTTTTTATGATTGCAGTAAATTGGAAAATATAGCATCATTTATGAGTTATCCTTTTTCATGTAAAAACATTGAGGAATTAGTAGAAAAACATTGAGTCAGTTTAATATGAACTCATGTTCTGTTGAAAATGAGTTGGTGCAGATTATATCAGATATACATCTCAAAGCTACAGTATCTGATACAAATTTCTAGCGTTTTATATCTGAAGATAAATATCCGAATGTAAGGCAAATCGCCCTTCAACTGACGGCATTTTTTGGGTCAACTTGTGCGAGTGTGCATTTTCTAAAATGAAGTTAATTAAGTCAAAATATCGCAATCGACTAACTGACGATCATATGACATCATGCTTGCGATTAGCACTCAGTGGCTACGTACCATCTTGACATCGTACCATGAAAATTATGCTGAGGACATGCAGTGCCACGCTTCAACATCCAAAGCCACTCCTTAGTTAAGTTTAACACCATATGTAATTTTTTTGTTTTGTAACAACAAATAAACTCGCAATTTTGAATAACTATGAGTTTTTACATTGATATTGTAGAAAAGAACCTAACTAAACCTAACCCAAACATTGACTAAAATAATGTACCTATATTGTGCAGAAAGCTAATATCTATATATGCTACGGTACGCCCTACCTAGATAGGTAGGGTGTATCGTGTATGTACGACAACCCTGCATCACACACACTTGCAGTCTCTCAGAGTCGATCGTAAGTAGTCTAAAAATATTGAGGTAGATGGCCAGCAGTTCAAGTTTGAGCACCCCTGCCTTAGACTTATTATGCGTTTAGTTTACACGATTTTAAGCACAAATTTGAAAGTTACAATATTTCGGTCATGTAATAAGACTTCCAGAGTCAGAGAGATCACCTCATAATACAGGGTAAGATCGCCGGAAGGAGAGGCCAGGCCGACGAAGAACATCCTGGTTCCGAAATCTCCGAGAATGGTATCAAGAGACCACCTCTAATTTATTTAAAGCCGCCGTAAACAAAGTTATTATTGCCAATATGATCGCCAACGTTCGATAATTGGACAGGATACTGAAAGAAGAAGAAGCACAAATTTAATAATTGGGTTAGTGAGCATACAGAGGTTCACAGTGTTTGGCAAGTTCACCTTGATATTTGGCAATATTCATTGGATTTTGTGAGAATTCTGAAACATGTCGATTTTGAAAATGGGTCATCTCTTAACGATATAGACATCTGCCATTTGTCTCTGTAATAAGCCGTAATTAATAACTCTAGAAATTAATAATTACATTAACCCAAAACAAACTCCTGAAATTGATGAAATTTTACCTGGATTGCTACAAGAATTGCTCTGAAAGGCAATTATTATGACTCAATAATTTTTAGAACATCCTTTGAGTAAAAACAAAAAGTCGAAATCCGAAGATTTCTTAGTATTTATTCGAAACCAAAATTTAGATTATTGTCCAAATCTGTGCATTCTACAATTTTCAAAGCGAAACAGACGATAAATGGACTGACATGACGAATTTAAATTTGCATTCCACAACATATCAATTCATCTAGGCAACGACCTTTCGCGAACTAATTACTTATACTCAAAAGATGAGTAAAAGGAAATTAAAATTTGATTGCAGTATAGTGCTTCCACTATTCGCTTATACCTATTTCAAGACTCCTCAGAGCGACTATGCAGAAGCTCTGAGGAGTTCTGATACTTGGAACAGAAAATAAATGAAAATGATCCAAACAGGCGAATATATTTTTGTAAGATTATGACTGAGAAAATAAATAGTAACTCAAACTTTCTATTTAATATTTGTTTTTCGGATGAATGTTCTTTTTTTCTAACTGGTACTGCAAATCGACACAATTGCCGTTATTGATCTGATGAAAATCTTAGAGTTTTCCCTAAAACATATATCCAACATTGATTAAAATTAAACGTATGGACAGGAATTTATTGTTGGGCCATCCTTTTTGCAACAAAATTTGAACAGAGAAGCATATCTAGAATTATTAAAAGATACAGTTGATTTTATTTTGATAGATGTAATCGAAAATGATAACAGATATCCAGAAGACGATTTGTGTTTCTAACAATATGGCGCACCTCTGCATTATAGCATAAACGTAAGGCGATAATATAAGTTTTGTTCCAACACAATGAAAAAACGTCACGTAACGGTTATGCTTCTGCGCATTAAACAAAATACATTCCAACAAAAATCTGATCGTTCATCTCATCGTCCTTCCGACCATTCCAACAAAAATTGTGATCGCCCAGTGACGGTTTCGTGTCGATAATTTCAGTAATCTGGCAAATGCATGTACTGGTTGGGATGACTTGCGCACTAGGATTTTATTCTATTTCTTTAAATTTGTTTGGGCCTAGATTAACTTAAATTTTATATTAAAACTGTAAATTTGTTCACAAAAAAGAAGAAGTTAAGTTAACGATTTTATCCTTAACTTTATAAATATGACTGACGACGAAGGAATTAGTGATTTTTCTGATTATTATAGTTTCCAAATTACCGTCATCAGGCGATACAAATGATAAACATGCGCTTTAAAAACGGTACAAGTAGTTTAGTGATGGTTTCCGGACCGTACAAAAATTACGTGTTGGAACAAACCTATAATAAACGGCTTCCTAGGCAATGGATTGGACGAAGAGGTTCTCTTCAATGGCTAGCAAGATCCCTGATTTAACTCGCTTGGACTTTTTCTGCGTAGTTATTTAAAGAGCAAGATTTATAATACCTGCCTAATAATCTGTACTTCATTAATAGATTTAAGACCAAGAATAGTGCATAAATGTAGTCTATTACATTTGAGAAATAAACGTAAGATTAAACTAAAACATAAGATTCTCTCACAAGACTATAGCCGTTTGGATGTTATTATAACACATAAATTCGAGGCCAGGTAATGTGGATTAAGTCCACTTTTCGTCACCGAAGAATTTAAAGGGTCCTCTCTCTTCTTTGTGGTTTATTTTCTTCATTAGCAGCCGAACGGTACGAGGATTGTTGAAATAATTCCTCGTCGGTTTTCGTTATATATTTAGGAATTTCGAGCCGGTAATTAAAATACTCTTTTCGAATTTTTCATTGTTAATTTCGAGAAAAATGTTGTTAACTACAAATCCATAATAGTTAGTAATACGGTATTTTTAATTACATACATTTTTAAGATAGTTTGGAGCTTTTACATTTAAAATTCATTTAATTTATGAAATAGATGAAAAAATATATATAAAATTTGTATAATGCGTATTCTTTTGTAGGTAAATAGGATGCATGTACATAACGGATTATTTTTTTGTTTCCTGTATGCTTCAATCATTTTCGTCATAAACTTTTGACGGTTTTTCACTTTACAGTTATGTACTTGAAAAATAAGATGTAAATTTTGTAATTTGACGGGTATTCGTAAGAGTTTTTTAACAAAACGAATCTTCTGTAATAAGCTGTATAAAAGAAACATTTCAAATGTTTTTGAATAGAACAGCCAAGAATATAAAGAATGCTGATTAAAGATATTATTATCTATCAAATGATTGGAGTACTTCTAAATATGTTCATTTTCTGGTGCTATTGGAAGCAAAAATTAATGTCTTAAAAAAGGGATCAAAATTCATTCCCAAAAGCATTGTTCATAGTAAACAATATCAAAATAACTAGGTTGGTCATGCTAATATAAAATAAAAGATAAGAGCATTGAAATGTTACTATTTTCTACTTTGTTGTATGGGATAGAAGGACATTATAGATAGAACAAATAAAGAAGTTGGAAGCATTTGAGATGTGGTCCTTGTAACGTTTCGTCACATAACTGATCCAAAAACGTTATGTTAAAATTATGATTTACATATAAAAATATTAATTTATGACCACTACGTGGTCATAAATTAATAGGTCAGGAAATTCCTATTACTTACCTAAATAGTTCAGTCACGATTTGATAGCTGACATATGGCTGCTTTAGACTTTTCATTTTGAAGGGAGAGTTTGAGGTGAAAATATGGAGGTTATTTATATTAAATATGTTATTTTATTGGGATTTATTCCATAATTAGACCGGTAAGTTACTTTTAACATACTAATATTAAGTAAAATTTCGATAGCAATTAAAGTAAACTGATCAATGACATCAAGCCAATGGCTTGATTAAGCTTGGGTATACAGTTTACTTTAATTTCTATCGACATTTCACTTCATCTTGCCTCGCTAGAGGTCGCTAGTCGCATACTCTGTTAATTATTTTGCCTATAATTGCCATAGTATTCGGTGCATTTTGGTTTGGTTTGAGTTTTCTTACGAATCTCTCTGATGACGTGTAGACCCAGAAACACGTGTTAGAGAATGGTAAGAGACTCAAATTAAATCGGAACATAACCGTCTACTTATATTTATACTAATATTACCCCAATTTGTAATATTCATTATTAAATCTCAAAAATAATTCTTAGTGAAATATTTTCGCCCTTGTCATGCATATTTTAAATATACTGAGAATATATTTTTCCTTCAAGCTCTTTATCCATATAATTGATGTCAAAAAGATATTTAATAGATATTTTATATCTCTGCAAGTTTAAAAACCTTGGTTTTTATGGTTTCTTTTCCCGTCTCTTTTCGCTGCATAACGAGAACTGAAAACTAACTAGGAAATATATTTTTTTAGCCGTTTACCACATATCTTAAACCTTGGAAACCTTTCTTTCAGAAGAAACCCAAATTGGGGAATTGATTTAACTTGAATGCCAATTGGTTATTTTGTGTCACAATTTGTGTTTTGGGCACACTTCTACTTCTTGTTATATTTTCTTCTTTTCTTGATACTTTTGCACACATATTTTTACCACATTTGCGCTCAATTAGAACGTCAAATTTTCTTTGTTGATAAACGCTTTGTTGCTATGAACGTATGCTTAAAATATTGTGTGTCTAGACACAATTAAAGTGAGAAAACAGTTCCTGGCATCCGAACAACCAACACTCTAAGAAGTTTTAGATGTGGATTTTTGTTATTACAAGTACTGAGTGTGAGCTGAGTTTTTATTTTATTTACAATAAGCGTCACGTAAGTCTCTAAATAAGTCCAAGAATAATTAGGTGTAAACTATGTGCGCAGCTGAACAAACTAATTACAAGACTCTTGTAATACTCTATTCAATAAGTCATTCTTAACAAAGTACTGTCCATTGTCTTATTCCACGAATTACGAATTTATATATTTATAAAATGAACACAAATGCACTGGAAAGTAACAATTTACCACACCCTTTGCCTGCTATAAATAAAGAAAACGTAGATTTACATATTTCATGCCATTTCGAAAGGCCACGATTAAAATAACAGAAACAGATGGATGAATTAGAAAAAATTAAGTTTAAATAGAAATTTTAGCAGCAGAATTAATAACGGTGTTAAAATTATAATTATATCTACATGAATCAGAACAAAAAATTATTTTCTATTAAATAATAGAGACAGAATGAACGAATGCGTTCATTGTGAATTAGTGCCGGTATTTGCTATTTATTACTGTAAATACCAGTTTTTAATAGTATTTAATCATCAAATAGTAATTAACAACAGTTGTGTGAAGTGTTAATCATCAAGAATAAGCTGTAACTTCGTTTAGTAAGAGATTGTTTACTTAATAATATTTTAACCAAAACATATTTAACTGTCTATAGATTTTTGTCTGTTGAAAATAAATCCGATCCAATAGAGACTTGTTGGAAGAAAATACTAAACTTGTTAAACAAATTATAACTGAATATCTTACGATTACCATAAACCCTGCTGAATTACCCGTAAAAAGACTAGTAAACCTCGCTAAAAATCTTATAGTTTCCAATTTTTGCCCATCAATACATCATGAATTTATAGAAAAATAACTTCAGGATCTAGGTCTACAACTTGCATCATAATTGTCATATATAAAAGCAGAAATACCCGGTAATGTGTATACCCATATGAGCTTCAGAAGACAACTATACGTTACTAGATCCACAGATATCTTCGAACTACAAACTTCAATAATAATCCCATTTGACAATAATTGGTACAGAATATTTTCTCTAGGGATAAAATTGCATGTTTTCTCTTTATCGCTAACAAATGAGTAAAGATTTTATGTCCTGTAGCGATGTTTAGACATCGTTACAGAACATAATTGTCAAAATCCTCCTATTAGCAGCCTTTCCTAAATGAACAACCTTATTAAGCTGAATCCATCCCCGCTACCTCATTGTCAAATAATGACGTAGGGTTAAGTTCAATAAAAAATATAGATTCATATTCACTAACAATGAGTTTTTCCTCCGTCCACTGGACAGAAACGATCTTGTTCTGGCAATAGAGGTACAACCTCTGAAGAAACACAAACGTCTACTCTAACACATCCATCAAAATCAAAGAAATGACCTCACCATAAAAGTAAGCATAAAACTAAAGAATCCAAGGACACCCCGATCAGTCTAAATTAACTGCTTCCACAATTCAAATATTCTTTCACAGTTTTTCGATTCGATAACAAATCTCCTATAATCTTACTTAACTACCATATCTGCAAATTTATCCAATCCTGTTTATTTTTTAATTACCTCAAAATCTCCTCGAGTACAACGAGAAGAATCCAATCGATTATCGTCATCCAGAAAACAACTTTAAGAAATGCTGTCGATCTTACAAAAACCTTTCCTTTTCATTTAAAACACTTCTCCTTGGAATACATCAATCCTACATTTAATATAGTATGTACTGGTATATCAGTATTCTATGACTTATTCCCATCTATAATTCACAAATTAAAACTAAAAATGAAAAGAAATAGTAAAAATTAAAAAGAACACGTTATTCCTGTCTAAGAATTTATTATTTTATAACTTCAACTACTGCCAAAAACAAAAAAAGTACAGACCAAACCTTCAAAACGCTCACGTCCAATAAATTCTTGGTGAATCATAAGGTTGTAACTTTTTTGCAAATTGTGTCAAATCAAATCAAATAAGGGAAGTACTTAAAAATCAATTAGTAACTAACCAGTTTCACCTTCATTACACTAACGAATTAAAATACTCCTGGTGGGATGATATAATATTAGTAACGCCTTTATTATTGATATCCACTATTAAAATACTAGTCAAGTTGCCAATACAGAACCGACATGAATTTATGATTTTCAACAAAAAGTAACCACACTATTTATCCAGAAATGTGACAAATTAATAAATTATTTTAAACAAATATTTATTTAACTGATTTTTCATTGATTGTCTAATAGGTAATTGTTTAAACACTTCTCTATTGGCCTACAACAAACACGAAATTTCAAGCCTTCTTATAAGGTAACGCCTTTAAGAAATCCTAGACAGCAACCAATTTCAAAATACTGGAGAATTATGTGAGATATTAGAAGCCTTATATGTTCAGCACCTCTTAGTTCAAGGAAATAAAACATTTACAGTATATTCGCTTGTCAAGGTATAAATGTCACTTTAATCTGGATACCATCCCATATTGGTATTCCCGGTAATGAAAAAGCAGTACACACTAGCTTCTGCCCTAAATGATCAATATTAAAAAATATATGTACAAATCCGCCATGGTCTGAAGCATATAGTCAAGGACGTTACGAGATACTTCTTCTTGTAGTACTACAACTTGGGTTGGGTTTTGGTTGACTGCACAACTTGCTTCCATCTTGAACGGTCGTCCATAAGAGTTGGGTCAAGTTGGGATTTAATCTCTTGGACTATGTCGCTCGTTCTATAGGTACATCTGCTTGACCTCAGCATTTGTTCTCATTCGGTATTGGTGGCTATTAATGTCGTGATAAGGCCCAAAGATTCTTCTGAGGATTTTCCTCTCAAAACATATGTTTTCTTTTAGTTCCTTTGGTCAGGGTCCACGTCTCACACCCATACATGAGTACCGGTCTAATCACCGTTTTATATATTCTTATCTTTGATGTTCGTGTTAGGCTTAATCGTATTATGGAGGCTGTACATACATATGTTTGCTGCCTGAATTCTTCCTGTAATATCTTCCGCGATATCGTTATCTGCATTGATTGTTGCTCTGAGATATTTAAACCTTTCCACTGTTTCAAAGTAATATGGGTCTATTGTAACATTTTGCAATATTCTATTTCGTACCTTTTGTCTGTTGATGCACATGTATTTGGTTTTCTCTTCGTTTACGCTTAAACCAGTTTTTTTGCATCTATCTCCAATTTATTAAAAGTCTTCTTCACATTGGTGACTGTATTTCCCACAATGTCAATGACATCTGCATATGCTAGTAGTAATTTTGGTCCATTTACTGTCAAAAATTCTGTTTTAAGTTGTACTGCTCTTACTACATTCTCCAGGATGATATTAAAAATCAGAAGCCCAACTGCCAATAATCTAGTATTTTAACCGTGAAACACATTCTTATTGAGTGTCCCTTGTATGCGACACAGAGAACTCAACACAAACTTAAGTCAAAATATTAAAGACATTTTAAACAGTTCCGATCAAGTTTATAATCTAATTGTTTTCTTACCTGTAATTTAAGACTTAGTAATTAACTGCAATAAATGTTGTTATTGTAATGATAGTAAGATAATGTAGTAGTAGATAACGATAAATCAAGCGAAGAATAATCCCAGCAAACAAATGCTATTTTGGATTTAATAGACATATTATTATGAGCAGCAGAAACTTAAACCAAAAAACAAAAATAACCATATACAAAACCCTTATACAACCAGTGTTGACATACGGATCGAAGACATGGACCATTTCCAAGCAGATGAAAGCCTCCTGCTTATATTTGAACGAAGGATCCTGAGAAGAATATTCGGTGGCGTCTGTGAAAATGGTGTTTAGAGAAGGAGATACAACTATGAGATATATCACAGATATCTATATATATATATATATATATATATATATATATATATATATATATATATATATATATATATATATATTTGGTGGTAAAGACGTAGTATCCCTTAAAACAATAGGAAGACTAAGATGAGCAGGACATCTGGCAAGATCACACCAGAACAACCCTCCTAGAAGAATCCTTATGTCACAACGTGTGGAAGTAGAAGTAGGCAAAAACTCAGATGGAGGGATGGTGTAGATGAGGATGGTACAAAAATAGGTGCAGAAAACCGGCAACAGTTGGCAATGGATAGAACCGACTGGCTTAACAGACTTGGGAAGATCGAGACTCTTTTATAGGGCTGTAGCACCAATGATGATGATGATGTAACCCGATTAAGTTCATAACCTAATTATAGTTTATTTTTATGAACGAGAGAGTAATTAGCATAATTTTAACTGGTACCTTCGACCACTCCATGGGCGTGCTCATGATTAATTGAAAAATTACTTTGAATAATTGTAAAAAATAAATGAATTATTTCAGTGTTATAAAGTGTTATGTGTATGTAAACAAAAGTGACTTCTTTTATCACACACTATATTAGAACTGACTGGCCTACATTAAAAAGGGTTTTAAAAAATTCACATTTTTTTTTAATTTTTAAAAATTACAAAAGAGAAAAAGAGTTTATAAAACCGTCTAAGGTATGTTAAATAGATGAATAAAAATATTAATATAAAACTTACAGCTACTTGTTACAAATCCAAATCAGATTCAGAAGATGAACTTTCAGAACCAAGATTTATAATAACTTGCTCGATCATTTTATCAGTAATATTGTCCAGCTTCCACATTTTTTCCTCTTCTTTAATAGTGTGATTTACTGCCTTTTCCCAGTTTTACATTATTTACGGCCTCCAAAAACAACTGTTTAACATCATGAATTTTAAAAGTGGTATTTTTTCTTGAAACTTCACTCTTTATCTGTGCCCATACCAGTTCAATCGGGTTTAATTCACAATGATATGGTGAGGATCTAAGTACTGTCATTCCACGATTTTTGGCAATTTCATCAATTTCGTATTTTTAAAATTTTTCTTTATGAAGGGCACACAATGTTCAACAATAAAGTTCCTTTCTTAAAGATCCGGGATGGTACGTAATATTTTTTGAACTCAGCCAATTCTGCCAAGTCTTTTTTTAACCACTTGGTTGTGGGCAGTTCTTCTATAAGTCTGGAGTGATAACTTGCATTATCCATTACTATTACACAGTTCTTAGGAAGAAGATATATCATTTGTTCGAACCATTCTTGAAAGACATCAGCGTTCATGTCTTCATGGTAGTCACCGGTACGAGTTGATTCAAAAGTTAATAAACCACCTTCAACAAAACCGTCTGAACTGCCAATGTGTACTATTATCAGCCTGCGTCCCTTTCCTGATGGTGGGTTTAAACCAGTAGATAAGTTATTTACAAAAGCGTGCCTTTGACTTGTAACAGTTTCATCCTGCCAAAATTTGTTTGGTGTATGACCCTCGTTGATCCATGTTTCATTAAGATAAAATATTTTTCTTTTTTGGTTTCTCATTTCCTTTATGGTTCTTAGAAAATGTCTTCTCCATATGACAATATCGCTTCTTTCTAATAAAATAGACTTTCTGGGATTCTTTTTCCAACGGAAGCCTATTTCTTTTAAAAGTTTCCATAACGTACTTCGACTCATTTCTGGGTAATCCTTATCATCTCGAACTGAGACAAGAACTTTATCCAATGTTGGAAATTCTTGTCTAAAGAAGAATTCATGCACTTTCCGTCAAAGTCCTTCTTTAAAATGATATTCTATTTGAAATTTTGGTTTCCCTGGAGCATTACGTGGCATTTGAAAACTACCACATTTCTCTTCTTTAATAACTCTGTAAATCGTAGATTTCCCAACACCAAGTGTACTGCTAACTAACTCAACGGTCTCACCAACACTTTCACATAAACGTTTGTCTGTAAATGATTTAAAACAATTAAATATTAATGTTTTTCCATTAACTGTTAAAGGACCAATTTTTCGGCGTTTACACGGCACTTCCAAATTTTCCATAACACTAGTATACACATAGTAAATTAAACAAATTTTGTTTTTTGTTACATAGTGAAAAAAATTCTTCTGATAATTTAATTTTATCTGACTCATTTATATTGACAATTCAGACATACATTATGCATTTTAAAGTAGACGACTTTTAAAGATATTGCCAATATTGTTGAGTTGCGCTCCTGGGACGACTTTACTAGTATACACAATAAACTGCACCTTGCAACTGAAGTACCTACTTTTAGTGAACTGTTAAGAATTTTGAATACGCCACTTGGACCTTCCTACAAAATGGAAAAACCCACTATTACATTTTCTGTGGAATAAGTTTAGAAGGTAATTATCTAGTCAATTACTGTCGTAGATTCCTGGAATTAAAGAATTAAATGTTTGATTGTTGAAACCCTTACTTCGTGGAATGCACTCATTTCAGATAAAATAAAACGTTTTATTTTATCTAAAGAATTAAACTTTATTTTGCAAATAGGTAGGTACTTATTAAACTTCTATTCTATTCTGCTCCAACCTTTATACCTGGTGGTCATACTCAATTTAAAATTGTTTTCCTATATACTTCTGTAAACTTGTTGACAAATATCTGTTTTTCATTGAGTCACCCGTATCAACAGTTTAGGGATTTGCATACATAATTTATTGTTTTATTACTCTCTCATACATAAAAATACACTATAGTTTCTTGAAAGACCTTCCGTTATCCAGTGAACTATGGCTTTTTATTTTTATAAACTTTACCTGTTAGGTCCGATTGCTATTATGCTAATTTCAGTACTGATTTTAGTATTAAAAATATTACTTAATTGCGAGAGTCTATTTTGTTTGTGTTTGCAATTATCTTAATTTTAATTAACATGTAGGCATGCGCTCTACCAATTTTGTATTGATAACCTAACAATGAAGTTTGTTTTATGATTAGTGTAAACAAAACATACAGGTAAATAATGACTGTGAAATAGAATCTTTTGTTGTAATAATGATGCTAGCAATAAAGAAAAAAATCTTACGCTTCTTAAAAAAAGCGTACCTATATGAAGAAAAAAAAATGGATCGAGAGAAGAGGGTAAAAAATAAATAATAATAATTTGTTTAAAAAATTGTTACGAATAGTTGAAAATAACCTCACTTTTAGTTAATATTGCATTATTTCTAGTACAAAAAATTAGAACATGCTGTAACTTTTAGTATCGAATCTGCGCGCGCATCTAATTTGTAGATACAAGATTTTTAGTACTAAAATTCAGTACCTAATTTAGCATAATGACAAGCAGACCTTATTTAATATTTTGAGATTAATTTTAATAATTAGTTATTATAAGTACCATTTTAATGAACTGCTGATGCGCCTTGATTGATTTTGAAAGTTTCATTGGGCATTTAAATACCTATTATTATGTCACATAAGGAACTAACAATGAGCAGTTTGTTTATTTTTTATTATCTTTAAATATTTACCTCCTTCCACCGTCTTTCTGCCGTCATCGTATTGACTGAAATCAGTTGTATTTAAAAGAATTAAAACATGCTTTTGAAGTGTCTATCAGGCAAGCAGTGTAGCAGCAAGAGATATATCAGCTCGGAATAACCTAATAGAGAGTAAGGTAGTGAAATGTGTAGGCGTACTGATTGTGTACACGACTTGTAACTAATATCAAGATTAATTTGAAGAATCGCGTTGAAATTGTTGCAATAAATGTCGAGCAAGTGGAACATATATTCTCACGTTACTTTATATAACGTGTCAGGTGTTAATACATATGAAACTGTAGCCGCTAATTAAAATGACTCATTTTATATAAATTATGGAATAGACGTAAGAAAATAGTTTACATTCTTATCATTAGAAAAACAATAAATACAATTACTTGTTGAAAATTAAATCACAGCAAAAGTGTTGCTGTGATATCGAAGATATGGTCAATGATATTAAAGGAACGATTCTGGCAGTAAACAGGGAAGTTAAAACACAGATCAGAAAGATAAAGCATAACGAATGGATGACGGACGAAATTATGGATCTAATGGAAAAGCGAAGGCAACATAAACAACAACGTAATCAAGACAAACACAAACAAATACACAAAGAAATCCGTCAGAAAATTAAGAAAGCAAAAGAACGTTGGATGGTGGAAAGGTGCAACGAAATAGAACAATTGCAGGAAAAAGGAGATAGTTTTGGACTACATAAGAAGATCAAAGAAATATCGAATATACACAAAAGCCACCACAGAACAAGAATACGCAACGACAGAAACGAATACATAGAGTCAGAAGAAGAGATAGCAATGGCGTGGAAAGAATACGCAGAAAGCCTTTTTAATGACGAAAGACCAACACAACCAACGCGCAAACTTCCGAAAACTTATCAGGGCCATCAATAATGCGAAGTGAAATAGAATATGCAGTTAGAACCACAAAGATGCATAAAGCAACAGGTCCAGATGAAATTAATATAGAAGCAATAAAACTACTAGACGAGGAGAATATCGAAATCTTGGTAAGGCTGTTCAATAGAATTTATGATACTGGTTACATTCCGCGAGAATGGCTGCAGTCATCCTTTGTGATGATCCCAAAAACAGCTAATGCCACAAAATGCAATGAACACCGCTTAATCAGTTTAATGAGTCACTTGTTGAAAGTCTTCCTTAGGATATTACACTCAAGAATGTATAAGATACTAGAAGAACTTAGCGGGTCAACACAATTCGGTTTTAAGGGAGGACTAGGAACAAGAGAGGCAATTTTATGTTTGAACACCTTAATACAAAACTGCTTAGATCAACGAAAAGATGTCTACCTCACCTTCATCGACTACGAGAAGGCATTTGACAATGTTAAACATGATATCATGATGGAACTACTACATAGGGCCAACATTGACCAGAAGGAGATCAGAATTATTCAGAATCTATACTGGAACCAAATGGCAAAGGTGAGGATTGATCAAGACCAATATACGGATGAATTTGAAATCCGGAAAGGTGTCCGCCAAGGCTGCATACTCTCTCCGATGCTTTTTAATTTATATGTTGAAAATATATTTGCGGAAGCATTAGAAGATACGGAATTAGGCATTAAGGTGAACGGCATACCAATTAGCAACCTACGCTATGCGGACGACACAGTGATTATAACTGATAATTTGGAAGATCAGCAGTTATTACTTGATAGGGTGAATAGCATAGGTAAAAAATATGGCCTCAAAATCAACATTTTGAAAACGAAATATATGGTCATTAGCAGAAACCCTCCAGAAAACCCGATATTATGCATAGGTGACAATCCTATAAATCGCGTGAAAACTTTTAAATACCTTGGCACCACAATCAATGACCAATCGGATCCACAACACGAGATAAAAACCCGAATACAAATGGCAAGACAAGCTTTTGTGAAATTCAGACCGCTCCTATGTAATCAACACCTAAACTTCGAAATACGCTACAGAATGGTCAAGTGCTACATATGGTCCATCTTGCTTTATGGCATGGAAACGTGGATTTTGAAAAAAACATCTATCAACAAACTTGAAGCATTTGAAATGTGGTCATTGAGAAGAATGATGCGCATACCTTGGGTGGATAGAGTTCGAAACGATGACGTCCTTAATAGAGCCGGCGTAGAAAGAGAACTCTTTGAATTAATTAAAAAACGCAAGATTGGTTACCTTGGGCACATATTGAGAGGAGCAAAATATGAAATACCACAGTTAATCCTACAAGGGAAGATCGAAGGTAGGAGAGGAGCCGGCCGCAAACAATTGTCCTGGTTGAGGAATATTAAAGAATGGACAGGAATACACAATACAGGTGAGCTGTGTCACGCCGCCAAGAACAGAATTCTAGTAATGAGATAGTCGCCTACGCACTTTGGTGTATGGCATGTTAAGAAGAAGAAGAAAAGTGTTGCTTGCCTTTACCAATTTTTAAGAAATAAAATGTTAATAGACGTTGTTAGAAGTATCAATGTTTTTTTTCTTTCACCTAAATTATTTTTAACAATCTATTCCTTAGGTCGTATCCAGAGGCCTTTCTAGGATCGATTTAGTTGATTCATCACCACATGAGATTTTTCTTACCAGGTAGATTTTTGAACGGCAGATTCATCTGATGATGTGTATTTCGTTTCCTTTCCCTATTTATATTAGCCGTAGAGTTTGAAAACATTGCGCATTTTTAAATATTGCGCAGATGCATTTGACTTTTACCTATTATTTCTAGTTCGGAGTTTTCTCTTATCCGTGACATTTGTTGCGGAGAGGGCTTGGATTTTTCGTGTTCCACACCAGAGAGAATAATATGTTGCTTCTCTAGGTGTTAAGATTTGGATTTTATTCGTGTGTAAGAGTGTGATGTGGCTTTATTACAGTTTTTTTATTTGTTGCAGTTCTTCATTTTTGCCATTTTTTGTTAAATTTCTCTTTATCTGCAATTTTTCTCTGCGATTGGGTTTTCATCCTGATGTCCATTGTAATTTAAAGATGAAGTTGTATACCATGCAGCTGTTTGGATTCTGATCAGTAATGTTTTGTAATGTCACTTCTATATCGTATTGTGGGTTAAGACAAATATTCAATTATGTCGTCTATTTGTTCCCTAAAAGCAACCCAATTTGTTAAGTTTAGGTGAAAAAGCAAAACCATGCTAAGATCATCAGCAAGGAAAACATAACTGGAGCAAATATGTATATAAACCAAATGAGAATTGAACGTGCCTCACAGTACAACTAATTGGGAACTATAATCAATCGTGGGACAATACCCAAGAGATTAAATGTCACATTGGAAAGTCAAAAAGTGCATTCTTGACAATGAGCTCTGTGTTCAAGAGCCATGACCTCACACTAGAAACAAAAATAAGGTTCCTTAAATGTTACGTGTACTCAGTAATTGTGTATGGAGACAAAACGTGTACATTGTAGGCGAAAACTCTATCAAACTTCAGGCTTTCGAGCTATGGTTATACAGAAGGATTCTAAAGATACCGTGGACAGATAAAGTCACCAATGAAGAAGTACTATGGAGGATGAACACAATCGCGGATTTGGTCAACATCGTAAAGGGTCGTAAGCTGCAGTACTTAAGACATATAATGAGAAAGCAAGGCAGATATGAGCTACTTCAATGAATTTTGTAAGCTAAAATTGAAGGAAAAAGGGTCCCAGGCGAAGAAGAATATCTTGTCTTGCTAACCTGAGAGCATGGTATAGAAAAATCTGAACACAGCTATTCTGTATAGCAACCAACAAAGCCATCATAGTTAGAATGATCGCCAACGTTCGGAACGGACAGGCACTCTAAGAAGAAGGAAAATAAATACTGCTAATAATATCAGTGTGCCTGCATTACTTTCCAATGCTACTAAGGTAGTTTGTATATGTTTCTTTTTATAATTTTCCAGTTTATAATGTTCTATACAATTACGTATTATTCTTCTTCTTCAAGTGCCCTGTTCGTTGCGAAAGTTGGCTATTAACATGACAATATGCCGATGGGCTGTATTATCTGGCTGGTTAGTCTGATAGATATTAGATTTTGGTATTTTTTGGTAATTTTTGCTTCTAACGTATGTCTTTTCAACTGGTAAAACATTACTATTGTTATTAATGATTAATATTTTAATTTCATTTTCAACAGCTGTGTTGACATGTCTATAGTTTAGCTACAATTGTTGTGATTAGGTTCATAATTCCCATTCGTGTTATAAGATCTCTTATCTATCTTGTATTCTCTATCTATCAGTTATCAATGTTGGTAACCATTTTGTAGATTCTAGATAATTTGTTGATTTCGTATAGGTTTAGTAGTTGTCAAACTCCTGGGTTGCTTTGCAACAACATGTGCTAAATCCTAAACTATTTTCGATAGACCTTATCTTTGGTAGTGTACAAAAAGGGTGTGTGTAATTATGTGAAACTATGAGTATAATTTCAGTGTATTAGGACTGTATTACATAGGGCTGGTTCAAATAAATTAGGATATGTAGCAAAGGGTTATACAGACAATAGCAAATTAAGTTTATACAGTCTTACCAATATTGCCGCACCACACATTGCGGTATTGACCGGCTTTCACTCTCGGTTGTTGTTCATACTTGAAATCTGTTCGGATACCGGTTTCTGTACACGTGTTTCGCGGTACTAACACTGAGATCACGATATAGAACACATTTTTGTCTGTACGCGATTTAAAATAGTATTTGCGGTATTTTTCGCGTAACTAAAAGCGGGAGAGAGATAATTAGCGACAGTCAACAGTAGAGAGAGTGTCTCTTCAGCGATAGATAATAGCCAAGAGAGATACGTCTGTACCAAGCGATAGGTAACAGGCAAGAGAGAGAGAGAGAGAGAGAGAGAGAGAGAGAGAGAGAGAGAGAGAGAGAGTACGTCTGCCTAGTGAGTCTCAGCAGACGCAAGAGCGAACGACTGATAGAAACAGTCAACAATCAATAGAGTCTTTCTTCTTTGTTATTTTAAAACTGTCTGTTTTTCTAAAGGAGGGGAGGTTGAACTGGAATAGGAAGGGCTATCAAGTGTTGAACTAATGTAATTATTGTAAAATTGTGATAGAAGGATAGTTAATAATACAGCGAAAAATGACATGATTTTCCGCATGTGAAAAAATTGAACAGGTAGCTAGGCCTTCAATCGAATCCAGATACATAGTTTCTGGATCATTGTCTTTATTTGTTTGTTAAGCCGCTTTTTGTTATAGTACTCGACCTTGCTCACTTCACAGAATAAGTGATTACAACAAAGCATAAAAACCAATTCACCACGACAAGATCTCATTACTCTCGGACAGCTAAAAAGATCTAGTATGTATAGAAAAATATAAGTTGAAAGAAAATTTAACATTGCACCAGAATCATAGAATATTAACAACAATATATAAAAGTATTTTCATTATCTACATAATGTAGTCGTAAGATTTGATTTTGGGAATAGTACGCGACATTTTAGTTCACCATAATATCTTTAATTAATCGGTTCCTTTTAATTATTTATGATAAATCTAATTTTTTCGGTTGCGTACCATCCAGCGAAGGTGTGGTCGACATTTGAATGAATTTATATGCCATATATACATCAAAAGTGATTTTAGACGAATAAAAAATTTCTATTATATCTTACATACATTTACAGATATGAAACTCCTCATTAAAGACCCTATATCTCTTGCAGCACATTTTTGTCACGCTGGTACTCTGATCGATCTTCCATTAATTGTTTCTTATAATTTAAACGAATAAAATTACTGTGCAATTGATTTGTGCCACATATTGCCGATAAAATTGGCCCCCTGCGGACCACTTTAGCGTTCTACTGCCTTTCTCCCATTTTGAACTGGTTTTTTAAAGAACAACTATATATCCTACTTGTCTTATTTTTCTATTAACCAATATTAACAGCTTCAATAAAAATGAACTTATTGTTTAAACATGTCAGTTAATTTAAAAACAAAGAAACGTATTTGTTATAGAAATCTCTACAACCAGACATATTTGGAGCAATCTAGCAATGCTTTAACGGCAGATATCTTTCAATTCCTCTTAAAGAATTCTATAGTGTATGAGACAATTATATACAATAATCAAGATATAATTGTTCAGCACCATAGCGTTTTAATCTCGAAGTAATTTCAACAATCCTATAATAGTCTTTGGAAGTCGTAGAAATTATTTCTGCAGACGTTTGATAGCTCGGCGTAGTTAAAGAGAAAATTGTACAATGATACTCAATCTAATTATAAAAATTATTATAATGTCTATCAGAGGCAAGTAGGGTTTTCATTTCAAGAAGAAATAATATAAAACAACGGTGAAAACAAAACTGTATTCATTTGTATAACTCAATAGTTGCAGTATGCTTAATCCAATAAAATTTTAAATAAAAAAATTAAATTTAAATAAATATAAAATCAGTGACGTAGTTGTATGCTCCAACTGTAGATAAATTAGAAGCTGAAATGGAACATTTTTATAAACAACTCAAACAACTTCTACAATACACAAGAAAGGAAGAAATTACTATAATAATGGTTGATTTAAATGCAAAAGATAGAAAAAGGTCGAGTCGACAATATAATAGGTGATTATGGTTTAGGAATAAGGAATGCTGTAGGAGACAGATTGGCTCAATTTTGTCAAGAAGAAAACCTGGAATTATTAACACATGGTTTTGATTACCACCTCGTAGACTGTGTACCTGGAGGTACAGGTGGTAAACAGGTAGGTAAACTAAGGTGGTTACTCAAGATAAATGAAATTCATTCTGAGGCTTCAACTTGTATCAATCAAGAAATGAAGAAATTAACATCAGAAATGAAAAACAATGAGAATGGGAACATTATCTTGAACAAAATCAAAGACTCTGTTATTAAACACAGAAAGAAACTCGAAACAGAAAGCCGAAACCTTGGATGACTCAAGAAATACTGGAAATCATGGAACAAAGAAGAAAATATAGAAACAAAAACCCAAATAATTACAAAGAAAAATAAAAATAAAGGCTAAGGAAAAGTGGATGATGGAAACATGCATCGAAGTGGAAGAATTGCAGAAAAAGCATGATCAATATAATTTACATAAAAAAGTGAAAGAATTATCTGGAAAATCACGAACAAATACACCTAACCGACGAATTGACAAAAACAATAAACCTATTATTAGCCCAATTGAAATAAAACAAGTATGGACTAAATATATTGAAGATCTTTTCATGGACACAAGAACTGAACCAACACAAATTGATGACGAGGAAGCTCCAATAATATTAAAATCTGAAGTCCAACATGCTATAAACAACTCAACATCTGGCAGAGTCCCTGGGCCAGATGAAGTTCATATCGAGACGATTAAACTTATAGACAAAGACAATTTAAGTGCAATAACTATATTCTTTAACAACATATACAAATCTGGTGAGATACCTACAGAACGGCTGCTATCGACCTTTGTTCCGCTACCAAAAACCAAGAACCCAAACAGTGTAATGACTATAGATTAATCAGCTTAATGTCACACTTATTAAAAATATTTTTAAACATTATACATGCAAGAATATTCAGAAAGTGTGAAGCGGATATGAGTAATAGACAGTTTGGCTTTCGTAGCGGCTTCGGAACAGTGGAAGCTCTGTATAGTTTCACAACTCTTGTCCAAACATGTCTAGACCAACAAAAATATCTAGTGGAGACGGCATTAGAAGAAGAAGACGTAGTTGTAGAAGGGAATTCGGAGAATATCGTTTACAATCTACCAATTCTCCAACAATTTATGTAACCTCCAAGATCCTTTTAAGTGAATAGGACGCAGATGCATGATAGACGGGGTGGGAAAGGTCTCAAGCCTGATACGGCGGGTCGCAATGGCTAATAGAACTATATAGGAGAAAAGGACATGTGTGAATAAAATATAACCAGGTAAACACCCGCAAATCAATTGAGAAGATGGTACAGGTGTGGAAGCTATGTTAATACGAAAGCTAAACTCTTTACAAGATAATGTTAAGGTAAACAGTAATTTCGTTCAATTTCATGATACTTGAGGTAAACAGTTTGTAAACGTAAATGTACCTGACAAGGTGAGGTGACACGGCACACATATCGATCACTGAAACTGTTTACCTCAAGCTTAAGAAATTTAACGAAGTATAATCGTAATTTTACTTATTTATTTAATTTTACTTTCTTATTTAATCGAGTACGGCAGGGTTGTGTTTTGTCACCCACTCTTTTTAATCTGTACTCTGAAGAGATGTTTAGGGAGGCTTTGGATGACAGACAAGAGGGAGTAAGACTAGGTGGAGAAGTAATCAACAATATTAGATACGCTGACGATACAGCCATTCTTGCAGAAAGTTTACAAGATCTCCAAACCTTACTAAATCTAGTCAGTGAAGCAAGTTATCGGAGAGGCCTAAAAATCAACATTTCAAAGACAAAGTGGATGGCAGTTGGAAAGGTCCATATAGATCAAGGTCTGCTTTCTCTTAATGGAGAAGAGATAGAAAGGGTAAATCATATCAAATACCTTAGCAGCTGGTTAAATGTAAATTGTGACTCTGATGAAGAGATAATATCCAGGATCGAAATATCACGTAAGGCTTTTATGACCTGGAAACCAGTTTTATGCAACAGAAACCTGTCAATGAACATTCGTAAGAAGGTCCTGAAATGTTATGTGTGGTCGATCCTATTGTATGGTTGTGAGACATGGACGTTAAAAACCACAATGCTAAACAAGTTAGAAGCATTCGAAATGTGGTGCTATAGACGAATCCTAAAGATATCGTGGGTTTCGCACACTTCCAATAAAGATGTTTTTCAAATGATCAACTCAGAACGTCTGCTCATAAACACCATAAAAAGGAGAAAAACAGAATACTTCGGCCATATAATTAGAGGACCCAAATACCATTTACTTCGCTTTATAATACAAGGAAAACTGGAAGGAAAGAGATGGATTGGTCGAAAGAAACTTTCATGGCTGCGTAATATTAGACAATGGTGTGGTTTCACAGTAGAAGAATTATTTCGCGCAGCAGCCGACAGAGAAAGGTTTCAGGAAATTGTAAACATGATGACGGCCAACGTCTGAATACGGACACGGCACCCAAAGAAGAAGAATCGCAATTTTGTTTATTAAACATAAATAAAAACACAAACACAAAATGCACATCCACACGTACAACTTGCTTAATCAACAAATCACCAGACACCCGCACCACAACTGGATATTTTACGGTGAGATTTGTTCTGCAACTACTGAGGAACTACTGAGTGGAAAAAATGTTGCATAAGCGATGCCTCAGAGACCTACAGAACCTTAGCAGAATATGGGTGCCGATTTAACCGTAGTTAAGGGAGGTTTGGTATACCTGGAGCAAAGGTATACCTTGTATAATAGTAAAAAAAGAACAATAAGCCACTGGGCTTGTATGAATCATAATATAGTATAGTATTAGAATTACGTTCAATCTGCAACTGTTTGTAAATTCCCATTGGATACGAATGTTACGATTGAACTCATACTACACACATTAATGTTTAAATTAACAAAAACATAAAACTTTATTGTAAAAATACAAAGTATCTCATGTTTTTCCGGCTGTTAAGAACAAAAGGAGCCTTGTTTCTTTTAGTAGACAAATAAGAAAAATTCTCATGATTGCCTGCCAACTTTCTCACCAACGAATTGCTCCATATTTGGGCAAACTTGATAATTATCTTGGTAGGTAGTAAGTATTTACATATAATTATATTTACCTATTATTTCAATTGCGGGTTTTGTTGTAGACACATTTCAGATATGTATCACAGTTAAACTGCATATTAATAATGTATTATCCTTCACCGATAAAATCTGTAATTATTCATCTAGATATCAAGAACGGAGTGATGAATTAGTTATCAATAGCCATAATGGGAAACTATCAAAGAATAATAAAGTGCATTCTTATTTTTTGCTTTAAAACTACAAAGGTGGCGGTGCTACGCTTGAGGTTTTACTGTGAGATAAGTATATTTAATATAAACGCAAGCATTATGATATAAATCATATAAAGTAACAATACATGAATAGCTAGAGCCAGTAAGTAATAATGCAAACACAACGAAGTAAAAATTGTTGGAATATCCCAAAATATTATATTGAATGGTTGGTATTAGTCATCTGTAACGGTTGGTAACCATGTATACTGTTTCATGAATAAAGTTAATCTGTGTTGAGAATTTGAAATGTGTTTACGCTTACTTATTTCAATCTAAGAAAAATCAATAAAACATTTTTAAGTTTACAAGATTTAAAAATGTTGTTTAACCTTTGTCAAATTCAAAACCAGTGTTGAAAAAGTAATTTGAAATCACCTTTTATTGCCGAATGATACTTTTAAAAATGGTATATTCCGGCGGGCGAACTTTCGACACCAAATTGTCTTTATACCTGGGGTAATCGAAGGGTCAAATTTTATTATAGGAAATTTCGACACCGCGGCGTAAAGCAGGTAGGTAGGTAATTAGCGGCGATGGACATTTGCACCCAAGCAGGACAAGCGGGTTTTCCCAATATTTATTGTCACGGCGGGGAGCGTGGCACTTGTGTACTTATGACTAAATTATTTCAGTTGTAATTTATTTCTTGTTTGACGTTGACTTGTGCACGTATACGGATATTTAAAAAATGAGTTTGATAAAAAGTTCCCGTGGTCGAGATTTATTAGTGGTGGAGCATCATTCGTTCTCGAAACAGAAAGTGTTGAAAAGCGGCGAGATATTTTCTCGCTGCATCCAAAGAAACACTAAGTGTTCCGCAAAAGTGTTTACAATAGGCTGTGAGGACCTCACCATCACAAGAAGTGATTTGGTATATAATCATGAAGCCGATCCAAAAAAGCTTGAAGTAAAGATGGTAACCAATGCATGTAAATGAAAAGCCCACGAGGACATATCGGAAAAGCCTGTCAAAATTACAAGAATTGCTGTTGCTGAGTGTGATGCCAATTTGTTGACGGTTCCTGACATAGCTAGCATAAGAAAGAACATTTACAACTATCGTCATAAACTGTTACCAGGTCCGTTACCAAGAAGCATATCAGAAGTCCATAACGCGCTTAGTAATTATTCTCCTAAAACCTGTCGCAATGAAAGTTTTTTGTTTTTAAATCATCCTAATTAATGTAATTGTATTTTCATGCGAGACAAATATTCGTTTGTTGTGTAAATTAAAAACTTTGTATATGGATGGTACATTTTCATACAGTACCAAATATTTTCTACAATTATTTACTATACATGGCTTGGAAAATAGACATTATGTTCCTTCAGCATACTGTTTGTTAAAGGACAAATTGTCAATGACATACAAAAATTTATTTTCTTTATTAAGGTCTAAGATTTTTGAAACATTTCAATTATCATTAGAGCCAACTGAAATATTTGTGGACTTTAAAAAAGCAATTCACTGTGCTTTATTGTATATGTGGCCCAATGCAAAAATTAGTGAATGCCGTTTTCACTTACACCAAAACTGGTTTAAAAAAATTCAATCTTTGGGTTTGGTACAAGAATATAAGGATACAAATTCAGAAATTGGAAAATGGTTAAGGCATACGTTTGGTTTAACTTACTTAAATCCAGCCGAAGTTGAAGAATGCTTTTTTAATGTCATATAAACCTATAAACACAACACTTGATATATATGCAGATTATATACTGGAAAATTACGTTTTCGATAGCGCTCTATTTCCACCACACATATTGTCTAATCAGAATCCGTCTATTGCGAGGACCACAAATGCCTGTGAATCCTTTCATTCGAGATTTAATTCTTCTTTTTATTCAACACATCCTTCTATTTTTATTTTTATTGAAAAGTTAAAAGAATTTCAAGTAGACACTTATGTCAAAATAAATAGTTTACATATACCAGCAAAAATCAAAGATACTACTGTTAAAGCTAAATTGGCATTTTTTGAGAAAATGATGGATAAACTACGATCCCAACAAATACGTAGGTTAGATTTTATAAAAGCTGTATCTTATCATTCCTATAATAGCAAATAAATCATTGTATACAAGTATATTAACGGTAAAATGTACAAAAATTAGGTACTAGTTGTATTATATTTAGATATTATTACAATTATAAAGAAATGAAATGCAGAAATATTAAAATAAATAAATTAATTAATTATGGTATTTTATTTATGTCGCAGCTATATTTATTTGGTGTCGAATATACCTGTAAGATAAAAACGGGAATTAGGGCTGGTGTCGAAAATTGCCATTAAATTTTAGTCGCTACCTGCTTAGTGTCGAAATTTCCTACGCCCGTATATTCTGATGAGATCAAATTCTATAAAACAATTATAGTGACAATCCTGAGGTCTGGATAACCATAAAAAGACACAATCGAAAAATGGACAAAAGAGATTACTATTAGAAGCAATCAAATATAAATATATTCAGGAGAGAGAAGAGTTGATGGTGATCCGATGTCTAAGTTTTGTGAATGAATATATGAGTTATCCTTTAAGCTTTTGCCTCTTCAGAAAATAAATCTTATTTTGCTCCTAACCTATTATTTCTGAGAGTGGTTGGTCAGCGGTGGAGTTTCTTTATTCTTATGGGGTGGTTTTTTTCAGTCATATAAATTTTGGTTATTAATTATCTGCTCATAATTTTCTTCTTATTGAGGTTGACCCTAACGCCTTACTTGGCATAGTATAGGATTAGCATTTGGCTGGCATATCTCGTAGTGGTGATCGTCTTTCATCCACGAATAACTTCCATTCTGCTATTATCAGATATTGAGATAAACTTTCATATTTTGTTAATACATATAAACATTTGAACAGTTTTATTAAATGCTTTCAAACCTTTCGATATGTCACTCCTCAATAATGCATAAGTATGTACATTTAATACCTTCTTCAACTTTCGTTGACAATTATGGTCAATAAAATTTTAATATTTATTACTCACATTCAAGGTTATAAACAGTTCGAGAAATTTTACGAATTTTTACGGAAATAAGTGAAAGTCCGGCAATAGGGCAGCTCTTCTTGAATGCAAGTCAAAGTCTCGAGTTAAAATACAGACAGGCATACGCAATGAGGTGCACCGTTTTCCCACGGTGACCGATTCATGGTTTCTGTGATGTCATATCGCGAAGCATACGCGGACACTTGGGCACCTGCTTCTTTGGATCGCCGATGGTCGATGGGTCGTTTTTCAGAGCGGTACGGTGGTTTTGGCGATAGCGATTATGGACCAATAATTGGTTTAATTATTTTCATAAAAGAACTTTTTGCCTGTTTTTCGTTTAATCGCAACGGTACAATTTTAAGACTTGAAGAATACAAGGCAATATTCTGAAGGCAGATGGATTTTTTTCATTGAAAGAACTATGGAAAATAATTATAAAAAATAGTTTTAGTAAACAACACGTAATTTATATGAGAACACAAAAAAGGGATATTTTAACCTTTGAAATGAAGCACAGCGTATTAACTTTGTTTAAACATTAAAATGCGATACCTTGAGCTTTTAACGAGAATAGAATTGAAAAAAGCCTAAAAAACGTTACATTTATATTAAGTCTGTAAAAGAAATTGAGCAAGAGCTTTTAAAAAACAGCAATAAACTGTGGAAGAAGAAGGAATAAAAACGGTAAATCAATCAATCAATAAATCAATCAATGGACAACAAATTTTTCATATAAAATATTGGCAAACTAAAAAGAGGAATTGGTAAAATTCACTTTGAAGAAAGAATATAAAACAACATATTATCATCTAGGATAGTTTAAGCTTAAGGAACGATACTATATATGAAACTAAAGTATGCATCACATACCAAGATATACTTACACAACCATCACATGTCAATATATACTTGAATTAGTAGCCGAAACTACTTGCTTCAAGGAAAATGATATTTACAGAATAAAAATGTGTTAATATCTGTCTTAAAGTCTATCTGTTTGGAAATGCCAGCTGATTACAACTGCAAATCTTTAAATAGAGGTGAAGGGTAGCCCTCAGGGTCATAAACCACTGCCGTACGGATGTAATTGAAATCATTTAGAAGTTTTTTTTGAAAAATTACAAGTTTGGCATTAATTTTTTGGCATATTTGGCATTAATTGCATATACTTTAAAAAAGGCGCCCAAGTTATTTAAAAACTCTTAACATTAATAATAATAAGAAAATGGAAAGCACGAATTTTGTAAAAGTTGTATCTGAGGCAAATAGTTACCTACATTTTCTTTTCGCTCTATAATTTTTTCACGAAGCAACTTCTCTCTTTTAATAATAGTCTTAGGATTTGTGGATTTATATGGCATATCTATACTATTACAATAATAGAATACTTTGGCTCACTAGGGGATAATCCTTTATTAATGACTTTGACGAATTTGTCAAATCTGGGGGGTACATGCCTACCTGCCGATCGAGCAAGGAACAGTTGTGACTAAATTTGTGAATCTGATACCGTCCGTGTTACCAGTTAGCAGTTCAGTTCATGCGTTAACAGGGCATCATCGTTTAAAGTTGTTGCTCCTACTCCTAAACTTAAAAATTGTACTTATTCTCTGATAGAAAAAAAACTATTGTATTAAATCTTCAATGTGATGGACTCCCTTGTCCATCAAAAACCTGTAGCAATGGTTAATAATGTAGTGACTATGTGTAGTGACATGCATGTATATAAAGACTTAATGAAAAGTAAGTTACTGAAGTGAATCTAAGCTTAGAATTTCAAAAACAGTAATTAGACCAGTAGTCACATATGGATGTAGACCCTCTCAACCACTGATGAAAATCAACTGAGAATATTTGAGCGCAAAATACTAAGGAAGATATTTGAACTAACCCAATGCAGCAATGGTTCGTGGAGAATTAAAATAAACCACGAGCTGGATAAACTAATGCAGAGCGCAGATATTGTTAGATTTGTAAAGTCACAAAGACTAAACTTGCTTCGTCAACTAGAAAGAATGCCAGCTGTAAAAGTAGTCCAGAGATGGAAGCCCCAAGGAAACAGAACAAGAGGAAGGCCACGTAAAAGATAGATAGACGACGTAGAGGAGGATTTAAAAACCATGAATATCAGGCAGTGGCGAAGGAAAGTATCCGACAGGCCAGAATGGAAGAACATTGTTAAGCAGGCCAAGACTCACAAAGAATTATTGTAGCGCCATTAGAAGAAGAAGAAGATGTGTAGTAACATAACCATTTAGAATTTACTCAAAAATTATTATACATCTTATTTTATAAATAACGAATTTCATTGAATAGAACAAATGGTCTAAAACATCATTAAAAAAGATCCCTAAATACTTACGACTTTAGAATAATTCAAGAATATTCCACATAAAAGACTTTTCAGAAAAAACTTAAAAGGTGAAAAGTTTTATTTGTGTAAAAGTTCAACATTTCTAAATTTTAAGAAAAATGAACTGTACATATACAGATTGGTAATAATAATAACACTAATAACCGGATGGTAAAAGTATTTAAAGAAACCTCCCTCGTCCTATTAAAAAAAGCAAATTGTATATGAAAATAGAATGCAACAGAACCTGGTTACTGGTATTAAGAAGGTTCTAACATTCAAAGAAAATTCCAACATTGATAAGGCGGCAACTTATTCAGAACACTTCTTCGTCTTCTTCCTTCTTGTATAGATGTTTTCAATGGTTTGTATAATATTGATTGGTATGTTTCTTTTATGCAGTAGGTGTAAGACGTCTTCGACTTGGATGCGATCGAAAGCCTTTGTCAGGTCTATAAAACATAGATATGCTGGTTTATTGTACTCGATGACCTTTTCTGTGATTTGTCTTAGTACAAATACGGCATCTGCGCAGGATCTTCCGGATTTGAATCCTTGTTGTTCATCTTATAAAGTTGATTTATTGATTTTGTTGGTTAGGACTTTTGTGGTAAGTTTAAGTGCGGCATTCAGTAGATTTATACCTCTATAATTGTTAGAGCCTTTATAATAATTGTTGGATTCAAAACACATCATTTATAATTCAATGATAATGATATATCATGTTCGTTTCATTCTTTATAAAAAGCATACTTTTCTATTCTAATATGTCGCTCATATTTCCACATCGTATAAAAAATTTTACTTTTGAAATTTTTGACAAAAAAAGATTTTGTCGTTTGTAGAAAAAAAAACAACCGTATTGTACCTACTACGATTATTTTAATAATTCGTGCACCCGCATCAACAAAGAAAAACTCCCCTCCACATACATATAATATAATGTATTAATCGTGAACAGCAGCAATTAAAAAAATTCGGACAAACGTTGGCTGCTGACCTTAGACCACTTCAACTTCAAGGTCAAAAAGAGATTCTCTTCTTCTTGACCCCAGACGCGCAGGACTGGTCTCATGTGAGTTATGTACACACATAAAGAAAATAATTGGTCAGCTATGGTTATAATTATAAAACTATAATGGAGTGTGTGACTGGTGAGACGAAGTCGAATTACTTTTTTATGGGACGAGAAAATGAAGCTGTTCAGGGGACACCCAAAACTAAATTACATATACTGGGTGTTGAGAATATGGGTTCGAATATAATTAACACAGAAATTAATGTGTAGAGTGCGGTAAATTCAATACCGGGGGTATTAATTTGATTTACATATACTTACATTTGACTATAAAAATTAAGAACTTGGCTGGTCAAAAGAGATTTAGTAAATATGTAGATAACACAACAAAAATGATGTGTAGCGGTAAAGTGATCACAGATGCATAACAATATTTTGATACTTTGCATTATGATTTTTCAATCTAAAGTTTATTTTCCGTAGAATTTTTCAAAATTTTTTCCTATTTCAGAACGTCTTCTTTCACTGCACCTAAATTTTTATACAAATTTGGAAATTCTTTATTAAAATATTTTAGACGACTTTCCAATTTCGATCAACATATTACATTTCCTCCATATAATCGACACGTTTTGCAATATTTTAGCTTTGAAGTGCTGTAAATGTGTTAAGAACATTTTTTTTCATTAATACAAGAAATATTTAGTTGAAAGTTTAACATTTTAACACTGCAAAAACATATTATTGTATACATTTGGCATCCTTATTCATCAAGCAATTTCGTATGCAACAGATATTTACTATCAAACTGGATTTATGATATTTTTAGTTATTCTGTTAACCTTTTTAAATAATGCATTTATAAAAAAGTAAAAAAAAAATAAAGAAATATGCAATATGAGTTTGATTTTAGTAACAAATAAATCGGCAATTCGGAGAAGATGCCAAGAAAAAAAGAATGACAGATAGGAATCAAGTTTGCTTTTTCCTTTATTATTTAATCTTGAATCAAAAAGTTCTTCACTTCTTGAGTATGCTTTCAATGAATCTGTGATAAATCAAGTTCCATCATATGAATGGCAACCAAGCCAAAAAAGGGTACCTGATGCTATTAATATTAATGATTCTTAATTCAATGAATAACTACTCAATCGTTTTGTAAAGAAAGAATTTTGGACTCATCTGGTTTGGTACAGCTTTAAAATTGACTGATAAACTTAGTAAGCGCGACTGTTGGGATTTGTTTTTACTTTATAATTTAATGTTTTCGATTATTCAAATTATTAATCATGGTTTATTGAAAACAAATTTAAAATAATTCAATTCTTCTGAAAACGATATATAGCGAGTAACTGTAATTTTTTTTTGCATTTTTAAATCTTATTTAAAGTAACAAAACTCAGAAATTTGCAATAACTCAATAATATTTTATATATTTTATAATTTTCTTCTTTAAGTTCCATCTTCTATCGAAGGTTGGAAATCATCATGGCTATTCGGACTCTGTTGACTGCCTCTCTAAAAAGTTTTGCACTACTGCATTCAAACCATTTCCTGAAGTTCTTAAGCCAGGATATTCTTCGTCTTCCCACATTTCGCTTTCCTCGGATTTTGCCTTGCATAATAAGTTGTAATAATGAGTATTTTTGCCCTCCCATCACATGTTCTAAGTACTCAAGTTCTCGTCTTTTGATATTTAATATTATTTCCGCCTAATTTCCTATCCTTCTAGTTACTTCCACGTTTGACATTCTTTGAATCCATGATATTCGTAGAATTCTTCTGTAACACCAACATTCAAAGGCGGCCAACTTATTCAGATGGACTTGTTTTAGTGTCCACGCTTCCAAGCCATCAAGAAGAGTAGAGAACACGTAACATCGAAGCATTCTCAGGCGTAGTTCTAACCTTATATCCCGAAAACAAAGAAACTTTTTAAGTTAAATGAATGATGCAGGTGCTATTTCAATAGGTGTCTTAATTTCTTTGGTTTGGTCTACATCTGATGTTATCCTTATTTTATAATATGTCATATTAATTACCCCAAAGTCATCATTTAACAGATCTGCTGGTTTTATTGATTTAAGTTTGGTAATTTTCTTCAATTCCTAGGTGTAAACAGTTGCATTTTAGATAAAAGAGGAAAGTTTTAGGAATATTGTTCAGTATGTCGATTCAACACAAAGGATATGGCTATTATATTCTTTGCACATCAACATAGCATAGCCTACTATTGTCAGAATTACATATTAAATTATGTAGTTGTTAATGTTGAATGGTCACAATTAAAGCCTTATTAAAACTTCATTGAAACACTAGCACCAGAATATTCGGGCTTAAACTAGGAAACAAAATATGCTGACAGTTATAGTGCAATTTATATTCTCAACACTATCCTTAATGACAAAATCATCTAGAGAAAAATAAACCTAGTATCTCTCACTACGAACAACAAATTAATATCCAGCACGATCATACTTGAATCAAAAAACAGTGTACAACATGGATCATTGAATAGCAGTATTTACATAAAAAATGAGGACAGCACCATAAGAAAAGTTTTTGAAAGCATTTGAACAATGGAATTATTGGTATTAAGCATGTATGTTAAGTCCTTCTTAAAATAAAACATAACTTCTTCTAATATTTTACAGCACTGTAGATTTCAACGGAATCAGATTGGGCTCGAAAGCTTTCCACACTGGGACCTGAACATCTTTTGTGTACACCCTACAACTGATTTTGGTTCAATAGTTCTAATTTCAAGAGATAGTTGTTATCTGTCTAGATTCTAAAATAAGCTGTTTCATGCACTCTGTAAGCTGATATATTCGGTTGTTTCATCTGCATTTGTGTAGAATCATAAAGAGCAAGTTCTAGTTAAAATACTTATTCGGAACTCAGTCTTCTAAAGCTCCAAGAGTATTTTTACATAGCGAGCATAATTTTGTAATAATTATTTAGTCTGCCTTTGGACTGGAGTGTTTTCTTAGTAGGCCACATTAAGTTACTTTTCCCACAAATTCACTACTTTGAGAGTTTGTGGGTTCGCATCCGCAGCAAAGTTACTTTCTTGTTCTCGACCAGTTACTTTGTGACTGTTTGCATTCCCAAGGTATTATCGACTTATAATTTGTAGAGGTCACAGTCTTAGCTGTCTAAGGTAAGCTTAATTGTCTAAGGTAATAGATATTTTGGCTGAATGGCGTTTTTTGACTGAATGAGGCGTTTTTTTTCAGGCACTCTTAAGCAGGAAAATCGATATATGATCGATATATCGATTATGATAATATTTAATTTGAGTTTTACAACACTAGATGCATCTAAATAATTTATACCTGTATTGTTCAGTATTACGTCCAATGTCTAACTAAAGTCCGTCCCTGATACTACCTGTAATGATACACTCTCGGTCTGAAAATACGATCTTTAGCTTCTCTGTTATTTTCGTTGTTTTTTCATTCGTTTTCTTTTTATCATCCCAGCCTTCTCGTGGTTTTTAGATACTTCACCGCAAAAGTTTAATCACACAGAAATATATGAAGAGAGTTTATTCCATAATGGCACTAAATGGAGTTATTGAAATTAATTGACATTTGTCACGAAAACGTCGACAGTAGCTAATGTGGTATGGAAAGATTATAAGCGTGTTTTGTGGTTAGAAAAAAACACTTTTAGTTACATTTAATGGGAATCTATTAAGAAGGGGTATATTTACCGAGACCATTTGGGATTCTAAGAATCATATTAGATAGAAGAGTCATCTCACAATGTGAACATTGTGTATTTTTGACATTTAAAGACAAATTTAATTTCAACTATTAAATAAAATTTGTAACCTGTTTTTGAATTTAATTTTAATTTAATTGATTTTATTTCTACTTTTACAATAAACTACCAAATATGTTTATTATTTATAATATAAAAAAAATAACTTCTTTTCCTTTTTTTTAGTTTTCAAAATTCCTGTGCTGCTTATTTACTGATTACATATAATAGATAAGCAAGCTTTAGACTTTAAAAGAAGCAGACAAGAGTAAACACAAAAATACATTGACACCAGGTTAGAAGAAGAATGAAGAGAATATAATAGACAAAAAAGATTGGAAATAAAAACATTAGGACAGACCAGGAGAAAAGTTTGAAGAAGAACAGCTATTTAACATATAATAAAAGACTTTCGACAACAATCAAACACATCCTCTGTTCTTCTTCTTTATTTTTATAAGGAATTCTGCTTGTTCATTGGCGTATTGATACCTCTATGGAAGGTTTTTACTCTATGTTTTGCGCGGTCGTCCCATACTTCTTCTGCCGATTGGTGACTTATCTGTTGCTATTATGAAGATACAAGTCTTCCCCTTTCTGCTTATGTGTTTATCCTATTCTTTTTTCTTTTTGGTGTCTATTTGTTTATACACTGTAGGTTACATTTTCTTTAATGTCGTCACTCCTCCTTTGATCTCTCAACGTACTTCCTGTGATTTTTCTGTGCTTTTATCTCTGCCATTTCCAGTAGTTTTTCTGTTGTGGCTGTGTCGGGTCTTGTTACTAATGCATATGTCATTATTGGTCTTACACTAACTATAAATTCGTAACTTTATCTTAATGTTAATATGTCGGTTTTGCCATTTGGTGTTATTAATCTTAATAACACCAAAGGCATCTAATTGATCTCTCACTTCTTTGTCCATGTTTCCATAGTTGGGCAGTTTATCATCAGACACATAACGAAAGGAAATCTCAAAGAAATCATTCAGAGGCAGAACAAATTAAATCCATACGATCACTGAACATATAGCTAAAGCCTGGTAAAAATAAATTTATTATCAAAATAATAAATGACGTAAATGGAACAAATTTAGAAGAAAAAAAAAACAAAAAACTACAGCAACTAAGCAGAAAATTAGTGATTATTAAAGATAACAACAGGCAGGGTAGGTAGAGATAATGATATGACTGACGAAACAATAGTATCTGGAACATCATATGTTGAAATACTCAAAGCAGCAAAGCATAAAAATGGGGTTAATAGCTTGGAATTCCCCTTGGGACGCTCCCAAGCTAAAATGAGTTTCATGTGTCAAATAAATATAAAAAAAACTTAGGCCCAGTCGACAAAAACTTTAGTAATACTGCTTTAAAGCCGAGAATGGGTCCAAATTTATCCAAAAACTACTGACCTATCTCTTTTCTATACCATTTTTTTCAGGTATTCAAATACTTAGCATAGATTGCTTAGAAAATATAGTGGACCTGATTCTCACACCAGAGCAATCTGGGTTCATACCAGGTCTATCTGCACCATTCATATTTGCAACCTCGGAGAACAGTTAGAAGAGGGATATGAAAATAAACAAATCCCAAGACTTGCACTGGTTGATCTAAGCTCTGTCTACAATACAGTGATTTACAAAAGGCTGTTCATAAAACTCTATGATACATTTAAAGATGACCACCTAGCAAAAATTATTAAATCGTTCCTACAAAACCAGCAATTCTATGAAAATAAGCGCTGATAGAAAAGACACGTTTGAGGAAGTGAAAAGGACCTCTAAAATATGCTAAATTACTACCAAACTTACACCAAAGTACTACCTCTCGTTTTCTACACTAATTAAATTTCTTAATTATTATAAACACACTAGATGCGATTTTAAAAATCTTACCTCTGGGATAAACAGTATGAATAACTTTAAACTAATTAATGGATCGTGTTGAAATTTTGAGGGTCTGTTAAGCACTAAAAGATCACCTTTAAAAGCTATTACTTTATAAGTTCACCTAACCTAGTCATTTTTTACGAAAAGAATCTCTTACAAAAAGAAAAATAAAACCGCTTTAAAAGAATTAACGGTTTTGTCTTACTTTGATGTTTTTAGGGCAACAAATTAATTTAAAAAAATTTATGACACGCCATTTGGTTTTTCTATCTCTAGAAAATATAGCTGGAAAGACAAAATGTCAAAGAGTAAGAAATGGGACAATCTGACGAATGGCAAATTAAGAGCTAATAATAAAATATTAAAGCCACAGAAGAAACCGGCGTAAAGTTACTTTATCTACTCTGTAACCAAATATGGCATTCCAAACAATGGCCTGAAGACTGGACAAAATCTTCAATAACGACCATACATAAAAAAGGCGGCTTCCATAAATGCGACAATTATAGAACTATCTCTCTTATATCCCATGCCAGCAAGATAATGCTACATATAATCAATGAGAGACTGAAAACATTCCTTCAAAGAGAAATTCCACAAGAGCAAACTGGATTTACCAAAGGTAGAGGCACTCGAGAACACCTGCTGAATATAAGACAGATAATCGAGAAATCTAGGGAATTCAACATCCCACTATACATCTGTTTTATAGATTACCGTAAAGCGTTCGACAGGGTCAAGTGGAGACACTTATGGCGAATACTAAAAGAAGTAGGCGTACCACAACATCTAATTACGCTTATAACCGAACTATATGAACACACTACTGGATCAGTTAAAGTACTTGACACACTTTCGAACGAATTTCATCCAGAACGGGGTGTCAGACAAGGATGTATACTATCTCCACAATTATTCAACATATATGGGGAGTATATTATGCGAAGAGCACTTGAAGGATGGGACAGGGGCATCTCAATAAATGGTCATAAACTAAACAACCTACGTTTCGCAGATGACACAGCCCTTCTTGCAAATAGTCAAGCAGAGCTGATAGAACTTATACGACTGATCGAAAACGAAAGTCAAATATTTGGTCTGCAATTAAACATATCAAAGACAAAGATCATGATAGTGGATAGACTACACAACAATCATCCATACATAACCACAATTGACCGGTTCGAGGTTGTGAGCTCATACTTATATCTGGGATCATTAATCACAAACACAGGGGCATTACAAGAAGAGATTAAACGTAGATCTGATCTAGCAAAAGTTGCCACAGCAAAAATGACCACAATATGGAAGGACTGTCAAATTTCAAGAGTGATAAAGATGAGGTTGATCAACTGCTTAATATTCCCAATACTGACCTACGGATGTGAATCTTGGACTCTGAGACAATCGGAGAGAAGAAAGATAGACGCCACTGAAATGTTCTGTTGGAGACGAATGTTACGAATTCCTTGGACCGACCGCAGAACAAATAATTCAATTTTAAGAGAGCTAAAAGTTAGCCAACGACTCTCTAGTAAAGTCCCTCTCCAACAATTAAAATATTTTGGGCATGTTATGAGAGCAAACACAGAAAACATGGAAAGACTCATAATACAAGGAAAGGTAGAAGGCCGAAGATCACGAGGAAGATCCCCAACAAGATGAATAGATCAAATTACAGAAATATGCCAAAGACCTATGCACGAATTAAAAGAAATGACCAGAGACAGAGATCTCTGGAGACGGACAATACACGACATCACGTCGACCACTACACTCCCCCTGGGGGGTCAGGATTGAAGAGAGAGAATAAAAATATCCCTATGAGTACAACACAAGTAGGACAGAAAGCTGACGATGAGAATGCAAAGCAGTAAAATAACCAGAAAATACACGAAACAACGAATAAAAACGAAAGAAAAAAGAAACTCTGTAGCAAGAGTTTCTCAAGCATTTTGGAGATTATCAGAAATGAATACAAATTACAATTGAAAATAAAATTCATATTCTTGTACAAAAAATGTTACTTTCATTAACACCATAAAGTCCATTTCGAGTCTGATTTCTTCATTGTCGAAAAAACTTGTTTAATTCCAACAAACTTTTTTATTTCATCAGGTTTACCATATTTATATATAACAGGTTACATCACAACATACTTGCTACTCCCCGTGGCCGTAATTATCGACTAAATAACGAGTGCAAAGTCCTTTTTAATAACAACATGCCATCAATACTCATTCAATATTCACCGCACTCATACAGACACCTAGACTAATAAACAAGTGCAGTTGTAACACTAACAAGATTAAAAAGATGACAAAATAACGTGTAGATCTTTATAAAATCAATTCCTGATGCGTAATTCTGCCAAAGATGGAAACCAGTTTATTGAAAAGGAAGCCAGCGCTTTTACAGATTTAATTCCAACTAATTTATTCCGAAACCGGATTGGACTTCCGAATGAAATGTTAGATACAGGGCTAACGATACTCTTAAATCTGTCTCAGATTGCTGATCCTGCGTTTCTAACGCATATAACAGAAATACCACATACTTCTTTGTCTTTTTCTAATGAATTTGAACTGAAAATGTCGCTTTATTCGAGTTTATTCTTGGAAGAGCATTAAAAGCAAAGAGCAAAGGCTGGTGAGAGTAAATGTCCTTGTATAGAGGTATGTTCTCACTAGGTTTATGTAGTAAAAACGTAAAAAAGATAAGTTAATTCAATTTATAATACTTAACAAATTTAATTGCGCTTTCAATGTTATTTAAGTTAATACAAAAGAATAATTTAAGACAATTATATGTATGTGAAGCAAAAAAAAATGTATTAAGAAGGAGGAGAATTTATCTATTCAAATCAATGAATTTTATTCCATAGGAAACTTATTTTTAATAAAATAAGTAATTAAAAAACTTATTCATCATAATTATCATCATGCAACCTCTTTTGTCTACTGCTGGACATAGGTCTCTTAAATTTTTCGCCACTATTCACGGTTCTGTGCCTCGTGTTGCCATTTCTTGGATATTTGTTTAATGTCGTCCATCCAGCGTGTTGTTGGTCGTCCTCTGCTGCGTTTGTCTTCTCTTGGACGCCAGTCAATTAGTTTTCTGGTCTATCTTGAGTCTTTTAGTCTCGCTATGTGACCTACCCAATTTCATTTCAGCTTTGCTATACGTCCGACGACATCAATGATGCCTGTTCTTTTCCTTAGGTCTTGGTTCCTTATTTTGTTTTTTTTTTGTCACGTCGAGAATAGATCTTTCCATGCGCCTTTGTGCCACTCGCATTTTCAGTGCTGTTGTTTTTGTGATAGTGAGAGTTTCTGCTCCTTATGTTATAATAGGAAGAACGCATTGGCCAAATGCCTATCGGGATGTTGTTTTTAAATATGTCTCTTAGTGAACCATACGCCGCCCAAGCAAGTGTTATTCGCGGTTGAAATTTACAGGTCTGATTATCCTTGCTTATTCTTATTTCATGACCGAGATATATGTACTTGTCTGTCAATTCTACCACTTGATTTTGGATGGTCAGGTGTTTGCTGGGAACCAAATTTGTCATAAATTTGGTCTTACTGATGTTCATTTTTAGACCTATTGTTGAAGATACGTTTTCTAATTCTTATGCATTTGTTGTGCTTCACGCAGATATTCGGAAATAAATACTATATCGTCAGCAAAACGCAGATGACTGAGCATTTTCCCGTCTATTTTTATTCCTCTATTTTCCCACTTTAGCATTTTAAAGGCTTTATTTGAGGACTGTTATAAATAATTTAGATAAGAAAGTGTCGCTCTGTCTCACACCTCACTTTATAGGAATTTCTCTGGTGGTATCATGCAGTTTTACATGCATTGTGACGTTTTGGTACAATGTTTGTACTAACTTTGAGCCGGTAGTCTATTCTACTATTGTTCAGGGCAGTTATTATGATGCTGTCTTAATTCCACGGTATCGAAGGCTTTGTGAAAGTCTACGAACATAAGTACCAGTGATCTTTTATATTCTATCGATTTTTCTGTTATGTAAAAGGTTTTTACTGTTTGTAGGTGATCGTTTTTTCAGATTGTTCTCGGGGCTGATAGATATTCGAGTAAACATCTTATACATGTGGTTCAATAAGCTGATTGGTCTATAGTTTTCTAGGTGCACCTTGTCTCCTTTCTTGTGCAGTAAAATTGTTACTGCATTGTTCCATGATTCCGGTATGCAACAGTCTGTTAGACAAAGGTTAAACAAAATTTTTATTTGGTTGACAAGGTCACGTCCGCCCATATTTATAGCTTCTATTATGACTCCATCTTCTTTTGGTGCTTTGTTGTTTTTAATCTTTTTCATTGTGTCTTGATCTTCGCTTACTGTAATCTCTGGCATGAGCTCCGAACCCTGGTTGATGATTTTGCGTGATTCATCGGCTTCCAAGTTCGTTAGGTCTTCTCTTTGTCTTGTGTATAGTTTTCGATAAAAGTCTTCAACTATATGTAGTAGTTCTTCTCTATTTGATATGGGAACTCCTTCTTTATTGTTCAGTTTGTGTATTTCACATTTTCCATTGTTTAGCCATCTTTTCAGGACTTTCGGATTTTTATTCTCTTCTATAATTCGGTGGACCTTTTCATTCTTAAATGTTGTTAAATCTTTCGTAGTGTTTCTTCGTCAATGCTTCTGTCTCCTTTGATTTCTCCTCTTGTCTCCATTAGTTACTTTGTTTCGATGGATATTTTTTCGTCTTGGCCCCTTTCAATACAACATTTTGCTTAAGCCTCTCGAATAGCTTCTACGATATTTTCGTTTGGGGTATTTACAATATTTACGCATTCATTTTGTTGTAATATTTTATTGATATTGTTTTGATATTCATTTAAATCTATTGGGTCGTTCCATATCGGGTTAGTTTTCTTCTTAATCATTTTGGATTTTTCTGTTAATTAAGTCTAATTTGTTTGGCTCTTACCATTCTATGATCGCTGCCTGCGGTAAAGCTCTTAAGGACTGTGACATCGTTAAATATATGTTTTCTGTCAATGATTAAGTAGTCTATCTCGTTTCTGATCTTGCCATCTGGGATTTTCCACGTTAATCTTCTGTGGTCTTTTTAGAGAAGAAACTATTCATCTGGTATAGATTTTGTTGTAATAGAAATTCTAGTAGTGTTTGTCCACGCTCGTTTCTGTCTTTGGATCCAAATTTATCTAGTGCTGTTTTTTGTTAATCCTGCTTTTGCGCATTTATACCTAGATAATAGATCCCGCTTAACCCTACTGCATTTATCTCCATCTATTTTGCATTACATTATAATACCGATCCTACATAAAATCCACAATAAAAATAAAATTCTTGTAGCTGGATGTATACCATATACCATATATCAAAAGTTTTGTTTAACAATCCTTTATAAAAGGTACATAATTAAAAAGACCCTTTCGGGCTACATCACAATACAACGTTTTCGGACTAACAAGTCCATTATCAGTGCATTTACCAGGTGTACATGAATCAAGCCACTAAATATCTGGGTATAAACCCTTAAAATGATATGAACTTTGTTGTTTCCATTTTTTTTTAAAAGTTGGTGTAATTTTAAAGTTTTTTACTTTTCACTCTTAAACAGATTTTTTACTTTTTTACTCTTAAACAGATCCCCTGCATGACAACGTATTGACTCTCAATTTGGGGCTTGCTGATCCCGAGACGATATCTCTGTAAGGGCTCTAGATGGCAACTATTGCCATCTGTTGGAAAAACCAAGAGAAGGAGAAGTATAGAAAGGAGAAGAATCTCACGTCTTCGCAACTTGTGAGAATGGTATCGATGCTCATCTCACGTAAAGAAAAAGAAGATGAATTACTAAGACATAGTTTGAACAAGAGAAATTTTTTTCTCATTTAACTAAACTAACTTAATTGATCAAAATCAAATGTATGTATTGTAGTGATATTCTACTTTTACCCTGATAACTTAAAAATTTCAGAACAAAATTACTTTTCCAGGCTGTCGAAGTATTTTTAAGTAATACACATACTGATTAAAGTAACCTTGGTAGTGGTAGACGGTTTTGCCTTCATGTAAATGTTACAGGACATAATTGTAATTTAGCAATTAGCGTTGTCAATTAGACTGATATATAAATATCCCAATTTTACTAGACATTGTCGAGAATTATGTTTTGAACCCAATTCCGAGCTTTAATTGGCTGAGAACATTTTTGAATAATAAAACGTTTAAATTGCTAATAAACAAATGCAGAAAGATATATTTGGTGATTACTAAAGTATCTAAAAACAAAACTGCTCAATCAATTAAATTAGCATCCTTACCTGCGGATGCCACACACAGACATTTGCAGGAGCTGTTATAAATATCAATGCATTGTTAATAAGATAAAAATCAATAAAAACAGAAAAAATGTTGAAAACAAATAATGGCACCACTGAGAAGCATCTTCAGCATCATTAATACGCTTAAAATAAGATATTCGGAACATATTATAACGAAGAGGTTTTTTACATTTCATAATAACGACAAATATTGACAAAGGTAAAGGGACACGGGCAGAAGGACTTTTACCTTGGTCAAATCAAATTTCCATTAATACAAAATTGACAATCTATAGAGCAATTGCATAGCCAATATTGACATATGGATTAGAGTGCTGGCAGATGACGGAAAAGAAGCAAAGAAAAAAGTAGAAGCAGCAGAAATCGATTCTTTCCGAAGAGTATACCGAATATCTAAACTAGAGAACATACCTAGTAATGAAATTAGGCGACCTATGCTCAAATCGAATACACAGGGGAACTGAAAGAATAGAGAAATTGATATAAATAAGACAATCATTATGATATGGGCAAATGAGGCACATGAAAGAGCATATATAGCTATGAAAAGCTTTTGACCATACTTCACCAGCGAAGCAAACTCGGAAGGCCACCGACTACAATGATTAACGCAGTTACGGCTACAATTAGGGATCGGACAATCAATGAAGATGTTTGGAGAGATAAAAAGACGTGGCCATCGAAATGCTGCTACCACTGTCAGAGGCTAATATATAACAGCATTCATAAACAGCATAAGTCACGAATTTATCCGTTAAAACATCATTAGAAGGGTAATTATTCATATAATAGCAGTGGTATATCATATAATTCAAGTGGTATAATTGCAGTTCCATCGACTTGTTCAGAGCTTCAATCTCAAAAGTGAAAATAGTTGTGATGATAACCAACCTAAAGAAGAAGATTTATATAAAGTTTGGTTATCCAGAATTCTTTTGGCAGCGATGCATACATCGGACTCAATTCTTAGTTTTTTCGTATTAGTTGTTTTTGTAGTTAACCAGTTAGATGTTATTTTTAATTAAACCATTCATTAAATTTAAGTATGTACCAGCTACCAAAACGTCTTGATTAGCTTCTAATAGCAAATCTAATTATTAGCTGTATACGAATCCATCCACGATCGATCGCAATAAACTGCCTTAAAGCCGTGTACCAGCGTAGGCTCGCCTCTATAAATTCACATTTTCCTTAACAAATTATCCAAGCAAACGATAATCTGAAACCTCACACATTGAAAATGTTAGTCATTAATTTCTGCTTCTTGAAAAAAATTTTAAAACGTTGAATCGAGCGAAGAATTTAAGAATTGATATTTTTAATTTGTCAACTAACGGCACTCTCGCATAGCTGTGTAGTAAAAGTTGATATGTCAGGTACGAATAACATATTAATACATACGACGGTAATGTGCATGTACCATCGTTAGCTGTGGCACACATCATACCGATGGTGTAGCTCCAATAATTAAATTATGTAGAAAATAAGCAATTATAATGATGTTTCACTTCAAAAATAAAAAATGAACTCTTGAACTGAATGAAAAAAGTGTGATTTAAGCTATGTAAGTTATATTAAAGTAACTTGCGTTCATTATAGTTCATATAATATATATCTCGAGAGGATTTGGTGTAGACACTGAACCATATATGAGTTAGTCCTTTGTGATTACATAAAATATCATAAATATTGATAAGAAATAAATACATAATTACTATAACCATTTTATTATTATTATTACTATAACCATTAAGTTTATTATGAGTATGATTTAAGTTGAAGGGCGTACTTTATTGGCATGATCTTTATTTTGCACTCTACTAGAATTCACAACAATTCCAAGAGATACGAGGTTACCCAGTAATATCGCAACAGACAGATTTTTTGTCCACTGCTTTGTAAACCTGTGTTCAGGCTATGAAGAACATCATCGTAGTAAATCTATTCTCTTCGGGTAGGTGCGCAAATGATCTTAGCGCAGTGGTTTCAGCTAGGTGTTTCTTGGTATATAAATTATTAAAGACATGTATGATGCAGCAGTAACAGCTGGTATTAAGACAGTTGTAAGAGACAATGAAACATTTCGTGTAAGAGCAGAATTATATCAGGATTCAGTGCTTAGTAAATATCTGTTCCCGATAGAGCTGTATCAGATAACCGGAAAACTTCAAGGAAACCTTTCTTCGTATTTGATATGATTAGATTGAGAGCGTTTCCAATTAGACACAATATACTTTATTGTGGAACCTCTTTCTAAATTAATAGATTTCAATGAGTTGTAAAGTTGGCATGTTCACTGGCTAATACTTTTAGAAATTAGATAAATCGATAATTTCCTAGAAGAGTTGAGAATATTTTAAAGAAAGGAACTTCTGGTGTAGCTCTTTAAGAGTGAAGACCTACCGCAAACCAAAACAGACTAAGGTATGGCAACCCTAACAGAAGAGTCTCTGGCCCTCCAGACTGGGTGTTGTACTCGAAGCTGATAGTCTCTCCTTGTAAAAAAACGTATGTTACGATACCTCAGGAACTATTAGCCGGACGGAACTCACGATGAATACTCCGCAAACCAAAAATGGAATTAAGATTAGGAACATAGAATACCCAAACCCTGTACCAAAGTGGAGCTTCTTCTTGTTGACGTGCCCTATCAAGTCCCCTTGTCGTTGGCGATTAACATGGCGAAACTGTCTCTGTCTCGAGCTATTCTAAAGAGTTGCTCAGCTTTCCTTACTCCTGTCCACTCCCTGATATTCTTCAAGCAAGAGGCCTGCTTTCTACCAATTCCTCTGCGTCCTTCGATTTTACCCATCATAATAAGTTGAAGTTATATCGGTCTCCTCTTACTATGTGTCCAAAATAGGCCATCTTTCTACATTTGATTTGATCAAGCAGCTCGCGAGTAGCATTTACTCTCTCAAGGACTGCCACATTTGTCAGCATAGCCGTCCATGGAATTTTTAGTATACGTTTGTGCAGCCACATTTCAAAGGCCTCCAGACGATTAATGGTGGATATTTTTAATGTCCATGCTTCGACACCGTATAAGAGGATTGACCAAATGTAGCATTTAACTATGCGCTTTCGAAGTTGAAGTTGCAAGTTGTCATTACAGAAGAATGACCTCATTTTTAAAAATGTGCGGGCTATCTCGATTCTACATTTTATCTCTTGATCTGGATCTAGTTGTTCAGTAATATGGCAACCAAGATAATTAAAACTGAACACTCCTTGAATTATATGACCATCAACATATAATCGTGATAATCTTGATGTGCTAAACGGCTAAACACCATGTGTTTTGTTTTTGGACAGTTTATGTTTAGGCCAAACTCTCTTCCCACTGTATCAATGGCATTTAAAAGGCATTGTAGTCCATTCATGTCATCACTTAAAATAACTGTATCGTCTACATATCTGATTGTATTTATCAGAATTCCATTAACTTTCACGCCCCATTCCAAATTATGCAGCGCTTCTTTAATATTCTATCTGAATATAAATTAAATAAAAGTGGGGATAGTATACAACCCTGTCTGACACCACTTTGTATTTTACATATTTCTGTTGATTTTCCGTTTATGCAAGCTGTCGCTGTTTGACGCCAGTATAACTTTTTCTATGAAGTGGAGCACTCTCATCTTTACTAGACATAGTGAACTCGTACAAAGTAGATGTTTTAGCATTGCAAGAAATGCGGTGAACGGGAACTGTCACCGTTAACAAAAGAACGCATTCCATATATTACAGCTGCAATGAATGCCAACACATAGATAGGGGTATTATTTATTGTAAATCAAAGCAGAAAAGGCCCTATTATTCAACGCCTACTTTAAAGCCTACAGTCTAAGAGTGTGGTATTTGAGCTTAAAAGAAAAATCCTTTAATTACAGTTTGATCAATGCACATGCCCGAACTGATGACAAACCAGAGGAAATAAAAAACAGTTCTTGAGAGACCTAGAGCAAGCCTACAGAAGATATCCCAGAAAGGACATTAAGATTGTATTAGGTGACATGAACGCAAGAATAGGACGGAAGCAACTTGCCATGCCCACCATAGGAAAGCACAGCCTACACAACATCAGTAGCGATAATGGATTACGACTTATAAACTTAGCAGCAACGCTCAAAATGACAGTCGCTAGCACGTATTTTGAACACAAGAACATACATAAGGTAATCTGGACCTCTCCTGATGGAATATTCAAGGCATGGAATAGACGTAATAAACTGCAGAAGTTATATAGGCGCAAACAGAGACACAGATAGTCTCAGATAGCAAACATAGATCTCAACATTGAGGGCTAAAATTTCAAACACCAATAAACAAAATAAAATGGTTACAAAAAAATGGAATGTGCAAAAGCTGAGAGATGCATCAATAATTGCAGAACGGTACTCAGAAAACATCATCAACAAGCTAAGGAAGCAAAATGTAAATGAAGAAGACCAGGCAGATATATAGACTCCTACTGGACCAGAATAAAGAAACAAATTGAAGCAGCAGCGAAAGAGGAAATAGGAACAGAAATTTGTGCCTGTAAAAATCATTGGTTTGACGAGAAATGCAAAAATACAACAAAAGAAAAGAATTAAACCTACAAAATGATGCTTATCCGACGAACTAGAACAACTGTAGAGAACAACAAGCAAAGAAAAAAAAAACAAAAGATGATACACAAAAAAACCATATAACTGAAGAACTTAAATATATAAAAAACTTCAACAGAGAGAAATAATTCAGAGCATTCTATAAGGAAGTTAACATCAACAGAAAAGAATTCTAAGCAACCACAAGACAATGCAGAAGTCAAAATGGCGACCTATTAACAACAAGGAAATATGTATTGAATAGGTGGGTGGAAAATTTAAACCAGGCAGTTAATACAGAGAAAGAAGAAGAAATCCTGGAAGACGAAAGATATAAGGTAAGGGAAAAAGACGAGAGAGAAAAGAAACCGCCAACGATTCTTGAAGTTAGTAATAGTTGATTTGTTAACAATTAAAGTCAGTGAGCTCAAGGAGCAGACAAACAGCAACGACCGTAAGTTAGTTATATTACCTTTAAAAAGCTTAAGTGTTGCTGGATATTTAACAAATATAGATTATATCTTTATCTCCTGTTTAATTACTAGAAGTTCAGAGTAATTAAGGACAACTTCTCGAACTTCAATTTAAAGTAGCGCAGGGCGCTTTTTTTTCTTCTGAACTTTGGTAATTTTACCTTATCTGTCTATCTTATCTATCTCTCTTATTTTATCGCATCTCTGCTAAATTGAGAACCAAATACCAGTTTCGAAAGCTAATTTGGAAACCCTGAATCGCTCTCCACTAACCATCTAGCTGCATTTTACTGTATCTCAATTGGTGACCATTCTAGCAACATCAAAAACGGTTACACATTTGAATAAGATAGGTGCGTCTTGTGTTTTAATGAAAAAAAAAAAATATAGTAATGCCCTTTGGTACCAATTTTGACTTGTTTATATTTGGAAACATTCAATTCGCTTTTAAACAAGGTTTTAAAACTTTAACTTTTAATGAACAAAGTTTATTAGCTAATACATAATTTCACAAAATTTAAAATCTTATAATTTATTAACTGATATATTCCCGAAATATATTTTTTATACTTCGTCATTCATATTGGCTTGAGAATTTGTTTATATATGAATACTGTAGGATTATTATATAAATTTACAGTGTTTTGTACAGTGAATGTCTTCTAATACACAATACATTTCCAAATTCTCAGCTCTTCTAGCTGGCTGCACACGAGAATATTTAATTAATAACCAATTTAAGATAATTAATTTTTGTATTTTAAAATTGACCACCCAAATGAACAAATATTGAAGGAGATATGACACCGACACCGATGTAGCGAATTATGAATCTGATGGTTTTAACACATTTTAAAAAATTCTCACGGGTCGAGCCACCGCTTTCAACATAGAAAGGAAAGTGAATAACCAATCCGATGTTGTTTTTGGTCAATGATCTGCGGAAACCATTCATAAATAATGCAATTACCGTCATGGTCAAAATAATGAAACATGCATAAATGCATCTGCGTGGTTGCTAAACGTCCACTAATTTGACAATAATATGTGTGAATGTATGGGCAATGAAAAAGCTCCCATTGTGGTGACTTACCAACGATTGAAATGTTATAGTTTCAAGGAATCGTTCGCGATTATACATTCTAAAAATGTTAATTCTTACTCGTCGAAATGAACGACAAGCATTTTAAGCACCGATTTTCTAAGCTTCGTCAGTGGCGTACTTATAATAAGGTATTAAATTACACAGGAAATAACTTGTTTAGGATTTTTTCCAAACAGAAATTGAAAACTGTCTTCGATATTAATTAGAACTCAAAAAAGCGTATTTTAAGAACTTGATTAGGTATGAGATGTTACTTCGACATAGGTTTTTTTACGAATATATATCCTTTGGACTAATACATAGATGTAGGTTTTAAGACGTTTTGGTCGCATATCGGAAAGCACTATCTGGTTCAACGACGCCTTTGAAATTTTGACTTTAATCTCAGTCTACAAAGAAACAAACTGTACTTCCAATCACTGCACTCCTTAAATTTTTTGAGTCTACACATTTTGCATTTGCTTGAGTTTTTTTAAGTACGAGTCTGAGTACGTTAGAGAAATTTTTTAAGATAAAACAGGTGAAATGCAGGAGATTCAAATATGCTATAAAAAACTCTAATAAGGCAGCTGGTTTAGACAAAATACCTGTGGAACTGTTAAAACTGGTGGCAGGAGATAAGGTGTACAATATGAAAATATTACAACAAGAAAGGCTAAAGTAAGCGATTATAACAATCCCTAAAACACAAGCAGCAAAAGAATGCTCTGACTAGCGAACTTTTTATTCGACTATCGAAGGAAAATGTGTCTTAAAACATATTCAATGCGAAGAAAAATGCAGTAAATTAATGTCCTATATCTTTCACTGCTTAGGATATTTCAGCTCATTCTCAGTTTTCTTGAAGTCTCATTTTTCTTTCTGGTATTTATTTCCGCACTTGGCTTCGGATTTCACTTCTGTTCATGTACGTGTCTCTACCGCTTGTCTCTGAATTTCCTCATGCCTCATTTTTCTGAAGCCTTTTCGGTTTATTCCTTCGATTTATTCATAATACCTATTCCAGAATTCTGAAACTTCCACTAGCTTGTATAGGTCTCGTAAATTGTTACCATGTTTTTTTAAGTCACTTAAGTTGTAAGTGAGATAATCTCCAAAAAGTGTTTGCTGTCTACGATCTGGTTCTTCGCAGTTGAAAATTTCAAAATTTCTGTCACAGAGTATTCAGCTAATGTCTCCATGAAAGAACTACATTGTATACAGATGTCCCTTTGCGCGTGTCTAGTAAGGAAACGTGTTATGATCCTGAGCTGGTTCCTGCTCGTTTTCTGCAGTACATATTAGCGCCAATACATATTTTGCCATGTAGAACACATGACAAAAGTTTTTGTTTTTTGATATACTCTGACTCTGACTGTTCCGTTAATTCCCGTTATTTTTCTTACACTTTCATTTTTTATTGTTTATCTTCTAGAAATCCCTACCAATATTCTCCAGAAGTCTACTTTTGTGGCTCTAAGCATTTTTATATTAAATTATATTATCCCTTTATACCATTAGCCTAATTAAGTATAGCAATGTAGTTTACTGTTTCTTGGGTTACTCGTTTACGTTACGTTACTCGTTTTATTTAGCTTGAGTGGACCTGGGGCTTTTAGATATACCAAAATTCAGATATTCAGATGTTTCACTGGAGCCAGGTATCTAATCCGTGCCTTTGGCGTCATAATCACACAACCTAGTATTTGAGCTATGCTGCCCGCAACAATAAAACCTTTACCTACGGTGTATTCTTTTTTATGTGACCAAACCATCTTGTGATAGCATAAAACAGCATTTAATAAACTTCTGGTTCTTCGCTCAAGTGTACTTACTTGCTTGATTAATAGTACTTTTTTCTGCATATATTTCGATTTATTTTTTAAATATAAAAAGGTTTATTCAACTATGTCTCTGTTACGCTGTTTCTTATTTATTCAAGTAAACATATACCCATGAAAGTTTCGTGTCCTGTAGTGTCAAATATCTGAAGAATTCACGACTTTTTCGTTCGGTCCGTTCGTCTGAGTTAATTTTACTGATAAATATCCACTTCATTTCGTGATATCGCTAAGCTACAAGACAAGTGACTTAATTTTTAATTGGTCCGGTAAAAGGCAAACAACCTACTTCAAAAGTAGTTCGAATTTGTTTGTGAGAATATTACGAGAGGCCGTTAATTAACGTTAATTTTGGGCTCTAGTAGTATTTGAATACTACACTGAGAAAACGTATATCGATGATCTTACGTAGATATCGACAATAACATGTGCATAAACGATATGTTTAGTTTCTCAATTTCTTCTTGACCTTTGTGAACTGAAAATAGTTAATGCTTAATACCTTAATGCAATAGTGACATTTAAAAACAACTTTTAATTAATTATGTGATAAGAGAACGCTTTTTGAATCATATCAGTGACGAGAATAATACTATGCAAAAGGAAAAATAAAAAGTATAGCGCTACCAAGTACAAGCGTCATAAGCCTTTTCATAATCATACAATGTTTTAACTATAAATAGGACCTAATAATAATTTAACAGGTTTTTTGAATGTACAGCTGGTTCCTAAAAAAAACTGATACGATTCTAAAAAGCGTATTTTGTATAAAATTGAGAAGTGTATTTTAAAGGATAAATACGTATTATTTACGTACTGTCACTGTCAAATCTTAAAATTTGTTAGATAACTTATTCTTTTCAACCTCAAAAAATAGCTTCACTAAAGCTATTTATTAAATAAGCAAAAAGCAATTTAGCAAAAAGCAAAAGCTATTTGCTAAATTGCTAGCAAAGATCTAAAAGCAAGATTCTGGAAGACCAAAAATATCTACCACTCATCAGAAGAAAAAAAATCAGAAGCAATCAAGACTTATATTTACTTTAAACCATCAGCTACAAAATCAAGATTTTTGGGACAGGGTAATATTTACAGATGAGAGAATTATTTAATCTTCTACAAAGGACAACATTAGGGTGTATAGGCAAGATAATAATATATTTAATACCCTATATGTTGAGCAGCTTGTTATTTAGCGCCAATGTATGGAGATGGATTTCATCTAGAGGAATTGGAATGGTATGGCGTATTAATGGCAGGTTTGTTGCGCAGACTTATCTGAATATTCTAGAAAACATCTCGTTTCCCAGTGTAGAGCAGTTGTATCCAGAAAATCATCTTATCCTTCTACAAGATAATTCTCCTGTTCACACTGCAAATATAATAAACCAATGGCTCCAGAATAACAACATCGAAACATTACCATGGCCCAACTACAGTCCAGATTTAAACCCAATTGAGAATGTGTGGGGGGTTATTATAAAATGGTTGTATCGGCATAACTTTATACCTCAAAATGCTGAAGAGCTGTGGTACGGTATACATAGGGTGACCATATGTACTTTTTTTAGTAGGACAGTACTTTCTTTTCAAACGCTGTCCTATTGTACTTTAAAATTTATGAAGTACACCTAAATGTACTCTTTTTCTTAATTACACAAAATTAAGTCCTACTTTTTGTCCAAACAAAATATAATAAATTATGATTCGAATTGATGCGCTCACTGTGGATTAGTCTATTAACCTTTTTTCTTAAATTCCGACACTTTTTCTCGTTTTTTTATATTATTTTGTGCTGTGTGAAAAAATAAACAATTTCATCATGTCACCGCCTAGAAGAAAATGTCATTTTAACGTCGAGTTGCAAGCAGAGTATCCTTTTATGAAACAAAAATCAAATGTTTCACCGCATATTGTGTTTTGCCAAGTTTGTAAAAGTGATGTTGATATTTTTAACAATGGTCGCAGTAATATCAAACAACATTTGTCAAAGAAAAAACACATGTTGGCTACTAATGCGAACTCAAAGAGCAGCAAATTGGAAACCTTTGTTAAAAAAGAAAATTTAAGTTCTGAAAATATGTTGATTGCTGCCAAGAAAGGTACTTTTGCTTACCATAAAATTAAGCATTTGCAAAGTTTCGGATCCTTAGACTGCACGTCAAAACTAATTGTAAGCATGTTTAAACCTAAATTTGCGGCAGCTCGAACCAAGACTGAGGCAATTATAAAAAATGTTTTAGCTAAAGAGGCTCAATCCCAATTAGAAATTGACCTTCGAAAAGCAAATTAGAAATTGAACTTCGAAAACCAAATTTCGTCAGCATCACAATCGATTCGTCGAATCATAGAGAAATTATAAAGTTGTGCCATTAATGGTAAGATATTTTGATGGAGAAAATGGTGTCCAAGTAAAATTACTTTAGCTACGTGACTTACCTGGTGAAACATCAGAGCAGTTAAAAGATTACGTGGTCAATGTTTTGAACCACCATAACTTACTACAAAAATGCATCGGAATGTCTGCTGATAATACAAATACAAATTTTAGTGGAATGAGAAAAAAAGGAGTGAATAATCTATTCAGCAAATTAAATGCTTCTCGTGATAAACCCGTGATTGGAATTTGTTATGTGGCACATATTTTTAATAACTGTTTACAAAATGTGACGGTCGTCTTAACCATAGACATCGAGGTTATTGCGGTCAAGATTTTTAAGTATTTCTATATTTTACAGTCAGAGTGTAGAAATTAAAAGAGTTTTGCGATTTTGTTGATATCGAGTACAAAGATGTTGTCGTTTTCAAAAACAAGATGTTTGAGCCTAATGCCAGCCATTGAACCAATTATACAAATGTTCGAACCCTTGAAAGCTTATTTTTTGTCGATTTATAATTGTCCAACAGTTCTAAAATTTTTTTTTCAAAACCCAATCAGTGAAGCATGGATGTGGTTTGTGCATAACATTGCGTCTCTCTTCAACAAAGTGATTTTAGATGTAGAAGGTGACAAAATATGCGCAACGGAAGCCGCTTTGGAGTATTTCGATTTTATAAATAAGCTTCAAAATCGCTTAAATAAGTTATTTTTGCCGCTTAAAGTAAGAGAGTCCCTTTCAAAACTTGAAAATATGGAAGACCTTGACCTTAGTGTGAACTATCGGGATATCTTTATCACGCATGTCAAGCAGTTCTATTCAAATTGTGTAACATATTTAAAAAACTGGAGTGAAAATTTAAGTGAACTAAAGCTATTTGGATGAGTTAACTTGAAAAAACAAGTTTCTTGGGCTGAAATTTTATCGTCGTGTCAGGCTTTCAAAGACTACATAGGTCCGATATTGAATCAGGACGAACTGTTTGATGAAGTTAGTCTAATACGAACCTACGTTACAGAAAATAAAATCACAGATTGGAATTCGAAAAATATTTCTACCGAAGGTCGATGGCTCGAAATCTTCCAAAAAGAAAGGGCTTTGAAAAATCTCAAAATTATATGTGAGTTTTTTGTCTGCCGGGACCAGTGCGTCGATTGAGCGGAGTCCCAACAAATCGCAGTTGAAAATATCTACTCTGGAAGCCATCATTTAAGTCTACACAAACTTCAAAGTTTCGAGTAATGAAATGTTTCAGTTCTGAAAGAGTAAACCAAAACTTCTGAAGGAAATTCGTATTTCCAAAAAGTACGACTGGTACCAAATGATGATCAAGATGTTCAGAAAGAAACGTCGAAAGAAAATTAACTATTGAAATTTATCATAAATTTTTTATGTACTTATGTTTGATTAAAAAAATCGCTCTTACTTATTATTGTTTCATTAAAGATTCGTAAAATTTGACTTTTTTGTCAAAAAAAGTACTTTTTTTTTGTCGAAAAATTATGGTCACCCTAGGTATACAACAGGTTTGGAAAGACTACAAGCTGTTATCAATGCTGATGGAGATATTACAAAATATTAATTTTATTTTTACATACCTAAATTTAGATTTAGGTATCGAGGGTCTGCTTTTCCAGACCCTCGATTTCTTTCGCGAGTTTCTTGTTCCCTCCATTTTTTATTAATAGAAAAACTGTGGTTCTGCTTTCTGTTAAAATATTTGCTGCCTCTGATAGTGCCCATTTATCTTTTAATTTAGTTACAATTCTTGCTTTAATATATTGTTGAGTTAAGTCGTTTGGTTTATTTCTTCATTATGATAAAAATAATAACAACAACCCCATTCTATGTAAAAACTATCATTTATATACTCTTTATAAAATGCAGGAATTCAAAATAATATCAAAATATTTAGACCTTAATAATTATTACAATTTATGAATTAACATATATTTAATAAATTCTTTGTGTATTTATTTTAATATTTGTCTGTCATAATAAATATAATATAATGTCAGACCAAGGATTAAGGCAGGGTGATCCTTTGTCATCAATACTCTTCAATTTAGGTCTAGAAAAAATATAGCGAGAAGCCAAAATCAATAGAGAAGGACTCCTATATCGCAAAAGACACCAAGTGTTGGCATTTGCGGATGATGTAGTGTTGCTGGCAAGAGGGAAAAATAGCTACAGGAGATAGTACAGAGAATAGTAATAGCAGCGAAGAAAATGTTACTTTACATAAATGCAACTAAAACAAAATGTATGCAGTGGACAGATGATCAGTTCTGGGATAAACAAAAGTTTAAAGTAGAAGTAGAAGAAGGATCATCATATGAATTCGAAATGGTAGAAAGATTTACATACCTAGATGCAATAATATCACGTAAATCTGACATTAAAGAAGAAATACAAGCTAGAATAATGGCAGGCAATAGAGGTGTACAAGAAAGGAATAATAAGGGACGGTTTATGGATAAGAAGAGTTAAAGGAATTATATAATCAACCTAATATTAATAGGAGTCATAAAGGCACAGAGACTTAGATGGCGAGGTCACCTAGAAAGGATGCCGAACAGGAGTACTCCAAAAAGGATACTAAACTCCTTATAGCTTCAAAAAAGAGAAAAGGGAGGCCAAAAATAGATGGAATCAAGAGGTAGAAAAATATATGGGAAAAATTGGGCTAGAAGGCCAGAAAAGAAAAATGAATAACAAGAAGGAATGGAGAAAAATCACATATCGAGCCAGAGAAGATCTCAGTACATAAAGAAAAGCAAAAATGAAAAAATAACAAACTTTTCAAGCCATCGACATCCAAGACCTTTAGTGCTATTGTACATATGTATATATAATGTCAGACCAATTAATTACACTGCTCAAAATGATCAAATCTTACTAAAAGCCGTCAGTTTTTTTAGGAAACAATAAAAAACCGAACGCACTGTTTTTCACAATATACTACTTTAACTGTATAATAAAATTATAACCAAACTTTAGACATAGATTTAATAACCCTTGATTGATACGGTAATAATTAAAGAAAGTTACAAATCTGGTATTTTAACAATTAGAACAAGAACGAAAGCAAGAACGTAGCAGTGAGTGTGTTACATAATAAAGTAGTTGACACCTGCTTTTCACACTGACAATAATTAAGTGTTTTTATTGGTGCAGCTTTATCAAAAGTTGTGTCCATCCCTAGACATTCACAGTTTTTCAGAATGGTCAATAGTCCCAATACAGCTGGTACGCGTATCTAGAGAGGAAACGAACGTTCAAGGATATTCTTATTCAGATAAAATTTAACAATTTAACGTGGGTAAATTTATTTCCAGCGTAATTAATGAGTAGGCAGAGAGTATGACACTGAATCTAATAAATATTCCCTATCGATATCTCTTTATAATTACATGTATGAGTTTTGAAGTACCTGCAATCAGTAGCGTACATTTTTCTAGTAGAGCTTTACCATAAACCTGTCTTGTTACAAAAAAAACATGTGCATTTAAATAAATTAAGGAGATATATCAAGTTATATGAGTTATTGGTGACAATAATTTTATTTAAATACTTATCTGAGGTTTTATATAGTAGTCATTCATAATTCTAACAAGAGGTACCAATGAATATGATAGATAAATGCAAAAATGTTTTTTCAGCTTGTCTTGTACAAGTTACATTGACAAAATTGTTTTACAAGTTACATTGACAATAAAAAATTGTTGTCACTGACCATAAGAAATGAATTATTGACACAGAGTAGGCATGAGGTTGATAACATTACAATTTTTGATGCAAAACGGAAAAGACATGCCTCTCTGAAAAATGTGAATGCTACTAGTTACAAAGCGGGGAAAAACACGTTAATATCATTTGTACTGTACGTTTTTTTTATGAGTTGATTTTTCTACTTTTGCAAATCTAATAAACTAAATAAAAACTAGAACGTATTCAAATTAATAATAAATCTTCCTACAGTTGTTTCAATTAAAGAGTACCATGGTGCATTGTTGATCATTCCTAAGGATAAGGATTACAAAAAAACAACTGTTGCATCAAAGCAACGAGATTCAAAAAGAAAGAATCTTAACAATAATAACTTTCATTAGACAATGATTATTGACTAGCACTTTACTGCACACCAGAGTAGGAAATTACTAATAGGTATATAATATATAACAATATCATTAAAAGCAATTTAAGATAGGAACGGAAAAATAATCAAAGATAAACTATAACAGTATCATCATCATCAGTGGTGCTACATCCCTCGTTGAGCCTCAACCTTCCTCAGTCTATTTCGCCAGTCGTTTCTGATCATCATCAACCGTTACCAGTTTGCTACGCCGATCTTCCTCGCGGCTTCGTCCACACCATCCCTACATCTCAGTCTTGGTCTACCTCTATTACTGTTTCCTACGAGTGCCGCTAATAGGGTTCATCTGGGTGGGTAATTTTTATTTGATCTTGACACATGTCAGTCCATCTAAGCCTTCCTATTTTTATGCACCTCTAGCGTTAACTATTTTTTTATAACAATCGTAAAATAGTTTCGAAACACAATTCAGATTTCTGCTTTTATCTGTGCTTTCTAAAAATTGCAAAGCAAAACAGACGTTGATAAAGGTGTTAAAAGAGACTTGGGGAATCTAAAATTTGCATTCCACGACACATCTTTTCAACTAAGCAGAAATCCTTAGCGAATTGGTTTCTTGTACTCGTACAGAGTAAATCCGAAAAAAGTGAAAAAGACAGCAAATATTTGATTTCACGCAAACAGCGCCTTTGTATCTGTTGATACGTATTTCGACCTAATAGGTCTCATCAGAACAGTTATTCAAAGGTGTTCTCAACGTGAAAGATCAATATTTCCTGTCTTTTAAGAAGCAACAATAACATGGCTTCGAATACGGACGCACTAGCGACATCTAATTTAACAATCGTAAAATAGTTTCGAAACACAATTCAGATTTCTGCTTTTATCTGTGCTTTCTAAAAATTGCAAAGCAAAACAGACGTTGATAAAGGTGTTAAAAGAGACGTGGGGAATCTAAAATTTGCATTCCACGACACATCTTTTCAACTAAGCAGAAATCCTTAGCGAATTGGTTTCTTGTACTCGTACAGAGTAAATCCGAAAAAAGTGAAAAAGACAGCAAATATTTGATTTCACGCAAACAGCGCCTTTGTATCTGTTGATACGTATTTCGACCTAATAGGTCTCATCAGAACAGTTATTCAAAGGTGTTCTCAACGTGAAAGATCAATATTTCCTGTCTTTTAAGAAGCAACAATAACATGGCTTCGAATACGGACGCACTAGCGACATCTAATTTAACAATCGTAAAATAGTTTCGAAACACAATTCAGATTTCTGCTTTTATCTGTGCTTTCTAAAAATTGCAAAGCAAAACAGACGTTGATAAAGGTGTTAAAAGAGACGTGGGGAATCTAAAATTTGCATTCCACGACACATCTTTTCAACTAAGCAGAAATCCTTAGCGAATTGGTTTCTTGTACTCGTACAGAGTAAATCCGAAAAAAGTGAAAAAGACAGCAAATATTTGATTTCACGCAAACAGCGCCTTTGTATCTGTTGATACGTATTTCGACCTAATAGGTCTCATCAGAACAGTTATTCAAAGGTGTTCTCAACGTGAAAGATCAATATTTCCTGTCTTTTAAGAAGCAACAATAACATGGCTTCGAATACGGACGCACTAGCGACATCTAATTTAACAATCGTAAAATAGTTTCGAAACACAATTCAGATTTCTGCTTTTATCTGTGCTTTCTAAAAATTGCAAAGCAAAACAGACGTTGATAAAGGTGTTAAAAGAGACGTGGGGAATCTAAAATTTGCATTCCACGACACATCTTTTCAACTAAGCAGAAATCCTTAGCGAATTGGTTTCTTGTACTCGTACAGAGTAAATCCGAAAAAAGTGAAAAAGACAGCAAATATTTGATTTCACGCAAACAGCGCCTTTGTATCTGTTGATACGTATTTCGACCTAATAGGTCTCATCAGAACAGTTATTCAAAGGTGTTCTCAACGTGAAAGATCAATATTTCCTGTCTTTTAAGAAGCAACAATAACATGGCTTCGAATACGGACGCACTAGCGACATCTAATTTAACAATCGTAAAATAGTTTCGAAACACAATTCAGATTTCTGCTTTTATCTGTGCTTTCTAAAAATTGCAAAGCAAAACAGACGTTGATAAAGGTGTTAAAAGAGACGTGGGGAATCTAAAATTTGCATTCCACGACACATCTTTTCAACTAAGCAGAAATCCTTAGCGAATTGGTTTCTTGTATTTCGCTAAGGATTTCTGCTTAGTTGAAAAGATGTGTCGTGGAATGCAAATTTTAGATTCCCCACGTCTCTTTTAACACCTTTATCAACGTCTGTTTTGCTTTGCAATTTTTAGAAAGCACAGATAAAAGCAGAAATCTGAATTGTGTTTCGAAACTATTTTACGATTGTTAAATTAGATGTCGCTAGTGCGTCCGTATTCGAAGCCATGTTATTGTTGCTTCTTAAAAGACAGGAAATATTGATCTTTCACGTTGAGAACACCTTTGAATAACTGTTCTGATGAGACCTATTAGGTCGAAATACGTATCAACAGATACAAAGGCGCTGTTTGCGTGAAATCAAATATTTGCTGTCTTTTTCACTTTTTTCGGATTTACTCTGTACGAGTACAAGAAACCAATTCGCTAAGGATTTCTGCTTAGTTGAAAAGATGTGTCGTGGAATGCAAATTTTAGATTCCCCACGTCTCTTTTAACACCTTTATCAACGTCTGTTTTGCTTTGCAATTTTTAGAAAGCACAGATAAAAGCAGAAATCTGAATTGTGTTTCGAAACTATTTTACGATTGTTAAATTAGATGTCGCTAGTGCGTCCGTATTCGAAGCCATGTTATTGTTGCTTCTTCAAAGACAGGAAATATTGATCTTTCACGTTGAGAACACCTTTGAATAACTGTTCTGATGAGACCTATTAGGTCGAAATACGTATCAACAGATACAAAGGCGCTGTTTGCGTGAAATCAAATATTTGCTGTCTTTTTCACTTTTTTCGGATTTACTCTGTACGAGTACAAGAAACCAATTCGCTAAGGATTTCTGCTTAGTTGAAAAGATGTGTCGTGGAATGCAAATTTTAGATTCCCCACGTCTCTTTTAACACCTTTATCAACGTCTGTTTTGCTTTGCAATTTTTAGAAAGCACAGATAAAAGCAGAAATCTGAATTGTGTTTCGAAACTATTTTACGATTGTTAAATTAGATGTCGCTAGTGCGTCCGTATTCGAAGCCATGTTATTGTTGCTTCTTAAAAGACAGGAAATATTGATCTTTCACGTTGAGAACACCTTTGAATAACTGTTCTGATGAGACCTATTAGGTCGAAATACGTATCAACAGATACAAAGGCGCTGTTTGCGTGAAATCAAATATTTGCTGTCTTTTTCACTTATTTTTTTATACTTTTGCGTCTGTGTTGGGAGATGGTCCATGTTTCTGACAGATATGTCAGCACTGGTAGGATTAGTGTTCTGCATATTGTTAGTTTGGTTTTTTGACTTAAATTTCCGTTTTTTAACTGCTTATTTAGTACAAAATAACATTTTGCGTGCGATCAAATCCAAATCATCAGCGTGAACCATAATCTGCTTTGACTTATTAAATATTGTCCCCCTGTTGTGTAACTTAGCATCTCTTTATAGTCTTTTCCAATGCTATCTTAAAGAGAAGACAGGCCAGCGCATTCCCCTGCCGTATTGCCGCATATGTTTCAAAGACTTATCGCCTTGTATTCGCACTCTGTATATCACTACTAATAGTTATTTTTACAAGTCGTATTAATCTATGTAGAAGTTAATTACATTCATTGCTTCATATAATTTACCTCTTAGGATGATATCGTACGCTGACTTAAAGTCCACAAAGAGATGAACCGTAACAATGTTAAATTAATTGGCATTTTCCAAGATTTGACGTAGCACAAAAATCTGGTCAATTGTTGACCTACATGGCCTAAAATTGCTTTAATATTCACCAAGAAGTTCGTCCACGTATGTACTTAAGCGGATGTACAAGTTGTTAAAGAATATTTTGTATATTGTGTTCAGACCAGTTATATCTACCAACCTAACCAACATAATTTTTAAATTTCAACAAATCTCCCGTTTTATGCAGTGCATATGATTATAGTGAACAATTCCTCTGGTATTTATTCTTCTTCCCAGACTTTAATTATTATGCCGTCAGTTTGATGCATAATGTTGTTACCTCTATGTTTGATGAGCTCTGCAGGGATAAAGTCCATTCCTTAGGATTTGTTATTTTTGAGGCGTGTGATTGCATCTCTCACCTCCAATATTGACGTAGGTTCTACAGGGGTGTTATTTTTGGCCTAAGTAGTTCTTTGTAATGCTTAACTCATCTGCTACATCACTAGTACTAACTATGCCTGATACTATAACTTGAACAGTATATCTGCTCATAAAAAGGTAAAGTATATGGAGAATGTATGAATCTACTTAAAATTAAGTTTTACAAAATGATTGTTATGGTATAAACAAAAAAAGCAAAACTTGAGATGAACATCGTTGACAGAAGTAAGTCTGCTTGAATAGATAATTTTTACAACAAATGATAGACAAAAATCTTTGGAAAAATATTTTTCCGTATTTTCTACTTTACATTTCGAACTTTGTAATCAACTTCAATGAAAGTGATACTAATAGTAATAATTTTTTATAAAACTACATTTTAAATAAATCAAAACTTACCGTCCATCGAAACGTAAAAGGCAACACCAACTTTCCTCTATCTGGATCAGCTAAGGTGAAGGAATCCCTGCCTATGACGTGGCTAGAGGTATTTCCGAAGGAGCATAGTCCATTGCTGGTCACGTTGCTCTGGTATTCTTTTAAGCACAGTCTAAAAAATGTTTGACACGGAACAGAACACCGATTAGTGACAGGCGACCGGACACCGCCCCCACAACATTCGCCGTTGGATAGTTCGCTACGCGGGTTCGACATTTCCAAAACTTGGAGTTCGAAAATTCCGGAGCCATGCGTACACTGAAACAACAACAAAATATAAGTAGTTATTACAAAAAAAAAAACAAAAAATAATAAAATTCTTTCAAATTAATAGCATTTGACAATATATAATTGATATATTTATAAATAATATTCGGTCTCATTTTGCTTATGTAAGACAAAAAATTAGATGAGCTTAAAAGTAATGAAGAATTATCGCAATGGACGTGTACGAACTTATCACTTTATAGCCTCTCATAAAATTATTAGACCGCCCGAGATATAGCAAACTGATCACCGGCATCCTTTGGAGACGCGTAATGTCATCTCTACCGATAGGTAAATTCATCACCAGCATTTTTGTTCCAGAGCGCTGCTTTCTAATACTGAAGATTGCCTGTTGGTTGTTAGATATTTTGTTTACATGGTAGTCTATTAAAGTTAGAAATTAGTTAGAGCAAATTGCTTTAAAATTTAACTGGTATAAACAAACAACACAAATTGCCAACAACAACTCAAACTGAGCTTTGCAAACCACACTCCTAGACAAAAAGACCAGTGTTGGAACGCCACAATACAGCATTGGTGACATTACAAAGATAGGCGACCAAAAGGAAGACCACAGATGAGATTGGTACAAGGTATGCTGCTCAGGATAGAGATTTATGGAAGAAGTTGGAAGAAATCTATGTTCAAAAATAGACGACAGAAGGCTAAGAAGAGTGATATGAGAAAATATATGACCGAAGGAGAGAGTTGTAACATAAGTATGGGTATTTCGTGAGGTTTGTCTTGTCTTATCAATATGACGGTATCATCATTGGCATAACCCAGGAGTTCTGCTCGTGAATTAAGCCGACGCTGTGGAGATAGTGGTCATTGGTAAAATGGAGAGCAACTTTAAAATAAGGGTGGATAGGTAGATTGAACAAATAACGATCTAGATAAATGAAAAAAGGTTCGATTTGACACCACAAAAAACACAAGCAAATCTATTATTAGGGTACAGAAAATTGTGAGAGGTAGATATCAGCGTAAAATAAGTGCATGTTAGTACGATATCCTCCGCTAAATTTGTAGCAGAAACTTGGAATGGCTGCCCACAATTAGACTTATGTAAAGGAAAGCACTTCTCAGAGTTTGTAACAATTCAGGCTGCGCTACTATCACTGGATCTGAGGACCGTGTTAATGATTTTAGCCGAAAGGGTGCTGAGGGATACCAAAAATTTAAATGATAGGAATGGATGAATGGCCAACTAAATGGACGTAAGCGACGGAAAGACTGAAGGACTCGTTGTCTTATCACTAACCTTAAGACATGGGTCGGCGTTGAACTCAAATTTTCATTGAGTATAGCGAAGGTATCTGGCATAAGGGATATGATATCTTTTAAAGCCTAAGATAAAAAAAAGACTGACTCGAATGAAAGAAACCAAAGAAATAATAAGGTTAATTAAAAGTTTATGATTAGGACAATTATTTCATGAGTGAATATAATTATGAAAAATATTAAAAATGTATACTAAAATATTAAGATTGGTGAGCTATTTAGTATAAAATTCATAGTTTAGACACAAACTACCATGTAAGAGCTATTATTAGAAACTTTTCGTCTTTTTGTTCAGCATAAACACTTTCAATACAAAGCATTCAACTATAGGAAGTAATAATACGACAAAAGTGATCCGGTAAACCATTATTTTGGTCGCGCCTATTGTCAGCAGCCTCAACATAAAATTAAATAAATTGAATCACGTAAAGTAACTCAGTTATGGTTATTATGATTCGAAAACTTTTTCTATTATATTAATTCATTGGAGATGATTCAGTGGAAAAATGGTCTACTTGTATTGTGTACCATCAGCGTTATTTATATACAGAGGTGTATTGAGTATCAGCTTTGTTACCTATATTACTTTATGTCGTTAGGATTTCTAAGACCTTTAGTTTTAACAATGAATTAATCAATAAATAATTTGATTTCTCGTAAAATTAAATTCCCAAGATATCTCCGCTCCCTTCAGCTAGTAAAGAAATTTATAACTATGTACCTCAATTTAACAGCAAGACACGTTGTCGACAATAGTTTTAAAATACTTAAATACCTTTAATGCTCCTCCAAGCATTATATATAATGAAAATAATAATGAAATTCCTACTAGTATTGCAGGTTTGGATACCTCATAATCGAATATGATTGCATTGGGACATCTGAACTAAGAAAACATAACATCTGCTGCTGAACAGCTTAGAAATGAGTTCAATTCGACTTTATAAATAAAGAAAAAGTTCCATGGCAAGAAAATCGAATGCTTAGAAACAAAAAATTGATAAAAGAAGCTTTATTCTAGTCTAGATAGACAAATTATAGGTAAAGTAAAATAGGATGTATATAAGATTAAATTAAAAGTAGAATTCCTCTATTTATACCGTAAAAAACAAGATATTTGCATTAATTAAAAAAATATGTTGGAAACGACTGCTGAAACGCAGGTTGTCCGGGACGATAACTTCTAGCGCCACCTACAAAAGAAATCTGAACTAACAACTGACATTTTAACCTACTTAGTCTTAATCAATTGTGCTTTGTTCTTAAAACGATACAGCTGATTTATTGCTAACTCAGTCTATAAATTGATGATTACTCCTACCTTACTCGAAAATTTTACTATTTTTTTTGCAAAATTTCCAAAAATATTGTTAACTGTAATTTTAAGGTAACATTTATTAAGCAAAATAATTTAAAGCTGTATGTTACCAATTTTAGTTACGAATATGGTGATTCCTAAAGATATTGGAGGAAGATACAATAAAATGAGTGGAGTGCCTTTAGATTGCAATTTATTTTATCCCCCGTCGCATAGGGTAAGATCACCGATCTTTAAATAAACATTTTATTATATTATTGGAGTTAGTCGTAGAATTTGTGACAAAAGTAAAGTTTCATTACGATTTCTTCAGATACCTGAATAAAGGAAAGGCAAAGATAAAATCAAGTGCAGACATATTTGTCTATGTTAAATCAGTGTGTCTCTTGATGTATAAGCTGTCTTGGTTTCTTCAGATAATTGTCGGTGTTAATTTTTAATATATTAAGAAGTACAATTTGTAGAAATGTAATTTAAATCAGAATATGCAAAAAAGAACATGCACTTCATTATAGTACCTCGCTAATTACATATACATGAATCCTGTCCTGCGTAACCTATCCGTAAGTTTAGTACTGGTTAAAAAGTAATAGCTGAACAATGCCCATAAACCATTAGGAGTTTTTTAAGATTAAATGGTTTTAACTTGGTATCGTTTTTGCTGGACTTCGATTTGTGGTTGTGCTCAATGTGCCGCGGTAAGAAGAAGAGGTCTAAAAGGAAACTACTTCACGACCCATTATTCATTACGAAATTCATTGTTAAGAGATAATGGAGTCTATTAAAAGTAAGCCAGGAGGAATGTCAGGGTTTTTTAAATTGAAAATTGTTTTTTAAACCGTGGAACGTGTTTTTAAAGTAGAACTTTGAGTTTTTATTCGCTGGTAGGTTTATTACAAAAACGTATTTTCACATACACATTCACACACACATACATATATTCTTGGATAGGGTTTTAGTGACTATATTAGGATTAGTACATATAGATATTTTGGGTTTGTAGTCATCTATTGACCTTTAAGTAAAACTCTTTAAGGTTTGATATAAGGTTGAATGCTCGAATAAATGAATAAAAGGCAGATATCGAGCCCAGTTTTATTAATTTAATCTGGCCCAAGTACTTTCGCTCCCTAGAGCATTTCGTCAATTGCGGCCTATCCAACAAGAATAAAATGTTAAAATAAAATTAAACATCACACCACACTACACAAGGACAAACACTTAAAAAAAATCCACAAATAAAATAATTCCTGCAGCTGGCTGTATACCACGTATCACAAAAAAGAGGTTAAATCTTTGTAAATGGGTATATTTAAAAAAAAAACCTTAAAAGGGCTACATCAATTACACGAACGTTTTCGGAATAATAATTCCATCATCAGGTTTAAAATGCAAATTAACATGCCTGAGCCACCAAATTATCAGGGTAAAACCCCTTTAAAATACATATGGTTACAAAAGATTGTACATAATGTTGTTAATCACATTTGATGTTTAATATTAAATTAAATTTGACTTTAGGTAACATACACCCATGTCTTAGGTGAGTTCCAGTTGGCGGAGAGTAAACCTCTTCAAACGGTTTTCCCGTTTCCCAAAGTCTGAAATATGAGGATGGGGTAAACGAAAAAGCAAAGAAGATTTAGCGCGGCAAATTGACAACGCTTGGCAGTGGATAGAACTGACTGAACAAACAGGTTTATGTCTTTCCTGTATTTAAATCTCCTTTGTCCATTTTTAGTTTAATATAACCCTACTTTTGCTATGTGTTATTTTATTACAAGGACACGGTGCCACTAGCACTTCATACGTCTAAATACCTGTACATACGGTTAGTCTTACTGATTGATGAAGTTTAATGTGGGTAGTTTGTTAGTAATCATCTACTTCATCTTGTTTATGTTAAGATTTAAACCGTATTCGTGGCTGGCCTTCAATATACGCGTGGTTAGAAGAAGCACTCATTACTAAAAGGACTCCATCAAAATAAATTGATCAAAAGGAATATACATTATACAATTTCTGGAATTTTTTAAATTAAAAATGTTTATTCACCTACTTTTAGAGGTGTATTAACGATATGTAGATAGAATATTGTAGTACCTTAAGAGATTAGCTAATCATTTTCGACATCGAGTTCATGCCGACCGGCCTTCTTCGATGTACTCGGTAATTCATTGAAACCGTCAGTTGACATGAAGAATGTAGATATTAATTCATTGGGAGTAAGACAATGGATTCATGAGATGCGACGTGTAGATAAAGAAGAAATCTTCTTTATTCTATTTCCATGGAATGTTTTCAAGAGTATGTGACAGGGTGACTCTATCAAACTCTTACATCAATCTGTACCACAGTAATACAATTAAAAGTGTCGTAAATGTATAAACGAAAAATTGGAAAATTTAGGATAAAATTTTAATAAATACGAAGTAAGTAATAAAATATTTAACGCCTGAAGAAGAGTAGAAAACTTAGAAGACATACAATTAGTCTGACGAAGAAAACGAAAATTGAGAAATTACAAATAATGAAATGACTAAATATTATTTTTAATTTTTTTGGATTTTAATGTTAGAGTTCTTCGGTAAGTAATTTTATTAAATATTTTTAAATATTGTAGTTCTTTTTCTATATTAATATATTAATGACTTCTCACTAATCTTTTTATGTCTCATTACATTATGTCCATGATTTACATTATGTCCATGACCTTTCTTTACTATTTAACTTTTAATAGTAAAAAATATTTAACACACAAGATAAATTCAATGTATAATGCGTAACAAAATGCATATAACAGTAAACGGTGTTCGATATAGCAGAAAATTTAATTTTGGCAACAAATAGTGTAGGTTGAACGTTACTCCAATTCAATGATAGCACCCGCTATCGAAAACGGCGTCTTCTTTGAAATACAGCAACCACAAAGTATGTCAAGGTAGCGATCACTACCCCATAACTCAAACACACGTCTCTGTAATTTGGCAATTGGAACTCGTCTCACTGACAAAGACAGTTGGTCAACGAATGTTTTTCTACAAGTTGACGCTACGTATGAGCGATAATTACCCAAGCGATCTGCAATGACAACGAAAGACACTCATGTCTCTATGGTTCTTTGTTCACAACAATATATGTATGAACATTTTATTCTTTGCAACATTGTATTAACAGCCGTTTAATTATTCAATAGTGTCCAGCTGTCCAGATTTTTGTAAGCGAAATTTTGGCTAACTATACGGGAGTATCAAAACTAGCAGAAAGTCTGTTAATATTTTAACAATGTTTATATTAAGTTGCGAAACTGCAACCAATATAGAAATATAAAAATTTTTACTTAAAAAAAACTAGCAATAAACGTTGTTTAAAATTAAAACATCATCAATATTTTATAAACTTTGCTCATTACACAAATATATAGATTTTAGGATGATCTTTGAGTAACCTATTAGCCATTATAAACGAAACTTTGGAAGAGGTTCAAATTTGGCTCATTAGGAACAAACTGAAAGTGACATTTTGTCAACTGATTCATGTAAGTAAAGCTATTTCTTTTCTAAAATTAAATAAATCAATCTAAATTAAATAAGCCCGAGTGCCCGAGCTGCCTTTGTAAAATGAGAAACGTACTTTGCAGTCACGAACTTAGCGTTGACTTTAGAGTTCGAATGGCATCTTGCTACATCTTTCCCGTCCTGTTGTATGGAGTGGAAGCGTAGACTCTAACTGAGGATATCCTTAAACGCTTGACAGCCTTTGAGATGTGGGTATACAGACGAGTACTGAAAATAAGCTGGGTCGAGAGAGTTAGAATTGAGGAGGTCCTTAGACGGCTGAACCAAACAACACAACTGGTCAATATAACAAAGAAACGCGAGCTGGAATACTTCTGTCACATTATGAGACACCCTGAAAAATATGATCTTTTATATCTGATCATTCAGGGAAAGATCCTAGGTAATCGTGGTCCTGGTAGAAGAAGAACATCATGGCTGAAAAATCTAAGGCAATGGTATGGACAATCAACTATTACATCGTTATTTAGAGCTGATATCAATAAAGTCACGATAGCAAATATGGTAGCCAACATGATATCCAACGATCGATAACGATCATGGAACTAGAAGAAGAAGAAGAAATTAAATAAATTTTTAGAGAATTCTTATTTGGCAGATCTTGGTAGCGCCTCCCTGTACTAGTACTTGATATGTATGACTGAGACGGAGTTGTTCAGGAAATACTAAAAAAGACAGTTAGGCAACTCGGAGATATGAGAAGACAGAAATCCAATTGCTGGTATCTTGCAAAAAACGAAGATATATAGAGATGAACCCACTAATAGGATGGGTACTTTATGTATTTATTTCCTGGTGGTGATTATGCCGATTTATCATCATTTAGACCTGCTATATTAACAACTTAAAGTCATCTACCTATGATCTTTTTTATAAGACAAAAAATTGTTTGTTATATTTAGTCTTTTTCCTTAAAAGGAGCGAAAATTGTTTTTGGAAAAAATATACTCGATGGCAGAGAAACATTACAGTGTAAAATCTCTAAGAATAGAAAGATCATTAAAGTTTTTTATTGCTAATATCATAAAAACAACTCAATCAGTGTATTAAAGTTAGTCTAGCAGGTCTAAAGAAATAAAGGAAATGACAAACAATATGCAGCAATGGAAAAAATTATTAACTACCTACATACTTGTATATAAATGCACCATATGTTATTATCAATATGATCAATAAAATTATCATTAAAAAAAGTTATTCTCCATAAAAAGTTTTGCCACTCCTAAAACGGAGTTTGCAACCAGAATATATCAATTTTTTTCAGAGATGTGTCAAAAAATTGTGTCTATACCTATATTGTTTTGTATATTTTCATCTTTACCTTACTCTATATTTCTTTGTTGTTAAGGAATCCTTTCCTCCTCCTTATTCCTTAAGCCCTTGTCAGGGCGTGGTGACACTCTAAATATTATTGGCTTGCTGCCTCCATTGGCTGTGATCCCGTGCCATATAGACGACTTCATGTATGAATTTTTCCAATAGAGTTTTCATTTGGTCTGCCCATCGTGTTGGAGATCTTCCTTTTGGTATTCGGCCTTCTACCTGTACTTCTACTACCAATAGTTCTATGGTCCCCGTCTTTCTAGCTATGTGGCCGAAGTAATTGGGGTATGGCTCGTTTTACTTTTTTTAAAATCCTTTATTTTGTATTGGTTATTACTGTTTTCAAGTATATAAGGGTTTATCTGTATTAATCTTTGATATTGTATTTCTACTTCTATTGGGTCTTCTGCCTTTTATTTTCTCATTATTTTTATTATCTGTGTTTTTTTATTTACACTCAGATTGCATTTATTTGCTTTAAATTCCATATTTTAAAGTAAACTTTTGATTTTTCTTTAGATTCCCTTTGACTACTAACTTACTACCAGTGACATAAATTATTTTTTTAATTTAATTTATTTCTTATCCTTTTTAATTCAACATTTCAACAACATTCAAAACAACAAACACGTTGAGATCTATTTTGTCCAAAACCAAACATAACAATGAACAAGAAAGGACAAAGAATTGCATTTATAAAATACCTTGTGAATGCGATCAGTTTTATTTAGGTGAATCATCAAGGCCATTAAATATTAGAATAAGTGAACATCAATCTTATATTAAAAATAGAGAATTTGATAGATCTCAAATATGTAAACACGCATGGGATAATGAACATAGGGTTCAATGGAATAATTCAAATGTAGTCCTAAAAGAAACGGATGGTAAAAAAAGAAAAATCAAACAAGCGGCTCTAATTATGCTAAATGAGGCCAATTGTGTCGCAAATTCCTCGGCAGAATGTAGTAGGATCTGGTTACCAATATTGAAAGAGGAAGTTATTAATAAGAAAATACCAGTAGTAGTAAGTCAGTAACATATAGAGGATACATCATTAATGTTTTTTAAATAACGTAATATATAAAATCAGAATTTTGATGTTTGTTGAAGGTAAATTCACGAACAAATACTTACAATGTCGGGATAGTATTATGAGGTTTTTTTCCTGGTTTTCCCTCATAATTTACTATGGAATCACTAACAGGAGAATTTTACTGTCATCATGTCATGTGTTTGTGATTTTTTTTTTTTTTTTCGATTTCATGTAATCGAAGTAACTATCTTATAAGTAAAGTCGTCCCAGGAGCGCAACTCAACAATATTGGCAATATCATTTTAAAGTCGTCTACTTTAAAATGCATAATGTATGTCTGAATTGTCAATATAAATGAGTCAGATAAAATTAAATTATTAGAAGAATTTTTCACTATGTAACAAAAAACAAAATTTGTTTAATTTACTTACTGTTAATGAACATAGGGTTCAATGGAATAACTCAAATATAGTCCTAAAAGAAACGGATGGTAAAGAAAGAAAAATCAAAGAATCGGCTCTAATTATGCTAAATGAGGCCAATTGTGTCGCAAATTCCTCGGCAGAATGTAGTAGGATCTGGTTACCAATATTGAAAGAGGAAGTTATTAATAAGAAAATACCAGTATTAGTAAGTCAATAACATATAAAGGATACATCATTTATGTTTTTAAATAACGTAACATATAAAATCAGAATTTTTGATGTTTGTTGAAGGTAAACTAAATTCACGAACAAATACTTATAATGTCGGGATAGTATTATGAGGTTTTTTTCCTGGTTTTTCCCTCATAATTTACTATGGAATCACTAACAGGAGAATTTTACTGTCATCATGTCATGTGTTTGTCTTTTTAAAGACGAATTACATGCTGTGATTTTTTCTGACGGATATTCTCAAGTTAAAGTTAATTTCATGTAATCGAATGAACTATCTTATAAGTAAAGTCGTCCCAGGAGCGCAACTCAACAATATTGGCAATATCATTTTAAAGTCGTCTACTTTAAAATGCATAATGTATGTCTGAATTGTCAATATAAATGAGTCAGATTAAATTAAATTATTAGAAGAATTTTTTCACTATGTAACAAAAAACAAAATTTGTTTAATTTACTGTTTGTATTTTGAGAGCGATTTCCGAAGTGGAAATTGAAACGTCAATAAACGTATTTTTATCTTTAATTGTTGCTTATTCCCAGTTAAATAGTAATTAATTTGGTTTTCTTTGTCAAGCTTCAGAATTTGGCCTAGGTAGACATATTCCTGGACTTGTTCTACCTCACTGCCATTTATAGTTATAAGTCTGAGATCGTCTGTGTTAGTCATTGTTTTGGTTTTTGTTTTTGTCATATTTATTTTTAGGCCGATGTATGGAAAGCTCTCTGCGAGATCCTTCATTATTTCCTCAAATATAGGAATAGTAGGCTATGTATAGCTGTGTAGAGCTACTGAGAAAATGGACAAAAAGTACACATATCTCTTTACTCTTCGGCATTTCTTTGGTATGGAGAGAATCAAAAAACTATGAAGACAACTGTTACTTTTGCTCCGGCGAAGTCAAGGGTTTTAATTCAAAAAATAAACATGCAATTCAGTATCATGATTTACCGTCTATTAAAAGACGTGTGCTTCACAGACCAGGAATCACCATTCATCCACCTTTTCTTCATATTATCCAACAGCAATTGGGAGATGAAATTTTAAACCGATAAAAACGAATTCAATCCTGATATAGACCAGCTTATCCATATCCATTGACATATCCAGTTTATCCAAGCTGAACTAAATGACTTAGTGAGAAACATGGAAATATTTCAAGAGGGTTCACTGAGGTATTGTAATGCTATTCCTGCAATAATCATAAAACTAGGAACTGATAATTACGGTTTCACATCATAGCAGTTATTTATTGATTATTTTAAGAGAAGTTTAAAGGGTGTCTTGTTGCACAATGGTAATGCCTGTTCCAGTTTTGGTGCCTGTAAGACCTTAAAAAATATCAATGCTTTAGAGTCAGTAGTCTAGATTCACAAAGTCCATGTTGTTTTGTGCAAGTGTGACAATCGAGCACTAAATTTACGTTACAATAAGAACGAATAGAAACTAAGAGAGAGGCTTGTACCGGTACAAATAAATGTGCAGCGTGATGCATTAGTTGATTCAAAATAAGCTCCTTCACATAAAGTAAGAACTAATGACGCAGTTTCTTAAAGCTTTAAATAAACAAGAAGACTACTTTAAATTAATGCTTAGATACAAAAAAATTGTAGCCAGCATGGTCGAAAATTATAAAAAAAATTGGTATGCAGTATGAGCGTCAAACTTCATTTTCTAGATTCACATTTTGACTATTTCACCAAAAATATTGCAGCTACCAGCAAGAAACAGGGAAAGTGGTTCCATTAAGACATAAAGGACATGGAGAAACGTTCTCATACTCTCAAACGACTCGCTTACAAAAATCCACAAAAAGAAAACTACAAAATGCAGTTTTCATGGTAAAAGAGAACGATTTTATTTAAAAAACCAATGATTGTCTAACGTAGATTCTACTGCATTGTTTTTTATGAACAACTCAATTTTGCAGTGTAATTTCCTATTAAATATAGGTTCAATAAATATTTTTTCAGTATCTTTGGCAGCTTTTATAAAACTGAAAAATTTCAAGCAAACTTTCACTGAAAACCTGACGTGCTAGAAAAAAACTAAGCACAGATTCGTGATCCTACACCTATTCCACTTGAAACACTTTTTTATGAAAAAAAAAGTGTGTAATGCATGAAATTAAATGTTAAAACCAAAAAGGAGTATATGATTGGAACAAATTCACTAACTGCAACAAAAACTGAAGAATTATAAGTAGTAGTATCTACGAGCCAAACCAATAAAACTGCTATCAATATACATTAAACCAAAAAAAAAATTAAACCGAATAAAGCGTGCTTAATTTTGTGTAGACGGAAACATCCATCTAAAACATAAAGAAGACCTTACAAACAATAAAACACTATGGCATTTGCTATAAAAATATTTCAAAGAGAACCGCTACTTGTAATCAACTACTTGTACATTTTACACTCATATAATATACGGAACCCATTGTTAGAATTTGTTTTTCTATAAAGGTGTTATTATCAAAGACTATATTATTATAGAGCTACAAAACCTAACATCCAAAAACCAGTATGAATAACCATTATTATTATAACGGGCGAAAGAAAACAAAAGCCCACATATCGGTTTCAGCTAAAATGATACCCTTGAGGATCAAGTTACAATTTGTACACAGGCACTGACACTCGCAGATTGTGTTTCATGAATATTATGCACTTGCACGTTGTTTGATACCTTGTAAAAAACTTCAGGTGTGCACGCAGAGATTTCCCTTTTTGTCGGAAACGTACCTGAGGTTTTCCTGTCAACTGGGGTGTCTCACCGTCATAAAATTGATATAAATTGATAATACGATCGTGTTAGATTTATAAGTTTATTATTTCAGAAGCCATAGATTGGTATATGCATGGTGGTTTTTTAAAGGTTATACTTGAGTCTCTTCATATAATATTTTTTATTATCTTTATCAAAAAAATTAGTAGCAATAAATTATATAAAAGGCGTTGGCGTGATATTGCTATAAAATTAAAAAAAAAAGAATAGTTTTTTTAAATAAAGTAAATACATGAGTTAATCGAAATTTTAGTTGCCAGACATGTTATCTGCACCAATAACGCTGTTTTTTTATTAAGTAAACCGCGTCAACCATGAAAGGTTATTGGCGGGGAAGAGTTGTACATAAAATCAGATGTTTACTTATAACAATTAATTACAATTGAGAACTTAAGTCTATTTTTATATTAGATTTTACAATTTAGTTAGTTTTAGAAACTTAGTCACTTTATCACATTTACTATAGTTCAGAGCACGTTTCAGATCACTTGGTTAATCACTTTGAAGTTGTTCCAGATGATAGAGTGGGCAACTAACAATAATGTGTTCGATTGTCGGAGGAATATCACAAACATAGCACCGTTTTTGTTGTTCTTTCTTGATTAGGTACTGGTGGGTTAACCTGGTATGTCCTATTCTCAAGCGGTGTTGTATGACTTGATCTCGTCGTTTTTGTGGTATTATCCCTTTTGGTGACAAATTTGGCTTGATGAGTTGTAGTTTGTTGTCGTCAAGTTTTTTTTAATCTTTCGAGCCATAGTCTCATTGAAAATTCTTTGATGGTGTTTTGAATGTCGGAATAAGGAATTCTTTAGCTTCCCGATCAGCTTTTTCATTACCTATTATGCCTACATGAGATGGAATCCAAACAAATTCTACCCTTTTATTCTTACTGTAAAGATCTACATTAATTTTAATTTGGCATAGTATTGGGTAGTTTGGGTAAACCCTTAATACTCCTTGTATTGCGCTTAAACAATCTCTGAAAATGACTGCTTCCAATTTATGCTGGTTTGATATATGTTGTAGGGCTTTACATATGACATACAATTCGCCGGAATATATGGAGTACTCCTTAGGTAGCTGGAACTGATGTTTAATTGTTTCGTCAACGAAAGCTGCGCCTACCGTTTTCATTTCAGAAGTTTTTAACGCATCCGTATATATTTGGTAATATCTTGTCTTTAATCGCTTGAAACCGTTGTAGAAATATATTTGATGATATCAGATTTAGGATACAGTAGAAGATTTGTATTACATTTGGGGAGTTTTATGGTCCAAGGAGGAGGGTAGTTTATTTCATTGGAAATAACTTTTGGAAAATTGAAACTTGTGATCCTTTTACTAAATGATGCAGAAAGAAAGGGTTTTTGTTCAAAAATTAAATGAAAATTGTCAGAAAATGTGTAGGAGTAAGTAGGGTTATTAGAGTCTGCTAAAATTTTAGCTGCATATTGTAGGCTTAGTCTGTATCTTCTAATTGAAAGCGGTGGTTCATCAGCTTCTACATACAGACTTTCTACTAGACTGGTCCTATAGGTTTCAAGTGCAAGCCTTAGTGCGGTATTTTGTATGATATGCAATTGCTTTAATAAACTATCTTTAGCTGAACTGTAGATTATTGATCCATAATCTAGATTCCTACGAATTTGTGTTTTATATATATTTAGTAATTGTGTGGTATCAGCTCCTCAATTATGATTGGCTAATACTTTGAGAATGTTCATATTTTGCATGCAATATTTTTAGGTTGTTGAATGTGGGTTTTCCAAGTGAGTTTTGTATTGAATATCATTCCCAAAATCGATGTTCTTCTACATACTGCAAATTTTGATTATATAGTTTTAATTTTGACCAACTTGTTTGTTTGTTTCTTGAAAAACATATTGCTTTTGTTTTGTTTGTAGAAAAACGAAGACCAGTTCTCTCTGACCACTTTTCTAAACATTTGATGGACCCTTGCAGAATAGTTACAGCTATCCGGCTAGTTTTATTGCTTGCATAAAGGGCAAGTCCATCTGGAAATAAAATAAAATGGACAGGAGTATTAATGTTATGAACAACGTCATTCATTGCAATCAAGAAAAGTGTTACACTAAGTGTTGATCCTTGGGGAGTTATCTTGAGTATACGAACTTGAAAAATGATTAGTAAGCTTAACTCTAAAATTTCTATCATAAACAAAATTTTTGATAAAATTTAGAAGATTTTCGTCCACACCCCATTGTTTTAATCTTTTTAGGACATCATACTTCCACGCAGTATACGCTGTTTTTACTGTATTATAAAATATACGAAATACGGAATAGAATCCCGTTTGCTTTTAATGACTATTTATTTCCACGCATTTTCTCACGTCCAGAAAATAACTATATATTATAAAAATGAAAATTCATTTCTTTATGAAAGTGAAGTAATTAGAACTACAAATTGCATCTTCAAAATTAACTACAAAACGTGGTCGTTGTGAAATTCGAACTAATTGAAAATTAATGGATTTATTACATGACAATACTACAACGGTTAGTATAACTGGTAATTGCATGTATGAGAGAATCTGTCAGATTTAATAGCATAGGTCATCCGACTATAATTGAGTTCTGTTTAATTATTTCACATACAACAATGGTCATTTAATGTTCCGATGAACAAAAAATACGAGAAAGGAATTTATGTATTAGATCTAATGAATCAAAGGTAGTAAAATATTTTTAAAATGTAGAACGGAGTTAAATTAGGGAATCTTAAAATTCATCTACGGGGTCTGTTGATCTAAAACCACAATTTAACGATACTGATGATGTAAGTAAGCATATAAACCATTGTTAGTTATGTCATATTATTCTAGGTTTAATATTTTAGGAAATATTTTATGACTGTTCACTTAATTGGTTCATAATGTCTCGTAATAAAGCATAATCAACAATACAATTAATGTTCTTCTTCTTCTTCCTTCTCGTATGTAGTATTTGAAGCCTGTTTCTTCTTCAATATTAGCCTCCTAAATTGTTTAAATTAATGTACCGTCTTTTTTTGGTCTGCCAATACTTCTTCGTCCATTTGGTGACTTATCTCGTGCTATTTGTACTATGCTATCGATCAGTATTTTTAGAGGGACATTTAGCCACTATCAAGAGCTGATTAATCATCAATCGTCATTTTGGCTTCTGAGCTCGTGCAAATGCCAATGCTTTTACTTAATATCGTAGTAGTGATAGTGATATTGTACTTTGATATCGCTTATCAAAAATAAAGTTGTTTTTATTCAGCGGACGGGTGCATATACGAACAGTTATGTCCTACTTCTGTCTTTCGTTTAGACTGACGGTCCGTCTAAGTAAGTATGGATCCTAAGCAACCAGAATAATATTTAACATTATCAAAATTCCTCCTTTCACCTTTAAATATTAGTTAATATAGCAACATTCGTATAAAAAATCTTTTTGTTATTTCATTCCGAAGTATTTTCTATCATGATCAACTGGGGCGCAGTTAACCATCTAAGAAAGCAGATGCAACGGTTGTAAGTAGCACATAAAATGTAAACTGCCCATTAATTTAGTGTACTCATAGTACAAAAACTCTAACCAAGACTACGGCTTCGTAATTAAGTGGCACATAGACGAATGGAAAGGTCTATTCTGGAAGTGACATTGCGGGACCGAATAAGAAACGAATATCTACGAAAAAAGACTATAATAAATAAAAGACTATAATAGTACTGCTAATGTTATGGAATGTATAACAAGACTGAAATGATACTAGGCAAGCCATGTAGCGAGAATGCACGACTTGCAGACAAACGTAGTAGAGAAAGACCACCTACACGTTGGGCTGATGACATCAGCCTTATCACCAAAAATTGCTTTGTTGTCAATTGTTGTCAGCACAAAATCGTAAAGAATGGAGGAGTTTAAAGGAGGACTATGTCCAGCAGTGGACGTGATAAATGAAGGCTTGATGATGATGATAGTACAAAAAAATATATCATTGCGTTTTTCCAGAAACAAAAATAGCCGAATAGACTAATATTTAAAGTTAAATGTTTAATGCTCACAATTTCGAATTAATTCAAAAATGACAAAAGTACTTAGTTGTTTATCCTTACGAACTGCTTTGTTACATTTCATACGTAGGTAATATTTGTCAAATTTGCTCTTTTTGTCATCTGTCAGTTTTTGAGCTTATACAAATAGGAATTAATAAAATATGAAGGGTGACAGTTGACAATTGATTGGCGATCCAGCTGAAGTAACTACTGATTATAAAAAGCTGTCTAAATGCATTTAAAAAATAATATAATTTTTTTGAAGACCACCTCATTCGTTATTTTGCATGTTTTACAATATTCTTCCATATTATTATTTTACCAAAAGATCTATACTTTCCTAATTGCTATTAGAACAGACTTTCTTTTAAAAACTGACGTTGAATAACATGATATACAGTTGATCGTGACTCCCTGTACAAGAGAATAATAACCACGTTAAATGTACGGAGTTATTCAAGAATAAAAATAATGATAGTCGACGAAGTAACTGTACAAGAGTAGAACCTTTACTTAAAACCCAGTTAATGGTAGAAATAATAGTATAGGTACGTTCTCGACGGTAGCGTTCAAAATGGTAAACTGGCTGTTTTTGATCGAAACACGCTCTTTGGTTCGTATAAAGTATCTTGTCGATACAGTCTGAAGCCCCGCTTTGCATAGCTAATAGCCCGTAAAAAATTCATAAACAAAATTTAGACGTTTATCGGGGTTTTGGATGTTTATATGAAAGATATAAACCGCAACGCTGCTTCTGTATTATTAATAATTCGTTACATATTTTGGTCTAATAAAATAATGTTTTGTTTCAATGAGAACCATGGGTCTTATGTCTTATATTATGTTGATATTTCGATGTGTCGATATAGTATTTGGTACCTTATGCAAATCTACCAAAAGCCATTGTCGTCCTCAGAAACTATGTTCTACCGATTTTGAGTTTAATACTTTTAATGGTTTATAAATTATTACATATTATAATAATATCTCATCTTCACTTTAGTATATTTTGTTGTACAAAAAGCTTTCTGGCTTTTCAACTAAGGCATGTTTCTGGTAGTGTATTTTGTATTTTTAATTTATTATTGGAGAAAATTTTATTTATTTATTTATTAAGCTCTACAGGTCTTGAAGCCTATAGCTGAAAGATTTAATTTTTCCTTACAATTACTATTAAATATTATATGAAGTGCTATATCCTATACTACTATAATATATATGCAATATTACATTTGTTTATATAAAACACTAAATACTACACTTAAAATTTCTTATAGTCTTTCCATACATTTCTTCAGCACTTCCTTCCATTGTTTTCAGTCAAAAGACTCTTATTTCCAGTTTACAATTTATATTTTTTTGGTTTTCGTATACGCTATCCTTCCATCTCCTTCTTGGTCTTCCTATTCTTCTTTTTTGATAGATCCATTGTAATAGAACCATTTTTGGCATTCTCGCATTTCCCATTCTTTCGATGTGTCCTAAGTATCGGATTCTCTGGGCTTTGATTGCCGTTATTATTTTTGGTTCATTAAATAGTTCTTCAAGTTCCTTATTATTTCTTCTTCTCTAGTGTGCATCTATTTTTGCACCTCCATATATTGCTCGTTGTATTTTCCCCTCCCATGCTTCTAAAAGGTCTATTCCTGATTTTTTAAGCATCCATGTTTCGCATGCATATGTACTGTAGCTGTAGGTCTGATAACTGTTTTGTAGATTCTTATTTTTGTTTTTCTTAAGGCATATTTGGATTTCAGTAATGGACGCAATGCTCCATACTTTTTGTTTTATTTTGCAAATTCTTGCTTTTATCTCCCCTTCCCCATGTCCCATTCATTTACTTTTACACCCAGGTAAGTAAATTCTGACACTATTTTAAACGTGTATGGATTTTCTTTTTCTACCTTCCATTGTGAAATTGTCTTCTTTTTCTTTATCTGTTTCTCCCATTATCATGTATTTTGTCTTTTCCTTATTTATGAGAAGACCAAAAATTTTTGCTTCTTTTATTATATTGCTCATTAATTTTTTTAGCTCTTTCTTACTTGTTGTTAAAAGTGTTAGATTATCTGCGAATGCTATACATTGATGGCCATTTTTAAAAATCGTCTCCTGTGTGTTTATTTTAGTTTTTCTAATTATTCCTTCCAGTATTACATTAAAAAGAGTCGTTGATAGTGGGTTTCCTTGTCTTAATCCTTCCTTTGTTTCAAAATTATTTGATTTATGTTCCTTCTATGCTATTTCGTTTGTGGAGTTATCCATAGTCATCTTGACCATCTTGACGATTTTACTTGGTAGGCCCATTTCTTTCATTAGTGTGTACATCTGTTATAGTACCGTAGACCTGTTTAAAGTTGACGAACAGGAAGTATACTGCTATTTTATGTTCGTAGCACGTAGTCTGGATTTCTTTTAACGCAAATATTTGGTCTGTCGTCGACCTATTACTTCTGAATCCTGCATGATATTCGCCGAATATCTTTTCCGTATATTGATTCAGCTTTTTTCTTATGATGTTTGTCAATATTTTGTACACGGCTTTTAGCAACGCATACCTCTATAATTTTCACATCTCATTTTGTCCCCTTTTTCATGTATAGGGCATATCCTTGCCTGGCCCATTCTCCTGGCATTTTTTCTGTTTTCCGTATACTTTTTATCAGGCTATGTCTCTCCTTGTGTAGTCTTTTTCCTCCTGTCTTTATCATTTCCTCCGATATTTCTGTTATTCCTGAGCTTTTATTGTTTTTTCGTCCTCTTATTTCATTTTCTATTTCTTCTCTCGTAGGTGTTTCTATTACTATATGATCATCTTCAATTTCCTGGATTGTCCCCTTTCTCATTATTTCCCCAGGTTCATTTATTACTATTCCTTCCTCATTTTTAATATATGGGTTATGTTTCCGATATCCCCTTTGCATTTTTCTTGTTTCCTGATAAAAGGATCTTATTTTTTTCTTTCTTTGATTTTTTCCCTATCACCTATATTGTCGAAAACAATTTATCCCCACTCGTAGCATAATTGTTTTTATTAATTCCATGTTAAATACACATTCCAATTATTATTCTGCTGTTGTTTGATTTTTATTATTTTTGTCAGTCATAAACACACATCTAAAGCGTCTCTCCATCTCGCGTTTTCAGTTATATTCTTCGCATACGATATACAGCTGTGTTTGTAGGGTTTTAAACTGGACTTTAAACAAATATTGAACCAACATACCAACGAGGAAATTATTTCTTAGTTAAATATTTTCAAATACTTGCCGATGTGTGCAAGGCAATCGAATTATTCATTGTTCTTTTAAAAAAACAAAGTTGGCTTCCACTTGCATCTATTTTTATGGACGTTTAGACGTAGAGAGGTTTGTCAACTTCTTCATGGACAATTTGTTTTCATGCTCTTGATTTAGAGGTTTTAGTGGGTTATGGAACAAATCATTAAAAATATATTAACATACACATATGTCCAAAAGTTCGGAATACGTACAAATATGGTGGTTTTAAAATTGTTGATATTCATTCTAGAGCGTTTTTAAATGAAAATGATAAAAAATTTTAATCGTTTTTGTACGATTTTGGTCCTATTCAACTGATTAGCGTATTTACACATTATTTCAGTCTTTGTTTAAATTTAAATTGAGCCGTTTAAAAATGTCTAGAAACGTGATATCTTATTTTGACAGATCTATAGTAATTGCTTTGTTACAACAGGGCTTAAGACAAAGTTATATCGCTAATATTGTTGGTGTTACTCAGAGTACTGTATCGGAAATTTAAAAAAAAATCCAATATACAAATGACGTCAAGGATCGTCCCAGAAGTGGTAGAAATCGATATACAACAGCAGCACAAGACCAGCATATAACATTGATAGCTCGTAGAAATCGTCTGGAATCTACAAGTGGTATATCCAGAGAAATTTCTAGGCTTCAAGGACTGAATATTTCACGGTAAACAATAAGACGCAGACTAAATGCGATAAATTTATATCATAGAAGACCGATACGTGTTCCTAAACTAACCGACCAACACAAAATAGTAAGGTTGCAATGGGCTAGAGAAATGGTGCATTATGGTCTAACTAACTGGAATAACGTGATATTCTCTGATGAGTCAAAAATTGGCTTGGTATCTGATTCGCGAAGAACACTGGTTTGGAGGACTCCAGTACGACAAGCCCGACTAGAAACAGCCCAACCGCGTGTTCATTTCAAGGTGGCAATATTATGGTTTGGTGTGGTAAGATGAGTGGTAGACGGACGCCACTGCTGGTTCTGGAGAGATGAGTCACTGGTGCTGTGTAGATCGAGGAAGTTTTAAATCAAGTCGTATGTCTATTGCGAGGGGCAGTAGGTGATGAATTTGTATTTATGCATGACAACGTACCTCCTCATCGAAGAGCAGCGGTACAAAATTTTCTGGAAGAAGAAGGAATAGCTACATTACAGTGGTCCTCGAATTTCCCCGACATGAACATTATTGAACATGCTTGGGACATTCTCAAAACACGCATCAAAAAGCGAAATAATCCTCCTATTACACTTCGAGAACTAAAAGATGCTGCTCGTGAAGAATGGGAAAGAATTCGGCAAGCCCAGCTCGACCAGTTAATCGTCAGCATGCCATATCGCCTATAGGCATGCATACAGGCCAATGGAGGAAATACTAGTTATTAATTTTATTAAAAATTTATTTTTTTCTATACTAATTTATTTTTAAATGTAAGTTGTAAACTGTAAGTTTTTCACTCCAAGGGAATAAATAATTTGTTTGCATATCGTTTATTTGGTTTTGAGATTTATTTAGTATTGTTGAGAATTGAAACAAAATGATGTTTAACTATTCAGAAGAGTTTATATATAAAAATCAATAAAAAGATGAAATATTCCAATATTCCAAACTTTTGAACATATGTGTATATTAAATTGAGTAAATTTCAAAATATATTCTAGTAGTTGATTTTTGCTCAGAGACCAATAATTCATCCCAGGAACATTATTGGAACTTATAATTCGGTAAGTATACTACTTTGGCTATACAATAAGTTCACATCTTTCTTAAAATAGGCTCTTTAATAAAGTATTTCTGGGAAAAGATTTTTAAGACTACATAAAATAGACTTATTAAAATTCAAAGCCTAATATGAACTGTTTACAACACACAAAGCAGCACTCCAGGAAGACGGATTAAAAACACATATTCAAACTCCAAAACAAATTATCTAAAACGCTCCTCCAAACAAAAGGCAACGTTTATTTACAGTACTTCACTACTTTAATAAACGGAATTTATTTCATTTGAACATGTTTAAGATTGTGGAATTATAAATGTTAAGCTGATCTGCAATGCTGTACCTCGGAAGGATACAACACTATGTCCATTTTCATAACTTTACAGGAGAGCATTTTAAAATTTTTTTTCACCAAAAAGTTTTATTGCTGCAGCTATTTATTGAGATATTGAAACAAGATTTTAATAGAACATTTCATCTATTGTTATTTACATAATGCATTTTTTATAATTTAAAAATAAATTTTTTTCTGTTTTTAACCACCTTTTTAATGGACATGGTGTTGTATCCCTCTAATAAAGTTATTGTACTGTAAGAATTAGTGTGGGATATTCAAGGGTATTCAATAATAAGTACAAGACTGTTTGACTTACAAAATTTATTTAACCATACAATTCACCTTTATAAATACAAATAATACATCTATGTGTTTAAACAAAATGGTATTTTTGGTACTCAGTCATCCTCAAATAAGTCTCCTTCTGGATAGTCATTATTGGTATTACTAGTATGCTTTAAGTTTTTATAAAAAGCATGATAAAATACAGGCACATTTGGGAGTAATGCCAATAGATCATTATACTTTTGTTGTGATATAGGTATTGGACTTTGTGATATCAGTTGCAAATATTTTGGCAATGTAAGGTGTCGCCTTAGAAACCTAACCAGGTCATTCTTCTGGTTTTCATAATGAAAATTACTGTTCAACAACAAAGTTCCCATGCTGTTTTGTTTTACTTGCAGTTGAACACAATTTGACAGAACTACTGGTTCTGTCAAATCACTTGTTGTTTGTTGATGTCTCTTTTTCTGTTAATCAAAAGCGGATTTTGAGATGGTTTAACATCGTACAAAGACCTAAAACTTTTAACATATTTTAGTTCCATATTATGTACGGTATATTTCATTAAAGCTGTCTGATTAACATTTGCTAGTCTCAGGGAGTTAAATAGATATGTTGTTAAGTTTTTTTCTCTTTCGCTGTATTAGCGCATAGACAGTGTCCGCCTCCATGTGGGTGTGACCTTTTAGTAGAAATTTCTGAGTGATGATACTTATTAAGTATTTAAAAGAAACACATAATAATGCTAATATTTTATTCTGACCGTAACAATTGTCCAAACACGGTATGTTTTCTTCCATCTCACTGCCAGGAATGACGGTATCTGATGCAGATCAGATTTCATTTCCACCACAACTAGTTTATCATAATATTTGTCTACATCAGACTCATCTTCTTCATCAAAACTCAAGGCATCTCTAATAATATACTGTTCATTTAAAACATCATTGCTTTGTGTATTACTTGATTCTGAAATAAAACAAAGCTTATAATATTGGTTATATAAGATTTAATAATATTTCAGTCTAAGGTTGGTATCAAATCACTAGATTAACTATTTGGGGTTATGTTTTTTAATAATTTAAAAATAATGAGCAAAAAGGTAGCTTACCTGTAAGTACAGTAGAATACTTCGCAGAACTTTTCAGTAGTTCAAGAATCTTTTTCCCACGAGAATAATGGTTCAATATTTTTATTAATAGTAAACCACTCTAAACACACCATAAATGACAAAAGTGGTATTAGACCACTAACAGTCTACCTGTCATCATATAGATATGCAAAACTTTGTGCTTCGATGACTCACATGAGTAGAGGGATAAAACATTAAGTCCACATGGTGTTCTATCCCTCTAAGTAAAAATGGACTTGGTGTTCTTTTAAAGGTCACTATCTCCGTTAGCAATTGGTTTAGGACCTAGTGCTCTATTCCTTTAAATAAGGTGATAAAAGTTTATTACTAGTGTGTAAAAATGTCAAAATTAAAAACAATGGACATAGTGTTATATCTATCGAGGTACAGAATGGTTCGAGAACTTATTGAATGACTTTCAGCTGCATTTGATATAATGATTTCATTTTGATTTTCTTGGAACCTCAGCAATATTGTTATTACAGGTTTAATTAGGTCACAGTATTTTCATACTTTTTCAAAATCCTTTGATTTGTTGAATGGCATGAAATTGGTCTATTGGAATCACTTACGCTTAATAAAGAACTGACAGTGCACGCACTATTGCTCCTTTCTACTCAACTGAGTACAACTTTATTCATTTTTAAAGCATAAATCAAAAAATATATCGGCAATCCAAGTATTGTTAATTACTAATAATAATAATAATTAATATTTAACTTCGTTATGACCAAACGCAACCAATTACACACATTCTGCATTAAGAGTGGCCTAACTTCTACAACAATACTCTGTATGTAACTATTATTTTTTTGCAAAATTTTAAAATGTATTGAATTCGTAGAGCACTCTACAAATAGTTTTTCAAGAGTGTTGATTAAAAATAATTAGGAAAACAGAGAAATTCAACCGTTTTCTACGACCCGAATGACGGTTCGCCACTCGCTATATCGTTAATTTTGAAGAGCCAAAGAACAAAACCAAAGTATACATCAGAATAAAGAATTTATCATAACTAACTAAAGATTTCATTAAAAATTGCAGTGAAGGGATATAAAAATGTATAAGAAAAATAGCTGCAAACTTAAGTCTTGATCGCAATGTACGTGATTTCTGTTTACGTAGGATACAATTACTCTAAAATTAACAAACGGAAATAGTAGGAACAATTTTCTATCTCATATGTAAAAAAATGTACATCTATTTAAAAGAACAACTGAGCACGCACGACATTGATTAATTTTATCATTCTTTAAATAAACAACACGACGTGTTCGAGTATTTAACAAAGTAGGGAGAAAAACAAGCCATTGTTTATTCTTCCTTACACAAATTACTTTCAACTCCTGCTGCAAGCCCAGGAGGTGTTTTTTCCAAAAACAATGTAAATTTTTTCACGTATCACGAATTTGAAGATGTTGAACAAGTAAATGTTTAGTGCAAGTCAAGTAAACAATAATTTTATTTACGTCATTTTCAAGATAACAATGCAGGTCAGATGGGAAAGTTTTGTAAAAACGAGCTTTTGATACTTTTTCAGCTTACTAATGATCCTCGATACGGGTAAGCTGGTATTTGGTAAATATATCACGAGAATCTTAGAATTGAGACTAGAATAAAATTTAAAAGAAGCACTATGGGTCATTATTACAAAGCTATTTATTTTGGATAACTACCTTTCAATGCAGTATGTTTGGAAAAATTAAAAAAAATTGTAGAAAATTATTAACCTTCCAACGGACTCATACGTAAAAAGTTGCGCTTATAGATACTTTCTAACATTTAAAAAAGTATATTATCATATTATTTAAACTTTAAAGATATTTAATTATACATACGTTAGAAAACTTTCATATCTTAATTATCTATAACACATTTTATATCCAACTTCAACTCTTTGGTCATTTAGCTGTCTTCATTTTAATATTTGATTAGGTGACATTAAATTAGTTAATTCTACGTAGGTTACAATCTTTTTGATATAATAATTAGTATCTGGGCTTAACACAGCTGCGATATTAGTTTCCATCTGCAGTATGTTTCGATATATTTGATGTTTTCTGCAATTCCACAGATGAACTGAAGTAAATTGATAGTGTTTCTATTTATAGGAAAGTCTTCTTCTTGTTCTTTTTTTGGGCTATGTCCTAGACAATTTACCCAGTTTACTTGGGGGTAGACACTTTGAAGGAAAGTCTTCACTGAAGAATACAACTTTGGGTTTTCGCCGTCCAAGATAAGATCAGTGTCGCATTTGTATGGCTTATAATACCACTACAAATGACAAGACCACCCTGGAAACTCAATATCAAGCACTTCTTCTTCTTTAAGTTCCATCTTCTATCGAAGGTTGGAAATCATCATGGCTATGCGGATTCTGTTGACTGCCGCTCTAAAAAGTTCTGCACTACTGCATTCAAACCATTCCCTTAAGTTCTTAAGCCAGGATATTCTTCGTCTTCCCACATTTCGCTTTCCTCGGATTTTGCCCTGCATAATAAGTTGTAATAATGCGTATTTTTGCCCTCTCATCACATGTCCCGAGTACTCAAGTTTTCTTCTTTTAATAGTTAATATTATTTCCGCCTCATTTCCTATCCTTCTAGTTACTTCCATGTTTGACATTCTTTGAATCCATGATATTCGTAGGATTCTTCTGTAACACCAAAATTCAAAGGCGGCCAGCTTATTCAGATGAACTTGTTTTAGTGTCCAAGCTTCCAGACCATAAAGAAGAGTAGAGAACACGTAACATCGAAGCATTCTCAGGCGTAGTTCTAACCTTATATCCCGACAACAAAGAAACTTTTTAAGTTTAATAAATGATGTACGTGCTATTTCAATACGTGTCTTAATTTCTTTGGTTTGGTCTACATCTGATGTTATCCATGTTCCTAAATATTTATATTTATTAACATTCTCAAATGCAGTATCTTCAATAGTCAATTGGATATTTGCATGTGCAGATTTAGTCATGATCATGCATTTAGTTTTCTTTTAATTTATCTTCAGTCCGTACTCATGACAGCGTTCATTAAGGCGTTGCATTAGGTTCTGTAAATCATTGTTGTTATCCGTAATTATTACTGTATCGTCTGCAAAACGTAAGTTATTCAAAACTTCTCCATTGATAGATATACCTTCTATTGAGTCTGAGAGCGCTTCTTGAAATACCGCTTCACTGTAGACATTGAAAAGTAGTGGGGACAGCACGCAACCCTGACGGACTCCTCTCTGTATTTTGATATTTTCGGTGTACTGGCTGTCAACTTTTACCTTGGCAGTTTGATTCCAATATAAATTAGATATAATTTTCAGATCACGACTGTCAATATTTTTGCTTTTTAATATATCTACAAGCTTTTTATGTTGAACTTTATCAAATGCCTTTTCAAAGTCTACAAAACATAAGTACATATCCTGATTCATGTCCATGCATCTCTGAGCCAGCACATTCAAGCCGAACAAAGCATCTCTTGTACTCATACCATTTCTAAAGCCAAATTGTGTGTCACTAATCTCATATTCAAGAGTTTTAACAATTCTGCTGTGAATTATAATAAAGCACATATAGTAGCAAAAGACAGAGCTCGAGATGAAAAAAGATCATGAAAACAGATGGCAGAAAACTCTAATGGAAAAATTGTGAGTTGTAATTTCGACATTCAGCAAGTTCTTCTTGTACCCAGTGATCCTACCAATAACGCATTATTTTATAAACAACATCCGAAGACATTTAGTTGTACTATTTATGATGTTTCGAAACAGGGAGATTGCTTTATGTGGACAGAAGTTGAAGGTAAACGTGGCAGCTGTGAGATTGCTAATTGTCTTTACAGCTTCTTCAAATCTTTACCTAATTCTGTTAAACAAATTTCGTGTTTCAGTGACAGATGTGGGGAACAAAACCTTAATACGGCATGTATTTAACGGCTGTACAAGAGATTCCACACGTAAATAATATAGATCTAATGTTCTTAACGGTGGGACATAGCGAAATGGAGTGCGACTCTATACACTCAGCAATTTCTACAGAACTAAAAAGGGTTGGTAAAGCAAACTGGCCTCAAGACTGGAAAACTATTGCTAGGTGAGCTAGACGAAAGGGTGATAAACCGTATATTGTACACAAACACAGGAGCAAATACGTGACTAGAAAACCATGCGTTGGATGCAAGTTTCGAAATCAACCCCTTTTATTCTTGGATTTAAAGAAAACTTTGACGACGATTTCAGAGTTCTAAACTGCATAAGGAAACCTAGAGCTACTTCACTAAATTTTCTGAGACCCTTGTATCAATCTAAAATACCGATTCAGTTAGCCAAGTATAATGATCTTACATCACTCTTTCATATAAAACCTCCGGCTCTTTCGAACGAATATAGACATGACCACGAAAACCTCCCTTTTGTGGGGGATATATGCGGAAAACCTAACGAAAATTCTGAAAGTGAAATAAGCAATAGTGAGTAACTTGTGTTTTCTATAATAATTATTATATTAATATGTTTATAAATGTATCTTGTACTACTTTGAACTAATAAAAACTTATTTTTATTCTTATACAATTATAATTATTAACGTAGTAGAACCATGTCGATATTTGTCTTAGTGCTACAAGTGGATATCTCCCATTTTATCACATTTGCTTCAAAAAATTATAATATTTTTGTTATTACCAATAAAAAGATATTAGCCCATTTAATATACTATCATTTTAGAACCAAAAGAACAAGTTCTGCCATCATTTTGTGATTTTTTTCTGCTCAAAATTTTAAATTGGTATCCTGAGAAACTACTATTATCAAGTTACCTAGTTATAGTATTCAGGGGACAAATTATTTTTTCTTGTATTGTTTCTGATTTTTTAGCAAAATTTATTGAAAAATAATAATTTGGGCTGGAAAGGGTTAATTGTAGTAGGTATTTAAAATTACGTAATTAAATTAAAAGAAATGAATGAATAACTTGACAAAAAATCATTATACATTGATAATTTAAAATAAAGCTGATGATTATATTATTTCAGCGTTTAATTTCACCTTTGCAGGTGCTTGTACACGCGTTTCGTATCTTGATTATGTTACTGCCTTAAAAGTATTTATTAGTTTTAGTTCCAAAAAGAAAATAAACCTTTTCACATGTTCCGGGCTCGTTTAAATCTTTAGCATGGCATGTGTGATCATTATTTTTTTATCTTCCGTGTAGCGATGATATAATTTCCGCTTGTTTTGTAGATATAATGGTCTATATATTTTTAAAAAATGGAAGTAATCATTGGAGCAATCTTCACAGCCGTGGATTTTCTAAAATTTAAAAATCCTAGACAAAGTAACAAAGAATATTTCTCACCCATTATTTAGAAAAAATTTGCATATTAAAGATTAACTATTTATATATGAAAGAAGTTTATTGTATTCAATTAACATTTTCAAAGCATTAGCGCTATATAAATTATAGTGCGGTATTAATTGGACATAACTAACCTAAAAAGATCAAAAAGTTGTATGCACAAAATTGGGATAAAAATTTACTTGATAAGATATATTAAATACAAAATTAGTTGATATATCAGCTCCTGTCAATTGAAATCGTAATATTATCTCTTTCTCTTGTCGTTTGCCTATTACTAAGAATCGTGATTTCTTCCAATATTCCTAACAATTTTTTTCTATTGGTCTCTCTCTTCAGCTGCTCTAAGGGCTTCGCAGAATAAGTTTCCAGCTGAATTCTTAATTTGGTCGGACCATCTAGTTGGTGATCGTCCTCTTGATCTTCTCCCCGGACGTTTCCAGAAACAATTAATCTCTCCAAACTATCGTCACCTCTGCGAACCACGTGACCGAAAAATTGCAGAATACGTTGCAGACATACTGTGGACAGCCTTTTAAATCTCGGGTTGGTTTAGAATGGAAACGTTTGTGTATGCGCAGCATTCATCTCCAGCATCACATCTCCGCAGCATCAATTTTTTGGCGCTCGCGTGGAAGTGTCGAAGTCTCTATCCCGTATAGAAATATCGAGAATACAAGGCCATTCACCAGTCTCATCTTGATATTTTGAGAGATAGATGTCTTTCCAAATTTTAGTTTAGGCAACTCATCGCATTTTTTGCCATACCAATACGTCTCCGAACTTCTGCTCCAACAGTTACCATTGTTGGTTATACTAGACCCAAGATAGACAAAACTGTTCACCAAATGTTATGATCTTCAAATCATGAATGTGTTGCTTGTGTGAGTCCATTTCAAATAGGTAAAGAAATAATAAATAAGACTTACTCACAATTAATTTAATTTAACTATCAGACGACCGGTTTCGCTTTCTACAATATGCAAAGCATCTTCAGGTCTCGATACAAAGTTAAATAAATGCTGAAATGATAAAAACCCATATTAGGGTGTTGTCTAATAAAGATAAACAAATTAGATGTTGTAAATTACAATAATTATGCCAATATTACATGTCTGTGGTTTTATTTCAAAATGAGTAAGTTGAATAAAAAGGTATAAAAAGTTTTAAAAGTTTAAACAGACTAGGTAAGACCCACAAATTGTTATAAAATAGTCTATTGGATTGTATTAAATAAATAAATGAGCAAATAAATAGAAATTACTTACATGCCGGTACTCTATTAATTGATGGATGGTAGAACATGGTTGAATCATGATAATTACAAGTTGAAAAATAATTGCAGAATAGAATTGATAATACAGTTGAAACTGTATCGAGACCTGAAGATGCTTTGCATATTGTAGAAAGCGAAGCCGGTCGTCTGATAGTTAAAGTAAATTGATTGTGAGTAAGTCTTATTTATTATTTCTTTACCTATTTGTTATGATCTTGTTTAACTTATACTCAAGATAAGCATCATACTTATGATCATGCATAACAGGACTCAAGATTTTTTTTGGAACACTGTGATAATTTTAACTTCGGCTCAAGGTCAATGCGTTGCTTATGCATTAGTTTAAAGTAATAAACAGTGCGAGGTGCATTGAATTGTTTTCAGAAGTATTTGTAGTGGTGGATTTGTTGGTTAGCAGTTTGAAAAATGACAAATCCGTACATCCGATTTGTGTAAGTATTGCATTTATATAAAAAACTTTTTAAATCTGGTTTGTGGTGTAACATGTTATACAAATAAGTTAAAATTTATCTTAAAATGCTTTTTACTTCGAAATAGTACTTTAGTATTTCATAATTTCACATTTATTAGGGATGTGATTATATGAACACGCTAGAATGTGGGCACTGGGTAATTTTTTTTGTCTGGTAATCTTATAATATCAACCTATTTTTATTGTTTTAGTGGTATTACTTTGGTTTTAGTGGTATTAGCTATGGTTGAAAATGATGACGATCAAGATTTAAATGAAATATTTAAAGTGCCTCCAGATCCAATAGTACTAACTGACGAGGACTCTGGTAACAAGGAAGGAGGACTAGTTGATAACCTAACCTGTAGACAATTACGTGCAGGTGCAAAGATTGTGATGAATTCGTATAATGAAAGTCAAGATCGTTCAGAATATGGGGGGGATGAACAGCAAATAAATGACTCTGTTCATGGAGTAGCTAAAAACCATATATTTCGCTTAATTATAGATGACAACGTTTTTCTTTGTCATACTAATTCTGGTTACAATACAGTACCTTCAAAGAGAAAGAAGTAACAATTTCCTGGGTGGAGAAGATTCGTAACTCCACAATACTTGAACGTCTCAGCAAGACCACTGAGATTATAAAAAGCATCAAGCAGAGAAAGCTGGAATATTTCGGACATGTAATGAGAGGTCCCAAATATAGATTGCTACAAAATATCATCCAAGGAAAAATAGCAGGCAAACGCAGTCCAGGACGAAGAAGAACCTCATGGTTGAAGAACTTGTGAGATTGGTATGGTGTAGATACAATCATACTATTTAGGGTGGCAGTGAATAAAATTAAAATAGCATCAAAATATCATCCAAGGAAAAATAGCAGGCAAACGCAGTCCAGGACGAAGAAGAACCTCATGGTTGAAGAACTTGTGAGATTGGTATGGTGTAGATACAATCATACTATTTAGGGTGGCAGTGAATAAAATTAAAATAGCTATGATGGTAACCAACGTTCTGAGAGGACATGGTACATGAAGAAGAAGAAAGAGAAACTATTGGGACTCACAACGGGTTTCATCACATGATTCATCTGCGCAATGAATTTGTTTACAGTTCTACGAGAAGGGATCGATTTATTGTAATTTCACGATGACATAAAATGTGGTAACTAATACCATTGGCAAATATATTATAAAATAAATTTGCAGAGCTGTATGATCCCGAACAACATATTAGTTTTGATGAGTCAATGATTTGGTAAGCACGTTTTCAAGCAGTGCATTCTGCTTGACACTTTTCCAAATCAATTTAAAAGTTTACCTATGCGTATTATTTCGATAATTTATTTACTGGTATGGTGTTGGTAACATCTTAGCGACAGAGAATCCAACGGAAGGGGAACTATCCGTGAAAATAGGATTCCAAAAACCTGTAATATAACAAGCAATAAACTAATAAAAAAAAAAACCGCGGAGAATATGCTTTTCAATTAGATCTAAAAAATGGATGGACAATTTAGTTGTGGCAGCTCCATCTACTGCTTGTGGTGTTCAACCCATTACATATATCTAGCGTTATTCTCGAGAACAGAAAAAAAAATCAGTCATGCGTTCATCACTATTTACTTACTACAACAATAATATGGGCGGTACTGATAAAATGGACCAACATAATTCATGCGATCGAATATCTCTTCATGGTAATAAGTGGTGGTGGCCAATATTTACATGGTTTTTGGATGCATCCATTCATAACGCCTAAAAAGAAAATTTGGCTCTGATATGCCTCAACTAGATTTTAGAAGAAGCATTGTTAGGATATTTTGTAGAAATATGGTGTTGCTTCCAGAAGCGCTGGTCGTCCGTGGGGTTTCATATCTGAACTAGATAGCAAAGCTTGCAGAGAGATAAGACTTGATGTTGGTGAGACTTGTAACAGAAGACGGTGCTGTGGATTGGACAACGAAAGAAACTGTTCGAACATAATGTGGAAAAGTAAATTTTTGTAAGAAAGAGTATTTTTTTACCTCATATATGCCTAGCGTGTTCATATGAACACGGGTCCTGTAAGGACTCCCTTTCAAAAAATAAAGAAATTTTTACAAAGATTATATAAATATGTCGAAAGAAAATGTAAAAGAGTATTTTTGAAGTGTGTATATTTTAGGCAATTCCTAGCTGAGCGCTTTCTTTTTTACAAAGCCATCATCAGAGCTATGGTCAATTTTTTAAATACCACTACAAAGGAGAGATCTCATTTCCTTATATTTCATAATTATGATTTTTTTAGTTGTTGAAATTCTTAAAACATATAATAAACATTAAAAAGCCGACACTGGACTTCACAAACACGTTAAAAAAAATTGAAAAAATTGAAAAAAATTTTTTGTCATGGTACGGGTGTAAGAACCCGACCATTGATTGATGTGAGGAGGTAGACAGAATAGAACTAAAGAGGTTCTTACACCCGTACCATGACAAAAAAATTTTTTCAATTTTTTTAACGTGTTTGTGAAGTCCAGTGTCGGCTTTTTATATGTTTATTATATGTTTTAAGAATTTCAACAACTAAAAAAATCATAATTCTGAAATATAAGGAAATGAGATCTCTCCTTTGTAGTGGTATTTAAAAAATTGACCATAGCTTTGATGATGGCTTTGTAAAGCCGAAAGCGCTCAGCTAGGAATTGCCTAAAATATACACACTTCAAAAATACTCTTTTACATTTTCTTTCGACTTGTCATAAGTGTGTACAAAAAAATGTCAGTCTTTTGATTATATAAATATACCTATAACTTTAAAATAAAAGAGATTGTATACAAATGTTTAACAAAAAAATAATTCAGGCGCTAATGGATTAATCAACATCAAATGCAATAAAAAGAATATTCTTAAAAGGTGATTAAAGTCAGAAGAAGGTAAATATTTCTACATTCTCTTATCACAAAAAACTTCATTTCAATTAATTTTACCGGCCTATAGGTGTATTTAATTTCAAAGCGGTATCAAGTCGATTTCAACCGATATTATTGATCCATAATTGACCCACAATGTAACCTGCTCAATTTACATACTCGTATCTATTATTTTAATATTTACGGTTATATTTTCATATTTCTGTTAATAACGCAAATGGGGCTAACATATTTCATTCAAATCTGTCTACATATCAATTAAAATCTAGATTATAAGACAAAAAATATCACTTTTGCAGGTGTGCACAATTTGATATCCAAAATATGTTTAAAAATTTCCATCTTTGGTTTATAAAATCCATATTACGTCTATAAACGAGAACTAGTAGTGATTTAATTTTATAGTGAGTTAGTCTACAGATATTGTTATTAAAAACACGAGAAGTGAAATCGTGTCGGAGCGTCGTAGATGCGAGTACTATTGAGGGAAAAGTAGTAGAGTCTTAAAAGTTGGTATCATAGATTGTTTTTTTTTTGGTATAAAAAACATTATTGAAATTTAAGTCAAACACCTTGACATCTTGAAAATTAAACTTTATTAGTTACATAGAGCCACGCATAATGGAATTTTAAGATTCACTTGATGATCAGAACTTTGTTTTCACTAGTTCTCTATTATTCTTCAAACAATTCTTGTGTTGGTTGTATCTTAAAACAGTAATACCCATTCCTTTTGAGAACTCGCTGGACAGTTCGAGCATTTACGGTAACTTCCCTAGCAATTTGTACACTATTGCAGGATTCACTAGCTTCCACAAAAGCACAAATATTAATATCCCTGTTTTGACGCTCATCATCGACAGGTCTAACACGTGGTTTATTACCTTCATGACACTTTTTACAACTGTTTACACATCTCGAAGTTTTAATATGTTTAATGGTATTTTTAACTGTTGTAACACTAGATGGGGGTCTATTTTCAAAGGCAACAATAAATAAATCAAATACTTCTCGTATCGAATGACACTGAAAGTACCATGTTACAAGTTGCACTTTTTCTTGGACGGTATACAGCGTAATAGGCATTTTATTAATTATTTGTTTATTCTTTCAGAACTTCGTTTGAAATTTTTAATGTCAATGTGACAATTACGACAATTCGTGCCTACTGTGAAATGAATATAGAGGTGGAAACGTGTAACATGTCACAGCGATTGCCATTGTGTTATATGGTCAACAAAACAATGCCGTAATCTGTATAAAGATATAGTCTATATATATATATATATATATATATATATATATATATATATATATATATATATATATATATATATATATATATTATTTGCGAAATAATTATATACGTAGGATTTTTAGTTCTGCGAGTTAACCAAACAGTTCAGAGTATTAAATATTTGCGTCTTCTAAATTAAGATGCACATTGATTCAATCGAAAACAAGCCATGAGGAAGGTGATACTGGGATAAAACAAAAAAAAGATGGAGAAATTGCTGCATTTATTTGATCGAATTTACAAGATACTTATCATATTATGTATATGACAGACAATAATTCAGAGTTAAATAATATCTAGGTATAAACCTGTGCTTTGTGAATCAATGGGAATAGTTTAAGTATGGAAAAAACTACCAGTTCTGGGAATGTTTAATATATTCTTAAAATTATCATTTAAAACAGCTACGATAATTAACTAGAGCCGGGCAATAACTTTTTAAATTTCCGCATCTCGTTAAAACACACACGGGAACTCTAAATGCTCCAAATTATTCAATATAACAGCCTAATTAATTAACATACAATTATTAATAAGACTATTCTTAGTTTGAAGCTTCGTTAGACCATAAAAACGATAAAACAAAATGAAGATTTATAATACGGAAAAAGGAAATGGGAATATTTTTAAATCTAACGGTTATTAAAGAAATACAAGAATAAATCAAAAACTAGTAGTGCTACATACTATGGTCAGTTTGAAGATAGAAGAATCTTATTAAACTTGACACTTGTTTCAGCTTCCATCTTAGCAAAATAATGGTCTGTCCCAAACTTCATCGGGAGTTCATATTTGTTCATAATTTACTAATTACAATAAAAAGAAAGAATTTTAACCTATAAAATATAAAAAATTACGAAATAGAGATTTTTATAATATCACATAAGCATTCGAATTGTTGGCAAATAATTTCACCAACATTTTAAAAGCCATTATTTTCTTTACTTTTATTCCTATTTGACGACTTTTTCTTCATAAGAAGATACGACGACGCACAACGTCCTGGTGCGTTTAGATAAATACTTTGATATATATGACGAATTGAAGAATTCGATATCTTTTTTATTTCATATTACGTGGATAAGTACTCAAGACTACGTTGTTTCATTAAGTCAAGCATTTATTTTTCTTTTCTCATGCACTATAGATACTTGACGTTGACGACATGGTCTACATAAGATATCTTCTATATCTTTCTGTAGATCCACATTCCGAAGGCTTTGATCTTTTTTCAGTGGCTTTTTCAGCTGTTTCGATTCCATATACATATTATCAACGGAAAAACGTTGCATCTTAGTATCCGTATCTTGGTCTCTAAAATTGGGTCATTGCAACACAGTAAGGATATCATCTTTGTAAATGTGGACCGTGCAATTTCGATCATCTACTCAGTTTTTTCAGCATGGTCCTATTGTGAGTTACGGGAGTTCTGAGGTAGCTGAATCTGTCGACTCTCTTGATCTCTCTATTCGCTGCCACTAGTGGCCTCGAATATATGCACGGCTGATAACCATGAATTTGTGGATTTGTTGAAATGTGGATAAATAGTTCACAACAACAAACACAAAATAAGTACACCAAGGAGGCATTGCTCACCTCAGTAGCAAATGAATTCCTTGTTCGGTTTGTATGGAACTTTATACAATATTATATATTTTATTTTAGCAAGTAGCTGTATACTTTTTCCGCCATCATTGACCACCACTTTTCTAGTGTTGTTTTAATTTTGTAGAAAAAAATGTTTTGTTCCTCTACATTTAAAATATACTTAATTTTAATATTCTCTAATAATTATTTTGTTTTTCTGTATCTCAATGATCAGTACATGAATGTGCTTTAAATATGAAGGGTACATGGAAAAAAGGAGGTATATCAAATGTCGGGCGAAAATGAGATAATTGGACCATATAGTGGCACAAACTGGATACCATTTTATGTAAAAAATGCACATAGTCAGGATGTATAACACATATTTTAACACATATTTTTATTTATTATAACACATATTTTTATATTTGTAATACAGAGGAAAAAAGGAGACATGTCCAAGCGCTACATGGAAAAGAGGAGGGATGTCAATGTGACCGACGTCGACGAAGCGAAGCGTTTGTGCGTGGTTCAGAGGTGTTTAGAGGTTATGTATGTTTGTTTACTGAACCTAAAAGGAGAGTTATCAAGTTGTAAATATGTTTAATAGTGAGAGTGACGAATTTATGAAATGTGATGTTATGGACACACGGAAAAAAATGCAAAGAAACGTAGAAAATTTGGACGAATTCATGAAGTAAATAAAAAATTAAATAGACAAAGCCCTGTAATAGGACCGGATTGTAAGTGCTTTAGGTTTAAGTGTTTTCTACAAATACCGGAACAAGCAAGAATTTAAATTATTAGAAAGTTCAACCTCATATAGTCGACAAATTCCTAAAATATATACTTAATGCGGATTAATTTCTGTACAAACTGTACAGCAACGAAGACCACGAGTATCAGAGGACTGTGCACGTCTTCATGATACCGCCTTAAGTTATAGAATCCGGAAAAATGTAAATGACGAAACACAAGAATTTCCAGTATGTCAGAAGGCTTTTTGGCATTCCATGGAATTGGGAAAAAAGTTAGAAATTCTACAAAATTCACTAAAAGTGACAGAGCGCGCTCCAGAATTACTAGAGAAAGACATGGAAACCGTCGATATATATATATATATATATATATATATATATATATATATATATAGCAAAAAATACGACCGTTGATTAAATTTAAAATATATTCAATGGTTGAATAGCAGAGGTTTTATCGGTCAATAATTGGCAAATAACAGTCGTCAATTACTTTATTGATTTATTTGAATACGTTTCGCTTTTATTTTTAAAAGCATCATCAGTTCACTACAAATAAAAAAGATTTTAGCATATAAGTAACCAACCACCAGGGTTCATACTTACCAAAACAATTTGTAGATTTTTTTAAGGATGTTATAAAAACTCTACGATAACTTAACATTAAAGATTACAAACTAAACAAGAGAAGCGAAACAAAAAAAATACAAGAAAAACAGTAAGAATACTATTGTTCATTTAATTTTAAACGATGGCTTCATTTGAATGCTGGTTTAAGCTCTTTCAAGGATGAAACCACACTAATCTTGCATCCTAGAGCCACACACACACACACACACACACACACACACAAAATGACATCCTAGAGCCGATACAAAACAATTGAAAAGATTTTTCTAGTATTAAAATCGTCTTATTTCAGAATGTGTTATTTCTGACATACTTCTTTTTCCCCTGTACTTTTCCTATGTAAAACTCTTGTCAATTCAAAATATCTAAAAATGTTTACCCCTATTTTGAATTTTCAACTGAGTACCTGTAAGTTTACGATGTGGGTCATTTTAATTTTATATATTTTTATACTAATAATATTTTATAAATTTAAAAATATTAAATATATATTATATAATAATAAAAAAAATAAATTATTTTATACTAATATTTAAGGAGGAATAATATAATATAATATATATATATATATATATATATATATATATATATATATATATATATATCTAAAAATTGCACCGGACGAGAAATTTTTATAGTAATTTTTTAAACAATTTGATTTGAAGGCTGAAAGTAAAAGAAAAAGTTTGGAAAGAAAAGTTTAGAAGAACTTTCTAAGAGGTAGAAAGATTACTCTTTCTACCTCTTAGATATTTATCTTAAAGCCACAAGCGGCAAATTGCTTGTGTTGTTAACTAAAATTTAATTTGTGTACACATAACTTATCAATGAAAGTAAACACCATCACCGTCTTCCTTGCAAATCATAAAACTGCAAAAAGGTCTTATCCAAAGCCAATGACAAGTGGATTTATGACTCAAGCACAGGTTCCGTTAATAAATGTTTTTTATGCATCCCATTGACGGATGTATGGTTGTTTTAGAGTTGTTTATCTATGTTCTGAATCTTCAGAACGCCTTAAGTGGTAGCTCTACAGGTTCTTAAAAATATATAACAAAGCCAAGTAGAGTTTTGGAAGCTGTTAGGTAAATATTTATAAGATCGTTGAAATAAAATTGTGTGTGCTCTTCAATGCCTAATACAGCAGTTTAAAAACAATTTTCGAGATACCTTAGCAGAAAGAATAACATACAGGGTGGCATGGGGACTTTAAGTGGGTAGATAAGCAATATTTATGTAAGTAGAAATGTTGATATTTGATTGGTAAATAAGATAATTTCAAAAACGTATGTTGCTATATTTATTCAAAATAGATAAATGATTCTTTAACTTTCGCTTTTTGATTTTTTTGTTTTGTATAAATAAAAGAATGGCTTGTATTCTTAATTAGTTAATTAATTGGAATTAGATTTTACTCTATAATTAATTTTTCTTCTTGTGTTCTCTTCTTTACCTTTTTTCATATATTGAGAGTAATATAATCCTTTAAGGAATGGATACTCTGAAGTATCCTTTCCTTAAAGGTTATAAGCCTACAGTTTATAATATTACCTGTTTATAACTAAGTAATATATCCTAATGCTGCAGAACTAAATAATAAACTGACTATTTCCTGGTAAAAATGATCAGAATTTCCGCGAAGACGTTGTAATAAACTGGAAATTTCCATATCCCTCAGGATTAGAACCATCACATGAGGAACTATTGTACATTATTTGAAATTATTGTTGGAAAACAGGACCTTTATTCACAAAAAATTTCGTGATTACAAGTATTTTTACGGACGGCAATTTTATCTTACAGCAATAAAAAGTAATACATTCTTCTTCTTCTTGATGTGCCTGTTCATGACGAATATTGGCGATCATCATGATAATCTTTAACTCTTCTGCAGCAACTCGGAGAAGCTGCTCAGATGTGTTGAACCAGATTCTGAGGTTCTTTACTCAGGATGTTCTTATAACTCCTGGTCCTGGCTTTCCAAACATTTTGTCTTGCAGGATAGTTTGTAGGAGGACATAGCTATATTCATTTCGCATAATGTGTCTAAAGTATTGCATCTTTCGAGAATTGATGGTGAAGAAGAATCTCTCGGTTCTTCTTCATTCGCTAAATATTCTTTCAGAGTAGAGACTGAAGATTAGATAAGACAAAATGCAGCCTTACTTCACTCCACGCATGATTTTTACACATTCGGTGTGTTGAAAGTAATACATACACAGAAAATTTTTATTTGGATTCGTATTTAAATATCACTCTGACAAATAGATTGGTTAAACAGCTTTGGTGATATTGTGTCACCTTGCGTTATTCGGTAATTTTACTACGGACAAAACATCGCTAAACACTGGTTAGATGGAAAGATATGACAGGATAAAAATGTAACCTATTCTTGCCTAGTGTTTTTAGATAAATCATAGGTGAGCACCTTCTGGTACATGAGGACATAATTATTACCCAAATATCGACACTACAGATGGCTTTTGAATGATAATTTAATAACCTATCAGTCATTGTTTAACCTTGAAGACGTGAATGCCGATGTCTTTAAAGAACTCATTGAGCAAATGATAGAACTAATTCCAACAGATTTCTTAATTATCTTTTACAATTCTCCATACCATTCAAGATCTCAAAAATTACATACACAATACACAAAAATCGGTTTTTAAAGTAGGTATGTTATTAACGAAATGACAAAAAAAAGTTGTTACAGTAGACCGGCGTGAAGCTTTATACTATGTTATCTATATTTTTAAATATTATTTTTAAAATTGAATAAAGTAATTTTATTATTTATATTTTAAACAAATTATATTTAATCTTGCCCAATCGCCATTTGTTGACGTATTAGCAAAGCATACATTGTTTACTTCTGATAGATCTGTCAAATTCAAATCTGACATTTATGACTTATTATAAATTTTGACAATCGTTGCATATCGAATTTTTTATTGACAATTTTCTTTAATTTTTTACTTCTCATTGAATGTCTATATTTTGTTAGTTATTTTTCATGCAGTTTTCAATTTAAACCTGTTTAGAATAAACATATAATAACTAGAAACGAATTAATCGAGAGGAGTGACTTGATATGAATAACCGCTTTGCTTCAAAATTATACAGAGGGCGGTACAGTAGATTTTCGCGATTCATACTGTTTTCTTTTTAATTTTAAATATTATTTTTAAAATTAAATAAAGTCATTTTATTGTTTATATATTTGAATTACATGTGTAATTTTAATAAACACGTGGTGAATTTATAAACAATTCAAATAAACAGATTAATCAAATAAATAAAAAATTAATATTTAAGAGTTACATAATTCCGCTGTTAGTTAATATCCTTGTTATAGATTTTTTGCTATTTTTTAAATCAATACTCTTTTAGTACAAGTAAGTAGGTCTTTTATATTGTTGAGCTCGCTGTTTAAACCGCTTACATTTTTCAAAAAAATTATTCGTTACCTACACGTAGGATACTATTTTTTTATGCGCTAAGACATCCTTTTGTCTACTAACCTCACTATGCTTTATTGCCCATAAAACACATTTGTCGTTTTGTGTGTTCACTAAATAACTATTTTAACAAGTGGGTACATATTCAACGGCAGTTAACAGACACAACTGTTAGATACAGGTTAACGTTTTTATTCTCCTTTTTAATTTATTTATGACTACTAAAAGTATTAATGTTACTAGCTGGGAAAGTCAGTTAAGAGGTTCATGAAATTACCAAAGGACTTTCTTTACTTGAGTACCACGAAAGAAATTTTTTTTCCTGATTTTGTACTGAAAATTCATTTTATAATTTGTTAAATCAATTGATATGACAGAATCCCTAAATAAATAAATTTAATTGATACTTTTTTGACATGACATAAGTAATGCAGAACAAAAAAAAAAGGAAAAATAGTAGTCAAATGTTGGTTATATGATTCAACATAAATTACATTTAAACGTGTATGAAGCGTATATTGTACATCCTGCAAAGCAATTTGAATTAGATAATATTTTTTTCTTTATTTTTATGCGTATTGCGGGAATACGATGAAAAACTATTTAGAAATGGAACCATAAGCATACATACAAGACGCAAATATGATATAGAAAATTGTAATGAATATACAAAAAAGAAGCGTTGAGTGGAACTACCATATAGACAGAATAACTGAGGACAAAATGGCAAAAATAATAATAAAAAATTATTATATACCCATATGAAAGAACACTTTCAGAGTTTGACACAGTTTATTTATAGAAACAAAAGTTTCTATAAATTACATATTGTTAATATTACGAGATAGCTTCATCTTTGCTCGATATTCTCGTAAAAAACTTACCTCGATATCTCTATTATCAAAGATTATACAAAACTTTAAATGTAACAACTTTTTATTTACATTTAAAGTAAAGAAAACTTTATTGACATTTAATACAACTAAAGACTAAGAAAATATAATCTATTTTTTAATCCCATTTATGTACAATATGTAATAACGCAATTACAATTGTTTAATTCGATTACAAGAGACTGTCCAGTGACAATAACCTGTTAAATTATAATTTTAGAATCAAACTTATTTGTGACTCTAATAAATGTGTATAATAAATGTTTGAAAACTTAAAATCTTATTGGTAGATCGCTTGGAGTCCACTTTAACCTTCTGTTTGCCTGGGGCCTCATAAGGTTCTTCGCTGGCCTACTAAGGTGGTTTTGCAGTCATCGGTCGTATTTTTTGGAGTATTTGGTAATGTCTTCTTTTGACAGTCTTCATTCGAATATCGCTATTAATGTACTCATTTGGCATGTACCACGGTGCATTTGTGATAATGCGGAAGGTCTTCGATTGAAATCTCTCCAGGATATTGAGATCAAATATCGACACAGATCTGCATAGTTAAAATAACCTTAACAATTTTTAATAAGTCTTCCAAAAACACTTAATAACGAGTATTTTTGTCTCATTTGTAATTACTTCTTCACAGCGACGATGCAATCAAGCGTTGTATTTTGTTTTAATCTAGTGTACCCCAAAACTTCTCTGCTTCCATTAATGAGTATTACAATTCAATAAAATCATGTTATGCTTTGAACGTACTTTTCTTTTTTGATAATAGACAATATCGAGATCATTTTTCCCGAAAAGATTGAGAAAAGGTGAAGCAATATCGAAATATTAATAAGATGTAGAATTTCTTATTCTTTCTAATAATTCCACATGGTGTTGTAAAATAAGATGAAAAACACGACTTTACACCCTCTATATGATCAGAACGTTGACATTTCTCAGAAAACATAACAAATTAATTATTCGTAAATAGACCTAAAATGTGAAAAAAGTCATCAAAATCCAATCAAGGGTTCAGCAGAGAAATAGAGTCAAAATCATAGTATATTTGAGATGATGCGTTTATTTTGAAGAGTATACATATATTTTCTGTTTTTGCTTTGAGGACTCCTGTATAATGAGAACTGTAATCTTCTGTCATTGAGAATTAATGTTTATCAATGAATATAAGTCTTACATCAAGAATAGATCATTTAATAAATCTCAAATATACAAACATGCAGGGGAATATGAACATGTCCAATGAAAGTAACCATCAATAGTCTTGAAACAAACGGACTGTAAGAAAAGAAGTCAGCTTCATTTTACTTAATAAACTATACTATAAAAACATTAATAAGATAACAACATATCGTGGACACATTGGTAATTTAGGTATAATATATAACAACTAATGGAATATTGTTTTGAAGCTATTTTCTTGTGATATTTTATAATAATTTACTATTTTTACTGGGAATTACTTAACTAACCCAAATTTTAGTTTAAAATAAGTTTATTTTGACATAACATAAGGCAAACAACAGAAAGAACATAAAATACGACTCAACAAAAGGCATAAAAGATCAGGATTTGAATTCAGTAAATTGTAACAACAATACCATTTAAAACTTTTACTTCATAACTATAATACATGAATTAATTGTCATTACATGATTCTGTAGAGTTTGAAACAATACTGGAAGCCCTAAATCAAAGCCGAATAGATTACAGGTACACGACACTAATCAAAAACATCTATCAGAACGCTACATCAAGTATACGATTGCACGAAGACACAGAAAAATTCAGCTTAGGACGAGGAGTTAGACAAGGAGACAATATTTCACCAAAATTGTTCACGGCAGCTCTAGAGTCAATATTTAAGGGTACTCAATGGCAAGATATGGGCATCAATATAGATGGAGAAAGATTAAATCACCTAAGGTTTGCAGATGATGTTGTATTAATCGCAGATAACTTACATGATACAGTTACTATGATGCATTCGCTTAAAAGTCTGTCTGAAAGAGCAGGATTAAAGATAAACTTTGAGAAAACTAAAATTATAACAAATCTCGTAATGAGTGGAAATATAACTATTGACAATAATACCATACAACAAACAGACACTTACAAATATCTGGGACACGAAATCAAAATAAGCAGAGACAATCAAACACATGAAATACAGAGGCGAATAGGTCTAACATGGGCAGCATTTGGCAAATTAAGCCATATTCTAAAAAGTTCAATTCCCATGTGTCTCAAGCGAAAGGTTTATAACCAATGTGTTTTACCTGTACAAACTTATGGAGCAGAGACTTTAACACTCACGCAAAAATCTGCGAATAAACTTAGAGTTACACAACGAGCCATGGAACGTGCAATGCTGAACGTGAGCCTTCGAGACCACATAACAAACCAACAAATCAGACGAAGATCAGGAGTTCAAGACGTCATCGGAAGAACCACGACGCTTAAGTGGAACTGGGCAGGGCACTTAGCCAGAACACAAGATGGACGGTGGACAAGACGTATTATGGAATGGAGGCCCAGAAATTATAAAAGAAGCCGAGGACGACCACCGACTAGATGGACCGATGACATTAAACGTGTAGCGGGAAACTGGCTACAAGCGGCCCAGTGTAGAGAACACTGGAAAGAATTGAGGGAGGCCTATGTCCAGCAGTGGACGCGATTGGCTGATTGATGATGATGATGATGACATGATCCGAAAATGAATAAAATTTAAAATACCACATAGACAAGGAAGAATAAGCAAAATTTATATCAATTTGATATTTCTACATATAGATTGTAAATAGGGTAGTAAATTATATTCACATATGTTTTCTTGTATGTGTTAAAAGTGATATGGAATTATTAAGGACTATTATGGATAAAATGTAAAATAGAAGTTTTAAGGAGTAGTTAGTAAATGTCATTTTCTAAGTAAATATCATGGGAAAACCGTTTACCTGTTCTCAAAGGTCTTGAGGTTTATCGAAAACAAACATGGACAATTAGAAGCTATTTCTTGAAAAGTAGAAATTTTGTGTGATTTTGAAGGAAAAAGAGATTGGTTGAGAGAAGATGGGTGGAAGGAGAATTTTGACTTATATTAGCAAAATTAAAATTCACCTTTAAAAATCACCTTTTGCAACTGCCATTTGTTTTTGTAAAGAATATATACCCATGTTGTGTAAGAAAAATACATTTAAAAAATTGTATTAAAAGAAAAAGACACAAAAGGGAATAATCAAAACACGCCAGAAAATAGAAAAACCATATATAATTTTAGAGATTATCGATTACAGTATTTAATATATAAATAATGATAAATTTGAAATCACGGATTAAAAAATACAAGAAATATTTCCACAGCAAATAATTTCATTCCCTAAACGCAGATCATAAGAAATAAAAACCGATACAATGATTTTTAATAAGTATAAATACTTTTGTGTGACGTCAAACTTGCTGTCACTGTGATCATCTAAGTTAATATTTTTTAGAATTGTACCTACAGTACTAATCTACTTTGATCTATATGTAATTCTCTACTTTGATATATAGGTAAGTCTGTCTTAATTTTTAAATAGTTTAAACAATGAAATGAGGAATATAGTTAACCAAAAACTTCAGTTGTGTATTCATGATAATCAAGGTGAGATTTCTATGTAAATAAAGTGCATTTAGAATCCACCCAATTTTAGGTTCGAGAATAACCATCATTTTTTATCCCGTATTTCACATCCTACGTGAGTATAATGGGTATCAAACGAAGGTTTGAGCATTTAAGTTGATTATAATTTTCGTTTTAACGAGATATATGCAAATATGATCTGTAAAATTCAAATTTCCATTTGCAGATTGGATATTTTCATAGGCTCCATTCCTAGAAAAGTACTGGAGACTATAAGATTATGGATAGTTCCAAAAAGCTCCTTGTCAATACTCGAAGATTTAAATTAAAATTTTTCAGTTATTGCGAAATTTCGCAATGAATAATAAACAATGATTTTGACTGATACATAGCTTTTTCTACTAGCTTACTGTTGATAACTACTGAGTTCAAACTTTATAACTAAATGTAAAGTTAAACGGAGAGAAGAAAAAACGAAATTATTCATAGGTATATGTGCAAAATGTGCTTTATTGGGAAATATTAAAAATCTTGCAATTCAGCATGTGGTATAAAACAATGATAATTTTAGCTTTAATTGGTACAATTAATTAAAATTGATAACTGAGACTAATACAGAAACAAAATTCAAGAAAAATAATATTATTTTTTTCAGAAATATTAGAACTATCAGAACAGGTAAGTAGATATATATGAAAATATTACAAAAATTAGAAAACATTATTCCTATTTATTTATTTTGTAATTATTGTATATAAATAAAAATCACATTTTGTAATTTATTGAATTATTATTTCTTAAATATTTAGGCCTTCCCAGAGTAACTATGTTGTTAATTATAATATTTATACATACATAATTGTTACAGAGATAAATCAAGGGATCAAGTAAATACCCTGTCACCTACCATGTATTATGTAATGAATATTTTTTGCCATAAAATTTTAAATACTTTCGGCAATAGTTTGTAATAAACATGGATAAGAACTACCTATTGTGTAATACATACTAGAACTTTTATTATAGGTAAACAAAATATGAAATCTTGATGGGGTCAAATTCAGTAACAATTCTTTAGGCAGGGTGGTTTTTAAGGGTTTATATTTATTTCACTGACAGCAAAAAACGATAGCTGTTTTATCTTTTACTGAGTTATATATTGCAGAAAATATTGGGAGATAAAAAGTTTTGTAACATTTTGAGTAAGTGTGGAGTTATCCGTCGGTAAGTAAAATTTACCTGAAGAAGCATCAAAAGCAGAAGGAAAAATTGCAACAAATATCCATGTGTCATGCTCCTACACAGCAACCGCCACATTACACTGCACATCATCACCAGGCCTTAAGATTTTAAACGTCGCCTTCGGCATCTGACTCACAACATTCGCGCTCCCGCACTAATACTTTAGCATCAAACTGTCCCTGTATCAGTTTCGTTCGACGTTCGAAAGACTACTGAAGGCGCCCGCTGCCGCGAGGCACGATCGGCCCCCCTCCGCCGCTGGCGCAGCATCCATTCGGACCAATCAGAGCGACGCTGCAGGGCTTCCTTTGTGCCCGGTGAGGAATCGCTGGCGGCGACCACTTGTTGCTGTTGCCGATGGGATCCGTTCGCGGCCGAAGAGAGGAGCAGAAGAGTCAGCGGTGAATTGTCTTGAATTTAGTGCGTTTATTTATTATTTCTTAGCTTTTTTGTTTCTTTTGGGTTTGAAGTGGTTGAGAGGTCCGGTACACCGGGTTTGCTGGTCACGAAAGAATGGTTGAAGACCGGAATATTGCATTGAAGTTTTTTAGTTAATCTCATAAAGATTTCTGGTTTTTGGATTAGTTAATCATTTGTATATTATATATTCATCTTAAGTTCTTACCTAATTTATCTTTTTTATAGATACCAACTCTCATGTTTATGGTAACCGGGAATTGAACTTTTTAGGAAATTTCAGTTTTTTAAATAATTAAAACCACATCAACTAGTGGATAAATGATGCATAAAGATGCATTGGTATTTATATCTATAAAATGACTCAATAAAAAAATCTGCAAAAATTTTTGCGTTCCTCTGTCTATATCTAATTCTAAAGCTATTATTAGGTTAAAATAAGAGATATTACTCAGCCACTCTAACTCAAACACGTAATTCTTATTTGTTCTTTTATAATGGCTCTCGGTCTACTCTTGTGAGAATCAAATTTTCTTTTCGAAAAAATTACGTATACAGGGTGTCCAGAAACTCTACTGACAAACGAAGGCCGAAGATTCCTCAGATAATTTTACGACAATTCAACCCAATTCACCTAGTCCGAAACTCCGAAAATGCTTCCTTAAGGGAGCTAGAGGTATTTGAAGATGGAGCCCTATTTGACTGATCATAGACGTCTGTTTTGGGTAGATCAACGGGTATTTTAACGTATAACTTTTTTGTCTCTATCTTTTAAGCATTCGTGATACTAGATTATTACATTTTCGGGTATTCTAGTACTGAAAGGTACTCTTACTCCAAGTCAATAGGATACACCATTGTCCAGAAAAATCGATTTGAAAATGTTTCGTGTTTTATTCATGAAAGTTAAATAATGTAATACTATAAAGTTAATATTTTTTGCAGTAGTTGGCTTTGACCTGTCAACAGAAGTAAGGAGAGGCTGGAACAGTGGCCAGTCAGCAGGTACAGTGGCCACAATTTTGTTATTGTTTGATAGATACAGACGCGCCATCTAGTACAAACGCTAACAATTTTAGTCACTGCAGTCACAGAATTATATATAGAGAAAGGGTTAAGAAAGACGGCACCAAGTTTAGAAAAGTCCAGAATGGGGGTTCGGAGGATATCCCAGAAATATCAATCAAAGAAGTCTCAACGTCATTAAATCGAATGAAAACAATAAAGCAGCCGGTAATGACCAAATCGTTATTGAGGCAGTTAAAGCAGAAGGAAAGACACTATTGAAAGCATTGACACAATCATATAACTTATGCCTTTCAAAAGAGGTTACACCATCTCAGTGGAATAAAGCTGTTATAGTAGTCATGCACAAAAAGGGAGATATAACAGAGCTAAAGAACTATAGACCTATTAGCTTGTTATCTCACGTTTACAAGTTGTTTATGAAGATAATAACTAATAGGTTGACATCAAAACTAGACTTCTATCAACCTTGCGAGCAAGCAGGATTTAGAGTTGGATACGGAACAAATCATCATTTGCAAACCATGAAGTCGTTGATTGAAAAAACCATTGAATATAATAGACCCCTGATACTTGCCTTTGTCGACTTTGAAAAAGCATTTGTTACGGTTAATCAAATGGAGCTTGGGGGTAGGTTTGGGGGTGAAAAATTATTGGGTTGGTAACAAATTAGTAAAAAATTGGTGAAAAATATGCCATATGCAATAAGTTTTTTTTTAATTCTTCTAGCTTGAAGCTTAAGCCAGCAGAATCGCTCCCATTAAGGGTGGCTTGGTGGTGAAAAATTATTAGGGTGGTAATAAATTAGTGAAAAATGGGTGAAAAAATATGGCGTAGGTTAAATTTGATTTCGCTCATGTGTCCCTGTTGGCTTAAGGGTCCCTTATGCAGTTCACTGAGTAGGTTGAAAATAAAATATCTTACATTCTTTAAGATGTATACAGTTTGAAGAAAAAATACAAATTTGATCTTAGTATTTTGGAGGTCAGTTAACTCAACAAATAGTAAATTTTCCATCAAGTTTCAACGTTAATCGAATAATTCAAACATTTCGCAAATGTCAATGTATTCAAAACTGTCATAAATGTAATAACCTTGGTGAAGCAACAGCAAAGCGTGGCCGGGTCAGCTAGTATATAAATAGGTATATATTTATGTAAAAGATTAAATCTTCTAGCAAAAGCTGCTATCGCTTTATCGCTTTGTTACATTAAATGGCCAAATACATGGCCTAGAAGGACAAATTCGTTAAACCTCAAATGCTCCAAGCTTTAACACAATATAGAATAGATCACTGATACATATCCCTCATTAGATACATCTGTCAGCATGCTACAGCCTGTGTAAGACTTAATGAAGATACTGGGACCTTTCGTATTGAAAGAGGCGTTCGGCAAGGAAACAAAATAATGTCTCCTAAATTATTTACAACTTTGCTAGAATACACTTGTAAAACAATAGATTGGAATGAAAAAAGCGTCAATGTAGATGGAAAATTTTTAAATAACCTTAAATTTGCAGATGATATTGTTCTTATTGCAGACAGCTTTGATCAGACACAGATAATGCTCCAAGAACTCCATACTGCCACAAAAAGAGTTGGTCATAAAATAATTTTTTCAAATACATAATTTATGACAAATTTAGTGCACAACAAAAACATCTCAGTAGAAGACAAAGATATTGACCCAGTTGACTCCTATAACTACTTGGGCCATGAGATTAAAATAAGTTGAGACAACCAAACAATCGAGATGAAAAAAGAATAAACCTCGCTTGGGCTGCATTTGGAAAGATGAAGGATATTTTTAGGTTTAAGATTCCAATGTGTCTGAAAAGCAATGGAGAGAATAATGTTAGGGATTTCTCTACGTGATAGAATACCCAATGCTGCTATACGCAAAAGATCAGGAGTAGCAGACGTTATTGAAAGGATAACAACACTAAAATGGAACTGGGCCGGTCATGTACCAAGATCAGTTGATGAACGGTGGACAAAAAGAATTTTGGAATGGAAACCTCGAATACAAGAGCGAAATAGAGGTCGACCCCAACGAGATGGACAAACGACATAAAAAGAGTGACTACCAATTGGATTCGGATGGCGCAAAATCGGACTAAGTGAAAAAGCATGCGAGAGGCCTATACTCAGCAGTGGACGTTAGAGACCAGTTGATGAAACATTTCTTTCTACGCCGTACAGATTTTTGGTAAATCGATTTTTTTGCGTTTTTACCCCCCTACGTTAATATTCTTAAAGTTAATATTCCCCCTTAAAGTTAATATTCTCATTCATCTTGTTCCTGTGATTTTTAGAGGTTCAGTGGCATTTTTGTCTGACGACTGGAGTATTATTAATTGTTTTTTATATCATTTTAAAGATATTATAAAGAGTATTCAACTGATTTATTCTTTATTAGTACCATTCATATGTATATTTTCTATTTCATTTACCTTTGTATCTCCATAAAGCAGTTTTTGGTAAATTAATCTTTTCAAAAATAAATGTTACAATAACAATTCGATTTTACTATCTACCACCGAAAGCCTCAAAAATATCTAAAATCTATTACAATAAAAACGTGTCTTTTTATTTCTGAAATTGGTCAATAGGAGTATAGATCAGGTAGGTAGTCATTATGGTTAAAAAAGAAACACAATTTGTGAGAAATAATCAGCAGGTCTACAGACAAGTCAGTAGGTCTGTGGTTATCAACAGGTGTCCTTGTACTGTCCGAGATTCCCAGGTTTGGACTGACCCTTAAAGGGCTCGTAATATAAAATTGTTTGAATACATTTTAATGGAGTTTTACTAATTAAAATTTGTCATTATGGTTCATATTAATAAATAATGATGTAATAGGGAATGTATGTAACCGTTAATTCAAATATGTGAAAAATACCAAGTAGATAAAAACAAATATATCTAGAAAACACAAAGCCACAACAATCTAACATTAATTATATATTATATCATAATAAAAACGAATTATAACAAGTAGTAGACCAAGTCAGTGGAAAGATGATAATACCGAGGGATTTTAACTCTAGAATAGGCAAGCTCAGAATACAAACGTGCCACAAATGATCCCACCACCTATTTAGAAAAAAAGACCAAATTCATTATAAATAAGTCCACTCTACTTCGAGATATCAAAAAATCTCTTACATCCAGAGAAAAATCATCCCGAATTTCAAGAATATACGGAGTGCCAGAAATCTATATTCACAATGTCGCCCTAAGACCCATTGTTAGTGGATATAACTGCCGCACTTGGAAATTGGACGTTGATCATACTTTGATCATGTCACCTGTTCTTCCAAGTACACTTGTATAACCAAATTCTATCCAAGTTTAGTAGGACGCTAACCAACTTCCTTGGATCCAAGTAATATGGTATTGTAAAATTAAAATGACGTTGGTGTCGAAAAATCGAAAACGAGAAGTAAACACAAAAAGAAAATGGTCTGAAAGGGTGAGTGTTAGATTTATGGAGTTATACGAAGCTGAGAAAGCAACATGGAATGTACGGATAAAGGAATATAAAAATGAGGATTCTAGACGTGCGGCATTTTTTCTTTTTTATTCTTTTTTTCTGGATTTGAAGCTCAGTTATCAACATATCAGCAACTACTAGAACACCTTTCACAATCACTTCCGCTATCTTTACTATTGATACTTGACATCAATGTAATTTAACCGTGGCAACCAACTTGGTACAAGTACACTTCTACAAGTCCACTTGGTCCAAGTTGAAAACCAAGCATTCTTGGATCGTGTCAACCCGCCTTTAGCCGAAAACGCATCGTTCTTTGTCAAAAATTCTTTCCATTTCATTGATCTTTTGAAAAACATTTCTATTTCACCCTCAGATATACTAGTTTTAATATTGTTTCTTTATTCACCAACATTCCTATAATTGAAACTATCTCCATCTTGGACTCTAAACATAAATCCCCCAATACGCATTATCCCTTATAAAACACTGCATGTCTAATACATACTTTTTATTCTTAAATAATTTTTATCGTCAAATCAAAGGTGCCCCTTTCTCTCGTAAAAGCTGATATCGATTGTCTATATGCCCGCATCAAATCTCAAACCCACCTGCTGGTTACGATACGTGAATGACACCTTTGTCATTTGGCTCTATGGTAAAGACACATTAGATCTCTTCCTCTCCTACCTGAATGGAATATATTTCAGTATTTAAATGAAAGTTGAGTCTGAAGCGTCTTTAATATTTCTTAATGTTCTAATTCAGAAACAACTACCTCACAGTTTTTCCTATCTCGTGTACCAGAAACTCACCCATACAAACTGTTTTCTGAATGCCCAGTCACAACTTCATCACCCCAACCAACTCAATTCAATTATCAACATCCTTGTTTTCCGTACCATAATACTTAACGACGAGAGTTACAGATCGTCCAAAATCAATTCAATAAGGCAAACCCTCTTGTAAAATGGCTACCACAAAACCCAAATCAATAGGAGCATTCAAAAACATTCCATTCAATCCATCCAAAAAAGAAACCTTGCTAAACGATCTACAGATAAACCGACGAATCCACAAACGTATTTACGACCATTCTATATCTGTAAAATATTTCGATACCACTTCAGCCCTAGCCCAACATCATATTCAAACAGGCCACAAAATAGATTTCTAAAGAGTAAAAACCATCGCTCCTTTAAACCGAGACTTATTCGAGAAGCCATCGAAAGTGAAACGGATTAAACAGACGCGACGACGCTGAAAAAAACTGCCGGCAATATTTCCGCGCATACTGAGGGTATAAAAGCAGTGATACAGGATAAGAGCGGACTGCAAAGTACGTGGATTGAGACCTTAGTGCTATTTGACGGTTCTATTATTTCTGGAGAACAAGATGTTTTACGTCACGAGTGAGTCGAGTAGGAACTCGAACGGAACCATATCCCTCTTGATAATGGCTCCAACATGGAATGTCCATATTCATTCTTTATTTCTGCCCACGATTGTGTAAAATTTGCTTTTCAGTGCCATGTTGTACCGACTTGTTCCCTTATTTAATAGTCCGATCTTAAATTTGTACGACTTCTTGGTCTCTTGACTCCCTGACTCCTAAGATTTCCTTAATTCTATAGATTATATCAGTAACCTTAGTTTTCTGTGTGATCCATTCTATTTTTTTCGATCTCTCTATGTTATACCAAGAATGCATTGGTCCATTGATCTTTGAGTGACTTTGAGTTCCGATAATATCTCTTTCTTTAATGTCCATGTTTCGCAGCCGTATGTGATGAGTGGTAGTATACACTGATTGAGTGCTTTTTTCTTCAGGTGGATTGGCATATTTGATTTAAATATAACTTCATTTCTACCAAAAGATGCCCAAGCCAGTTTCATTCTTCTGTTGATTTTTGTAAAGTAAGGAAGGATTTCTGGAAGTAAGGAGTCAGATTTATGTATTAATTGTCCCAGGTATACATACTCGTCTACTCTCTCAATTGCAGTGTTGTTTAGTTACATCTTGGACACCCACTAGCTCGCTGTACATGGTTTTTGTTTTTGCCAAGTTCATTTTCAGGCCAACTTTATTGCTAGCTGCACTTAAGTCGCTTATAAGTTCTTGTAGTTCTGCAGGATTATTAGCAATCAGAATGATGTCGTCTGCAAATCTTAAATGGTTGAGGTATTTTCCATATATGGATATTCCTTTGTTCTGTCAGTTCATTTTGCTGAATATACTTTCTAGAGTTGCAGTGCTTTGGTAATATTGCGTCTCCTTGTCGGGCGCCTCTGGTAGTGGGAAATTCTGGAGTGTTTTCATATTATAAATTTTTACCTTAGCTTTTGCTTGTCTGTATATATTTGCTAAAGTTTATATGTACGGTTTGTCTATGTCTTGTTTGGTCAAAGCTTCTATTACTGCCTTGGAATATATAGAATCGAAAGCCTTCTCGAAATCTATGAAGGTTAATGCTAGCAGTAGTCCATATTCTTTAACTCTACTCATTAGTTCCCAAAGTGTATGAATACGATAAATGGTACTGAATCCACTTCTAAAGCCAGCTTGATCTCGGCTATGCAGCATGTAATGCGTTTGTTAATCTGGTGATGATGATTTGCTTGAATATCTTGTATATGGTTGATAGTAGACTTAGAGGTATATAGATTTAGATATCCTCTTTGCTTCTTTTCTTATAAATGAGAATTATGTTTGTTGCATTGCAGTTGTCTGGTATGCATCTCAATCTTAGGCAATTCGTTATTATGTCTGCTAAGATTTACCAGGTTTTATTGCCAGCGTATAAAAAAGCTATTAAGAACGCAGAGAAAAAGTGCAATACAAATTATAGGAGAGATAAGGAGGAAAAGCTCAGTCAAGAAACAAAAAGACTTATGGAGGCACGAAGAGAACTTAAGAACAAAAACGATACGAATGCACGCGTACTACAACAACTTAATAAAGATATGAATAAAGCAGTGAGAAAGGACGTACGACAATATAACACAAAAAAGATTACAACGGTTGTCGAGAAAAATAAAAGTTTAAAGGTGCTGAAGAGATGTCAAGCTCTAGGTAAGAAGAACATTGTTAAGCTCGCAGATCGAAATGGAAAAGTGGTAACAGATAAAGATAAGATAATTAAGGTAGTTGAAGAGTTTTACACAGCATTATAAAAACAATGAAGCAGCTGGTGATGATCAAATCGTTATTGAGGCAGCTAAAGCAGGAGGAAAGACAGTATTGAAAGCATTGACGCAATTATATAACTTATGCCTTTCAAACGAGGTTACACCATCTCAGTGGAATAAAGCTGTTATAGTAGTCATGCACAAAAAGGGAGATATAACAGAGCTAAAGAACTATAGACCTATTAGCTTGTTATCTCACGTTTATAAGTTGTTTATGAAGATAATAACTAATAGGTTGACATAAAAACTAGACTTCTATCAACCTTGCGAGCAAGCAGAATTTAGAGCTGGATATGGAACAAATGATCATTTGCAAACCATTAAGTCGTTGATTGAAAAAACCATTGAATATAATAGACCCCTGATACTTGTCTTTGTCGACTTTGAAAAAGCATTTGATACGGTCAATCAAAGTGAAATGCTCCAAGCTCTAACACAATGTAGAATAGATCACCGATACATATCTCTCATCAGATACATCTATCAACATGCTACAGCCTGTGTAAGATTTAGTGAAGATACTGGGACTTTTCGTATTGAAAGAAGCGTTCGGCAAGGAGACAACATGTCTCCTAAATTATTTACAACTTTGCTAGAATACGCTTGTAAAACAATAGATTGGAACGAAAAGGGCATCAATGTAGATGGAATATTTTTAAATAACCTTAAATTTGCAGATGATATCGTTCTTATTGCAGACAGCTTTGATCAGGCACAGATAATGCTCCAAGAACTCCATACTGCCACAAAAAGAGTTGGTCTTAAAATAAATTTTTCAAAAACACAATTTATGACAAATTTAGTCCACAACAAAAACATCTCAGTAGAAGACAAAGATATTGAGCCAGTTGACTTCTATAAATACTTAGGCCATGAGATCAGAATAAGTCGAGACAACCAAACAATCGAGCTGAAAAGAAGAATAAACCTCGCTTGGGCTGCATTTGGAAGGATGAAGGATATTTTTAGGTCTAAGATTCCAATGTGTCTGAAAAGAAAAGTATTTAATCAATGTATTTTGCCAGTGATGACCTACGGCGCAGAAACCCTAACGCTCACAAGGACAACAGTGAGTAAACTACAACTTGCGGAAAGAGCAATGGAGAGAATTATGTTAGGGATTTCTCTACGTGATAGAATACCCAATGCTACTATACGCAAAAGATCAGGAGTAGCAGACGTTATTGAAAGGATAACAACACTAAAGTGGAACTGGGCAGGTCATGTAGTAAGATCAGTTGATGACCGGTGGACAAAAAGAATTGTGGAATGGAGACCCCGAATACAAACTTACAGAAATAGAGGTCGACCCCCAACGAGATGGACAGATGATATAAAAAGAGTGACTACAAATTGGATTCAGATGGCGCAAAATCGGACTAAGTGGAAAAGCATGCAAGAGGCCTATGTTCAGCAGTGGACGTTAGAGGCTAGTTGATGATGATGATTGCCAGCGTATTTCAGCAGTTCCAATGTTATACCATCTATACCAGCTGCTTTACCGCTTTTCATTTTTGTAATCGTTGATTCTACTTCTTCCTTAAGGACTTCTGGTACACATCTTCTTGATTACTGATTACTTTTTTAAGTCTGCCAGGGGCTTTGTATAGTTCCCTGTAGAATTTAGGGCAATGGAGGTAGAAAAACCACGGAGGAATCTACATCTACCCGAGGAAAAGATACCAAACGTTAAAAATAAATAGAATAGGTTGTTTGCATAAATTATCTGCATATATTTACGGTTAACGCATTAACAATTTTTATTATATATATATATATATATATATATATATATATATATATATATATATATATATATATATATATATATATTTAGATTGAAGAAAATAAATATTAATTTATTCGATTAAACTAAATAATTTTGGTGACAAGAATTAACCAATAATTATTTATTAATTTTGTACGTGTAAGGATTGATATTGTCAAATCATACGTGTATTTATTCCAAAAAATATTTGTACTGTGCGAGTATCTTGGGCGGGTCGGGTCCTGCTTGTAACTCAAACTGGGTTTCACACTTGACTATTAGAGACCTTTATTAGATTATATTGGTAGGTATTTTGTCTCGGAACGATTGTTAGAAGAAGTCAGAAGAATGTCAGAGTCATTTGGATTAATTTGAAGTGACGATTATCTCAAAAAATATAATCACAGTTTAACCGCAACCCAAAAAATATTTATCTGTCATTTAACTAATGATGATTTACACTTTTGATTTGTTGCAAATCATTGTAGAACACTATCGCAACCGAAAACTAGAAGTTATTTATTTGGTCTGGATGTGTCGAAAAAGGAAGAGATGTTTATTCTAATGAAATAAACAAGTTTTTATTTGATGGCTATTAAAAATAAAAATTACGATTAAACTAATTCAGGTGAAATGGGATCGTTGACTTTTTATAACAAAAAATTAAACAGGCGTGGTTTAAACTAACGAATTAGAGTTGAATCAGCCTCCTCGCAGAATTATTCTACATAGTTGCTTTAGATTTAATGATTTGGAAATGTTTTAAAAGCACCTACGCAAGAAAGAAATTGGGAGACAAAGAAAAACGCCCAAAAAATTAAACTGAGATCGTGGGAGAAAGAATAATTATGATAAACGTGGGAAAAACGGAATGTGTATTTAGAGTTCCTACAGAAAAACACATACCTACCAAGCTAAGGGCATATAGAAATCAAAGAAAGAAATTAAATTAAATAGGTAACATAGGACAATCTCACCAGGAATCCTGAGATAAATTTATTTCTGACATCAAATATGAGAAACATCGAAGATTAACTTTAGCATAATAAATTATAAGACATATTATGAGTTATACTGTCGAAAAAATATCAAAACTGAACGTTATCGGGGAATACCAATATATAATCTACTACAAAGAATTCTGGTATCAACAAAAAGAGATCAGAACTAATAAAATATATGTATCCGTCACCAGCGGCATAAAAACTAAAATTCAAGCCACATTTTAAGGTAATAAAAGGTTTTACGGAAACTCGTAAACAATTAACTAAAACTACAGCTTCTTCTTTAAGTGGCATCTCCGCGAGGATGTTGACACTCATCATGGCTATGCTTACCTTCGAGGCAGCTGGTCTGAACAATTGCCTTGAGCTGCAACCAAACTACTCACTTAGGTTCTTCAACCAGGAAACGCGTCTTCTTCCTACACTTCTCCTACCCTCTATTTTTCCTTGAATTATGAGTCTCAAGATGTTGTATCTTTCGCCTCTCTGCCTATTCTCCTTAACACTTCTGTATTCGTGACTCTATCTACCCATGGAATCCTTAACAATCTTCTTAATGTCGACATTTCAAACTCGTTAAGTCCATTTATTGTATTCCGGTTTAATGTCGATAACTCAGCTCAATAGTAGACTACACTGTGTAGGGTAAGGAAAGGTATATTGGTGATACAAGTAATTTGGTGATAATTTTTAATCAGATTACCACACAGTTCCCTATGCAATCACATTCATGACACAGCGCTAGTAAGTTGCTACGAGTGTAAGCAGGACAAACATGTTCCGATTTAGCGATGCGCGCACCTGCGTTTAGTAAACAGATTGTTTTGACCATTGTGCGATAGTGGAGTCATTTCTTATTAAATGTGAGAGACTGTTACATATTTAGTTACATTTTTATTGGAATAATTGCTGTTTTCTTTATAAAACTTTATAAAACCATTCAATAAACTAATTATCAATAAAAAAAAGCTGCATTGAATTCGTAATTTAGCCAAGGTAAGTTTTTATTCCTTAAATTGCGGTTTTTGTTTCTTAGGGTTTTGCACACACTTTTCAAGAACTTTTGAGACGTTAACTTTGAATATATTTTGTTCTTTTATTTAAAATAAAATAGAGAAGTGTAGTATACTATTCAAAAGGTATTGTTTTGAGGAATCCGTAAATGTATTTTATTTTTAAAAGCTGTTAACTTTTTTTTATCACCAAATTACCTATAAAAGATTCCGATATCACCAAATAACCTATTTAATTTTTACTTGTAGATAGGCAATGGAAAAAGAGGGTAAATATAGAAAATATAATGAACAGCAACTTCAAAACGCTGTCAGATTAGTAAGAAATGAAGGTAAGACTATATATAAAGCTGCAAAGGAAGTAGAAGTCCCAAAGGAGCATTTTGAAACGTTACCTAGCGAATAAAGAGAATTCGGTAAGAAAGCTGGGGAGGCCTTTTACATTGTCATGTGATTTAGAGTTGAGGCCTTAAAATTATTATAGAAATGCCAGAATTGAGTTTTGGACTAACCGTGTATCAAATTAGAAAATATGCTTATGATCTTGCTAAAGTGGATGGTCAGGAGAAATTCTTGCCGCCAACTAACTGCATTGCAAGCACATGGTGGTGGAATAGTTTTAAAAGTAGGTATAACTTGTGCCTTCGTGTGCCAGAAAATCTTTCGACCTACAGAGCTTCCATGGCTAATGAATTTATCAAAATTTTCTTCAAAACTTTGATCAAAATCAGACCAAAAATTTCTTTCGGAAACTGAATGATGTTCCTACGATACTCAATATAAAAAACAAACCTAATTTAATTTGGAATTGCGGTGAGACTGGATTATCGTATCTAGTGAAACCTTCCAAAGTTGTTACCGGCATTGGCAAAAAGTATGTTTCTAAAAGATCCTACGCTGAACGAGCTCAAACTCAAACTATCTTAGCGTGCATTTGTGCTGATGTTACATGGATTCCTCCTATGGTAATCTTTGAAGGTGTTAGATGGAATGATAGACTTAAAAATGATGCCCTTCCCAACGCATTAATAAAATTATCTCCTATAGGATGGATCAATTCTGAATTGTTTTTGGAATGGTTCAATTTTTTTATCACTACGATACCGCCTGAACGTCCTGTAGTCTTGTTGATGGACTCTCATTCTATCCACATTGGAGCTGAAGTTTTGAAAATATCGAAAGATAATCAAGTTTACCTATTTACTTTCCCAGCTCATTGCACTCATCCATTGCAACCACGTGATAGCATAAATCGTTATATAAGCAATAACCTTACGGATGTTCCAAATCGTAGCAACTTGCATTCCATTTTGAATCGAGCTTACCTAAGCGCCTTTACAAAAAAGAAACATTGAGAATGCTTTTAAAAAAACAGGCATATGTCCTTTAAACGGAGATGTTATTCCAAAAGAAGCATTATAGCCTTCATCTTTAACTGACATAGCTCCAGCTTTTCCAGTTTCAACTGACGCAGCACCTGAAACTTCTATTTTAAATCCTAAAGCCACAGTCGATCATATTTTGAAAACACCAACAGCTTCAAAACGTCCAGAGAAATCAAGAAAAAGGGACTCAAGTGCGAAATGCTTAACACCGACAACTGCAAACACTTCTGTAACAAAAAATCTTCAGCAACAGACCTCTACTTCATACAAATCTGTCTAAAAAGCAAAAAAAGTAAAATAGATCATTGTGAGTGTGGCTTATATAGAAGGATACTAAAAATATATTATGTGGACCATGTCACCAACGTTGAGGTCCTACAGCGCATGACAAATGAAAAAGACGTGCTTAATTTAATTAAGAGTACCTCGGCCACGTGATGCGGAACGAAGAAAAATATCGAATTCTTCAACTCGTTATGTAGGGTAAAGTATTTGGCAGAAGAGGACCGGGAAGCCGTCGTATCTTACAAAACCATGATTGGTTTAAAAAATCTCCGACAATGGTTTGGGATGACCTCAGCGGAGCTGTTTCGCAGAGCAGTCAACAAAACCATGATAGCCTTGGATGATCGCCAACATCCGGACCGGATAAGGCACTGAAGAAGAAGAAGAGTGTGGCTTATGAGGAGTCCTGTAATCAACTGATGTTAAGAAAAGAAATCGAGCCCAATGGATTCAGTGCTCACCTTGTTTGACACCATACCACGAGATTTGCATATCTATCGAAGATACTGACGCCGATGAAAAACATTATTATAGATAAAAAAAAAATTTTGTTACAAAAAAAATTTTTTTAAACAAAATTTTTTAATATATGGAATACAGCCAAGCCAACTACAGGAACGTAGCTTCCTTGTGGATTTTTATTATAGATGTGATGGAGTATGGAGTTGTATGGAGTAAAATTTTTAAATATCTGATTAAATATACAATTTCCATAATATCACCATATTTCCTAACCACTATCACCAATATACTTTACCGTGTCACCAACTTACCTAACATAAGTTTGTATGTCAATTTGACATTTACTATCATTATTAATCATTTTTTGTTAAATTAACTCTTCTAAATATTTACTTTAAATAATAAGTAACGTAATAAAGCAAAACTTATTTCTTGCTTAGTTTTCGAATTCCTATATTATTAGTATTTTACATTTTTATCGCCAATATACCTTTCCTTACCCTACATAGCATTTAATTAGCCTTATTGTGAGGGCCAATGTCAGGTCTCTTCTGCATAAAATCTTTTTCATTTTCACGAAGTTGGCACGTGCTTTTTCAATTCTGAATCTTATTTCTGCAGTATAATCGTCATTTTGTACATCTTTTTACTCTCTCAATCTGCTGATCGCCTACAGTTAATAGTTCATTTGTATTGTTGTTCTTGCTAATTTTCATGATTTTTTTTTATGTTAAGAGAGAGTCGGTATTCTCCACTATATCTTAATATTTTGTTCATTATTCCTAAGTTTTCCAAGTTGTCGGCTATTATGACTGTATCGTCGGCACACCTAATGTTGTTAATTAAACTTTCGTTTACTTTTATGCCGACTGTCTCGTTTACCAAAGCTTCTTGTATGATTTCTTCAGAATAAGCATTAAACAATAACCGGCAATAGGCAACCTTGCCTGACCCATCTCCTTATTTCCACTTCTTCTGACACTTCTCTTCCAATTTTCACATTCAATCGATGGCTGTAGTATAAATTTGATATCAATGTTACATTCCTCACATCCAGATTCCTTGTTTTTAAATACTTCTATAAGTCGGTCATGTTTGACTTAATCGAATGCCTTGTTATAGTCTATAAAGCATAAAGATCTCTATATTATGCATAAAGCATAAAATAGTGCCTCTCTTGAGTCATCCATCTCCAACTTAGCGTGTATTCTATTATGGATGATTTTTAGCAGGGTTCTTAAGATATGTGACATTAGAGTGATCGTTCGATAATCACACCATTCTTTGGCATTTACTTTCTTTAGTAGACAAAGAAATGATTTCTGTGAAATATATTCACTTGATATTTCATCTGGACCAGCAGCTTTATTATTTTTCATGGAATTTACTGCATGCATAATTTCTGACTTTATTACTTCGGGCTACGTATTACTAAAAGCTTTTACTAATAAGTAGCTGTATGAATATCTGAAATTTACATTAGTCTGTTAGTAGAAACAGTGTAAACGTGTGTATTGTGGCAAATTTTAAAGTGGATTTGTAGTGTAATTTTATTACGTAACACGTGACTTCGTTAATTTGTTTATATCGCCATGCCAAACTAAGTGCTTTGATTCAGCCATATTCTGATGGTGGAATTCTGATGCTGGATGGAGGAAACGTATTTTGTCGAGCTTGCTCTAAAATTGTAAGTAACTATTTTCATTTTAAGACAAGTTCCAGTAATTTTATTACGTAACACGTGACTTCGTTAATTTGTTTATATCGCCATGCCCAAGCTAAGTGTTTGGATTCAGTCATATTCTGATGGTGAAATTCTGATGCTGGATGAAGGAAACGTATTTTCATTTTAAGACAAGTTCCAGCTATTGTCAACGCATGTTACGTTAAAGAAAACGTGTGAATAAGTTTTGACTTTTTGTTTCAGATTTCTTCCGTTAGAAAATTTAGCAAATAGAAAAAGACAAATTTTCACCGTAGAAAGTTTAAAAAACAATTTAAAAGCGCAACTCATAGGGGCGTAGTGATTAGAACCAACACTTCCAATTTAAAAAGTAAACAATGTCAAAAAATCCGTAAACTAATTCAAGACCAAATTCAGATTTCTGCTTTAATCTGTGCCTTCTAAGAATTGCAAGGCAAAACAGACGTTGATAAAGATGTAATTAGAGACATAGGGTATCTAAAATTACATTCCATGACATATCTCCTCAACTAAGCAAAAATCCTTAGCGAATTTGTTTCTAGTACTCATAAAGGGTATGTCGAAATAAAAAGAAAGACAGTTAAGATTTATATAATATTTAACCCGAAAAGGGATCTTTGTAGCGGCTATTCACAAACGCTCTGAACGTGAAAACGCAAAACTAATTTTCGAAACCAAAAATCTGATTTTTTATCAGATGTCGCTATTGCGTCCAGATCGAAGCCATTTGGTATTGTCTTTATAGAGCCAGGAATCTTCTAAAGACATCTCAGTCTAGGACGCCGCCTGACTGACCTTAGTGCAAGATTAGTTCCCGAGATACTTTAAAATGCCCTCTCATCTCCAAGTCTACGCCGAACGTGTAGGCTACTAAACCAGACCCTCCTCTGTGATCCAGCGATCCGAAAGCGGAATGGCCGCTGTAAGGCCGGTATCACTTTCGAAGCACTTCTCCATTCATTCTCCATTCATCCACATCCATACTACATTCATTAGCAAGGAGGCTCCCTGTCTCGTTCCAGGCAGCGCATAGAAAACCTTTATCGATCCTAGTACTCTCAGAGGGGCGTGATGCCGTAAGTTTGATCGTGTAAGATCCTCCTTCTTCCCCAAAGTCTGACTTATGCACTCTAACTCATACATTCTGAGTAACTTTTCTAGCTTCAACTTTCAGCATCTTTCCCTCTTACCTTTGCCGTTAGTCCAGCTTTCTTTCTTCCTCTTTTTTTCTTGATTACTGCACGGATATATTTATGCACGCTAGTCCAACCTGCTTAATTTTCAATAATTCTCTCAATCATTTATCTCCCTGTAAAAAAATTCACACCTGTCTCTCTTTCCATTCTGTTCCTTTCTACTATCCATCTCTTGCAATCTAATATCGTATGTGTCACAGTGTCCGAGGGTCCACAGTATAGGCATTCATCTGTGTCAGCCTTTCCGAACCTAGAGAGGTAGGCCCTAAAACCCGTGTCGTGTGAGCACCTGCGTCAGGAAATAATTTAGTCGCCCTTGCCACAGTCCACCCAATCTCTTTTGTTCGAGATCAGCATTTTCGTCCACTGTACCACTTCCTTCGTGTTGTTCCATTCTTCTTGCCATCTTTTAATTGACCTCTCCCCTTTCTGTCTTTTCTCGGCCATAGTAAAGTTTGAAGGTCTTGCCTCATAAATCTCTTATCGTTCCACCGCCAAAACATCCAACGAAATGCACCCATTGAACATTGAACTACGACCATTAATTGGCTATTACGACTTTTGGTCACTTTTTGAAGTTTTAGTTTGACCTATTAAAACCTTTTAGTCTGACCCAAAAAGGAAATATTAAGCTTATCTTTTATTATGACGTCCAGGAGAAACTTTTCAGTACAAATGTGTTTAGATGAAGGTCAGGCTAGTACTACAGATGAAAATACTGCAGGCGAGTGTTGTAATTTCGTAATATCTATTGAAAATAATTTTAAGGTTAGAATGACGACAATAAAATTTAATAGTAACTATTACTTAGCTCTTAGCAGATAAACTTTTTCATTAAGAAATACTATTTATCGCTCCTAACCATCAACAGTAAATGCCGCTGATACAAGTTAGTATTCTATGTAAATTTTTGTTGTTGATCAGTTTGTTGTTTTAAGATATAAAACTTATAATAATAAGATCAAATTAGGGTGTCTAATAATAAGTCTATGAGAGTCTTCTAAATCAACTCAGAACTATGGTCTTCTAAATCAACATCACAACACACTCCTATTTTATCAACTGGAACTAGCCCTAGGTAAGATAAATATACCTTTAAAAATTGATCTTTTTATCCTAAACTAATATTTAAATTAGGTTCATTCAATGCTACTCTAATGCAAAAATGTTCAATTACCACCTTTGATAAAGAAAAAGAGAATACCAAACATTGTGAAGTGAATAATTGTTCTATTGAAATGCGTAATATACTTGTACTATGTTTGGGGAAAAGGTCGCTGATAGTGGTTGAGATTTTTCTGCAGGCAGTAGTGATAACGATCTTCCGAGTGATGATGAAGGTTTTACAAATGTTAAATTAATAGATAGTAATGTACTCTTATCAAAACAAGAGTGTCGTTGAAGAAGAGATAATCCTTTCCAATGGAAAAGAAATATTAAGAAGAAAAATAGAATGTCAAGTTTGCTTTGGAAATTTAAAAGAACAGTCATTGCAGCAAAAAAACAAAATTGATTAATTACAACTCTTATAAATTCATGCTACCTTACTTTTAATGATGGTTTTAGAAACCAGTTATGCTGGGAAATTTGGAGATTCGACTAAAATCGTCAAAAGGATTAAATGCTTTGTTCTGTTGCGAGCAAATAATCTACTTGTAAAGGAGTTCATTCTGAAGCAGGTGCTGTCAAAACTACAAGGGTAGTTTCCTTATAATTTCCTGGTAAAAAAACTAGTTTGCATTTTACGAAATAATATCGAATTTTTACCGTCGAGTTAATACAAATTCTGTTCAAAGTTAATTTCGCGCGCCTAACTGACATTCTAAATCACCATAACTTCAAGCGTCGTTTCTGAGAGAACGGTTTATTCTAAACAAAAACTACTAATAAACTTTTTTGTTCAAAATTATCCCAGCTACAGCGCGGCGTACAGATTTTTGGTAAATAGATTTTTTCCGTTCCTCTTACTTCGAAGGGGCGATTTAGGGCCAAGCCGAGGCATAGGAGTTCTAATCTTTTTTGCATCTTTTTTGTGGTCTTAAAATTGTCATTCTCAGCAAAACTTAGCTTGTTCGTATCATTTTTAGAGGTCAAATCTCTGACTACTCGACGAGTAATATTGTTTCCACATAAGATTCTCTTCATCGTAAAAAAATGAAGATGACATCGAGATCCTCACAGTGTAACTAAAGTCTTGTAGAGTAACGTCGATCTACAAACCGCCAAACGCTGACTTTGTTTTTGAGGAACCGGATAACTTTCAATCACAGCAAATAAAATTTATACTGGCTGACTTTAACTGTCATAGTATCGCGTGGGGGTATAACGAAACAGACTTCATTCCAAAGAACTAGAAAATTGGGCTGAAAACATGAACTTCAAACTTTATTTATGATCCAATACAGCCTGCGTCTTTTAACAGCGAAAGATGGCGCAGAAGTTACAACCCAGACAATATATTTGTCAGCGACAGGATTGGAAACAGGTGACAAAAATATTTGGAAGCGCCCTCTTAAAAACACAGCACAGACCAATAACTTGCTTTCTGAACGCGGCAATCAGATACCAAATTGTTCCTTTTAGGAGACTGTTCAATTTCACTAAAGCAAAAAGGGAAAAATTCCCTGAAGCTTTAGATCAAGAAGTTTCCCAGCTAGAACCGTGCTCTGATTCATATGATAAATTTGTACAAATCCTAAAACAAATATTACGAAAATATATTCTTAGAGGTTGCCGAACCGAATACATAGCGGGGCTAAATTAAGAATCTAAACCCCTACTTAAAATATACGTGCAGCTATATGAAGATGATCCCTTTTCGGAAGCAACAATACATGCCGGGAAGGAAGTGCTACATGCGATATCCGCCAACAGAAGGTGGTGCAAGCTGGTCACGAGCCTAGACATGAAACAAAACAGCAGACGCGCTGGAAAATTAATCTGACAAAAGTCACACCCGATCAGATAGCCCATCATCTGCTGACAAATGGTAAGACGACATCAAGAAATAACAAAGTGAGAGTACAACGAAATATCGACGAGAAAGAGGATATTTTAGGTACTTCCTTTTGACAGATCAAATAAAGCACTTTGTACCAAAAACCAAGTGGCTCGTAAAAATGATGAATGTTGCGTCTATATATTCCAAATCCCCAAAATCTGGAGGAAAGCTAAAGTGGTGGCCCTCTTAAAACCAGGAAAGGATCCGGCGGATACAAGGAGTTTTAGACTTGTCTCTCTTTTGTGCCAAGCAGGGTTTAGACCCGGAAAATGCTGCTGAAGTCAAACTCTTAATCTCACCCAACATATGGAAGATGGGTTTTAGGATAGACCCGACTGCCGCCTATGACACAGTTAACCATCAACAGCTGCTGGTAAAACTCCAAACAAAATTACAAAGTATTTCCGACTAACAAGGTTAATGAAATAACTTCTTCAGAATAGACGCTTCTACGAAACACTCCAGTCCAAAAACAGCCGGTGGAGGGATAAAAAAAATGGACTATCACAGGAAAGTGTCCTCGCGCCATTGCTATACAACATTTACACCAACGACCAACCCAAAAACCAACAAACAAGACAGTTTATTTACGCGGATGATACAGCTGTGGCTGGTCAGGGAAGTACCTTCAATGAAGTCGAAGTAAAACTGACATATGCCCTAGAAGACTTAGCACTATACTATGACGAAAACCATCTGAAACCCAATCCTACAAAATCCCAGGTGTGCGCTTTCCACCTTAGAAACAAGCATGCCCGAAGGACACTGGAGGTGGAATGGCGTGATCAGATGCTGGAACACAATAAAACCCCTAAATACCTCGGCGTACGTCTGGATAGAGCTCTGTCTTATCAATATCACTGTCAGTTAGAAGATATCAAGAAAAAAGTAAGCGCTAGAAATAATATCATCTTAAATCATCAAACTTACAAACACAAAATGGGGAGCACAACCACACACTCTCCGTATCTTTGCCTTAGCATTATGTTTTTCTGCCGCCCAGTTTGGAGCACCAGTGTAGAAAAACTCTGCACACGCTAAAAACGTCGATGTTGTGTTAAATGAAACGGTTCGTATAATATCTGGTTGCCTGAAACCGACACCTATCGAAGAGGTCTACCCTACAGTTGGAATTGCTCTACCTACTATCATAGTAGCAGCACCAAGTTCAGCCAAGTACATTAATATCTCGGAAAAGCTTTCTGAAAAAATCACGATCTCTTCCCGAAGAGCCACAGACGCGCCGAATACACCCATGGCAAGCGTCAACTACAACACATTTTGCTCCCTTAGAGGGAATGGGACTCAGCGGGACTTTGGCGCGGTTCAGAAGAATCACCGTCTACTATCAGCACAGAGATGAGAGAGACTTACACGGAAGAATACCTATTCTTAGCGAATGACGAGGCCATCTATGTGGCCAACCATTGGAAATACAAAATTTAAAGCTGTTGGTATTCCGGACACGGAAAGCAAGTAAGTATGTTGTGATACTGATACTGAGATACTGAGAGATTTAAAAGAAATAAATCCTATAACATTAGTGTGAAATAATGTGAAAGTCTTAGAGGCCTTAGAGCATATCGAAGAGGGTATTCTCATGAATGGTGAACGCTTAAATAACATTAGATATGCAGAAGACAAATCAATACAGATAAATAGAGGCGTGAGACAGGGTGATACAATATCACCGAAACTTTTCAATCAGGCTCTTGAAGATACTTTTAAAAGATTAGAATGGGAAGAAAAAGGTATAAAAATTTGTGGACAACGCTTGAACCATCCAAGGTACGCTGATGATATCGTATTGATAACTGATAAAAAAAAGAATTATTTAAAATGATGAAAGAACTGGACGTTGAAGCTGGAAAGATAGGCCTTAATATGAATTACAGCAAGACCAAAACCATAACAAATATAGATGAAGACATCACAATGAGAATCGGACAAGATGAACTAGAACAAGTTCAGGATTATATATATATATATATATAATATATATATATATATATACATATATATATATATATATATATATATATATATATATATATATATATATATATATATTTATATGAGAACCAAACAGCAGAGATAAAGAGACGAGTTAGACTGGTATGGGCGGCATTTGGCAAACTAAGCTACATTTTTAAGATAAGCTAGATAGATGCAGACAACACCATCCTCTTTGCAGACAGTCTAGAAGGTTTACAGACACTAATAACGCAGTTATGGAGAATCAGTCAGGAGTAGGGGCTTGATTTTAACATAAAGAAAACAAAGTACATGGTCATCAGTAAGAAGCATATTCCACCCAGTCAATTACTGGTAGATCAGCAACAAATACTCCAAGTGCCCCGGTACTACTATTTAGGAATTACCATAAACGACCAATGGGACCACTCAGTTGAGATAAAACAGAGAATTGAAAAAGCCAGGTCAGCGCTGTCAGAATGAGCAAGATATTTAAGAGCCACGATCTACCCTTAAAAACAAAAATCCGTTTATTAAGATGCTACGTGTTTACAGTGCTGCTCTATGGGGTTGAATCATGGACACTAACCGAGGCATCCATGGAAAAACTCGAGGCGGTTGAGACGTGGTGTTATAGACGGATACTGAGGATTTCCTGGGTGGACCGAGTAATAAACATTGAGGTTCTACATCGGATGAATAAGACATGCAAAATTATATCCACATTAAAACAGCGCAAGCTAGAATATCTTAGACATATAATACGAAACAATCATAGATATAACCTGCTGCAACTCATACTACAGGGAAAGGTATACGGAAAGCGGGGACCATTAAGAAGAAGAATATACCACTTCAGGACTATTTCGAGCAGCGGTCAATAAAGTTAGAATTACCATGCTAGTTGCCAACATCCGTAACGGATAGGCACCACAAGAAGAATGTGAAAGTAGAAACAGCAGATTCATTTTAAATTTTATCCACTTTATATACTATGACATTATTGCATTTATCAAAAATTTAGAAAAATAATTTCAAAGTATAGAATTTCATTCCATTGTGTGGGTGTTTCTCAAAACAAAGTAAACTACCAATCTTTTTCGATTTCCGAAACATTGACATTTCATTTTAGAAAGATAAATTTGGTATATTCCTGAATAATTTACAAACAACACGAAAAACAAATAAAATACTTCCTCATCAAGTAACTGATAGCCATTTTATCTGAGAGGAAGCACGACTTTTATAATCATATCGTTGGATATTTGTTAATGTAGTTATGATAATTATATTCAAATCGCTATTCATAAACTAAAATGAAAGAGGCCTAAATATATGTATTGAATCGCAGATATTTTTGTCACTATTTTCATATTGTCATTTTTACGCGCTGCTCTAATTCTTGTAGAAAAAAATTTTAAATTAAAAAATTAAACTACCAACGAAGTTTCATGTATTTGTGTTTGTAGAAAAGTTCCTGATAACTAACACAACAGTTACACTATTTCTCTTTTAAAAATTGCTAAACACTAAATCGGCAAATTACAGAGATATAATTTGGCCCTCATAACGATAAATTTATTTACAAAAAGGGGGAAAAATTAAATTGGAGACTCCACTTGAAAGATTTTCAAATGGAGATAAAAACCGTAGCTTCAGTAGAAACATATCTGCAACATATAAAATATTTTTAATTAGATACCTTCATTTCTAAACGAACATTCTAGATACTCTGTTATCTTATAGAGCCTAAACTGTTGCCAATTCAAAGGAAAAAGCTAATTGTTGCAGATGAGAAAGGGAAAAGCTTGAGATGGTGAAGCCAATATTAGAAATTATCTAAGAAGATTTATGGTTAAATAAAATTTAAAATTAATTAATTATTATTTAAATAAAAAGGTTAAATAACAGGGAATGTAACCAATACAAAAGAAAATATAAAATTTACTTGAAGCACTATAATAGAATAGGCTTAGCTCAAGAGAATGAGAGTTGTGCTCAGAGAGGAGGTTGGCACGTTTGCTTGCCTGTAGTAACCTAAGGTTAGATCGATCCTAAAATGATCTTGAGATGGGCACCAGGGTGAATTTTGAATATCACTCTAATTTGGAATATATGTAGTTTTATACTAACTGAAAAATAAAAGATGATAGGAAACAAATAAAAATCTGAAATGCTTTATACACTATATTATAATCTTAATGTACTATCCCAACCCTATACTTAAGTACACTAAACAATTACTAAAATATATCCCTAAAATATATATTTACAAGAAAAAAACAGTTACCTAAAAAATACGACCCAAAATATAATTATATACAAAAAAATTAATCTGAACAGTCCTCTAACAATGAGGTAAAAGGGTATGTTAATACGGTTTGAATACCTCAAATGGAGTAAATAGTACTTAAAATAATTGATGGATTCGACCGTTACTTGATGGAAATTCATTTTATGTAACAATAAAACACTGAAAACTTTGTTTTTAAACTTCCACAAAATTTATTTTAAACCTTATCACTACAGCTGTTTCGGCTGATAGCCTTTCTCAAGTGATCTATTTTTCGCTTGGGTTTACAAATTTATAGTCTCTAATGAAATAGGTTGAGGAGGGAAGAACTGTTTGTCTCAAGTTGGTCATTCAGAATTATATCTGTGTTTTTTAATTTGTTGATTTCCATAGATTCTAACAAAGATAGCTTAAGGCCTTTATTTTGAATGTGAAGAATTTTAAATTTGTCATTAAAAGAATGATTATGATCTGGAAGGTGAAGTGCGTATGTCGAATCTGTTTTTCTATTCTTGAAAGCCCTTTTATGTTCTGCTTTTCGTTTATCAAAGTTTCTACCAGTTTGACCGATGTAAGTTTTTGGGCAGTCGCCACATTGAAGTTTGTACACACCACTTTGGCTCTTGTTATTTTTAATATATTTGCCTAGGTTGTTATTGGGCATTGGGTTTTTTCTCTGGTGGTGGAAATACTAATTTCAGAGCCTTCTTGTGTAGTTCTTGATTTAACATTTTATTAATTGTTTGTTCGTTGCATCCGTTGTTTACTGCTATTTGCTTAATTATATTTAATTCTGTCTCAAAGTTGTCTTTTGACATCGGAATTTCTGTTGTTATTTTGCCTGTATGTGAAATCGAGCAGAAGGTACTGGCTTTTTTCTCTGGTCGTGGAAATACTAGATACTATATACTGATTCGTAGACGACGTACTGGTATGTTTCACAGGAACTAACAGGCAACTCGACCAATTTTTATCGTATATTAATTCACTTCATAGTCATATTGAATTTACAATAGAAACAGAAAAAAATCAATGCATAAATTTTTTAGATTTAAAAATTAGCAGACTTCAAAACAAACATGACTTCTCCATATTTCATAAACCTACCCATACTGACACGACTATACACAATTCATCATCCCATCCAACACAACATAAACTGGTAGCTTATCATAGTATGTTACATAGATTCGTAGACGACGTACTGGTATGTTTCACAGGAACTAACAGGCAACTCGACCAATTTTTATCGTATATTAATTCACTTCATAGTCATATTGAATTTACAATAGAAACAGAAAAAAATCAATGCATAAATTTTTTAGATTTAAAAATTAGCAGACTTCAAAACAAACATGACTTCTCCATATTTCATAAACCTACCCATACTGACACGACTATACACAATTCATCATCGCATCCAACACAACATAAACTGGTAGCTTATCATAGTATGTTACATAGATTAACAGAAATTCCGATGTCAAAAGACAACTTTGAGACATAATTAAATATAATTAAGCAAATAGCAGTAAACAACGGATACAACGAACAAACAATTAGTAAAATGTTAAATCAAGAACTACACAAGAAAGCCCCGAAATTAGTATTTCCACCACCAGAGAAAAAAACCAATGCCTTCTGCTCGATTACATATACAGGCAAAATAACAACAAAAACACATAAAAAAGAAAGGAATAACACCAGCTTTCCGAACAAATAACAACCTAGGCAAATATATTAAAAATAACAAGAGCCAAAATAAAAAACACTTAAATAGTGGTGTGTACAAACTTCAATGTGGCGACTGCCCAAAAACTTACATCGGTCAAACTGGTAGAAACTTTGATAAACGAATAGCAGAACATAAAGGGGATTTCAAGAATAGAAAAACAGATTCGACATACGCACTTCACCTTCTAGATCATAATCATTTTTTTAATGACAAATTTAAAATTCTTCACATTCAAAATAAAGGCCTTAAGCTATCTTTGTTAGAATCCATGGAAATCAACAAATTAAAAAACACAGATATAATTCTGAATGACCCACTTGGGACAAACAGTTCTTCCCTCCTCTGTTGCCGAGAGGGGGCATTTGGGCCTGTAGGACCCATCGCCGGCTCTTCGGACTTCTTCCTGTCCCCGGAATTTGATCGGGTGTTGACCATCTTTGCTTGTCGCTGGTAAAACGTGTTAATACTGCTACTGGTATAAAATAACAGTTACTGTGACAGGTATCTGTTATAGGTAACAGTTCCAAGGAACAGTTACAAAATAGCAGATCAAAATAGAAAACAGAACAGGTAAAATAATCTAAGTATTCTTTGACTTACGAAAGAAATAACTTAGTAAACAAGGAAATAAAATGGTATATAAAAATACAATGCATAGAAAATGTTTCTAATTGTTTCTTGACTTACGGAAGAGACAACTTAGAATGAAAAGTAAAATACACAAGAATAAAAGAACAGAAAAGTGCAGAAATATTCCTAAGTGTTTCTTGACTTACGGAAGAAACAACTCAGCATGAAATGGTAAAATAAAAGAGACAAATATATTAAGAAAATATCTTAGATAAATATCGGAAATAATAATGCAATAATGATTATGAAAATATTTCTAAGTGTTCTTTTGACTTACCGGAAAAGAATGACTTAGGCACACAATAAAATTAACAAGTCAAATATCAGAGAAATATTTCTAAGAGTTCTTTGACTTACCGGAAAGAACTACTTAGACACAAAGTACAAAATCAAATTTATAAAATAGAAAAAAGTAAGGTAAATATTTCTAAGTGTTCTTAACTTACGGAAGAACAACTTAGATACAAAATACAAGAAAAATAAACAATCAAAATAATCAAATAAAATATCAAATAATCAGTATATGAACAAATATAAGTCAAAGTAATATTCTAACCTGAAAAGGTCTGAATATACAATAATAAAATAAAAATGGTTATCAGGAAATAAGAAATAAAACAATAGCTTAGTCGGAACAATAATAGCACCGACTAGGTCTACAGAAGAAGAGGCAAGCTCGACTGACCGATGAGAGACATTCCATCTGCTTTTATATAAAACAAATCCTTTGTTTTACGTAGCAAAAGTGGAATTTCCCTGCATCAAGTCAATTAGAAATTCGGATTTGCCCACACTTGGAATTTCCAAGTATTTCTCCGAATTTCTAAATGCGTCCGGCACGGCTGTCAGCTTCTGCCTGACACGCCTCAGGAGACACCTTAACCTATTTCATTAAAGACTATAAATTTGTAAACCCAAGCCAAAAATAGATCACTTGAGAAAGGCTATCAGCCGAAACAGCTGTAGTGATAAGATTTAAAATAAATTTTGTGGAAGTTTGAAAACAAAGTTTTCACTGTTTTATTGTTAGTACTTAAAATATCACAAAAAAAAATAAAATAATTATACCAGTTAATAAAAAGCAGTTTAAAAAATATGACAATAGTTGGTTAAGCAAATGGAACAATACTACATCAATTTGATCTGTGAAGGTACATACAAATAACCATAAAATTGAATATTATATCCTGACAACTTATTATAAGTGTTATATGAAATATTAATAAATAAATATATTCAAAGTAAATAGGGAATAATAAAATTAGAGCAAGTAAAAGGATTCAAAGAATTGAGGATACTACCCAGGGATTGTGCACAAACCTGTTTCGTAACCCACTTAGGATGAAGGCCTGAGTATCCAAGATACTCAGGCCTTCATCCTTCATTCAAGTATATATATATATATATATATATATATATATATATATATATATATATATATATTATAAAAAAAATTTAAATTGAAATTATTAAGTTTTGATAAGAATATAATTGTCCTTAGTAACCTTTTTGCTGGAAAGGGAGTTCCCTAATCCGCTGTCCAGTGTCCAGGTCGTGGATGGGCTTTAGGATGGATCAGCCTACGTTCTTTGTATTATCCTTTAAGTACTAGCAGACCAACCAGAAAATCAAACCAAAATTCAAATCCAAATCAAAATGTAATTCTTCCTAAATCCAAGTGTAAATTTTCCAAATCCAACTGCAATTCTTCCCAAATCAAAAAATCTTCTCAAATAAAAAAAATGAAATTCCAATCCTTAAGGTTGGAGCCGGCAGGCTACAAGAGAACAAAAAAACCTTTTTATTCTGCGTTGTCGGATTCTTGTACTTAAAACAGTTTTTGTTCTAGTAACAAAACTAGAATATATTTGCTATTAAGTGACCTTGGCTCAAATATTTAATGTTATTACACGGGAATATATTATAATATGTATATATAAAAAAAAGAAAGATAGTTGGATATTTGTAGTAAGCTGAGAAGATTTAAATGATTGAGGACTTGCAAATTTAAAAGAAAAATATGTCGTAACTTACCAGAACTTATTTGGAAGTTTTATCTTTCATAAAACAACGTGACTTCTTAAATGCACAAAAACTAAATACTTCTTAAACAACAAAAGAAATACTCTTTACCTTTCCCAAAAAAATAATAAAATAACTTAAATTTTTTTCTCTTCTTTCAAGTTCTGCCTGCCGTAATTAACTCAACAATCTATCTCCAGAAAGTTCTGTTCTAAAATGGCCATGGCATGGCCAATGGCCAGTATTCGTTTTCCCTTTATTGACAAGGGAATCGATTATATTATACATCGATATCTTAGATTGTTGGTTGCCTAATCTAATGGCGCAAATTAGTAGCTATTTGTTCGAAAGTTGTTCGAAAGTTGTTTGAAAGTTGTTGTATAAAGTTCGAAATCTTGGATTATTAACAATCGTATCGTTAGAAAACCTTTTTCGTCAAGATTTCATCTTCAGTGTACAGCATTAAGTATTTATGCTAACTCATTCTGCTAACATGCTTCAGGTCGTCAGTTTATCTGGTTGGTGGGCGTCCTTTGCTCCAAAGGAGTTCTTGTCTTCACTGGACAATACTTTTTATCCATCGATGGTCTGACAATCTGGCGACGTGTCCTGCTTCCATTTTAGCAACGTGCTGTTCTCGATAGCGTCTGTTCTACGACGTATTTCTTCTTTTAGGATTCAATCTCTCCGAGAAAAATCTAACATCTGATGCTACATAGTCCTCTGAGTTTAGTGGCGTGTTTTTATTTAATGTATTTATAAAATAAATGTATTTCAGCTCTGCTTTTGTTTTTGTTTAAAAAACGTTTAGTATTAGCGGTTTTGGTATATATAAAAAAATTTTCATATTTGCCATACAAAACATGCTTGCTTGCACTAACCAGGTTTGAACTGTCCTTCATCATCTTCTTCTTTCTTCTTGTATGTAGGCTTTAAAACCTGTTTCTTCTTTAATATTAGACTCGTAAATTGTTTAAATTATCGCATTATCTTTTTCTTGGTCTGCCAATACTTTTCTGTTCATTTGGTGACTTATCTCGTGCTATTCGTACTATCCTATTCTCTGCCAATCTACTAATGTGTTCATTCCACTCCTGTTTCTGTTTTGTCACCCATCCATTTTTGTCTTCTAATGTTTTCGCTTCTCTCCCGATCCAACAGACTTTCCCTGATATTCGTATCAGGGAAGTATCAGAAGATTATTTTCATCTCTGTTGTTTCTAGTAGTTGTCTCGTTTGAGATATGTCAGGTCTTGTCTCCGCCGTGTATGTTAATACAGGTCTAATTGCTGCTTTATAGATTTTTGTTTTTGTGTCTTGTCTTGAGTGTTTGTTATTCCAGATTGTGTCATTAAGAGCTCATGCCGCTTTACTTGCTTCTAAGCTTTGTTGTCGTACTTCTTCTTCAACATCTCCATAACTAGTTACATCTATTCTCAGATATCTAAACCTTATTTCTCGCAATATTATTTTCTCATCAATTTTGATTTTACATCGTAGTGGGTGTTTAGATCGATTGGTTTTTTCTGCTGATATTATCATATTGTATTTCTTGGCTGTTATATTGAATATATGTGTTAATATTTGGAGCTCGTCTTCTGTTTCGGCCATTAATGCGGCGTCGATTAATGCGATTTCTTTGTTCCCCATTCTGTAACTATGACCTTAACGTACTACTTGTATTATTTTGTCCATTATTATATTAAATAGAAGTAAACATAACAAATTACCCTGCCTAACTCCGCTTTGTACTGGTATACACTGTGTTAGTTTTCCATTTATCTTTGCCCGCATTCGATTATGTAAGTAGATGTTTTCGATGGTTTGTATAATATTGATTGGTATGTTTCTTTTATATAGTAGGTGTAAGAAGTCTTCGACTTGGATGCAATCGAAAGCCTTTGTCAGGTCTATAAAACATAGATATGCTGGTTTATTGTACTCGATGGCCTTTTCTGTTATTTGTCTTAGTACAAATACGTCGTCTACGCAGGATCTTCCGGATCTGAATCCTTGTTGTTCATCTGATAAAGTTGTTAGTTTAATAATTTTGTTAGTTATGACTTTTGTGGTAAGCTTAAGAGCGGTGTTCAGTAGATTTATACCTCTATAATTGTTGAGGTTTTCTTTATCTTTTTTCTTGAACATTAGTATCATTATGCTGTTTCTCCATGTGTATGGCATCTTGCAGTGCAATATTAATTTTTGTATAAGTTTTGTCATCTCTGTGGTTATACTTTCTCCTCCGTGTTTTAGAAGATCGTTGGTTATTCCGTCTGGCCCTGGTGACTTTCTTTTTCGAGTGAATTTGTGGCTATCTCTACTTCCTAAAAACTGATTTCTATTTCGTATTGATTAAGGTACGTTATTGTGTTATATATTATTTTCCTCTCCTTAAAACAGTTCCTTCAGGTATCTTTCCCTTTTGTTTGCTGGTTATTGTATTCATTCAATTCTGCCATTTCTTTCTATTGGTTTCTTCTGAATCTCCATATTTGTTTTTGTGTACAGTAGAAGTCGCTTTCCATCCTTTTTATAAACTATTTTAAGTGTTTATTTTTAGTTTTTCTTACCAACTGCTTTGTTTCATGTCATATTATTCTATAGTTCTCTGGGTATTCTGGAGTATTTGATGTTTTATACTTTGTGTAGGCCTCTCGTTTCTCATTACATTTCTTTTTGAACATTCCTCATTCCACCAAATAGGTTTGTGAGTCACTGGCTTAAAGGGTACATTGCATTTTAACTGCATTGATTTTGAAACACATGTAGCAGTAGTATAAAATATGAATTCAGTCTTGTCTTTCATGGTCCAAGAATTAATCCAATTTTTTGTCTTAAAATTTGTTCCAATCTGCTCTAAGTTGGTTCCACTCAGTATATCGTTTTATCAAAAAAAGAAGCGGTATTGTATCTAATTTAATACATATATGAAAATGATCTGATCCAAGTGTATCTGGAAGAACTTTCCATGAAAGCTTATTAGGTAATGAAAAATTTATAGTAGAAACCAATTTATAAAACATATTTTCTAAATGTATTTATTTAGTTCTATTTAACCAATCAAATATTTTTTTTCTTATTGTGCCGTTTTCTAACGAAGGTTGGTGATTACTTCTTTAAACGCTTCGCTATCTTTTGCAACGTAAAATATCTGTTCAACACTGAGGTTAGTCCAATCTCTGATATTCCTCAGCCCAGATTTCTTCTTTCTTCCCAAACCTTTTCTTCCCCCCATTCTTTTTTGCATGATCTCAAATAGAACAGAGTATTTATTGTTTCGAAGTATGTGGCCTGGATAGAATAGAATTTTTTAGTCAATATACAAAAATAGTTTTGTTTTTGACAGGAAGGAATATTGAGAATTTTTACATACATACAGAAAATTTTTTTGCAAATTTAAACATTGCAAACAGATATTTATTATTAACAATTTAAGAAACGACAAACACACTAAATAAAAATATAAAAATATGAAATATGATCATAATAGGCAACCTTGACCAAACCAGTACCATTGTGTAAAAGCTGTACTTAGGTACACCGTTTTTGAATAAAAACAATGTATCAAAAAGTATGATTTGATTTTAAGCTTAAACGATAACAAGTGGAGACTGTTTACTTCATCTAGAAAAAGTTATACAAACCAACTACAGTCGAATTTTTTATGCTCTTTGTCAACCTAAAACGTTGTGCTCTAATAGCATCTCTAGATCTTGTATCGTGATCATGAAAGTTGGAGTTTATGTTAAAGTTACCTTTGTTGGCATGAATTTCAATCAGCGTCTTATATACATAGAGTGAAGGTAGTGGCATAATACCTTATTCCAGAAATAAAGGTTTACAGTATCCCTTATACTTCGCTCTTGCAAGTATCGTTACTACTCTTATTTGTAGCTTAAAAATTCGATCTGCGTGAAAAAAATTACCCCAAACAGTTATTCCGTACTGTAAATGGGTATGGAATAGTGCAAAGTAGCACATTCTAAGTGAGGTTTTAGGAATCATATAAACTAAGTTGCGTATTAAAAATATACTTGTAGCAAGTTTAGAACTTAAGTAATCTGTATGAACACTCCAATCCAAATTATCATCTAGAAAGCTTCCTAATAGTTTAACACTATTTCTTGAGATATATCTCCAGTCGCAACTAAAAATCAAATTCTGATTTTTCTATGTCTCCTGATATATGTCGGATAATATGTCTCCCGTATGTATTAGCACTATGACTTTTCTTAGATTTCATTTTTAAGTATAGAAATTGAGCAAGATGATCAGAAATAGATGGGTCCGTAATTCCACAAACAACTATCTCACTGCTTACGTTTGATAATATGTTATCTAAACAAGTTGCTGATCTATTTGTGATTCTAGTAAATTCATTAAAATTTGTGGTTAAGCCAAAAGTAGATGTTAGATCACGGAAACTGTTTAGTTCATTAGAAGTTTTTTTAAAAATTTTCAAATAGGTCTAGAAAAGCATTAAAATTCCCATTTTTGGTTCTATACACTGTTACTAAAATAGTTTTAATATCTATAATATCTAAGCACAAAATTCACCCTTATACTTATATGATATATCATTTAAGCAAAGCAAAATTACAACACCTATATGTTCCTTTCATGTTGATCCTGACCTATGCTTGATACAACATAGGTCAGAGGCTAAAAAACAGTGGATGACAGAAGAAATAGTACTACAGATGGAAGAAAGAAGGAAATATAAAGAAAAATATCTACAGAAGTATAAAGAAATACAACTAATAATTATGAAAAAAAATCAAAACAGCTAAGGAAATCTATTTGATGAAACAATGTAAAGAGATAGAAGAACTAAAAACAAAATATGATATGGGAAATATGCCCAAAAAAAGAGAAGTGAGTGGAATGGGTCGAAATAGACAGCAAGGACACATAAAAGACAAAAAAGGAGTACTACTAAAGATTTGCCAGACAAATTAAGACGATGGGAGGAGTATGTTAGAGAACTTTTCCAAGATGAAAGAGGTGAAATGCGGAAAATACAAGAATTAAATCCTTTAGAGAGACAAAAGATCACGATAGATGAAATCAATAATGCTATCAAAAACACTAAAGACAATAAAGCAGCTGGATGAGATGAAATACCAGTAGAACTGTTAAAACTATGGTAAGGGGATAACTTGGAAGTATTTGAAGATCTATTCAACACGGTGTACGATACGGAAAAAATACCACAAGAGTGGCAAAAGTCAGCATAACCATCCCTAAAAAACAAGCAGCAAAAGAGTGCTCTGATTATCGAACACTGAGAGTCATGAGTCATACTTTAAAAGTACTGCTGAAAGTAATACATAACAGAATATACGAAAGGCTAGAGGAGGATATTAGCGAGACGTAGTTCGGGTTCCGAAATGGAATGATTAATCGAGGGGAATGGGTTTCGATAAAGTAAGACATGAAAAACTAATATTTATACTTATGAACAAGCGCATTGACAGTAAAATCATAAATATAGTGCAAAAATTGTATTGGATCCAAAGTGCCATAGTTCACATTGATAGGAAACACTCAGAAGAAATGAAAATCTGCAGAGGAGTTAGATAGGGATGTGTTTTATCGCCACTTTTGTTTAACTTATATTCTGAAGAAATTTTCCAAAATACGCTCAATAATATCGAAACGGGAGTCACCGTTAACAGAAAATTAATTAACAACTTACGATATGCAGACTACACTGTGATTATAGCAACGAGTATAGAGGATCTACAACATCTTATCGAAAGCTTAAGTATGAATAGTGCTAAGATGGGAATTACTATAAACGCTAAAGAATCGAAGTACATGCTAATTACAAAAAGGCCACAAAATATACATCACCTATTGACAATCAATGGCAAGGTGATGGAACAAGTAGAAAAATATCAGTACTTGGGAACTTTGATCAATAAAATCAATGATTATACTGTAGAAATAAACAGGCGAATAGAGATTGCCAGATCAGAATTTATACGAATGAAGCCACCCCTAACGTGCAAAAACCTAAATTTGGAGATTAGACTACGTACCATTCGCTGTTATATATTTTCAATATTATTATATGTAGCTGTGACTTAAAAATTAAAAAATGCAATTTAAAAAGAATATTGAAAGAATTTTGAAAAAACTATTTTATACATTGACGAAAGTAGGTCTCAGTAGAGAGTATGTGGATGCTATCGCAAATATATACAAAAATGCAAGAAGTGTCGTTAAAGAAGGAAACTTTATATCTGAATCATTTCCAATAACCAAGGGGCTTAAACAAGGATGTTGTCTGTCTCCAACCCTGTTTAAAATATATATTCAATCATCGCTAGAGCAGTGGAGAAAACAAGTATCCGGAATGGGAATAGACATAGGCGGTGGTGAATGTCTAACAGCTTTATTTTTCGCAGATGATCAGGTAGTCGTAGCGAATGACGAGGAAGACATGGACTACATGTTTAGAAAACTAAAGAAAGAATATGAAAAATGGGGCCTCAATATGAATATGGCAAAGACAGAGTATCTTAAAATAGGAGATGGTGAAGAAGATCCAGAGTTAGAAATTAGAAACACAAAAACATGCAATGAATATAAATATCTCGGATCTATAATATCTAAAGAAGGCACTACCAAAAGAGACATCAAAAACAGAACACAGCAGGGAAAAAAAGTGGTAAACATTCTAAACTCTCTTCTTTGGTCTAAAGATATTAGACAAGAAACGAAATTGACAATCTATCGAACCTTGGTAGAGCCTATTATGACTTATGGGGCAGAGGTTTGGCAGATAACGCAGAAGGATAGAAAAAGAATAGAAGTAGTACAAATGGATTTTCTAAGGAGAGCGTGTGGTATATCCAAAAAAGATCACATCAGGAATGAAGATATTAGAAGGAGGACAAATACTGTATATTCCAGTGTAGATAGAATTGAAACGAGACAACTAGTGTGGTATGGTCACGTGAAACGAATGAATGAAGATAGATGGCCAAAGAAAGCTTTAAATTACATACCACAACAAAGAAGAAGAAGGGGAAGGCCTTCAGTTGCCTGGGAAGAAAATGTACGGCACATAATGAGAGATAGAGCCATCAGAGAAGACGAATGGATGGACAGAAAACGATGGCGGTCGAAATGCGAGAAACGGCAGAGGCTGTAGGAACCTCGCTTATATATATAATTTAAAAAGAATCGATTCTTTCGAACTCTGGTTAAACTGCAGAGTATTAAAAATATCATGGACTGATAGAATTACAAATAAAGAAGTACTGGAGGGGGTTGGTAAAGAAACAAAACTAATCACCACTATACAAACCAGAAAACTGGAATATCTAGGCCACGTAATAAGGGATCCAAAATATGAAATTTTGAGACTCATAAAACAGGGAAAGATTCAAGGAAGAAGATCTGTTGGCCGAAGACAGAACTCATGGTTAAAGAATCTACGTGATTGGTATCAATGCAGATCGATTGATTTATTTAGAGCAGCAAGTTCAAAAAATAAAAATAGCTAATATTATTGTCAACCTCCGTAGAGAGACGGCACTCTAAGAAGAAGATGTTCTTTTACCTTCATACAATAAAAAGTTGACAAAAACAAAATACGATTTTTTACAAAAGATACGATGTATTAGTAATATAAATTATACTATTATAATGTTTGTTTATTTCTAGATAAATTTTTGTAATTTATGAGCATTATAGCAATGAGTATGAGCAATAGATCTAACTTAAAAGAATACATATACACTTTTCTCAGTGTAATATGGATAAGTTCGTTTTTGGCATTCACAGCGATCATTAAATGTTGCAAATAGCGTGTTTCATTTTTACATGCACGATGAACTAATATTATATCTGATCGACATCGATCATCGAATTTCTTAAGAACCTCCCGATATGGTAAAATAAGTCGGGTGCAAAATAAAACGTACAAGCATAACAAAAGTAGACGCGTAAGGCGAGAAAAGAAAAGACGAAGAACGAACACCAATTGTGCGATTACCGATAATTAGGGGCAAACTTATCGAGTACGAGAAGCATGTGTCTTTCCCCATACGGCAAATACCGGTGGCGCACCAGCGAAACTTGTTTTGACCAAATAGAGAAGAGTAAGGTCTCAGTCTAATTATGTGATAACTCAACGGACTAGGAAGAGTTCTTCGGGTATGCCTTTCGTGAATACCAATTCGACGCGACTTGTTAAGCTATTGGAAAAACTTAATTGCTCAACCGGGAGATTTACGATATAGGCCACGAGAAACTTCAGAAATACCATCATGGCATTTTCAAATATGCTTATTTGTATAAAAAACACCATTTAACAATATAAAGGGTGATTCACTTAGTGGTATATTTCTTGGTGGGGATTTAATTGAAGATCGTGCATGGATACTGTCAAACTGACATTTCACTTTTGTTCAGTATTATTTGACATTTCATGTTCTGTGAGGAATGTGTTTCGTGCGCTTAGAGCAAATTATGGTCCACATAATCCGCCTACCGAACGTACAATTCGCTTAACGATTAGTAGGTTTAAAACCCAGTATTCATTATTAGATAACACGCTACCAAATAGATCACATTCAGGACGCAGTGGAGAAAATATAGCGGCGGTAATGGATAGTGTACTTGAAAATAATGAAGAATCGATTCGTCGTCGTTCTCAACAGGTTGACTTGTCATACGCAATAACTTTGCATATTTTACGTAAGTATCTTGGTTTAAAAGCATACAAAATTCAATGAGTCCAAGAGCTGAAGCCGACCAACCTTCCGAGTCTCACCGTTTCAGTCGATGGGCTCTTGATAAGCTTTCAGAAGATCCACTGTTTTCGAGAAAAAATTTGTTTTCAGATAAGGCCCATTTTTGGCTTAATGAGTACGTTAATAAACAAAATGTCCATATTTGTGGTGATGAACAACCCAAAGAGTTCAAGAGTTGCCATTACACCCTGAAAAAACAACTGTTTGGGGTAGATGGAATCGTTGGTTCATATTTCTTTAAAACAGAGGTCGGCGAAAAGATTACTGTGAATGGAGACCTTTATCGTTGGTAGGTACCTTAAATTGAAGCTCGTCATCATGGCGACGTTTGGTTCCAATAAGATGGTGCCACTTGCCATACAGCCCGTGAAATAATGGTTTTACTGCGAGAACGATTAGGCGAACAAATTATTTCACCTATTGGACCAGTAAATTGGCTGCTTAGATTCTGTGACATCTCACCTCTAGACTCTTTCTTTTGGGGCTACCTAAAGTCCAAAATATACGTGAATAACCCAAATACGATTGAAGCATTGGAGGTCAATATTAATTGAGCCATTGGTGAAATACCAATCGAAATGCTAAAACGAGTCATCGAGAATTGGAACTTCAGAATGAACCAACTTAATCGTAGTCACGGCCAACATTCGAAAGAAATTATCTTTAAAAGGTAATTGTAAAGAATGGTTCTTTTGTATAATAATAAATAATTTCAAATAAAATTGATTTTTTTTATTGTTTTTTCTTGTTGAAAAAAGTACTTCTAAACGAACCACCCTTAATTTTACAAGGGAATCAATAAAAGTATAAGGCTGAATATAACTCTCATACCGGGTGTTTCTTTGGAAAAGTAACATAGGTTATCTGAAAAAAGGGGATACTTAGGCGATTTTAAAAACTCCATACTTAATGAGTGTTACTGAACCCTTTAAGTATCTCTGGTATTATCCTTGTCCCACACATTTTCGCCAGAGTAAATGAGTAGTACAAATCAGATTTCTACATATTTATATCTATCTTCTTCTTAAGGTTCCATCTTCTAACGAAGGTTGGATATCAACATAGCAATTCTTATTTTACTTACAGCAGCTCTAAATAGTTGGCTTGAGCTCAGACTAAACCATTCCCTTAGATTTCGTAGCCAGGAGGTTCGTCTTCTTCCTACATCTCTTTTACCTTTTATTTTGCCCTCTATAATCAAACGTAGTAGCCCATAACGAGGACCTCTTAATATATGACCGAAATATTCAAGTTTCCGCCTCTTAATTGTCTGTACAATTTCTTCCCTCTTATTAACCCTATCAAGGACTTCAATATTGGTAATTTTGTCTACCCATGCTATTCGTAGCATCCTTCGATAACACCAACGCTCAAAAGCTTCCAATTTCTTAATCTCCAGTTGTTTCAATGTCCATGCCTCAGATCCGTAGAGCAAAGTTGTAAAAATGTAGCAGCGTAATAACTTTATCCTTAGATCCATTCTTAGGTCTCTACTACACAATAGATGTTTCATTTTTACAAATTTTGCCCTTGCTATTTCTATACGGCTTTTAATCTCTTGCGTTTGTTCTGCGTTTTGACTAACCAATGTTCCTAGATATTTGTATTTATCTACCCTTTCTATCTGGATATTATTAATATGGAGTGTCTCGTTGTCTTTTGGATGTTTTGTAATGACCATGAATTTTGTTTTCTTTAAGTTCATTTTAATACCATATATGGTACACTTTTCATTCAGCCGTTCCAGTATGTTTGTTAGACTTTGCAGAGTTGAAGTGAATATGACAGTATCATCGGCATATCTTATATTATTAATAATTTCACCATTTATTATCATTCTCATCGTTACACTCTCCTAAAGCTTCTTGGAAAATGGCTTCGCTATATATATTAAACAGCAGTGGTGACAATACACAGCCCTGTCTCACACCCCGAAGAATTTCTATTTCTTCCGACATTTGATTTTCAATTCTTATTTTGACTTTCTGGTTCCAGTAGAGGTTCGAGATTACTCTGATGTCGCGGCTATCGATGTTTTTCATTTTTAAAATATTAATTAGTTTATTGTGCTGTACCTTGTCAAATGCCTTTTCAAAATCAATAAAACATGTATACATGTCTTGGTTTATATCCAGATTTCTTTGCATGAGCACATTTATACCGAACAATGCTTCCCTGGTTCCCGTGCCGTTTCTAAAGCCTAACTGACTATCACTAATTTCATCATCCAGCTTTCTGTAAATTCTGTTGTGGACTATTCGTAGAAATACTTTCAAAACATGGCTCATTAATGCAATTGTACGGTGTTCTGAGCATTCTTTTGCATTTTGCTTTTTGGGAATAATTACGAATGTGGATACTAACCACTCCTTTGGTAAAATACCTGTTTGATAAATATGAACATAAAGTTCTACTAGAATGTCTATCATTTCATCATCGATCAGTTTAAGAAACTCAATCGGGATTTCATCCGGACCTGTGGCCTTTTTCCCTTTTGTCTGTTTTAATGCGTATTGAACTTCCTGTTTTAAAATTTTTGGTCCCGATTCACCAGAGTCCTCATCTATGATTTGTTGTCTGTCATCCCCGAATAGTTCTTTTATGTATTCTGTCCATCTGTTTAGTTGTTGTTTTGTATCTGTGAGAATGTTACCATTCGAGTCTTTTATAACATGTATATTATTTTGTTTTCCCGACGTCATTTCCTTCACTTTCCGATGAATATTGAAACTATCATATTTATTTTCATATTCTTCTATTTCGTGACACTGTTCAGTTAGCCATCTTTCTTTTGCTGTTATTATGTCTTTTCTAATCCTGCTGTTTAAGGATTTGTATTTGCTAGTGTTTATGTTTTTATATTTTCTTCTTTCATTCATGAGAGTTAGTATTTCGTCTGTCATCCACATATGTCTTTTCTTTGGTATTGGTCCACGTATTTCTTCTCCCGCTTCTTTTAAAGCTTGTCGAACCCCTCTCCAATTTTCATTTACGTCTTTAGAGTTGGTGTTTTTTGACTTGATGGGTTTAAGATTATCATTGATTTTCTGTCTAACTCTTTGTTTTATCTGAGTATCTTTTAATCTTGTCACATCGAATTCTTTTCTAATCTTTTTGTTTTTTAACTTTTTTAATTTTGCTTCCATTTCGACAATAATAGGGACGTGATCCGAGTATATATCGGCACCTGAATAAGTTTTTGCTAATTTTATTGAATTTTTAAACCTATTTCTGATCAAGACAAAGTCTATTTGGTTTCTGACGATGTGTGATTCTCGGTCTGCTGGTGATTTCCACGTGTATAGTCTACGTTTAGGTAGATCAAATAAGGTATTTACTATAACCAGATCTTCATTTTGGCAAAATTCTAAGAGTCTATCTCCACGTTCATTTCTAACGCCCAATCCAAACTCACCAATCCATGGTGCCACTGCTCCTTTACCAATTTTGGCGTTAAAATCCCCTAGGATGATTGTTATCTCACATTTTTTTGTCAATTTTAGAGCGGCATTGAGTTGATTATAGAATATTTCAATTTCCTCCTCATCTTTGTCGGCTGTTGGAGCATACACCTGTACTATGTTTATTGGAACAGTCTTTGAATTAAGTTTCAGAATCGCGACTCTGTCTGATATTGGAGTAAAGCTTATTACTGTTCTATTAATTTTGTAATCAACGAGAATTCCTACGCCATACAAATGTGATGGGGGATTTATATCTATACCAGTATTTTAATAAGTAATGCATAGATGGCTCTGATATCGAAACGTTTACTCAGCTTTTGAACTTTGTAGTGGTACAATATTTGTACAAGTGAATTCTAGTGAGCTTTTTTGCAATTAGCACGTGGCTAAATGTGTTTAATTTTTTCTTCGAAATTTGACCATTGAGGAGTGCTATAAAAGGTATGAATTTTTTATTACCAATATGAGGATACTATACAATGGTTTCAAAATAAAACATATATATTAAAAGTAAAGCAAATAGAAAATTATTTTGAATATATTTTAGAAAAAGGTAACCTCAAACTTTCCTCTAAAATATAAATATTTATAACCATCACAAATATGCTAAATTGGTTTCATATGCTGTGTTGGTAATTTTCGTACATTTTCGTCATACATTATGAACCAATTGCGCTCAGCAAATATTTTTTACAATACCCCAATATGCATGTTTTAGATCTGCGAAAACTATTCTGATATACAGTATTGGAAGAGGGGTTTTAAAACTGAACTTCTTCTTCTTCTTCGTCTAGCCATTCACGTCCACATCTAAACATAAGCCTCTTCAAGTCTTTCTTTCCATTGTTTTTTATTGTACGCTACTTGTAGCCAATTTTTCCCGGCAGTCCTTTTCAGATCATCTGTCCATCTCATAGGAGGTCTGCCTCTGGGTCTTTTGTGTTGGTATGGTCACCAGGTTAAAATTGATCTGTGCCATTTGTTTAGATCGCTCCTAGCTACATGTCCAGCGTATTCCCATTTCAACTTTAATGATTTTTGCACCACATCGGTGACTTTGGTTTTCTGTCTTATCCATGTGTTTGTTTTCTTATCCTTAAGTGATATACCTAGCATTGCTCTTTCCATCGCGTGTTGAGTGACTCTAAGTATATTCATATTCTTTTTTGTGATTGTCCATGTTTGTGCTGCATAAGTTAATATCGGAATAATGCATGCATCAAAAACTTTAGATCTAAGATGTAATTGAATTTGTTGATTTTTGAGTATATAGTTCAGTTTACCGAATGCTGCCGAAGCTAACTTTCTTCTTCTTTTTATTTCTTCAGTGAAGCCGTAAGCTTCAGTGAAAACTGAACAGTTAGCCAAAATATTATATGAAATAAAGCATAATCAAGTTGAACATTCCGAGAGTGAAGGGAACTCAGATGCTGAGGATGTAGTAGAACCTGACACACCATCAGAAAGATCTTTTTGTAGAAGTTTGTCTGCAATACTGCAGACTACTCCGTCCAAAATAGACCTTGTAGCTAACCATAAGCCTCTACGTAGAAAACGGAAACTCTACAATTTACGACTGTTTAGAACAAGAGGATTCAGGTGATTATGTAGCAGACAGACATTACCAGCCCGAAAAACACTCTCAAAACAAAAATATAAATGCTTCTTCATCAAGTTAAGATGAACAACTTTCGATGTTACCAATGATTTTAAGGGGTGATCTAAAAAAACTAAGAATACCCATTAGATACAAAAATTGTATTTATGCAAAATTCAAAACGTAGTACAAGAGAAAAGGAGACACCGTGGCTCAAGAATGTAAGAGAATGAATCTGAACTGAAGGAAACGCTCTCATACATCAAGCCCACAATGACAAAACTTTGTTATAATGGTTGCTATCTCAATAGAGAGAGCACAGAGTATGAGGGATCCTAACGAATGATCTTCCAAGGCTAGTTATGTACTTCAATCAATGGAGACTTAAACATAATACCAATGTGATAGAGGTTAGCTATAACTAAAGATATATATTGACAGTCAACTGTTCAAATATAATTATAATCCCAAATATCTAGAAAGCGCTCTGGACTGATATACTCTTAAACACTTTTGTTTAATAAATGTCTGGAGCATACCGCAGCAAAGTTAATAAACCGTAAAGTCAAAATGCAAAACAGCTCTGCGGGATAACATGGTAATCATCAGCAGCTATACTTTGATGTTCAGCTCTTGGACTTGTATACTTGGCTGGATACTGTGTCGCTTATGGTAAAATAGTGCATTACTAAAAGAGTTTCAAAAAATATTTAACAACCCTTGCCGCCGTGGTCACTGTTTAGAGACATTACAGATACCAACTCATATTGCTTGCGCTTCGAAAACCATGAACTATACAGGGTGTCCCGTAATTAATTGGACATTAGCTAATGGGTGATAGCTGACATCAATATAAAGCGTTTAAGCTCAAATTGCTTAGGCAAAATGTTGCTAGTTTTCGTTCTACAGGGTGATTCATTAATATTGTTTTATATTATTTTTAGGGATATATTGAAAACTATTCAACCGATTTAAGTGCAATTTGGTATCTTGTTATTATATAGTATACTTAATATGAAAATGATTAGTTTTAATATTGACACTAGGTGGGGCCACCTTCTATAACATTGGTTCATTAATGTGGCTATAATTTTTTGCCCGCCCTGTATAAACATTCTAGGAAAAAAACATGAAGTTACATTCAATTCTACACAAAAAAGGTATTTTTGTTTCAAATCAAAAAAGTACACCGTTTCCGAAATAAACGTATTTTTTAGAGACGTGCATAAAATGAAAAAAAATTACAAAATATTATTTAAATTCAAACATTATTCAAAAGGTCTTAAATACCAGTGAATATTAAATGTATTAGTAGTAAATCATTTTTGTAAATAAAAGGCATATGATTGAAACAATTATTTTTATTAAACCTTTTACACAGTAACACATTTTAAAATCAGAAATTAAATTAAACAATGAAGTGAATATAAAACAATTGAGAAAGTGAATAATTCAAAACGAAACGAAAAAAAGTACAATATGTGTTCAAAATGTTCACCATTGGATAAACTACATAATCTAAATTTTTTGTGTAAGTTTTGTCATATTTTAAATATTTAGTTTCTTTGGGCCCTAATTACCTTAACTTCCTCTACAATATTTTGCTATTACATATTGGCGGTTATTTATTTTTTTTCAAAAACAAGTGACTTTAGGTAGCCCCACAAGTGAAAGTCTAGGGGATTTAGTTCGGGACTGCGTGCTGGCCATGCGTATACACTACTTCTAGCAATCCACCTTTGAGGTTAAATTTGATCTATATAATTTCTAACTTCTAGGCTATAATGTGATGGTGCACTATCATGCATGTACCAAGAGTTACGTCTCAAATTTAGAGGTATGTCTTCTAAAAGAGGCAAATCTTCTCTCAAAAATTTAGATACGTTACTCCGTCAAGCCTTATTGGTAATTCGAATGGTTCCACAATAGAATCCCCAAATATGCCACACCAGATATTTATGGAAAACTCATGTTAAAAATGATGTTCTTGAAATGCATGAGGATTTGCTGTCGCATTGTTAAACATATCTCTTCTAGTAAATGTGGCTTTATCGGTAAATAAAATTTTATTATAAAACATTGGATTCTGTACTGGAGTAAAATAATACGGATACAGATTTTCTGTCCGTATTATTCTTGACAAACACCAAAACATAAAATGAGGCAAACACCAGCAGGGAGAAGGTCAAAGGGAAGACCCAAACTTAGATACATGGAACAAGTGGAACAAGATCTGAAACCACTTAAGATTACCTACTGGAAAAACAAAGCAAGGAACAGAACAGAATGGCGGAAAATCCTAGAACAAGTCAGGACCCAGAAAGGGTTGTCGAGCTACGGATGGTGGTGATTATTCTGACACCGTAGATTTGCTTATACCAATGGACGCAGAAACAAGCCTTATATTTCATTACAAAAAAACAAGCCAATTTCATCCTCCATATCCGCATTCATTTCTCACGGTCTACCAGCATTCCTGTGTTTGGGATGAAAAACCCTGTTTCGCTTAATCTGTCGAACAATGATCTTATGGTTGCTTTATATTGGTTGCCTTATATTGTGATAAAGTTCGAAATAGCGTTGAGCTGCTTTACAAGAACAAAAATTTTCCTGGGCATACAAACAGATCATATCGAGCATTTCTACATTAGAAAATTAACTATAACGTGGTATTTTATCTTTATCTTAAGTGTTTTATAAAAAACTTAATAGCACTTTGTGAAATATGACTTTGCCATTTATTTCACAGCATACCTAGGTACCTTGTTGTTTTGCGACAAATTAAATACAGACATGGGTATCACTAACAAAATACGTTTATTTCGAAAACAGCGTACTTTTTTTATTTAAAAGAAGAATACCTTTTTTCTGTAGAATCAAATGTTATTTCATGTTTTTTTCTTAGAATGTTAATACAGGGCGGACAAAAAAATTATGGTCACATTAATGAACCAATGTTCTGGTAAGTGGCGCCACGTAGTGTCAATGGTAAAATTAATATCATTTACATATTAAACATACTAAATAATAATAAGATACAAAATTTCACTTAAATCGGTTGAGTAGTTTTGAATATACCACTAAAAATAATATAAAAAAATATTAATGAATCACCCTGTAGAACGAAAACTAGCAACATTTTGTCTAAGCAATTTGAGCTTAACCGCTTTAGTTTGATGTCAGCTATCACCCATTAGCTAATGTCCAATTAATTCTGGGACACCCTGTATATGCAATAAACCAGAGTTCCAACAATTTTTAAATTAATACCCAATGGAAGAACATACAGAGCGACAGGCCCAATTCAATAATGAGAAGCATACTATACATCACAGAAACTCCATTAGGTTTTGACTTCCTCCGAAAGTTATGACCAACCATTAACAGAACTTTAACGGGATATGGAGATAAGCTCCCATGTCGCATAGAATTAGCTTGGGAAGCGTTTGGTAAATTAAACTATGTATTTAAATCGGACGTTCCATATGACTCAAAAGGAAAATTTTTGACCAATGTGTGTTACATGTACTCACTTATGGAGAGGAAACATAAACACTCACAAAAAAGGTTGTAAATAAGATTCGCGTGACTCATAGGGCTATGGAGCGCCAGATGTTGGGTATTTCTCCGAGAGATCAGATCCCAAATGAAGAAATACGTTGTAGAACAAAAACAACAGATGCTGTCGAAAGAATGGCGTCACTGAAATGAAATTGAGCAGGATACTTCACCAGATTGTCAGACAACCGATAGACAAAATGTATTGTCGAGTGAAAGCTAAGATAAGAAGCACTACGGAGCAGAGGACGTCCACCAACGAGATGGACTGACGACTTGAAGCATGTTAGCAGTAACAGTTGTAAGTCGCATAAGACAGAGACATATTAAAAGAGCTGAGGAAGACCTATGTCCAGCAGTGGAAGCGTGCAAGTCAGTGATGATGATGATAGAAATTCACAGACTCTCTTTACAAATGGAAGATGAAAGTTTCTGCCGAATTCGACTTCTCCCGGTGCTGGGAGACAAACCTCCAGCACATAATTACCGAATATCTTTTGAGGAAATCTCATGGAGACCTGCTGGATTTTGCCTGCGCGACAGCCATGTTGATTAAATATTTTAATGATTTAGATATTTATTTTTAATATGTTGTGTATGTGTATTAAATCCCATACGCTAAATAAATAAAATAAGCCCAAGGTAAAATATTGTCCTTGTATTTTTTGGCGCTGCCACCCAAAATTATAGGTTAATTTGTTTTGATTACTTATACCAGCCATCATTTATTGTTTTGTAGTGTAGGAGCCATTAACGCATTAACTGAACTAGTTCTGCTTCTATATTTCTAGATACACTTTGTAGAATGTGGTGCTTGAACATGCATCACGGTCTTTTGTAGACTTTGGAGAGCTATATTCGCTTATTATATTCCTTATTGTAAATAAACCATATAATTATGGTAGAGAATGACAATTTTCGAAACCCCCTGTATATTAACATTTTATACATCACGAATTAATTCTTTTAACAGGTACAAAAACCGCGAAATAAATCCCTTCCCTTATTAAAGACGGTTTAAATACTTCCAGAACTCATTAACTTCTTTCTTGCTGGTATTATTGAGTTGCATTTGTTTCGCATTGGAAAAGTCATGCTTAAATCAAGTGTGTCGTGGCTGCAGGTCGTTAGTCAACGTGTCCAAACAAGGGTTTCAGTGGGACCTCCTGCAAGGACGTAGTGCTCTATTTGATAGCTCATTCCAATATTAATGAGTTCCATGATATATGAAGCACTTTTTTGGCGGAACGTCATGCAAATTATCATTCGAGACACAATTGTTGTCGGCGTAGGTGGACAAATATTTCAGCTATTTGGCGAGGCCATAGAATTTCAATATCAGGTAGATAACTGTTAAGGCTTTATAAAGTAAATTTGTTTAATACAAGATAACTAAAACTTCTTTTTTTAAAGTGTCTGCTCCCATTGTTTAATATTCTACAGGGCGAGTTGTACATTTTGACTTAAATTTCTATTCGTCAAAACTTTTGAACGGTAAGCCCGATGTGTCTCATATTTTGGTCAAACGTTACACTACTCCACCTAATCAACTAATTATTTAAACTAAAAAAAAATGATTTTAAAGAATAAGTTCGTTTGGTTTAAGAAAAAATTTCACACTATATGAGGTTAATGAAAACTCTTTAGAAAAATTTTATAAAAAAAATAGCCAATAAATATGGAATACTAACTTTTTTCTCCACCTAAAACTTAATTTTTAATAAAAAAATTAAGTTTGACTATCAGTTACAAACATTTCAGCAAAGTAAATCATAGATGTGAAAATATAACTTTTCTTGCAAAGATTCAATTTTTTTCAACAAACACTATTTGCAACAAAAGATTTTTGCTTAGGTGAGGAGATATGTTGTGGAATGCAACTTTTAGATTCTCTATATTATCTTTCTTACATATTTAAGCATCGCCTGCTTTGCTTTTGCAATTTTTAGAAGGCACATAATAAAGCAAAAATTTGAATTTTGGTTTCGTCAATAAAAATCTTTCTACTTTCTCAGTTTATTATCGGATATAGCCTCCATACTGAAGCCATTTTATTGTTGTTTATTTCGACGGAAAATATTGGTTTTCATATTTAGAGCTTCTGTGCTGGCCGCTCTGATGATTCCTGGTAGAATGAAATACGTATAAGCGAATATATAGAGGCACTATATGAGGCCATTATTTGCAAAACTTGCTCTTTGTTCGAAAGTAATTTGTTGGGAAATCGAAAAAAAAAAACGATTAACGGCCGAGTAGTGTTTAGCTCACAACGTAAATTTTTTTATTAATGTTGCTTAGAGTTTTTAGCAATAGAAATTAGAAGTTTCTAGCCTAAAATGTTTAAAAAAAAAATGTATATTGTAAATAACCAGTTTTGCAACTAAATATATAAACTAATAACAAACCGTATCTACTTCAATAAAAAACATAAAAGATTTATTCATGAAAATAAAACTTTATCATTTTAAGTAATACAAAGAAAATGTTTAAACAAAAAAATCTAGATAATCAAATCAAAAAACAGTCATTTTCTGCATGTTGGCAATTTTTCAAACCATCAACGGTTTTTTCTTGTGAGGTAGAAACTGTTTTTAAGTGTTTATTGTAAAAATTGAGTTCAGGAAGGCTTCTCCAATTTTCTCCATAGTATTTTGAAATGAGACTATTAATAGTTCCTTTAGCCCCCTTTAACTCTTTTTCCAATGGTAACTTCTTAGGAGCCATTGACGAAAGAGGACTTTGTTCACCTTGGATTAAAACATTGTCGCCTCTTTTGTAAAAAATAAACCGCTTTGCCTTATTAAATTCAAAGTGCCATGAACTAGGCAGCTTAATAACTCGTTTTGTTTGTGTCCTCCAATCAAACACATCCCAATCGATACCGATTTTCCGTACAGTGGAATGCTTTCTGATTAAGTCGTCGTAGTCACTAATTTCCACGATAACAGAACTTTTTTTCAATAAACCGAAAATACGATCAGGCGGTATAAAGGAATGACCGACGATCGGAAAACTTAATTCAATTTGTTTAATATGATTTGGCGATTCTTCTAGAAGCCAATAAGACAACATTGCCAACATATTCGAATTTTTGTTTTGTCCACCACAACCATCAGCGAACAAACGTACTGTTTCTATGCCGACATCAAAATCAAAATTCTTTAGAGCATGTTGCAAAGCTGACGCTATTGTATTAAAAAGTAGGTGTGTTGGGTTTTGAAGTTTTAAGGAGTTTGGAAAAAGCCTTTGCTTTTACGATATGAATACGATGCTCAGTATCCAACTTTTGCCGAAAAATTTAAAAAAGTTGCTACTTTTAACTGCTCCTTTGTTCTCAAGCAAGTGGAGCAACAGTCAGTCAGCGGAGTTCCAAAAGCGACGTTGTAGTTAACATTCACATACTTGAAAATAACTAAGCTTCACATGCATAGGCTGAGGCACTCTCTGAAGATAATGGCCGAAAAGTTTCTTAAAATTCAAGTCACATGGCAAGTAGACCCTCACGCTTGTCTTGCTTTTACAGTAATGAGATTCTGTTATGAATTCTATAATTTTTTTGACGCAGTTAGTTTCTTTTTTCATCATTTTTTGGACCCACTCTATTGCCAGCTCTACGTTCTCTTGGTAGCTCCTTAGTTATAACAAAATTTCTTACAACTCTTTGTATGCGGTCCTTGCTTAAATTTGTGATTCCTAGAAACGACTTGGCACATAGTCTAATCATCTTAACCTCACTCAAACGTACATGGTATTTTATCGACACTGCAGCATGATTAGATTTTCCTCTTTTCGGTTTCTGTCCCTTACAACAAGCCAAAATCAGAAGGTCTTGTTTACTTTTATCTTTTGACTGACAAACGTAGGCATGGAAATCTATCACTTACTTCATCGTAATTGTGTTACAATAATACGGCAATCCGGGTCGTCCATTATGACCACAAGTTGGAAAGGCCGGCAGTGCTTTTGGTGTACTTCTGTAACAATACTCCCCTTTTAATAAACTTTGTGTGTAGCCCTACTCAACGTTAATTCGCAAAAAAAGCAAAACTCCATAAAAATCAAACGATTGTCGCACAAGTCTAAAATTATAAATTTAAATATGAAGTACCTACTTACCTAGCAAGTTTATCTACATTCCTTTTATGTGTTTCTGAATAAAGAAATTTTTTGCGTCCTTTTCCTTGTGGACTAGGTTTAACAGAACAACCATTTTCACTTAATAACTCCATAACAATAAAAAAACTTCCTAATTCGCCAAAATACAACTATTTATGTTAGGTTCTTCAAATAATATTTGGAAATGTGTTAAAATACTTTATTTTATATTAGGCGTAATCTCAAAGACATGTTACAATTTACAATTATATAAGAAAAAGAAAAGACATGACCATGACTTGACTTATCTAATGACAATTCAATGACATGACAACCTTCTGTCATTCATGCCAACAGAACATTTCAAAGGTTTGCTCCTAAATTCCGTGTATTCTAACACCCTCCCTCAAACCTGTAAAATGCTTCATGGTGAAATAAAAACTCAAACTAAATTTAACATTTTCACGAATTTACAAAATTTTTCATGACTTAATGATTTAGTAAATACATCTGCCAGCTGACTATCTGTAGGAATATATTCTAATTTTAACATGTTACTATTTACTAAGTCTAACACAAAATGCAGTTTAACATCTATATGTTTGCATCTCTTGTTATTCTCAAAGTTGTGAATTAATTTAATTGTGCTTTGGTTGTCTTCAAACAAACAAACTGGCAACTGTATAGTAATTTCTAAATCAGATAACAAATTCTTAATATATAAAAATTCACATGATGCAGTGCAAACTGCCACAAACTCTGACTCCGTGCTTGACAAAGTCACAAATGTTTGTTTTTTGGAACTCCAAGAAATTAACTTACCAAATATTTTAAAACAGTATCCACTTATGGATTTTCTATCATTAACATTATTAGCCCAGTCGGCATCTGTATAAGCTACCAAGTTATCAGAATTATAGTAAAAATATAACTTATAACTGAGAGTGGTTTTTAGATATTTTAGAACTCTCAAAAGATGTTTAAAATGTTCATCTGTTGCACAGTCTTGAAACTGACCAAAATAGCTAATACTAAAACATATATCTGGCCTTGTTCCCATCATTATATACATTAGACTTCCTAGTAGCTCCTTATAAGGTAATTTTGTCATATTATTTTCTTCAGCATTTCTTTTTAAATTTAAACTCTTTTCTATCGGTGTTTTGAAATTTTTTTGAATTTTCTACATTGAACCTTTTAATTAACATTTCTATAGCAGATATCTGATCTACACAAATAGTCTTATTTTCCAAATCTCTAATTATTCTAATGCCTAAGAAGTTAAATCCGTCATTGATTAATTTTTTAATTTTAAATGTTTCACATAGTCTTGCATTCAAGTAAGTTGAAAATTCAATATTGTTACAAGCAATCAAAATATCATCAACATATAGAAGAAGATAACATCTTACATTTTGATCAAGAAAACTGTATAAACAGTAATCAGATTTTGATCTTTTAAACTTTACATTTAACATAAAACTATTAAACGTTTCATTCCATGCTTTTGGAGCTTGTTTTAAACCATAGATAGCCCGTTTTAATAGACAAACCTTATTTCTGTCCTCCTCTGGTACTTTTAATCCTTCTGGAATTTTCATAAAAACTTTTTCTTTGATATTACTATGTAAAAAAGCGTTTTTAACATCTAACTGTTCCAATTCCAAATTATAGTTATTGCAAATAGCCAATAAAATTCTTAGAGTTGAAAGTTTTGCAACTGGAGCATGAATTTGACCAAACTCACCAAAATCATGTTGTTCAAATCCTCTAGCAATTAATCTTGCTTTGTATAAACATTTTCCTTTTTCATCATCCTTGACTCTAAATACCCACCTGTTTCCAATGACTTTTTCTTTTTCTGGCTTTTCTACCAAATCCCATGTATTATTATTTTTTAAAGCATCGAGTTCATCATCAATAGCATTTTCCCAATTATTCCAATTTGAACTTTGTTGTGCTTGAGAGTATGATTGAGGAACATCTGAGAACTCACTCAGTAAGGCCAAACAGCTTATGTCCATTTCATAGTCAACGAATTTTGCGGGTAACCTAGTTTGTCTTTTTGATCTAGCATTTTGCTCTATATTTTCTAAAACATATTCTGTTTCTATTATTTCATTATCATTTGTCTCTTCTATCTTGCCCTTTTTAATTTCATCTCTGATGCCATTAACATCTTCCCAATCATTTTCATTTTGTTTCCTATCTGGAAAGTATTTAAAATTATTCTCATCAAATATGACATTTCTACTATGAACAAATTTATTTTCATTTTCGTTCCATAGTTTATATCCATTTTCAGTATAGCCGATAAATCTGCACTTTAAACCTTTATCATCCAATTTTGTTCTAAGAGAATCTGGAATTCTTGCATAAGCTATACATCCAAAAACTCGCATAGTGCTAACATTTGGCTTCTTATTTAGCCATAACTCATAAGGAGTTTTTTCTTTATCCAAACATGATTGTGTTCTGTTGTTTATATAGGCTGATACAAGCACAGCCTCTTCCCAGAATGACTTGTCCATGTTTGCCTGATTGATCATTGATCTTGCTTTATCCATCAATGTTTGGTTCATTCTTTCTGCTACACCATTGAGTTGTGGAGTGTACGGTGGAGTATATGAAATTTGAATCCCCTTTTGTGAGCAAAAATCTGTAAAACTTTTTGAACTATACTCACCTCCATTATCACATTTTATTTTAGCAATTTTCTTGCCACAAAACAAAGATGTTACCTTGGCTTCATAATCTTTTATACAGTTAAATACCTCACTTTTATGTTTAATTACATACACCATGACAAACCTTGAGTAATCATCTACAAAAGTTACAAAATAACTATTACCATTATGTGATATTGGTGTAATAGGACCGCAAACATCTGTGTGTATCATTTCCAGAACTCTACTTGATTTTTTACTTTTTGAAAAATATGGCAAACACTTTTGTTTGCTTTTTACACAAATATTACACAATCCTTCATTTTCTGAATTTGCAAACTGCATGCCATGAACCAAATTTTTATTTTTTATTTGTAACAATGAATTATAATTTAAATGACCATATCTTTGATGCCAAAGATCTTTTTCATTACTAACAGCTACATTTGCATACTCAGAATTGCAGTGCTTAAAAACGATTTTATATAAATTATTACATCGATTCCCTTCAACATAAATACAGTTATCTCTTTTAATGACAATTTTACCATTAAAACATTTTATCTCAAAACCAGCTTCTTCAATTGTTGATATTGACAACAAATTTACTCTTAAACCAGGTACGCATAACACATTTTTAATAGTAATAACAACTTCTTTGTTATTCACTTCACTTATTACTTTTAAGTCACCAACACAGGTTGCCTCCATAAACTTTCCTTCTTCTGCTAACTGTATTGACCTGGGCTCCACAAACTGTCTTTTGTTTATTAGGTTTGAGCTATCATTAATATAATGATGAGTAGCTCCTGAATCGGCATACCATTCTATTTTATTGGATGTTGACAAATACTCACTCGAAACACAGAATGCAACAGATTGCGATGATGTCTGAATATCAGTGCTTTGATTATTACATAAGTCTTCAGCTAAATTTGCCCTATTGTCAACCTGATTTTGTCTGTTTTTATTCAGATAGCAGTTTTTCGATTTGTGACCCATTTTGTTACATGTATGACATTTTATACCACAAACATTCTTTAAATGGCCCATCTTGCCACATTTAAAGCATTTAACGCCTTTTTGAGTCACACTAAATGATGAAGGTATAACCTTAGTTACATGTTTATTTTTATTTGAGCTGAATTCCAATAGCCTACTCTTTACAAATTCAACCTTCAGGTCTGCTTCGGATAAGGTTTGTATAGCTGTGACTATCCCATCAAAATCATGTGGCATGGATAGTAACAAAAAACATGCGATATCTGACTCTTCAAAATAGCTCCCCAGGCTTTTAAGCTCTCGAAAAATACGATCACACTTTGTAAAATGTTCTTGTAAGTCAGTACCATAGATATATTTTAAATTTATTAGTTCCTTCAGTAAATAAAATTTAGAGCACATACCTTTTTTGCTAAAAATGGCTTCTAATTTTCTTATCATTTCAAGGGCAATTTCTATTTCTTTTACATATTCTAAGTGGGAGTCTGCCACACTTTGTATTATGACCATACAGGCTTTATTATTTTTCTTATTAAAATCATCATCTTGGGCACTAGTCGGTACATCTTGTAAGACTGCACCTAAATCCATTGCTTTCAAAACAGAGTACAGACGAAATTTCCAATTATCAAACCCATTACCATTAAATGGAATAATTCCATGTCGATTTTCCATACTTATTAACTTTATTTTTTTGATTTTTCATACACCACGCCTACCGGCAGAACTTAATTTTCAGAAACTTAACCTCACAAGCTTCACACTGAAAATAAACTTTTTAACACATTACTCTTTCTGGGCCCATAACCAATGTTAGGTTCTTCAAATAATATTTGGAAATGTGTTAAAATACTTTATTTTATATTAGGCGTAATCTCAAAGACATGTTACAATTTACAATTATATAAGAAAAAGAAAAGACATGACCATGACTTGACTTATCTAATGACAATTCAATGACATGACAACCTTCTGTCATTCATGCCAACAGAACATTTCAAAGGTTTGCTCCTAAATTCCGTGTATTCTAACAATTTATTCTCTTGAATAATTACAAACTACTGAAAATTCGTTTCTTCAACACAGCTGTTGTAATAGCGTGTTCGTCACGTGAACCAACCGACCAATTTCATTGGAGGTAGAGCAAACAGCAAGTTTTGCAGGTAAACGTTCAAAGCAAAGAGAGAGTTCTGCAGATAACTGTAAGTTTCTCGACAGCATTTGTATGCTAAAAACGAGTTTTGGAAAATTCTGATTATATCATTCGATTCATATTTAAAATTGAAATAAGCTTAACAAAAAAAAACAATTTTCCAAACTTTTGTCGATTAGCGAGTTTTGCAAATAATGGCCTCATGTGATATCAAATTTTAACTGTTTTTTTGATTTTGGTTGACTCTTTATGAGTACCAGAAACCAATTCGCCAAGTTTTTTGCTTAGATGATGAGACATGTTGTGAAATGCAACTTTTAGATTCTCCATATTTCTATTACATCTTTAAGCATCGTCTGTTTTGCCTTGCAATTTTTAGAAGACACAGATTAAAGCAAAAATCTGAATTTTGGTGTCGACAACAGAAATCTTCGTATTATAAACAAACTGAAGCTGATTTTTTGCAGTTTGATATATTCACATTAGAAAAAACCAGGTCCGGTTTTAAACAATTAGTTCTTTTGCTCATGAACAAAATTCAACTTTGTATACGGTTTTTGAAAACTCTAATATAAATTTTACAAATAAAACAAATAGGCCATTAAAATGGCATATTTATTTATTCCCACACGATTACTTAATTTTAATTAAAAAAAAAATCAATTTTGTCTATAAATTAAAAGTTGACAAAGTTGGCAAAGTGAACAATAAAATATGTAAAAAAACTTTTCTTACAAAATTAAAATTTTTTGAACAAATATTTAATTTAACATTTAACAATCACGCCGAATCTAATTTTTTTTCAGTATAATTTATTTAAAATGGAAAAAAATTAGGTCCGGTTTTTAAAAATTAGTTCATTTTGTTCATAAAAAAAATATCGTGTATATCTACGGTTTCTGAAATCTTTTATAAGAATTTTATAAATAATAAAATAGGCGTAATTTACGATTGTTTGCTGTCTTTCGTCAAAACAACGAATATACAAATAAACTACCTTTGTTGATGCCTGATGTCTTTCCTAGTATAATGTATTTATACCTATATGTCCGAAGCCTACCTTTTATCGTTTATAAAAATGCCCTGATCGGCCTCTGCGCGAGAAGAGTGTAATCCCTGTGTAATCCTTGTACTGTATCTGTTTTTAAAAATATTTGTATCAGGCGGTGTGGGTATTTACCCAAAAGCCAATAAAAAAAATATAAATAGGCAAATACAATGGTATATTTAGTTCTTTCTCCACACGATAACTTCATTTTTAATTAAAAAAAAACTAAATTTGGCTATGAATTAATAGTTTGGCAAAACTGAACCACATATTGACTGCAGGTTTTCTTATCTTTTTCTCTGGGCTCGTCTAATCAAAAAGATCTCTGTCATCACAAAAGCTAAAGTATATTCTGTTTTCTGCCTATTGTTGTTTCCTACGCAATGAGTCTAGAATTGTTGTACCATGTAGAAGTTTGTACAGGTCTTTTGCTTGGCGTGTCCTAAATATACCATGGTCTTCTCTTGGTCACACAGTTTTTGTCTTTTACGGTACAGCGCCTTGCAGTCGCATAATGCTTGGTTTAAGGTTTCTAGTTCCTTGACAAAGAGTCTGCAGTTAAGGTCTCCATGAAAATGATTATTTTATTCAGGAATTCTCTTAATGGTGCATGCCCAATCAACGTTCCTGTTACTGTTCTCAGTTTGTTCCTACCCATGTAAAGCAGTTCTTCTATTCTTTATTCATATGATCTACCAATGAAGATTTTTCCATGTTTTTTTTTGGGATTTTCTCCCAATGTTGCTCATGACTCTCTTTTATCCAGTCTACAGCCCTAGTATTTCCAGAGTCACAGATGATTCGTTTGATTCGTTTGATCCTTATTTTGCAGGTTAATCTGCATTTTCGTTGCCTTCGGTTTTCTGATGTCCTGGTACCTAAACAAGCTCCATCTGTTTCCGGTCTTTCAGTTCATTCAGTTCTTTGATACAGTCCTTCCCCAGTCTAGACGTAACTTCCTGGCATTCCAGTGCCTTTAGTGCCGCTTGACTGTCAGAAAATATACGTATCTGCTCTTTTTCAATAGTTTTCTCATCATTTTCTTTTACACAGAAATCTACGCTTGAAAATCGGTCCAGGTACTCCCCAAAGCAAAACTTTCTGTAACTCTTGAATTATTAAAGTATATTCTTACACCATCTGTAGTTTTGGATTCATCTGTATACCAAATCTTACCTTGTTGGTTATGGTGTTCATTGTTTCTCCATAGATTTCTGTCTGGAATAGACAGCCTATATTTAGAACTGAGGATGCTTTTAAAAAAATAATAAAAGCGAAACTTATTTTATTAAATCAATCATTTGCCTATATTTTTAATGTACTCGTATACTTACATGGCAGAGTGCCACGGAGCACTTGACCTACTTAATTTCGTATAAGTATAGGTGCACGACGGCCAAAAAGTTGGTTCTGGACGGGATAGGGTCCGCAGAATCAACCTTCTTGGCATTAGAGACCTACTGGTTGATTTAGTTCCTAGAAACTCTGCTTTTTATTGCACCTAACCGCTATCCTTTTATTTCAGGATCTTTCTAATTTCTCTAGCGAGACTTAGTAAATTATATTTATATTGTATTTATTTCAGCTTTTTCGACTTAGGATATTTCTCGTGAAATATTTATTTTATTTTTAACTTTGCAATTTCATCTTGTTATTCTATTTTTTTAGGTATTTATCGACTTTGAAGAATTTTGGTAAGATATTTTCAGATAGCAAATAACTTATAGTATAATTTTGCTTAAATTTTATTTCTCTTTTAGAGACTTTGAAATATTTTTAAAAATTTTAGTTTTTCTTTATTGACTTTGAAATATTTTTGGTATAAAAACAACATAGGATATTTTCCTAATATTTATTCCCCTTTTGGACTTTGAAATATTTTGGTATACAGATAACAGAATAATTTTCTTACATTTTATTTACCTTTTTGGAGTTTGAAATATTTTTGATACAAAAATAACTTTTAGATAGTCGAAAATTTCCAATAACTTGCTTTGTGTCGATATTTTGTTACATGTGTTTGTTGATTCATCCCGAAGTCACCACGACGAACACTTCTATCACATTTTGGACGAAATCGACTTCCGAAATTTTTAGGACTTTTTACTTTTTTACAGTTTTACTCTTTTTGCTTAATCAGTCTTAGGTGTGATATCTAATAACTTTATCTTACAGATTCTTAGTTCTAAGACTAATTAACACTGTTACTGCAGATTCTTAGTTTCTTCTTTCTTCTTTGGATGCCGTCATCTTAGCGAAGGTTGGCGATGACCTCTGCAAAGTCTTCCCTATTTTGAGCTTTCCTAATTAAACTTTGAAAGTCTAATCCTGTCCAATCTGTGATGTTGCGCAGCCAGGTCATTTGTCGTCTACCCGGGCTGCATCTGCCTTCTATTTTCCCTTCTATAATAAGCTGAAGGAAGGTATACCTGCCGTGTCTAAATATGTGTCCAATATAAGACGTTTTACGCTTCTTGACAATTTCTGTGAGTTTCTAACGCGGTCGATCCATGTAATTTTCAGCATACGACGAAATACTTACATCTCAAAGCTCTCTAAATGATCTGACTGTTAATGTCCAAGCTTCCACGCCGTGTAATAGTACACTATATAGATAACACTTTATCATGCGGTATCGTAGGGACAAATCAAGATTACGGGCAGTGAGTAACTGTCGCATCTTTAAGAAGGTGTTTCTTGCCTGTTATCTTCTACATTTAACCTCTTGTTCTTGGTCTAAGGTATCTAACAGCCTAGATACTTAAACTTTTTCACTTGTTCAACTAGATTGTTGTTGACTACTATGTTTATAACTGGTGTGTGTGTGTGTGTGTGTGTTTTTTTTTAAATTACCATTGTTTTGTTTTTTTTTGCATTCACCGTATAGTTCTCCTTCTCGCACTACTTTGGTTAACAGAATTTGAAGTTTTTCTTCACTGCCAACAATCAGTACTGTATTATCGGCATACCTGATATTTTTCACGATTTTTCCATTGGCTTTTATTCGTTCTTGTGCTTCATCTGGAGCATGTGCAAAGATGTCCTCTGAGTACACGTTGAATAATAATGGTAATAGTATACAACCGTGTCTAACTCCTCTTTGGATGTTAATGGTTTCAGTATCACCCATTTTAGTTCTGACTGAGGCTTTTTGGTTCCAGTTGAGTTCACGTATTGTATTAATGTCGTTTGGATCCAGGTTCTTTTTTTTGCAAGCATTCTATTAGCTGATCGTGTTTAACTTTGTCAAAAGCCTTTTCATAATCTATAAAGCACAAGTAGACATCTTTTTGTTGATCCCGGCACTTTTGCATGAGAACAATGAAACTGAACAAAGTTTCTCGAGTTCTCATACCGTTTCGAAAGACAAATTGTTCCGGACCCATATCTTCTTCGCATTTTTTGTAAATTCTATTATGGATAATTTTTAGAAATAGCTTCAGAATATGGGGCATGAGACTTATTAATCAAACGTCGTTACATTTTTTGCGTAGTTTGATTTAGGTATAGGCACAAACGTAGACGTTAACCAATCTTGTGGAATTGTATCAGTCTTGTATATACTGTTGAGGAGTCTTGATAATAGTTCTAAATTGTCTTTTTCTAAAAGTTGTATAATATTACATGTACGTAGTCAGGTCCAGAGGCTTTTTCGGTTTTCATATTTTTAAAGGCGTATTTTATTTCTGATATTAAGATGAGCAAGTCGTTATTTTCAATGGTTGTTTCTCTATCAATATTTATTGTTCTATCGTCTGAGAATAGGTTTTATATGTATGTTCGACATTCAACGCTTATTTGTTCTATTGTGGTCAGGACTCTATCATCCGTGCTTGTTATTGTACCACATTGCCTAGCTTTTCTGATACCACACATTTTTTTAATTTTCTTATGGAGAAGTCTATCATCATGTTTATTCTGTAGGTCTTGGAACAGCTCAAGATAGGGAAAGATGGAGAGAACTGGGGGAGACCTATATCCAACAATGGAAGGATAGAGAATAGGTTCAAAAAAAAATTTATTCCAGTCTTTGTTCTTGTGTTGTCGTCTCACAATAATCATTTCTAATATTTCATTAGTTGTCCATGGTTTCTTGCCTCTTTGATTCGTGTATTTAAGGTGATTTTCAGCTTTTAGAAATACAGTCTCAAGTTATTTCCATATTTGGTTTAAGTCGTCGGATTCTTCTGGTACATCATTTTTCTGTTTTTAAGTTCTCGACGTTCGTGGTTAAGTTCTTGTGATATCTTCTGTCTCGTTTCTATATCCTTAAGTAAGATCATTTCTGATTTCTGTTCTCTATTTTTTCTTTTTATGATTTTCAGCGTGTTTTTGAATTTGGCGACGAGCAAAATGTGGTCGGAAGTCTGTGTGTGTGTGGTGTGTGGTCTGCACCGAGGTAAGTTTTTGCGCTTTGTATACTATTTCGGTATCTCTGGTTGATCATGATATAATCTATTTGGTTTCTGACGCAATTTTTATCATTGTCTTGTGGCGATTTCCATGTGTATAGTCTGCGCGCAGGTAATTTGAATAATAGTAATATTCTGTTCTTGACAAAATTGAAACAGCCTATCGCCTCTTTCATTTCGCTGGCCTAATCCATGTTCTCCAATGATATTCACAGATCTACCTTTTCCCACTTTTGCATTGAGGTCTCCCATTATTATCGATGCTTTTTTGTAAGCTGCATTAGTACTTGTAGGTCTCCGTAGAACTCTTCTATTTCAGTGTCAGGTTTATCAGTTGTTGGAGCATATACCTGTATGATATTGATATTGATTATTTATTTTATTGACTATTTATATTCTTAGTTTTAGTTAACATTTATTTGCATTTGCTTTAAAAAGGTATTTTCCTCTATCTTGTGGGCGTACACGGCCTATATGTCCACGCACCGTGACCCATACCTGCTCCGGTCGATTTCAGATATGGATAGTGCAACTGGACCACCTTCCCTCATTTCCGAGGGTTCAGGCCAGCGACAGTTTACTAGAGGTCTGGTTTCTATTCATCAAAAATTCAAAATTTAGGGAAATTTAACAAAAAATTCAAATAAGCGATAACAATGTAATAATAAAATATATATAAATAAAATTGTAACGAACAAAAAAGTAATGCATGTGCATAACGCATAGCGCATATTGCTTTTCTATTTGCCAATTATTTTGAGACGGTTAGAACATTTTGTTTTACACCGTTTATGTATATGCATACTTCACGCTTCTCGTTTATATATTAAATCTGTGAAAGATATATCTAAGTTGCATCATAAGGTAACGTAATCTGCCAGAGATAATTCAACTTTATGAAAATATATTTAAAATTCTAGGCCTCGTCAGAAAGCGAAGCCGTAATTGACCGATTTGAACGAGGAACAGGTCATTTCGACGTTCAATTTACAGATAATCATCTTCAGGTTATGCACAGAGGAAGAAGATACATTAAAAGTTATAACACAGGTGAATATCTGCTTTTACGTTGAGATGGAAAAGTTAATTCCGCGATGGTAAGAATTGCTCCATGGATTTTACTTATACCGAAAAATATAGTAACAATATTTTGAGTTCAACTAGATTTATTTATTTGAAACCAGCTTCTCGAATATCTTATGAGCATGTTACATGAATAGGATCTGAATTGGATTTCTGGTTTAACGTCTTAAGATTTCAACTTTTTCTTTATTAGAAGATTTTCTATTTCTCTAAAGATGCTCCAAATATAGTTTTTTCATTTTTACGGTGTTTACATTTCCAGCAGACTGTCAAAATAACCGTCAAGGTTAAATTACGTATTTAAAAATTCTCCGTGAATTTTTGTGATTTAAGAAGTCCTAAAAGAGTACAGTCCTATTTGAAAAGTCAACGAGTAAACACCTGGCTTTCTTTTATTGTTATTACAAATAATTTGCTGGCCCTATAGACCAGGAATTAAATTCATCAAAAATTAAATTATTTAATTGATATGAGGTTTAATGCTCGAATAAATAAACTTTAAAAATTAAGTCAAATATCGAGCACAAATTTAATCAAATATTGCCCAAGTACTTTCGCTTAACATAGCATCTTCAGGGACATTTCGTCAAATATGGGCTATCCAGCAAGCGTAGAATATGATAAACATGAATGTTAACATAAAATTATACAAAACACTACACTAAAACAAGGACAAACAGTTTAAAATTAATTAAACTTAACTTTGTCCTGTTACCGACATTTAAGAATGTAGAGCGTAGAACTATTTTAATTAATTTTAAACTGTTTGTCCTTGTTTTAGTGTAGTGTTTTGTACAATTTTATGTTAACATTCATGTTTATCACATTCTACGCTTGCTGGATAGCCCATATTTGACGAAATGCCCCTGAAGATGCTATATTAAGCGAAAGTACTTAGGCAAGATTTGATTAAACTTGTGCTCGATATTTGCCTTAACTTTCAAAGTTGAAAAATTAAATTTTCAATTAATATCAACAATTGACGTGGAGTTATGTGAACATGAGCAGCCCAGGAAATACCATCAAACCAACTGTCCCTTCCATAACAATGTCACAACAAGATTCATCAATCCGCAACAAACAAGATACACCAAACAACAACACTTCAATGTTAAATTATTTGATTATGTAAAAGCATTTGGTGCTATTATCGAACCCAGGAATATCTGCTACGCCTCCAGAATCTCCAACCATAGGGTCTGCATATATTTAACTAATAAAAACAGAGTAGATGAACTTGTCAAATATCATTCTACTATAAAATAAGCTCTCTAACTTTAAACATACGTAAACTCGTTTCTCCTACAAAGAGAATCTTTCAATATTCAATGTCTCCCCGTGTATCCCACATGAAATTATGGAAACCGCTGTTAAAAGCCTAGGTCTAAAAATTGCTTCCTCAGTATCATTTCTTAAAGCAGACATTCTGGGGGATAAATTCTCACATATTCTTAGCTTTAGGAGACAAGTTTATGTGTTTCCGTCCTCCGAAACTTTTGAGCTTCAAACCTTACTTGTGCTCTCTTTCGAAGGTAATGAAAACCGCATCTGCCTTTCTACTGACAAAATGGAATGTTTCGTCTGTAAATGCTCAGGGCATATACATGCACCAAGTCAACATATGACAGATACACAAACACACTATAAACGCACACACTCAGAATTTTCTTCTCCTAGTGACACAACTAGCATAACTGAAGAATCTACTCATAGTGAACAAACTAATACCCATGCCGGATTTTCCAAACCACAAAGCAAAAAAAAAACTAAAACGGTCAAATTGTGACTCCACCCTATCCGAAATGGCAAAAATATTCATACATGAATTTTATAAAGAAACTCCACAAATGTTCGGAATCCTAGCATATATCATAATTGCTATTCTTGAAAACTGTTACGGTAGTAGCGATCCATACGCAGAAGCATTAAAATTCACACCAAACATCAAATCACTTATTTCTACGTTATACCAAATCTATCCCAACCTTAATGAGAAATCAAAAAAAAATAGACTCGTCTTATAAAAAAATTTAAGGACGAAACCGAACTCTTAACGAAACAACTGATAATGAGCACATCCCTGGCACATCTCAAAGTCACAGACATCTAAAAACTCCACTTATTAACAAATTCATAATTATTCAATGGAACTGCCATAAATTCAATCCTCGCCTTGCACGCATACAACAACTTACAGAGACACACAAACCTCATCTAAAAAACTTTGTTAGTTATCACCATATCAGAACTACACATCGACGTGCTAGCAGAGGAACATCAATTTTCGTATCAACTGAAATTTTTCACCGTATTCTTCACCTAAACACTCCATTAGAAGCTGTTGCTATAACAGCATGGTGTCAAGAACAAATCACAATATGTAGCTTATATATTCCTTCTAATTATAGATTGACAAGCACTGATTTAGAAAACCTAATATTTCAAATTTCTGGCCCATTTATTATGGTTGGAGATTTTAATACACACAACACTACGTGGCACCAAAAATACACGTGTATAGGTAAAATAATCTAAAATATCATTACCAATAGTAGTATTAACTTATTAAATACAAGAAATAGTACATACTTTCATATTCAGTCAGAAAGCTTCTCATCAATAGACATAAGCTTATGTGATCCCAAAATACATCCGATACTAACTTGACATATTCTAGACAGCTTATTCGATAGCAATCATTTTCCCATTATCATTACCAACAATGCAGTCAAATCGGAATATACAAAAACGAGATGGAAAATTTCAGATGCTTATTGGGAACTCTTCAAACTAACTGTAAAAGGACGCACAGATGTATTCAAATATCAAAATAACATAGATCAAGCTATAAAACAACTAAACCATTGCACAGTTTTGCCCGCAGAGGAGTGTATCGGCAGATACAAAATTAACCAAATAAAAAAAACAGGTTTTCTGGTGGAATGACGCATGCAAAATAGCAATTAAAGAAAGCAAAAGAGCTTTAAACAGATTCCGAAAATCTCGCACTAAAGCTGACTTAATAGATTTCAAAACGCTAAGAGCAAAAACAAAACGCATAATAAAAAACAGTAAACAAAATTCATGGAATCATTTTACCAGCTCTATTACCAAAGATATCCCACCGACTCAAGTATGGTCAAAAATAAAGATAATGAAAGGACATTACACATCATACAAAATTCCAGCTCTCACTATTCAGGACAAAATAATTACAGACTGCTAACAAATCAGTGATATGCTTTCCCAACACTTTTACAATAAATCAAATGATCCTACTAATTCACATAACGAAATTGATGCTACTCAAAGAGGAGTACCAAAGGAGTACCAAGGAGGAAAACCCAACATATATTTTGCATATTTGATCAAAGATCAAATACGCAAACATCCATAAACTTACTATAGCCTTCAATTGCGGCTTATTCCCAATAAAATATTAATTAGATTTTATCTCTGTCGTTGGCCCGGTTGGTGTTTTTCTTCTTCTTTTTTATTTTTTATGACTGCTCTGATGTAATTTTGAACACTATTCCATCTCTCCGTACTTCCCATTATCTTCACGATCATCTCTCTTACAGTTACAGGGTTCATACCTATTTCTTCTGTTTCTCTCCACTGTACATCTATTACACTCCAGCCTTGTGGGAGTAACGATGTCGGAATATTCGCAGTATGGGCATTTATCTGTATCTGTCTTTCTGAACCTATGAAGATACGTCCTAAAACAGACAATCTAACCAGTCCCTTAGGCTCGGGATCAGCATCTTGGTCCGTTCGGCAACATCTTCCTTGTTGATTCACTCTTCTTGTCATCTTTCCATTGATCTTTCCTCTTCTTCTTTTTTTTGATAGCTGTTGTCAAATGCTCTCTTTTCACACAGATATGTCTCTTTTCTACTGCTATCACATGCAGAGGAACGCAACTCATGATAGTCCACAAGACCGCCGCAGATACAATCCTGCAGGCGCATGCTACTCACAACAGACTCGTTCTGTCTACTTTTGTCTAAGTATATGCCTAATATTACGTATCTATATCCAAATATAAATGAAAAATAATAATAATTATTGTGTATTAATTATTTTGTATTTACACAATAATTATTGTGTTCTACATATTAAAAGTGGTAATTTAATTATTCAATTAGCGTTTTGGATTTTTTGTATTGTGTGTGAAAGTTACATTTTCCTACTCTTTTTTATATATTTTCTACTTTGTATGGCCTTGGGATAATTGTTCAGAGCAACTGCCTCGAAGGTCAGAATAGCCATGATGATTGGCAACCTTCGTCGCAGATATGACACTTTAAGAAGATGGCCTTGGGGGGGGGGGGGGATTCACTCTTAAAACCCCACCGGGTGGGCCACAGGTGACCACTATTTTGTAAAAAGCCGTACTTATTATATGCTGATTTAAAAATCTGTTCCAAAGTATAAACATGAAAGTTCAACTTAAAATGTAATAAAACTCTTTTTATTACACTTTATTAAAATGCTTGAACTGATAAATAGAACGAATTTTTGGTTATTGAGGGCACATGTATATTTATAAATAAGGTCTTCTACATTTGTTACTCCAGCCGGCGTAATAAAACTCCATTTGCATCCCTTTACAATACATGCATATCTATATCGCACGTAGATAATCACACTTAACTTTCCAGCTCTTCTCGTATACGAGGTGAATATCGGGTTATGGTTTATGTCCAATTACGTATTTGTGACTTCCTGAGAAGGAACTTTTTATGTTCGGAGATAATTACTATCGGATGATTCCGTGAGATGAGTAAAATGTGATAAACGTGGGTAAATAGTAACACCTTAATACAAATCGGTTAATGTACTCGATGGTATTAACTATATTATTACTAGTGCCAGTATTTATTTATTATTGATAATCATGGTTTGTCTATAATAAATAAACTAACTTAATTAAAGTATCCGCAGATGGAAAAAAACTAAATTGATGACAGATTCTTTAAATCATCGACCGTTTTCTATTAATTCTAGCAACACATTTTAGTTTTACCAATGTATTCAACATATTATTTCCAGTACAAATACAGAACGATATATTATCGTGTGTTTTTTTAGTATATATTTTTTGTGTGTGTAACAATGTATCTAGTTCCATGTTTAAGAAACATTTTATATTTAACTTAATCTGCTGCTTTACTGTCTTTGGTATGCCCAATGGTTCACCTTAAAATCTAATAAAAATCTAATAAATATTGTTAAACAGAATACTTTTAAAAAAATAAAACAATGCAAGAGAAATAATTAAGATAATTCAAGAAAACAAAAGTTTAAAAGTTTTCAGGCGAAATACGAACAACACAGGCAACGAAAAGATGTACAAAATAAAAAAAAAAAGATGGAGACATGAGTACTGATAGAACCAAAATCCTTTGAAGTTGTCGAATCGTTTTATCGCGAAATGTATGAGAGCTCCGACAGAAGGCAAGATCAGCCCATGCCCAAAATAACAAACCAGGGATCAGAATTAACGCCAGAAATAAAAAATAACAAATCCCCTGGCGATGACGGAGTAGTGATCGAAGCGATCAAACTAGGTGGAAGTAAAATTATCCAGGCTTTGGCCAAGCTTTTCACTGAATACATCTACCAAGACAAAACTCCTTCTCAATGAAATATTGTAGTCATTCCTTTATTACACAAGCAAGGAGACATAACAGATTTAAAAAACTACCGTCCTATCAGTTTGCCTTCACACATATACAGTGTGGAAACCACTTATGGAATAAAATTGTTTGTGTCCTTATTATAAATAATAATCAAAAACTCTGAGACACGTTAACTTTTAAATTTAAATGTGCCCTTTTTAATCATAAGTTTAAATGTACAGGGTGATCCACGCAAGTCGGGCATAGTCCATAATCCTTATTTTTAATGAAACACCCTGTATATTTTTATGTTTTTAAAATACTTTTAACAACGTGATTTCAATGAACTATATCATGTAGGGTCTATAATAAATACAAGGTGAAATTTTGAAATTAATAATTTATCACATATTATGGTATTATTCTAAATTAGCTAAATACAGACAATAAACTTCTATTCTAAGTGTCAGTACACTGTATATTGGGGAAAATTTCTGTTTAGTAACCGTGTTAACATTTTTTGTCGTGAATAGGTAAAAACTGTATAGATAGACTGCTAATTAAATTAAATCGGTAAATAATTCGGATTGTTATCAATCAATTGACATGCTGTTGACATTTTACATTAGAATAATAAATTCTTAATTAAAAACTAATTTCTTGCAGAAATAAAAATGAAATATTTAACTAAGGCCCACCGAATTGAGATTTTAATGATGATCGGTTACGGGGAGAATTGTAGAAGTCAAGTTGAAGTAGCAAACTTATTTAATCAGAAGTATCCTCAGTATCCTCAGTGTCTAAAATTTATGCACAATTCAGAGAACTTGGATATGTCAAACCATTAAAAAGAAAATCGAACTTCATTGAAGATGCAGTGAAAGTGGATATTTTGTTAAGTGTCGCAGAGAATCCAACGTCAAGTTCACGTCAAATTGCACGTCAAAATAATGTAAGTCACACAAATGTCCTAAGGTCTCTCCATGAAGAAGACTTCATCCATATAAATTGACATTTGTGCAGGAGCTAACAGAAGACGATCTGGATCGTAGAATGGATTTCTGCAAAAGAATGAGGGATAAAATTAACAAATGCTCTTGGCACAATTCTTTTTTCTGATGAATCAAAATTTACGGACGGAGAGGTAAACTGACAAAACTGTAAATATTGGTCAGCGGAGAATCCTCATTGGTTGCGTGAGACACACACTCAGTATTCTCAAAAGTTGAATGTTTGGGTAGGTATTATAGGATATTATTGGCCCTATATTTATAGATGATAATTTGACAGCGGGAAAATATTTAAACATGCTAAGAGACGATGTTCTTTCTTAGTTGGCTAACTTATATCCCAACCCAATAGGTCCGACCCTACCGCATGAAACTGTCTGGTTCCAGCAGGACGGTGCAACACCCCATTATGCTTTAATAGTGAGAAATTATATATATATATATATATATATATATATATATATATAAGGTTCTTGAACTCCTAAGTGGAGCATAGAGCTTCAGTGAAAACGCGCCATCGGGTTCTATTTTGCGCTAAGGCCTTCACCTCATTCCAAGACTTTCCTTGTTTTCTTATCTCGTCCATGATGGATCTTCTCCAAGTTTGTACTGGGCGACCTTTTTTTCGTTTTCCTTGGGGATTCCACTCTAGGGCAGTCTTTGCAATATTGGAGTTATTTTTTCGGAGTGTGTGACCGATCCAACCCCACTTTCTGGACTTTATTTCATTTACTACCCTCTTTTGTTTGGTCAGGTGTAGTAAATCTTCGTTTCTGATGATGTTAGGCCAGAAAATACGAACAATTCTTCGTAGACATTTATTAACAAAGACCTGCAGATTTGTCTGTAAGGGTTTTTGTCGCTTTCCAGGTTTCACATCCGTAAAGTAGTACAGACATGACAATTGACTGGAATATGCGGATCTTTGTCCTCGTAGTGTAGTCTCCAGACCTCCAAACAGGGTTGAGCATGCTGAAAGCTTGTTGCGCTTTTCGTATCCTCATACGAATATCGTCTTCTGTACCTCCGCTTTCTGTTATGACACTTTCAAGATACGTAAAGTTTTCCACATTTTCAATCTGCATGTTATTAATGGTGAATAGCGTGTTGTTTCTTGCATTTATTCTCATGGATTTGGTTTTACCAATATTGATTTTCAAATCTATTTTATTGGCTTCAGTGGAAAGTGTTTCCAATTGGTCAGCCACATCTTGGAACCTTTGTTCTAACAGGCAGATATCGTCAGCGTATTCTAGATCGCTTAGGCGTGTGGTTAACGTCCATTGTATCCCTCTTGTGTCAGAGTCTAGTTTGGAGAGAACATAGTCTAGAGCTATGTTAAAAAGAAACGGAGAAAGCACGCATCCCTGTTTGACTCCAGTAAGTACGTCAAATTCGTCACTGTTGATCCCATTGTGTGTCACGCTGCATTTCGCTTCAGTGTACAGTAACTTTATAATGGAAATTATTTTATGCGGGATGTTTCTTAGCTCTAAAATTTTCCTATTTTGTAGGGTCCGAACTATATCATGTAGGGTCTATTCATAATAGACCCTACATGATATAGTTCGTTGAAATCAGGTTGTTAAGGAGCTTTTAAAAACATGAAAATATACAGGGTGTTTCATTTAGAATACAGATTATGCACTATGCCAGACTTGCATTGATCACCGTGTACATTCAAATTTATGCCTAAAAAGCGTACATTTAAATTTAAAAGTTAAGGTATCTCAACGTTTATTATTTTCTAAAATAAGGACACAAATAATTTTATTCCATAAATGGAACCACACTGTAAACTTTTTACAAAAATTATCAAAAAAAGACTGGACACTAAATTAGACTTCTATCAGCCTAGAGTATCAGCTGTATTTAGATCGGAATACAGCACTTACGACCACTTACTAGTGATAAAGAACCTAATAGAGAAGTCTGCAGAACACAACAAACTATTGGCACTGATATTTGTCGACTACGAGAAAGCATTCGATAACATCCTCCTCCTCCTAAGTGCCTTCTCTATTGAGGTTGGCGATCAATACGGCAAATTTCTCTCTGTTCTGGGCTTGTTGGATTAAGTCATTTCCTGTTGTGTGACTCCAATCTCTTATGTTTCGGAGCCAGGATTTCTTCTTTCTTCCTATACCCCTTTTACCCTCGATTTTGCCTTCTAATATTACCTGCAGCTGCTTAAATTCCTTATGGCGCATTATGTGTCCTAGATATGACGTCTTTCTAATTTTGATTGTATTAACCAGATGAGGTCGTGTGTTCATTATTTCCAGTACCTCTTCATTTGTAGTTTTGCTGGTCCAGCTTATTCTTAGCATTCGAATGAATTCAGTTTGTTGAGGTCATACTGTTTTATTGTCCAGGTCTCACAGCCATATAGTAGTAGAGACCACACATACCACTTTAGTGTTCTTAACCTTATTGTGATTGATAGCTTGGGTTTACAGAGAATTTTACGCATGTTCATGAAGCCAGATCTTGCTATTTCAATACGTCTTCTAATTTCTTATGAGTGGTCTAGCTGACTGTTTAGCTCTCTGCCCAGGTCCCTCATTCGATAACATAAGCCATCAGAAAATGTTAAAAGCATTGACAGAATGCCGAATAGACCATCACTTCACTAACATAATTAAATATATCCACCAAAATGCCACAACTAGCGTAAGACTATCTGAACAGGAAACCAATAAATTTTGTATACAGAGAGGAGTACGGCAAGGAGACACAGTCTCTCCAAATCTATTCAGACGCTTTTAGAACATACTTATAAGAAGGCAGATCTGAACGAGCATGGTATTAACATAAATGGAGAAAAGCTGAATCATTTGAGATTTGCAAATGACATCGTCCTTACAGCCGATCGTATGGATGATGCAATAATATTGTTTAAAACATTATATCACGTTTCCTTGGAGGTCGGACTAAAGATTAATATGAAGAAGACGCAAATAGTGACTAATCTTGTACTAAATCGAAATATTGCTGTTGATGGAAGGGATATTGTGCAGACTACATCGTATAAGTACCTAGGACATGAAAATCGTTTGGGCAGAGATAACCAGATATGTGAGCTCCCACGTCGCGTAGGATTAGCCTGGGCAGCGTTTGGTAAATTAAACTATGTATTTCAATCGAATCTACTCATATGCCTCAAAAAGAAAATCTTTGACCAATTTGTGTTACCTGTACTTACTTATGGAGCGGAAACATATAAATTCACAAAAAAGGTAGTTAATAAGATTTGCGTGACTCAGATGGCTATGGAGCGCCAGATGTTGAGTGTTTCTCTGAGAGACCGAATCCCAAATGAATAAATACGTCGTAGAACAAAAACAACAGATGGTCAAAACGTATTTTAGAGTGGAGACCAAGCCAAGAAGCAATACGGAGCAGAAGACGCCCACTAACTAGATGGACTGATGACGACCTGAAGCGTGTTAGCAATAACTTAATGCAAGCCGCACAAAATACTGATTTCAAAAATGTATAATACCTACTTGCGCAAAATTTCGGTCAAATGCTTGTTAAATGCTTTAATTTTTTTAATCTTTGAAAAACTAATAAGAATTTTGGAAAAATTTAAACGCAGAATAAAATATTACATTATTACCGATGGCTAAAAGTCCCTAAAAACTTCTATAATGTTTATTGTAATAAGTTACAGGGGTACAGGGCAGTGCCGTGCTATGATACGGCGAGGCAGTCGCATCAGGCGGCATCACAAGGGGGGCGGCGTAATCAGTAAAATAAAAAAAATGTCCGGCTGTGTAAAAATGTTGTCAGAAACTATAGACAAAACAAAAAGTTAAAGATAATATGGCTCATGACCAAATGAAAATTTAATGCAATTGCAGAAAAGTTTATATTTTCAGAGTTTTATAATTATCCGGTACTAATTTCCAGAATTATTCATAATGATTTGTGTCCCTTTTTGCTTTAAAAATTGCCTCAAGGTTTGTATCATTTTTAAAGTCAATCAGCTCATTTGACAACTTTACACTATTAATTCCCAATGCCCCAAGTTGTGTAGTAGTGCCTACTTCTAAGTGCCAAGGATTTTCCACTAATAGCAAACATTTTCTAATTTTTCGCAAATCAGTAAATCTTTCCTCAAGGAAACTAAGAAATTGGAAATGGTAGTATAGTTTTCTGGGGAAACATCAATTCCCTCTTGTTGAGCTCCTAATAATGTCGGAAAGATCTGTATTTTTTTAATAATATTTTTATAATGAATTACAAAAATATCTAATATAATCGTATTTTTTAAATTTTAAGATTTTATAAATACATATGTAGATAAAGTAAACAATTCTTAGTTAGCCTTCGGGCCGCATAAAAAACGCCCGAGGCCGCATGCGGCTGTTCTCTGTCAATAAAAGGGCCGAATGCGGCCCGCGGGTCGCAGGTTGAGTATCACTGTCCTAGACCCTTCACCGCCACAGGTGGTATATGATTTAGTCCGGGGGACCTTGACCTTGATCCAGTCCGGGGGACGCGTCTTGAGTGGACCAAATGCCTTGACAAGTTCATCCATGGTAAAGGGTACAGGCCCAGCTCCTTCATCCTTCATCATACCATAACCTAACCCAACCTAACCTCCTAACCTGACATAATATTGGCCAATTAAAAAATAAGGACAATAAATACTGTAATAAGAATCTTTAAGTTAATGGAAATCGACTTAACGCGTTTGAAATATGTACATTTAGAAGATTGTTAAGGATTCCATGGGTAGATAGAGTCACGAATGCAGAAGTGTTAAGGAGAATAGGCAGAGAGAGGGAAATAGAAAATACAATAAAAGAAAGGAAATTGCAATATCTCGGACATGTAATGAGAGGCGAAAGATTCAACACCTTGAGAATCATAATTCAAGGAAAAATAGAGGGTAGAAGAAGTGTAGGAAGAAGACGCGTTTCCTGGTTGAAGAACATGAGAGAGTGGTTTGGTTGCAATTCAAGGCAATTGTTCAGAGCAGCTGCCTCGAAGGTCGGAATAGCCATGATGATTGCCAACCTTCGTCGCGGAGATGGCACTTAAAGAAGAAGAAGAAGAAGTTAATGGATTTAGTGACAAAAAAAGAAACAATTATAAAGGAACATCTTAGGGGAAGTCTAAGGCGCGACACTGATCGATGCTACAATTAGATAGCAAAGGCTAATATGACCATGACATAACCGACATCGAGATGATACTCACATAATACGAAGTGGTAAAGTTTTTAATATGACTAGGAGAGAAAGACTTAAAAAAAAAACAATAAAACGATTTGGCATGTATTGGTTATTTTTTGCTTTTAATTGTTGATTATTGGTTCCAAAATAGGTATTATGTGAAAAAGGTACGCCCATAAATAAATAAATTAACAGATTTAATAAAGATATATAAGTAATATATTTTTTATAACAGTAGTGTAAGTGTAAGGCGGAGTAGAACCGCAGACGAATATCAATTCGTTGATTAGTTCAGATTCCTTCTCCGGTAATAAATGTTTAACTAAATATAATCACTATCGGGAATTATGCATCTACCCCGCATCAGAAGAACATAAAAGGTAATAAAGGACGTAAAACTACGTATTTATAACTATTAATTAAATTTCTCTTCTAATTTAATTAGAGACCTAGCAGGTAGTAATCGCTCATTCGAGAATAGTAAATATTTGAGAAGAAATGAGTCTTGGTAGTACCACATAGCGGAGCTCGGTACTACACCATCCACATTCCTAAATAAAATCTCGACTGTTAATTCTTGAACATGTCTGTGTGTTGTGCTTCACTGAGTGCGGATCCAGTTCGGAGACTTGTTAAAAGGGATAAACCAGTAGCGCGGATGTATGTGAGAAAAAACGGTGACATTGGGGTTCGAATTCTCATTCTTCTTTCATTAATTTCACTGTGACCGATACGATTGATTTAAAAGGAATCTAGAACTTTGGCGGACAATTTAGTTTGGTTTAGAATTTCATAGTATGCTTAGCTGAAACGTAAGGTAGGAAGTATATTAGGAAATGTGTAAAATTAAATAATACGAGAAATTCTATTGCTATAATAATTATGCGAAATTAAATCTACCTATGAAGGAAAAAAACCTGATTCAAAATCCAGATAATTCCTATTTTAATGGGAATAAGCCACAATTGAAGGTTAAAATAAGTTTATTTACGATTCAATTTTCAATTCGGGAATCGTTCTCAAAATACAAACAAACAAATTTTGTTTTTTGTTTAATTTGTTTTGTTTTATAGCTTAAATACAACTTAGATAAGTCTTAAGATTTACTTTAATAATGCAGCAAAAGGGGATGCATATACAGAATACAAGAATATAGATTCTGAATACAGATTAAATAATAGTGGTGATAAATCTGATTCCTCGTCGGACTCGTATATCTTCGGATATTGTGTGCTCTAATTTAATTGTTGCCGTTTAGTGATAATATACTTCTAAGATAATTTGCCAGTCGTGTTAGTCAATTTTAGTTGTTCTCAGAATTTCGATAATCTTTGAATGATTAACGCAGTTAAATGCTTTTCGATAATCAACAAAATATGCATATACACCTACGTTCATGTATCTGCATCGTTTTGTTAACACATTTTAGACAAAACGAGCTTCTAGTATTCCCAATCCATTTCATAATCCGAATTGAGTGTCACTAATCTGAAACTCACATTTCTTGTCAATTCGTTTATGAATGATTATGAGAAAAGTTTTAAGGACACGTGACATCATGCTTAATATTCGATAGTCATCGCAGTGTGGGGCATTGGATTTTTTTGGTCATGTTACGAATGTTGGTGGATAATTATAGGAAGTTCTAAATCCAGAGAAGCCTGAAAAGCTGCAACAACTTTGCTAACCTAACTAACTCTAAATATTTACTGGTTAATATTTAGGTTTACTTGAGCTAGTCTGGTTTTAAGCATATCACGACTTTTAGGTGTTTTTTTTTTCTCTTCTTTTTCTACTGTTACTATAGCACAACTTGAGCCTTGACCTTCTGTACTTTCTGTATCTAATATAAGCTGTCTTTGGTCTTTATTTTTTCTGTCTGCTACTTGGGTTCATTCTTTAAGCTCTAATTATCAACCTCTCACTGTTTATTCGTTTTATGTGGCCGTACAAAGAAAGTTGTTTTTCTCTATGGTATCTGCTTGTTTCATTATTTCGTTAATCTTTTCCATTTTTACATGATCACGTAGTAAAAGTCTGCAGTATCTTCGCTAAAAATTGTTTCTTACTGCATTAATTCGGTTTTGCATGCTCCTACTCATTGTCCAGATTACTGAGCCATAGTTAACAATATCAGTCAGAAATTAATGAAGTTACGGTAATTATACGAATAGTTTATAAAAGAAAAAGATTTATTTGATCTATATTATAGAAAAAATTAAAGAAAAACAAGTTTAAATGTCGCAAAATCGTTTTTTAAAATATGTTGATTTTTTGATAATAAACAATTAGACTACTATAAACAGATAGAAACTACCAGATCCATATGGTATTAAATTTGTATAGGTTAAGGGACACTTAGATATTTTTAGCAATACTGTTGCTAATTATATAGCTGAAAATTCATTGCGACACCAACATATGGTGATAGAAGGATTTAACACATGTGACCTACTTGGCTATATCAAACAACATATTAAATTTGAATGGGACAGACGATGGATTCAGTTTGGTGAAAGCACAGGCACTAATTTATACAAACAGTAGCGTAAAAAAAAATTTACAAAGATGTTACACTGAGCAGAAACACAGTCTCAACTGTCTTTAGATTCAAAGTAGATCACAGGAGTTCTCCCAATAGACCGATATGAGTGTGGAACTAGTATAGCTGATTTAAATCACATATTTTCACAACTTCCCACTACATCGTAATACACGCACGTGGCTGCTAAAAGAACTGATAAAGAGGGTTTAAGTACACCATCAAACGTAAATCTTCTATTAAGTGAACAATATAATATTTTTTAAAATCATTATATTTCTTGTAAAAATTAAACTTAAGGTATGAGTGTAAAATTGATAGTATTCATGAACATTTCCTTTGTATGTTTACCATATATGTTGCCCACCTACCTAACCGTGGTTTATGTCTTATTTGTTACAATAAAGCTGCTCTGATGAATCCCTGAACGTGAAAAGTGTCCTCCTTGTACAATCCTGTATGAATGAATACTAATATTCATATGTAATTACGTGGCTAAAGGTTCCAAGCCAAAGCCAATAAGCAAAAAAAAAGTAGTTGAATAATAATTGAATTCCAAATTAAAGGTACATATTGATGTATTGATATAAACCAGGGGTGCTCAAACGGTCGATCGCTAGTGCTTTTTGAGTAGATCTCGAGAAGAAAAAAAATTTTAATAAGTAGGTAGGTAACTAAACTACTGTCAGCAGAGTTAAATGTTTTTATTAATACTGAATTATACAAATACATAGAATGCTTGACTAAGCATCACTCCAATTCAAAGAAGTGGGGACAACAAAATACTGTCCACACACCATATTTTATATTTACATATATTAACTAATTATTTTATTATTTCAATATTTATTATAATTATTAATCAAATTTGGGATGATATTCTATCAACTACAAAAATGTATTACGTAATAAAATAACACTGCTTGCGGCAAAAGGTGGCTTTATCAAAGGAACGCGCGGCACTTGTCAAAGAAAAGCCGTGTTGTTTCTAGACGAGAGACAGTACAGTCTAGTTTGCGGTTGGCGCGTTTAACGGGAACTTTCGAGACTTTCGTTCACGCCGATATAAATGTTGCGCCCGCAGGAATTGGAGTTATTCTGAATTGTAACTTGATAGCGATCCTACGTCGATACAAAGTTTTTTATTAAATAGTGGAAAATGACTCCAGTGAAGAAATCTAAAACGTATCATTTTAATAAGGATTGGGAGGAAGAATTTTTCTTTTCTATGGTGAAGGATAAGTGCATTTGTGTTATTTGTCGTGCGTCAGTTGCAATACCTAAGCGTGGTAACTTAGAGAGGCATCATAAAACAGTTCATAAAAACTATGAAAAGGATTTTCCGCCACAGAGTGAATTAAGAAAACGAAAAGTAAGTGATTTGATATCTTGTTTGAAAAATGAACAATCCATGTTCACAAGACCAGCCAAACAATCAAAAGCTGCTACGATCGCGTCATTTAAAATATCTCATATTTTGGCGAAACACAAGAAACAATTTGAAGATGGATCGGTGGTGAAGGAAGCATTTATTGAAGCCTGTGAGACTTTATTTGGAGGTTTTAAAAATAAAACAGAAATCACGTTTGCTATTAGAGAACTTCAGTTATCTCGTCCGACTGTCACAAGGCGTATTGAAGTCATGAGTCAAGACATCGCAGATAAACTAAAACATGATATCATGGAATGTACATATTTTTCTTTACAGTTCGACGAATCCATCAATATGACAGACACTGCCCAGCTGTGTATTTTTATTCGGATGGTATTCAATGACATTCGTTGGCTAAGAAAGAATTTTTGACAATCATTCCTCTGAAGGGGAAGACCCGTGGCGAAGATATATATAACGTTTTCTTAAATTTTGTAAAAAACTACGAGCTACCAATATATAAATTAATGTGAATTACAACCGATGGAGCACCAGCAATGACTGGAAACAAAAACGGTTTTGTGGCATTGTGTCGAGCTAATAAAGAATTCCCTTCATTTTTTTCATTCCATTGCATTATACATCAACAAGTTTTGTGTTCAAAAGTTGTAAACACGGAGGAAATTATGGGCATTGCAACAAAAATTGTGAATTCCATCCCTGCACGTAGCTTGCAACGGCGGCTCTTTCAGTTGCAGTTGGAAGATAGGGAGTCAGCTGAACACACTGATTTAGTTCTTCACACGGACGTCAGGTGGTTGAGTCGCGGAAAATTCCTAGAAAGGTTTTAAGAATTATTGTCCAAAATAACAGCTTTTCTAGACGAAAGAGGCGATGACACTCAGATTTTGAAAAACGAAAAATGGCTAAATGATTTGGCATTTTTGACTGACATCACAATGCACTTAAACACCGTTAACTTGGAGCTTCAAGGTAAAGGAAAAACTATTATTGAGATGATTAGCGCAGTAAACGCATTCAAAAGTAAATTGCAACTTATGATAGATCAACTGAAAAGAAAGGATCTGAAACATTTTCCGTCTTTGAAAGCAAGGATTCCTCAGTTGAATTATGATACGTATGAGACTGAATTATCAAATATTTTGGGACAATTCGAAATGCGTTTTTATGATTGCAGTAAATTGGAAAATATAGCATCATTTATGAGTTATCCTTTTTCATGTAAAAACATTGAGGAATTAGCTACTGAAATAGCAAGTCAGTTTAATATGAACTCATGTTCTGTTGAAAATGAGTTGGTGCAGATTATATCAGATATACATCCCAAAGCTACAGTATCTGATACAAATTTCTGGCGTTTTATATCTGAAGATAAATATCCGAATGTAAGGAAAATCACCCTTCAACTGACGGCATTTTTTGGGTCAACTTACTTGTGCGAGTCTGCATTTTCTGAAATGAAGATAATTAAGTCAAAATATCGCAATCGACTAACTGACGATCATATGACATCATGCTTGCGATTAGCACTCAGTGGTTACGTACCATCTTATGAAAAGTATGGTGAGGACATGCAGTGCCACGCTTCAACATCCAAAGCCACTCCTTAGTTAAGTTTAACACCATATGTAACTCTTTTGTTTTGTAACAACAAATAAACTCGCAATTTTGAATAACTATGAGTTTTTTCATTGATATTGTAGAGAAGAACCTAACTAAACCTAACACAAACCTTGACTAAAATAATGTATCTATATTGTGCAGAAAGCTAATATCTATATATACTACGGTACGCCCTATCTAGGTAGGTACGGCGTATCGTGTATGTACGACAACCCTGCATCACTCAATAAACGTCAAAAAACTGTTTTTTTTTTCAATTTACGTCTTTGTACCACAATAAAATTTCTGAAACATAGTTTTAGAGGTTATACCTTACAATTAGACCCTACAGAAACTCAGAAACTGAGAGTTTCTTTAAAATATACAAACCATGTTAATTTGTATAAAGGGGGGTGGGTAGATTTTCATGCAAAATTCGTGCTCTCAAATGTAACCCTCTAGTGCCTCGCATCAACGCCCCATCAAATTAATCAATTAAATGTTCGAAATGACATCCTGTGGCCTTCATCCAATAATACAGTCTATTTTCAAAGCATCTTCATACCTTTGCCAATAGCTAGGTGTCAATAATCGGCATTCTGTCACAATTCTTTGTCGCAACTCTGAAAGACCTACTGGCGGAGTGGCGTATATTTTTGATATTAGGTATCCCCACAAAAAAATCCAAAGGCTAAAGATCCGGTGATCTGTCCGTCCACTCTATCGGACCCATTATCGGGCGCCAATCCAACGCCCTGGAAAACGTTGATTCAAAAATTGTCTTAAGCGTATATCATAATGTGGTGGTTGGAAAGTCAGTTTATCCTTTAATAAAAGCTTATTACCTATCAAATTCCAATATGTCAGTGACCAACGGATCAATAACGTCCTTTAACAAATTTAAATAAGTTGTTTTGTTGAGATTTCTTTTAAAACCTAATGGTCTAATAGCGTGATTCCCTAAAAACGGCAACCAATTCACTTAATTTCTGAGGTGTTTGTGTATGTGTCTTCATATGAATAAATGAGGATTACTGCTACTCCAATAACGGCAATTATCTCTATTTACATCACCATTTAACATACAAGTACACTCGTCGAAAAACTACGTACAATCAATGTTGGTTGTTATTTATGATTTCACTACATTCTTCACAAAATTGAAGCCGACCATCAGGATCATCTTCGTTTAATCAATTAAGTAATTTACGGGATTCTATAATTGTATAAACACTTAATGCTGCTAGACCAGATGCACGAGAAAGTTGTCTGGTAGACTGTCGATTATCCATTTGTAAATGACCTAATACCGCCATTTCAACTGTTCCATTTCGCACTCGACGATCTACTTCATGTTTTGTGTTTTTAACGTTATCTGTAGATTCAAACTTATCAGTTAAATGTTTAACCTATTGGTCCCTTATGTTTTTCTGGTTGGTTCGTATTAAAGATCCTTGTCGCAGCCTTAGTTCACGGATTATTTCCATAGTATAGCTTCAACTCATTTTAATATATTTGTACTAGAATATCTCGTTTTTGTAAGCCTTCACAATAATATCTCTGATTAAGCAGTCCTCGACAAATCTCAAATCAGAGTTAACCTGGTAAACACCAAAGAAAATAATTAGGAAATAGGTAAAGAAATAATAAATAAGACTTACAATCAATTCAATTTAACTATCAGACGACCGGTTTCGCTTTCTACAATATGCAAAGCATCTTCAGGTCTCGATACAAAGTTAAATAAATGCTGAAATGATAAAAACTCATATTAGGGTGTTGTCTAATAAAGATAAACAAATTAGATATTGTAAATTACAATAATTATGCCAATATTACATGTCTGTGGTTTTATTTCAAAATGAGTAAATTGAATAAAAAGGTATAAAAGGTTTTAAAAGTTTAAATAGACAAGGTAAGACCCACAAATTGTTATAAAATAGTCTATTAGATTGTAATAAATTAATAAATGAGCAAATAAATAAACATTACTTACATGCCGGTACTCTATTAATTGATGGATGGTAGAACATGGTTGAAACTACTATGTATTGTTGAATGGGGAACTCAATTCTGCTATTGTAGTTATTTGACAGTAAACGGGAAGTTCTTGAGAAGATAGGTTTGATCCAATCAAGCAGAGATATGTGTGTGTAATTGTTTGTTAAATGAAAGTGATGTTATATACCATTGTATTATTTAAAAGTTATTTATACTTATTCGAGAGATATATTTATGATATGTGTGTTATTTATTGAGTAATTGTTTTATGAAGGTGACAGTTTCATGACAATGAATAAGTTTAGATGCACAAATTGTGTGGGTGTACAACTATTTTTCAACTTGTAATTATCAAATTTCTTTGATAAAGTTCTATTGGCAAAATAGTAGATTATTGCAAAGTCGAGTAAATAAAATATTAGAATTAAAACAATTAAGGACAATTTAAAACACACTAAAACAGAAAACACTTAGAAGGGACGAAACAAACAATTAATTTAAAAGGGGGAAGGACTTTATGCGCTACATCTCAGTTTTGGGCCCAATGAGTTTTTTTACCATTAAAATCTAATAGATAACATAAAAAAACTCATTGTGCCCAAGACTGAGATGTAGTGCATAAAAGTCCTTCCCCCTTTTAAATTTAATGTTTGTTTCGTCCCTTCTAAGTGTTTTCTGTTTTAGTGTGTTTTGAATTGTCCTTAATTGTTTTAATTCTAATATTTTATTTACTCGACTTTGCAATAATCTACTATTTTGCCAATAGAACTTTATCAAAGAAATTTGATAATTACAAGTTGAAAAATAGTTGCACACCCACACAATTTGTACTCTAAACTTATTCATTGTCATAAAACTGTCACCTTCATAAAACAATTACTTAATAAATAACACACATATCATAAATATATCTCTCGAATAAGTATAAATAACTTTTAAATAATACAATGGTATATAACATCACTTTCATTTAACAAACAATTACACACACATATCTCTGCTTCATTGGATCAAACCTATCTTCTCAAGAACTTCTCGTTTACTGTCAAATAACTACAATAGCAGAATTGAGTTCCCCATTCAACAATACATAGTAGTTTCAACCATGTTCTACCATCCATCAATTAATAGAGTACCGGCATGTAAGTAATGTTTATTTATTTGCTCATTTATTAATTTATTACAATCTAATAGACTATTTTATAACAATTTGTGGGTCTTACCTTGTCTATTTAAACTTTTAAAACCTTTTATACCTTTTTATTCAATTTACTCATTTTGAAATAAAACCACAGACATGTAATATTGGCATAATTATTGTAATTTACAACATCTAATTTGTTTATCTTTATTAGACAACACCCTAATATGGGTTTTTATTATTTCAGCATTTATTTAACTTTATATCGAGACCTGAAGATGCTTTGCATATTGTCGAAAGCGAAACCGGTCGTCTGATAGTTAAATTAAATTGATTGTGAGTAAGTCTTATTTATTATTTCTTTACCTATTTGAAATGGACTCACATAAGCAACACATTCATGATTTCATGATTTAAAATAATTAGGATTCATTATGTTTTAAAAAAATTCATATGAAAAAGTAATATTTTTACAAAAAAAAATTATTTTTGATACACTGGCGTATTGATATCGCTTTGCAGGTTGACTGAGTTATTGTATTGGAGGTCACTATGAACATTTAATTAGTTTATTTGGTGAAATGTTATGCTTTTCTTATGTTGTTTCTGTTGTTTCTGATGTTTAACCAATAAATTAGTTAAACCAAAATGTTCTTAAGTTTGTCCTTCTTCCAAATTAAAAAAAGGACAAAAGAAGAAGGACAAAAATTTGTCCTTCTTTCAAAATAAATTGACGTGTTTTCTTAAATGTTAAAGAAACTTTTGGTTTCTGAGTTTCTATGGAGTCAAATTTTCTTTGGAACACTATATGTTTTTTCGAGCTATACATATTTTTTGTTATTTTTTTTATAGGTGTTTAAAATTTTCGCCTAAATCAATTTTTATTTTCCTCCAACTCTCATTTTCGTTCAAATAGTTTTGTAAAGCACAAAAAAAACTTTAACTTAAAAAACAAAATCTATTTTGGTAAAAAATAAAGCGAGTCTCCAAAAATGTGGTCAAAACCGATTTTTTACATTTTATGGAATATTGAGGTTATGTGCCAATATTTTTTGCCAAATTTAGTGATCTTTATTTTTTATAATGCCGAAAATTACAACAAAATTTGAGGACAAGTTTCCCCTGGGGCACTTTTGACATTATATGGATATGCCCTTTAAATGTATTTTTTTATTAAAAGGCGATCAGCCAGAAATTAAATATTTTATACACTTCAAAAATACATATTTTTTATTGTTAAACGTCACCAGTTTTCGTAAGTGTACACAAGAATTCAAACACTCTTTATTTAATGCTTTTTTAATTTTTACAGTGTAGCTTTATCCCTTTATGACCTCCGGTACTACTTAAACTAAAATTGTCCATATTCCAACTGCCTAATAAAAATGGGTAAATATGCGTGCGTGTTGTTGATGCGAAGCACACATGGATCCAGATCACGGGGGTCGGGTCGGGAGCAAGATCAACAACCCATCACTACCATCACAGATCCACTTACGACGGCCCAGGAATACCAAGAAGCGGGTTACTTGCGTGATCTGCCTTTCAAATCGACCACTTTCCGCTATTAAATATTATAATTTCGGTTCTGCTATGTGCACTATTGTCGACGAGGCCAATAAAAAGTTATGGGCGCATTTTGTGCTCCATTTAAATCGGGTTTTAATCGATTCTAGAGTTTTTTGTGCGGAATCATCTTTACATTAATTGATAATTCGTCGTGTGAATTTTGGCAATTAAAGCAACTAATTGATAATGATAATCTCGGTGGTAATTCGTGAGGTAATTCGTTATTTCACCGGTTGAAGTCAGATTTGCCTACAAAAAGATTTTAATATTCAGGTTCTTATGGTAGCATTTAAATTAAATTGTTTTTGTATCATTTGAGAACACGGAAATAATTTGCTCCAACTTTAAACAACTTTTTAACTCTTATACTAAATTAATTATTTGTGCGTTTAATTAACTATTACTTCAATGACTGGGAAAAAGCGTTAATATATCAGCTTACAAACTCTTAGTTTTGCTTCAATTAAAAACTTTTACAAATTAATGCAACAATAACATTTTCTAGAAACTTTCGAAGATACTAATAAAATTTTTATTATAATAATCTTTTATTTTAAAAATACGGACGTTATTTTGATCATGTTACATTTACCAACGGGACGGTAGTTTACAGCGAAACTGTAAAAGTATTGAAAATTTTTCAATACCGCAGAACGGGTTTTGATTTGTTAATTTTTTCCGTATTTTTTAGCGTAACTTTTAAATAGGTCATCCCAAAAATGTGAAGGACAGTCATCATTGTGATGCATTTATGTTTATTTTATTTAAATTGATAGTACATATGTTTTCAAATTGAGGATTTTCTAAAAAAAAATAAAGAATTGTATATCAAAGTCACACATTGATGTGGGGTCACTTTGATACCCTATTTTGAAATAGCTTAGCCGATGCACAAAAGCTGTAGTTATATCAATGTCCACCCATTTTTTTTAATCGATCAAGCCAATTTTTAGATATTTCAATTTTAATTTGGGGTGGTGACTTTGATAGCTGCTACAGACACAATAATTATTAGTATATAATAAATGATTCTAGAAATAACTAATATATTATTGAGGTAAAAAAACATTTTAGCAAATTAGTAAAACAATACAAAATAATTTAAAAAAGTCAAAAGAATATAGTTATGAAAGGCAAACAAAATAAGTAATTTTTTTAACATCTACTTTGCCAGGAAATATGTACAGTGATTTAAGTCCAATGAGTTCGTATTGGTCAAAAGGTAATTTCTCTTGAATCCTCCCAGCATATACGTAATTTATACATTTTCGTTTACCTGACATAATTTTTACAAGTATATAAGTTCCAACATTCAATTCAGCAAGAGATGGTTTTGTATTCATCTCATCTTCATATGATTGGTTCTCCACAGAATCTTCATTTTCAATTTATATCTGTTTAATTCATTATCGGAGGAGCTGTCATCCGCTATTATATGCCGACTTACACTTTTACCGGGTTGGCTTTTAAGTTTTGTTTTACTTCGACCTTTAGTACCTTCTATCTCGGACTTCTTATTCATCAAATAGTCTGTGAGGCTGTCGTTAATCAGAGGTTCTAGACATTAAACATCATGGTTGATTGGAGAAATTATAGTCAAGATTTTATTTAGATTGGAAGAAACCATGCCACAAGCTTCGAACCCATTCTTCAAAACTCTCTTAATTGCACTTTCTTCACAGTCTCCACGTTTGTGTTCAGTTTTTGCAATTGTCTGTCTATCTGTTAATCCATTAATTCCAAGCATTTTTTAAATAATGACCGAAATTAATCTTTAGGTACACAAGTAATCTTTGGGTGTCGGAATTTAAATTCCTTCAAAATCTTTCGCCAAAAAACTTTCATCAAGGGTACATCCAAAGTATGGCATATGTATTTTGAATTACTGTCTTGATGTGGCGGTTTAACTATGATTAGTGATTTGCTCTGGGTATTTGGTCCCTCTTTTATATAGCAATTTTCTATTCTCCGGATCATCACTAACGTTGGTTTCATCGTAATTGAAAACATGCGATGGAGAGCAATTTAAGAGAGTTGTTTTTAAATTATTGAAATATGATTCTATTCCACGAGGAAACTAAGTTCCTGTAGCTGGCTGTATACCATATATCACAAAAATTTTTGTTTAAAGTCCTTTATAAAAGGTATATGAAAATGCCCCAAACGGGCTATCACAAACACATTGCAAAACGTTTTCGGATTAAACAATCCATCATCAATGCAAACGGTTGTACATGCTAGTAGCCACCAAAATATATGGGTCAAAACCCTTTAAATGTTTAAAATTTGTAGTTGTTTTACATTATTAGTAGTTATAATTTGTGATGTTTATATAATATAGTAGTTATAATTTTGATGTATAACATTACAAATTATAACTACTAATAATGTAAAACAACTACAAATTTAAAACATTTAAAGGGTTTTGACCCATATATTTTGGTGGCTACTAGCATGTACAACCGTTTGCACTGATGATGGATTGTTTAATCCGAAAACGTTTTGCAATGTGTTTGTGATAGCCCGTTTGGGGCATTTTTATATACCTTTTATAAAGGATTTTAAACAAAATGATTCTATTGTTGCTTTTGTGACGCCTGCCCGAGCTCCAGTAATGTTAGACGGAAGTCGTTCAGATATTTGCTGACTATGCCTCTCTAAAAAATGGGTTACCCAGTCGTTACCAGGACTTACCCCGTTTTTAAATTTAAAAGTAATTCTTTAAGTTTTTTCTAAATAACTCTTAGTGAAAAGTTGTACATCTAACGTCGATAATGGAAATCCCTAATCAGCACATTTGACAATGCAGGACACAATTGATTTTTGCTCTAGCACCGACAACGCAGTTTAGCCCTCTGGTTTCTTCATATGCTTTTCTTTGTATTCATTATATAAAAAAGTGCCATACGGAATTTTGAATCTTTCTGAATCGACTTTAACAGACAAGTTTCCGTTTACTATTTAAAGCAGAGCATGTTCAAGAGTTTCGTCAGAGAAATTCTTGTAGCTTCTTGATCCCAACTTTCGTTTATAAACTCGCGGCATTTTGGCTTTTCATATAGATAATTATGAAAACCTGAAATTGATTAACTGTTTGAAGTTTCATTAAAAAAACTATAAAAAGAAATAAAATATCAAAGTCACCCCGAAAAAGGTATCAAAGTGACCCCGGAGAAGAAATCATGTAATTTCATGAAGTAGTCACGGAAATAACTCAGGTTAAATTTTTTAAAATATTGACAGTTAAACATAAATTAAAGTAACATACAATATTACCTGTATCACCAAAATTGTGTGGCGAGAGCTGTATGTTTAAATTTAGTTACACAATCTAAAATCTTTAAATTAAAATAAAAACTTTAACAGTGCATTTATAAGAGTGTACTTTTGATATTCGCCCCAAACGCCTTCCGCTATAGTTAATCAATATGTGCACTAAAATTAAGTTCAGGCAACCACTATAGTAGATTAAATATTTGGGTTGCAAAGTTCTCTTAAAACAAAATATTCATGTTCTACCAAAGTCACCTCATAGAATCAAAGTCACCCAATTCTTCTTCTTCTTTAAGTTCCATCTTCTATCGAAGGTTGGAAATCATCATGGCTATGCGGACTCTGTTGACTGCCGCTCTAAAAAGTTCTGCACTACTGCATTCAAACCATTTCCTTAAGTTCTTAAGACAGGATATTCTTCGTCTTCCCACATTTCGCTTTCCTCGGATTTTGCCCTGCATAATAAGTTGTAATAATGCGTATTTTTGCCCTCTCATCACATGTCCCAAGTACTCAAGTTTTCGTCTTTTAATAGTTAATATTATTTCCGCCTCATTTCCTATCCTTCTAGTTACTTCCATGTTTGACATTCTTTGAGTCCATGATATTTGTAGGATTCTTCTGTAACACCAAAATTCAAAGGCGGCCAACTTATTCAGATGAACTTGTTTTAGTGTCCACGCTTCCAAGCCATCAAGAAGAGTAGAGAACACGTAACATCGAAGCATTCTCAGACGTAGTTCTAACCTTATATCCCGACAACAAAGAAACTTTTTAAGTTTAATAAATGATGTACGTGCTATTTCAATACGTGTCTTAATTTCTTTGGTTTGGTCTACATCTGATGTTATCCATGATCCTAAGTATTTATAGTTATTAACACTCTCAATTGCAGTATCTTCAATAGTCAATTGATTCTACGGACCCAATTCTACGGTATAGTAATTGTTTAAAAATATTTGAAAATCGTAAAGAAGTGTCTTTCAAAAGGTTTCAATATAAATAAAGGACAAAATACATCTAAAACGAGCTTTAGAAATTTGGAAACTGAAATTCAAAAATATAGTATATCTCTCAATAATACAACGGTAACAATTATAAAACGGTTACAATATGTTTTGCAGATAACTAGCTAGTGCTTGCACAGGATTATGGAGAGGCTAAATATATGATGCCATAACTTAACATAAAAATACAAAAAGTGAGATTTAAGGGCAAACATCTACCAAACGGATTACGGACGTGTACAAACTCATCACTTTATAGCCCCTATAAAATTATTAGACCCTCCGAGATGTAGTAAACTGATCACCGGCATCCTTTGGAGATAGGTAAACTCATTACCGCAGATAAGTAAACTCATCACTAACATTTTTGCCCCAATGCGCTGGTTTCTAATGCGGAAGATTGCCTGTTACCTGTTTCACTTCTTGTTTAGGTGGTAATTTATTAAATTAATAAATTATTTTTAACAAATTGCTTTAAAATAAATATTAATATCGCGTTTCTTATGGTGTAGCCTATTAGATTTTTTTTTTATTTACAAAATTGCTTCAACCACTAGGGGTTATTAGCATGGTACAATAAATTACATAAATGTTAATATGTTACTTTATATTTTGTGAAATAGTCCTGTATTTTGTAAAAAGTTATAGTTTTATCCTTATTGAAGCCGTTTAAGCACTCTTTGGATGAAGTGGGTAATCCAGCTTGAAGTCGTTCTAGAGTGTACAAAGGGCAGTCCACTAGCACATGGTCCACTGAAATTACACAATCACAACTGTAGCACATGGGAATTTGTTCATTACTTAGAAGGTAATCGTGAGTTAACTTCGTATGGCCTATACGTAATCTAGAGATGCACACTTGGTCTCGTCGCTTGAATGGGAATTTGTATATAGCTGCCTCTTGCTTAATGTTTTTCATGGATGTCTCTGAATTGTTCCAGTGTAGTTGCCATTCCTCGCTTATTTTGTTTCTAAAGATTGCTTCAGGTCGCTATGAACGCATTTAGTGAATAATGTTGATTGTGGATTTTCTGCTGCTTCCCTGGCCAACTGATCAGCTTTTTCGTTTCCAGTTATACCACAGTGTGACGGAACCCAAAGGAATTTAACAAATCGGTCGTTTTCTTGACACCTCATTAGTTCTGACTTTATAAGCAATAGAATGGGATGGTTTGTGTATAACTGTTTCATAGAGCTGAGAGCACTTAAAGAGTCAGTTATTATCAAAGGGTTTTTTATGTTTTTATTATTCACAAATGTTATTGCTTGCAAAATAGCAAGAAGTTCTGCGGAAAATATGGTTGATCGTGGGGAAAGTGAGAAGGAGTAGTCTTGGTGTAGAGTTGTAAAAGAAGCATGGACGGTATGAATTTGGACATTAGTAATTTAAATTCTTCTAGACGGGTGTAAAACCCGTTCAGATTCTACTGAATTATGGAGTTGAATTTTTAATTAATAGCCGTATCGCTGCAATCTGTAGAGGAATAGTCATCCAGTAGTTTACAAAGTTTCTTCCTTAGTCTTGTACATCGTGTTTTCAAGTATCTTTGTAATAGCACTGGATAAAGTTTTTTTAGGAGATCTATTAACCCTTCGATATCTTCCGTGTATGTTTTAGCTATACTAAGCGGATCTGCAGCTCCATGGGTGTTTTCAAATAAATCTATTATCTCTTCTTGACTTAAACAGCTACTGTTTGACTTATTTTGAAAAAAATCAACTGTACAGTTAGTAATATCTTCATCTATGTTATGGTGGGTTTGGACATCCGTTTTTGATCTTTTGTGTTTTGTATTGGGTTCTTTAAAAGGATTTACACCCTCCGGTTCAGGAGAATTTGTTATATCAGAAGCATTTCTTTTAGGTGTTTGAGCTTCTGTTTGAGTTTCATTTATAGTTCTATTTATTTTACCAAGTTCAGAAGCATTTGTTTCGGGTATTTGTACTTTTGTTTGAGTTTCTATTAGAGTTTCATTTATTTTACCCGATACTGCCTCCATTGGTTGGGAGTTATCGAAAAAGGTGGAGTTTATTGGTGTGGGTGAAGTGATGGTTTCAGTAGGTTGTGGATTACTGATTTGTTTGGTAAGTACGGGATAATGTACTGTAGATTGAGTTGTATTTTGTTGTGAACTAACAGTCTGGTCACATTGTGATTGAGAAATGTGTGTTATATTGTCATCAGTGGATTGATTATTATGATTTGGGCATCGAGATGCTAAATGATTAGTTTGTTTACAAATAAAGAACGTTTGTTTTTCTAGTGAGAGAAATATTCGATAGTTCGATTGATCATGGTTAATTAGTATTGAATCGGGGATATTTTCAAGATTTGTAGGGGCTATATAAGTAAAACGTCGAAAACTAATGATATGCCTAAAACTAGGATTTGATGTTCCGATCCGTAAAAAATCTATTGGTGTTATTTGATGGATTCCTATCTTTTTGAGTTCATTTTCTATTATGTTATGTTGTACAGAAGGAGATACATTAGAAATAATTAATTTTTCATTTGGAGTAATTAGTTTTCTAGCTTGAATACGATATTGGTTTACTGTTATTATCCCATTATCCGTTTCCAAAAATTTTTGAACAATATTTTCGGAAGTGAAGTAGATGCATATACGATCATTAACAATTCTGGATATTGCAAGTATATTTTTGGGGTCAACTAAGTTGGCTACAGCATTCAGGTAATCCTCGATTTTTGAATTTAGAACTGTATTTACTACAATTGCTTGTTTTTTGGAAGGAAATATGTTGGTAGGTTCATTTAAAACTGTTGAATATAACTTTGGTGCAGTGGTATCATTTTTGGGGATTTCTTGTTGTGAAAAAACATTTGATGATGAAGCTTGTTTCATGTTGTTCTACGAAACCTGAGTACGGTCCTGGCACCAATACGAAATCATTGATAATAACTCGATGTAATTAGATAAATTAAATTACTTACAGTTAATGTCATCAGTATTAACAATAAATAATTGTTTGTTAATAATTTACACTTTATTTCACTTTTAGCTTTCAATGTTTTTAAACAAAACCACAAAAACTAGGTGCGATTAAGGTAATTAGGTGTTGCTTCGTTGAACGCTCGAAGTCGAATCTCTAGCCTATTAGATGTTTCTGCCAATTTAGACGGTTTTGAGATCTGAAAATATTATATATTTTCTATACTATATAAATAATTATATAGTTCGATAGCGAACTATATAATAAAAATATATTTATTAAAAACAGTTCGAAAAATGGGAATAAAAGGAATCGCATGGATTTGTGGTGAAATGCATCGACTGGGATGCTCAAACAGTTAGAGGGACAAGAGACTCAGGACTAATGTAGTTCTCTACCATATAATCGACCATTTTCATAAATGAAGACAGGTTGGGTATCCGCATGAAATCGTTGACAAAACAATCGCTGACTCGTTCTGGGTCTAAAAATGGCAAACCATATAAGTGGTGCAGCCACTTGTCATTGAAATCTCGCCTCTTGTAATTGGTTGCCAAACCAAGTTTTTGGATTTTGCGAAACCAACTTTTAGTCAAGTGAAATAAACACCCAATTTGCTTCGCAGATGGCCGAACGGCAATTACGGCCTTGTGAATTGAAATTTCGCAATCAGCTACAGCTACAGTCTTGATGGACTTAAAACGACACCATCCTCTTCGGAGCAAATTAATTGAGTAGAGACCGTGACGTAGGTTTCTATGCGTTTGTCGAGAAAACGACATAATATAATAGACACGTAATGCCCATTTAATAAGCCTTGGGTGGTAAATAATTGCAAGATGAATTTTGGAGCATATTGAAATGTACCATCCATGTAATATGCCTCTGCTTTTGCCAGGTTACGTAAATTTTCAAAAATGCCAAAAATAATAATATTTTTTGCAAATCGTTATGCAACACAAAACATTTATCACGATCCATATTTAGATTCACATTGTAACCTCGGAAATCTTTTTTGGGTGGTGCTAGAAAGATAACCAATGGAGACACTGCGGACGGCAGCCAGATGGTTGGTGAAGAGCGAGTTGTGGGTTCGAAACTAGCTTTTGGAATCAAGGAAAGATACCAACAGTAAATTATCAAATAAATCTGGTCAACGCAATATATAAACAAATAATTAATATATTAAGTATTACACTTACTTACCTACGAAACTTAATCAGCCTGATCTTTCTACAGTTCTAAAGCATAGTAATATTTAAAGATAGTAATTGTTCAGAGCTATTATTTTATCAGGGAACTTGTTAGGAGCCGACAAATAAAATACATGCATAAAACAATAACAATATATTAAACACAAAATTATGATGCTGCTAAATGCAACACAGGTAATAAAAATACACAACTATGAAATGGTGTTATATATGTATAAAATTAAGCAATAATGTAATAAAAAAATACCTTTACCAAGATATATAAGGCAATCATATACAAATATAGTTTGGCGTATCTCGAGATATCATAGGAAAGAAAATGAACAAAAATTATAGGAAATACAAAAGATAGCAAAAATTACTTAACTCTAAATTTACAAAAAAAAAAAACAAAAAGGTTACAGGAATGAAAACATAAACCAAACCGCACTTGGTTAAGTCAATTAACTATCTCGCACTATTATTTAATAAAAAACTGAGACTTGTATGTTCATAGGTAATATTTATAGAAATTTCTTATAATAATAATAATAATAATAATGTTTATTAATTCCATATACATTGTATAAAAGAACAATAATTTAAGTATGTTATTTACACATCGAAAAATAAACATCTGGTACTACCCGTTAAAACCAAAATGGTCGAGCACGGGCGTCGTGTGTGCATTGTGTATTTGATACATTAACAATCCAATAGGTAAACTACATATAAATAATAAAATAATTCCAATTATACAATAATTTTATATTTCAGTTTGTATAACGTATTTTTATAATATTTTGATGATGAATACTATACTTATTTTGATTTTATAACTTTCAGGTAAGCAAAACTATTACTAAACTATTACTATTATGACTGAACTATTAGTTGTTTAATCCATTAAATTTTGTATATAAAAGCGATCCAAATTGAGAATATATTTTTTAAATATTGATTTTATCATTACCAGTGAGTTGAGAGTAGTTAGGTATATTTTATATTTATCAGGTAAGGCATTGAATATTCTTGGAGCTTGATAGAGGACGTATCTTTGACCTAATCTTTTTTTGCTACTTCCAGTTTTAACATGTTTATTTGTTTTATTGCGGGTTTCATAGGGATGGCATAGTTTATGCAGTATATGTTTTCTATTATATATGTAGACTAAAATGGAATACATATATATTTGTCTTGTATCCATTACTTTGGCTTCAATAAACAGAAGATGACTTGAGTAAGTACGTTGTTTATAGAATATTATTTTTAGTATTCTCTTTTGTAAAATATCAACTTTTTTTAAGTATGTTTTTAATACACCACCCCAACCAAGTATTCCATATCTAATTCTGGACTCAACAAGAGAATAATATAATATTTTTAAATATTTTACATCAATTATTGATTTTATATATTTGAATTTTGGAACTAAAGCTCTCAAGCATTTTGCCAGTTCATTCAGATGCTTATCCCATCTTAGATGTGAGTCTATAGTTATACCCAGATATTTCATATTAGAGGCTGTTTTTATCGTTATGTTATTTTCCATGTATTTAATGTTTATATGGTTAAATGAAGGTAGTGATACTTTGTTACTACAAAATGGAATAACAAACGTTTTTTCAAAGTTAATTGTTAATCCTTTATAATTGAACCATTGAACTATCTTAAACATATCAACTTCAATTTTGCTTTTTAAATCCTTCCATGTGTCTGCACTATACAAAATAGCAGTGTCATCGGCGAAACTGATTATTTTTCCATCGGTGTTTATATTATATAAGTCATTTACATGTATGTTAAATAGTAGTGGACCTAAAACTGTTCCTTGGGGTACACCACATTGTAGGGTAAGCTGATCACTGTAAGTGTTATTTATCTTCACAATTTGTTGTCTTTTGTATAAATAACTTTGAATTAACTTATGTGAAATTCCACGTACTCCGCACGCTTCCAATGCTTCTAGAAGTTGCGGATGGCTGACCGTATCAAATGCCTTTGCTAAGTCTAGAAATACACAGGCAGTAGGTTTATTATTGTCAACTCTATCATATATGTTATTAACAAGTTCTGTAATTGCATCACTTGTAGAAATACCTTCGCGAAAACCAAATTGTGAAGATGATATAATATTATGTTTGTTGAAAAAGGTAGTTAGTCGAGATTTAAGTGACTTTTCAAATATTTTTGCCAATGTTGTGATTAGTGAAATAGGTCTATAGTTAGATACACTACGCTTATCACCCTTTTTAAAGATAGGTGTTATAATAGTTTGTTTAAACTTATCCGGACACTCCCCTGTTTCAAATATTAGATTTATTAATTCAACTAATGGTTTTTTGATTTGTCCATTTATATTTATTATTGTTTGAGAGGTGATTTTGTCAATTCCCGGAGACTTCTTATTCTTTAAATTGTTTATAATACTTTCTATTTCACTTTCTGAGACCGGTGTCAAATATATTGAATGGCTTGAATATTTATATGTGGGAGTATATGATTGTGGTGGTATTATTTTTTTAGCATATGTTTTCCCAATTTCTGTGAAATAACGAACAAAAGCATTTGAGATGGTTGTATTGTCTTTAATAATAGTTTCATTTTCTGTAATTATTTCTGGAATATTTCTTTCTTCTTTTGTATTTTTCAAGTGTTTTATTATATTCCATAAATTTTTAGATATATTTTTGTTTTCCAAAATCTGATTTCTGAAATAGTCTCTTTTGGCGCTTTTTAAAGGATGGATCTTTTGGATCTTTAAAGTATATGTGATAGAGTATGTTTTTAGTATTTATAGATTTCACTAATCCAGCTGTTATCCAAGATTGACGCTTTAGTTCGTGCTTTTTGGATTTTCTAATATAACTGTTCCTCTCTATAAGTTCACTAAGAATGTTACACAATAAGTTACATTTTGCGTTCACATTTTTTAAATCATTATATTCTTTCCAGTGGTAATTTTTTAGATCATTATTTAATTTCTTGTAGTCTATTACTTGATATTCCTTAGGTACTTTGTTAAAATTTTGCTTTATATCGAGCGGCATACACATAACGGTTGCTTTATGATCAGTTATACAAGTTTCTACAACGGCTGCTTTATAATCTTGATTACACTGTTTTATTACTTTAACAAATATATGATCCAGACAGGTTTTGGATTTACCTTGTATTCTAGTGTATTTGTTGATCATAGATTCAAAATTGTAGTCGTACATTAAGTTAAGATATGCAAAAACGTTCTCATCAGAGTTGTCTTTAATATTAATATTAATATCTCCAAGTAATATATGGTAGTCAATCTGTTCAGTTTTTGTTTGTTCTAGATATTGTTCTAAATTCTGAAGAAACTCTTCTACATTAGTAGAAGGAGAACGGTAAACACAAGTGACTAAGCATCGTTTGTTAGTTTTGAGCGTAATAAATACTTGGATTACTTGACAATGTCCGATCATTACTAAGTTATGAGAATATACAATTTTCTTTTTTATAAACACCGCTACTCCATCATTTTTATTGAAATTGTAATCTGTATGTACAAAAGTATAATTTTCGTTATCATAATATTTAACATCACAAAATTTAAATGTTTCTGTCAGTACGATAAGATCAAAATCCATATTTAATTGGTGTAATACAACATTGAATTCGTCAAAATTTTTTGTTAGACTCCTAATATTTTGGTGAATAATTGTGAGGTTAGATTCAGTAGTTCCTAGTTTAACAAAATTATTTAATTGCAATATATTATCTAACTCGTGTGTATCATACGGTTCAAAGTCTACATCTCGTATAAACTGATCCATGATATACGTTCTACAAACCTTTATGTATATGACAACAAATATAAATAAATCACGCTTAATCAATTAAACAAAAAAAGACAAATGACAACAAATTAAAAATCAAAAATATAAAGACAATTAGAACAATATAAATAGCGTTAAGACTAATAATTTATTTATTCGATGCAGAGTTATGTCGTGTTTTATATGTTGTTTTATTTTTATCTGTACCACCGGATCTTTTGATTGGAGTCGTCTTTCCACTCTTTGCTGTTGTTGACGAAGTAGTATTCAGCGATGCCTGGTGTGAAATAATGCTTGGATTCCCTCTGGTATTTAGATTCTTAACTATTTCTTCTCTGCGATTTTTTTGGCTTTTATTTTCTATTATACTCTCATCTTCATCAGAGAAGGTCTTTTCCTTTTCTATTTCATACGGATGTGTTTCTCTAGTATAACGGGGGGTCCCGCGGTCACTACTTGCAGGTTTTATATCTATTGTAAGAGTTTCTTCTTGTTCTTTCAGTTCTGCGGCTGTATACGATTTTGCGTTTATAACTAGTTTATGATTTTTTATATAACATATATTTGTCGTGTTTTGCCTAGCTAGTAAAAGGTGTTTCCGCAGAATTTTGCTTTCTTCCTGTTGTTGTTTGGTGAGATCATGCGATATATTAATGTTCGATCCTTTTAGATTTCTTAAGTTTTTCAGAACTTTTAATTTTGTGAGGAAAGATATAAATTCTATTTTAATCGGACTATTTAATTGTTTTCCTAACGCGTAAGTGTTGTTTATTTCGGTTTCTTTAATATTTAATTTTAATGGTCTGTTTAGTTGGTCAATCTTCTTCTTCTTAGTCGTTAACCTGATACAGGTATCGTGATATCATGAAGCTGTTAGGTAATTTTTCCAATGTTCCTCCACGTTTTTCTATCTTCTGCCAATCTAGCACATTCTGACAATGGAGCGCCAATGGTAGCAACAATATGGTCCGTGTATCGTGTAGGAGATCTACCTCTACTTCTTTTGCCTTCTACTTTTCCCTGGATGGTAAGTTTTTCAAGACCATTTCTTCGAAGCACATGTCCAAAATAGCTTATTATCTGTTCTGTTATTTGTGTTCTTAGTCTTTTCTTTATGTTTAGCTGGACCAGTATGGATTCATTTGTTCTTCGGGCCACCCATGGTATTCTCAGCATTCGTCTCCAGCAGTACATCTCAAATACATCTATGTTCTTTTTGTCTTTCTCAGTAAGGGTCCAGCATTCCGATGCATAAGTAAAAACTGGAAAAACTAGACTTCTTACTAGTCTCATTTTTGTATCGGTAGTAATTTCATGGCTTTTCCAAATTTTTGTTAATTTTGCCATAGCGCTTTTTGCGATTGCTGACCGCCGCTTTATTTCTTCAGTACAGCCTCCTTTGTTGGTTATTAATGAGCCCAGATACACAAATTTATCTACAACAGCGATATTGTTTATCCTAACCAGATGATTTTGATTGTTGTTAGCTCTGTCAATTATCATGATTCTCGTTTTATCCCTGTTTATTTTAAGGCCCATCGATAAGGTTACGTCTTCTATCCGTTGTAGCAGGTGAATCAATTCAGTTTCAGAACTAGCGAGGATAGTAGTATCATCTGCATATCTCAAGTTGCAAATCTTCTTCCCGCCAATGGTGATGCCACCGTTCCAGTCCTCAGTAGCTTTCCGCATTATCCATTCACCATAGATGTTAAATAAAATTGGGCTTAGTATGCAGCCTTGTCTCACGCCCTTTGTGACCCTGAAACTGTCAGTTAGTTCCCCATTTATTCTAACTCTGGCATAATTGTTATTGTACAGGCTTTTAATTAGCAGTATCAGATGATTAGGGACTCCCATTTCAGACAAAACCTGCCACATTTTACTCCAGTTGACCAAATCGAAAGCTTTACTATAATCTATGAAGCACAAATATGTTGTGATGTTGAATTCTCTGGATTTTTCTACAATCTGCCGTACGTTTAAAATTTGTTCTCTAGTACCACGTCCTGGGACGAAACCTGCTTGTTCCTCCGCAATGTTAGGTAGTAAAAAGGGCTTTATCCTCTCGAGAATTATGTGTAAGAGTATCTTACTGCAATGCGCAATTAGAGCAATTGTGCGATAGTTGCTACATAAATCTTTCGCTCCCTTTTTATGTATGGGAATATATAGTGATTGTGACCAGTCCTCAGGCCATTTACCTGTCTCCCACACTCTTTGACAAATTTGATGTATTATATCCACTCCAACGTCATCTAGGGCCCAAATCATTTCAATAGGTATGTTATCTGGACCGGCAGCTTTTTGACTTTTTTGCCTCATAATTGCTGCTTCAACTTCACTTTTGAGTACGTCAGGTTCCGTCGCAAAACCGGCATCTTCTTGTTGTGATGGGGCGTCTGTGCTTTCCTCCATCATCAGTCGTCCACAGTATTCTTTCCATCTGTGTAAAATATCTTTTTTAGAAGTGAGTAGAGTTCCGTTATCATCTTTGATAGCAGGGTAGTTTGGTGTAAAGGAACGTGTTATCTGCTTTATTTTTTTAAACATGTCTCTGGTCTCAGTTTTGGTTTTATGCCCTTCTATTTCCATGCAGATTTTGTTCAAGTGTGTGTTCTTGTCCTTTTTGCAGAGTCGTTTTATTTGACCGTTCAGCGCTTTATAGGCCTCTTTATCACTTTCACTGTTCAGTCCTGTGGCTTTTAAGCACTTCCTCTCCTGTATTTTAGTCCACGTGGAGTCCGTTATCCATTGTTTCCTTCTTTCTTCTCTATCACTCTTAATATTTTTCGCAGCATTATGCAATATCGATTTTGTTTTTGTCCGTATGCTGTTTGAGGACTCGTCTGGATTTAATGATTGTTTGAGGTCACATAGCTTTTGCATTGCGGCTTTTTTGTACGGATCGTTATATCTTAGATGCCATTTAGTTGTTGTATTTCCTGTTTTTGGACTGTTTCTTAACTTCATGCGGAATTCAGCTGATAAAAATTGATGGTCGCTATTACAATCTTTTCCTGGATAGGTCTTAACATCCTTAACAGCGCTCCTCCAACGGGTTTTTACCAGTATAAAATCTATCTGATTTCTGTATCTATTTCCTGGTGATATCCAAGTGTATAGTCGTCTTGGGTGATGTTGAAAGCCTGTATTAGTAACAAACAGGTTGTTGTCTATACAAAAGTGTAGCAAGCGTTCTCCTCTGTCATTTCTTTGGCCAAGTCCATATAATCCGACGGTCTCTCGCAAGTAATGATCTTCTGTAGTTACACCAATTTTAGCGTTGAAATCGCCTACGACTGCTGTGATTTCTCTATTTGGAAGCTTCCTAAGCGTCTGCTCCAACGTACTATAAAATGTAGTTGGTCAATAATATATTGTAAATTTAGCTCTGGATTTTCCCTAACTATTCCATAAATTATTATGTTGTTACGTCTATTATTATTGTCAATTATTTCTACCTTATGTTTTAATTCCAGATTTTCTTTTTCTAAATGTTTTATTTTATATTCAGTTTCTGCAACCTTAAGTGATAATCGTGTCTCTAAAGCTTTAATTAAATTTTTTAATTCACTATTTTCCCTTCTTATTTCTTCCAATAAATAATTATTTGAGATTTCGATATTTTCCATTATCTAGTGTATGATCGCCTTTAGAGAATGAATGTACGAGGCAATTATTAGAATGGTAGTTTTTTTTTCAACAGCAATATATGAACGGTAATTAAGAATTAGTGACTGGTTTTTTCAATAAATCTGATTTGATTATGAGGTTATGGTTATTTGCATTACTATTGCATGCGTTGAAGACGTAGTAAGATTACAGTATTTTCTTTTATTATGTATGTAAAAGTGATACTTGCAATTCACTTACGGAAAGTTTTTAGTAAAGATCTTCTACTTTTTCCACCAATAACAACACATTTTATACAGAGTTAACAATATACGACAACATACCACAAAACGGCCACACACTCTTGAATGGTTCAATTACATTCAAAAATCGGCAATCTACAGGTGAAGATACAGATAATACGTCCAGATAATGGCAGGTGATATGGTACCATATTACTTGCCCAGATAATTGTAGATAAAGATTACTTACAGTAGATCTTGACGAAGGCAGCTTAATTCACTGAATGTAATACTGTTCTGGTACTAAACACTGAATTTAATAACCATTAAAGGTAGTGTAGAACTATATATAATTTAATATAGTCTAAGGAAAGAAAACTCAAATATGAAGTGTATACACACTTAGAAAATAATTCCCAGCGACGATAAGATAAGAAATATCGTGAGCAAAGCGCATCACGAGATATCACTTCACTCAACAAGAGCCCACCGAGAAGTAAGTTGGTTCCCTAAAAATTTCACCAACTATCCTAGAAAAAAGAAGAAGAAGGTATATCCCCCACTTAAAATCATCGGACAGTCGTATGTATTTCTCAGAAGGTAAGGCCTTAACGACTATTGGAATATTTGAGGTAAAATAATCGGTATTAACAATTGGACCTGAGAATATTAAAATCCTTAGGATTATATTATTGTCAAAAGATACGGGCCTTCGGCGAAAATTACCAATTTATGAAAAAGAAACTGCATACCGGAAAGCATTTGTTCTTTTCATACAGAGTATTAAGACGGAAGGATTAAAAACTTTTCTTAATTAGGGAATTCCATTTCAGCTTGGTGTCTACAATAATATTTTCCTATCGTAAACACGGGGATTCCTAATCATCGGCGTATCGCACGGGGGTAAAAGGAATTAAAAATAATTTGATATATTAATAATAAAAAAAATGTTACAACATGTCGGATTACTTGATGCGCTTTACATCGTCTTCGGTACAGGTGACATAAAAGGCAAACGATCGTTGCTCATATTGCTTCGAATACAAGATATGTCCGTTGTTGTTAGGTGTTATTTGAAACAAGAAGTAGCAATTTAAATTTAAAATTATTGTTAACTATTATTTTTCGTCCGCCTAGACTCAAAACGTAATCAATAAGCAGTTCACTATCTATGTTAACGGAACAAGGGCAAATGAAGAGATACTTTTCTTTTCGCATAATTTTAGTAAAAAGTGTTATAAACCAATGATTTGCATTTGCATTTAATACATCTATTTTGTCAGATTTATCCTGTCAGATTTATTCTGTCAAATTACCAAATCTTAGCGGTTTGTAAGGGGTTTATGGTCTATACCTGCCACGGTGTGCAGGTAGGTCAGTGATGAGTTTACCAATCTCTGGGGGTCTATTTTAAAATCCCTAGGTTAATGGCGGTGATGAGTTTGTACTATGTTCAAGGATATTTATGCTAATTGGTAATGACTTTACGTTTACCCCGCAATTCATGTGTATCGGCGGAGAACAACATGCGTGGTACTTGAGGAATATCAGCAAGATAAAACAATGTACGAAATACAATGGATGTGTATGTTACAAATGATAGAGGGATGAAGATATAAAGCACAGAAACAATGAAGGAAGAAGAGCAATAAGGCAGCTGAAATACATATTGGTAGCGAAATAGGAGTTGAAAGAACGTTGGGCATCTCTAAGTCAAGTGTATTGAGCTGAAAAGAGATTATGTGGAGGAAAAAATGGCGAATTTGATCTAAAAATTTTTGTTTTTCTTTTGTAGGCTAAGAACTTTTGAGGCAAAACAAAATAAAGATTAAACGAAATTGGAGACACTATACAATCGTGACCCAGTCGTTTAATTTTTAAAATATTCATTCATACCTTACAAACCTGTAGATATTTTAGATTTCATACACCAAAAATAATTTTTTGGATAATTTTATTGTAAAATTAAAAGTTTAAATAATTTATTAGTTTTAATTTATTAGAATTTTTCTTAAAACTCAAATGGATACTCGTAGGTGTCCCAAATATTAATTTATTATATTGACAGTACTCACTAAGAGTTTTTAACTGTCATCCTAATCGAAATGTGCAAATATTTGCCAATACAAAAATTTCAATAATAAATCATGTAAGTACAGATCAGCATGGTACGATGATTGATAGTACTCCGAGAAGGTTCTGACCGGACAACAAAAGTCGAAATTTACAAACTTGTCACAGGCGCTTTACTCTGTCTTCTACATGTTGGTATAAAACTTTTCAATCTTGATAAACGCAATATTGACAAACAATAAACGTACGAGAATGTTGAAGGAATTTTTTACTGAAAACACAAATCCTTAGGAGATTTTTAATGGGTGATTTGATTATTTAAATAACTTAAATTTTAGTTCGTATTATTTTGTAGAACATTTTCAGGCTTGCTTATTGTGTTTTGCAATATTAACTAAACCATTAAATGAAACTAGAAACTTAAATAAATGTTTGAAAACAATGAAAAAATTATTAATTTCTACAATTATTATCATTATCATTATCAATTATGGTTTTTTACAAAAATCTTACAATTTTAGAAACTTAATTCTCTTGATTTATTCCTTTTTCTAGTTTTCCGTCAACATTTTCAAGTTTCACATTGTCTTAGATCCTTCTGTACTTGGTCCATATATTAGATTTTGGCCGTCCCTTTGATAAGTTTTCTACAATGTGATGTTTGATTATGATTCTTGTTAGTTCATAGGGTTCCGCACGCTCCACATAACCCATTCATCTCACTATTCCAAATTTAATTAGCTTTACATGGTTTTACAATGATGGTGAATATTGGTGATGGTGATCATTTAGAGTTTAGAAGTATCAACAGAGATAAAATAGACTATTAATCCTAAGAAAGCTCCAAGATATGATTTTATAACAGGAGAAATATTAAAAAAACTACCAAGAAAAGCCATACTTAAGCTGACACACCTAACAAATGCTTCTTTTAGATTGGGATATGTTTCCAGACTCTGTAAAGTAGCCGAAGTCATTATGATCGCCAAACCAGGTAAACCTTCTAATGAAGTGACATCCTATCGATAAATATCACTCCTTTCGGTGATATCAAAACTATTTGAAAAACTTATGAAAAGATTAAAACCAATAATAGAAAGAAAAAATCGTATACCAAATCATCAATTTAGTTTTAGAAATAAACATTCCACTATGGATCAAGTTTACTTCTTCTTCTTTAGGTACCATCTCCTCTAAGGAGGTTGGTAATCATCACAGCTATTTTCACTTTTGAGATTGCAGCTCTGAACAAGTCCACGGAACTGCAATTATAGACCACTTTCTCAGATTGTTGAGCCAGGAGATACGTCTTCTTCCAATACTTCGTTTTCCCTGTATTTTTCCTTGCATTATGGTTTGTAACAACATATATGTATCCCCTCTCATAACGTGGCCGAGATACTGTAACTTTCTTATCTTAATAGTATTCATGATTTCCATTTCCTTTGTCATCTTTATGAGGACCTCAACATTTGTTATTCGGTCTACCTAACTTATTTTTAATATTCTTCGGTAGGTCCACATCTCGATCAAGTTCACAGAACTCAAGCTCTCAGTTCCCAGCTGTTCTCCGCGTGTAGAGGTTCTCTCATCGGCTATGGAACTCGCTTCAACCATGTGTTTCCTCTAGCCAAATTTAATTTAATACTGAACATCACAGTTATTTTACAACACAATGTATAATCTTTTATAACTAAATGTAATTTAAAGGGTTTTTACCCTAGTATTTTGGTGGCTCAGGCATTGTGACCTAGCATTTTTTCGATTTTAAAACCTGATGATGGACTGTGTGGTCCGAAAACGTTTGTTTTATTGATGTAGCCCTTTTAAGGGTTTTTTAAATAAATATACCCATTTACGAAGACTAACCTCTTTTTTTTATTAAATTAATATGAGGATTATGTCGGCTTAGAAGATCTTGCCGGTCTGGGCCAGTTCATCTTAAATTATCTAAACAAATCTTCTAACCACTGTCTCTTAAGTGTTCAAATTCTTGCTGAAGCATTGACAAGGGCGTGGATTAGTTCATCGTGGAGGTTTAAGTTTCGCTTTCTGAGTTTAGTTGCATGTCCATGTACAGCATCTTCTATTTTGTATATATCGACTGTTTTGCAACCTATTCAAATAATTTTTACTCCATCTTCGCCAGAAGACTTGTCGGATTTTTGTACGATTTTTCTAGAATTTCGTAGTTTAATCTGGATGATAGTATTTTACTTATATTGGCTTTTAGAAAAGAAGTCACCAAATTGCCTATTAAAAAATGACCTAGTGTAAGGGCTAGCAGATATCCAGTCTGATTGAACAAGTCACAGAGGGGACAACAATTATGGACAGTCTCTATTTGGTTTAATACCGTGGAGAATACTTTAAAAGTGAGCCTTAGGTTTCCAACAAGCCTGTGAAGATGGTACTTTGGACTTTTAATTGTGCTTTTCCAGGTTTCACCATGGTGAGGGGCGTAAGGGGGAATAAACTTTTATTTATTTCTCCTACGCTAACCTACGAACCTAACTAAAGGTCCGATAACGGAAATTGCAAAAGAGTTAATCGACGAGTTTGGTTTAGGTTCATCGTTGTTCTGCATCTGGCCTAGGATATTAAAAAAAATATCTTTACTTTGACAACTTTTTTTCTAATTAAAAACTTTTTATATTAACGTTTATGTTAACGTTTTTAAAACTCTATATATAAGAAAAATGTATACTCTGTTGGAACTATAAGAATTGACAGATTCCAGAAACCTTCATTCACGACAAATAAACAATTACAAAAAAAGAACGGGGATATAGCAAAGAAGTGGTAAATGATGAAGGAACTGTGGTTTTATGCAAGTGGCAAGATAATAAGTCTCTGCTATTAGGTTTAAATTTTGTTCGAAAAGGAAGAGAAGACTTAGTAGGAAGATGGGATAAGAAGCAAAAGAAAAAAATAAGGATTCGGAGACTGCAAGCGATTCAATTATATAATAAACCGATGGAAGGTATAGATTTACTAGATCACCTATTGTCATTTTATAGAATCTTTATAAAGTCAAAAAAATGGACATTGCGTTTAATCTACCATGCCTTTAATTTTGATTGTGCCAATAGTTGGCTAGAATATAAAAGGGAGCAGCTTAGTTTACATTTCAAAGATCAAATGTATTTGTTACATTTTAAAATACAAATTACTGAGGCGCTAATTAAAACAGAAAAACCAATAAAAAGAAGCATTTGTGGTCCCAAAATGTCAAGTGAGAATTCTCTCCACACTCCAAAAAGAATTAGAGTGTAAATTAGACGATTGGAGGAAACGATGATGGATAAAACAGATCATTTACCCGAGTATGACAACAAAAAGGAAGCATCCAGATGCAAAAATGTTGGGTGTAAAGGGAAAACGCATGTTTTTTTGTAAAAAATGTAAAGTATGTACATTTATGTTTTGTAAACAACAAAGTGAAAAAGTTTAAGTATCTAGGCTGTTGGATACATGAAACCTTAACCTAGACCAAGAATAAGAGGTTAAATGTAGAATAGAACAGACAAGAAACACCTTCTTAGAGATGCGACAGTTACTCACTACCCGTAATCTTGATTTGTCCCTACGATACCGCATGATAAAATGTTATGTATATAGTTTACTATTACACGGCGTGGAAGCTTGGATGGTAACAGTCAGCTCGTTACGACGTTAAGAGAGCTTTGAGATGTGGGTATTTCGCCGTATGCTGAAAATTCCATGGACCGACCGCGTTAGCAATGAAGAAGTTTTAGACACGACAGGTATAACTTCCTTCAGCTTATTATAGAAGGGAAAATAGAAGGCAGACGAGGCCCGGGTAGACGACAAATGACCTGGATGCACAACATCAAATATTGTACAGGATTAGACTTTCAAAGTTTAATAAGGAAAGCCCAAAATAGGGACAACTTTGCAGATGTTATCGCTATCTTTCGCTAAGAAGACGGCACATAAAGAAGAGAAAGAACAAAAATTGTTTTAATTTAAATTAACTCAACATACAAATACAGATACAAATATAGTATATTTAATAAAAATATCGTATGTGATTATTTTCCTAAATTCGTATTATAGTCCCAATGTACATTGCAATGGACATTCTGTCAAACGACTATCTGTTTCAGAAAGAAAATCTTTCAGAAGAAGATTCAATAGACAAATATTTTTTTTTACAGAGAAAAAGTCAGGTCTCAAAAGGTTGAGGAAACAGCTCAGACTAATTGTGCGATAAAATAGTAATTAATTTCATCACCTAGAAAAAAAATAGGCCCAAACTACGATAAAGTAGGTTAACTACGGGATCTTTGGCAGACAAAAATAGCTGACTAAACTGCTATTTTTATGTTTAAATGTCGACACGAAACGATTATTTCTCGTGTATAAAATATCCAAGATACAACCCTTTTCTGTAGCCAAGACAAAAAGAAGAATGTACTGATATATTACGTTTTTATAAGGAATATTGTAGAAAATCCAATACATGACATTGTCTACAAAATACAAAAACTAACCGGTATAAATTAGCAGTTTAAATTCAAGCAAGATAATTTACAAGTTTATAATCGTATGTAATTGGTGTGGTAGTTGTGATCGCGGTGTTTTAAATTGTTCTCGGTTTAGAGTATTTTGTAGTAACGGCACGTATGTATAGCTATGAAGCATAGTCTGCATGGGAGACTTCAACATTTTTATTGTCGACCTCACAGTACTTGACGGCATTCGAATCTATTATATGTCTTTACCTCAAATAACTCAATCACATATTTGAATATTTGAATTAATGACAGTTACCGTTATTTTTTGACGTAAGTGGCTCACATCGAATTAATGTATCGGATTATTGGTAATTTTTGATAAAGTTTTTTAAATAATGTTTACTTTTAAGACCCAGTTTAACATTAAAATAAAAAGAAATGGCCTAAATTGTCCACTTTCAAACCTGTTCTTTTTTCATGCATTTTCATTACTCTATCCAGGGTATCCAAAAACTCTCCAGACAAACGAAGACCGGAGATTCCTCAGATAATTTTAAAACGATTTAACTCAATTCACCTAGTCCGAAAATGCTTCCTATGGGAGCTAAAGCTCTTTGAAGATGGCTGCTTGCAATCAGTTTTTTTAATACCTTCAGAACGCTGTTATTTAGAAAAACGAAAACCCTTATGATTATTTATCCACTAGAGCTAAATCGATTTTGTTAATTGTTAATTTCTAGTACCGCTCATGACATGAAAAACTAATATCAATACTTATGAACAAGCGCATTGACAGTAAAATCATAAATATAGTGCAAACATTGTATTGGAACCAAAGTGTCATAATTAAAATTGATGGGCAACACTCAGAAGAAATGAAGATCTGTAGAGGACTTAAACAAAGATGTGTTTTATTCCCACTTTTGTTTAACGTATATTCTGAAGACATTTTTCAAAACACGCTCAATAATATCAAGGCGGGAGTTTCTCGAAATTTCTTTTTAATCTTACTTGCTGTTAACTGCGTGATGTAGTAAGTACTTAATTGTTATTGAACGTTACTAAAAATAATTACAGTTTACCAAAAACTAGAAGTAAGCTACTTTTTTGCAATTGAGAATAAAAAATTTATATTCGAAGTGCATATTTTTCAAATTATATCCATTGGACCCAAGTATTATAGTTTTTTAAAATCAGCTCATTTTTATCGATCTAAAAATGTCTAAAAATGTGTTATATTTAAAAAAAAGAGCCGATGACGTCATCACTGTAATGTGTATTACCTTGTATAATGGAGTTTTTTTTTGTAAAATGTAGAACATTATATTTAAAAATCGACGTGTTTTAGATTTTTTTAAAAAGGCTTTTTATTTAGGAAATATCGAATTTATTCCATACTTTACGGATACACTGTATATTTTCAATATCGTTGTATGGAGCTGAGATTTGGACTTTAAAAAAATGTAATTTCAAAATAATATCATGGACTAATAGAATTACAAATAGAGAAGTACTGGGGAGGGTTGATAAAGAAACATAACTAACCACCACTATACAAACCAGAAAACTGAAATATCTAGGCCACGTGATAAGGGGACCAAAATATAAAATTTTGAGACTCATAACACAGGGAAAGATTCGAGGAAGAAGATCGGTTGCCAAAAGGCAGAACTCATGGTTGAAGAATCTACGTGATTGGTATCAATGCAGATCGATTGGTTTGTTTAGAGCAGCAAGTTGAAAAATAAAAATAGAGCCATTATAATTGCCAACCTCCGTGGGGAGACGGCACTCTAAGCAGAAGAAGTACCGCTCATAGGCGTCCGTTTTGGGTAGGTCAATGTTTATTTTAACGCATAACTTTTTTGTTTTTAACTTTTAAACATTTGTGATACTAGATTATTAGATTTTCAGGTATTTTTGTTCTAAAATTACTCTTATTTTAACTCGATAGGTTACACTGTTTTCAAGAAAAATCGATTTGAAAATTTTTAGTTGGCTTTGAAATGTAAACAGAAGTATAAACTACGTTTTTCATTGTCAAATTGTTGTTAGTTCGTAAAGTTTCTCTTTTAGTTTTTACTTTGTGGTAATTCAATGTGACAACAATTTCAATTCAACAAAAATGGTGTTTTTACTAATGAAATGAGACTTAATACTTTTAATAATGAGAAATACGCTGATATGCATCTAGTTTATTGCAAAATGAGGTGTAACGGTTGGGCAGTAACATAGAGACTGAAAAATTTATGTGTTTGTTGTGTTCCCAAAAAAAATATGAAACGGCAGTTAAGAAACATAGTTAAGTAAGAGATAGATGAAGATGATATTTTAAAGAAAGTTAAGGAAAATTTAAAAATTACCGTTCGAAGACTATCTGCCATGTAGTTATCCCACAATTTCAAAATCTTCCGCAGGAAATATCTTACACAACGAAAATTTATATTCTTTTTATTTGACAAATTAACAAGCACTGCTACAAGGAGTAGCAGGAGGAAACCTTGTTTCCTTTTTTTCACAAAAAATGAAATTTTTAATGTACATAATTCTTTTCTTTTCGAAATTAAAACAAATGGCGATGAAAGTTAAAGATATCAAACCGTACATATTCTTTTATCATGATCTAGACAAGAACTTAAGGGCCCGAGGGGGTGTAAGATTGTTAGAAAGTGATGTAGTAGGCGGAACTGTACACCAATGCGAAGCTTCATAGTATATTTTTCATATTTTTAAAATTTAAATAATATTTTTAAAATTGAATAAAGTAATTTTATTATTTATTTATTGTTTTTATTGATTTTTTTATGGATTTTAAAGATGTTTAAAAAGTTTACATGTTGTATAATGGACTCGGGTCTTACTATAATTTTCGCGAATTAAATTTTGGGAGGCCAAATTATGCCTCCCTCGTACCATACGAAATCCAAATCGATTGACGCTCATATTTCTATCGCATTCTTTGTATATACGTTGATGTACAATTCTGAGTAAAATTTTCAGAACATGGCTCATTAGGCTAATTAATCTAAAATGCGAGCATCTATTTTCTTTATTTTTCCTGGGTAAAGGTATAAATGTCGATCTAAGTCAGTCTTCTGGGAAGATTCCAGTGGTCTATATTTTGTTAAATAGTATCGTTAGGAACTACATATTTTTCTCATTGATAAATTTTATCATCTCTACATATATCTCATCTAGACCTGAGGCCTTTCGTGGCTTTGCCGTATTGATTGTTTTTGTAACTTCCGATGTTAACATATCAAGTATTGTGTACTATATTCATTTGTAGTTCTGTTCTCTCGTCATCAAACAGATCTTCGATGTATTTTTACCATATATTTTCTACATTTTTGGGACTAGATACTATTTGGCTGTTATCATCTACCAGAGTTGTAGTGAATTTTTTCTTCATATTTGTGACTTCCTTAATCTTTTTGTATGCATTGAAGTAGTCATGTTTCTTTAGTTATTTCCTCAGTTCTTCAGATCTGCTGTTCATCCATTCTTCTTTACTTTTCCTGATTTTTTTTTGAATGGTTCTCTAGGTTTTTTTTATATTTGACTTCTTTGCGGTTTTTGAAGATCTTACGTCCATCAGTTCTAGGATTTCTTCTGTCATCCATGTATTCTTTGTTTTTCTTATGTTGTTTTATGTTATCTTGTAGTTGTTCTGTTTGTATAGTTCTGTTTGTATAGTTGTGATTGTTGTTTTAAAGGTGTGTCAAATATTTTCTACTGATTCTTCTGCTACCGCGGGTGCTTCACTAAATGTTTGAATTATTATGTGGATTCGATTATCTCCAGGTGCTTTTCATGTAGGATTGTATCCTTTTTGGTAATTTAAAACAGGTGTTTGCGATACCTAGATTTTCTTCTTGGCAAAATTAGATCAGTATTTCTCCTCTATTATTTCTTTGGCCCAAACCAAAGTTTCTGACTACGTCTTCGATCCGCTCTTCACCTCTTTTGCATTAAAATCTCCAATAATAATGTTTACGGCATTTTTTTCGATCTTTATTAGCTGTTTGATCTCTTGGTAGAATTCTCGTATTTCTTTCTTTCTGGTTTTTCTCCTGTAGGAGCATATACTTGAATAATATTTCGAGAGTGGTATTAATTTGTAGCATAGTTACTTTATCATAGGTATACATTTTTTTACACATTTACTGCTTTTCTCCTCAACTATTAATGTCACTCCATTATTATAATAAGGATCGTCATTATCAGCATAGTATATCACATGGTTATCGATGTTTGTCTGTCCAGATCCAGGCCACCTAACTTCACTGACTCCGAGATTGTTGCCTCCTATTCTTTTCATTTCTCTCACTATGTTATTGGATTTTTCTAGCATAGAAAAAAATTTTGCATTCCAGGTTCCAATTGTCAATGTTTCATTTTTTTTTCACTTGCAGGTGGTTCCTAGCATTTAACGTGGAGATTTTTAGCACCCCTTGATTATTTAAAGTCTGCCACGGACTAGGGGCCTTTTGTTTTTCATAACTTGCCCAGGTCATAATATCTTGGGAATATTTAGTATATTGGTTTCTCATTGCTTTACACACCGCAGCATTACAACCGATTAAACCAATATCTGATTGTCGCCTATAAACAACTGATTCCAAGACTATTAAGAATTAATTCTTGTCTAACCTTAAAGTTAGTAATGGCATAGTTGCTGCCCTATACCATGTCCTCAGTTAATCCGCGGTTGCTTACTTGGCGAACCTTATTCGCACCAATCCTGTATAATATACAGGACGTCCGCTATAAGCCATATGGGACGCGGCGTTTCGGGATTGAGGACTTCCCAGCCCAGTCTGTCTTATACGGAGTGCTGAAGAATCCTTACTTAGTTTAGAACTCTTTCTCCACAAAAGCTAAGACCGGCCTCGGACCCAGCCTTTATACCATAAATTATTTACTATTCCTGTAGGATCAAAACAGAAGTACACTTTAGGGCCAATGCGTTTGAGTCCGTTTTCGAGTTCGAAACTTCTTTAAATGCAGTATTAGGGTTTTTATTTTTTATAATAATTCATTAAGATAATAAAATTCAAATGGTAAAAAAATATTAGTTTGGCGTTATACCTAAGAGACTGACAATTTCGGCTTTTTAGACAAATGCTTTCCAAAACTTCTATAAAACTGCACCGGTTTCAGCTTTATAGAAAAGATGCGGGTCAATTATATGTCGCTTTATTCCAAAAAACTAAAGATTTTTGGTTTTTAGACCAAAACGTTTTGGTCATTGTCTATAAAACTGGATTTTTCAGCTTTATAGAGAAGCTTAAAGCTTGAGATTGAATTTTATTAGTCTAACAAGCGCCAGTTCGCTAAGTAGGCGGTTTCATTGTTAAAAGGCTGATTCTCTTAGAAACTATGACATATACATAATATGTCGACAAATATTTTAGTTCAAATATTTCAAAAAAAGCACTTTGTACAAAATTCAAAAAAACTATAGATATTGTAATATCCACAAGCTAAAATTGTAATCTATTATATTCATTATCCATGACTGAAAGTGTTAAGTCATCATTATCATTTTAATTTTTCCTACCATAACTACACTATCCGCAAAACATATTTTATAGTTTTTTAATACTAAAAAATAAACGAAGAACTATATATGGCTTTTATCAAAAATGATATGCAATTAAGAAGTTACCTCGGCAATGCATTGCATTGTTTATCGATACGAATGAGTTACGGAGACTTGCCCTTTTCAGGTGTACTGTTTAAGTATTGTTTGAGTATCGTAGTAAACTTTAAAATGCACTTTCTGAGGTAGGTAGGTATATTGTCCGCTAGTTATTATTATGATATTTTGAAATATGGCTGCTGTACGAGATTGGCAGAGAAGTCACGCGATCAATTCGCCCGAGGCTGAGGCAGTTCACCTCGTGGCCAGTTTTACTGCTATAGTTCACTTCGACGTATTTTCTCATATTTTTAACATATAACCTACTTTAAAAAAGGCAAATTTAAAGTATTGGACTGCTTATCATTTTTAATTACATAACGTAACTGTTTTTTTACTAATCTGTTTCACTAAGAAAAGAAAGACACTTATGAACTTATGTTAATGTTTTTTTCGATTATTTTGGTCTCTTCATAAAAATGTATATTGTTTTTATTACTATGTAATTGTTTTCTCCGGGTAATTCGTTAAAAATCGTTAAATTTATATAAAATAAACTATAAACTTTTATACATCTTGTCGCTAGTATGGAATAAAGTCCGTTTGTGACGACTGTCAAAATATTTTATTGAGAGAATACTGCAATAATTTCAGCTCCGAATACCAAGTGTTTTTTATTGGTTTATGCCAACTGCTAAAAACAATTAAGCCGATATGTCAAGCTCATTATTGTCAAAAATCAGTAGCGGGTCTTGCTCTAAAACTTGCCAATGAAGCAAATAAAAATTAAAAATAGATTGCAAATTAGAAACTAACACAGCAGTCATCAATCAAATATCAACATTGTCAACATCAACCTCATCTACAATATCTTCAACAATAACCTATTCCAATGCAGTAAGTAATTTCAATGTACCATTTAAAGAACAAGCAATTGTTTTATTATCAGCATCAGATATAAAAATATAAGAAGATATAAAAACTAGGAATCTAAGTACAATTAAAACATATCATCTTGCGTCTATAGAGATTATAAGGTTAATTAATCATACTAGTCGACTAGTGATATCAAAGAGGTATCAATCTCAATTCCCAAAATAACTTTCCCAAAAGTTGGCATGCCTGAATTCGTCTTATTATATCTGTTCCGACGGATTATCCGTATTATGAATATCCCTTACAGAATTTACCTCTCCTTAGATGCTTTAAATTGTTCTAAATGTAATATTCATGGAATTACATTGGTTCTAAAGAAACTGCTGCAGTATTTATTTCTTCCCATAGTTGGTTGCAAATGTTTATGGGATTCTTATAGACACGTTGTTTTAATTCGCCCCATACAGCAAAATCAAGCGGATTAAATTCTGCGATACTTGGTGGCTATAGTATAATGGATGAATATATTCTTTTCGATATATATCTAAATCTTATGGCATATTATTAAACTACATCTTGTTATTTACTAATAAACTAATTGTATGATTTACTAATAAACTAATATTATGCTGAACTAAATTGTCTGTGTGTTTACTATATTTATAATAAAGCACGTGGTGTTCGTGTGTATAAAGGTATAAAAATGCTTATTAAAGGATTAAAATTTTTATTTTAAAGATCTTTTCGGAATTGAATCATTCCATCATCAGTTTACTAAAAGAGAGAGTAAAAATACCAATATTAAAAAACAAGTAAGTTAAAATTTAAATATATAAAAAGAACACGTTGGTTTTTTAATACTTACATAAAAAGTTGTTAAAAAACATTGTATGGTCACATAAAAACATTGGAAGGACATCCGTATTAAAAAAAACGGATGTCCTAATAATAAGTAGATATTCTTTTCGAATTTTTATGAAATAAATAATTATATCAATATCTCACCACATTGCCAAGGAATATGACTACCACGACCAAACCAACATTTAGAAAAGTTTTATTTAAGTATCTTCTCACTGCCTTCTCTCTAGAATAGGGTTTCCCAACCTTTTCCTTGTTGGGGCTCCCCGGACTAAAAATTAAATTTTCATGCCCCCCCTTTACTTTTTTAATAAATACAACAAAAAACGCACATTATATACTTAAAATTTTATTTTAATTCTAATAAACAAATTTAAAAGTTTAATTAAACTAGTACATGTTTTTTATCAAAAAATTTAATTTAACAAAGTAAATATTAATGAGAAACTTGAGATTGCATATTCTGTACTATTTGGTTGATTCTAGGATCTGTTTTTGCCAGAGCTATCATCAGGTCACTATCGACATCAAGACGATTTCGCTGTTTAGTTTTAATTAAAACTAGAGCAGAAAAGCCTGTCTCACATAAGTAAGTTGAAGAAAAAGGAACTAGTATTCGTAAAGCAAGAGAGGCAACCTTCGAATTAACAGGCAATCTTTTAATCCAAAATTTGCTTATTATAGTGCCGTTACTGCCCTGAAGTTTTAAGTTTAGTTCATTCAAGGCATCGAATATGTCAGCCAAATAAGCCAACCTCCATTGAAATGTGTCATCTTTGAACATTGTAAAGAAATCGTGTTTTTCTTTGAACTCGAGAAAAAGAATTACTTCTTTCAATTCATAAAGGCGAGCCAACATGTTGCCTTTGGATAACCAGCGTACTTCTGTATGGAACAGAGGAACTTTGTGATCAGAATCGAGATCCTCGCAAAGTAAAGTAAATAAACGACTGTTCAAAGCGCTGCTCTTAATGTAGTTTACAATCCTTATAGCCGAGTCCAAAGTCTGGCGTAATTTCTGTGGTAATGTTTTGGAAGCCAAAGCTTGCCGATGAATAACACAATGTGTACTAACCATTGCGGGATTTTTTTCTTTGAGCTTTTTAGCTAAGCCCGATCGTACACCTATCGTTGCAGGTGCGCCATCTGTGCAAAGTCCAATGAGTTTATTCCAATCCAAGTCATGTTTTTCAACAAAATTTGATATTGAATTAAATATATTCTCAGAAGTAGTACCTGCTGTCAAAAATTGGGAGTACAAAATCTCTTCTTCAATGATATCTCCGCCGATGTAACGAACATACACTATTAACTGTGCACAATTAACGATGTCGGTGGATTCATCGCAACTAATTGCAAAAAATGGCGATAATTTTACTTTGTTGATTATTTGTGAGTTTATGTCTGCTGCAATGTCATCGATTCTACGCTTGACTGTGTTATCCGAAAGAGAAATAGATTTCATTTTTTGCTCTGCATCTTCTCCTAAAATTATCTGCGTGGTTTTTAGGACACACGGTTTTATTAATTCTTCACCAATAGTATGAGGTTTCTTTTGCTTTGCTATCATAAAAGCTATTTCAAATAAAGCTTTGAGATGCTGCGATACACTTTTGTGATAACTTCGCGATTTATCCAATCTCATCCGCTTGAGTGATTCTGCTTTAGAAGAAAAAAAAACTCTTGCGTCTTCAAAATCAGAGTAGGATGTTGTACCTTCAAATGCCTTTCAAGGCGATTGGGCCTCATGCTATCATTACTTAAAACTTTTATACATATCACACACTGAGGTAACTGTAACTAGTCTTTTTCTATGAAGGTAAATCCAAACTTAATATAATCTTCGGAAAACTTTCTTTTTTTCGCTGCCATTTTGCAACCTGTAACAATAAAACAGTAATAAATAAACAAGCAAGATACCTACATGTAATTACTATTTATAAATGCCCATTTATCTTAATAACGTAATGTATTTAACGTTTCAAAATTAATTCGCCACGTAGGTTTGATTGTAATGTGTTAAAAAAGATCCGATGATCGATCTACGAACGCATCTTAGCTCAATCAATAATTATTTAGTAAATTAAATAAAAATGACAACTGTAGTTTGTAAATACACAAACTTACCTTTTAACAGTGAAACACAATAATTATACACACTCAAACTAATTTCTCAGCAACAAATTGATACCGAAACGTCAAATTTTTCGTAAATTTGTGTGAATGAATGTCACAGATGCTCATGCACGTCCGGTAGGTACTCAACTATTTTCTATCTACCTATGATCTAATCCTAATTCCTAATGAACGTTATGCGGAATCGGTGCGGAGGGGTTGCGCGCGGATTTCATGTAGTTGCTTGTCGAAACTTATATAAACTGCGATTGACGTCGTTGGTGTCGGGTTTTGAAACGGTTGTTGACATATTTAATTTCATTAATTTTATCGTGCAAATTAAACATTATATTGTAATATTATTTGTAAATGTTGTTTGATTATTTTTTTTTCTTTCTAAAATCGCAAACGTCTTCCGCCCCCCTTGACATCTCTCTATGTCCCCCTTGGGGGGCATGCCCCTCTGGTTGGGAACTCCGGCTCTAGAATATGGTGGTGTACTATCTTCTTAAACCACATATTTTGGGTAGATAGCATTTTACAATTGAGGAAAAGTAATACAACGCCAGTATAGAAACTTGAAAAACGATAGAAAAGGGAAATTGTAAACATGATGACGGCCAGAATACGGCACCTTAACAAGAATATGAAGAATCTTTTCTCCAATAAGACATTTAGCAGCCATAACAAAGTATTTTGTGATGTTACCTTATCATCTTTGAGTTGTTTTAATAAGAATAAACTATAAGTTATCCTTATCTACAGGTATTCAGTGCTTTCCGCACAAATATCACAACTAAAAATTATATGCAGCTGACTTATAAAATGCGATTATCTCGAAAAGAGTTGAATTTTGAGGTGACTAACAAGTATATCTTTTCTTTGTAAAAATAATTTATCTTGATATTTTTTAACACAAATGGAGCTTACTCAAAGAACAAAAAAGTCAGTTACAGTAAAGTATGTATAAAATTATAATTTATTTGACTCAAAAGTATCCAATTGTAAATTTTTGTCCAAACGTTTTACACACATAAAAGTTATAGCAAAAAAAATATTTTAAACTTTCACTGTGACACCCTGTATCTTTCTTAATATCAACATTTTATTAAAGTAAGTTGGCTTAAATCGTAATATTTTAAAATGCAGAATCTACTTTTTCTGTTTGAACAATATTTACTTAAGGACCACCCTGTATAATATATTCTATAAAATATTTTAAGCAGTCGGTGTACTGCTGCCAATATAGTTGTTGTCGTGTATAATTTCACGGAACATATACCCTAGAAACCACACAAAATCAATAATTAAACACACCCCCTTTAAAACAAACCAACGCTTCCAGCAGCAACAAGTGTCTCGTATTTTCGACCCTGCAACTAAAAATACCCCTAATCGAGTTTCACCATCCCTTTTAGTTTCTGCGTTCCTGATGCAATTCTCCAGTTTTCTCGTCACTTCCAGACGTGGAAAACCTGGAAAGCACCAATGGAAAAATGAGTTTTCTCACGATCAACTCCCATTCAGGAGAAAGTAGTGTCTGGAGATATTTCGGAAAGAAAAGTAGGGAAACTCCACGATTATCGTCGTTAGAGTTTTCCATAAATGGAGTTTTCGCAACAGGATAGTATGTTTAGCTGGGAGGTTTAGGCATTAACCGGAATGTTAGCAGGAAACAGTCATGTTCTGCTGCTCTGCGATCTACGCTTTGATACAAAAGAAATTTGAAGTAAAGCAGGTATTAATCGATATTTCTACGTGTTTTTATTATTTATATATCAGTGCAAGTGAACTTTAGTAGAAAATAATATTTAATAAGTAATTTATAAGAAAATTATTAATAATAAAAAAAGAACAAAGCTGGAATTAAAAATACGGCTAATAAATAAAAGAATAAAGTACGAAACGTGAAAAAAACCCGAAACGAAATATAATAAACTTAACCCACCTTAGAAAAATAGGAATCAAAACAAGCTAATATTAACACAACTAAGTGAGGGGTATAGCTTCAATGTGTACAATCCCCATATTTCAGAAAAAATGAGTTCGATGTCGCATTGCGTTGAATTTCTAGTCCTGAATCGAAACAATAAGAAAACTCTTTTCAAAATAGTCATTCTCCAATAAATTTTAAGGGCAGAAAATTAGACTTATATTCAAAACGTACAATCTCCAATGACATTTAATTTTCAAACCTTACAATCTCCTATCCAATATTTAAAATCAAAGAGTACAATCTCCAATGGGTTTTTCTGGTTTATAGTGGCGAATATTTCAAAGCGTGCAATATCCTGTTCGGACTTGTCAACAAATTTTGCGCTAAAAACGTTGTGTTTTTACATTATATTATGTTAGTGTTAGTTGCATGTGATTTGTGAAGCAGCACAGTTTGTTTATTAAAGTAGTATCATATTTTTTCGAATTCTTAAAATAATAAATCGTGTAATGAAGGTAAATGTTACTCCTGTAGCTAGTAATAAAGCACGAAAAAGACAACGTATTACCACATCATGGAAAACAATTCAGCAAAAAAAATTGAAGTAAGTTGCATCAAAGGATTTTGTATATCTTTATATAAACATGGATTTTATTTTACGTATAGTCCACATTCGCTCCCAATTTATCCGAAATGTGGACACAAAAGTGGTGCATTTCAATGTACGTTACTACAAATGAACGAAATAATACAGGAAATAATAAAGGAGAAAACATGTCAAGATAATTTTCTGTTGAAATATTGTAAAACAGTTCCAATACAGCGTAAAGCCCAAAAAATTCGCAACATTTTGCAAAAACATTTCAAACACGATTTTATATTCTGACTAACAAAAACAGAATGTTGGCTGTGTGTAAGAAAGCTTTCATGGAAGTTTTGGGTATAACAAGGAGACGAATTGATACAGTTACAAAATTTTTTTATAGAACTTTCCTTCCTGCAATGGTAAATCAAAGTGGCGATAGAAAGCTGGAAAAGTACATGTTGAAAAAATGTACTTAAGAGAAAATAAAAACCTTCCAGTAAAAGAAACCTATTTCAGTAAAATTTTGGTTCTAGGTAGAACCAAACCTTGGTTTTGGTTCTAGATAGGGATAGGATATTATAAATTTTATATAGTTTTATAGAGAATAATATACACAATTATATTATTACAAATATTTATCAACTACAGCTAAATTTTTATTTTTTTTAATTTTAGAAAAGGTCGTTTTGTTAGACCGACGTTATCAAAAATATTAAAATTTTTCACGTTATCTGCGGAAGGTTAAGAGAGTGCGACCATCTGATAGTAGGCAAATTATGTTGTGTTTGTGTTGTGGTTATGTTTATGGAATAAAAAAACCTTAGTAATCCATTGTCCACATGCGCTTAATTAAAGGAGACATATTATAGAAGAGAATAGAATAGAATATTCTTTATTAATCCCATCAGATCACATTGTGATATAGGACAAGTCATATAGTACATAAAGCATGATCAACAAGTTATATAGGACAATTACATAAAACAAAATCAATAAAATATAGATTAATATAAAAATAAAAAACCAAAATATGCAATATAGAGCGTCTCTGAACCCGTCTGTCCTTATTCTCTGTAGTCTTTTATTAAGTCAAAATATTCATTTAGGTTGTAAACGCATAATTGGATCAAGCATGCTTTTAATTTATTTTTGAATTTTTGAATATTGTTTTCATTTCTTATATTAAGTAGCAAACAATTATAAAATTTAGATCCTGCAAAATCAGGACTGGTTTCAAAGAGAGTTGTGGAGTGTTTACACACGCTTATCAACCTCCCGTGTCTTGTCTGGTAATTATGAAAGTCAGAGTTAAGGGTAAAATTTTGAAATTTAGTTTTGACGTGAATAATACACTTATAAATATATAAAGCATGAAAAGTCAACAGCCTGTGTTCAATAAAATATTTACGACATGATTGTCTTTTATTAATATTGAATATCAATCTAAGAATTCTCTTTTGAGTTATAAAAACTCTAGAAGAGTTTCTAGAGTTTCTCCACAAGATAACATTAAAGGCCATCTATGAATAAACCAATGCATAATACCCACTTATCAATTGATTGGTGTTTAATAGAGTTTTTAACTGAAGGATCGCATAGTAACCCTTATTCATTGTTTTGCAGACTTTAATGACATTTTCATTCCATGTCATATTACTTTCTAGAATGCTACCAAGAAATAATGTTGTATCATTAAAAGGTATTTCTTCAGAACTAACTGTGATTTTATAACCATGGGATGGCTTAAAGCGCGAGTAGAACTGCATACAAATAGTTTTCTTTGCATTTATCATTAAAGAGTTCCTTTTACACCAGGTTGTAAATTCCTGTGCTACTAAGTTCATTTTTGATATGAGTTCGACTTCATTTGACTCGTCAACTACAATTGTTGAATCATCTGCATAAAGAACTATATGATGCGCAGTTAAAAAATGTATCAAATCATTGACATATAAAAGAAATATTAGGAGTCCCAATACGGAGCCTTGCGGTACACCTCAATCAAGATTAAAAACAGATGACTTCTTATTATCGACTTTTACTAGGAACTTACGATGTTGTAAGTATGACTTTAAGCAGTTCAAGAAATAACCCCGAAAACCAAGGGCTTCTAATTTATGCAGTATAATTTCAATGTCGATAGAGTCAAAAGCCTTAGTTAAGTCAAAAAAGAGTGCACCCACATACCTTTTTCGATCCAAAGCAGCGTGGATATAATTAAATAATGAAATAGAAGCACTCTCTGTAGATTTATTAGGAAGAAACCCATGCTGGCATTTATTTAAGATATCATATTTATTCAGAAAATTTAACATCTTACAATGATCTTACTATAAATACACTTTTCGATAACCTTAGAGAGTACACTTGTTACGGTGATTGGCCTGTAATTATCAACCAAACACGGATCTCCCTTTTTGAAAATTGGACTGACTACTCCCGCTTTAAGGTCACTTGGAAACTTGCCATCCTTGACAGATAGGTTGATGATGTGAGACAAAACAGGAGATATATATATATGAAGAAATGTATTTAATTATTTTAGTGGGGATTTGATCAATACCTACTGAGCTGGTATAGTTTACAGTTTCGTAACGATTCACAGTTTTCCATATCTCCTTCCTTCTTTTATTATTATTTTGATTATGTAAATAACTTTGATATGCTTTTTTATATCCTTTACCTTACGAATAAAGTTGGCCTTTTGTATTTTATAGTTATACATTAATTCTGAATTACCACTAACATTTGCTAGCCAAAATAAATCTTTCAGTTTTTTACTAATCTGAAGAATTTCAGTATTGATCCATTTTCTGTTGGTATTAGTAGTTATGCGTTTTGATATTAAAGGACATGTTGTATCAATATGATAGGAGACAGAGTTCAAAAAAGCTCTATATGCATCATCTACATCATTTGAATATGTATAAACATTTTCGAAATTCTCAGAATCAAGACTCAACAAAAGATAAGACAAACAATTCTTTGATAAGTTTCTATAAGTAGCTATCTGACATGCAGTAGTATTGTTACTCTCAAATATGTTTAAACTAAAATGAAGTCCTAGATGATCACCTAAATTGTAGTTCACGACAACCTCATTGTATAATTGAGGAATATTGGTAAGAAAATAATCTAGTTTCGATCGTGAAATTACACCGTTTTTATTTATAAATAGACAAGCGGGACTTATAGACTAACATACACTACATAGTGAAATTTAAAAACTTACTTGGATGTGTAAAAATGGCGTTTACGACTAGCACGTGTAAAAACTCGTAATGCAAAAATTCGGATAACTTACTCTAGTGCCCTCTATGTTTTACTAGAGACGCTAAAATATTATTCAGCGACCTGGATTTAGCTCCATGCTAAACTGGACATAGGTTTCTTGTTAATCAGATTACAGGTTTCTTTAAAACAGAACTATCCGATAATAGGCAACTATCCGATATTATGGCACTTTACTCTATTGAAGTAAGGATTCTAATAATAATGCAATATATTAAGTGTTGTATTAAAAAAAACCAAAGTGACATCCCGGTTTTTGTATACTTCGGACCATCCATTTAAGAGATGAGTAGCCGTTTCCAGATTTTTAGTTCACTCTGTATTATTATTGTATATCTAAATGCTGTTTCTTTTTTGTAATCTGTAAAATTTAGCACTGAAACAATTTGAGACAATTTGCTCGAGCAAACCCTTTAAGAAAATGAAATGACGTCATTATAGCACTTCAACATCGTTTTATTACAGTATTTTTTCATCCAGAGATTAAATTTTAAATAATAATATTTTGGTGGTATGAAATAGTTTTGCCTGCAAAAAGAAAGGTAAAAACCACAAAAACGTATTTTACATCACTTTTAGGTAGTTAATCCAATCGTTAAGGAGAATGAGTAAGCGATTCAACAGCGGCTTCAAACACCTATAATTTTTCATTCTTGCAACTCTACTTATCTACTTATATAATTAAAATAAACCCTCGCTTTTCAATCCCGCTTTTTATGGTCGTTTAATTCTTCCTTCGGAATTTCGTTTGGTTGTTATTTTTAGTTCATTTGACACTATGTCGCCATTGAAGGTTATTCGTGACTCATTTACTAAATGCGACTTTTAATTAATACATTATTGGGAAACAATTTCTATAGGTATCTGTTTTAATACTTTTTCAAACCTGTTACAAACCGACCCTCCCAACGAAAACTGTCGTAACTTAAAATCGCTCATTCCGAGATAATTGCGTTTAAAAATAATTGTAAAAAGTGACGTTCTGTAATTTTTTAATTATCACTACTACGTTTTTCACTACGTTTTTTTTCACTTTGTAACTATTTGTGCAATCAGAATTATAACTAGACTTCGGCAAATATGCATATTGCATATTTTGTATATTGTGCATATTTTATGCAAATATTTCATATTTTGGCATATTTGTATAAAAGTTTGCATAAAGTGCATAAAAGTTCAGATTTTTATACTGTATTTGAAAATTTTTAAACATACCAATTTATTTCAATTCTTGTATAAAATTTTGTAGTCATTATAATCAAGAAATGATCTAAGTACGTAATCTCTACAGGTACAAAACATTTACAATTTCAAAGAAGATCAATTTAAGTAGCCCTCAACATTCTTAGAAAGTCTCGGTCACTGAGGCATTCAGTTGTTGGATAATCGCTAAGGGTTCGCTCATTTGCATTTTATGATCTAATCCCCAAATCTATCTACAATTTATTGTATCTTAACAGCAGGTAAACGGCTAATAGTTTTGTTCCTAATTTAGGGATTTTCCAAAATCTCCCAGTTTATTGAATTAGGTACCTAAACATTTCTAATTTGATGCTCAGATTTGTAAATCATTTTTGTTTTGATATTCAAAGCGTAAACACTCGTTGTGCGTAACAAAAAGGAAGATTGTGATTTTATAATGCCTAAAACAACCAGTGCTTCAACTTGGATTAAACCTTATAAAGAGCTGTCTATGGATATGGGAAAAATCTACTGTTCAGTCTGTGGCAAAATTGTAAGTATCTAGTATTTTCTATTAAATATCTAATATTTCATACATACAGGGTGTTTCCAAATGACACTTACAACGTTTGACTGTAGATACTTCTCGAAAAATTGAACAAAACGATATAGTTAATGAGGGGTCAAACTTATTTACTTTTCGAGATACAGGGTGTTAAAATTAAAAAAAAATTAAATTCTTTTAGTTAATAACAACAATAACTTTAAAACCAATAAACGTATTTACTTGAAATTTAGTACTCGTAGGTTGTTTTGAAATGAAAAATAGGTTCCTTTAGTGAGAAAAAATTGTCTATGGTACAATACAATGGTGTGTATTTAGAAAAAATTTTCACCTTTACTTTTTTTTATGAAGAGCTATTCTAAAACACAATTATTTTTATTGTAATTGAATTAACAAAAAAAAACTTTTGTCGAATTTTAAAATAAGTTATATGATGTACTAATGGTTAGTAACAAAAACTAATTTGTGGATTAATACTGCATTTAAAACACTTAGCGAGTGTTTTTTTTCCAAACCAGTTATTTGATTAACCAAAAATACCTTGTATATTTTTATATTTTAAAGGTTGGGTTAAAATAAAGGTTTTTATTTTTATTTATAGATAGCATGTGAGAAGAAATTTCAGATAGACCAACATGTGAGAACTGCTTCACACATTGCAAAAAAGGAAAAATAGGAGGAAAACATCAAACTTCAATGGCTAAATGTTTCCAATCTACTTAAAAAAAATTAGATGAGCAAGAAACTTTTAATGAAGCGCATTAGTGTCTGCAAACATACCGCTTTCAAAATTAGCAAATGTAAATTTTAGTTAGTTTCTAAAAAAATATTGAAAACTTAATGTTCCAAGTGATCGGTCTCTAAGAAGAAATAATATGAACGGGCTATACTCGTCGGTGTTAATTAATATTAAGGAAGAAATTGCAGATAATTATTTTTACATATCTGTAGACGAAACCACTGATTCCTCAGGAAAGTATATTGCTCATTTATTGATTGGTGTTCTTAAAGAAGATACCTTACCAAAATCTCATCTTATTTTATACCAGCAACTTGAGAAAACAAATGCTTTAACAATTTCACGTTTTATACAAGAAACATTAGCAACTTTTTTTCTTCCGACAACTATTCCTTCTAATAAATTACTGCTTATTTTATCGGATGCTGCTCCTTATATGGTGAAAGCAGGACAAAATTTAAAAATATTTTTCCCAGATTTAATACATGTTACTTGTGTAGCGCATGGATTAAACAGAGTTGCAGAGGAAATACGAAAAAAGTTTCCTCTTGTAAATACCATGATATCCAGTGTCAAAAAAGTATTTTTTAAATCTCCTTTAAGAACTCAACTTTATAAAGAAATGCTACCTAACATTCCTCTTCCACCACAACCTATTTTAACGCGATAAGGAACATGGTTAGAAGCAGCTAATTTTTATGCAGATCATTTTGTTAAAATAAAGAACATAATTGATAGGTTGACAGATGAAAGTTCCCAATCTCTTTTGGATTCTAAACAAACTTTTCAGAGTAACTTGCTTCAACAAGAACTTTCATTTATAAAATCAAATTTTAGTTTTGTTCAAAAAACAATTACTCAGTTAGAATCACCAAAACTGTCATTGTTCCAAAGTACAGCATTAATAAAAGAATTTGCGTCATGTTGTCGGAACGTTAGAGGTAATATTGGAAAAGATATTTTTAAAAAATTTGAAGCTACTATGGAAAAAAATAAAGGTTACCATATTCTTTCTGAAGTAGTCAGTGTTCTAGCTGGAAATATTTCGGAAACAATTAATTTAGAACCAAATGTTTTGGTTAGTTTGAAAAATGCTCCCGTTACATCAGTTGATGTTGAACGAAGTTTTTCCATATATAAATATATGTACTCAGACAGAAGCCACAAGTTTTGTTAGAAAATTTTGAACATCACTCGGTCATTTATTGATACCATAATTCTAAATAAGTTTATTCATACTTAAAAATGATGTAGTTACTTAAAATAAATGTAAATCTTAATGAATAGTAGGAAATATTTAGTTATGTACACTTTTTTTTAAATAAAATTGACATTAATAAAATTTTAATTAAAATGACATTACGACACTAATTATAATAATAATAAACGACTAATTGCTCAGTACAATACACCGCTATTGTTCAGATTCGGAACCAGTTTCTTGATCTGTAGAATGTCTTACTAAATGCTATACTAAAACAATTTTTAATTGAAGGTGATTACTTGGCAACATCGCACTTAACGAAGCCCTTAACGATAACTTTTCAACGAAATCATATTCCCTTATCAATTTTGCAGAGGTACCAAAAGAAAAATTAAGTATTCATTTAAACACATAAGTAATTAATTAAATCTAAGACCGATATAATTATTAAATTATCATGATTCTTTTAACAGGTATCTTATTCGCTCCGTGCGTAACCATGGTAGGGGTACCTTGAAACGATGGCAGCATGCGTATCGGCGCAATATGACAAAATTGGACCTATCTTTCACGCATAAATTTCATTAAAAAGGGTGCAAATACATGTTGCTTATTTAATTGTGCTAATAATAGCAAAAACAGTGAGTGTAGTTTTTATAGGTTTCCAAAGATTACATATAAATTAGAGAAAAGAAAAGGATTCGTGCTATTAATATGAAAAAGTAAATATCACATAATTTCATTTTTATGCAATTGAAATCAGAAAAATTTAAATAATTTACCTTAAATGATATTTCATAAGGCTTCAAGCTAACTGCAACGTGCCTGATAACTTTAGCTTTTATATCATAACTTTTACTCTTATTATTTTTAACTAAATGCTCTTCCACATAAAAATCTTGATTTGCCAGTACTAGATTTTTCCCCTTCTTTTCCGCTTTGTAGTATTTTAAATACTACATTTATTTTGTACATAAACTGAAAAAATAATATTATTAAAAAACTAATTAAAAATAATTGTCAATTTCGTATGTATTTAACATATGTTTCACCTTAAATTGGAAGGTCCAAAACTCTCAGATGAAGGTTATAGGTGTCGTGTCAGTCACGCACGGAGCGAATAGTTGTCTAACAAAATAAAGTAAAATTTTGTTGTTATTATAGAGTACCTAATACAGTACTTCAAAAAAACAGAAAACTTTGGAAAATACTTATTTTTTCATTCAACTAAACAATCTGAAATTTTAACATATGATCTCGTCATGACACATCATTCTGTATTTATAGAATTGCTGTGTGCTGTAAACTTTATATTTGTTTTTTTAACTTAATTTGAATGTTTCCTTGTGTTTATTTGTTTATATAAATATAAAAATATATTATGAAGTTCATATAAATTAAAATAATAAACTATTATGAATAAACTATTATCATGTGAATGCGTGTATATAGTAGTGCATTTGTTTATTTCAGTAAATTTTCGAAATATAAAAAAATGGGACTAACTACTAAAGAGTTAAGAGCTTTGTCAGAAGAAGACTCAGATTGTGAAAATGCTGACTCACTTAAAGTGGTTTATTTGCCGCCGAGGTTAGATTAGAACGTTTCTTATGTAAAAGACATTGTTGATAATATTATTTGTGAAGAATCAATTAAATCGAATATTGCAGGTACGTATGAAATACAAGTAATTGGGAATTCTGACATCAGTGTCAAATTTAGTACATGTACGTCAATCTAAATTTGCTTTACCAAATGAAACCAGATTCGACAATATTGGCCACATTACAAAAAGAGACGATAGTGCAAGAATGTAGGATGTGCAAACGTAATACTATTTATTTATGTAAAAGATGTAGAATGCATCTACACCCCGAATGTTTCAAAAATTTCCACCTTAAAATTTAATTAACTTTTAAGATACAATATGTTCCTTTATTAAAAATTGTACTGTTTTCCTTGAAAATGAGAAATAAAATCTCCTTGGTTGTAAATTAGTCTTAATTTATGTGTTTTTAATCCAATCTAATAAATTAATTGTCAAATTTCTCTTTGTATATTGACCGGCCGTTAATGGGTTAATACTATAAGATATAATAAAATAAAGTCTATTAAATAAATATATTCTTAAGAAATAGAACACACTACGCCTATGCACATAAGAATTTGGAACGAATAAACTAAAATATCATATTTCACTCATTACCATTCTTTCTAAGAACGTAAATATTTATATAGACCAGCAAAATATTGATAAGTTTGCGGATGTTTCAAACTATTCAATAAACGTATCTTACTATGCACTCGTGAGTCGCACCAATTTATATTGTTACTGGGGAAAATGTTATGGGACTATTTTACTTTTTCGCTTATTTACATGGGCGAAGCATACACAATAAAAATGACCCCTGTAAGAATTTACTGCTGACATTCTACACGGTTGCCGCTATCGTTTAGTTCAATTTGTAGATTAGTCACCTTTAATTGAAAATTGTCGTACTATAGCAGGCCGCAGGGAGATATAAAACTCATGGTACATTATTGGTATCAAAGTGGCTTTACATAAACTTAATAGACAATTTTACTTTTTACTGTCAATTGGTAAAAGACCTTGGTATAAACATGGTAGTTTATATTCTTGAGGTTTATGTAATTTTGATGTTGCGATGTTGAGTTCTTTGTAATTTTCTGCAAAACTATAAGTAAAATAACTGTTAACTGTAAGTAAGGATTCTTCGGTTCGAAGTAAATTTCCCTAATTTTGCTTATCTTTATCATCTCCGCAGTGTTAGTTTTCTTCCAGTTCTGTTTCTGGACCATTGGTTTAAGACTAAAAAATTCTTTTTGAGACATTTGTTTCACTCTATACGGTGGGCAAGTAGCTTTTGCCATCTTTATGAGGCTAATCCACTGGTCAGGAGTATAAATATTGGAATGTGGTTTCTTTGCAACTTTTATCATAGGGTGCATGCTGTTATTTTCGTTCTGGGTATGATCCATCTCAACGAAACGATGTGTTATTTCCAGATCCAAAGTCACCGATGCATGAGCAAACATCAAAAAAATAATTTGCCCTCCGCAATTGTCTTTTTGTCGACTTTTCGAATGCCGTCTTGTTTTGCACCATTGCAATTTCATTCGGCCCCCGTTTTGATATTTGTTCATACCATACGTGGCAATATCCTTAATTATTTACCAAGTCGCAGTTGTAAGCTTACTGATCTTTTTAAGTGATCTTTCTTAGGCTTGAAAAATGAAATGTTGAATTGTGAGAAATAATTTTAAAACATCAAAAATATATCTTTTTCAAATAAAACTCAAAATAGATCAGAGAAACAAATTAAACATTTATTTTTGTCTCAAACAAACAGTTATCAAAAATACAGATTTTACAAGAACATACTTATTATACAACACAATCCAAATTAATAAAAACTTACTTGTTCTTTGTTTACATAAAAGATTGCTACAAAAATTTTGAAATGGTTCCTAGGTTATATATGGCCAATTTAGATTATCAAAATTTTATGGATATCCTTTTTATGAAAATTTTTAGCTACGACAAAAATAATATAAAACTTTAATTATTACAAATTCTTTTATTTTAATGAAAGCAAAAATTAAAAATGTCTATATTGAATTTAAAATTTAAACACAAAAGTTACCTTTAAATTTCACTAAATTTCACTCGGCATGTCTGGGGTCGGGAACTGGATCTATTGGACTTGAAAATTTCTGGGAGAACTGGACTGGGAATCTTTACACACGAACAAAAGGACTGCTTCAAGACATGGAGGATTAAAATGGGCGGCACTAGATACAAACTTCAGACTGGACTTAAAAAAAAAAACAGGAAACTGAAACATCAAAATTGCTGCAGGCGACAACAAATCTCTTAAATACCTTGCAAAATGGTAGTGATTACTCTTTCATAAACTGACACATTACAGAGAATAAATTTCACTACATTCAACAAATTTTTGCAGGTATTTTTTTGTCAAAACTACATAATGACCGTTGCCTTCGACCAAATCTCGCTTGATTGACGCAACGCGTTAATTCTCCCAATTCTATCCCGAATCACCCCTTTTCCCCGCAGTTAGTCCGTCATTCACAAACTTAAAACAAACAAAAAAATCGGACCCTCGTTCTAAACGACCAAAACAACTTCTAAAGGCCCGTTTTCACGCTATGTCTTATTGTACGTTTTGTTGGTCATATAAAAGGTACGACAAAACGTACGTTTTGTCCAGTATATACACACTATGTGTTTCCTTCCGACAAGACGTACGTTTTGCTGTTTACATGCAACGTTTTATTGTATAGGATTTGTCCTATCCAACAAAATGTACAATAAGACGTAGCGTGAAAATGGGCCTTTAAATATTCCAGTTTATTGCGTTTTAACGACGAAAGACAAATAAAAACTCTTTTTTATATTAAGGGGTATCATGAAATATATTCCCTTTATACGACAAAAAACTTGTCGAAATAGATATAACATGATACAAATTAACAAAATAGCACGTAGTTTTTAAACCGGAGTTCTACCTGATTTTGTAACCAAAGATTATGGGATTTGAAAGTACACATAGACAAAAAATATATCCAGCGTTATTTACGCATCTAAGATTTTATGGCAATCTTTATGCGTACTGACGAGATAAACGAACAGGTACGTATTACAAAATTTAAAACGCTACAAGTTTAATTCTTGGAACAATTTTAACATTTGTTTTCAGTACAGATTTCAGTCCTTCACAAATATCATCTCAACACTTTTGATGTAAAATCAATAGATAAGCAGGAGTTCAACGGTTTATAACTTACCATTGAGTTTCGTATGGTATGTTTGACGATTCACCACCCGGTATACTGCTTGATATTAAAATAAATAGGTTAAGTTATATTAAAAAAATATGAAAACTGTATTAAAGTCTATATTTATGCTTTTTACAATATCTGACAAGCTGCTTCTTAAAATCTTTGTTAATAATTTAAAGGAAAAGTTTAAAAATTAGAAAACAATGTATTAAATAAGTAGGTAGTAATTTTTTCAGAAATGTCTGTAAAGTGATTGCATTGAAATAGACTTCTAAAACAATAAGTGAATAAATCATTCATATAGTAGACAGCAAATTACAGACATGTTTTGAAATTTGCTGATGTGAGAATTTTGTACTGCACTCAACGTAAGTAGCAAATTATTCACAGCGGTGAAATTTCTTTCGAAGTAGACAATAACTTTATATAAATCAGACCCTGTCCCTACTGCCTGCTCCGTAACTTACGGCAGAAGGTGATTTTAAGAATCTTAAGAATAATTCTAATTGACAATGGTGACGATGCGTTTTCTTTACCATCCGAACTCAATAGAAATGTGACATTGTTGCGACTTCTTCTTTTAAAAATAAAAGATAAAAGTATTACTTTGAACTTGAGTGTCCAAGCACAAAAAGCAAAAACTAAATAAAATTCAACTTTATACATAAATAACTATTTGGAGGACTTGAAGAACAAAAACCAACAAGAGAGTTTTGGGATTTAATGGGAAACAGATTTAAAGGAATAAAATTACAAAAAGTAATTTGCGTGACCATGGTAGGGGTACATTGAAACGATGCCAGCGTGCGTAGCGGCGAAATATGACAAAATTGGAATATTGGACAAAATATTTTTACGCATAAATTTTATCAAAAATGTGTGCAAATACATGTTGCGTATTTAATTGTGCTAATAATAGCAAAAACAGTGAGTGTAGTTTTTATAGGTTCCCAAAGATTACATATAAATTAGAGAAAAGAAAAAGATAAATTCCTGCTATTAATATGAAAAAGTAAATATCACATAATTTCATTTTTACGCAATTGAAATATGAAAAATTTAAATAATTTACCTTGAATGATATTTCATAAGGCTTCAAGCTAACTGCAGATGACTTTAGCTTTTATATCATAACTTTTATTGTTTTTAATTATATGCTCTTTTGCGTGAAAAACTTGATTTGTCAGTATTAGATTTTTCCCTTTCTCTTACGTTTGGAGTTGAAAAGATATATTATGATGAATTTTGAGAAACCCAGTTTTTAATACTACGTTTATTTTGTACATAAACTGAAAAAATATAGTTAAAAAACTAATTTATTAATAATTGTCAATTTCGCATGTATTTAACAATGTCAAACATATGTTATATGTTTAACCTGAAAATTGAGACTCCAAAATTGTCAGAAAAAGGCGGTAGGTGTCGTGTCAGTAACGCACGGAGCGAATAGTACGCCTGAAGTTGCGCGCAAGACAATTTAGGAGGTTTATAATATATGTATTATATAACCAATTGTCAAAAATACGTATATACGGTTACCTTCCATTGATATACTTTTTTGTTTTTTGTTTTCCTGTTTTGCAAGACATGCCATTACATTTTACTTATACTTCTAGCTATAATCAGAGATTTTGTTAAGACCTTTTTTTGTTTGAATACTTAACTTTATTTCTGATCGCTTTCCCTACGGCTTTTCTCATTGAAGGGAACTGACTTTTGTTTGGATTTTTTAGCCACTAATTTGAAATCGCACTGCCACCTTAGGGACCAAAATGAAACCTAATATTTGTGTATCCTAATTGCATTTATACCGGAATTAATATCAAGATACAGTAACAGCCATCCAGCTACATAACAACTACCGGCCTCGGTAATTTTCCCCAAAGAATGGAACCCTTCCTCGAGTACTGCATGACTTCGCTGAAAAAGAACTTAAGCCGAGTACTATCTTAATTGTTTTATAGCGGCTTTAAATCACAGCTTGGAAATTTACTTCTTACTCTTCCTAATCACGTTATGTTTTTTTTAATATTAATGTATTGAAGAAACATCATGCTTTTGTAAATTTTTATTTCCTGTACCTTTATGGGATGAGCGTGGAGAAAAATAAGCAGGGAGTGAACCTAGGGCTGAGCAGTCGGGTAGAGCATCATTCTGATGGACCAAACGATGAACGGTTTCTTTTGAATAGTCTTGGAGATATTTGGAGGATTGCTTCCCTCGTTCCTCTAAGCAGTGTGGTGTTGCTTAACGACACTGATCGTACAACGACCAAGACGTTACAAAGCAGGCTAAAAAACTACTTCAATGGTCTGTTAACAGAGCAAATACAAACAAATATATTAGCAATTATATGCCCACATATTCACAAGAAGGAAAACAAACTCTAAGCTATGGAGACATATCACTACTCTGCGTGGATAATAAATAGGAGAATAAGTCTACTATTATTCAGTTAAAACAGTACGAAAACAATTGACAGATATATTCCAGATAACTGAAATTCTAAAACAGAAAGATGGTCTGGCTCCGATTTTATTAAATATGTATGGAATATGTTATAAGATATCTGTAAACCCAAAAATAGAGTGTTTACAGACACAAATATTAAAGAAGTAAAACAGCTCACATACTTGGGAGTACAGATAACATAACAACTGATGACGGCAGCGAGGAGAAGGAAATACGAAAAAAGATAATGCTGCTAACATATCATACTTCTTTCTGTAGCAGGTGTTTGGACCCAAAGACATCCATAGGAAAGTAAAGTTCAAAATATACAAAACCATCATACGACCAATATCAACGCATAATTAATATGGCGCAGAAATGTGGATCATGAAAGAAAATACAACAAAACTTATTAGTACTTTAAAAAAAGATAAAGAGGATACTTGAACCATTTACAAAAATGATATTTGGAGAATAAGGTTTAACCACGAGTTCAGTCGTGAAATAATGAATATTACAAAGAAACCTCTATAACAAATTATGCAAAAATACAAAGATTGAATATCTAGGCCACATGTTGAGACACGATAAGTACCGTCTGCTACAATTGATTGTCCAGGGAAAAATAGACAGTAAGCGAGGGCCAGGCAGGAGAAGACACTCATGGCTCCAAAATCTGCGGAAGTGGTTCGGGCTTACATCGGTCGAACTATTCAGAAGCGCCGCAAACAAGATCAAAATTGCCATGTTAATAGCCAACGTTCACAACGGACAGGGCACTTGAAGAAGAAGAAGACAAAGATTGTTCTCGGCAGGTCACCTTATAAGAATGAATAATAACAGAACACCTCATAGAACGCTTAGTGGAACTATGGTAAGACAGAAAACCAGGGAAGAGGTGAATAGACAAAATGAAAAGCGATTATAAATAGATATTGAGAGTGGATAACTGGAAAAAATCAGCCAAAAAAGGGATACTTGGAGGCAAATGATGGTGGAGGCAAGGGAGCGACTTAAGCTGTTGCGCCATAGAATAGAGAGAGGAAGGGGGAGGGGCGTGATAAAGAGAGATGGAAAAGAGAGAAAGAGAGGAAGAAAGGGATGAAGAGAGAGAGAGGGGTAAAGAGAGATATTGAGAGAGAGAGAGAAGGGGAGAGAGAGGGAGAAAAGGGGAGAGAGAAAGAAAGTCTCTTCAATATTGTGACCTAAAAATATTTTCGGACATTTGATGCCTAAATGACTCTATCAGCATTTTGCATTTGTATCAACTTTAAAGTTAAAAAAATACATATAACTGATAAGATATTTCTGGAAAGATTAAATTCTTTAAGTCAGTATCAAAAGTGTTCCATATGTTCAAGGCTACAGCGACAACCCCGCTGTTATTTGTTATGGCTTGAGAAATTTCTGATTGAACAAGAACTAGATTGTTCTAATAATTTACAAAGTGTACATGTTAATGAAATTGGCCTAAAAGGGTTGGGAGGGGGAACTGATAAGGAATCAGTTTTTTTAATAGGTATAATATTTGATTCTCGCCAGAGGGCAGGCAAATTTTGATTACACCATATCATGGTGTAAAGTTCGAGGAATTTGGAAAGCGTTTACTGGTGAAGATTTTTAAGGAAAATTGACGAAATGCTTTTAGGTGCTGCTGAATTTTTAGTAGAAGAGATGGCTAGATTTGGTTTTTGTTCGGTAAAAGGAACATTGATCATATTAGACTGATCTAAAGCAATAATTGTATTATTTGTATATGGAATGGAAAAAGTGACTTTGGTTTTAATATGGAAGTGTTATGCAAACTATCTTGGTTATTTGTTGATTTGTTTTCATAAGTTATTGCACCCTTCACCCTTCATCTGTCTGATTTTAATCCATACTAGGACAGGAGTGAAATCTAAAATCTAGTCTAATCTAAAACTATTATCAATACTTCTGAATAAGCGCATTGACAGTAAAATCATAAATATAGTGCAAACATTATATTGGAACCAAAGTGCCATAGTTCAAATTGATAAGCAACACTTAGAAGAAATGAAAATCTGCAGAGGAGTTAGATAGGGATGTGTTTTATCGCCATTTTTGTTTAACTTATATTTTACAAATTTTCTAAAACACACACAATAATATCAAAGTAGGAGTTACCGTTAACAGAAAATAATTAACAACCTACGATATGCAGACGATACTGTGATTATACCAACGATTATAAAAGATCTACAATATCTTATCGAAACCTTAAGTATGAATAGTGCTGAGATGGGAATTACTATAAACGCTAGAAAAACGAAGTACATGCTAATTACAAAAATATCACAAAATATACATCACCTATTGACAATCAATGGTAACGTGATAGATTAAGTAAAAAAATCAATGATTAGACTACGTACCACTCGCTGTTATATATTTTCAATATATTATATGGATTAATTACTATTAAACTGGGAATAAGCCACAATTAAAGATAAAAATACGTTTATTGACGTTTCAATTTCCACTTCGGAAATCATTCTCAAAATACAAAAAGTAAATTCACAAAATAGATCTCAACAACAAACACGTTGAGATCTATTTTGTCCAAAACCAAACCTAACAATGAACAAGAAAGGACAAAGAATTGCATTTATAAAATACCTTGTGAATCCGATCAGTTTTATTTAGGTGAATCATCAAGGCCATTAAATATTAGAATAAGTGAACATCAATCTTATATTAAAAATAGAGAATTAGATAGATCTCAAATCTGTAAACACGCATGGGATAATGAACATAGGGTTCAATGGAATAACTCAAATGTAGTCCTAAACGAAACGGATGGTAAAAAAAGAAAAATCAAAGAAGCGGCTCTAATTATGCTAAATGAGACCAATTGTGTCGCAAATTCCTCGGCAGAATGTAGTAGGATCTGGTTACCAATATTGAAAGAGGAAGTTATTAATAAGAAAATACCAGTATTAGTAAGTCAGTAACATATAGAGGATACATCATTTATGTTTTTTAAATGACGTAACATATAAAATCAGAATTTTGATTTTTGTTGAAGGTAAACTAAATTTACGAACAAATACTTACAATGTCGGGATAGTATTATGAGGTTTTTTTCCTGGTTTTTCCCTCATAATTTACTATGGAATCACTAACAGGAGAATTTTACTGTCATCATGGCATGTGTTTGTCTTTTTAAAGACGAATTACATACTATGATCTTTTTTTCTGACGGATATTCTAAGTTAAAGTTGATTTCATGTAATCGAATGAACTATCTTATAAGTAAAGTCGTTCCAGGAGCGCAACTCAACAATATTGGCAATATCATTTTAAAGTCGTCTACTTTAAAATGCATAATGTATGTCTGAATTGTCAATATAAATGAGTCAGATAAAATTAAATTATTAGAAGAATTTTTCACTATGTAACAAAAAAAATTTGATTAATTTACTGTTTGTATTTTGAGAACGATTTCCGAAGTGGAAATTGAAACGTCAATAAACGTATTTTTATCTTTAATTGTGGCTTATTCCCAGTTTAATAGTAATTAATTTACAATGCCACAAGAAAATAGCTTCAGAACAATATTATATGGAGCTGAGACTTGTACTTTAAAAAAATGCAATTTAAAAATAATCGCGGCTTTCGAACTCTGGTTATACCGCAGAGTATTAAAAATATCATGGACTGATAGAATTACAAATAAAGATGTACTGGGGAGGGTTGGTAAAGAAACAGAACTAATCACCAGTATACAAACCAGAAACCTGGAATAACTAGGCCACGTGATAACGGGACCAAAATATGAAATTGTGAGACTCATAATACAGGAGAAGATTCAAGGAAGAAGATCTATTGGCCGAAGGCAGAACTCATGGTTGAAGAATCTACGTGATTGGTATTAATGCAGATCGATTGATTTGTTTAGAGCAACAAGTTCAAAAATTAAAATAGCCATTATGATTGCCAACCTCCGGAGGGAGACAGCACTCTAAGAAGAAGAAGAATGAGATATGTTTAATGTTTTGTTGCCCTTGCAGTTAGAATCAGATAAATGTTAGCACTAATATTATTTGATTTTAACTAAGAACAAATTAATTTTTAACCACAATTCCATTAGAAATGCCCCTTCCACTAGTGGGCAAGACTAGTCTTTCGCTGATTAATTTGATGTACTAATTATTTTTCGCACCAAAAAATATAAATAAATATTTTAATATATTTATTAGAAATATAAATGTTGGCATTTTTGAATAACTTTCTAAATGAACGCAAATTTTCAGTACGTAGTAATGGAGAACTTTCTAGTATCAAGTCTCAAGACAATGGAACACCACAAGGATCAGTAATTAGCCCTACACTTTTTTTAATAGCAATGAATGATGTTATAAAAAATCTCAAGAGACCTGCACAGGCTAGATTATATGTTGATGATATGATAATGTTTATCAAAGGAAAAAATATTAACTCGATGGTCAAAATTTTACAAAAAGAACTAAATAAAATCGAAAGTTGGTCTAATAGGAGTGAATTCTATTTTTCAGCTGACAAGACAAAATATATTTTTTTTCCAAAAAGCCTATTCACACCTAACGTACCTGCCTTAAAATTCGGCACAAAGTTTTTAAAACGAAGTACAAAGATAAAAGATTTAGGCATAACATTCGACGAAACTTTAAGTTGGAAACCAAATATTAAACAATTGGCGATATCATGTAAAAATGGTATAAATCTTCTGAAATATTTAGCCAACAAACAATGGGATGCTGACGGAAATACATTATTACTGTTGTATAGAAGCCTAATCCGATCAAAATTAGACTACGGATGCATTGCATATTCTTCAGCGTCGAAGTCAAATTTAAAAATCTTAGACGTTATACACAACAATGCATTACGCATAATCTCTGGAGCTTATAGAACAACTCCTGTTGCAAGCCTCGAGTGGGAACTTGGAGAGCCATCATTACATGAACAACGGAAATTACTTAGTCTGTCTTACGCTTCAAAACAAACATCACTACAACCTGACAACCATTTTCTTACTCAGTCATTGTTATCAAATATCAATAAAAGAACACATTTACCATTTGAATTAAGGATCAAAAACATTTTAAACTCTATTGAAATTTTTAACTTTCCCTCAACACATTCAGCAAACGTAAACACGCCACCTCCCTGGTTAATACCTTTGCCTACTTTAAATTTAGAACTATCATCATATCATTATAACAAATATTTATAAGCAATTATAATAGAATACTTTCTTCTCTCCCTGAATATACCCAAGTTTACACAGATGCATCTAAAACAACTTCTGGTGTAGGATCATCATTTGTTATAAGAGACATAATAAAAAGTTTCAAATTGCCCACAGAATCGACTGTGATAACTGGAGAATTGTATGCAATATACAGAGCTCTAATTCACATACAAACAGTAAAATCAGATAAATTCCATATTATTACTGACTCAAACAATTCCCTTCATATACTGTCAAAAATGTACACTTGCAACCCGTTAGCTAAATTAATTAAAAACAAGATGCAGCAGCTGGAAAACAAAACATTAGTCTTCGTATGGGACAATCACATATAGGCATTAAAGGAAACGAACTAGCTGATAAAAATGCTCGAGAAATAGCAAATTCCCCAAATATCAGACCGATAATAAAACCATTAGCAGAAGATCTCAATCCGTACTTTAAAGAAAAGCTGATATGTAATTGGACTAAATGTTGGGAGGAAAAATCCTCAAAGTTAAAAGAAATTAAACCAAATTTTGTACGATGGACTAACAACTTCACTAGCCATTTCCTTTAGGTTGTATTAATCAGGCTCCGATTAGGACACAGCAAAATCACAGATGAATATCTCATGAAGAAGGAACCTCAACCAAAATGTACGAGTTGTGACGTGCCAGTGAAACACGTATTAACGGAATGTCCCAAATATAGTGCTGAAAGACCAAGTAATAAAAGTCCATCAGTTATAAGTGACATCTTTAGTGAGTGTACCAGTGAAAATATTGTGAAAGTTTAAAAGACTGTAAAATATTGAACCACATATAAGTATGTTATTTATTTGTTATTTGTAATTCATCATTGTTTTCATTAAATTCATCCGCTAATAACCAATATGCTTGATGCGGCTGCCATTAAATAAAAAAAATATATTTTAATATATAACCTAAATTGTACAAGTACTATTATTTTGTTTTATCGATAGCACTACGGTTTATAAAGATAACACAGCGAAGCACAAAAATATATTTACTCTCGTAAGTAATAGCTCGGACCTTCCAAATTTTATTATTTGTATAATACTATATTATATTTTTATCCCAACTTCTCCAATATTTGAAATCTGTTATTTATCGTTACTTAAATTTATGAAATAAAACAATAGAGACAATGCTAACACGATTCGTCTGCCTTTTGTAGCAAATATGTAACACTTCATTGTTGTCGGTAAACATTCGCCAGTTAAATATTTCGTTATCGCATATTTTGCGATGAATTGAGCATTAAATCGGTCAAGGGGCGGCGAGCAGTAACTAACAAAGTCGAAGGCAGTACCAAACAATCTATTATTAATCTGCCTCCTTCTAGATACCGTGTAGTCACGAATCTTCGGCTATATAATCCACATACACACACATTCAAATGGATTCATATTAAAGCAGTGCCCGTGGAGATCTCAGTTTGATACGAACGTGTAAGTTGACTTCTGTCACCTCCTAACAACCAATTCTCCGTGTTACGATTTATATCTGCAGTCGAGCGGTGTATTCTGCCTTCATATTTTTGACTCAAACTTAATTGAGGTTATGTTTTATGGTTTTTTATTGGATTATTTATCGTTTCGATTTCAAATATTTATAACAGATTCGTGGTCGAGTTGTAACAGTACAATCATCGAAGCGCGCGGAAAGATGTTAATAAATATAATTAAAATTCCTGTCTACGAACCTCTATCTCGATTTTGGAAATAAATAAAGATGCTGCGAGACCTAACCACATCAATATATTAATATACTGGTATTAAAAAAGTATAATACTAATATTAATCAATACTAATTACTAACGTGCTCAATCGTCTTAATGCATTTTAGCTTTTTAAAATAGTATTCCTTCTAGGTAAACGAACAAACTGCGACTTTACAGGATCTTATATCTTGTTTATTTTTTACATACATTTTTATTGTTACAAAAATCAGTCTTAATGTTCATACATCTAAATAAATTTTCATCATCATCATCGTTCATCATCAAGTTATGATTTTTGAGGATGCAGTCAGTTTATTTGGCCCACAAGACAAAGAAAACTCTTTGACTTACTGTCAAGCTTTCGAATTTTTTTTAATTCTTTTTCAAGACATCTATAAAAAGAAATATAAATTAACTAGTTAAAATTGTTAATTTTCTTACTTACTAGTCGTGAGATTACAGTTTTTAATATTGTACTCTACTAAACAAACCATAATAAATATAATAAATTTTTTTTATTAAAAATAACTATATTATCACTATATATGTCACTGTCATGGTTTGATTAATGGACATATATGAATGAAAATACAGTTACTTTATGTGGAAAGCAAAACCAGTAACAATAGTTTTTATTATAATTTATTTAATTGTCTATAAAAAGTATAAATTAATCCAGTCAGCAGCTTGGCTTAAGCACATATGAATTTTTAATATTAGGATGTCAATAGAAAATGAGATTTTGGTATAATTTTAGTAGAGTACAATATTAAAAACTGTAATCTCACGACTAGTAAGTAAGAAAATTAACAATTTTAACTAGTTAATTTATATTTCTTTTTATAGATGTCTTGAAAAAGAATTAAAAAAAAATTCGAAAGCTTGACAGTAGGTCAAAGAGTTTTCTTTGTCTTGTGGGCCAAATAAACTGACTGCATCCTCAAAAATCATAACTTATATTTAAATCAACAGTCAAGAATACCACCATCTTATATATATATATATATATATATATATATATATATATATATTATATACATATATATATATATACATATATATATATATATATATATATATATATATATATATATATATATATATATAACAAGCGAGTCTTCTACAGCTAGCGCCGCTTCTCGCATCCTAATTTCCAGCGTTTTCTGTCGAAGCAATCTTCAGTTGTTAGATCTCTGGCGGTCGGCATTGCATCGTCGACATCGTCTCTCCAGGATCGTCTTGGTCTACCTCGTTTTCTTCTAGTTGGCGGAGTCCATTCTTCTATTTTTTTTGGCCATCTATTTTCCGGCATTCTCTGAAGGTGTCCATACCAGTTAAGTCTTTTAGCTTCGATTGTGTCTATTATGTCTAGATCGATTTCCGTTTCTCTCCGAATATCTTCGTTTCTCACCCTATCAAGTCTAGTGAGCTGGCAACATCGTCTCCAGTAGTTCATTTCCATGGCCTTAATTTTTGATTTGTTTCTTTGGTTTATTTCCCAGAGTTCGGCGCCATACAGTCCAATACTTTCTATTATTGTTTTATAAATTCTTCTTTTATTTTCTTTTGTTATTATTTTATTATATAATAGTCCGTGTAGCTGTCTGGCGGCTGATCTTGCTTGGTCAATCCTGGAATGTATTTCTTCGCTACTTCCTGCTTTTGATGTTATTTGGACTCCCAAGTACTTAAAATTGTCTGTTGGTTTTATAGTTCCCATTTCTATTTGTAGGCTTTCTGGTTGATCTCCTACAACTAAGTACTCAGTTTTTTGTATATTAATTCTGAGGCCCCATTTGGTGTACTCATATTCCAGTTTTCTAAGCATGTAGCTTATATCACTCTCGTCTTCAGCTAGAATGGCTTGGTCATCAGCGAAATGTATCGTTTACAATCTATCATCTCCGATTGGGATGCCCATATTGCAGCACTTTCTTCTCCACAGTGATAGTGCCTCATTTAGATATATTTTGAAGAGTGTAGGTGCTATGCAGCAGCCTTGCTTTAGGCCCTTACTAATAGGAATTTCTCTAGTTAATCTATTTCCAGTTTTAATGTTTGCCGTCATATTTTTGTAGAGCTGTTGTACTGCTTGTATATTTTTTTTGCTTATTACTTGTTTTTCCATTGCTACCCAAAGCATTGAAAGTGGTGCACTATCGTATGCCTTTGTCAGATCTATAAAGACTATATGAGTTGAAAGGTTGTGGGCTAATCTTTTTTCGATAACTTGCTTTAGAAAGAATATACTGTCCATGCAGGATCTGCCTGCACGAAAGCCATTCTGTTCTTCTACATCTGTCATCTCTTTTTCAATTTTATTTTTTATTATTTTTCCATACAGTCTTGAGAGTACATTTATGACACTTAGCCCCCTATAGTTTGAACAATTCTTTCTATCTCCTTTTTTGTATATGTTGTTAATATGTGCTTTTGTCCACTCCGGTGGTAAGTCGTGTCCATTATAGAATAAGGTGAAGATATACGCCAGTAATTCCCGTAATACTTGTGGGCTATGTTTTAATAATTCATTTGGTATACCTTGTGGTCCGCATGACTTCCCATTTTTTAGAGTTCGTATTGCATTCTCGACTTCCTGTACTGTTATTTCATCGTCTTTACTGAATTCCAGTTCATATGTTGTTGTACTGATGTTCGTGAATTGAGGTCTTGTTTCAGTTAAAAGTTGTGAGTAGTGTTCGATCCAAGATTTTTCTTCTATTATATCTATTTTACTTGTTTCTTTTCTGTTTGTTCTCAGATTTTTTACCGTTTTCCATGCTTCTCTTGATCTTGTTGACCCTATATATTTGTTGAGTTCTTCGCATTTACTTTCCCAGGAAATATTTTTTGCTTTAGTTACTAAGTTTTTTACTGCTCTGTTTAATCTTGCATATGTTCGTCTATCATCTGGATCATTTGTTTGCAGCCACTTTTGATATGCTTGTTTCTTGTTGTGTACTGCATTGGCGATGTCATTTGTCCACCATAATGGAGTATTCTTTTTGTTCTTTTGGATTGTGCCGAGCGCTTCGTAAGCTGCTTCATTGATTTTATTGATTATCTCTTTATAGGTATTCTGGGCTGAGGAGTAGATCAGGTTTGCCAATTTTAGGCTTATAAGTCGCAGCTTATATAAAAATGATGTCGAGTCGTTTTGCAGTGCATCAATATTGTATTTAGGTAGATTCGATTCCATCCGATGACATCCGATGTTATATATATATATATATATATAACAGCCGGTATTCTGGAATCCCTTCGTATTCGGACGGCGACCTGTGTTGACCCTTCCCGAATAGGATAGGATGGAACGGCAGACAGGTTTTTTAGCGGAACGGAGAATCTACTATAAAATGCTTGTTAGAAAAAGATGTTTATAGTTTAGATATGAGTCATTATTTGTAACATTGCCCCCCTCTTAAAAAATGGCCTTTAAAGATCTCCTCCACCATACTTTGGATAACCCTCCAATCTAATTGGCATGGCACTCTAACTTTGGCATGGCTAACTTTTGCACGTCGAACTCTAGTACGTGCTGTCTCAATTGAAGTAAGGCTTTCCATACATCTCGGTAGGTAGGTTGGTCACAAGCAGTGTCTTTTGTTACCAAGTAGAAAAGGTAACGTGATGCATCTTGGAGTTTCAAGGCTTTCCCGCGAGCTGGCACTTGGCATTGAAGTTCTGCAACTCGACCAAACTTCCTTCGAAAGACGGATGCCAACCCTGGTGCGTCTGTGATACTGGTCGGGATGGGAAGGGCCAGTGAGTAGTCATCGGGGAGCGCGAGTATCTTGCTTCTCTTCAGTGGTAACACCATGTCAGTTTTTACTGACTTGCTTTACTGACTTTAATTGATTTAATGAAATTTAATTTTGTAACTCTGATTTTTCAAGTTTCTGATGCAAGAAATTATTTTAATTGTTAAATTTAATTCATTTAGTCTTTGTTAAAGGTATACCAATATTATTCATATCAGATTACAACTTTTTATTTAAATATTTAATTACTATTTCAGTTATCTATTTACTTCAAATCATACAGTTGATTATCCTTATTTAACCTATAAGAAGAACTGTTACACTTTGTTACTGTATTTTTCTTTATTAGACAGCCCTCTAATGCGGGTTTTTTGTAATTTCAGCATTTAATTTATCAGGTACCGTAAGACCTAAAGATGCAAAGCAAATTGTAGTACGCAATTGTAGGATGCGACCAAGCGGTCGTTGGTGGTATAATTAAATAGATTGTGAGTAAGTCTTATTTTATGTCTTTTTACCTAATTGCAAAAAAATCAATTTACCAAAAATCAGTACGCCGCAGAAAAAAAATCTTTACATATAAAATGTAACTGAGATAATTTTAAACAAAAATGTTAATAGGCACTTTTTGTGTAGAATAAACCTTCTCTCACAAACAATGCTTGATGGAACGGTCGATTTTGAAATGTCGGTTGCGCGCGCGAAATCAATGTTCAATAAAATTTGTATCAGCTCAACGGTAAAAATTTGATGTCTTTTAATTCAAGTGACCTATCGACAAAAATCAAGATGTCTTTTTAAAGAGTTGAGCTTTCGTATGCAATTTTTGACTATTGTCGCAAATAAACTTAGTTTTTATAAAGGTGTTAAATAAATAAACGTGGCCCGATTTTTACCACATTTTAAGATTCTCATTAGATCAATATAATCTGTCCCTTTTATTGACTACGCCTAACCTTCAAAATTTATAGCATGAAATTTTAGTTTTGATTTCTGGCAACAAATGTGAGACATTTAAAATATGCTTAAAAAACGCTGGATTTAAACTTTCCCGTACGTAACAAAGGATCTAAAACATTTTAAACTTTTTTTTAATTACACTAGTACGTTTTTCATAATAACCAAACTTTTGCTATAAGCTACATCCAAAACCTTCTTCTTGGAGGCACTTCCCGTGATGTGCGATCATATTAATGTAAAACATTAAATTCTGCCTTTTTTATTCATATTTCAAATGCCTCGAATGAAAATTGAAATTTCAAGAAGGAATTTAAAGAAGGATCTCGAAAAATGGATATTTTACTACGACTGGTTAATGAAAATGATCAATTTTATTAACCTTGCGAAAATCGTAAAAAATGGCAAAAGTCACACCTCGTTTATTTACTTAATATTTCACTGCATACGAAAGCTGCTCACTTTCCTTTAAAATAGGTCTTATTACCTTTCCTTTAAAATAGGTCTTTATCGATTGAACATTTGCATCAAAAGATATCGATTACTATTTAACTGGGAATAAGCCACAATTAAAGATAAAAATACGTTTATTGACGTTTCAATTTCCACTTCGGAAATCGTTCTCAAAATACAAACAGTAAATTAAACAAATTTTGTTTTTTGTTACATAGTAAAAATTCTTCTAATAATTTAATTTTATGTGACTCATTTATATTGACAATTCAGACATACATTATGCATTTTAAAGTAGACGACTTTAAAATAATATTGCCAATATTGTTGAGTTGCGCTTCTGGGACGACTTTACTTATAAAATAGTTCATTCGATTACATGAAATCAACTTTAACTTGAGAATATCCGTCAGAAAAATTCATAGCATATAGTTCGTCTTTAAAAAGAAAAACACGTGACATGATGACAATAAAATTCTCCTGTTAGTGATTCCGTAGTAAATTATGAGGGAAAAACCAGGAAAAAAACCTCATAATACTATCCCGACATGGTAAGTATTTGTTCGTGCATTTAGTTTACCTTCAATAAACACCAAAATTCTGATTTTATATGTTTCGTTATTTAAAAAACATAAATGATGTATCCTCTATATGTTACTGACTTACTAATACTGGTATTTTCTTATTAATAACTTCCTCTTTCAATATTGGTAACCAGATCCTGCTACATTCTACCGAGGAATTTGCGACACAATTGGCCTCATTTAGCATAATTAAAGCCGCTTCTTTGATTTTTTTTACCATCCGTCTCTTTTAGGACTACATTTAAATTATTTCATTGAACCCTATGTTCATTATCCCATGCGTGTTTACATATTTGAGATCTATCAAATTCTCTATTTTTAATATAAGACTGATGTTCAGAATTTTGGTGTTTATTGAAGGTAAACTAAATGCACGTTACCATGTCGGGATAGTATTATGAGGTTTTTTCCTGGTTTTTCCCTCATAATTTACTATGGAATCACTAATAGGAGAATTTTACTGTCATCATGTCATCTAACTTATTAAACTGTTTATTCGGGCTGTTCGGCCGTTGTCTTCTGTTGAGATTAGTTCTCGACGTTTCGCCAACACTAGGGGTTGGCATCTTCTGGAGATGTTGATGCTTCGCTTGTAAGCAGAAACTGACGACGCGTTGTACTACGGAGGCAATATTTATAATTCCCACTCGCCTCCCCTCCACTGGTTTCGGCTTGAGGGGGCGTGTCGTTGTTTATAGTAGCTTTTCTATCTCCGTGTTTGGCGGGAAGGGCGTTTGTGGATTTTAATACTGGTATCCATGTTTTGTTGATTTTTAGTCCTTCTTCTATCCTATTGAAATTGTTTGGGTGCTTGTATATTTCCACCGCTTCCCGATATAACCGTGGGTAGTACTGTGAAGTTTTGTCCAGCATCTGTGTTTCTTCAAATAGTATTCGATGTTCTCCGCTTCCCAAAGCGTGTTCGGCAACGGCAGATTTGTCGATATGTCCTAAACGACAATGGCTTTTATGTTCATTTATCCTGGTGTTGGTGTGTCTTTTTGTGGTTCCCACATATACCATTCCACATGTGCATGGTATTCGGTATACTCCGGCCGTTGCTAATGGGTCGCGTTTGTCTTTTACCGATCTTAAACAATCCTTGATCTTCTTTGTAGGTCTGAAGATGGTCTTTATGTTGGCTTTCTTGAGTATTCGCCCAATTCTGTCCGTTACCCCCGATATATAGGGCAAGAACGCTTTACCTTTACATTCTGTTTCTTCGTCCCTTCTTCTAGATACGTTGTTCATCGCCTTGTGTATTTCTCTTCTGGTGTACCCATTAGAGGTGAGCGCTTTTTCAATATAAAGAAGTTCACTTTGGAGATGTTGTGGTTCACAAATTCTCTTCGCCCTCTCTGCCAAAGTTTTGATGATACCTTGTTTTTGGCTAGGATGATGATTTGAGTTCCTGTTCCGTAGTACAACGCGTCGTCAGTTTCTGCTTACAAGCGAAGCATCAACATCTCCAGAAGATGCCAACCCCTAGTGTTGGCGAAACGTCGAGAACTAATCTCAACAGAAGACAACGGCCCAACAGCCCGAATAAACAGTTTAATAAGTTAGACGATGGCCGTGAAAGCCTAACGCAATTTATCATGTCATCTGTTTGTCTTTTTAAAGACGAACTATATGCTATGATTTTTTCTGACGGATATTCTCAAGTTAAAGTTGATTTCAGGTAATCGAATGAATTGGCAATATCATTTTAAGTCGTCTACTTTAAAATGCATAATGTATGTCTGAATTGTCAATATAAATGAGTCAGATAAAATTAAATTATTAGAAGAATTTTTCACTATGTAATAAAAAACAAAATTTGTTTAATTTACTGTTTGTATTTTGAGAACGATTTCTGAGGTGGAAATTGAAACGTCAATAAACGTATTTTTATCGTTAATTGTGGCTTATTCCCAGTTAAATAGTAATTAATTTAAAATGCCACAAGAAAATAGCTTCAGAACAATAAAGAGATATTGAATTTTTACCGTCAAACTGATACAAATTTTATTAAACATTGATTTCACACGCTTAAATTACATTCAAAATCAACGGTCCCTCCAAGCGTTGTTTCTGACAGAACGCTATTTAACATTTTTGTTTAAAATTATCTCAGCTACATTTTTCATTTAAAACATTTACTTCTGCAGCGTACAGATTCCTTTAATAAATTAATTTTTTCCGTTGGGTGTTTTAGGGAAAAGCCCGGTAGTAGAAGTGGTAAATTTTTTTCTTTTTTTTTTGGTGTTCTAAAATTGACATTCCTGGCAAAATTTAGCTTATTCGTATGATGTTTAGAGGTTCAGTGGCATTTTCGTCTCTGACGACTGGAGTAACATGTAAATATATACAGTGCAGGTAAAAATTTATAGTCGGTATAGTAAAATTTAATAGGATATCTAACGCAGATATAAAATCATATTTTCAGCGAATAGACAAAGATTAGAATCCTATTTCCCCTTGGTCTCCCCTCCATAAATATTTTTAACACTCATTACTCATTCGTTAGACGAATAGTTCCGATCAGAGATATTTTACATATTCTCTGGTTCCGATCCTAATATACCTAAAAAACTAGAGGTGGATCCTCTCGTTTTTTAAATTTTTATTTGAACCGTTTTTCGTAAACTGTAACTAGTTGATTGTTTACCAGTATTCAAATTAGCGAGTTCACAAACATATTGGCTATTATCATTTATGTGTATAAGTATTGAAGTGAAAGAACCTAACGAAGCATATATTTCTTATAACTTGAAAAATAAATTAAACAATACAAATAGTACTTACATTTACATTACACATTATTAAATCGCGAATCGTCTAAATTGACATTTAAAAACAAGATTTTCCACTTTTCTTGTTAACCGTGTTCTTCTTTTATTTAAAATTAAACCAGATTTTAAACATGTGTTCACAAGGAAAAGATTTTGTTACAATACTACAATATTTTATGAATATAGTGGTTAAGTTAGGATATACATGACGATGGTTTTTCCACCACGGTAATGGACAGTTCCAATCTCCGTTCGAAATTTTTTGTGGGTAATATATCACCAGACAAATACATGTCGACTTCTTTTATATCTCTCGATACAGGTGTATGTTTAGATGAGTCACGTCCAATTAATTCATCAAAAATACACCATGGAATTAAGTCATCTTTATCAGTTTCTTTTTCTTGTACTGGTTGATTTTCAAGATTTACTAAACTTATGCAAAGACTCTTTTAATCCGTTTTCCATAGGTGAAGAACCAGCTTTTAAAAAGTTTGCAGGGTGGATTCCTGGACATAAACTGCCAACAAGAAAAACTGTCAGGTTCATTACTTCAGGAATGTTATGTCAAAACTGATTTGATAATAGATAAAATAAAAAGTCCTATTTTTGACAATTTTGCAAAAAACACATTTAAAAAAAGTACCTTATCTTCAGAAAGGCTTTTAAAGTATTAATTACAACATAAAAAAGTTCCCAAACGGCCAATCCAAGACGTGGAAACTAGGTATAACTTCACCTACTACATGTTAAAAAAAATTACCGAGTTAGAAGAGGCAATCCGTTCCACATCGGTATTAAATAATACAGACTTAGACTTAGACCAATTCTAAATAAATAACACTGGATTATTTGTTCTCAGCTTTCCCAAATTTTACGGCCGTTTAAAGAAATAACAAGTACAATGAGTGAGCAAAAATACTTGAAGGGTAGTTCAGTGATTGTTATGGTACGCTGCCTGCAAGAATCTTACAATAAAATTTTAGCAAATGGTAAATTTAGCAATAAGGTTTAGCAAACCTTACATTCATAGTATCCGACGTAGTACAATTACTAATATCGGGTTTAGCAAGAAGATTTAAAGGGATAGAACAGAGTGGCACATTGTTATTATGTACATTTATGTATTCACCATTTAAAGTGCAGGGTTTTTCTGATAAAAATGAAGATAAAAAAATTAATGAAAAAGTTAAGAAGATGGTTACTTCTATAATTAACGAACAAGAAGATTGTACTATTGAAAATCAACCAATACAAGAAAAAGAAACCAATAAAGATGACTTAAATCCATGGTGTATTTTTAATCAATTAATTGGAGATGGCTCATCTACACGTACACCTGAATCGAGAGTCCATTACAACGGTGGAAAAACCATCGCCATGTATATCCTAACTTAACCACTATTAGTATTGTAAATGTGAACACATGTTCAAAATCTGGTTTAATTTTAAATAAAAAAAGAAGACGGTTAATAAGAAGTAAAGTTGAAAAACTTATGGTTTTGAATGTCAATTTAGACTATTTGCGATTTAATAATAACGTGTAATGTAAATGTAAGTACGAGTTACTATTTGTATTCTTTAGTTTATTTTTCAAGTTATAATAAATAAATCATTAGTTTCTTTCACTTCAATAAATATACACATAAACGATAATAGCCATTATGTTTGTTTATGTAGGTACTCTCTTACTTAAAACTACTTTTAAACAATCATAGTTACTTGTTTACAAAAATTAAAATTTTTAAATGCATTCATTTTTTTTTGAATCCTGAGAAAACTAACAAATATTTTTGAAAAATTTAAATGCAGAATAAAAGATTACGTTATTACCGAGGGCCGAAAGTCCCTTAGAATAAACAAAAAGGTTTTTGAATAAGATATTTGAAATTAAAAATCACACTAATTTTTTTTCTCCCCTATAACTTATTAAAATAAACATTATAGAAGTTTTCAGGGACTTTCGGCCCTCGGTAATAATGTATTGTTTCATTCTGTGTTTAAATTTTTCAAAAATATTTATTAGTTTTTTCAGGATTCGCAAAAAATTAACGCATTTAAAAAATATTTTCCCGAAATTGTGTGCCTACGCTCTTAACGATAAAACTACCACGACCCACCTCTACTACTCGTTACTCGGTCGGCCAAACCAGACCAGACCAGACCGACGTTGCCAAATAATTATTGTCCATGAATATTTTTTAATGTGGCGTTATTGTATGCAGTTTATTATTTCATATTCAGAATAAGGCACAATGTGACTTTAAAATAAGCTTATTTTGATGTTTAGATTTTTAATTCGGAAATCATACTTAAAATACGAAACATTAATAAATTTTATTTATATAAAACGATTTCCGAAGTGGAAATCAAAATGTTATATTACACTTATTGTAAAGTAAACTTGTGGCATATTCCCAATAAAAGAACAGTAAGCTGCCATTTAAATCAATTTCGCCCAAATTGGATTATCTTAGAACATTGTTCAAATGCAAAAAAACAGCAGGTCAAATAAATCCAATAAGTTTGGCAACTTTGAACTTCCCCTTTTTTATTATTTCCAGGCATGCATGTTTGGCGATATAAAGGGACCTAATATACCTCTCTCTTTCTAAACAGCTGTTTCTCACTCCATCTCACGTAAGGTCCATACCGACCATAAACTTTTTCCTACACTGTATACACAAATAGCAAAAATTTTGATTTTATAATTTATTTGAAATTTTATATTTATCTCGGACATATCTGAATATATCTCGATTCGGTTTAAATATTTTAATTTCTAGTTTTGACGTATAATATAGACATTTAAACAAAAAAATAGGATAAATCCGAACTCAATTATTTTGACTATTCATAAAATGGCGAGTTTTTGACAAAACAGTTTACTACTCGTCGGATATTAAAATACTAGGTATTATTTTAAATAATTATTACATAAAGTTGTTAGAAACAGTAATAGTAATTATCAGCGAATTGTAGGGTACTTATAGCCAAGTAATAATTAGATTTATTTCGATCTAATCACTCCACTTTTGAACAAATCACACTGGATCTATGGTTACCACACCCACATATTTAAAGTTCAGTTTTCACTCCCACAAAAGCAAGTGTTGTTAAATCTTCACTACTCGTCCCTTTAAATTAATGAGGGTTTCCTAGTCTGTAAATGAAAATGAATTGTATATTGGGGTTAGTAAGTGTTAGATGCCGTTCACCCTAATTCAATCGGGGATGATCTATTGACCGTCCGCTGAATTACTAATGAATATATTGTGTGAATATGAATTAGATGAAATACGCTGACCATTTAAGGTTTTGTACAAACCGACCAAGGAAGTGACAGGTGTTTGTAGACACGAGTATACAATGATACTATATGTATATATATATATATATATATATATATATATATATATATATATATATATATATATATATATTTGGAAAATCGGAATTGTGCGTAAAATACAAACCTTTTGTAATTGGGTAATTGTAATTGTCATTTTAAAGAGGAAGAATAATAGTTTTGTTTTTGTAAAGTTATGCCTACACCGTGGAAAAAAGGTATGGGACATAAAAGAATTTTTTTTTTTTTTTTTTAAATATATTTTCACCTTTAAAAGGTGACATTTCAATAGGAAAAGTTAATTTTGAACAACTTTTCTGTAGATATATATGTATGAAATGTGTATGTATTTTACCCAATGCACTCTAGTGTATTGGGACAAATTCACCTTTTCTCAACAACCCACCTCTTTAAATGGTAGGAATCCGCGGTTTTCTAATATTTGTGGGTACATGTTTAACGTTGTAGTTTCTTTCTTTTTTTTTTATTAACTTCAGTTAAAATTACAAACCATCCAAAATTAAAGAATAATAAGAAATTTGTTTGTTTACGTAGCGTGTAGGAACCTCTTCCAGTGGAAAGTTCCTTTTCTTTTTTTAACAACTGTAAATGTCAGTAATTTATTGTGAATAGTTTAATTAAAAAGTATGTAAGTTAAAAGCAATAAAATAATAAAACACAATCACAACTACATATCACATAATTAAGGTACAATTTAAAATAAAGTTGGTTTTGGTTAAACAATAAATCTGTTTGGTAGATCATTTGGTTTAAAACGTTTTAGCCTAAGCACTTCATTATTGTCATCGAATCTGGAGTGCACTTCCAGATCATCTTCTATAGAGAAGGATGTAAAATTCCATGAAGCATTTACTATAGACCTTAACACTATATTCTGGAAGCTTTGGAGGATTCAAGATTAGAATTGCTAGCGGTGTCCTATAGCTGAACACCATATGTTCATATGGGCTTGAGGATCGCCTTGTATATAAACAGTTTGTTATCCAAAATTAATTTAGACGTTCGACCAATCAACCAGTACATATGCCCAAGTTTTATGCCCAGTTGTTTTCTTTTGGTAAAGATGTGCTTCTGCCAGGTTCATCGTTTGTCAAGATGGACACCTAAGTATCTTGTGTCGTTTGCCTTACTTAATTGCTTGCCATTAAGTGTGACTGAAGGGCATTCACCTCGTCTCATTTTGAAGGCTATATGTGCTGACTTGGTCTTATTTACTCTAATTTGCCATTTTTTAGCCAAACTTCTATTTTTTTAGGTTTTCTTGTAAATTTTCTCATACTTTGGTGGGATTAGAATCCATGGCTAGTATTGCGGTGTCATCTGCAAAAGTAGCAACTTGTGTGTTACTGCTGGATAGGAGGTCTGCAGTAAACATCAGGAATAAAATAGATCCTAGTAGCTTCCTTGTGGAAATAGTTTGTTTCTAGAGTACATAATCAATAACCTAAAAATCAGACAATCCCAAGTCACAGTCACTTATATCACTGGTTAGCCATCTTTAAGGTAATATTATTATGAAATAATTATTTGTTGCAATATTTGTGTGAAGTAAAGATGTCGCATCCACCAAAAGGTTATTAGCGACGGAACAAAATATAAAAAAAATAAAGTATTAAAGATTGTACAAAATGTTTATGGATATGTTTATGGAAAAAGATTATTCACTATATTGTTACAGGAATAGTTTTGACCTAGAGCCTGTAGTAGAGCGTTTGGGATCTTGTAACGCTGTCTTTCTTGGTCATATTTACTACAAATTGTTAAAAAATGTTCGACTGTTAATCGGACGTTACACTGATCACATATAGGTGGATGTCCTAGGGGTAAACGCGCAACCGCAATTTGTTCTCGTCTATTGAGCGACGATGGAAACCACTGAGACACATTATTTTTGATTTTATTTAGATTCGAATTAGTTTGAGACCACTCATTTTGCCACAAACACCACACTTTATTTTTAAAATAAGCTTCTAAGTCACTAAAAACACACTTGTCTATCGGCTTTGACAAATCACTTAAAATTGCCTCTCGTGCAGTCCTGTCAGCTTCTTTATTTCTTGTTATTCCGACGTTTGAGGGAACCCATAAAAATTGGACGTTTCTTCCATGTTCATAAGAAATAATAATATCTGGAGAATATTTAGATAAAACAAGCTGTAGCATAGGGAGACGATGAAAAAATCCATCAATGTTCCATTGAAGTATCGAGTTGAATGTTGTTAACAGATTCGGAGTTAGATGATACTGAACAATTGTCTACAGAAGAGTCACTATCTAAGTCAGAAATCTCTTTCTCTAAATGGTTATATAGTTTCTTTTAAAGTTTTGTAAACTTGCTTTTTGTAGATCTATCATTTGCATATTGATAGCTGCTTTGTAAAAGATGGAGTAAACCATCGATATCAGTTGTGAATTCTTTGACGACACTAATAGTGTCGGAGGAGCCTTGGACATTATCAATCAGTAAGGACAATTAGTGGTAATTTAAAACGAATGGTGGGGTATGATTATCAATGAAATTTTCAAGAGTTTCCCGTGTAGATGGGACTTTACATGAGCGTGGTTTTTTTGGTTTAGAGGGTTTGGGTTTTGCAAACAGATTTTCTGATGAAATTGCTGAGTCTGAAGGAGGCGTGACGATCTCACCAATACTGCGTTTTATGGAAGAACTTGTGTTTTCGGAATTGTTTTTAGAGTTTTCACTTAGATGCTGTGGCTTTATTCCATTTGGAAGTACTGGAGCAAACTCCTTGGTAGTGACAGAACTCGAGCTTGAAGTTTTATTTGTAAGATTGGTTGAAATGGTTGTTTCAGAAAATTGTCTTGATGTATCAGTTTTATTAGAATTTTCTGCAGTTGTATCTAATGAAAAAGGAGCTGATAGATTGGAGGATATTGCTTTCAAAGTTTGTGAAAACGGTATTGCTACTGAATGAGGTTGATTAAAAGTGTTGTTATGAGTAGGAGTGTTAGTAATTTCTTTGTCATGGAGGTAGGTGGAGTAGGTGTAGGCGATATGCTTGGATTTGATAATGGATAACTTGATGACTGCTGGGTGTTTGGTACCTTGTGTAGTATACTTGTTAAAGCTGTTTGATTTGGTACTTCATTGTTTGACTCAATATGAGTTGATTCCGTTAATGAACTGCATTGGGATGATATGTGTCCTGTATTTTTGCAAATAAAGCCGGTAAGTGTACCTTGTGACAAAAATATGCGGTAAGGTGTCTGATCGAAATTTATTAGAATAGAATCTGGAATTGGTGATGTTATAGGGCTTATATAAACTTGCCTCCGAAAGCTCAATATGTGACTATATTCGGGGAGAGTCGAGCTAATTTTCAGAAATGATATTGGGGAAATAAGCTTTAAACCGAAATTCTGTAATTCTTCAACTAATACTTGATTGTTGAATTGACGGGCAGACTCCAGACAAGACTAGTCTTTCTGCTGGAGAGACAAGTCTTCGTGCTGTTACAACTTCGCCGAGTACTTCTATAGAGCCATGTTGTGTCATGAAGTTATCTACTACGGTTTTGTTTGCCAAATACATGCAGATTCTATTATGAGATAATCTAGATGAAAAAATAATATTTTTTGGGTTGATGATTGTGTCCAAAGGAATGAGATAATCCTGCAGTTTAGCATTATCGATGCAACTAAATACAATTGCTTGAGTCTTACTCGGAAAAGAGTGTGAAGCGGCTGATGCATAACTGTTTGTGATATTCTAACGTTGATTTACTGGACTGGTTAGATCGGAAGGTGTGTTTACATTCCGTGAAGTCATTTTAAACTATTGTGGCGAAGGCCTTACTCCGACTCTGGTAAGTGAAAAACTAGCATGCTACTATAAGGTACTTATAACAGCTAACCTCACAAAATGATTGTACGGTAGTATATATTTATTATTGACGTTTTCTTTTCACACTAATAAAATAATAATTACGTATAGATAACTTACGTAGTAGTATCTAGTAGATAAACACTTTAATTTTAAAAAACTGTTTAATAAAACCACTTGTTTTTATTAAAAACTAGGAGTACGATATCAGTACAACTTAACCAGACCTTGCCAGGCATCGCCACGTACATTTTGTTAAATAGCTTCTAGTTTCTGTTTTGGAATGACCTTATATGAACCTATACCTGAAGACGACCCTATTTTGGGTTTTTGTTTGCACAATGGTTACTTTTTTAGTCTTTGAACTCAATTTGCACCAAGTTGCCTCTCTTATTCCTTTGGAGTAAAATCAAAGCTTTTTTCGACTAGAGTTAGTCTAAACAAAAAACAATTGGCTCCCAACGTTACTTAAAGTTATTATTGTTATAATATTTTAAAATTTCTTTATGTTTGTATTTTCCTAATATTTACTATACCCTTGTTAGGATATTAGTCAACAATTTTACGAGTAGACAAACATTTTGTTCTATTATTTTTGTTCACAACAGCACATTAATTTTTTTTATGTTCATATACTATAACATTCTCGTGTGTTAATAAAAAATAGTTTCCCGTGTTTTCTTCTGAACATCAATCGATCAAATTTATAGACTAATTTGTATATGTATCGCGTCAGCATTGCTATTAAGTCTTGTGTGACATTAGAATACTCAGTACACTTCTGAAAATCTTGTATTTGCAACAAGTAGCCAGTGGAGTGAAACCAACAAATGTTCTTCTTTGAGAGAGCCCTTTTAATGAAGTTTTGCCGGCGACATTAAATCATGATATCGTCAGTAATAAATTGAAATTTCTTAACTTTACTAAACGTAATGCGCAACAGCAGGGGTGTATTTTCAGCTTGTTTAATTGTAACTCATCTTTTAAGTAATAAAAGAAAACTTCACCGTGTATTTTAAAAGTTCGTGTGTATTTAAATTTTATTTTTTAATATTACATTAACATGTTTTATTTTTTTATTTTTATTTTGCACCTTATAAACATGGTGCAAAAGGGTTTGCGCGCTATATCTCGTAACTTACAACCCTACAGAATATTATATTAGATATCATTTGTAGCAAATTAAATTGTCTACAAGTTTTTTCTATTAATTTTTATCGTAAAAATTTTGGTACATTTTATCATTTTGGGTATAACAACTGTTTTTTTCTGGTAATTTTACTTATAATAAAATAACATCAGAACAGTATTCTAGAGAGTTTTTTAAAGAATAATTTTCGCTACAAATTTGTTTAATTTCATTAATTTCTCTGGATTTTACAGCGCTCCAAAGTTGACCGGGTTGAATACTCGCTATCTTAAAATAAGGGATGCAAAGGGATACATACAATTTAATCAGACATTCTTTGTACCAAATAAAATTGTCTACAACTTTATTATTATTCTATTACTGTTTATTGTAAAATGAAAAATAAAAAATTATTGTCAAAAATAACTAAAAAATTTAGAACAGATTTTCTTTTGGGCCTTATAACTATTTTCTAGTCATTTTACAATAAAATACAATATTATAGAGGATTTTTCAAACATTAATTTTCTCTATAGCTTTGTATAGCTTTGTTTCTTCATGCTTTTTCAAAATGCGGTACAACATTCTTCTTCTTCTTCTTAGAGTGTCATCTCCCTACGGAGGTTGGCAATCATAATGGCTATTTTTATTTTTGAACTTGCTGCTCTAAACAAATCAATCAATCTGCATTGATACCAATCACGTAGATTCTTCAACCATGATTTCTGCCTTTGGACCATCTTCCTTGAATCTTTCCCTGTATTATGAGTCTCAAAATTTCATATTTTGGGCCCCTAATCATGCCCTCGCCTAGGTATTCCAGTTTTCTGGTTTGTATAGTGGTAATTCGTTCTCTTTCTTTACGAACCCTTTCCAGTACTTGTTTATTTGTAATTCTATTAATCCATTATATTTTTATTACTCTGCGGTATTACCAGAGTTGCAGAGTTTGAAGGCCTCGATTCTTTTTAAATTGCATTTTTTAATGTCCAAGTCTCAGCTTCATATATTAATATTAAAAATATATAACAGCGAATGGTATGTAGCCTGATCTACAAATTTCGTATAAATGCTGATCTAGTAATCTCTATTCGCCTGTTTATTTCTGCAGTATGATCATTGGTTTCATTGATAAAAGTTCCCAAGTACTGATATTTTTCTACTTGTTCTATCACGTTACCATTGATTGTCAATTTTTTTTGAACCTATTCTCTATCCTTCCATTGTTGGATATAGGTCTCCCCCAGTTCTCTCCATCTTTCTCTATCTTGAGCTGTTCTCTGCCATGTGGGACCTCCTTGTTTCCTGATGTCATCTTTCCACCTCATCTGTGGTTTGCCTCTTGATCTCTTTGCATTGTATGGACGCCACTTTCCGATGGCATTGTTCCATCGTCCGTCTTGGAGACGTTCATTGTGTCCAGCCCATTTCCATTTCAGTTTTGCTGCTTGTTCTATCGCGTCTACTGTCTTTGTTCTGGTTCTGATCCACTGGTTACGTTTTCTATCTCTAAGTGATACACCCAACATTTGTCTCTCCATCGCTCTTTGTGCCTTCCTTATCCTATCCAAATTGGCCTGTATAAATGTCCATGTCTGTGCTCCGTAGGTGAGCACTGGTATGATACAGGAGTTATATACCTTGCTTCGTAAGTATAGAGGGATTGTTTGATTTTTTAGAACGTAAGAAAGTTTGCCGAACGCTGCCCATCCCATTCTTACTCGTCTCGATATTTCGGCTGTTTGATTTTCTCTATTAGCTCTTATTGCTTGTCCTAGATAGATATACTCATTTACCTGTTCTATTTTTTCTGTTTTTATTTTTATTGCCTCTTGGTCTTCCGTGTTTGTCATTACTTTTGTTTTGTTGAAGTTAATTTTTAGGCCTTTTTGCAGTGATTTTTCATGAAGTTCATTCAGCATTAATTCCAGTTCTTGTCGTTCCGAGGAGATCAGGAGTATGTCATCCGCATATCTAAGGTGATTTAGGTATTTTCCGTTAATACATATTCCTTTGTTTTTCCAATCTGTTGATTTTATTATGTCTTCGAGGGTCAAGGTAAACAGTTTAGGTGAAATTATATTATTATATATATTTAATGAGATTATAATTACGGTCATGGTTGCGTTTTGGTAAATATCATGTATATTGTCAATAGTTGATGTATATTTTGTGGTCTATTGGTAATTATCATGTACTTCGTTTTTTGAGCTTTTATAGTAATTCCCATCTCAGCACTATTCATACTTTAGCTTTCGATAAGAAGTTGTAGATCTTTTATACTCGTTGCTACGATCATAGTGTCGTCTGCATATCGTAAGTTGTTAATTAATTTTCTGTTAATGGTAACTCCCGCTTTGGTATTATTGAGCGTGTTTTGGAAAATTTCTTAGAATATAAGTTAGGCAAAATTGGCGATAAAACACATCCCTGTCCTACTCCTCTACAGATCTTTATTTCTTCGGAGTGTTGCCCATTAATTTGAACTATGACACTGGTTTCAATATAATGTTTGCACTATAATTATGATTGTACTGTCAATGCGCTTATTTATAAGTATTGATATTAGTTTTTCATGTCTTACTTTATCGAAAGCTTTTTCGTAGTCAACAAAAGCACAAGTGTAGATCAACGTTTACATCCCGAAATCGCTGAATCAATATGTTGATGGCAAATAGTCACTCTCAAGTCCCCATTGCATTTAGGAAAAAGAATTGCGTCTCGCTAATACCCTCCTCTAGCCTTTCGTATATTCTCTTATGTATTACTTTCAGCAGTACTTTTATAATATGACTCATGAGGGTCAGTGTTCGATAATCAGAGCACTCTTTTGCTGCTTGTTTTTTAGGGATGGTTATAAATGCTGACTTCAGCATCTGCCAATACTTCCAAATTATTCTCTTCTACTAGTTTTAACAGTTCTATTGGTATTTTATTTAATCCAGCTGCCTTATTGTATTTAGAGTTTTTGATAGCATATTTAATTTCATCTATCATGATCTTTTGTCTCTCTAAAGGATTTAATTATTATATTTTCTGCATTTCACCTCTTTCACCTTGGAAAAGTTCTCTAACGTACTCCTCCCATCGTCTTAATTTCTCTGATAAATATATTAGTAGAACTTGATTTTTGTCTTTTATGTGTCGTTGCTGTTAATTTTGACCCATTCTATACCTTATTCCATTAAGCGGTGCAGGGCATATAAACAACGATAAATTTAACAGATAATTGTTAAAGATGTTCCAAATGAGTCTACTCGTTCCGATAAGTAACAGTATAATTATGACACTTTATTATTTTTTTTCTTTTCTCAAATATTCATGTTTATTGCATAGTAAATAAAACTATGTTATCACTGAATACAAAGTAAGTGAAAAAATACTCCGATTTATAAAATTAATGAATATTTTATGCATAAATGCAAGTAACAGTTCTTCAAAAATATTTAAAAACTAACCGGAATGTCCATCTTTATTTCGTCTGGCGATGTTATCGGCGGTTCATACCGGTTCGGACACGATTTAATGTTTATATTTTCCTGCACCGCTTAATGAATTTTACTATAGTCACTTCTCTTATTTTTTTGTGCATATTTCTCATATCATATTTTGTTCCTAGTTCTTCTATCTCTTTACATTGTATCATCAAATAGATTTCCTTAGCTGTTTTGATGTTTTTCTTAATTATTCGTTGTATTTCTTTATATTTCCATAGATCTTTTCTTTTATATATTCTTTTTTCTTTCATCTGTAATAGTATTCCTGCTGTCATCCACTGTTTTTTAGCCTCTTACCTATGTTGTATTAAACTTTCTTAAGCTGGTTTCAGTAATGTATTTTTTATATTATACCACTTTTTATTTACATCCAAAATTTGTTTGTCAGTTAGTGTGTTTTACATATTAACATTTACATTATTTTTTAATTTGTTTTTTATCTCTTCGTTTTTTAGCATTCTTACATTAATTTTTGGTTGTTGTTTTCTGAGTTCAATTCTTTTTAATTTTATTTTCACGTCAGCAACTAACGGATTGTGGTCTGAGTTAACATCTGTCCCAGGATAAGTTTTAACTAAGGTTATACAGTTTTTATATCTGCTATTTACCAGTATAAATTCTATCTGATTTCTGACAATGAGGTTTTCTGTATGTGAAGGAGACGTCCATGTATGTAGCCTTCTCTTAGGAAGCCAAAACCTAGTACCGTACAACACTTACCGCACAACAAGGTACAGTTTTGGTACCTGTTTTTAAAAATTGTTTCCCCCAATCTAATCTAATACAGGATAGCGTTACCTGAAGTGGCTCTAAAAGGTGTAAGAGTGGATCATTGTCAATTATCTCTTATCTACTTCCCAACTGAAGAGCAAATTAATTCAAGACATTGATGCGGATATTTTCGTCTGTACTCTCTATCTTGCTTGCATTCTTTTTGGTTGCTGCTCTTTATTATTATCCAGATATTGTTCTTTGTATTCCTTTAATTTAAAAAATACTAGTGAATTGTGGTAAAATGTTTTGAAGGAAATAACTATCTGGGCACCATTTTAAATACCTATATATATATTATATATATATATATATATATATATATATATATATATATATATATATATAAGGTTCTTGAACTTGAACTCCTAAGTGGAGCATAGAGCTTCAGTGAAAACGCGCCATCGGGTTCTATTTTGCGCTAAGGCCTTCACCTCATTCCAAGACTTTCCTTGTTTTCTTATCTCGTCCATGATGGATCTTCTCCAAGTTTGTACTGGGCGACCTTTTTTTCGTTTTCCTTGGGGATTCCACTCTAGGGCAGTCTTTGCAATACTGGAGTTATTTTTTCGGAGTGTGTGACCGATCCAACCCCACTTTCTGGACTTTATTTCATTTACTACCCTCTTTTGTTTGGTCAGGTGTAGTAAATCTTCGTTTCTGATGATGTTAGGCCAGAAAATACGAACAATTCTTCGTAGACATTTATTAACAAAGACCTGCAGTTTGTCTGTAAGGGTTTTTGTCGCTTTCCAGGTTTCACATCCGTAAAGTAGTACAGACATGACATTTGACTGGAATATGCGGATCTTTGTCCTCGTAGTGTAGTCTCCAGACCTCCAAACAGGGTTGAGCATGCTGAAAGCTTGTTGCGCTTTTCGTATCCTCATACGAATATTGTCTTCTGTACCTCCGCTTTCTGTTATGACACTTCCAAGATACGTAAAGTTTTCCACATTTTCAATCTGCATGTTATTAATGGTGAATAGCGTGTTGTTTCTTGCATTTATTCTCATGGATTTGGTTTTACCAATATTGATTTTCAAACCTATTTTATTGGCTTCAGTGGAGAGTGTTTCCAATTGGTCAGCCACATCTTGGAACCTTTGTCCTAACAGGCAGATATCGTCGGCGTATTCTAGATCGCTTAGGCGTGTGGTTAGCGTCCATTGTATCCCTCTTGTGTCAGAGTCTAGTTTGGAGAGAACATAGTCTAGAGCTATGTTAAAAAGAAACGGAGAAAGCACGCATCTCTGTCTGACTCCAGTAAGTACGTCAAATTCGTCACTGCTGATCCCATTGTGTGTCACGCTGCATTTCGCTTCAGTGTACAGTACCTTTATAATGAAAATTATTTTATGCGGGATGTTTCGAAGCTCTAAAATTTTCCATATCGCATCATGAGATAATCTGTCAAAAGCACGCTCGAAATCAACAAAAACCATGTATAGGGGTGTGTTCCATTCAACCGATTGTTCCATTATTAGCCTCACAGTATTAATGTGGTCTATGCAGGAGGATTCTGGTCTAAAGCCTACTTGATTAGCTCGATATTCAACCTTGTTTGTTAATCTTTTAAGTATGATGGTCGTGAAGATTGTATTTATGGCGGTAAGCAAGGTTATTCCTCTCCAATTTTTGCATAGTGTGAGGTCGCCCTTTTTTGGAAGCTTAATAATGATGCCTTTTTTCCAGCCCGCTGAAATGCGGTTTGTTTCCCACACCTCTCGGATTATGGGGAGCAAAAGTTCAGCAGTTAGATGCGGATCAGTTTTAAGTATTTCGGCAGCAATGTTATCGATTCCCGGAGACTTGTTATTTTTCAGAGATTTGATAGCTGTTATTATCTCTGTTTTGGAAGGGGCGTCGCAAGATATACGCAAGTCTATATTTTGTGGATTTTCGACAATTTCATCTGCGTTATCCCTGGGCGTGCCTAGCATCTCCTGAAAGTGCTCTTTCCATCTCTCTATTTGGTCATTTGTTGTAGTAAGTAATTCTCCTGTCTTTGATCTTACGACGTTTGAACAGTTGGGCCCACTTTTTGTTAGACGTCTAGTAATTTGGTATAGCTCTCTAGTTTTATTGTGTTGTGCAGCTATTTCGGCTTGTTTTGCGAGTTCTTCAGCCCATCTTCTTTTGTCTCTTCTTGCATTTCTTTTAACTGCTTTATTTATTGTTTCATATTCTTGTTGTCGGTTCGCTCTTTCTTCTACAGTTCTTGTTTGCAAAATATCTTTTTTTTTGCTGTTTTCTTTCTTCGATAAGATTCCAAGTTTCATCTGATATCCATTCTTTTCTATGTTTCTCTTTTTTACCCAGTTTATCTTCAGCTATTTCTGTCAAAACATTTGCCAGATCTTCCCAGCTATTTACTTCACGTTCTCTTCTTTTGAGTTGAAGTATCTATAGTTATATTAAATATCTATAGTTTTGCATATTCTTTCTAGCTTAACAGAATAGGGTAAATGAATGAAATGGAAATGTTTTTGTTGACTACTACAGTTTTGATTTTTTTATTTTAATATTGGCCTTCAGACAAAATACAAAATAAGTTTTAATTAATTATTTGGTGTTATTTTGAAGTTATTAAAAATTATATTAGTGTGATAAAACTCATTTTCCAGATCGTAGCAAATATTTTTCTTTGTGTATTAGTTATCTTCGTTGGTAGCAATTGCGCAAAGGTAGGTAGCGAGGATGACGATTTCTTTGTGTGAATTGTATATACCGGTGACTGAAATATGATGCAGATGCCTGATTGACTCTATGTTTTATTTATAAAGTAATGATGTCGATGTATATAAGTATGTGCAGGATGAGGAAAATGTGCTATAAATTTCATTGAAATGTATCGATAGTGGAGTCCAGTATAGCCGATTTATCAGTCTAGGGTAATTAAAAAGTTTTTGTGAGACGCCTTGCAATAATGTCTTTTCTGTAGTGAAGAGATATTCTTAGTACATTTTAGAATATTTGTTTATATTAAATTTATTAGTTTTATAAGAAGAACTGCCATTTTTAACTGCTTAACTTTTAGTGCCCAAAACCATAGCTAGTCTTATATCAGTTTTATTAGAATCTTTTACACTACCACACACTAGACCCAGCTCGTTATGTTCCATTTAAGCCTACTTTAACTTTAATGCATTATTCTCTATGTATATCTCCATCACTGACCATAATAGTTTGAAATATTAATTTTTCCCAAAAAAAGAGAGTTTTCTACTTGCAATTCAGGATCAGGTTATTCTAACTAAAAATTATCTGAAATATATTGTTAGAAATCCTCGACTCCAAAATGACAAATGCCGAGATGGGTGGCAAGCCCAAGAAACCATCCAACATCTTACCAAGGGCTTCAAGGTGATTCTCGGTATTGATTATAAAGACTAGAACTAGTTAACACACAGGAACTTCTTCAAACCGATAAGTGGCACATAATAGACCGGATCTCATACTAGTTTATAAACTTACTAGGCAAACAACACTAAATGATGTGACGATGCCTAACAACAACAATCTGCGTGATAAATACATCTAAAATATCATTAAGTGCAGAGATCTACAAATATAAATAAGGAGACAATGAAGAATAAAAATATTCTGACAGTACCTTCTACTACTGGTGTTATTCCGAAAAACCTCCTAGAGAACATAAGACAGCTGGGTCTTAATAAATATCTCTATAAGATGCTCCTACATCTGCACTTAATATGCAGAAAGTTGTACTTCTCGAGACGTCCAGATGTATGCAAAAGTTTTTGGGAGATACTCCAGCATACCAAATCACCAAGGGCTTGATAATACGGTAAGAGTCCCACCAGAGCTCAATCCTTTTCTTACCGTAGGTATGTGGAATGAGTGAGTTGTTCCGTTAGAGGGAGTGTGAGCCATACGGCTTATCATTATCATCAATTAGCGTATATTTGTCCACTGCTGAACGTAGGCCTCCCGTAAAATTTTCCACCTATTTCTATCTTGAGCTTTTTGCATCCAGTTTGTGGTGATACGCTTGATGTCATCCGTCCATCTAGTCGGTGGTCGTCCTCTGCTTCGATATGCATCTTGCCCTGGTCACAATTGCAGAATCTTTCTGGTCCGTCTATCATCTGTTAATCTGGCAACATGTCCGGCCCAAGCCCATTTAGCCCTGGCTATTTTTTCAACTGCATATGTGACTCCTGTTCTTGTTCTTATTTCTAGGATTGGTACTTTATCTCTGATGGTTATATTGATCTTTCCATAGCACGTTGTGTAACTCTTATTTTATCTATTGTTCTTTTTGTCAGAGTCAGTGGTTTTGCACCATTTGTAAAACGCACTGGTTAAAAATCTTTCTTTTTAAACAAACTGGGATACTAGACTTGAAAATGTTATTCAATCTACCAAAGGCAGCCCATGTGAGACCTATCCTTCTTTGTATTTCATTTGTCTGATTATCTCGGCCTAAGCGAATCTAAGCGAATCTACAATCAGAATACCCATGATGATTGCCAACCTCCGTCGCGGAGATGGCACGTAAAGAAGAAGAAGAAGAAGAAGAAGAAGCGAATCTCATGGTCTAGATATTTGTAAGCTATTCCTTGGTCGATGCTATGGATCTGAATCAGAATTTTACCACTGACTACAAGGTTGGTCATAATTTTGTCTTTGAAATGTTAATTTTAAGACCAATTGTTTTTGACACTTTATAGAGCGTGTGCAGCATTTTTGTAGTTTTATCAACTCTATCAGATATTAAAACGATGTCATCAGCAAATCTTAGGTGGTTTGGATCTTCCCCATTTACATATATTCAAGAACAGTTGTAAACAATTTAGGGGAGATAGTATCATCCTGTCTAATTCCACGTTCTATTCGAAATTTCTTGGTATCTTCATGAAGGCGGACACAAGCTGTACTAGTTTCGTAAATACTTTTAATAAAGGCGATATATCGGTGGTCAATGCGGCAGTCAGCCAATGCTCGAAGCATTTTATGATGATCTATAGTATCGAACGCCTTTTCATAATCTACGAATATAAGAAAGACATGCTTGTTATACTCTGTACACTTTTCTATTACCGTTTTTATAACTTGTAGATGATCATTTGTTCCGTATCTAAAGTGGAACCCAGCCTGTTCACAAGGTTGGTAACCATCCAGTTTGTTCACAAGCCGTTTTGTTATTATCTTCATGAATAGTTTGTATGTATGGGGAAGCAAACTAATCGGTCTGTAGTTCTTTAGGTCTGAAATGTCACCTTTTTTGTGAACTATGGTTATTATTGCATTATGCCACTGGGATTGGGTTACGCCTCTTGTCAAACAAGCATTGAACACCTTTTTTAACACATTTAGTAACGTAACTCCTCCTTCTTTGATTTGTTCAATGACTATTTCATCTTCTCCAGGTGATTTATTGTTTTTTATTCCCAAGAGAGCTGATTTTATTTCCTCTGTTGTGATATCTGGGATGTCTTCTGAGCCTACATTTTGAACTTTTGGTATTTGAGTTTGATCAGGATCTGGAAGTTCTTCTCGTTTATACAATTCTGAGTTAAAATCTTGAGCAATTTTTAAAATATCTTCCTTATTTGTTGTAGTTTCTCCTTTTTTATTTACAAGTTTACAAATATTTTTCGATTCTTCAGTCATATGTCGGCGCAGAACCTTTAAACTTTTATTTTTATCAATGGTTTGAGTTATGCATTCAGTGTTGTAATTTCTGACATTTTTTGGAATGAATTTTGTGATATCTTTGTTTAACTGTCTAAGTGTTACAAAATTATCTGTGTATTTGTCTTTCAATTCTCTCCTTTTGTTTATAAGATCTTTAGTAGCTTGAGTGAGTTTATCCATCTCGTTTTTTCCTTTTTCCTTATATTTTCCATAAGCGTTTCGAATCGCACTATTTATCGCATGTTTGTCACCTCTATATCTAATGCATTTTGATTTAGATGTTCTACTTCTTTCTGAAGTTATAAGATTCTGATAAGCTAGTCTATCTTCTATCAATTTCCATTTATTAGAATGCCTCTCTGTTATCATTGCTGTCCTCTCTTGTCTAATGTTGATCATTATTTTTGCTCTAACCAACCGATGGTCAGTCCCAACAATGATTCGTATGGCTAAATCTGGATAATAATAATAAGTTCCGAAGAAGGTTCAGAAGAATCATCCAAAAAACCATAAAAAGCTGGGTCTGAATGAACATCTTTATAAGACCATGAAAGCTGTACTACTCTAGACGTCTAGATGTGTACAAAAATTTTTAGGAGATAATCCGACGTATTAGATCACCTAGCGTTCTATAACACGGAAATAATCCCATTAGAGCTCAATCCTCTTGATATCGTAGATATAAGGAATGAATTTTGACCTTAGAGGGATTGTAAGCCGTATGGCTAAATCTGGATAATAATAATATAATCGCTTCCTTTGCTGACAAAACCTCAGAAAACCTGTAGCAATATCTGGATATACTTAAAACAAATTCTACTTAAAATAACATTTACCAACCAGCACAACACATGCTCACCAGTAGGAATAGACCATGCAAGAATACCAAAAGTAGCAGACGCTAGATACCTTGGACTACGTTTTGACCAACGTCTTACATAGAAGAAACATATCCAGGCCGAAAGAAGACGGCTTGACTTAAAATTTTGGCAGATGTATTGGCTTCTTGGATGAAAATCAATTCAACATCCAACACAAAATTCTTCTATTTAAACCTATTCTTAAATCTATCTGGTACTATGGACTACACCTATATTAAATATTAAGATCATTTGGTCATCAAAAAATATTACATATATTATTTATAGTAGTAATTTAGTCTTTAAGTACAATTGGATATACCATATTTAGAGAATATCGTAATGCTATGTTAATGTTACTAACCAGGACGTTTTATTAAGAATGCAAAAAAGAAATGAGTTGTTAACCATAATAAAAACAGCCAAAATCGAATACCTCGGACAAATCATGAGAAACAGCGAAATATATTGGTTGCTGCAATTAATTCTGCATGGAAAAGTAGAAGGAAAACGAGGACCAGGAAGGCAAAGCATTTCCTGGCTCAAAAATCTACGTACGTGGTTCAACATAAAAACCACCAATCGTTTTAGCGCAGCAGTTTGCAAAATATATATTACCATCATGATCGCTAATATCCGAAACGGATAGGCACAACAAGAAGAAGAAATAATGGTATGGTCCTTTAATACGAGAACGAACTCAAAGAAGCAAATTAAAAATAAATTTAGAACTAAAACATTAATACCCTTCTTGTAACAGCGGAACACTTTAGTTTATTTTAAAAACATAGCAACTACTGTTGGTTCGGTACATATTTCTTAAGGCCTTTTACCTGAGAAAAACTATTCTGTGGACACCATTAGAAATTCTAAACCAAATACGTCATTTTTCTTAAATTACTATTAAACTGGGAATAAGCCACAATTAAAGATAAAAATACGTTTATTGACGTTTCAATTTCCACTTCGGAAAGCGTTCTCAAAATAATTTTTTAGAAATTTTGAGAGCGATTTCCGAAGTGGAAATTGAAACGTCAATAAACGTATTTTTATCTTTAATTGTGGCTTATTCCCAGTTTAATAGTAATTAATTTACAATGCCACAAGAAAATAGCTTCAGAACAATGTCATTTTTCTTGTTTGGTGACCTTAACGTTCCCTTAACAACTGTAAACTACTGACCTGAGAATGGCCTTTCAGTTAATTCTCCTTGGATAAATGCAGCTAAAATAATATGAGAATATTTCTCATACCTTAACTTTATACAGGCTACCACAATGCCGAACCAACATGGAGCTTTTCCTAACTTGATATTTGTAAATAAGAGTCATTATCAAACTGTGTCAGCTCCCCATGCAGTTGACTTTTTGCTACCTAATAATTTTCGTCATATCTATAGCAGCATTTTGTGATATTTTAATCACAAATTTTGTAGCCCTATAACCTGGGGTGGGTCTTGTCTGAATGCATAACTTGCCACCATTTATCTTAACTCTGACCATGTGTTACCCCTCTTACGCATTCGTGGGCATCCTTAGGGCCTTCTCTTTGTTGAAACCTCCTTTTAGATTAACTTGATGGGGCGATTATTAGGGAACGTATAGACAAGGACCTATATGAAATTTAATTTCTTGGACAATGTCGCTAGCCTTACATATCCGCTTGACTTAGGAATTTGCTCTTATTCGGTTTTGGTTAGTATTCGGGTAATGGTAGGGTTCAAAGATTTTTTCGTAAAAGTATTCACTTTCATAAAATTTGTTACCAATCTTCTGATCTGTACTTGTTTTTCTGCAGTTGCAGCGCCATCTATCGCGAATAGAAAACAAATTCAGATGTATAATTTTTCTCATAAAATCCGAATCTTCAATAGAAATAGGGCTTTTCATTTAAGATTTTAAATTTATACTTCGCCTCTCCCCAAACCACCTAGCGACAACTCCAAGGGGTAGGGGTGGGGTTGTGTTAGGTGTCATACTTTTTCGAACTTCTATAATTGGAGTAACTAATGCTAATCCCAGATCTTCCAGGAATATACGACGTTTCTTTGAATAGTCACTGGTGTTTGTTCTGTAAATTACCTGGCCGTTGATTCCAGCTGTGTCCATTAGTGAAAAAAAAAAAATTCTTAGTGGCTACCTTCTATAATTACGAGCTACACTGTATCTCTCGCTTGTTTTTCCTCAGAGTTAATACTGAAGTTAAACTATGTCGTTCACGCAAGATTTTCACAAGTTCGTAAGAGGTATACGAGTTTTTACCAGAAATTGGTGCTATCAGTCTTTGGACCATATCAATAGGTTTATTGCTTATTTGGTGCAGCCTATCTGGCTGGTAGCCTGCATAAATCTCCATATTAAAAACATAAAAAGCACGGGAGTCTATTATGGCCTGAATTCTTATTCCATATTTCGCTGGCTTGTTCGGAATATACTGCCGGAATGAGCAACGTCCACGAACAGACCCTAACTTCTCGTCAATAATCAAGTACTGTCCTGGTGAGTAAGCTTGTTGACATTTGTTATATTTTTCTATTAGCTTCCGAGTCATGTACCTCAAGTCGTCATGATCCTGAGCAATCAGTATTTAGTCATCAGCGAAACATAAGGTGTACAGTGTAGTCTCGTCATTAAGAGGGATTAATATGCCATTGCATTTGCTTTTCCACAGCTTGAATGTTTGTTTCAGATAAATTTTGAAAAGGGTAGGCGAAATACAGCAACCCTGCTTTAGACCTTTAATCCCTCAGATATCCTTGATCCAGTTTTAATTTTTCCAGTCGTTCTATTATACAGACTTTATACAGTTTTTTTCCTAGAATGTTTATATAGGATGGACAAAAAAATAATGGCTACATTATTAAACCAATGTTATAGTAGGTGACGCCACCTAGTGTCAATGGTAAAACTTATATCATTTTCATATTAAACATACCAAATAATAGCAGGATACCAAATTCCACTTAAATCGGGTAAATAGTTTTCAATATATCCCTAAAAATAATATCTTCTTATGGTGCCCTTATCCAATTAGTGGATGTTGGCGACAATTCTGGAATACTCCTCTTGATCTTGTGTGGCTCTAAAAAGTGCATGGGCATCGAGGTTTGTCCAATCCCTTATGTTTTTAAGCCATGAGTATTTCTTTCTTCTGATGCCTCGTTTTGCTTCTATCTTCCCTTCCATAATAAGCTTTAAGAAGTGGTACTTGGAATTTCGAAATATATGACCCAGATAAGCAGTTTTTCTTCTTTTTATAATTGGCCCAATCACACCTACTTCGACATTTGTTGTGTGATCTGTCCAGGAAATTTTAAGTAGTCTTCTAAATACCCACATTTCAAAGGCCTCCAATCGGTTCATCACATTGGCTTTATGGTCCAGGTTTCTACACCATATAGCAGTATGGAGTAAATATAACATTTTATAAAGTGATATTGAAGCATTAAGTTGAGGCTGCTATTGCTTAGCAAGGTTCTCATATTAGTCAATGCTGTTCTGGCTTGCTTAATCCTGCTACGTATCTCTACGTCTGGATCTAAATTTTCAGTTATCCAACTACCGTGATATCTGAACTTAGGGACCTTTTGGATGTTCTTCTTGTTTACTCTTATATTTAATTGCATATTTCTTGTTCTACTAACCACCATTACCTTCGTCTTGTCTATATTAATGTTCAAGTCCAGTCGTTCTCCTTCAGTGTTTATTCCATCTATTAGTCGTTGTAGCGCTTCTTGGCTATCAGCTATTATGACTGTATCATCAGCATAGCGAATATTACTAATAGTCTGTCCGTTGTTTTTGATTCTATCTTCAGTGTCACTTAAGGCTCTATCGAAAATCGTTTCAGAGTAAAGATTAAAAAGGAAGGGTGACAGAACACATCCCTGTCGTACACCTTTTTCGATTGAGAAATATGATGTAGATTCCAGTCCTACTCTCACAGATGTTACTTGATTCATATAAAGATTTTTTATGATTTTAAGGTCATTCTCATCTATCGAACGTTTCTGGAGCAATCTTACTAATTCTGAATGATTAACACAAAATAATATAATATTAATGAATCACTCTGTAGAACGAAAACTAGCAACATTTGCCTGAGCAATTTAAGCTCAAACGCTTTATTTTGATGTCAGCTATCACCTATTAGCTAATGTCTAATTAATTTTGGTACACCCTGTAGATTCCTGTTTTTATGTTTTGTCTTAGGTGTTTGTTCTTTCAGATTGTGTCATTAAGAGATCCCGCCGCTTTACTTGCTTTTAAGCTTTGTTGTCGTACTTCTTCTTCAATATCTCCGTATAGTTATATCTATTCCCAGATATCTATACCTTGTTAGGATCTAAACCTAGATCTTTTTTTTGAACCTATTCTCTATCCTTCCATTGTTGGATATAGGTCACCCCCAGTTCTCTCCATTTTTCCCTATCTTGAGCTGTTCTCTGCTATGTGGGACCTCCTTGTTTCCTGATGTCATCTTTCCACCTAACCTAGATCTTAATAATGATAATAGGGAGTATAATACATACTTTATTTCCCGCAGCTATCCTTGATGAGACTTTTTTTTCCTTAGACTATATACCTGAAAGTCAGCAGCAGATCAAAAAGAGAGAATTGTAAGAAACCAAATAGACTATGTATTAGTTAGACAAAGATACAGGAACGCAATTATATCCTCAAAAACCTATCCAAGTTCCACAATAGGATCAGATCACAACCCAGTAGTGACCAAAATTAGGCTCAAAATGAAAATAATAAAACGAAGAACAACAAATGCAAAAATCAATACAAGTAAATTAAGAAACTATACGTTTGCAACGTCTGGCAGATGAAATCAACAACGGATTAATGAATGTTAAACAACAAATTCTGCAAAATACTGAGAGGGAGAAAAAAATGGTTATTAATAAAGACAGAAATACATAAAAGTCAAGAAGACCAACCAGATATAAAAAGAAGCAATGGATAACGGAAGAAATTTTAGATTTTATGGAAGAAAGACGTCAATATAAAAACAAAGATAATCAGATGTACAAAAAATGGATAAACAAATATAATACAGAATTAAGAAAGCTAATGAACAATGCTTAAAAGAACAATGCGCAGAAATAGAAAAATACCAGAAAATATATGATAGTTTTAACACACATAAAAAAATTAAAGAATTAACTCACAACAATAGAACAAGAAAACCGGGAATACTGAAAGATGCAAATGGGAAACTTGTGTTGAATACTAACGACAAATTAAAGAGATGAACAGAATACATCAATGAACTATTCAAAGACAATAGAACAAAACAGATGGAGATAGAAGTAGAAGAGGATATGGTTTTTAAGATATTAAAAGAAGAAAACTAAAATGGCATTAAAAACAGTAAAAATGGTAAAGCATTAGATCCAGATTAAATCCCTATAGAAATCTTAAAATGTATGAATGATGAAACCTTAGACATTATAGTAGACTTATTTAACTCAGTATACAAAACAGTACACATACCGAAACAATGGTTACTCTCCACATTCTGTGCTGTCCCTAAAAATACAAACGCTAAATATTACAGTGAATACAGAACAATATTACTAATAAGTCACATTCTCAAATTATTCCTGAAAATAATACATGGTCGTATAAATAAAAAGTGGAAGAAGGAATAGATGATAGTCAGTTTGGGTTCAGAAACGGACTAGGAACCAGAGAAGCGTTATTTGCTTTTAATGTGTTAGCTCAAAGATGCATGAATGTGAATGTTAATGTGCATGTTTGTTACGTTGATTTTGAAAAAGCATTTGACCAAGTGATATATGGAAAATTAGTCCAAATTCTAAAGACAAAAGACATAGACCATAGGGACTTACGAATAATAACAACCCTCTTCTGGAATCAAAGAGCACAAATCGTAATAGATAGCGAACCCCAGAAATTAAAATCAGGAGAGGAGTTAGGCAGGGATATCTTATGTCCCCATTACTATTTAATATATGTATATATATATATATATATATATATATATATATATATATATATATATATAGTGAAGCCATTTTTGAAGAAGCATTACTATCTTAAAGTGAAGGAATAATAATTAACGGAAGATCTATTAACAACATAATATATGCAGATGACACCGTGATTGTGGCAAGCTCTGCTGAATAACTACAGTTACTGCTAAACAAAACAAACAGTTTTTGTGAAAAATATGGACTAAAAATGAATATAAAAAAAAAATACATGATAATAACAAAGAAAACAAATATACCAACAAACATACATTTGGGAAATATACGGATAGAAAGGGTTGATAAATACAAATACCTAGGAACCTGGATTTTAGACAATAATGATCAAACAACCGAAATCAGAGCCATGACAGAAATAGCAAGAAATGCGTTTATAAAAATAAAAACAATTCTCTGCAACAAAGACCTTAGATTAGAACTAAAACTAAGAGCACTGAGATGCTACGTGTTTTCGATACTGCAATATAGACTTGAAAGCTTTACATTAAAGCAAGAATACATAAATAAGTTACAGTCCTTACACCAGTGAAATGTGGTGTTACAGGAGGATGCTTAGAATAGCATGGACACAGAAGAAAACTAACACGGATGCATTGCGAGAAATGGGCAAAGAATGCGAAATAACAAACACAATAATAATAAGAAAGCTACAATATCTGGGACACGTAATGAGGGGACAGCGATATAAACTGCTAAGGCTGATAATACAGAAAAGGATAAGAGGAGGAAGAAGTATAGGAAGAAAGAGAGTGTCGTGGTTGAAGAATTTAAGGGACTGGTTTAAATGCAGTTCTATAGAGCAGCAGTAGATAAGAAAAGATAGTGATGATGGTATCCAACCTCCGCTTAGGAGACGGCACTTAAAGAAGAAGAAGGCATTTTCTGTTGTTGACATACCCTCAGAATAATATCATACAATTTTTGATGTAAAACTTTCGGCCCCTTTAGATACGATTTTTAAAATAAAACAGCGTTAACAATATTAAGAAGAATTATAGAAAATACACTGATAAAATAAGAGAGTGGAGAAATGAGAAGAAAACGTAACGCATAGGCTATAGGGTATAAAAGAATGGGTGCTAAATAAAAAAAAATAATGATCGCAAAAGATGGAGTGACCAGTCTTCCAAATATTTAGATAAAATGATACTTACATTTTCAACAATTTATAATTTAAATTTTTCATACATTTTCCTCTTTAAATAACTATTTTTAAGGTTTACTAGAATATTGTGGTCAGCGTACATCACGAGTAATATAGGAGAAATATTTTGTTAGTGCTAATACTCATCATATAATATTCTTTTAACATTTGAATCAAAGGTCAAAACAAATTTTATACATATTATTAATCTATTACAATTTACTACCAAGATTATTCAAGAATCAGTTGCTGAAACAACTAACATCTCGTAAATAATAAACACCACCTTTTTATTAAAGATACAATGGTAAATGCAAAGTTATAGTTGCTTAGCCTTGTTAGAATTCCATTACAGCGATCAATAGCCTATAAAATTTTAATGAACTGATGGTAATATTTTAAAATAAAATAGATTTAATGGCCCATAAAGATTTGTTTAAGCATGTATGTAGAAAATGCACACACATATAAGGTGCGATATAATTGTCATCTTTGAAAATTCAAGGAGAGTTGCAATTATGTAGAAACCGATATACTTCTTTAACAGTCTTACTCAATATTGTTGTGGTAGGGTTGGTAGTAATAATGAAGAATAGAACACTCCAAACTGCCGTTGTATGTGTATTCGTATGTATCACGGTATTTTAAGGTTAAGAACACTTAAATTCAAAAGATGGCAAATATATTAGGCTCGGAAGAATAAAAACTAAACAAATACAATATAATGTTACATAATGATCGGTTTTCGATATACCGATATTGTCTGTACATAGATTTTTAATCGAAAAACTACCTTACGTATTGCATGAGTATAATAAGTTGATTATTCTAGGGAAATAAGCACAATTTAACCGTGTTAGGAACATTGCAATAACCAGGTATTTATCTCTTCCATTACTGATCTCATTGTAGTTAAATCTGTCATCTTCACGTTTGAGAGATGACAGACGAAAAAGAAGAAGAATTGACCCCATGTTTACGTTTGAGAGATGACAGACGAAAAAGATGAAGAATTGACGTCATCTTTACGTTTGAGAGTTAATAGTTGACATGACGTTGTCAGTCGACAGGTGACATGACAGTTGATAGCTACCCGCCGCCATCTTGTAACATGACACGTCAAAATTTTCCCACGCTGTCAAAATTTTCACACGCCCAAGTGCCCCAACCTCTGCTTAAAATTGTTTAAAATGACTTTAATGATATTCGTTAATGCCTACAGACCTAACAAAGCGATTGATTTTTTTACATTATTGCGTGTCTTTGTATCATTAGAAAGGACACGGGACATATTCCCATCAGTATTGAATGGTGGGATAAATAAATCGCATCGGTAAAGAAACAAACTTATATTAAAAATAAAAGCTTCTTATAAATGATGTAAAAAACAATTTTTTTGCATAAAGGCACATTGCACGCTTTACAAATAGCCATAGGTCGAGTTTCTGATTTATTTTATGAACATAAAGTACTGCACCTTCTCCTAGTAGATATTTGTTGTGGCAAATGGTCTCTAATTTTGATCATCTGTGTCTGTCGTTCAGTGATATACTTCGAGAATGGCCACTTCTTCGTCTTTTTACATTTGATTTCGATCTTCCTAATTCAATTAACTGTTCTGCTAATGGCGCCAGAAAATTCAAAAGTGAAAATGTTGTGGAAATGTAATATCTTGTATACTTTTTTTATGCAACTCGTTGTAAATAATCCAATAATTTACAATAGCGTACATAACTAATCTATAAAAAACTTTTCTCCACCATTTCGTTGATTTTTGGTCCATATTATATGTGCTCACTTTTTGATCGGCGAGATCTACTCCTCCCATAAAATTATTATAAAAACTAATTGCTTCTGGACAAGCAAACTCAGCCTGTTTTCCAAATTTCAGCTTTCTGTTGATAATTCCAACAATTGTACTGTGGCAATGGGACATCAGCATCACTTCTTTCGTATCTTTCCATTTAGTCCCTTAAATTTCTTTAGGTAAAACTAAACACCCCTTAACATTTTCTTATCTTTAAATTTCGCTACCTTTACCCGATTTATAAACACATTTAACATATCAAATTTCTTGAACCATTTATTTAAATTATTTCATTCCACAACGACGAAGCGCAAGCAATACAATAGCTTTCATTTATTATGTGTCCTGCACTAGTTCGAAAAGTATTTATGTATCACCAAGGAAGAAAGATCTTTTCCCTGCCATAGGGTTGGTTCATACCGAGAAATCTGAGATTTCTCGGTATGAATACCAGAAGTCGAGATGATCACTTATACGATCTAGCGCCTAACATGTCATTTCTCCTTCTTAGATGCTCATCATTATAATTCTGGCTTTACAATCCTGCGTGGGTTCTAGCCTCCTTAAGAATTTCTCTCCAGGCGTCCCTATCTATCGCCTTTTTCCGCCAAGCACGTATTCTCGTATTTCTCATGTCTTCATCGAAGTTATAAAGGAACCTTGTTCTGAGTCTTCCTCTTCTTCTCTGACCAATGGTCTATAAGGAGCGTTTTTCTAGCTGGGTCATTTTGTTCCATCCGCATTATATGTCCTATCCACCTCGAACGTTCTATCTTAATATGTTTTACGATATCAGCTTTCCGGTGTATTTCATGAAAGTTCGAAGTTGTATCATCTTTTTCACACTCCATGGTCATTCACTGATCCATAGATTCGCCTTAGTACTTTTCTTTCGAAACATCCCATGTTTTCATTATTTTTTGTTAGAATCCAGGTCTCTAAACCATATGTTAAAACTGGGCATAGTATTGTTTTGTTTTCAGTTTTATTTTTGTATTTCTCAATATAATTGTGGATTTAAGCAGGCGATTGAGCCCAAAATAGCATCTGTTGGCCATGCAAATTCTGCCGTTTATCTCTGCGATAACATTATTTCCAGCGCTTTCAGGTATACAAATTCGTTTACTTCTTCGATGACGTCGTTTTTTATAAGGAGTGTTCGTCGAATTTGTGGTTTCGTGCTTATTTTCCTATACTTCATTTTGTTGGTGTTTATTAATAAACCCATTTTTGTAGCTGATTCGTTTAATGCTACATACGCATGATATCATCAGCATGGGCCAGGATTTGCATTGATTTATTATATATTAAACCAGTGGTTGTAATTTGTGACATACGTATTACTTTTTTCAGAACCAGTTTGAACAGTATACAGGAGAGAGGGTCTCCCTGGCGTAGCCCAGTATTTGTTTTAAAAGGTTTAGACAATTCCCCTGAATTCGTACTCTACATTCAACTTTTTCAAGAGTTAGTTTTGTTAAATTTACCAACTGATGAGTCGTAGGTAGCATTATATATATATATATATATATATATATATATATATATATATATATATATATATATATACAATGTGAGCGAGATTAAAATCTCACTGTAAATGAGGATATCGGTCAAGGAGAAATAAAAAATGAAAAGACTATTTCAATCTTTTAATAGAAAACGTTTCGTCCAGTATTTCTGCACTTCTTCAGTTGCAATGATTGTAAATTCATATATAGATGACAAACAATGTCAAATGCATATGTTGAGATGTTATAAAATACAACATTATTATATATAAACAACATTAAATAAATACAATATAAGTTATGGTAAAAAAATTACATTCCGAATTTTATTTAAAATTTATACAAACATTAAAAAGTTAAAAAATGTTACAATATGTTAACAATAACAGTATAATATAATAAAACACTTCTATTCTATCGCTGATGTAAAATATCTCGAAAAATGAAGCCAGGAGAAAAAGTACGTTGTTTTTTTTGAGCTCAGTGAACAATTTGAAAAAACTATTTTTATTGAAAAAAGCATGGAAGTTAACTTTATTGTTAGATACACCAAAGTAATTAAAAGAAAGAAAAGAACTATTTTTGATAGGTAGGGATCAACTATTCCGAAAAGCAAAACAAAAAATAAAATGGCTTTGGAAATCAGTCTCTGTATGAAAAATTAACTGATGACAAAATTACTTATTTACAGGAAAGAGTAGAAAGGTCAACTAGAATTAGCGAATATAAATGAAATATATTGTGACATGAATTTGTTAGACTCACCATGTGGTTCCTTTTGGAAAGGATTTTTCATCGAAGTGTGATGTATGATTAGTATTAATGTTACATTTCACAATTTAACTTAGGTACACCTAAATCCGATCAAGACATGGCCTAAATTTTTCAGTTTTTATCCTCTAGGAAAGCACAGCTACCATCGGTTCTACCTTGATACTTCAAAATTATATCCCTTATTCATTTCAACGAGAACTTTAGCAATCTCATACATCACATTTCGATGTAAAATCCTTTCCAAAAGGAACCACATGGTGAGTCTAACAAATTCATTAAATACTATTAAACTGGAAATCAGCCACAATTAAAGATAAAAATACGTTTATTGACGTTTCAATTTCCACTTCGGAAATCGTTCTCAAAATACAAACAGTAAATTAAACAAATTTTGTTTTTTGTTCCATAGTGAAAAATTCTTCTAATAATTTAATTTTATCTGACTCATTTATATTGACAATTCAGACATACATTATGCATTTTAAAGTAGACGACTTTAAAATGATATTGCCAATATTGTTGAGTTGCGCTCCTGGGACGACTTTACTTATAAGATAGTTCATTCGATTACATGAAATCAACTTTAACTTGAGAATATCCGTCACAAATAAATCATAGCATGTAATTCGTCTTTAAAAAGACAAACACATGACATGATGACAGTAAAATTCTCCTGTTAGTGAGTCCATAGTAAATTATGAGGGAAAACCAGGAAAAAAACCTTATAATACTATCCCGACATTGTAAGTATTTGTTCGTGAATTTACTTTACCTTCAACAAACATCAAAATTCTGATTTTATATGTTACGTTATTTAAAAAACATAAATGATGTATCCTCTATATGTTACTGACTTACTAATACTGGTATTTTTTTATTAATAACTTCCTCTTTCAATATTGGTAACCAGATCCTACTACATTCTGCCGAGGAATTTGTGACACAATTGGCCTCGTTTAGCATAATTAGAGCCGCTTCTTTGATTTTTCTTTTTTTACCATCCGTTTCTTTTAGGACTACATTTGAATTATTCCATTGAACCCTATGTTCATTATCCCATGCGTGTTTACAGATTTGAGATCTATCAAATTCTTTATTTTTAATATAAGATTGATGTTCACTTATTCTAACATTTAATGGCCTTGATGATTCACCTAAATAAAACTGATCGCATTCACAAGGTATTTTATAAATGAAATTCTTTGTCCTTTCTTGTTCATTGATAGGTTTGGTTTTGGACAAAATAGATCTCAACGTGTTTTTTGTTTTGAATGTTGTTGAAATGTTGAATTTATTTCCTACCCTTTTAAGTTTTTCTGATTTTCTTTTATGTACGGTATTGTTATTTTCATCATATTATTCCTTGTGTATGCTGTAGGATCTCGTTCTAAGTTGTTCTGTTCTATTCGATCGATTGTTGAAAATTCCTTATTTATAAACGATAAAGGATAATCATTTTTTAATAAAACAGATGTTAACAAATGTTTCTCCTCCAAGAACGAATTTTCATTAGAACAAGTAATTTTGGCTCTAACAATAAAGTTAACTTCCATGCTTTTGCAATATTTCCTTGCAATAAAAATAGTTTTTTCAAATTGATCACTAAGCCCAAAAAGAACGAGGTATTTTTTCTCCTGGCTTCATGTTTCGAGATATTTTACATCAGCGATAGAATAGTGTTGTATTATATTATACTGTTCTTGTTAACATCAAACAGTAATGGTAAATGGGTAAATCAAACAGTAGTGGTCATTTTTTGTTTTAAAAATAAGAGATGTTGAGAATACAATATGAAAAAGTGCATAAAACTTCTAATGAATTTTTATTTTCATTTTTTATTTTTATAGGGTGGCCACTTTTTTCGCCGGTCAGTGTATTTTCATGATTTTACATTTAAAACAAAATTTAGTAAATGCATGTAAAACCAAACCGTATTTAGCGATATTATACAATAGTTGCGAGTATATTTATTTACCCGTTTCCTTTATTCATACTTATACAAAGGGAATGACCCACGGTTGTGTGTGTAAAGGCATCTACAGGTCATAAAAGAGAAAGAAGAAAAGCCGTTGGTATCAAGATATCGAAAGCCGAAATCGTAAATCGCTCAGACGGGTTGCGGATCCCGCAGTTCTTCAGTTTTAACTTCACGCATCGATGCTCGTCCACTTTTTACTCCAACTAACGAAGTCCGATCAGCAGCGCTGCCAACCTTAAATTTAACGCCTAGGCGCCCTTATAATTGTCGAGCTTAAATGGTTACCATTCCAGGAAACCTTTTAAAAAATAATTAACAATTTTAGTTAATTCTTTGAATATAAGATGACAATTGTAAAACTTTCTACCTTTAATATATTTATTCCCTTAATAAGTGGACGGCGCAGCGTTATACATCACTAGACCAAGCGCCAAAAATTGATTTTGAGATATTTGATTTCAAAGTTTTCACTCTATTAAAATTCAGTATATGTTACAATAGTCGTAATTTTTGGTTTTCGAAGACAGTTTTTATGTTCTCTCTACGTGCGAAATAGTAACTTGCTAATGTTGAAGAAAAACGAAAAAAAAAAAACAAAAAAGACTTTAGGTAGACTTACGATTTTCGCCGCATTGTGTAATTGTGTTATACATCATCAGACCAAGCGACATGGAGGTCGTTTGGTCTAGTGATGCGTAATTTAAATATCACTTTTAATAAATGATTAATAGGCCACAAGCTATTTTCTCTTTTTGGGTATGACAATAAAAGTCATTGTTTTGAATATTTTATATTACTTAAGACATTGATCAAAAATAGAAAAAAATACAAAAGGCTCCAGGTGTACAGAAAACAAAAAGGCTAACGCAGCAGTTTAAAATTCTAAATGAATCTGCGGCTTAGACTAGAATATACAGGTGTCTGATCGGCCTATGGTGGAGCAGTACGGCAAGAGATAAGGGCTTGCGGCTAGGTGATACTCCTCCATAGATCCCTACCGGAAGGGCGTGTGCCGCCTAAATACCGGGTATATATATGAAAATAATAAATAAACATTACTCATCTTGTATGCCAAAGTCTAAGTCTCCATCAAATTCGTCAATGTCATCTTCTACTGTATTGTTAAGGGAGCGATACACAGCTTTTGCATAATTTGGTATTAGGTGCATTAAAGATCTTAAGTTGTTAATCTTAAGTACAGAAATTGGCTTGCCTGTGTGCCAAATAGGAATCAAGTGGTTACTTAGGGATTGCATTGCAACGGGTCGTTCTTTTTGAAGTTTCTTGTGAAGATCTACTTCAACTTCACTGGTGTTAAAATCAGTTTTCATAAAAATACTCAGTGGTTTATCCTTTCTTATTTCAATTTTTCTTGTTTTACGCTAGCTTACCTTACTGTTTTCTACGTCTGATTTACAGTTTGTAATCATAGTTTCCAACTTCTTTGTTCCAACCAATTCTTCTTTTTTCATTCTGTAAACTACTAGTGACTTCTTTTTACGGGATTTCGTCATCACGTTTAGGTACATATCAACGGTATATAAACGTTAAATATCTCCAAAATCACTATCATTGGGTGAAAAACTATGACCAGGAAAGAGATAGCGAAATGTAAATTTTTCAATGGTAGGATGAGTTTCCAAAATCGTTTTCAGGATCAAAACTGTTTTGATGTTGCGAAATTATATGTTTTGCAGAAGTAACATTTTCTTCAATGTATTTCTTAAGACGACTGCCTACTTCCTAGGCTGCAAGATCAGTTTCACCTTCTATTCAATCATAACAATGACCTTTGTTACCCTTACCGCTATGGATACCAAGGTTGTAAATACATAATTGACGCTTATAATATACGATATTTATTGGAATTCTCGGAAGGGGAAGAATTTGTCTAAATCAAAACAAAAGGTTTCCATTTCTTGTTGATCGTTGGTCATCTTCATGTCTAGCTTTCTTCTAAATTGTGTATTTTCAGCTTCTTTTAAGTGTACATTTTTTCTTCCTTTAACGAAACTTTAACATGATCATTGTCTGCTTCTTTAATATACAATTCATATATTTTACTTAATGTTGTGTCTTCTGTTAGGTATTCTCTTTCTGTGTTAGCTCTTCTGTAATGTGACTTATACTTAGGGAATTTCGTTAAGTGCTAAATTACTTTTTGAACACGATTATCGTTAATTTTATTATTACCTCCACTTTGACCACGACAATTTCGAACACCCATTTTTGTTGTTTTACGCTTTATTGGGACTTCGTAAATATTTGAGCAAGTTACAGCTCTCTGAGCATCATGAGATTCAACATTGTAAAACATCAAATTCTTTTTGGCATTATCCACACCAATCTTGTCCAAACACTTACACTTACAGAGATACATACGGAAGTGTTTTAATTATTTACATACATTTCTCTGTGTAAAGTAACTCTTGTTTTGAATACAATTTTTTTCTTCATTCTCGACTGATTTAATTACTTCGTATTCTTCCTTTTTTTTTTGTTTTCCCATAGGCGAATAGTTTTTTATCACTTCACTGTTTAATGCTATTTTTTCTTCATTTGTTCCTGCTCAGGAATAATGCTACTTCTTGTTTTTTCTTTAGAAGTTGAAGGCATCTGCAGTGATTCTTCTTATGCATCTTCTGTAGAAAAATTTAAACAATAACTGCCACTACTTCTTAACCTAAACACCTCAACAAGTTATTGTCAACAACGTTCATGTACCTATGTTGCCCAATATTCGATCTACAATCATAACACGCCCGCAAGAGGCGTTGGGTCTACTGATGCAAAACTATTACACAAAATTAGTCGCTTGGTCTAGTGATGCAAAATTCTATATCCACAATAAAAAGAAAGGCACTGGGTATTTTTAAATATATCTGATTAACCATTACTAACAGATTAATGGCATTTATTCTGAAGATAGTTTATGCTATTTCCCACCAGAAAGCGCCATAATCCACAATTTGAGAAAATGACGCTTGGTCTATTGATGCATAACGCAGTCCAAATATGCTGGAGAAAAATGAGATGAAATACCATGCTGCTGAAAATATAAAAGATTATGCTGTAAGACTAAATTGCCTTTTTTACCTTTGAGCTTTTCATTAGACATTTAGAAGAAAACCAAAGTATCTTCAAAAGTGTAACCTCGGATGGTGCTAGAAAGGTCACGAATGGAGACACTGCGGACGGCAGCCAGATGGTTGGTGGAGAGCAAGTCGTGGGTTCGAAACTAGATTTTGGATTCAAGAGATATTAGAAAAGATACAAAAATAAACAAAAAGATAGATGGGTAAAATTACCAAAGATACGATAAGATAGAAACAGGGCGCCACTCAATTTTTTGGGATTAAGGAGAAAATTAAGAAACCTTAGAGATAAGGAAAGATATTTAGGTTCAGAGATCAAACCCAAGGAAAGATACCAACAGTTAATTATCAAATAAATTTGGTCAACATACTATATAAACAAATAATAAATATATTACTTACCTACGAAACTTAATCAGCCTCATATTTCTACTGGTCAAAGCTATAGTAATATTTAAAGGTAAAAGCAAATACTCAGAGTTACTATTTTATTAGGGAACTTGTTAGGAGCCGACAAATAAAATACATACATAAAACAATAACAATATATTCAACAACCAAATTATGACGCTGCTGAATGCAACACAAGTAATAAATGTACACCAACAACTATAAAATGGTGGTATACATATAAAAATAAGCAGTAATATAATTAGAAAATACCTTTACAAAGATATACAATACAATCATGTACAAATAAAGTTTTGGCGTATCTCGAGATATTTCAGCAAAAAAAAATGAATAAAAGTTATAACCAATACAAAAGAACAAAAATTTATCAATTCTAAATTTACAAAAATACAAAAAGGTTACAGAAATGAAAACATAAGAATTTAACCAAACCGCACTTGGTTAAGTGGATTAACTATCTCGCACTATTATTTATTGAGAAACTGAGACTTAAATGTTCATAATTATTACTTATTGAATTTTGTTGAATCTGTTGAAATGTTCTTTAAATTGAATGCAAAAATCAGCAATTTAAAGGTGAAGACATGTAGGAACTTTAGATACGTCCAGATAATGGCAGATGATATGATACCATACCTTATTACTCGCCCAGATAATTTGAAGATAATGATTACTTACAGTAAATCTTGACGACTGCTGCACTAGGTAATTCACTGAAGCTAAATACTGTACTTAATACTTTACTTGTATCCAACACTGACTTTAATTAAAACTTTAGAACTATATATAATCTAATATAGTATAAGAAAAGAAAACTGAAATATAAAGTGTATGCACACTCAGAAAACAAGTCACAGACGGTAAGATAACAGATACAATCATGTGAGCCTTTACTCAACGAGAGCCCACCGAGAAGTAACATGGTTTTTCTAAAATTTTACAAACTACACAAGAAAAAAGAGGGGATATCTCCCACTTAAAAATTATAGCCAGTTGTATGTATTTCTGAGAAGGTAAGATTCTAACGACATCGGAAAGTTTGAGGTATTTACAGTACTAGTAATTGGACGTGATCAAATATAAATCTTCTAGATTGGGTCTTTACAGAAAAATTACTATACGTGCCTTCGGAATATTTACAAATCAAACATTAAGGAACCCGCCTTCACCGAAAAGCATTGCAACGTGCGTTCGAAGTCAATTACCGAATTTATGAAAAAGAACCCGCCTCCACCGAAAAGCATTAGTTCCTTTCATATTTGGGATTAAGAAGGAAAGGATTAAAAACCTTTCGTACTCGTTTAAACTAATTTCTACGGGAAATTCCGTGCTAATTTGGTAGGTAAATTCTTCCGTCATCAAAATTTCTAATCGTACACACGATCATCGGCGTATCATCCACATGGGTAAAGGGAATTAAAAATAATTTAATATATTTATTATTTAAAAAAAAAATGTTACAAGAGTACTACAATACTGATCTCCTGTTAAGTCTTCTTCAATAAGTAAATAAATATTTGTCTACGTTGTATATGCTGTTCTTAAAAATATAGGAATTTTTTATCACTCTAAATTTTGTTTGATTCAATGTCATTTAAAATAATATTTATCTAGGAATCATGTTCTACCATCCATCAATTAATAGAGTACCGGCATGTAAGTAATGTTTATTTTTATTTATTTGTTCATTTTCTAATTTATTACAATCTAATAGACTATTTTATAACAATTTGTGGGCCTTACCTTGTCTGTTTAAACTTTTAAAACTTTTATACCTTTTTATTCAACTTACTCTTTTTGAAATAAAACCACAGACATGTAATATTGGCATAATTATTGTAATTTACAACATCTACTTTGTTTATCTTTATTAGACAACACCCTAATATGGGTCTTTATCATTTTATCATTTATTTAACTTTGTATCGAGACCTGAGGATGCTTTGCATATTGTAGAAAGCCAAACCGGTCGTCTGATAGTTAAATTAAATTGATTGTGAGTAAGTCTTATTTATTATTTCTTTACCTATTTGAAATAAACTCACACAAGCAACACATTCATGATTTCAATATTTATCTCTAAAAAATACTCGACAGAATATTATAATTCACATTGATTTGATTAGACATGATTTCATAAAACTGTAATCTTAAATCACTTTTATCGTCATATAGCTCTTAATCGTTATAAGTATTAGACTGCAAGCACATGGTACATTTTTAAGTGGTCATTTGAAGTGATCAATGAGGTCATTTGAGCCAATATGAAACTTACTGACTTAAATTTATTTGTATGAAATAATAACATTTTTGGATATGCTATACATTTTTCGTCGTTACTACTCCATTTGTTGCCATTCGGCTTATATGACCGTTACATTCTACTCTTCCATTTTTTATCCAGTTTTTAATGTTCTCCACCTTGCATCGACGTCGTCGATCTGTACTTTTAGCTCTGCTCCATAGTGTTTTACCAGCAATTTTTGTAAATAATTTAATCTTTGCTGTTTCCAACATCCTTTTTGTCCTCTCTGTATCAGGTCGTGTTTTTACCGCGTATGTCATTATTGGTCTGATGACTGTTTTGATAATTCTGCCTTTTATTTCTTTCCTCCGAAATTTCTTGATTCGATTTGATTCCTCCTCGATCTTTTTATTTCTCCCTATTGTTTTATTTAGGCAACCTGCGGCTCTGTTAGCTCTATTCACTTGATCTCTCAATTCTGTTTCGTATTTCCGTAGCTAGATATTGTAATGCCTAAATATTTAAACGCCATCACTTATTCTATTATTTGACCTTCAAGCTCCAAATTTCATCTTAGTAAATTTGATGTTATTTTGTCATTTTGTCTTTTTTGGGAAACTTAACATGTTAAATTTTCTGATGCTCATATTGAATAGTTGGAGCATACGTTGTAAGTCATCTTCACTTTGAGAGGTAAAATTGCATCGTCTGCATAGCAGATTATTTTAAGTTGTTTTTCTCCTATTTGGTATCCTAAATTTTTTTATTATTTCATCCATAAATAAGAATAATAATAAACACTAGAGGACTCAGGGAATTTCTCTGTCTTATTACATTACCAGCTTCAATGGGGTCAGTTAGCTCTTCTTCTACTTTTACCTTTACTGTGTTGTTTTGGTAGATATTTTCGATCGTTTTGATTATTCCTAGAGGTATTTCTCTTGCGTATAATAAGTGGATAAAGTCCTTTAATTTGACCCAATTAAATGCCTTCTTAAAATCCACGAAATAATATGACGGTTTGTTGTATTCTAATGATTTCTCTTGCACTTGCCTGATTATAAATATAGCGTCGGTGCATGATCTTTCCTACCTATAACCTTGTTGTTCTTCTGCTATATAATTTCATTCAGTTTATTTGTTATCACTTTGGTCGTTAATTTTAGTGTTGTGTTTAATAAATTAATTCTTCTGTAATTTTCCGAATACGATTTGTCTCCCTTTTTGAAGAGAGGTATTAGAATGCTTGATTTCCATTTTTGAGGAATTCTGTTTTGTTTTAATATTTTTTAGATTAGTTTTAATAGTTGTTTAGTTAGATCTGGTCCTCCCTACTTTAGAAATTTGTTCGGTATTATGTCCTCTCCTGGTGATTTTCTATTTTTAATTTTCGTAATGCTGCCTTTACCTCTTCCTTCTCAATATTTATTTCTTAGTTTGTCGAAACCTCTAGTGTTGGTGGTTCATTGTCGCCACGTTTAGTAAAAAGAGATCGAAAGTAGTTTGACCATGTTTCCTTCTGAATGTGTTTCGTTTTTATTAGCTTATTCACCTCTTTTCAGTTCTTTGTTTTTCTTATGGTGCCCTATCCAATTAGTAGATGTTGGCGACAATTCTGGAATACTCCTCTCGATCTTGTGTGGCTCTAAAGAGTGCATGGGCATCGAGGTTTGTCCAATATCTTATGTTTTTAAAAAATGAGTATTTCTTACTGCCGATGCCACGTTTTCCTTCTATCTTCCCTTCCATAATAAGCTTTAAGAACTGGTACTTGGAATTTCGAAATATATGACCCAGATAAGCAGTTTTTCTTCTCAATTTGTCTCCAATTGGTTCATCACATTGGCCTTTATGGTCCAGGTTTCTACACCATATAGCAGTACGGAGTAAATGTAACATTTTACAAAGCGATATCGAAGCGTTAAGTTGAGGCTTCTGTTACTTAGCAAGGTTCTCATATTAGTAAATGCTGTTCTGGCTTGCTCAATCCTGCTACGTATCTCTATGTCTGGATCTAGCTCTTCAGTTATCCAACTACCGAGATATCTGAAATTGGGGACCTTTTGGATGTTATTGTTATTTACTCTTATATATTTAATTGCATATTTCGTGTTCTACTAACCACCATTACCTTCGTCTTGTCTATATTAATCTTCAAGCCCAGTCGTTCTCCTTCAGTGTTTTCTATCTATTAGTCGTTGTAGCGCTTCTTGACTATTAGCTATTATGACTGTATCATCAACATAGCGAATATTAATAATAGTCTGTTCGTTGATTTTGATTCCATCTTCAGTGTCACTTAAGGCTCTATCGAAAATCGTTTCAGAGTAAAGATTGAAAAGGAGGAGTGACAGAACACAACCCTGTCGTACACCTTTTTTGATTGAGAAATATGATGTCGATTCCAGTCCTACTCTCACAGATGCCACTGATTCATATAAAGGTTCTTTATGATTTTAAGGTCATTCTCATCTATCGAACGTTTCTGGAGCAATCTTACTAATTCTAAATGATTAACACAATCGAATGCTTTATGATAATCTATAAAGCATAGGAAGACATCTTTTTGCTGATCTCTGCATTTCTGAAGTAGAACAGTTAAGCAATAAAGTGCTTATCTTGTGCCAAATCCTTGTCTGAAACCGAACTGTGTGGGGCTAATGTATCTTTCATATCTGTTGTATATTCTTATGTGAATTATCTTTAAGAAGAGTTTTAGGACCTGGCTCAATAAGCTGATCATTCGAAATTGGTCGCAACTATTAGCGTTTGGCTTTTTTAAGATTGGTATAGAGGTTGATTAAAGCCAGTCCTGTGGTATTTGATCGGACCCATAAATGTCATTAAAAAGATCTACCAAGGCGTCTAAATTGTCCTTACTCAACAATGTTAGAACCTCTATGTATATGTCGTCTGGGCCTAGTGCTTTTCCCCATTTGCTCTGTTTGATTGCCCTTACAACTTCTGACTTTAATATTTTGGGGGAGGGTTGACTTTTATATTCACTCTCAGAGCTTCTTCTAGTTGTGTCTGAGTATAGTTGCTGTTTGTAGTTTCTCCAAGTAGATCTTCGGGATCAGTAATTAATTTATTGTCCTTCACAATACTGTAAAAACTGCAAGGTTCTGTATGACCTGTCACTTCTTTAATGAGTTTATGTATGTTAAAGCGGTCATGTTTTTCTTCCAATTCCTTCAATTCTGCACACCTATCTACCAGCCACTATTCTTTAGCTTTGCGACACTCTTTTTTTATTTGTCGGTTGATCTGCTGATGTTTTGTTCGGTCTTTGTTTTTAAATGATCTGCGGTCGTCCATGATTGATAATATTTCGTCAGTCTCAATTTTCTTTATGAATTTTCTTTTAATTTTTTTAAGCTTAATTTTTAATTTTCCTACTACGGGATTGTGATTAGATCCGATATCTGTTCCAGGGTACGTTTTAACTCGTTGCAATCCATTTCTGTATCTCTGATTAATCAATAAAAAATCAATTTGATTTCTTACTATGTTGTCATGCGTATGTTGTGGAGACTGCCAGGTGTAGAGTCTCCGAGGTGGCAGTTTGTACCAGGTATTCGAAATGACTAATTTTTCTTCTTGACAGAACTGGATTAGCATATCACCTCTCTCGTTTCGATCTCCCAAACCAAAGTCACCCACAACATCTTCAACACGTTCTCGCCCTACCTTCGCATTGAAATCTCCCATGATTATAAGAGTCTGGTTCTTCTTGATCAGTTTTGTTAACTCCTTAATCTCTCTGTACAATTCTTTTACTTCATTTTCAGGCTTGTCCACGGTTGGCGCATTGATAGGTATAATGTTAAGGTCGACAGGATCGGCTTGGACTTGTAGTAGTGCTGCCCTATCTAAGTCTGCCACGAAATTCCTTACTGTTTTAAACGACATAGACCAACTCAGTTGGTCTGTGTCGTTTCAACTAACAAGTACCCCGTGTTAATAATCGAGCTGGGAGACATGTAGTCCCTAGAGTAATTTTAAAAAACCTATCCATTGTCATCGACCTAGAGTCAAAACATTATTTAATGTAACATTTAGAATGCTGTAAATCTATACATGGAGGTCTTATAGACAACTTTATTGTTAGCTACAAGTACACAAGGCACTGAGGATGATCTGTTCAAATTGAAAACGTTCTGCCAGAACTTAAATGTTGACGACACTTTTATACAGTTTTAAATATTTGTTTGTTTTTATACTACAATACACATGTGTGAAGTGTTTTAACTTCTGTGTTTTTTTCCTTACAGTTTGTTTGAGACTGTGTTAACTAAAAATCCAACTCCGTTATAATGATGGGGTAGGTTATTTCCTGAGTAATATAGTGTCGCTTTTTCTTTAGTACATTTACCAGTGTTAGGCCATCTGATTTCGCTAAGACCTATGATGTCTTACATTGTTTTTCTTTACAAAGATTCTTAGCACTCTTTGACCACTTAAGGCCTGCCACGGACTAGGGGCCGTTGCTTGCAATATCTTTTCCATCCTTGTCTTTCTTAGGATATCCTTGGGTACCTTTAATACGGTGGTTTCCCATTGCCTTCCGTATTTTTATGCCGTTGACTATCTTTGTTCCTCCGCCTTTTAGAGGCAGTTTCCCACCCTAAGGACAAAAGAGTGCCCTATCTTACGTATACGTCTATCCAGAGACCGTTGGCAAGGTAAGTAGAATCGCTTATACCGGCTATAGTTCGGTGAAAATTGACTTTATATTAGCCCTAAAATCTCGGGTCGCCACTTCCGCCATTCTGGTCGTACCAAAGGTATCCTTCTCCGCCGTGATTGCCGTTGTGGTCTTCATCCGTAACCCTGGACAAGGAAGCCTAAACAGGTACTAGTTCCCCGGGTCAGGGACCACCTGGAATCTGTGGAGGGCAGGGACTGATTCATTTTCTCTGATAAGACTGTCCAAGGAAATCCAAGGAATTCCTACTCACTACCCACAGTTCACTTCTTTACTTATAGGTATAACGTTGTTCCATTTTTTGTAGCATTAGTTAAAATGTTTTTGGCCAGTACAAGGTTATTCATATTTTGTGTTTTGGAAAAGTTAATTTTAAGGCCAACTCATGTTTAAGAGCACTGAAGGTCTTAAAGAAGTTGACAGGAATGATCTACCCGGTCTGCAATAAAAACCATGTCGTCTGCAAACCTCAAGTTGTTTAGAACTTCAGGAAATTAGATATATAAATATATAATATAATATAATAAAAAATTGAAACAAACAAGATACATTTTATTATTGGTTAATCATTAATAACAATTTTAGAATAATCTGTTAAATAAATTGAATATATCATTATGACATGGTTGGACTACTGTTTGAAACGTACGGGCTGAAACAAAATAAAATTATATACTATTTACAAAAACATTGGAATATACTTTTTAGACTTCATGTTGATTTATATATATATATATATATATATATATATATATATGTATATATATATATATATATATATATATATGTATATATATATATATATATATATATATATATGTATATATATATATATATATGTATATATATATATATATATATATATATATATATATATACAAGAAATACTGGATATTATTGACTGTCGATATAAACAAACAACACAGTTTATTAGGGTTGCAGTCAGAATTATTGGCCGGGATGTTAAAAAAAAACACTCTTTTGACTTTTTGTCGAGCTTTCGGAATATTTTTATTCCTTTTTCAAGACATAGTCGTTGAGATTATTTTTATAAGCATTGAACACTCAACATTAATACCACACATTAAAATATACAATTATGGACATAATACATCATAAAATTTTTAAAAATTTGTTGTTAAAAATAGTAAAACTTCATTGATGGCATGTTTTACTGGTGTATATTAACTCATGATGAGTTAATAAATGATAAATGAGTTAATATACACCAGTAAAACATGCCATCAATGAAGTTTTACTATTTTTAACAACAAATTTTTAAAAATTTTATGATGTATTATGTCCATAATTGTATATTTTAATGTGTGGTATTAATGTTGAGTGTTCAATGCTTATAAAAATAATCTCAACGACTATGTCTTGAAAAAGGAATAAAAATATTCCGAAAGCTCGACAAAAAGTCAAAAGAGTGTTTTTTTTTTTTTTTTTTTTTAACATCCCGGCCAACAATTCTGACTGCAACCCTAATAAACTGTGTTGTTTGTATATATATATATATATATATATATATATATATATATATATATATATATATATCGGAAAAAGGAGTACGACCGTCAAATTCCAATATATAAAAGGATCACTCAACAGAGTGGTGGGCTCTTATATCGGTCAATTTGTAGGTGGAGAAATGAAAGACAAAGTTGATGTGCCACTCTATCTATTTTGAAAACGTTTCGCTTTCGTATTCTGAAAGCATCATCAGTTCATTCTAAAAAGTATAATATAAGAACCACACAATCATGGAAAAGATGTTACAGGTGTTACCTTAAAAAGACATGTAGCAGTCAAAGATGTTAACAAGCTTATGAATTAAACTTGAATAAATGGACAATATAAAGTAGAAATGTATAAACATTTAATTTACTAACAACATTTAGTGACTTATTAAATTTAATAATTATCTATTGTTGGAAGTTAATCGTTGATTTTCTTAGTTCTTTGCATCAACTACGTTATAATTTAATATATATTTTTTATACTTCTGACCACATGGTCACTCACTGTGCTAATTTTTTAATAAGTCACTAAATGTTGTTAGTAAATTAAATGTTTATACATTTCTACTTTATATTGTCCATTTATTCAAGTTTAATTCATAAGCTTGTTAACATCTTTGACTGCTACATGTCTTTTTAAGGTAACACCTGTAACATCTTTTCCATGATTGTGTGGTTCTTATATTATACTTTTTAGAATGAACTGATGATGCTTTCAGAATACGAAAGCGAAACGTTTTCAAAATAGATAGAGTGGCACATCAACTTTGTCTTTCATTTCTCCACCTACAAATTGACCGATATAAGAGCCCACCACTCTGTTGAGTGATCCTTTTATATATATATATATATATATATATATATATATATATATATATATATATATAAATATAAATATATATTAATAAAGTATTCAACTAGTGAATTGGTAAAATAAAAGAGGTTGGCAAAATAAAAAAGAAGTCAACTACTTCATAAGTTTATAGAAGACGTTTCGCTTTATATTTCCAAAGCTTCATCAGTTCTAACTCAATATGTAGTATATTAAAGATGTTATATATGTACGTTTACTCATTATTTAGAACTAACTTAAAGAAACACAAACAAAGTACACAAAAACTTTGCAAAAAATAGTATTCATTCGTAGATACGAAGATTTAAAAAAAATTTAAAACGAACATTTGGCTTTATTTAGAGATGGTTCTCCAATGAAGACAAACAAAACACATCAGTGTTGTAGTTGACTTCTTTTTTATTTTGCCAACCTGAAAGACACTGAGCAGCGGCCAACGGGACGGTTTCAAAAACGACCCGTTGACCGTTGTCGTTAACAAGGGCTCTTAGGAAGATACTCTGCAACTTATCTTTAAGTCTCAATACAGTCATAACAATTTTTAGGTGTTACGTTTTTGGTGTGCTCTATGGAGTAGAAAGCTGGATCTTTACAGAAGATGCCATAAAACGATTAAAGGCATTTGAAATGTGGTGCTACCGACGTATATTGAGGGTCTTATATATACACTACACAAGTAACAACAATTACTCAGAGGCTAAGAAAAGACAAAGAAATTATTAATACCATAAAAAACAGAAAACTGGCTTACTTCGGCCACATGTATCCAACAGCTGAAATATCGAATAAAATTTAGAACTGGTAAGTATTGGACGATACCTCTATGTCTGACCACCGCTGGCTAACCTATAATATTGGTCTGGAAAAAGCCTTATTAAATCGCGCGACACTAGGAGGACGGTTGTAGAACTCTACAACCGACTCTTAGAAGATGCTCTGCGGAATGAAAATGCTTCAACTCCAGGAACTAATACAGAATTGGGAAGGTATGCGGTATCTATCCAAAAGAAAATAATCTATGCTTATAAAAATCCTGGCCAATAAAGATGGTCCAGGAAAGTCGCAAAACCAACTCTTGTTGGTGCGCTGAATTGGAACACCTTAGGAAGAAAACAAGAACAGCTTTTAATAGAGCAAAATGCACCGAACTCAAAGATGATTGGGATTCTTACCAATCAAAGCTCAAAGAGTTAAAAAACTCTGCACACAAAGTAAAAAGATTTGCTTAGAAAACCTTCTGTGAGAAAATCGAAGATTTTCCGCAGGCTTTCAGGCTACAAAAAACGCTCTCAAAGGACCCACATCGGCATATAACCAAGGAAGATGGAAACAAAACTTCCAACCTTTGCGAAAGTGCTGAGGTCCTGATGAAAACACACTTTCCCGGTTCTGGTATCTTAACAGCACCAAACTGGATGGAAGAAGAAATCATACCCTTAATAAACGACTGGAATCTCGTCAGAACAGTGATTAATGAGGAAAAGGTAAAATGGTCCATATTGTGCTTCACTCCTTTTAAATCACCAGGGCATGACGGCATATATCCAGCCCTACTACGCTGGGGGCTGGATATCCTTCTGCCGCACCTCGTAGAAATATTCAGAGCCTCTTTTACTTTGAGATATATTTCTAGGAAGTGGAGAGAGGTACGTGTGGTCTTTATACCAAAAACTATAGTAGATGGACTACTCCCTAATAGAGGCTTTCCGACCAATTAACCTAACATCTTTTCTGTTGAAAACGATGGAAAGGCTATGCGAGAGGTACATAATGGATGAAGTTCTAGTCCATAACCTACTTCACCCAAATCAGCATGCATATTATTATTATTATTATTTACAATAGATTTGAGCAGGGGTTGCAAAACCCATATGCCCATGTGACTACAATGTTATATAGTGTACAATTAAATTGTTACATTACAGTAGTTACATATTAAGCACTAACTAACTAAATGAATATACAATAACATAGGGAATAGCAAGTGTTTAGTGCAAATTAAATGTTCAACTATGGAACAAAAGGTCATCCAGTTTATTTTTGAAAATATTGACAGATGGAGCATCTATGATCTCAGCTGGAAGGCTATTCCATATCGAGAACACTCGATTACAGAGAAAAAATTGTCTGGTTGTTGTTAAAAAAGTTTCCTTTTTAAACTTAAGTTTGTGGCCACGAAGACGATTGTCATTGTCTATTATGAACATATTCCCCAAATTTCCAAAGTTGTATTTTACTATCCGAAACGTAATAATTAAGTCGCCTCGAAGTCGACGTTGTTCAAATGTAGTGAGATTGGCCATATTCAGTCTTTCTGTATACGTAGGTCTTGAGCGACCAAAAGACATCCTGGTGCACTGCCGCTGTACGTTTTCGAGAATATTACGATCGCGCACTAATACTGGACACCAAACAGTTCCGCAATATTCCAGAACTGGACGAATGTACAGTTTATACAGATGAATTGAGCTCATAAATGACATTTTCGCAAACGTTTTATTTAGTAGATATAATTTACTGTTAGCTTTTTTAGAAATATGCAAAATGTGTTCCGACCAACTTAGATTGTTATTAATTATAACGTCTAGATCATTATGCGATTTCACTGTTTTTAACACGCGCCCATTAATAGAGTAAGGAAGACACGGATTATTTTTACCCATGTGAAGAACTACACATTTTTCCACATTAAGAGGCAGCATCCAGGTAGAGCACCATTCCGATATGCAATCAAGGTCATCTTGTAGTAACTGGAAATTTACGGAGGGATCGGAAAATAGCTTCGTGTCATCTGCATAGAAAGCATTGTTGCATTTAATATGAAATTGTAGATCACTTGAGTATGCTATGAATAAGAGTGGGCCCAAAACTGATCCTTGCGGTACCCCACTTAAAACCGTTCTCTCAACTGAGAACGAGTCCCCAACTCTAACACAAAATTTTCTATCTGTTAAATACGCGTCGATCCATTTCAGTAGTTGACCGCGGATACCAAGGTGTTCCAATTTATGTAATAGTCTTCGTTTTGGAACTCTATCGAAAGCTTTAGCAAAATCGAGGTATATAATGTCCACCGGGGCTTTTCTGTCTAATGTTCTTGACCATTCATTGACACACCAGAGAAGATTTGTCATTGTAGAACGTCCTTTGACAAAACCATGCTGCTGTTCTGGTATAACCAGTTCATTTTGCAGAAAATCAGAAATTGTCTCGGCAATAATAGTTTCCATTATCTTAGATATTATAGGTGTTAAGCTGATAGGACGATAGTTATTAGGATCCAGTTTGTTCCCTTTTTTAAAGATCGGTGTTACAGATGCGGTTTTCCATATAGGAGGCAAAATATGTGTGGTGAATGATAGGGACATAATCACATATAGTGGATAAGCTAAAGCATCAGAACATTTCTTTAAAAATAAAGAAGATATTAAGTCGAGACCAGGATACGAATTATTTTTTAGGCTTTGAAGATGATGTTTAACTTTTTCAGGAGTAATGATTATATTTTCAAGAGAAGAAGAAACTCGTGAAGAAGTAATATTAGGGAACTGATAATTAGTGGGTTCAACAGAGAAAACCTTGGAGAAAGTACTGGCGAGAAGTTCGGCATTCTCATAGTTATTTTGGGATATATCCCAATTATCATTTTCCAGTAAAGGTATAGAAACTTTTGTTGTCAACGAAGATCTAATATACTTGTGCAATTTTTTACAGTTATTACTGATGGCTATACTCTCTTCGTAGGCAACACGAGCTTCATGTAAAGATTTCTTTAAATCTCTGGCAAAGTCTCGATGAATTTGTAAATCCTCTATGCGATTTGTACGTCTATATTTGTTCCACAACTTTCTTTTATACTTGATCAGATATATTAATTCCCCATTAATCCAAGGTTTTATGTTATTTTTGTATATGGTTTTTTTGAGGGTATTTTGGTTTTTGCATAAATTAACAACCTGTAGGAACTTATCCCAGAATACAACTGGATTCCTTATGTCGCCGAAAACATCATTCCAATCAATGTCAGTCAGTTGGCGATTGGCATTTTCAAAATCAATTATTTCATATACCATTTTATTAACATTAGGATTAGGAGTACAGTACTGTAAGTTAAACTGAATATGAAACGTTATGACTGCATGATCTGAGTTACCTACTGGAGAACTTATTAAGGGATGTGTTAATAAATGGGGATCATTAGAGAATACCAAGTCCAAAATAGATGGTAAATTATTGATTCTGAAACGAGTCGGCTCCGTTATGAATTGATGTAAATTAGAATTTAGTACAAAATCTGTAAATGCGTTTTTGGAAGTTGTTAAGCCACTAGGTGGATCAGTTATAGGCCACGAAATGTCTCTAAAATTAAAGTCTCCAATAACAATTAAATTCTCTAGCCTAGACAGTTCATCAAGTGATGCGATAAGGGACTCATCATCTGCTAATCTAGAATCACCAGGCCGATAAACGCATACTAGGTGAAAAACAAAAGAGTTTTTATGACATATTTTTAAGCCAAGAAGTTCCATATTAGGGACAGTAATATCAAGAGATGTAACAGAGAAATTAATAGTAATTTCTGAAGACAAGTAGATACAAGTTCCTCCTCCACGCCGATTACGACGATCACACCTATAAAGGGAATAATTATCAATGTTATAAAGGGAGTCAGGATCATTTGGTGTTAACCATGTTTCAGTGATAAGAATTATTTGAGGATTTAGGTTTTGAATGTTGCATAAAAATTCATTAAATTTGGAATTTAAAGTAGCTAGATTAGTATAGAAACAGAGCCAATTATGAAAACCTGAAATATCAGAATTAGTGACGAAAGTTTACAATTTTCGGGACACCTTGTATATATTTTATGGTTAAGTTTTCCTCTCCATTCGATTTTCTCTGTTCCAGTTCCACTCGAAGTTCTTTTAGGCATTCTATTTGATTTGGAGTCTTATCGTCGATAATGGAAACGTTTTTTAAAGAGACGTTTTGTAAAAGTTTCTTTTTGTTCTTCAAAATATGTTTGGCTTCATGTTCATTTTGCATAATGACCTTTATCATCCTAGGGAAGCGATTGTTTGGTTTTCCAATCCTGAAAAATGTGACAGGAGTGGAGTTAGACATTACAGTATCTAAAATTTTTTTTAATATTCCATCATCGTGACTTTTCTTTGTTTCAATGTCTCCTGTAATTTCGGGTACACCCCTAACAAAAATATTCTTAGCCCGGTTAATGCGATCAACTGCTTCATTTGCTATGGTATCTGTAAATTTTGGAGATGAAGAATGATCCTCAATAGATAACTTGTTTTCGATCTGTAAAAGTCTTTCACTGATATCATTAGCTTTTTGGTCTATTAGATCAATTTTTGATTGAAAATTCTCTTTTAGATCTTTTAAGAGCGTCTTTAAATTAGCAAAGTTTTCGATATTAGAGCAGCAGTTGTTGCAAAGAATTTTAATTCCGCGTAGCTTATGCCTAGTAACGCGATCTTCGGCTCGTAGATCAGTGCAAGCTAAATGTATGTTCTGTTTACATGCTTCACATTGAAGTTGTTTTGATGATTCTCGATCATCGATTGACTTTGAACAGTTAGCGCAGGTCGACATGGTGGGAACAGCAGAGCAGCAGTGGGAGTGAATCGCCGTAAATAGATATAAACAAAATAAAAAGACTGACCTTGCAATCTGTAGATAATCCAAAATACGGGATCTCTGATGCACTTTATGACGAAATAAAAACACCACTGGCAATAGAAAATTCTTATGTTTAAACTGATATAAAAATGATCGTTAAACTCAAACAATAACCAACTGTAGTTTGTAATAATTCACAGGGAAACGTAAATGATGTCACACACACTACTATGTATCAAGATATACTTCGGGAAGATCTACCGATTCTGCCCTGCATCATGTAGTGGGAAGAATTAAATGATCGCTGGATAGTGAAGAATCCACCCTAGGCATATTCATAGACATTTAGAGCGTTTGATAAAACCACATTCCCAACCACCACCCAACAGCTAAACGTCAGGAATGTTTCCCTGGCCATAAACGAATGGATCTTCAGTATGCTGTCTAATAGAGCAATAAGCATAAATGTAGAAGACGTTTCTGTCAGAGGCATGGTTACGAGGGGGTGTCCACAGGGGAACTCTTCTGGAACATAGTTCTAGATACCCTGGTTGACCTACTCAGCAGCAATGGTTTCTACACAATAGCCTATGCTTGACAGTTGGTTTTTTAACTGGTCATTGTCAACTAAGCAAACATCTCCACACACTGGGGCTAGCAGACACACCTCTATGTAGAAAGTGTGAACGGGAAGACGAAACTGTAGAGCATGTCCTATGTGAATGCTCGGAGTGATCGTTAATACGAGAGTACGCATTCGGCGAGTCCTGGCCCACACCTGCCCACATAAGAGAGATGTCTCCTGGTGACTTGTCCACCTTTTTAGAAATAGTAGGATGGACAATGAGCTAGGGGCGACAGCTCCCTGGGAGGATGCACAATGGGTCAACCGACTTCTACAGTTAATTATACAAGGCAAGATTGAGGGTAAGAGAGGCCCTGGACGTAGACGTATATCCTGGCTGGCCAATCTTAGCAAGTGGACTGGTCTGACGTCAACTAATCTATTTCGAGCTGCTGTGAATAGGTCAATGTGGTTGCTAACATCTCTAGTAGATAGGCACATTTAGAAGAATATTAACGAAAATAGAGTATGGAGATATAGGTTCAACTATAAACTCTATCAACTGTTCAAAGAGACACCGATCTCAGAATTCTTTAAACTTTAGAGATTTCGATAGGCTGTTCATGTGGCGAGAATGAAGACCGAAGGAGTACCGAAAAAAGCCTAAAATAGTAAAATGCAGGGAACAAGATCAAAAGGAGGGCCACGAAAAATGTGGAAAGATAAAGTGACAGCGGACGCGCAAAATTTGCTAGACGTAACAACTTGGAGAAGATCGTCGAAGGACCGGCACATTTTAGAGGAGCCAAATCGCGATTTGACCGGTAGCGCCGTTGGAGAGAGAAATGTCGGTACTCTATTGATATATACGTAAATATATACACACTCACATATATTATTCCGATTTTAATCTGCTATAATAAACCTAATAAAATTAAATACTTACTTCCAACTAGTTTATCAACAATAGTTGAAACACATTTGCAATAATTGCAAATGCATTTTAGTAAATCGCAAAATTTATCATTTATACAGTCGATAATAGATGAGTGTAGTTTGTTTGATTTTTTTTGTTTATTTTCACTAGCTTTATTGTTATTGTTGTTAATACTTGGTAATTTTTCATTCTCGTTTTGTGATTTACTATCCATAGACGACTCTAACACTTTATTATTTTGCGTTTCGCTTTCATCTAGATTACTTTTTATTTCGACTATTTGTGTTTCTCTACCTAACAATATATTATCATCAGAATGTTTTACTAATTGCCTATTTTCTTCTTCATTTTCGTCTTTATGATCATCAGTACTTTGTATATTTTTACTCTCACTTTGTGGTTTCTTATCCATAGCCGTTTCTGATACTTCTTGTGCTTCGGTTTCATCTATAGTACTTTCCATATCGACCTTATCTGTTTCTCTATCTAAGAATATATCATCAGATTTATTTACTGATTGTTCGTTTTCTTTCTCATCTTTATTACTAAGGTTTATTTTAGAGGACTGGATTTCACCATAATTTTTTATGTTACGAGTACTTTCATCTTTATAATCTAACATCACGTTATAGTCAATATTTATTATATCTTTCATATTGTCCTGTTTTATGTCATCTTGGATTTTTGGATCTTCGACTTCTAAATTCTCGTTATCTGTATCCTTAAGCTTAGTATTAAGTTCTATTTCCGTATCTGGTATATCTTCTTTGGGTTGAAAACTATTTTCTTCGAAATATTGACCTTTGGGATTGGGTATAATACTTTCTTCCCAATCCCAATCCATGAAATCTTCATTTGAAAGTAATTCACTGAAGAAACTTGAAAAATCAAAATCATCTTCAAAAAGAGGATCAAACACAATGGTTTTTGATTGCTGATTGGTTGCTGTTGTATGACTATCAGTATTTTTATTAGCACTTCTTCGTTTTCTAGATTTAGATATTACATTCCTTGAATTTAAATAATCATCGTATTCTAATTCTTTCTTCTTTGTTTCAGTTCCATATCCTGCAATATTTTACTAATGTGCTAACAATTATAAATAGTTAGTGATAATTATATAAAAATAGATACAGAGAGCTACAAAATATGAAATATTCTCAATAAAAGATCTCGATAACAGACAATTTATAAAAAAATTCTCGGACAGCCCGAGAAAATACACAACATCAACTACTCTTAAGTAATTTAATATTATCATCATAATGCCGTTTTTAGTCTTCTTTAGAACATAGGGTTCCTCTGTTTGTAATCAGAGTGCACGTTCTTGTGCAGTATGGATATTATGTTTCGTCATTTTTCACAGATTATCTTGCCATGCCGTAGCATCGTGTAGGTGGTCTTCCTTTGTTTTGTTTATCTACTCTTGGTCTTCATTCGGTAACTTACGTTTTCACCTTACATTCTACATCTTTGCCGCATAGCCACCTATCTCCATTTAAATCTGCAAGTTCTCTCTACAATGTCTGTAACTCTGGTTATGTGTTCCATAGGTCTTCGTTTCTGATCTTGTCTTTTCATATAGCATATCTCCAACTCAATATGTAAGCTATCTTTACAACATATTTGTAACTTTGTTTTTATGTTTCATAAGTTTTTGTACATTGTTTCTTTAAGCAGTTTTGGGTAGGGTTTTATGACCAATTACAACAAGTAGTAGTAGATCAAGTCAGAGGAAAGATGATAATATTTGGTGATTTTTACGCTCAAATAGGCCATCATCAAATAATACCTGTAATTAAGCAAAAACATAACTGGATGTCAAAAACGAAAATGAAGAACTGATGATAAACTTCTGTGCGAATAACAAACTATGAATAAACAACATATTTTTTGACCACAAAGACCAACACAAATATACATTTAACAACACCAGTAGACAAAGATCTATGAACTATTATGTTATAACCAACACAGATATACATCCATCGAAAATAACCATTGTAGGATGCCTCAGCTTAGCACATGTAGGTAGCGACCATAGCCTAGTATCATTTAAAATAAGAATCATCCTGAAATACTTTCCACCCAAGAGAGCGGCGCCAACATAAACAAAAATTAAAATCGAAGGACCACAAAATACGGAATCCACCGAATAATTATATAGGAAAAGAATATCAGAAAAAATCGCTGGGAATAAAATATTAGAAAACGATAACATCAAGAAAAGCTGGGAAAAACTTAAAAATAACATAATTAACACAACAACAGAGTCATTTGGAGAGAGGAAAGTAACCAACACTACCATATCACCATTAAACACCACGGTTTGAAAAGGAAGTGAAGGCAAAATGTGCAGAAAAGAACAAAGCATTTTTACAATTTCGATCTCAATAAACACAACAGGCAAATAACCACTATAAACGAATCAGAAATATAACGAATAATTTAGTTCGACAAATAAAAAGGGAACACTGACAGCTTCTCAAAACAGATGGAACACGATTTCTACGAAATACAAAAAGAAATATGGAGAATGATCAGAGGACAAAGAAAAAATCTTTTTCTTCTTATTCTTCTTCTTCTTTTTATATAGACATGACTCTGACTGTTTTTCAAGGTGCCTCCAGTAATTTGTCGTTGCGTCGTTTCCGTGGTCTTCCTACTGATCGTCTTCCTATTGAGGGACCATCCCTTGCGGTCTTTACTACTCTATTTATTGTCATTAAACGACAAGAGATAAACAAACCAATAAAAACGAAACACATTCAGAAGGAGACATGGGTAGATCACTTTCGATCCCTATTTGCTATAGGGGACGATAATGAACCACCATCACCAGAGGTGAAGACAAACGAAGAAATAAATATTGAGGAGGAAAAGGTAAAGGAAGCATTAAGAAAATTAAAAAATAATTTAGAAAGGAATTAATTGAAACACTAAAATTAACAACCAAAGTGATAACAAATAAACAGAATGAAATTATAACACTAGCAGAAGAATAACAAGGTTTTAGATCATGCACCGACTCTATATTTATAATGAGGCCAGTGCAAGAGTAATCATGCAGGAGCCCTTTTCTTGTGATGAAGTCTCCTATTTATTGTTTCCACTTTAATGGACACTTTATTTTCTTTATACAGTGCTTTTGTAGCTTCTATGAATTCCGTCTAGTTTTCTAATTTGTACACTGCCTCCCATAGTTCTGACCTTCGTACAGAGTCATACGCCTTTCTTAGGTCCACAATTGCCATAGGTATATCTTTATTTTTACTTTTTTTTCAACAGTTGTTCCAGTGTGTATATGTGGTCTGAGCATGATCTTTCTGCCGTGAAGTCAGCCTGATCCTTCCCGATTTTGCATTTTTATCGCTTGCTCTATCTTTTTCGCAGGATCTTCCCATATGTTCTTCGTTTTTATTATTATACCTTTTATAAAGGAAAATTTTTAAATAAAATTTTGTGATACATGGTATACAGCCAACTAGAGAATTTTAGTTTCTTTGTGGGTTTTTCATAAAAATACTACAAATAGCATTAAAAACTATTTTAGAGCTTAAAATGTCCTCCAACTAATACCTGACAATAGTCTAGCCTATTTCGGATTTAATTTAACATACTTATTTTACAGATATAAATCTTGTTGAATTGCACGACATTCTGCCCCAATTCGTTTCTTCAGCCCTTTCAGATTATACTGTTTGTTAACATCCACTTTGCTTTTAATATTCCTACAGTCTAAAGGTGTTATATCAGGCAATCTCGGTAGCCATTCTATGGATCCCTTGTGTCAGATCAGCCGATTATAAGAATGAAGTAGAATAAGACAGATTCTAATTAAAAATAAAGATTGACCTGTCTGAGAATTTTTTCATAAATTATTTGTTTGTTACTGAGAATATTCTTGACTTTTGTTAGTTTCTATATATTTATTTTTATTATTATTTACGCCAATCTGTTTGAACGTTTGAAAATTATTTAGGGCTGTCTATTTAGGCTTTCTATCGGATCAGAATAAGAAGTAAGTAAAGCTTCTAGAGTAAGTGGATCAATTGAAAAAGAGAAAATCTTAAATGATAAATGATGTGAGTTTATATTGTCTATATGTTGGCAACATTTTAGACCAGAGCTAACAATCCAAATTATTTTTTTTGCTGGTAAAAACACGAGGACAGGTTGATACAATAAAAAGTATATAAATATGACTTACTTGAAAGAAACTTATTTATATCAAATTCGTGACTTTCTTTAGGGTGATGATCTTTAGACAGTTTTAAGCGAGTCCAATCTTCTACTAGTTGTCCAGCGGCTTCAGCTACTGCCTCTTTTGCTATAAATATAAAAAATGAATCATGAATTTGTTGCTTGTGTGAGTCCATTTCAAATAGGTAAAGAAATAATAAATCAGACTTACTCACAATCAATTTAATTTAACTATCCGACGACCGGTTTCGCTTTCTACAATATGCAAAGCATCTTCAGGTCTCGGTACAAAGTTAAACAAATGCTGAAATGATAAAAACCCATATTAGGGTGTTGTCTTATAAAGATAAACAAATTAGATGTTATAAATTACAATAATTATGCCAATATTACCTGTCTGTGGTTTTATTTAAATGATTGAGTTGAATAAAAGGTATAAATATTTTTTAAAAAAGTTAAAAGGACAAGGTAAGGCCCACAAATTGTCATAAAATCTCTTCTATTGGAATAAATTAATGAATGAGCAAATAAATAAATGAAATAAAATAAAATTACTTACATGCCGGTACTCTATTAATAGATGGATGGTAGAACATGTTTGAAACTACTGTATATTGTTGAATGGAGAACTCAATACTATTATTGCAGTTGTTTGACAGTAAACGGGAAGTTCTTGAGGAGGTAGATTTGATCCAATGAATTTGAGATGTGTGTGAGATTGTTTGTTAAATGTAAGTGGTGTAATATATTATTGTGTTATTAAAAGTTATTTATACTTATTCCAGAGATATATTTTTGAAATGTGTGTTATTTATTGAGTAATTGTTTTATGAAGGTGACATTTATGACAATGAATAAGTGTAGATGTAAAATTGTGTGGGTGTGCAATTATTTCCAAACTTGTAGTTATCAAATTACTTTGATAAAGTTCTATTGGCAATGAGTTAATTATTGGAATGGTCAAGTGAATAAAATGAATAAAATGGTAAAATACAAACACTTAAGGATAATTTAAACACACTAAAAACAGAAAACACTTAGAAGGGACGAAACAAACATTGAATTTAAAAGGGGAAGGACTTTAAAGCACTACATCATAGTCTTGGGCACAATGAGTTTTTTGTTGTTGTATCTATTAGATTTTAGTGGTAAATTTTGACAGATGTAGGTTAGCATGTGACAGTTCTTCTTCTGTTTCTCAATACTGTAAGTTAAGTTATCTAGTTTCATAAAATATGCTGTTATTAATAATGAATGTCTATAAGCCTGTTTCAATTTAGATATGCCAATTATGCCAATATGCCAATAGATTATGCCAATATTAAACACATCAATTTACTTTTACTTTTGATATATCTAAATTGAAACAGGCTTATAGACATTCATTATTAATAACAGCATATTTTATGAAACTAGATAACTTAACTTACAGTATTGAGAAACAGAAGAAGAACTGTCACATGCTAACCTACATCTGTCAAAATTTACCACTAAAATCTAATAGATACAACAACAAAAAACTCATTGTGCCCAAGACTATGATGTAGTGCTTTAAAGTCCTTCCCCTTTTAAATTCAATGTTTGTTTCGTCCCTTCTAAGTGTTTTCTGTTTTTAGTCTGTTTAAATTATCCTTAAGTGTTTGTATTTTACCATTTTATTCATTTTATTCACTTGACCATTCCAGTAATTAACTCATTGCCAATAGAACTTTATCAAAGTAATTTGATAACTACAAGTTTGGAAATAATTGCACACCCACACAATTTTACATCTACACTTATTCATTGTCATAAATGTCACGTTCATAAAACAATTACTCAATAAATAACACACATTTCAAAAATATATCTCTGGAATAAGTATAAATAACTTTTAATAACACAATAATATATTACACCACTTACATTTAACAAACAATCTCACACACATCTCAAATTCATTGGATCAAATCTACCTCCTCAAGAACTTCCCGTTTACTGTCAAACAACTGCAATAATAGTATTGAGTTCTCCATTCAACAATATACAGTAGTTTCAAACATGTTCTACCATCCATCTATTAATAGAGTACCGGCATGTAAGTAATTTTATTTTATTTCATTTATTTATTTGCTCATTCATTAATTTATTCCAATAGAAGAGATTTTATGACAATTTGTGGGCCTTACCTTGTCCTTTTAACTTTTTTAAAAAATATTTATACCTTTTATTCAACTCAATCATTTAAATAAAACCACAGACAGGTAATATTGGCATAATTATTGTAATTTATAACATCTAATTTGTTTATCTTTATTAGACAACACCCTAATATGGGTTTTTATCATTTCAGCATTTGTTTAACTTTGTACCGAGACCTGAAGATGCTTTGCATATTGTAGAAAGCGAAACCGGTCGTCGGATAGTTAAATTAAATTGATTGTGAGTAAGTCTGATTTATTATTTCTTTACCTATATAAAAAATGAAATTTATTAATAATTGTAAATAAGATGTTATGTGTGTATGTAAATTATATATATACATATATATATATATATATATATATATATATATATATATATATATATATATATCACTAAAGTGTTATGATCATTTCGGCCTATCTCAGCCATCGTCAGACACTTGGGCTGATACAAATTCAAACTCGGAAAGTAAAACGAATGTATCCCAGAACTTCACTACTGCGTAGTTAGCTTACAAAGGCGCCACGTGCTTTGGTGACCGTGAACGAAACGATATGATAATATCGTTTCCTGTATCCTTTGTGCTATGCGAAATGTGAAAGATTAAATCTTTTAGCGAAAGCCGCTATCGCTTTATTATATTAAAAATGTAAGGAATGTCAAACGGTAAAACATTTAAAACAAATAGAAAGGGTTAACGTGAGTGAATAATAAAAGTATAAAAGTAAAATGTAATGGCATGTATCGCAAAATAGGAGAACAAAAAAACAAAATAAGTATATCAATCGAAAACAACCGTGCAGTCAAGTTAGAAAAGAAGTATGTCAACTTGGAAAAGGACCAATACAAGAGCAATGCGAGCAGTTTGTGGCATTAGAGTTAAAAGACCCGGATGGTTTCCAATGTTTGACTTTTTTCAAGTAATATGATATATAACAAATTTGAATAAAGAAAATTTAATAATTATTTCTTGCTAGGTTGGTTACATTTTTACTGATTAGTAGTGGCTGAAAAGTACTATACAACCAAGCATATATGTTCATAGCCAATATTTTAACAAAAAAATATTCACATGCAGTCTTTTAATAAAATAAAATTGCATTGCAATTAAAGTGAAAATTTATTTTTGATATTTTATATCACTTTCTGTAGTCAGATATGATGTAATGCCCTTTTGGCAATGCAGCCATTTATGTTTTTTCTCTTTCGATATATTTACTCGTCTCGATACGACATACGAAACGTATCGATCTCGATACGTTTATACGTCTCGATACGACAAACTATTCTAACCTAACCAAGCTAAAAATGTTGCAAAATAATTTTCTGGCTACACCCTCTAAATAAATTTACCTACACATCTATTATACGTCAAGTGCCAGTTGACAAATGCATAGAAAGTGAAAGAAGCAGCTGGTATCTTCCATAAGAGACAAACTGCACTGCTACATGATGGGCACGGTAAAGTAATATTTGAAGTAGAGGACAAACTTAAAAAATGGGAGATTTATTTGAAGTGCCCTCTATTATGTTGATTAAAAAACATGATTGTGAATTAAAATATAACATTTAATTGGGTGAAAGGCTATGTAGGTATTCCAGGGAAAGAAAAAGCTGATACTTTAGATAAGGAAACAGTGCAGAATAATTGTGATATAAGTTTTTACGGAAGTCTTAACCATATTTTCTTTGGATGCAACAAATATTTAGAATATTGTTGAATAATGAATTTTAAATCATAATATTTAAAAAATGATGACTCCATAATTATTCTACCGGCAGACAAGGGGAATGCAACTGTGATAATGGATAAAATTCAATATGAAAACTAAATTAAAGATCTGATAATAAACGGACCTTATACAAAATTATCAAAGGATTCAACAAAGCCTTTAGAAAACAGAATATATAGAACTTTATTCAAGTTTAAAGATTGTTTAACAAGTTATCAGAGAAGATTAATTACACCTTATTAAAGCAAGACCCCTCATTTTTATGGAGTACCTAAAGTTTATAAAACGAATATACCATTTAGAACCATTTGTAATACCATAAATTCTCCTTGTAGTGAACTATCAAAATTTTTATTAAATATTATTCAACCATTTGCAAATAAAAATAACACTTAAAAAAAATACACAACATTTTTTAAATAAATTATCAAATCAAAAATTCAAAAATTTAACTCAAATAATACTTTGGTAAGTTTTGACATAAATAGTTTATTTACGAATGTGTCATCAGATAAGACTTTAAATATAGTCAAGACAAAATTAGAGAGTAATGAGGCATTGGCAACTAGAACAAGACTAAACATATCAATTATAATGGAGTTATTAACATTATAAACTGATAATACATATTTTCAACTAAATAATGAATTCTATAAACAAAATTTTGGCATAGCAATGGGTTCTAGTTTATCTCCATTATTAGCCGATGTATTTATGAAAGATTTTGAAACAAATATTATTTCTAAACAAAATCTAAAACCCACAGCATGGTGGAGATATGTAGATGTAAACGATATAGAAGAAACATTTATCATGGAAAACGAACATAATAACACACTACCTTTCCTGGATGTTTTAATCTCTAAAAACGATACTGATGATGATGATGATCATTCTTTATTGAATATATAAATATATATTGAACATATAGAATCAGAATTTGGTGTTTACTCAAAGTAAACTAAATGCACGACAAAATACATGTCGGGATAGTATTATGAGGTTTTTTCCTGGTTTTTTCCCTCATAATTTACTATGGAATCACTAACAGGGGAATTTTGCTGTCATCATGACATGTATTTATCTTTTTAAAGACGAATTACATGCTATGATTTTTTCTGACGGATATTCTCAAGTGAAAATTGATTTCTAGTAATCGAATGAACTATCTTATAAGTAAAGTCATCCCAGGAACGCAACTCAACAATATTTGCAATATCATTTTAAAGTCGTCTTGTCTGAATTGTCAATATAAACGAGTCAGGTAAAATTAAATTAGAAGAATTTTTCACCAAGTAACAAAAAAACAAAATTTGTTTAATTAACTAATGTTTGTATTTTGAGAACTATTTCCGAAGTAGAAATTGAAACGTCAATAAACTAATTTTAACCTTTAATTGTGGCTTATTCCCATTTAAATAGTAAATATTTAGAAAAATCTAATAAATAATTCAAACACGTATTGAAATGAAATATTTGCTTTCGTTAAGTCTATCACACATTTTGTTAACTGTTAATAGAGAAACCTTAGAATTGCTAATAAATTTTATTAAATATATAAGAGTAAAAATATAAATTAGTACACCTTCAGTGATTTATATATATATCTAAAAAAAAAAATATAAATTTATAAAAGAATAAAACATTTTGTGGCTCATGGACACACAAATTATTTACCATTGACAAAAAAACTTGAAAAAACTAAATGCTCCTGAAACAGTGACTTTAAAACAGTAATATATACCATTTTTCAAAGTAAAACACTTGCACGTCACGATTTATACAAAGTAACGTCACTTGTATTTAAAATTTCCAGAACATCAACCTTAGAGTTCAAATCTTCCTAACACAGTTATTAATACGAAACCCATACGGAACTGCTCGATCTTTCATAGGCGTCAACATTGTGTAATAATTAGAAAAATGTAATCATTATTATATTGGAAATTTTAGAATTATATTGATTAAATAACCAAAAACATTTGTTATTATTAATAATATAAATTTTATGAAATAACTCTTGAAGTCTAATATTCCACAAAATAATAATTTTAATATTGTTCTAGTAATTAATATAATAATTTTAATTAAATATATTAGACAATTGTACCCAACTGATACGGAAATACTTCCAATTTGTGGGAAGTTGACATTTTAAAAATTCCTCACTAACTAACTATTCTGATGTTTTGGCAACGCTGTGGGGTTCTGACGACGTAAATCTTGAATGACGTGTAAGCTTTTTTATATAAAAAATGCTATAAGTACAGAGTGTATCACATATACATGTAACAGTTGTATTATATTATGTATGTATTACAGTAAAATTATATAAAAAAATAAAAAATACTAAAAAGGGGACATTTATTAAAAACGGAAAGAAAATAAAATCATAACTTTTGCCGATATTATTTTAAAACTTTAAGTGTTTTCTGGTAACTTACCTGGCCAATAATGCTTGTAATCTCTTGAACGGGATAGTCAGCAGATTATGGCACAGGAAAAAGACAATACCCACATTTTTAGGAAGTTTCCATAGTGAAAGTCAAGGACTTGATCTAGCCAACCTTTAATAATTTTATTAGCTAATCTTAGATGTAAAGTAATCTGCGATGGATACTTATACATTCATACATTATTGTTTGGAATGTAATGAAAGAAAATTTTGACAAATATTGTATTTCTGGTATTTCTAGATATAAGCAAGTGCATACTAAAAGATTTTCGGTGAAAATGGTTTGTGTATACAAATTTTAGTGAACAAACTGAATAGATTATGATTTCGTTTCAAAAATGCGAAGAAACCGATTAACGTTTAACAATGTTTGAAAAGTCCAGGTCGACTAATTTTAATCTATTTAATCTTCTGTTGTCAAAAGCCGGTACAAGATTAATTTATACAAAGTTGTTTGTTGGAGGCTTAAGGAAAAAACCAAAATGTATAATTTGAGCATAAAGGAGGATAAAGGGGTAGAATGCGAATACATGGAGTTGATTCCAGTTTACTCCAACTAGCCTCTTCTGCTCAAATCCGACTCTCACCTTCACCCTGGTGTCCCCTGTTAACCGAGCAACCCAGCTGGAGATCCGGTATCCAACCCGGGTGGAAAGTTGGGTCGTGAGCTGACGAGAGCGCGTGAAATGGGCCTCCTAAAAAGGGGGTTTGACACTGGGTTAACTACCCAACCCGGAACATCCCATAGTTACGAAATCGAAAGTCAAAATGCCAGACGGAAATCTCGACAACGACCTTTGCAACGAAATAAGGACCTGAATAATGGAAATAATGATCTTAATGTATTTACCTGGAACGTTTGCACACTTAACGAACCTGGAAACATCAGCAAACTGTGTGACATATTAGCACAATATAATGCTGATATTACTACAATACAAGAAGTGCGATGGAAAGGCCATGGCATAATCCAAAAAGCAAACTACAATATATACTATAGTTGCCATAGAACCAGACATGAATTTGGGACAGCCTCTATAGTCAATAATAAAGTCAAGCACTTGGTTATAGATTTTAAGTCGATAAATCCGCGAATGAGCTGCTTAAGGATCGGGGGCAAGTTTTTTAATATTAGCCTTAATAATGTACATGCTCCAACGGAGGACAAGGAAGACGAAGAAAAAGACAATTTCTATGATGAATTAGAAAGAACATATGGCAATTAGCCCAGATATGATAATAAAATAGTAAATGAACGTGAAGTGAAGAAAAGTGAAGTAAATGAGGAGAAAACTAAGATGATGGCATCAACACCCAACAATAGTGCCAGAAATATCGGCCACCAATTCACTGTTGATAACTCTACCTTTGAAGTGGTGGACAAATTCACATACTTAGGCTTCCTTATTACTAAGGAGAACGTCATGATGGAAGAAATCAAGCGAAGAATAATCCTAGCAAACAAATGGTATTTTGGATTGGGTAGATATCTGAGAAGCAGAAACTTAAGCCAAAAAACAAAAATAACCATATACAAAACTCTTATACAACCAGTGTTGATATATGGATTGCTCCTGCTTATATTTGAACAAAGGATCCTGAGAAGAATATTCGGTGGCATCTGTGAAAATGGTGTTTGGAGAAGGAGGTACAACTATGAGATATATCACATATATAAGTATATCTATCTATCTATCTATACAGCCCTAAACATCCAGCCTTGGATATAGGCCTCCTCCTTCTTCTTCCATACCTCTCTATCTTGGACAATTTGCATCCATTTTGACCCGGCGTGTTTCTTCAATTCATCTGACCATCGCATTTGTGGCCTTCCCCTTTTTCGTTTGTGATTCCATGGTCTCCAAGGTATAATTGTCTTAGTTTATCTTTTATCTTTCTGCCTTAGGGTGTGTCCGGCGAACTTCCATTTAAGCTTTGCTACTTAGGTTGAGACATCTTTGACTTTTGTTTAATTACGGATGCATTGGTTTCTTTTTCTGTCTGATAGTTTCAATGTTCAGCATTTGTCTTTCCATAGATCTTTCTGTCTTTGCTATTTTTTTCCATATTTTCCTTTGTAAACGTCCATGTCTGAGAGCCATATGTGAGGACAGGAAGTATACATTGATTGAAGAAGTATTTTGGGGGTATTTTGTAGAATATAAGACAGTTTTCCGAATGACGCCCAGGCCAATATTATTCTTCTCTTTATTTCTTCGGTCTGATTTTCTTTATTTCATTTAGTGATTTGGCCCCTAGATATATATATATATATATATATATATATATATATATATATATATATATATATATATATTCTCTTTTACTTGTTCTATTCTTGTTTGTGCCACTGTAATTATTAGTTCTTTTGGTTGATTAGTCATGGTTTTTGTTTTACTGTAATTCATCCTGAGTCCAATTTTTGTCGATTCTCTATCTAGTTCTTCCATCATTCTTTGTAAATTACTATTTAACTGGGAATAAGCCACAATTAAAGATAAAAATACGTTTATTGGCTTTTCAATTTCCACTTCGGAAATCGTTCTCAAAATACAAACAGTAAATTAAACAAATTTTGTTTTTTGTTACATAGTGAAAAATTCTTCTAATAATTTAATTTTATCTGACTCATTTATATTGACAATTCAGACATACATTATGCATTTTAAAGTAGACGACTTTAAAATTATATTGACAATATTGTTGAGTTGCGCTCCTGGGACGACTTTACTTATAAGATAGTTCATTCGATTACATGAAACCAACTTTAACTTGAGAATATCCGTAAGAAAAAAATCATAGCATGTAATTCGTCTTTAAAAAGACAAACACATGACATGATGATAGTAAAATTCTCCTGTTAGTGATACTTTAGACTAAAGCAGTTCTTAACATCACACATAATTAGCAGAAAAACCGAGATACTAATATATGAAACTCTTATTAAACCTGTCTGACATACGCGTCAGAGACATGGACTATGATAAAAAGCGACGACGAACTGTTAAGCCGCTTTGAAAGACGAATACTTAGACACATATACGTAGGAGTACAAGAAAGTGGGATATGGCGCAGGCGCTACAATTTTGAGTTGTATCAATGCTATAAAAAATGCAACATCGTCCGGTCTATTAAAATTAATAGACTACGGTGGCTAGGACACCTTGGAAGGATGGACACTGGAGACCCCCAAAAACAGATATTCTATCAAGAGTCAGTAGAAACCAGGACGAGAGGCAGGCCAAGATCAAGATTCAAAACTCAGGTCGAAGATGACTTGAGGAATCTAGGGGTCAGAAATTGGAAAGCCAATGCGAAATATAGGGGGGAATGGAGACTAATTCTTGAACAGGCCAAGACCCATCCAGGGTTATAGAGCCAAAGATGATGATGATGAATTCCTTGATGTTCAAATGTATTAATAACATTTTATTTTGTTAATAAAAAAATTGATAACGTATATAAATTAGTGCAAAAACTGCTTTTTTGCAAATATCTCCACAAATTATTTAACAATCTTAATTTAAAACACGAACAAATTAAGATATTCTTGATATTAACAAATGATATAAATATTGTTTATGTAAAATACAAGGGAAAAAACTTATAGAGAACAAATCAAATTGTGACCATAAATCATTGATTAAAAAACGCAAGGTAAATACGAGTACTTTTTCATATATTCGTTACCTAGTAACCCCCACCTATGTCTTAAAAGCTTCAGATATCTGCGAAAAATTGTTCGACCTATTTTTTAACCAGACAGGGTTATGAATACAAAAGCAGTCAAATATACTGTTAAAGTATATGTTACCTTAAAGGAAGATTGCCAAAGTATCTAATAAATTTTGCAAACTTCATTAGCATTTTATATTTTTATAGAATGGGTTGTGCATAAGCTAAACTACGGTCCGTCCCAAACAATTTTTTCAGTGCGTCATAGTCATCGAGCAATAAGACAAAAGAGGGAATGTAAAGGTAGAAGGGGTAAACATATTGATAGACAGGAAGTGCCATCTTGAGAGGCCACTTTAGACAAGGATAGAGAGTCTCTCTCCTTGTTTGACATCAAATTTAGTTGGGTTATGTTATTGTTTGTCCCAAATGTCACATGAAATCTTATTTATATTGAAGTTTTTTAACAATTGTGTCGCATTTTAGACTCTTATCATTAATAATTAATTAAAACTTTCTCGTCTAAGACACATTTTGAAAAATATTATATAGCTACTGTTGATAAGTGTCGAAAAATTTAAATTTGGCGCCTTTGCATTTCCGGATGTGTCCGCCATCAGAGGCCACTTTTTTGGTCTCCTTTTTATAACGATTAGATTCCCTCTTTTGTCTTATTGCTCGATGGTCATAGTTGTTCGAATTCTCTCTAACGCATTAACCTAGAAGTGACAGAAAAAAACGTGAGTCGCTTATTATTATACATAGAAATTAGAAAATTAGGTATCGTTTACGGGTATTCGCATATTAAAGCGAATTCTACTTACGAACGTATAATTGGTTGGAGTTTAGAATATGCTAAATAGATATCCAATCAATTATGCATATAAATATAATTTGACACAGATGATCTTGATAATGACAGTGACAGTACTTTCACAACAACTGATAAAATGATAATTGCCATTCCAGGTTAGTATTTTCAGACATTTTAACTACAGTGAAAATTAAATTCTGTATTTATTGTCATAAAAATATTTTAAATATTCCGAGAATGAAAAAAGACTAATATTAAAATTATTAAATTAGTTTCAATTAGAAAATGAGGCTGAGTTATCTTTATTTCAGTTTCTGTCGCTCGCGAATCAGATTGTGAATTCCGGAATGATATTGAGGAAATATCTTAAACTAATTCCTTTATGGATATTTATATGTATTAAAACGGTTCTTTTTAGAACCACGACATTTTCTTGAAATGTAGGATATAATTGATACCAGCCACATATCTAGTGTAATAATTGATTTTCAAGAATCAGATTCTGAATGGGATTATAGATTGTTTGAAATATAATATTCATTTTTGTTATTCATAAAAAAGAAGGTAAACTTACATTCTGTATCTTGTTTTTTAACTAAACTCCATTAACACGATTTCATCTGGATATCGGAACTGGTAGATTAACTCAAGAATCAACTGCTTCACTATTTAAACTATTTATATTGTTTTTTTAACTAAACTTTATAACCTTCTTTCATTTGCACACCAAATCTGGTAGAATAACTCAAAAATCAACTGCTTCACTATTTAAACTATTTCCACTATTTAATGACAACTCTTCACAAAATTAAACTATTGGCTGCCACACAAACTTATCAGAAAATTCCTTATCCAAATATGACTGATTTAAATCGATATTATTTTATCGCAGGAATGTTTACTTTGATACCTTGCAATTGTCAGTAATTTTTTTTACCTTGCAGTCAACTCTTAAAAGATTCTAGGAGGAAGCGTTATTTTAAATAAACAAACCTTCCAATTCCCTAGTGTTTGTAATAAATAATAATAAATCCATAAACAAATCTTAGCTAATTAAGCACTTTCCATGGAATGTATAAAATAGAACAGAATAGAATAGAATTAGGACAAACTGCTATGCATTAAAAAAAATAACCTTTTCACGTTTAGCCGATTACGATCCTACAACTGTCAGATTTAACTAAAATGTCATGCAATAATTCTCGACATTCTTAAAATCCTATATGACGTCAAAATTAGTGACGCACTGAAAAAAGGGTTTGGGACAAACTGTATTAGTTTAATATGTAGTAGGGCTTTCATACTTAACTAACCCACTGTCACAAAACCTTAAAATTATATAGTTACCGTCTTCACAGTCAGGATCGATAACCACATCTTCGGAACAGTCATCTTCTATTGATTTGTCTTCTTCGTTAGCTAAATCAGCGGCATCCTTAGCTTCTGAGGCTTCGTCTTTGGCTTCCTCTGCTGCTGACTTTGCGTCTTGGGCCTCTTCTATAACTGCATCTAATTCTGCAGCGTCGTCGGGCTGCAGACGTTCGCGGACTAAAATCAGCGGACTGTCATCGTTTTTAACTTCTAGAATATCAAAAAGGTCATTAATTTTTCACTTCATCAAACTACATCAAAATAACGAACAAATTCAAATCGAAAAAGGAATATGGTTGTAGTATTAGAGGATTAAAGAGTAAAATATAAATCAAAATATTTTAAACAATCTGCAGTATTTTTAGTAGATATCTTAGCTGGTAATTTAGCTAATAATTTTGAATAAAGTGTCCATGGTTACAGCAACTGGTAAGTCAAGTAACAGCACAGTGTTAGAGCAACGATATCAATTATTATAGATTATTGATTTATCATTGTCCATATAAATCAAGCAAAAAATAACCTCTTATTCTTTCTCGATATTATATTACCCCAGCCAATTAAGACAAAAAGCTGAAACAGTTTTATACAGATATTTGAAGGTTCTAAAAGGTATATGAAGAGTAGCTGATCAAAAATCTGTGAAGATGTACAGCTGATTTTGCTTTCGTTTTTTGTTTTTTTTAACAATCTCAAAAAGTGAAAAACATATTTGTTTTGCATATAAAAAGTTTATTATACATTTTAGAAAAACATGTTAAATAAGAGTTGTAAATCATAAAAAGTTCTTTTTTTTCAAACGTCAAATAATGATGACATTACTTATCTAACTTGATCCTGTCAAAGTTTGATGTCTCCGCCGACAGCAGTTTTTTTTCCCATTTCTTTACGGCGGAGGGAAAAATGTTGTCATGGTAACAATATGAAACATGTCACAAAGCAACAATACAAATGTCATTAACAATAATTAAACATCATTTTTATTTATAGTAATATTAAAAGTACAATTAGTTAATGAAGCATTTTCGAAATTGAAACCGTGCAAAAATGGACCAGACTCTTGATACGCATTGGTAATTGTTGATGATACTTATGGTCGAGAACAACTTTCAGCATTCATTCCAGATGTTGGCGAATCATGAGGGTTTAAAATTTTTTGAGCATTATCGTTCTTATTTCTTATTGAATCCTCTATATATCCTTCGGCAAACGTGCTTGATTTACACAGCCCTCATGTCGTTTGAGGCATTCTAGATTTCCGCCTCCATCAATTAAAAGTGTTGCTGAAGTTCGTCGTAAAGAGTGACTCGTGTATGCGCTTGCATCGTTTAAATTGAAATAACTAGCTACTTTTTAGGCTAGTGCGCTGATCGAATGTATTCCCATGACGCTTCGGTAACACTTTCCATTTTGGTACTTGATAAAAAATCGGTTTTCTGTGAAATTTTCAGGCCGCAGTGATGCATACTTTTTATACAGTTTAATGTAGTTTGGACCAATTATCGTAAAAGATCTAATTTGTGGTGTTTTACCGTCTGGGATTTTGATAATTATTACATTTTCTTTATCCTCAATGTCCACAGTCTTTATTTTTACCATTTCGTCGCATCGACAGGCGCCGGTAACCCCAATTAACAAAACAATCTGAAATATTTTTATAATTTAGTAGAGTATACTACATGCTTTGCAATATAATTTTTTTTACCTTTAATCCTAAATACAACTTATCTGGCGCTTCAAACAAAAATTTATCAAAAAAGTCTTTAGTGAAAACTTTAGACTTCTTTGCAGTATATCCTTTGCTTGTTTTTTTCAGAAAGGCATGTAACTTTAAAAATTTGCTTATATCCACATTTGTTCTAATAACTATTCGGATTTTATTATAGAGTATCGTGACCACATTGTAGAAGATTTCCATTTTTCATTATATTAAAATATATGCCAGTAAAACGTCTTCGGTAACTTGCCGTACTTCTCTGGTATCGCACCACTCTTGGAAGTGCTTGTACGCTAACCGATACTTTATTCCGGACTTGGAGGGCCCCAAACGTGCTACTGCATCATTAGCCGCGGACTCAATTTCGTTTAGGTTTTCCATTTTCGCACTAAATTTGCGCTTGCGGTTGCAACAACAATAAGCTGTCTTTAATAATTGGAAACAACTGTCAAACAACTGTAACCAGGGAGACGCAAATCCCACCAACGACTTAATTATTTTAATTTCTAACATCTAGACGACTTTGATAGTTGTCACAGTTTAATTTCGAGTAAAAATAGCGTATGAATTGTACTATTTATGGTTGAAAATTGCTACGTTTGAAGAAAAACTAGTATACTTTATTCGGCAAAGAAGCGACTTTTCTTGACTTGCCCTCTATTACGCGCCTCACTTCATTCGGCGCGTAATATCGGGCGCGTCAAGAAAGGTCATGCTTCTCCGCCTCATAAAGTAATATACTATTATTGTGAGAGTCTCCAAAATAAAATACATAAACAGTTGATTCAGATAATTATATAAAAAAAGCTATTTTAGTTTATAAGTTATTCAATTTGTTTATCTCGGAGGGATAAACAATTTATTATTAAAACCACTGTGGTTGCCCAAACAGTCACTCTAGAAGTATCTTATAAGTCGCAATCGATTCTTTAAGGTGTCATTTATAATATGTATTAAAAAACTTCACTATTGTATTAAATTTATTATTGAAAACAATTTGAAAATATCCTGACTTACTAGCTTCTAAACATTTATAAAAATTTTGATATTTTTTTATGTCACAGGGTTGTATGTAGGCTCAATAAAAAGCTGGTGAAAAAGCACATTTTCCAAAAGAAAACAGAACTTTTTATGACTGATAACAAAGACAAGCTGAGATATTGCAGCACAAAGTTCTCCCCTTCACTTTTCAGTAGCGTTTTTTTACCATTGTACCATTTTAACGAGCAATCACTTTTACTATTTCACTGTAGGGGAGACCGGGGTTAGTTGTTACACGGGGCAGGTTGTTACATTTAATTTTAATCAACTTACGAGATGGCAGCACCTTTAACTTGACGTAGTCAATGCGGTGCATATCTCACTACATCTTAACGAACTTTGGTTAGTGTGGTTTAAGGCTCTGACGTAAATTAACCATTTTTGTGTTTTCAGTAGCCTTCAGTAATTTTTCCGTCTTTGTTTAAATTTGTGCTGGTTCTATTTTTACAAGGTAAGGTAACTTATTGTTTTCACAGCATATTTCACTGACTGTTAACTTTATTATTATCTATACGTACAAGATTAAATATTTGATATTGATGAGCAATTACAATTTATTTTTAATATGGCGTCCTGCAGCGGTTGTTACAATTTGTAAGAAAGTTGTTACTGTAACAATCTGCCCCATCTCAAGAAATATGTGTTTAGGTTAATTAGTAACCTAGATTTTGTTGTAAATCTTCTTCTTCTTCATGTGCCGAGCTCGATTATCGAGCGTTGGCTATCAAACGGCAGCTCGGAAAAGAGATACAGAGGATCTGTTAAACCAATCTCTCAGGTTTCTAAGCCATGACGTTCTTATTCGACCTGGCCCTCTTCTTCCGTCTACCTTGCCTTGTATTATTAAATGAAGTATATTATATCTCTCTGGGTGGTGCATAACATGGCCAAAATATTTAAGTTTGCGATTTTTAACTGTTTTGACGACTTCTGTAACTTTTCTCATCCGATGCACAACAACTTCGTTACGAACTCTATCCAGCCAACTTATTTATATGATTTCCCGATACATCCCGATTGCAAAGGATTCCAGTTTATTGAGAAGTGTATCCGTCAAAGTCCAACCTTCGACACCATACAAAAGAGTAGAGAACACATAACATCTCACTAATCTACTTTTCAGACTTAAAGTAATATTGTTTCCACATAACAGTTTCTTCATCTTAAAGAATGCAGCTTTGGCTTTCTCTATCCGTATTCTAATTTCTTTGCTTATGTCCCAGTTCTTGTTTAGATTACAACCAAGGTAAGTGATACTGTTAGGTCTCTCGAGTTGTTCAATATAAGCTGTTGCCACTTCCGGTTGTATTGGCGTTTTACTGACCACCATCACCTTTGTCTTTGCGGTGTTTAGCTTAAGGTCATATTCATCACACGTTGTGGTAATCCTATTAATTAGATGTTGAAGTTCTTCGTAATTGCTTGCAATTAACACTGTGTCATCCGCATATCTCAAATTATTAATATTGACGCCATTCATTTGTATACCACATTGAACATTGTCCAGTGCTTTATTGAAAACGAACTTAGAATAGATGTTAAGTAGTAGCGGGGCAAAATGCAGCCCTGCCTTACTCCTCTTCGTATTTGAAGCTCTTCAGAAGTGTCCCAGCCAATCCTGATGTTTGCACGTTGATGCCAGTAAAGATTTTTAATAATGCGTAAGTGTTTATCATTAAAACCCACCTGCTGAAAAATGGCTATCATTTCAGTATGTTTTACTCGATTAAAGTCCTTCTCATAGTCAATAAAACACATATAAACTGGATGTCCGACATCTCTTTGTTGTAAATAAAATTGTAAATTTTTAATAGATCAAAATGAGAACCTACAAGAGAAAAACTGTTCATGGTGAAACGCCACAGGAAATCGTTATTGCTGCAGCAAAAAAAGTGATAGAAAATGAAATACCTCTTAAACCAGTAGCGGATGAATAAGGGATTAATTTTATAACGCTTTAGAGATACGTGAAATGGATCCAGAAAATTGGGCTTGATAGTGAGTAGTAAAATCGTGAATTTTATTTCTATGTGTAGCATATGCCTCCTTAAATTTTTTTTAGATGCTAATAATACCATGCCCACAAGATTTTTAAAAAATCGGAAGATCTTCTCTGATCTACAAAAAAATGAATTAGCTTCTTATGTTAGTCTTGGGTCTTTCCACAAAAGATCTTAAACAACTTGCTGTTTAGTTTGCTTTAAAAAATAACGTAACTGGTTCTGATAACTGGGCCAAATTTGAGACTGCCTCTGATGACTGGCTAACAAATTTTTTAAAATGCCACAATAAGTTATCCATTCATACCTCTTAGGGCGAGCGCCCACCAAAGTGGCGTGGCAGTGGCAAGTAGCAAGTAGCACGCGTCTAGCATAATGTAACCAATGAAAACGAATGATTCAGTTTACACCAAAATGACAGTAACGACATTCATTCTAATCATTCGTTAAGATTGGTTACATTATGCTAGACGCGTGCTACTTGCTACTTGCCACTGCCACGCCACTTTGGTGGGCGCTCTCACTTAGGCTACGAAGTTAGGGCGAGCCATAAACTTTCAGTGGTACAATAAAAATTTATTTTTTGATCAACTCTTCAATTTATTAAACACAATCTTGGACCAAACGATATTTACAACTTAGATGAAACCGGGGTTACTACAGTTAAAAAGGTGTGAAGCAAGTATGGATATATCCCTATATCCAAAAAAGAAACTCCGCTAGATGGCAGCAACTACAGAACGGTAACCCTAATATCCCATGCAAGCAAGGTTCTACTTCATTTAATATATATATATATATATATATATATATATATATATATATATATATATATATATATATATATATATATATATATATATATATAAGATTAAAAGCTTTTCTATTGCCTTAGATATCAGAAGAGCAAGCGGGATTTGTCCCAGGAAAAGGCACAAAAGAACACATCCTTAATGTCAGACAACTAATCGAAAAAACTTGTGAATTCAATACTCTTATGCTTATATGCTTTGTGGTTTACACAAAGGCTTTCGATAAATTCAAATGGTAGCAGCTATGGTCCATACTAGCGGAAATGGGAACACCTCACCACTTAATTTAACTAATTAGAAGTCTATATAAAAATAATAAGTGCACAGTAAAAATAAACAACACCCATTCCGATCATTTCAGAATAGAGGCAGGTTCAGGCAGGGATGCATAATCTCGCCAACTCTGTTTAATATCTATAGCGAACACATTATGCGAAAGGTACTAGACGGATGGAAGGGCGGAATATCAGTAGGAGGTCAAAAAATCAATAACTTCAGATATGCTGATGACACTTTAATAATCGCGGCAAATCAGGAAGAAATGGAAGACATAATGAGATGTTTGGAGGAAAAAAGCAAAACATATGGACTAAAGCTAAATAGGAGTAGGACAAAGATCAAGATAGTAGACAGAGCTCGTAATAATCTACAATACATTAAAGAAATTGGGGGCTTTGAAGTAGTAAATACTTTCATATACCTGGGGTCCCTAATAACAAATGACGGAGGGTGTGACAGAGAAATACATAGAAGGTTGACTATTGCTAGAACAGCCATGATGAAACTGAGCGTAATAATACACACCAAACTAAAGCTGGCAAGGGCGGTCATTTTTTCCATAGCCACATATGCTTCCGAAACGTGGACCTTAAAGAAAGCGGATAAAAATAAACTGGATGCTTTTGAAATGTGGGTATACCGCCGTATGTTGAGAATATCCTGGATTGATCATCGCACTAACATATCGATATTAGAACAAAGATTGCTTAAACAAATACAACAGATAGATATAAATACAAGAGATATTTGCAGTATTTTCGACACATTGCTAGAAGAACAAGCACGATGAACAAACTGATAGTCGAGGGTAGAGTTGAAGAAAAAAGCCCTAGGGGAAGATCTCCAAGACGTTAGGTAGATAAAACAAAAATATTGATTAACCAAGGGTTACATTAAGCCGAACAACTAGCCCAGAACAGAGAGGGATGGAGGGAAATCGTGAAAAAACTGTGAAGGTCTGATGGTGTCACCACATCCCAAAAGGGATTAGGACTGAGGAGGAGCACTAGTTCAGTATATTCAGCCCAGCCTTGACACTGTCAGAAGACGTCTTTGGAAGAACTTTATATCCGAGTCTCATCTCGAGGATCTGTTTTGAATGCAGACCATTTTAAAAAAAGTTCAACATAAGGGAGACCTGATTGTTTAATGGAGGCTGTATGATGTTTTATGGTAGAATTTCCTTGTCTGCAAAAAGATATTTGGTGTCTTTACATGGAGGCTCTTTAAATAACGTAAGGTATATTACACAAATTTTGTTTCTTTGAACTCGTTGTTCACTTCGCACCTTATATAGAAAATAATTTCATTTTAATGCATAATATCGCAAGACCTCGCGTATCGCTTGTCGGTGGTGAATATTTAAGTGAGATAAATATTCAGACATTGATTTGACCTTTTCACAGTCTCGATCAGAATTCTATTAAGTACTTGACGGTAGATAATTAGGACTTTGTCAGCCCCTTCCTGCTTCTCTGCAAGATGGAGAAACTATGGTTATTGATATTTGAAACTCTATAGATCAAAATCAAATAGCTTGCGAAATAGCAAATTTCGCAAGCTATTTGTTGTACAATATTGTTGAGTTGCGCTCCTGGGACGACTTTACTTATAAGATAGTTCATTCGATTACATGAAATCAACTTTAACTTAAGAATATCCGTCAGAAAAAAATCATAGCATGTAATTCGTCTTTAAAAAGACAAACACATGACATGATGACAGTAAAATTCTCCTGTTAGTGATTCCATAGTAAATTATGAGGGAAAACCAGGAAAAAAACCTCATAATACTATCCCGACATTGTAAGTATTTGTTCGTGAATTTAGTTTACCTTCAACAAACATCAAAATTCTGATTTTATGTGTTACGTTATTTAAAAAACATAAATGATGTATCCTCTATTATGTTACTGACTTACTAATACTGGTATTTTCTTATTAATAACTTCCTCTTTCAATATTGGTAACCAGATCCTACTACATTCTGCCGAGGAATTTGCGACACAATTGGCCTCATTTAGCATAATTAGAGCCGCTTCTTTGATTTTTCTTTCTTTACCATCCGTTTCTTTTAGGACTACATTTGAATTATTCCATTGAACCCTATGTTGATTATCCCATGCGTGTTTACAGATTTGAGATCTATCAAATTCTTTATTTTTAATATAAGATTGATGTTCACTTATTCTAACATTTAATGGCCTTGATGATTCACCTAAATAAAACTGATCGCATAATATGAGGAAAATAACAATACCGTACATAAAAGGACTATCAGAAAAACTTAAAAGGATAGGAAATAAATTCAACATTTCAACAACATTCAAAACAACAAACACGTTGAGATCTATTTTGTCCAAAACCAAACCTAACAATGAACAAGAAAGGACAAAGAATTGCATTTATAAAATACCTTGTGAATGCGATCAGTTTTATTTAGGTGAATCATCAAGGCCATTAAATGTTAGAATAAGTGAACATCAATCTTATATTAAAAATAAAGAATTTGATAGATCTCAAATCTGTAAACACGCATGGGATAATGAACATAGGGTTCAATGGAATAATTCAAATGTAGTCCTAAAAGAAACGGATGGTAAAAAAAGAAAAATCAAAGAAGCGGCTCTAATTATTCTAAATGAGGCCAATTGTGTCGCAAATTCCTCGGCAGAATGTAGTAGGATCTGGTTACCAATATTGAAAGAGGAAGTTATTAATAAGAAAATACCAGTATTAGTAAGTCAGTAACATAATAGAGGATACATCATTTATGTTTATTAAATAACGTAACATATAAAATCAGAATTTTGATGTTTGTTGAAGGTAAACTAAATTCACGAACAAATACTTACAATGTCGGGATAGTATTATGAGGTTTTTTTCCTGATTTTCCCTCATAATTTACTATCGAATCACTAACAGGAGAATTTTACTGTCATCATGTCATGTGTTTTTTTTTTTTAAAGACGAATTACATGGTATGATTTTTTTCTGACGGATATTCTTAAGTTAAAGTTGATTTCATGTAATTGAATGAACTATCTTATAAGTAAAGTCGTCCCAGGAGCGCAACTCAACAATATTGGCAATATCATTTTAAAGTCGTCTACTTTAAAATGCATAATGTATGTCTGAATTGTCAATATAATTGAGTCAGATAAAATTAAATTATTAGAAGAATTTTTCACTATGTAACAAAAACCAAAATTTGTTTAATTTACCTTTTTGTATTTTGAGAACGATTTCCGAAGTGGAAATTGAAACGTCAATAAACGTATTTTTATCTTTAATTGTGGCTTATTCCCAGTTTAATAGTAATTAATTAATATATTATTTAAACACGCTACAATGTACACATATTTTAACAATTTTATGTTTTGTGACCTAGATTTTGTCTGATGTCACACTTTCTACCTTTCTCTCTCTCTCTCTCTCTCTCTCTCTCTCTCTCTCTCTCTCTTTCTCTCTCTCTCTCTCTGTATTGCTTTATCTCTCTCTGCGTGTATTTCTCTCTCTGTCACATATACACACACATACAATGAAATTTAATGTTAAAGAGCGGAATTAGGGCCAAATCACTTACCATCTTCATCAATCCAAACACTATCTACATCATCTTCAACATCTGGAACCGGAGCGGTTGAAACTGTAAGTAAATCTAGAATTAATCATGTTTTTTATTAATCATATAAATGATTTTTATATTTATTTTGCTTTTCTAAAGTTGTCTAGAAACTACCACCTAGACACCTGTATACGTGGAAATCATATAAAGACAACGGAGAAGATATTATTATAAGAAACCAAATAGACTATATACTTGTTATTAAAAGATATCGAAATAGTTTCAACAATGTTAAAACCTACCCAGGCGTTGATATTCAATCTGACCACAATCCTTTAGTGGGCGTGTATGGAGCCAAGTTAAAGAAAATACGCAGAAAAAATGTAAAAAAAAACATGACATGAGAAAAGTTAAATGTAGTGAAGTAAAAGAAATAGTCAGCAAAACAATAAATATTAAATTTAAAGAAATCGATAATTTAACGAAAAGCACAGAAGAGAAAATAAAATTCGTTAATAAAACGATAGACGACATTAAAGACAATTTTATAAAGAACGAAGAAGGTACGAGTAAGAAATGGATAACGACAGAGATGCTGCAGCTAATGGAAGAAAAAAGAAAAACAAGAACAATAACTCTATGTATAAAACATTACAACGAGATACACAGAGAAAGACCAGAGAAGCTAAACAGAAAGAACTGGAGAAAAAATGCCAAGAAATTGAAATCATACAAAGTAAATACGACGTCTTTAACGTGCATAAAAAGGTAAGAAACATTACAGGCAAATGTAGAAACAAAAGAGTAAGTAAACTTGTTAATGGCAACGGAGAGGTCATCGTGGTCAAAGAGAGTATTGAAAATACCTGGAAAAATTACATACAAAATTTATTTTTTGATGAGAGGGAGAATGAGTCCCCAATATCTACGGAAACAGAAGTACTGTGTGGCAGAAATAAGAGTAGCCATAATATTACACTAAAAAGGGAGAGCTCCAGGGCCAGACGGAGTATAAGCTGAATTTCCTAAACTTCTTGATGATAAATCTTTAAGAATACTATGTAAAATCTTCAATAATATCTATGACTTAGGCAATATTCCAAAAGATTGGCTAGTTTGAGAATTTATTAAGTTATCAAAGAAACAGGGAGCGAAAAAGTGCGGATAATATAAGCTAATAAGTCTAATGAGCCATACACTAAAACTTGTTCTTAAAATTATACATCGCAGAATATATAAGCTATGCGAATAGAGAATACAAGACACACAGTTTAGATTCATAAAAGGCGTTGGTACGAGAAATGGGCTGTTTAGTCTACATATATTATTCCAAAGATGCAGAGATATGACTTGCGATTACTACACCTGCTTTGTGGACTAGCAAAAAGTATTTGAGACAGTTTAACGTTGAAAAATAATGGATGTTCTAACAAAAGCCGAAATAGATGATAAAGACCGGTGTATAATACAAAATTTCTACTGGAACCAATCTGCCACAATAAGAACAAATCTTGGCAATAAACCGACGGAAGCGATCCAGATTCTGCAAGGCGTTAGACAAGGATATATACTTTCACCTATACTATTCAACCTGTATTCAGAGGTAATATTTAGATATTTAGTAAAGCCTAAGAAAATTGCTAACATGGAATCCTTTTAACCGGAGAACGCCTAAACAAAATCCGCTATGCAGATGACACCGGCATTTTTGCAGACAGCTTAAACAGTTTACAGCATCTAATAAACAAAGTTAATGAAGTAAGTGAAAGATTTGGACTACAAGTAAACATATCAAAAACTAAAAGTATGGTCATCAGCAAAAATAAAATTAGAAACGTCCAACTGCTTATCAAGAATACACCAGTGGACCGAGTAACAGTTTAACTATCTTGAAACAATAGTAAACAATGGGATCACTCACAAAAAAAGTAAAATATAGAATGGAGAAGGCTAAGAGTGCATTCAACAACATGGCCAACCCCTTTAAAAGCCACAACCTTAATCTGGAGATAAAAGTAAAGCTCCTATGATATTATATCTTCTCAATGTTATACTTCGGAGTTGAATCCTGGACACTCACTGAAGCGATGGAGAAAAAACTTGAAGCCTTGGAAATGTGGCTATACAGAAGAATCCTAGGGACATCATGGACGGACAAGATAACCAACGAGATTTTACTACGAAGAATGGAAAACGAAAGAGAGGTGATGTATACCATTAAAAGGAGAAAGTTCGATTATCTAGGACATTTAATGAGAAACAGCACTAAATAGTAGCAGCAAGCTGGATTGCCTCGACATTCACATGACTATGCAGCCTCTCCTCGTGACTTGCTGCTGTTCTCTTCAAGTTTCCATATCCAGGTCCGGGTGAAGGTTGCTGTTACGGATATACCAAGGAGCATCAACAATGTTTCTCAGTACTTTGTTTTGAAATCTCTGGATGATATGTAGATTACTAGCTTTGGTACAGCCCCAGAGTTGGCACCCATACACCCATACAGGCCTCAGTACTTGCTTATAAATGGATAATTTATTATTTTCTTTTTGACATGGACTTTCCAGCGCAGCTTCGCGTCTAGGGTGATGTCCAAGTATTTTGCTGATGTTGCATAAGGAATTCGGGTATCATTTATTCTAACTGGTAAATTTTCTATTTTTTATTTGTAAAGTTAATGTGTGCAGATTTAGTCTCATTTAATTTTATTCGCCATTTTCTGGTCCAGTTATGTATTTTATTTACTGTTAGTTGCAACTTATCAGTTGCTTCTTCACTAGTGTCTGCTATTGCTAGTATGGCTATATCATCCGCGAAGGTGGCAATAGTATTTTGTTCTAGCTCTGGAATATCACACGTATACAATAGGTACAGGACTGGACCTGAGACACTCCCTTGTGGTACGCCAGCTTTGATTTTCCTTAAGTAGGTGTACACTTCTTCTTGTTTTACTCTAAAATATCTATTCGCAATGTATGATTTCAAGATTTCTGAATACTGTTTAGTCATGAATGTTTTTAGTTTATAGTTTAAACCGTCATGCCAGACTTTATTTTCTTCTAATGTTTTTTCTATTATATTCGTTATTGTGTAAACTTAATCTATAGTGGAATGTAGATTTCTGAAACCAAATTGATGATTTGGTATAAGATTTTTTCTTTCTATTATTGGTTTTACTCTTTTCAATATAAGTTTTTATACTTTTCAATAGAAGTTTTTCAAATAGTTTTAACATAATTGAAAGGAGTGATATTGGTCGATAGGATGTCACTTCATTAGGAGGTTTACCTGGTTTGGCGATCATAATCACTTCGGCTACTTTCCAGAGTCTGGGAACATATCTCAATCTAAAAGCAGCATTTATTAGGTGTGTCAGCTTAACTATGGCTTTTCTTGGTAGATTTTTTAATAGTTCTTCTGTTATGAGATCATATCCTGGAGCTTTCGTAGAATTTATATTCTCTTTTATCTCTGTTGACACTTCTCTAAGTAATGTCAACGTTATTATTTCTTCAGTTTGAAATGGTTCTTCCCATCTCAGTTCTTCACAATCATTGTCGTTGGATTTGAACGTGCTTTCCAAATGATCTGCAAATAGTTTAGCTTTCTGTTCGTTAGTTCTAGTCTAGTTGCCATTTTCCAACTTGATAGGAGGAGAATGAATAATTGGTCTCTTCATTCTTTTTGTTGCCTTTCATAACGAATAATCTATGTTTTGGTCAGCTGTTAAATTACTTAAAAAAATTAATTAAATACTTTCCATTTAATAAATCATACCCCAAGTTTTATTTTCGGGACGGTTGCAGAAAAAAGATGTAACAATATTAACTTTTAACAGAAATATACTTTTAAACATAACTCAAGGAAAAATAGAGGGCAGGAGAAGCGTAGGAAGAAGACGCGTTTCTTGGTTGAAGAACCTGAGAGAGTGGTTTGGTTGCAGCTCAAGGCAATTGTTCAGAGTAGCTGCCTTGAAGGTCAGAATAGCCATGATGATTGCCAACCTCCGTCGCGGAGATGGCACTTAAAGAAGAAGAAGAAGTTTGCATCGAAGGCAGTAGTTTACATAAGATAACGCCATTTACATAAGAATTCTTCAAAAAATTTATCAGCTATCATCGGAATATATGCAAAATCCACCCATATTTAATTGTCTCGACTTTTAACTACAAATTGTTCTTGCCTACCGTGCCTATCTTCTAGAGATGTTGGGGACTACAGTGGCCCATCTTATTCTAATCACAGCAGGTCGAAATAGATCTGTTCACGTTAGACCAGTCCACTTTCTAAGATTGGCCAGCCAAGATGTACGTCTACATCCAGGGTCTTTTTTACTCAATATTGCCTTGTACAATCAAGCAAGCAAGCAATTTAATTGAACCCAGCCTATGAGAAATGTTCACCCAGGTAGTACGATCGGGTGTAAAAATTCATTGGAGCAAGGTGTGTTAACTCGAGTAAAAACAGGAGTCACCCCACCGTGCTCCAATGCTCTAGACCATCCCTTTCCCCCCTATAGAACTCTGATGCGCTATAGAGGCACAACAATCAGCCAAATGCTCTTCATGTGGAGGTCCTGGGTAATAGAACCCCAACATGGTTTCCTAACCGAATGCAAAAACTCAGGACAGCGCATCTCCGCTATATTCCTGTTATCTTAATGTGGCTTATCCGAGAACTAAAATTGCTTACTTGGACCTCAAGTCCCCGCTATGAGTCCCGGCTCAGTTCGGCGACTTGGTGCTCAAGGGGTTGGGCCCTACGTGCCCGGGTTTTGGGGTTTTTGTTAGTTTTTTTGGTGGCCCAAGCCGGTTTTTTGTGTTTTTTGTGTTTTTTGTGTTTTTTTTTTGCCTTGTACATTCAACTGTAGAAGTCGGTATTTATTATTACGCATGATATGGGCGAAGTAAGCTAATTTTCTGTTCTTTACAGTGTTAATAATTTATTTGCCTTTTCTTATCCTCTGGAGAATAGTTCTCAACGTACATCGGTAGCACCATATTTCAAATGCCTCTAATCGTTTTATGGCATCTTCTGTAAGGCTCCAGCTTTCTACTCCATAGAGGAGGACACTAAAGACGAAACATCTACGAATTCCTATGCGTGTATCCTATACTTAAAACTAAGTTGCAGAGAATCTTCCTAAGGCTATTGAAAGAGCTTCTGGCTTTTTCAATACGAGTTTTTGTGATAACAAGTATCCTTAATATTGCAGTCCAAATAATATATTTTTCCACTCTTTCTAACGTTGTATCGTCTATTGTAATTTGGGCGTTTATATTAGTGTTCTTACTAATGATCATTATTTTTGTCTTCTTGAAATTTTGTTTTAGGCCGTATTTGTTACATGTTTCTACAACGTTATTTTTTTTTCTTTTATATTAATTATAAAATAAGTTCAAAAAAACTTACCAGTAAAAATGTAGAAAGCTAAAATGAAATACAATTGTACCTGAAAAAGAAATTACTATTATTGTGATTATATAAAAATTGTTTATAACTTATTAGGGACTTCATTTTTTGAGTGAAAAGTAGAATATATACCATTAAAAATCGACTAGTATAATATGTCTAAATAAAGAAAACTAAAGTAGAAACTTATAATAAACGATACTGAAGATGACACACATACATTTCATTTGGATAAGGGTACTAGGCAAGGAGATACTATCTCTCCTAAACTATTCACCGCTTTATTATAGAATGCCATGAGAAACTGTTGTAAACTACAACAGTTAAAATATTTTTAATAGAAATACATTTTTAGTCAGCTACCCTTTATGTAATTTAAATCCATGTAGCCTTAATATTGTTATATTTCTCTCCCATTTTTGAGCTGTTCAAACGCAGGTACTTGCCACGGTTCGTAGACCTACTACGGTTGCCTACTCCGACTAACCAATGAACATTAAGCCCGAAATTACGTCAAGAGAGTACAGTAATTTGAATCGTAGCATTGAAAAGGTCGATTCAGACACATCAGTCACGTTTCGTCACAGTCCTGACGCCGAACCGAACAATCCGTCATACAAAATATTCTTTAATAGAAATATGCCGCCGGCATTCACATTCATCAGTTGACGAACAGTTTCCCAGCTGTAAAATAATTAATAGTTCTGTGACCAAACAGGACCGGTTCGGCGAAGAGACTGTGACGGGACTGATGTGTCTGAATTGACTTTTAATCGGCGTTTTCATGTCTTTGACGTATAGAAACTAGTAAAGATAGTTATGAAATAAATATGTTTAGTAGATTATAATACCTAATTATGGAAAACTGTTGATATGTAGGTAGTTTAATACTTAAAATTAATAAGAATAAAGTTCTAGATTTACGTAAATCTAGGATTTCAATCTCCATTTTACACTGAAAATTTGTCGCATATTCTGAATTATCAATACTGAGTTAACTTTTGAATGAATAAATAATATATAATAAATTTTAATACAGATAAAATAATACAATTTTTATTTGAAACTTTTTTTGTATTTCCGAAATTAAGGAAAATAAGTGGGAGTTAAAATATAATGAGAAACCCGGGACATGCTGGTTTTTATACGTATATCAATTTCATAAGACGTCATTTAATTTTTTTAAAACAACTGGGGAAATACGGGATCGACTTTTGGTAATTTTTATTTTAAAATATTTGTATAAATATCTGTGTAAAATGTAACACGATAAAATAAAATTAAGGAAAATTAAGTAAATTAAATTAAGTAAAATATACGATAAGAAAGCTGTGCTTGTACTCCCAGAATTACAACATATTTATGTTTTCAATTTTTTAAAACCATTTTAGTAAAATATAATGATAATCAAAATAAAGTAATTAAACATAAATACAAAATAATAATGAAAATGTAAATGATGAATAAATTCTATTTTATATTTAACAAATTTTGAAAATTACTAAAATCATTAAACAAAATTTTCAAAGAAAAAATTAAGATTTTTTAAACTTGTATGTGGTATACGAAATTTCATTAACTAACATCTCCTTTGTTATTGGTCCGATTGGAGCGTGTCATACGTTAAATGAAGGGGAGGGATATCAGGAATAGGACAAAAGAAACAAAAAAGGGGACTACCAAAAAGGCACTACACAGTGTCTTCATTATTAATGAAAGTATAGTTACATACCAGATGTTATAGGGCACTATGGATTAAAAAAGTTTAACCAAAACACAAATTTTGATTTTTTGACTTTATATTTACTTGACACCAGATCATACTTTATATTTACTTGGATTATAATATGCAAAAAATTTATTATTTTAAAAATTTAATGATTGGCTGTAGACAATTTATTGGATCCTCTGTCTACTTACGAATAGTTATGCATATGTAAAATTTTAAAATTAAAAAAAAATAATAATTTGTGAAATTAAAATAATATATAATGCATTTAAAATTTACTTACAGTTCTCATGATAAAGAAGTGCCGAAAACGAACTACATACACCAAGATCAAGCAAGAAAATATATCTGAAACAGCTAACTTTCCTTAAATACGCTAAACTTACTTGCCATTAAGCACGATGGTGATATCTTAATATTTATATTATTTTAAAAAGTGAACTCATATTTCCAATTATCCTTAGTTTTAATTTTTAAGCGATTTCACGCTATCTCCGATTGCAAAAACGTGTGCACCATAAACATATTCAAGGAAATACCAAATTGTTATTAGGGTAGTAATGTGCCATTGTGAGATTGTATTAAAGCAATTTTTAACATGTCATCATATTCTTATATTATTATTATTAATATTATATTATTGCTAATATTATTGTTTTCTGTTGTATTTAAAATTATGGAAGAACTGGAAGGACTACAGTTTGACCTTTTTTATAGTGTAATCCTAACAGAAAATCGAGCTCAATAAGTCGTTTCCCTAAGGATTTATACACAGAAGATTTAAAAAAAATATAATTTTACGGAACGAAGAAGCTAACAATTAATAAAGATTAACATCTCACATTACTGATGGAAGGAAGAATAAAATCAAAACATAACAAAAAATTGTACAAAAATTATTCAGAGACAAATAGGAGCCGGAACACCAAAACTTTGGCCGAAAGGCCAAAGAAAATGGGATAAAAATACAGTGTAAAGAGATATAGTTGTTGGAGCAAAAACACGATACATTTAATATGCACAAAAAGGTTAAACAAGCAGCTGGTCTTTAAAAATGCAACAGAGCTAGCTAACTACAAGATCAGACAGGGGAACATCATAACAGATAAAAATCAAGAAATATGCGTATATACCTAATACATACAAGTACTCTTTGATGATGTCCGACAACCTCCAACTTCCGTCCTACATATGTAATGATAAATTACCATTCACATCAGATGAAGTGGAAAAAGCAATATCGCAACTAGAAGATGGCAAAGCTCCTTTAACTTGCAACGAATATGCTGAACTCATATAGCATACAAGAGCTATTTCAACGATGTAGAGATGTGAATTGCCATATTTATGCATGCTTTATTAATTACCATAAAGCATTCGATACAGACTTGTTCAGAGTTCGATCTTCAACTGAGACTAAAGTTTATTAAGTGCTACGTATGGTCAGTGCTGCTATATGGCGTAGAGGGCTGGACACTCAAAACGAGGGATATAAACAGATTAGAAGCTTTCGAAATTTGGCTTTATCGCCGTATCCTAAAAATACCATGGACAGCGAAAATCACAAATATAGATGTCCTTAAAAGAATAAACCAAGAACGCCAACTTTTCGAAACCATCAAGAAAAGGAAAACGGCGTATCTAGGTCACATCATGCGAAATGAAAAATACCAGTTCCTACAACTTATAATCGAGGGTAAAATTGAAGGCAAGAGAGGAATGGGACGCAAGAAAATGTCCTGGCTCCGAAACATAAGGCAATGGACAGGGATGAACGACATACAATATCTGATACATATTGCAAGAAATAGAGAATTAATGGAAAATGTGATCGCTAACATCCATTAGTGGATTTGCATCTGAAGAAGAAGATTCGATACAGCAAATCACGACAAGCTGATGGAGATATTAACAAATATTGGAATAAACACATGTGATCTAAGAATTATTAGCAATCTTTACTGGAATAAAACATTGTCTCTTCGTACAGATGCAGGAGAATCTAATAATATTAAAATCAAACGTAAGGTCTTACAGGGATGTATACTATTACCCTTGCTGTTTAACATTTACTCTGAGAAAATCTTTCAAGAAGCAGTAGGGAATGTTGAAGCAGGAACTCGAATTAACGAAGAATGTATCAATAACATCAGATACGCGGATGACACGGTGGTATTCGCTGACAGTTATGAAGCCCTCCAGGAGTTAATAAAAAGAATCACAGAAGTGAGTCAGAGATTTGGACTTTCACTGAACATTAAGAGAACAAAATGTATGATGATGAAAGAATCAGTGTTAATGTCAAGAAATAGAAAGAGTAAAACCATACTCCTATCTTGGTAAGAACGTCAATGAAAATTGGGACCATCCCCTAGAAATCAAATGTAGGATAGAGAAATCAAGATCTGCATTTCAAAAAATAGCCAAGCTATTCAAATGCCATGATTTACCAGAACCCATTAAAATCAGGTTACTACGATGCTATATTTTTTCTATACTGTTGTACAGAGTTACGTTGTCCTACAGACGCTACCTACAAGAAAATTGAGGCTTTCGTAATGTGGCTTTATGGTCGAATCCTAAAGATATTCTATATCGATCACGTTACTAACCAGAACGTTTTATCAAAAATACAAAAAGAAAAAGAGTTAACCACAAAAAAAAACACCCGAAATTGAATACCTCGATCAAATAATGGGGAACAGCAAAAGAAACATTTTGCTGTAATTAATTTTACAAGGAAAAGTAAAAAGAAAACAAGGATCAGGAATGGGAAGGATTTTCTGGCTAAAAAATCTACGAACGTGGTCCAACACAACAACCACAGATCAAAAAGAAGAAGAAGATGTGGTTATAGTGTGTCTTTATGTACCAAAATTAAATATTGTGTATTTAACAAAAATTACATGAGGACAGAAATAGCCATTTTTGAAAATGTGCAAATACCTCGTTTTGTAAGATAGGTTGATTAAAATGGGATACATAAAATATTGGGTTATTTTTTAATTAAACATGTAATGAAATATTGAACATTATTATACAGTAGGTATTAGTAGGTAGTGGTAGTATTAAGTCAAACTTTAATCAAAAATTGCATATAAAAGTGTCATCATTATCTTCACATCTTGAACAAGCTTCATGTGCCCAGCCACAGCCACCTTTACTTCCTTAAGTAAAGGAAGTAAAGGTCGCTGTGGCCCCAATAACAGCACCAAATCCTTCCTGATCGAAACAATTTCTATACATCTCGTTGCAAAAGATGCAAGCTTCTTCGTCTTCTTCTTCCTCATCTTCATTAGAGGACATATCATAATCTTTAGCCTGACCGTTTATCCGGCTTCTTTGTTTCCTCATGGTCACGCCGGCTCTGGAAAAGAGCCTTTATGCTGGGACAAACGTAGCTGGAATTGATAGGATATCCCTGGCCAAACGAGCAATGATGTGAAATTTATCCTGATTTTCTTTCCATCAGAAATAGATGTCCATGTTTCTGTCTTCCCGTTCTTCTGCTAGATATTGATCGCATACTTTTCTTGTAATAACGTGACAAATTTTTTTAATGTAAATGAGTGACAAAATTTTAACAACGTCCTCGATACTAGAGGACTCAGAAGAAGATCAAACTTCCTTGTTTGTTGCTTCCAAGTTGAGGCTGTTTTTTTTTATATTTTTTATTTAATTCTCTTATTGTTGTATTTGTTTCTTGTTTTAAGGAACGACTCCATTTCGATAAATCAAAAGCTCCCAATTTGTGGTAAGGATCAATTACTAGAGAAATATAGTACACCAAATTTATTTTGTTGTAGTATTTGATAATCCTATTTTTTGCTGCTATAAAAGAGTTTTTCGTATTGAATTCCTCGTCATTGTTTTGGTAAGTATTAGTTTTTAATATTTTTTTGTCGAGGTATTCGACTAATAAATTTATCTATGTATATTACCACACTGAGAAGCGTGACATACGTATTTATTTGCAATTGCAATTTGTAATTGCAATTTTTCCAATGAATCTATCTGATGAAAATACAAGCAAAAGGTATAAGAAGCAAGTGTTTCAAACTTAGCTTCCTATCTCAAGAGTGGGAATTCTTACTTCCTATTGTTATAACCTACACTTTTCTTTTCAATGTTACAAGTTAACCTAACTTATTTGTGTTTTAGAGGAAATTAATAGAAAAATATGTATAAATATATAGCCTTTAAATAAATTGTATCTCTATACTGAGGCTTGCTTTAAAACATCCTGTATATATATCGTATTAATAAAGAAGCTTTTTATTAGTGTATGCCGGTAGATATTCATCTGCTCTCTAAATTAATTTCTAATTGCAACTACAAATTTTTCGAACAAACTTCACTTCTGTTGCTTCGATAATTGGCAAAATTGCTGAACCTTAAAATCCATTAATGAACAAAAAATGATTACCACACAGTTAATAATTCTCCATCGCAGAGCCTTGGTTTGTCAAATCCTTGATGGACGTTCACGGCGGGATTCCGAGAATTCTTCAGTCTTTAAACTACTCAGCTCTCATAAAGGCATTTTCACCGCATTTGTATCTTTGCTAATATCCTTACTAATTAGAAGATTTTTTCCACTTTGATTTAATTAGGATTGGGTTTAATTTGGTATATCTTGCAAAAGGCACATACCTATCTCTTCAATTCTCAGAGTTTTAGTACCTTTAATTTGATGGGAAAAACACTAATTTTATTTGTCATTTGAGGTATCGAACTTAAAATATTTTTGTTTACAAAATATTTTGTATATGCCATGTAGTTCCTTAAATTAATTTCTTTAATACATGTCTGGTAAGTTAATACACTGCTCTAAAATGTCAATAATTGAGAATTTTATTTTCTATGTTTTTCCGGTTTTTCGGAAGAGTCTCAACGCCTTCCAGTATGGATCAATGAAATCGATAATATTGAGACGTAAGTTCTAATTTATGAACAATAAAGGCAAAGTAAGAAATATTAGAGAACACAAAGTATATATAAATGATGATATGAGCGAACAGCAGAGAATTATTCAAAAAGAAATTAGAGCTAAAGCTAAGGAAGAAAAGAGTAAAAGAAATACAGTCCAAATGGGGTTTTAAAAACTTATAATAAATGGAGAAGTATGGACGTAGAACAGGGAGATGAAGGCTCTTAACAAAGCCAGGAAGAAATAGCAGACCATCGGCCAAATAGAACTAATCAACATGGAATACCAAACAAGGCGAGAATAAGGTTTAACGATATAATTGAATTGGACAAAAAAGAAAATATAATACAAGATCAAGGTGCAAATAGACTACAAACGTACATAAAAATGGCTACGTGGAACGTCAGAAGCCTCAATGGAAAAGAGAGAGAATTAATAGATGAATTTGATAAAGCACAATTAGATTTTTTGGCGATCACAGAAGCTAAAAAGAAAGGTCAAGGAATGGATGAATTGGATAAAGAACATGTTTTTGTACAGCGGAGTCATAAACGATAGTAGAGCGGCAGAAGGTGTAGGATTCCTAATGAGAGCAAGCTATATGTCATGTGTTAAAAATTGGAAATAAAAAACAAAATTGGAAACAAAAAAAATATTTAATGAATTTTATTACGAATATGTAAATAAATTTGACCAGTCCGGTCGATCAAAAACAAGCGTCCTGACTCACGTTTCTATCTCCTTTTGGAATTGCCCTTAGCTGCTTAACTATGAATCTCTCCGGTAATAATATTGCATTGGTACTTACAAATTCTGCACCCTTTTCATCCGGCAAATCAGCTTTCAAAACTTACTGACACTACTATTTTCACAAAATCTATATTTTTACTATTTTATATATATATATATATATATATATATATATATATATATACATATATATATAAAGCACTTATATACAGTACACTCATATATATAAGCACTTAAACCAGAAGAACTATGACATAGAAGAAACTTGGAAAAAACTTAAGGAATCTCTCCTAGATGGGGGCAAGCAAATCTGCGGAATAGCTAAAATCAATAAAAACAGACAATGTACGAATTGGTGGAGTAATGAAATAAAAGAAGAGGTCAAATCCAAGAAGCTAGCGTGGAAAAAATATCTAGGGAACCAGAATGCAGAAAGCTATCAAAAATATAAGCACCAGACGGCAAAAGTAAAAGATATGGTGATTGAAGCAAAAAAGAAGAGCTGGGAGGATTTTGGGAATAAGCCGGAGAAAGACTACCACACTAACCAAAAACTATTTTACAAAACTCTGAGAAGCCTAAGAACAGAGAACAGACAACAAACACCAAAACAAATTAAAAACAAAGATGGCCATATCCTCTGCGAGAACGAAAGTATTATGAACAGGTGGAGAGAATATTTCAAAGACCTTCTGACTCAAAAAGACTATAATAATGAAATAGACAACACTGAAGAAAATACATCTGAGAACCCAAACCAAAACGAAATAACAGTAGAAGAAATAAGAGAAATAATACTCAGGCTCAAAAGAGGCAAGGCAGCTGGCTATGATAAGATAACTGCGGAAATGCTAAAAAATATGGGAGAAAATGGAAATGAAATGCTTAGAAAAGTTTGCAATAAAGCATGGAATGAGAACAAGATCCCAAAAGACTGGGAAGTGGGCGTTATTCTACCCATTTTCAAAAAAGGTGACAGACGAGAATGCAGCAACTACAGAAGTATAACTCTCCTGAGTATCCCTTCCAAAGTTTACGAACGAGTACTGGAGAAAAGACTACTACAAGAAATAGACCATAAGCTGGAGCAGTCACAGAGCGGTTTCAGGAAGGGAAGAAGCATCCATGACCATATTTTTACACTCAAGCATCTAATACAAAATGCACGAAATACAAGTACGGAACTATACCAAGCCTTCATAGACCTCGAAAAAGCATTTGATAGAACCCCGCGAACTGAAATAGACAAAAGCCTAAGAAACAGAGAAGTAGACGGCAAACTCAGAAAAGCTATTATGAGCCTATACAAGAACAGAAGAAACAGGGTAAGAACAGATAATATGGAATCAGAAGAGTTTAGAGTCAATGATGGCTTACGACAAAGAGGTGTACTAGGCCCCATCCTGTTCAATATTGTACTAGATGATGTAATGAAGGAAACTAGAGAAGAAACATCGAGATTATTTGTTGGACATAGAAACCTGGAAATGATACAGATTGCGGAGTGCGTATTTGCAGATGACCTCGTCGTATTTGGAAGAAACGAGGACGCACTTAAGAGAAACCTCCAAATATGGAGAGATAAACTTGAGAAACGCAATCTGAGAATTAATGAAAGTAAAACCAAAGTGATGGTATGTGGGAAAACAGACCAACATACAAACATTAAAATCAATAACTATACTTTAGAACAAGTAGAAACCTTCAAATACCTGGGAGTGCAACTAGAGAGTAAGGGTACACAAGAAGCAGAGATAAATAATCGAATAGCAAACGCTTCCCGGATATACCACGCAATTAAGAGCACATTCCTATCGAAAAAAGAAGTATCCCAAAAAGCAAAGATAGCTATCTACAACACAGTTTTTGTACCTATCTTAACATTTGGATGTGAAAGCTGGACGCTCACCACCAGACTAAAAAGTAAACTGCAAAGTATATCAATGAAGTATCTAAGAAGAGTACTAGGGGTGACCAGAATGGACAGGATACGGAACAATGAAATAAGAGAACGCCTTAAAGTCCAGTCAATAGAGAAGAAAATCGAAGAAACCCAACTGAGATGGTACGGCCACATGGTAAGGATGGATAAAAAAAGCCAAGTAAAACAAGTGTGGGAAGCGAGAAGAACCTTGAAAAGACCGAGGGGCAGACCCATGAAGATCTGGGACGATGAAATTGCCGCCATCCTAGACAGGAGAGGAGTCACCAAGGAGCAAGCGAAGAAGTTGGCAAGCAACAAGAAGAAATGGAGGAAGTTTGTACATGGAAACTAAAAGAGACTTTACACCCAACACCTTAGGGTAGAAGGGTTATTGATTATATATATATATATATATATATATATATATATATATATATATATATATATATATATATATATATATATATATATATATATAACGTTTAAAAACAAACACACACTTGTCGATTTAATCTTTTCCTTCCCGTCTAAACAGCAGATGATCACCTTTTTTCTTCCAAAATTCTCAAGCAAGCAATTTGATTGAACCCAGCCTATGAGAAATGTTCACCCAGGTAGTACGATCGGGTGTAACAATTCATTGGAGCAAGGTGTTTTAATTCGTGTTTAAAAACAGGAATCACCCCACCGTGCTCCAATGCTCTAGACCATCCCTTTCCCCCCTATAGCAATCTGATTCGCTATAGAGGCACAACAATCAGCCAAGTGCTCTTCATGTGGAGGTCCTGGGTAATTGAACCCCAACATGGTTTCCTAACCGTATGTGAAAACTCAGGACAGCGCATCTCCGCTTTATTCCTGTTTATCTTAATGTAGCTTATCCGCGAACTAAAATTGCTTACTTGGGCCTCAAGTCTCCGCTCTGAGTCCCGGCTCAGTTCGGCGACTTGGTGCTCAAGGGGGTTGGGCCCTACGTGCCCGGGTTTTGGGGTTTTTGTTAATTTTTTTGGTGGCCGAAGCCGGTTTTTGTTAGTATTTTTTGATTTTTTTTTTGGTGGCCGAAGCGGTTTTTTGTGTTTTTTGTGATTTTTTTTGTAGGTCACCTGTGAACACAAAAGTCATAATTAGTACATAGTCTACACTATAATAAAGAAAATATTTAAATATTATACATTACCACAATGTAGACTGTATCCTAGTTTCCAAAATTCTTCTCGGCTCTCAATCCCTTCCATAATTTTCTGTTGACAAATCAAACATCCTCGACTTAATTCTCCAAAAACGTCAACACTTTCCAATTCCCAAAATTTTGTACAAAAACTTTTTACTTTCTAGTTATATCCTTAATGAATTATTTCGTGGTACCTGCAGGTAGATTTGATATGTCAATATAACATCTTATTTACTTAAACTAATCTTAAATAAAAACCTAATTTGAAAAGTCCGAAATTTACCGTAAATCTAAAATTGAAAAACTATAACATGATTTTACAAAATTTTTGTGTCTTCTTCTTTTTCCCTATTAATTTTTCTTTTTCGGATCATAGCAATATATACATTATATATTATAAGCAACCTGTATGTTCTAAGATGCAACGTAATTCTACGAGCATCATTTACCAGCGTTCAATAAGTCTCTGGTCATATTTTAGTATATTACAAGTTGGCGACTGTTTAGCAAGAAAATTGAAGTGAAATACACTATAAACTAGGCTTATTGATGGCCTTTGTCGTATAAGTAATTAGACGGACCAGCAGCTAAGCAGGTTCCACGTTGATTTAGAACGTTATTGTCTGCAACAAAGGCCAATTGGTGGCGCCTTACTAACAGTGTGTACTGAATTTCTACTGCCATTTACCTTACGCTTAATTATTCTTTAATGATACTAAACATCCAACTACTTCTAGTTGATTGATACGTGGAGAAAATATTTTAAAACTATAACAAATAATAAATAAATGCGGTTCTTTACGTCTAGTTTATAGATCACTTATCTAATTATTATTTGTGTGTTTATTTGAAACACATAAATACCCAAGTAGGATTAAAAAAATGTTACGTTTAGCAAACATTTTTTTTATATTTTGGAAATCTTAAGAAAATCTTTTGCTTGATTTACCAGCTAAATAATTAGCTTAAATAAATAAAATTGATAATTAATATTAGTATTAACAAACTGCCCACTAACAAAAGCTAGATGCCTCCAATATACTTTGGTAATTATATTACACATTTTTAAAGTGTAGATTTTATGATTCTCTTTTATAGTGAAGATTTATGGATCCGTCAGTATTTTTGAGGTGGATTTCTGCGACGATATTGTATAAAAGTATAATCTAATTCTCCTTCTTAATGTGCCTTATTAAGTCCCCTTGACGTTGGCGATTAACACGGCAAGTATCTATATGTCTTGAGTTATTCTGAACAGTTATTTAACTCTCCGTATTCCGGTCCATTCTTTGACATTCTTTAAACACGAGGCTTCTTTTCTACCAATTCCTCTGCGTCCGTCTATGTTACCAATCACAATCAGTCGAAGAATATTATACTGTTTTCTCCGCGTTATACATATTCCCGTTGAAATTATCGATACTGAAGAGTGACTTCATTTTGTAGTACTGATGATTTAAATCTCCCAAAAAATGTGTTGGAAGTCCTGGTCTCACTAATTAACGATTCTTATAGAAAAGGTTTATTTCCAGAGTACCTAAAGACAGCCATTGTTATAGCTGTCTCTTCATAAGGATAGTGAAAAATCAAATGTCTGCAACTATAGACCTATTGCCTTACTAGCGGTCCTATCCAAAATTATTGATAGACTTATAAAAGCCCGACCTATGTCCTTTCTCGTTGAAAACATTTTATCACAAAGTCAGTTCGGCTTTGTACCTAATAAATGTACCAGTGATACTATGTTTTCTCTACTACATGGCATCTATCAAGCTCTTAACAATAATCTCTAAACTGCCACTGTTTTTTGTGACTATACCAAAGCTTTTGATTGTTTAAATCATACCATTTTGATAAAAAATTTCAATGTCTATGGAACTCAAGGTATTTTTTTAAATTAGTTTCAATATTACTGAGGAATAGGAAACAATTCGTTAGAGCAAATTATACTGACTCTAGTCACAAAAGTATTGTATGTGGAGTACCACAAGGTTCAGTATTGGGTCCTCTACTTTTATTTATTTTTATAAATTACATTACTAACATAAAAATTCATAGAAAAATTTTTCTTTTTGCTGATGATACCAGTATTACCTGGAGGGACTCTAATATTGCAACTCTTTATGCAGTTATAACTTCTGATCTACTTAAAATAAAAACTTGGTCCGACCAATTTACTCTCTTTTAACGTGGATAAGACAGTAGTATTATTCTGTAAAAGAGCTCTTTAACCTTTCCTTCCTTTTCTTTCTGTTTGGGTTTCTAGTACAGCTGCCCAATCTGACGTTATTTTTAAATTACAAAAAAGACCAATACGGTATCTTTTTGGTCTCAGTAGAATAACAGATTGCAGAAGCTACGTCAAAAATAACAAGATTTTAACTCTTCCCCCTTTATATATTCTAGAAACTGTTTGCTTAATCCGTAAACACATACATATTTTTTTAGCAACACCTAATCATGACTTATTCTTCTTAGTCGTTAACCTGATGCAGGTATCATGATATCATGAAGCTTTTAGCTAAATTTCCCAATGTTCCTCCACGTTTTTCTATCTTCTGCCATTCTAGCACATTCTTACAATGGAGCTCCAATGGTAGCAACAATATGGTCCGTGTATCGTGTGGAAGATCTACCTCTATTTCTTTTGCCTTCTACTTTTCTCTGGATGGTAAGTTTTTCAAGACCATTTCTTCGAAGCACATGTCCAAAATAGCTTATTATTTATTCTGATATTTGTGTTCTTAGTCTTTTCTTTATGTTTAGCTGGTCCAGTATGGATTCATTTGTTCTTCGGGCCACCCATGGTATTCTCAGCATTCGCCTCCAGCAGTACATCTCAAATACATCTATGTTACTGGACCTCAGTAAGGGTCCAGCATTCCGATGCATAAGTAAAAACTGGAAAAACTAGACTTCTTACTAGTCTCATTTTTGTATCGGTACAAATATATCTATGTTACTGGACCTCAGTAAGGGTCCAGCATTCCGATGCATAAGTAAAAACTGGAAAAACTAGACTTCTTACTAGTCTCATTTTTGTATCGGTAGTTATGTTATGGCTTTTCCAAATTTTTGTTAATTTTGCCATAGCGCTTTTTGCGATTGCTGATCACCGCTTTATTTCTTCAGTACAGCCTCCTTTGTTGGTTAATAATGAGCCCAGATACACAAATTTATCTACAACAGCGATATTTTTTATCATGACCAAATGATTTTAATTGTTGTTAGCTCTGTCAATTATCATGATTCTCGTTTTATCTCTGTTTATTTTAAGGCCTATGGTTAAGCTTACGTCTTCTATCCGTTGTAGCAGGTGAATCAATTCAGCTTCAGAACTAGCGAGGATAGTACTATCATCTGCATATCTTAAGTTGCAAATCTTCTTCCCGCCAATGGTAATGCCACCGTTCCAGTCCTCAGTAGCTTTCCGCATTATCCATTTACCATAAATTGAATTTAAATAGAATTGGGCTTAGTATGCAGCCTTGTCTCATGCCCTTTGTGACCCTGAAACTATCGGTTAGTTCCCCATTTATTCTAACTCTGGCATAATTATTATTGTACAGGCTTTTAATTAGCAGTATCAGATGATTGGGGACTCCCATTTCAGACAAAACCTGCCACATTTTACTCCAGTTGACCAAATCGAAAGCTTTACTATAATCTATGAAGCACAAATATGTTGTGATGTTAAATTCTTTGGATTTTTCTACAATCTGCCGTACGTTTAAAATTTGTTTTCTAGTGCCACGTTCGGGGACGAAACCTGCTTGTTCCTCCGCAATGTTAGGTAGTAAAAAGGGCTTTATTCTCTCGACAATTATGTGTAAGAGTATCTTACTGCAATGCGCAATTAGAGCAATTGTGCGATAGCTGCTATATAAATGTATACAGAATACACTTTCTCTTTCATAAACCCCCAAAAGCAAAAGTTCATGGGGTTAAGACCTAGACTTCTGGGTGGCCAAGAAATAGGTGCGTCACGACCTATTCCAATGCACTGACCAGGATACTGCCTGCAAAGGTATTCCCGGACTTCTCTATGTGGTAGAAATCACATATTTTGCCTTATTGCATTATTCACTTCTTCCAAATACTCTTGTATATCGTTTGCCAAAAACTGCAAATAATTATCACCATTTAAATTGTTGGGAAGAAATACTGGGCCTATTAGATTGTTATACACAATTCCTGCCCAAACATTAACGTTGTGTTGCCGAGAGGGGGCATTTGGGCCTGTGGGACCCATCGCCGGCTCTTCGGACTTCTTCCTGTCTCCGGAATTTGATCGGGTGTTGACCATCTTTGCTTGTCGCTGGTAAAACGTGTTATTACTGCTACTGGTATAAAATAACAGTTACCGTGACAAGTATCTGTTATAGGTAACAGTTCCAAGGAACAGTTACAAAATAGCAGATCAAAATAGAAAACAGAACAGGTAAAAAAATAATCTAAGTATTCCTTGACTTACGGAAGGAATAACTTGGTAAAACAAGTAAACCAAATGGTATAAAAATTGTAATACAAGAGAAATGTTCCTAAGTGTAAAAACATAGTGGAGCATCGCACCTCGCCAGTCACATTGCTACGCACCTCGCTGCGCACATCGCCACAAATTGCATACTCGCCATGGTAAAACATAGCGAGGCATTTCACCTTGCATGTAGTATAGACCTGAAACTGTTTAAGAGCGGTACTAAATATGTTATCCGAATCGGAAAGTGATAGCGATTCATCTAGTGTTGCTGTAAAGTGGTGGTTAACGTCCACTGGAGGAAGAAGTCGTAGGTGGAATATACATCCCGTACAGAGAGAGCGCACGAAACTGGGTGAATTTTATAAATTATATCAGCAACTTAAGCATTATCCAGATCGTTTTTATGATTATTTAAGAATGTCACAAATAACGTTTATCTACATTCTTCGACAAATAGAACCAAAAATTGAGAAAAACTACTGTAACTTTCATGTCCAGCCAATATCCGCCGAAGAAAGATTAGTAGTAACACTCAGGTAAGAAATTAAATATATTTTTATTCAAATTCATATACAAAAGTTTGTACTTCACTAGAATTATTGCCCTCAAAAGCGAGTGTCTGCTTCTGAATAGGAATTTGTGACGTATTTATAGATTGGGTAGATTCTGTAGGAAATGTAAATGATGCATTGGAATGTGAGCTGGGTTGTGGTACAACTAAAGGAGATGAGGATGCAGGTCGAAATGAAGATGTGGATGCTTGGCAATGATGAGTAGATGCAGGTCGAAATGACGATGTGGATGCTTGGGAATGATGAGTGGGTGCAGGTCGAAATGAAGATGTGGATGCTTGGGAATGAAGAGAGGATGCAGGTAGAAATGAAGATGTGGATTCTTGGGAATGATGAGTGGATGCAGTAATATGTGGATCGCAAGAAGGAAGGGGTTTTGTGCCATACAAACTGTCCCACAGTAACTGTTGCACCTTAATTCTAAATCCCAGTTTCTCCTGTGCTGGTAACTGTTTCACATGCGGAAGTAGTGAAGTAAAGAACGCTACATCTTCATCATTGCCTCTTTTTTCCATTGCCATTTGTTTCCCTTTTTTAATCTGCAACTTCTCCCTCTCTATAGTTAACAGGCCTTTACCTATTGTTTCCATGGGTAAAGTTCGTTTTCTATATCCTAGAAGCTCTTTAGTAGGGGTGGGTGTGCCTGTTGATTGTGTGGATAAAGAGGTTAGTGAAGTGTGTGAAGCCGGGGTATTCGGAGAAGATAGATTTTCATTAATGGACTCAAGGTCATCGTCTTCAGCTTCAATTTGACGATTTTGACTTTCAGACTCTTCGTTTACTTCAGTTCCATTATCCTCCAAATTGCCACTCAAGGGTCTTTGTGTAAAAATGTCTTTTAAAAATAATAAAGATTTAAAATACGGCCATTCCACTGTCTCTTCTGGTGCTGGATCTCCAGATCTGCATGCAGGCAGTCGGTCGTAATGACTTTTGAACTGCTGACGCAGTGCTTTCCAAGATTTTTTAGCTAATGGAACTGAAACAAATACATTACGTTTAGTCACGCTGACATTACTACCAAACATTAGTATTACTACAGATAAATTTTTTATTTCCATTTACAGATTCCTAGCGACAGGAAACTCTTACAAGAGCCTGGCTTTTTCTTTTCGCATGGGAGCATCTACCATAGCACGTATTGTCCCAGAAATTACCACCTTATTGTGGAACGTTTTGCAACCCCTTCATATGATTCCGCCCACAGAAGAAAAATTTCGAGAGATAGCCGAACAATTTTATAATAGATGGAAATTTCCCCACTGTCTTGGGTCAATTGATGGTAAACACATTCGACTAAAGTGTCCAACTCATTCAGGAACAATGTACTACAACTATAAGCAATATTTCTCCATTGTGCTGCAAGCCGTGAGTGATGCGAACTGTAAATTTATTTTTATTGAAGTAGGTGCATATGGTAAACAAAGTGATGGGGGAACATTTCGTAATTCTAATATGTACAAATTGATGAGCAGTGAAAAGTTGAATATTCCAACAGAAGAGTTGTTACCAAATAGTAATATTAAGGCACCTTATGTTTTTATTGGCGATGAAGCGTACCCTTTGTTAACCAATTTAATGAAGCCATTTGCCAGAAATAATTTAAATGAAGAAACTGAATTATTCAACAAAAGTCTATCTAGAGCGCGTAAAACAGTCGAATGCGCTTTTGGAATTTTAACAATGAAGTGGAGAATACTAACGAAAGCCATTGAAACACAACCCAACACTGCAGATGCAATTATTAAAGCAGTTTGTATTCTACATAATACAATAATGGACCAAGAACATGTCACTCACGCTACGACAGATAATAAAAGCTTCGACTGTGTGTTGCCCAATATTTCAGCATGTAGGAGAAATAATCCTTCAACAGCAGAGGCTACTTCGGTGAGAAATGCATTTAAACAATATTTTATTAGTAACAAAACTCTTCCGTAATTGTAATATTCAATTAAATGTATCAATAAAAATGGCATCTTGAACATATCTTAGTACGATTACATACCTATCTAATTAGAATATAAATAATAACACAGGATGAAACAAACAAATTGATTGCTTACCTGAAACACCGCAGTTATTAGCTACTGTTTTCCAATCCTTGTCTAGCACGTAGCGGTTATGATGTTCCTTGTGTCGCTGATCCCATATTGGGGGCTTTTTAAATATTTCATTAATTAATTGCTCTTTATCCATCGTGCATGAATCAAACGTTTTCTAACTGCAAATGATCCCAACCGTTTTCTAACCGCTGGCAGATAGAGAGCAAAAGATATACGACGGTAAGTTAACCTTGAAACAGCCAATCAGGTAGTGACTTTCATGCTACTGTATCCAGAAAAACAAATTATTTTGCTCTTCAAAACGTAGCGAGATGCGTAGCGATGTTCCCGGCGAGGTGCGATGCTCCGTGATGCACACTGCTATGTAAATCTATTAAATTGTTTCTTAATCGGCAATGTGCGTACTGCGTAGCAATGTGACTGGCGAGGTGCGATGCTCCACTATGTTTTTACACTAAGTGTTTCTTGGAACAGAAAACAAACAAGAGAATCAAATATAGTAAAATAAGAATACAAATATTTGTAAGTGTTTCTTGACTTACGGAAGAAACAACTTATAATAGAAAATAAAAAAATCAAATACAGAAAAGATATGAAAATATTGCTAAGTGTTTCTTGACTTACGGAAGAAACAACTCAGCATGAAATGGTAAAATAAAAGAGACAAATATATTAAGAAAATATCTTAGATAAATATCGGAAATAATAATGCAATAATGATTATGAAAATATTTCTAAGTGTTCTTTTGACTTACCGGAAAAGAATGACTTAAGCACACAATAAAATTAACAAGTCAAATATCAGAGAAATATTTCTAAGAGTTCTTTGACTTACCGAAAAGAACTACTTAGACACAAAGTACAAAATCAAATTTATAAAATAGAAAAAAGTAAGGTAAATATTTCTAAGTGTTCTTAACTTACGGAAGAACAACTTAGATAAGATAAATAAACAATCAAAATAATCAAATAAAATATCAAATAATCAGTATATGAACAAATATAAGTCAAAGTAATATTCTAACCTGAAAAGGTCTGAATATACAATAATAAAATATAAATGGTTATCAGAAAATAAGAAATAAAACAATAGCTTAGTCGGAACAATAATAGCACCGACTAGGTCTACAGAAGAAGAGGCAAGCTCGACTGACCGATGAGAGAAATTCCGTCTGCTTTTATATAAAACAAATCCTTTGTTTTACGTAGTAAAAGTGGAATTTCCCTACATCGAGTCAATTAGAAATTCGGATTTGCCCACACTTGGAATTTCCAAGTATTTCTCCGAATTTCTAAATGCGTCCGGCACGGCGGTCAGCTTCTGCTTGACACGCCTCCGGAGACAGTTGAAAGTCCTTTGGTGATAAGTCGTTCTTTTGGCGTAAGGATTTTCGTCGGCCCAAATGTGCTCGTTATTATGGTTTGTTATTCCATGTCTACTGAAGGTAACTTCGTCAGTAAAAAAAAATATTTCTAATAAAATTAACATTTCGAGTGTTTTCCATTAACAACCAATCGCAAAATCCAATCCTTTTAGGATTATCTTTAACCAATAACTCTTGAACCATTGTTAAGTGATTGGGTTTAAGCAGCTGATCCTTCAAACGCCTCCAAACCCTTACGTGGCTATTTATTTTTTACTGCATATTATATTATTTTACTGCATAACGCCTTGCGGCTGCTGCATTATTTCCTTGACATTCACCTACGATATTCCCGAGAGTTTATTGAAATCATAATTTAATCTGATCCAACTTACCCAAAGTTAAATGTATATCTGCCATTTCCTAAAATGTATTCTGTTGTAATATCAAAATTTTTAATATTAATCTTATTAAAACAATAAATGATAGCTTCAAATTATTGACTGTTATGGATGGAACTGTTTGTAGTTATTGTATCCGTAGAAACTAATTGTCATTTTATGGCCAACTAGGAAAAAACTAGTTTTTCGAAAAAGTGATAAGAGGCAAAAAAGTTTTAAAAATAATGTGTTAAACTAATGATGCCACAAAATTTATTTAATTTGGACGTACTCAAAAGTTTGGGGGGATTTATAGTCCAGGCTGTGAGGCCGCTCCCGTTGGGAAAATGTTTCTGATTCGGTTTCTTCGCGGATTCCGGTTCAAAAATGTCCCCTTTAAACAAATCTGAAGGGTGCTGGGCGAAATTTTTGGGAAGAAATTCTTTAAACAATTTTTTTAAACAAAGTCCAAAAATATTTTTTTTAATCTAAAAACCGTTTTTTTAGGTTTATTGGGCCATTTTAAACAAAAAAAGTCTCTTGTCATTTTTCTTTAAAGTTGATAGTTTTCGAGTTATAAGCGATTTAAAGTCTGAAAAACGTGAAAATACGCATTTTTAGGCTTGAAAACACATATGTAAATTATTATTTTTGAGGTTACCAAGTGTCTTAATTAAAGTTTAAACATTCAACTTCAAGATTGTGAAGAGTAATCGGGGCTTATTTTAATTTAGACCGTTGTTTTTTAATTGTTAAATATGCGCGTACACTCGATTTTTCAGCCGCCGCGGCGCCGCGCGCTACCGTGCGCCTCTATCGTACTTATGCATAGTTTACATATACTTACAAATAATAATTATTTATTGAGTACATAGTTATTTATATCAATTGAGTTGTAATATAAATTTCGTCTAAAGTCTAATAATAGTTACATAAAATAATTGTACAAAAGATTGTTAAATAACACACTAATATCACTCAGTAAAAGTATCTTTGTTTTCACAAAAATCTAAATCACATCCACATAATGGTACACAGTTGACATGATTTTTCTTGCAGTTGCAAGCATTAGTGTTGCAAGTCTTTTTGCATTTGCACGGTTTCCCAACCCACCACTATCAGACATATAATATCCATATTGTGTAAAATCGAGAGTTTGATAGCGGGAATATATGGCATTTCGCCAAATATATGTTTTAGCGAAAGCTCTTAACAAGTGTTGGTAAAGTGCGTCAGAGCTACAAGGTATATTGGCTAGATTAAATTAAATGATTCAGTCACACTGTTTTTTCGTAGAAGAGCAGCTTATAAAAGTTTACTAATATTAATATTTACTGCATTGTATTATTTAAATAATAATTTAAAAATATTATTTACAATTGATATAAATAAATATATACTCAATAACTAATAATTATATTGTTCAAATTTGGGAGAAAAAAAAACTATATACGGTTATTACATTGCGGTGATTGATTTATTTAATTAGCCCAATGACAATAATTAATACCTACATAAATAACTTATGGAAAAAACTATGTTAATAAACTTCAAGGATTTGTTCGGGTTTTTTTGCGTAAGTGTATATGTAAACTATGCATAAGTACGATAGAAGCGCACTCTAGCGCGCCGCGCCGCGGTGGCTGAAAAATCGAGTGTACGCGCATATTTAACAATTAAAAAACAACGGTCTAAATTAAACTAAGCCCTGATCACTCTTAACAATCTTAAAGTTAAATGTTTAAACTTCAATTTAGATACTTGGTAACCTCAAAAATAATAATTTACATATGTGTTTTCAAGCCTCAAAAATGCGTATTTTCGCGTTTTTCAGACTTTAAATCGCTTATAACTCGAAAAATATCAACTTTAGAGAAAAACGACAGGAGACCCTTTTTGTTTAAAATGATCCAAAAAACCTTAAAAAACATTTTTCAGATTAAAAAAAAATATTTTTGGAATTTGTTTAAAAAAAATTGTTTAAACAATTTCTGCCCAAAAATTTCGCCCGGCACCCTTCAGATTTGTTTAAAGGGGACATTTTTAAACCGGAATCCGCGAAGAAACCGAAACAGAAACATTTTCCCAACGGGAGCGGCCTCACAGCCTGGGCTATTAGGGCTGCACACCCCCTTAAAATTTTTCTGTGCTCTTAGATTTGGTTGTTTCTTTTGTATAAAAAATCATTTTAGAACAAAAAAAATAACGTGTCCATTTTTATTACAAAATATCAAGTAGTTTAGGAGATAATACAAAAAAACAATTTTTATTTTGTAACTTTAAAGGGTTGTAACTTTTTTTGTGTACACTTATGTACTAAGGTAAGTTGGATTCAAACACTTTATTTTTGTCCCCGGAATGCTTGATTTAATTTATGACATACCTTTTTGAAACACCCTGTATATGTGGGTATCACATGCAGCAATTTAAACTTATTCGTAAACTAGTTCGTAAGGTTTTATTGTGCAATTTGCAATTAAGTTAAATTTTGCAATGGATTGTATATATTTTATTATCTTTAATTTTGTGATATTGACGATTTATGTAATTTTAGTAGATAAATTTTAATTTTATTGTAATTTTTTTTACTTTTGTAAGCTTTGTTCATAAAATTGTACAATTTTCAGTGATAATAAAGCATATTTCTAACTCAAATTCAAGAACCATCTCAATTCTACATTGTATATCTTAATCTAGACATCCAGATATTTAAAATTAAATATTATTTAAATCTTGAATATTTTGCTTGTGTGAGTTCATTTTAAATAGGTAAAAAGCAATAAGAATAAGACTTACCCACAATCAATTTATTCTACCACCAACGACCGGTTTCGCATACTATAATTTGCTATGCATCTTCAGGTCAGCGGTACATGGTAAACTAAATGCTGAAAATATAATAACATGTATTAGGGTGGTGCCTGGTACAGAATATACAGCAATTACGGCAATATTATATGCGTGTGATTATTAAATATGAATTTAAATTAATTGAATAAAAATTAAGTGAAAACTGATTTACTTAAATTGAAATTTAAATAAGTATTACTTACATGCCGATACAAGGATATGATAGTTCTTATGTCGCTCTAGCAGCACATTTTCTGTCGGTGTTCTTCAGTTTTTCGAAGACTTTTTGTCGGTTTTCCAAAGACTAACATACGATACATCTATTTTTGACCACATATTGATATTCAGTGTGCATATAAGCAACAAGAAAATGTGTCTCTTTATTTTTGAATAATGAAACCAATACCTTCAGAAAGCTATAGCTTCTTAATAATAGTTTTTCAGACATAGATCCCATTGACTTTAAATCTACGCACTGAGAACTATCATTGACCAAACTTTCGTTTAATTTGCCCGGGGGCGGTTTTTCATAAAGATAGTTCAGCGGGGTCCTTTAGTTTTACGGTACTAAGTTGTACTTGTTCTTAGCTTTTATGAAATTTTTCATAAATCCCAGCGGTAGGTGAAGTGGTGGCAGAAAAATTTCTAGCATAGTGGCACTAGATGCTTCAGGTGTTAAACTTTTTCACTACATAATGCTTACCTCTTGAACGATTGCCCTATTCACACAAAAAAACAGAAAAAGGCTATTTTTTACCATTGTAAAGTAAGATGGTTTTCAAACTAATCTCAACAGCATCAATAATAAGTCTTTTTTTCTTCATATCTTTCTGGGAAATTTAATTCTTAAAGAAGCCCTGCAGCATCATTACAATACACCAAATCATCCTCTTTGGAAACGTACATATCTCGTAAAAGCTTTTTGCCTTGTGCAAAACTATGAGACTCTTGTATTCTTGTCTAACAAATTACACTCTTTTAATCTTGATCCAAGTAATGCTTTAGATTTTGATAGTCCTTAATTCATAACAATGTCATTCAAATCGGATTGCTTAAGAGAATAAGGTTTTTTTATGATCAAAGATGAGGTAGTACATTCAGAAAGTAATTTCGATTGAGTCTGTAGACCACAAATATGTTTACCATGCAATTTCCCGTTATTTTTTAAAAGGATTGGAAGGAAAGTGCCTTTAACACAAAGAACTAGTCTTCTTATATATGTTCCGATGTATAATTTTATTTTTATTTTTGCTTAAAAATCTTCGTGTTGATGTCATATAAAAGTTAGAATCATTTTCCTGACTCTAAGGTTACCTCCAAATCATCGGCATTTCAAACGGCATAGATTTGTGACTCTCTTCAAGCCAACGTCTTAACTTTCTTGAACAACTGAGACTTATCTCTTTCAGGATAATTTTATTACAAATGTAACAAAAAACAGTCCGCAGAGTAAGTTCGCAGTATTTTATAGCCTAAAATAAAATAAAATTTATTTTAGAATAATTTTGATATTTTTATTATATATTCTTCAACTCAGCCCTACACATTTGTAGTGTTGATGCAAAAAGCATATTAAAAAAATCATAAAAATATTAAGTAATTAAAAAAAAAAATCTTCTTATTCATGCACCATGTCCTTTCAGAACATGGTACATTTGATTACTATCATAGCTCCTTAATTTTATTCACTGCTACCCTAAATAGCATGTTTGTATCAACACCATACCAATCTAGCAAGTTTTTCAACCATGAGGTTCTTCTTCGTTCTGGACTGCGTTTGCCTGTTATTTTTCCTTGCATGATATTTTGTAGCAATCCATATTGGGAACCTTTCATTACATGTCCGAAATACTCCAGCTTTCTCTGCTTGACCCTTTTTATGATCTCAGTAGTCTTGCTGAGACATTCTAGTATTGTGGAGTTTCGAATTTGCTCCACCCAGGAAACTTTTACAATTCGTCTATAGCACCACATTTCTAAAGCCTCAATGCGATTTAGATCGATTTTATTTACAGTCTAGGACTCGGCACCATAAAGTAAGACCGAGAACACGTAGCAGCGAAGTAGATGGATCTTCAGTGCCAATTTTAGGTCTCTGTTACATAACACCTTGGACATACTTCTAAAAGCAGCTCTAGCCTCCTCTATTCTAGATCTAATTTCGCTGTGACTTTTTGCGTTACAATTTAATTGCTGTCCAAGGTAAATGATTTTATCAACTTGCTCAAGTTTAATTTTGGCTCAAAAAATCAGCCAACTGAGATAGATTTAGAGCATTGATATCTTCATATTTATGATAAACTTTGTGCATTATCTTTAATAATTTTAGTATCGATTCATATGTCATATGTCAGTATCATTTCATATGATTCATATGTGTCTGCGGCAGCGTTGTGGACCATCACTGGATGTGTTCCATTGCATGTTTTGGAGGTGGAAAAAAAATAGCTCTATGAAAGAAAAGACCCAAACCTTACTATGGCCGAGAGAAGACAGAAAAGGGAACAATCAATTGCAAGATGGCAAAAAGAATATAACAACATGGAGAATGTGGCACAGTGGACGAAGATGCTGATCTCGAACATAAGAGATTGGGTGGACCGTGGCCACAGGCGACAGAATTATTTCCTGATATTCACAGAACATGGATGTTTTAAGGCCTACCTCTCTAGGTTTGGAAAGGTTGACACAGATGAATGTCTATACTGTGGACACTCAGACACTGTGACACATACTATGTTAGAGTGCAACAGATGGATATGAGACAGCAACAGAGTGAAAAGAGAGGTGTAAATTTTGTTACAGTGAGAGAAATCATTAAGAGAATGATTGAAAATAAAGCAGATTGGATACAACTACATTTGTGCAGTGATCAATAAAAGTAAGAAAAAGAAGAAAGACATCTGAACCAACTGCAAGGGTAAGAGGGAAAGATGCTGGAAGTTAAAGGTAGAAAAGTGGGTCATACTGTATAAGTTAGACTGTATGAGTCAAACTGTAAGGAAGAAGGAAAAGCACGTTTGGGAGTGATGCCGTACTAGGAGCGATGAGGAACCACGCGCTACCTGGAACGAGACAGGGAGCCTCCTTGCTGTTATTCTGTAGATGAACGAAGGTAGTGCTTTGGAAATAATGCTGGCCTTACAGCGGCCATTCCGCTTCCGGATCGCTGGATGACAAAGGAAGGTCTGGTTTAGCAGTAAGCGTTCGGGGTAGACTTGGCGACGAGAGGACATTTTAAACTACCTCGGAAATTATCGCCGGGAGTACGATGAACGAATCCTGCATTAAGGTCAGTCAGGCGGCGTCCCGGACTGACATGTTTTTTGAAAATTCCAGACCCCCCTCTATGAAGACAAAAAAAAACAAAAAAAAAGTATCACAAAACAATTTCTCACTACAATGAAATTTTCACTATTTGGGTTTAGTGATAAAATAAATAATATTTATATCAACATAAAATGTAATATTAAACCATAAATACGCTAACAATATTGTATACAAAATATATATATATATATATATATATATATATATATATATATATATACGTGATTTGTTTTGGGTACACCTGGGTATTAAAAAAATATTTTTGACCGCGCCTCCATTATCTCATCCCACTCAAATAAAAACAAAGACACAAAAGAACAGCTACTAAAGATTACGTAAAATCTAGCAAGTAATTCTTCACTTGTTTCGAGAGATTGTGTCGATGTCAAACTGATTATCACAGTTAGTTGCGTTCTTGGTGTTGATCTTTTATCTTGTACAATAGAGCAAATCCCGAACAATCAGATGTTCATGTCCAATAGTAAATGGCTTTCTAATACTATCTTAATATTTACGTGTATTCATTTAGATAATGATTTGTGTAAAGATGGGAATCGCGAGTTTTTGTCAATTTTCTTTCTATATTTTTCTTTCTCTTTGTAACTTTGGACCCTTGGCAACTCCGTTAGCTAAATTAATAAAGCCAAAAGTACTTTTTTTTAATGATTAAATATATAAGTATGTATAAGTAAAGATTTAACTTACAAATTTGAGATTACGGCCATTAGATTAAAATGGTATGTAAAAAAATTCTCGAAAAAAACAAACATAGAACCATGTTAGGTGGAACAATTTCTTTTTTTAAAAAACAAACATTGGACATTTAAAAAACTTTATATTATTATATTAGAAACTTTGAAAGCTTCATTGCTAGGTACAATGTGATATTTTTTTACAGAAAGTTTTTTTTGGTAAAAGAAACATTGCTTTGAATTGGCGGCATTAGGATATGTGTTCCATGAAACAAGTGGTCAAGTGAAAGTTGATTATGAATTAAAGAGACAGTTTGTTTTGTGTTAATTTATTCTACCTTTATTGTTAATCAGATGAATTTCTATATCAGAAACAATAGAAAACCGTAACTTTTAGATTTCTACAATAAAATCTACATTATTTCAATGTTATTTTTTATTGAATTCTATCTAAAAACAGTAAATGTGAGTAAATCTCACTTAAATGGCTGATGTCAGATTTCTTGTTTATGGTTTTCTCTGTTTCAGAGATAAAAGCCATCTCAGGAAACAATCTTTTGAAATAATTGTTTTCAATTACTAATATCTTGGCTTCTATGTAATTAATTGTGTAATCGTTTTGGTTAACATGCGTAGATAAACTAGACCTATCTGGATATTTCTTCACCTACCCAATCACTTTTGTGGGACCTAATACGGTCCTTTAATTGCCTTGATGAATACCCAATGTATTGCAAATTACAATTTGAACAAGGAATCTATAGACTATGTTAGATATATTATATTTTAATGTTTTATCTTTGAGTTTCGAGAAGACTGAATTTAGCGATAAAACTCTTTATTAGCAAATTTGCAGTCACCAACAGAGTTGAATATCAGCATTAGTTTCGATGTAACATTTTGTATATATCTTAGCACCTATGTAATTTTTTTTAAATAGGTCAGGTTTTTTTGAAATACAGTATTAACTGTCATCGTCATCATCATCATCATCAGCCCATAGTCGTCCACTGCTGAACATAGGCCTCCTCGAAAAACCTCCATTCAGATCTATCTTGCGCTGCTGCAATCCAGTTGGTACAAATCCTCTTTATGTCGTCAGTTCATCTTGTGGGTGGTCTTCCCGGGTTTCGTCTATCAGCTCTCGGTCTCCACTCCAAGATTTTTTTGGTCCACCTATTACCTTTCATTCTAGCGACGTGTCCTGCCCACCTCCATTTAATTTTGGATATGTGTTTTATAATGTCTTCCACACCACTTTTTCTACGGATTAAGGACAGGCAGGACACACTGACTAAAAGCTTTTCTTTCTAAGCTGATAGGTATCACCTTTAAAAATATCACGCCGTCTTCCATATGCTGCCATCCCAGTGTTATTATTCTTAGCAGCTCAGTAGTTTGATTATCTCTGCTAATTTTTACCGTATGTCCAAGGTATATGTAGCTGTCAACAATTTCAATTTCGAAGTCTTCTACCCTTAAAGGATGGCTCGGAACTAAATTAGTCATCATTTTTGTCTTTTGGTAGTTAATATTTAGATCTACTTTACATGCTGCATCGCTGAGTTCATTCAACATATCACTGGCAGCCTTTAGGTCATCTGAAATCAGAACAATATCATCTGCGAATCGTAGATGACTAAGCATCTCACCATCCATATTTATTCCTTTTTACTTTCCTATTCCAGTGACTTCAAAGCATGTTCGAGTACAGTAATGAACAACTTAGGCGACATAGTATCTCCCTGTCGAATACCTCTCCTGATATGTATCTTATTGGTAGGGCCGTGCAGATTTATAGTTGTTGTAGCATTTCTGTATATATTTTCTATAATATTGGTTTACCTATGATCAATTTGACACTCTTACAATGCCTTTAAAAGTGTTGATACAGGAATGATTTTGTGCAGCGGGATTATTGATCTGGTGGATCTTATTATTAAGAGCTGGTGGATAATTATTGTCTAGAAATAGTTGGTATAGGATACTTAGGTGTTTTTTGTAGTGATATCCGAAATTTGTATGGCCCTATATTTCATTTGTTTAACTAAGTTTAATTTTATAGAATGTTTATGGTAGGACATATAATTTAAATACCTCCCTGAGGCCATAGATTTTCTGTACCAATCTACCAATATTTTGTATTGGTTTGAACGAATCAATCTTGTGTCAAGAGGGAACAGATTTTGATTAGTCTTCAACCTCAATTATGAACTGGGTGTATTGGTCTCAACTATTAAAAACGAACAATAGTTCCTCTATTTTATCTCTAGAGATGGTTAGGTTAGGTTAGGTTAGGTAAGGTTAACAAATATGAGGCATTTGAAATATGACTAAAAACGCAGAATTTGAACATTTACATTATAAATGCCTCCAAGAAGACGCTTTTTATGTGTAATTTATAGCAGAAGTTAAGTACTTTTAAAAAATGTTCCAGTATAATTATAAAAGAGCATTTTTTAAATGTTTTGGATCTTTTGTAATGTATAAGTTACAATTTAGCGTTTAAGCATATTTAAAATGCCTCACATTTGTTGACAAAAGTCAAACCTAAAATTTCATGCTATAGGTTTTGAGGATTATGTTCTAGTTATGGAAACTCTATAGTGGCCGATCAATTAAAGGAATACATTGTATTGATTTTGTGAGAATCATAAAAGATGGAAAAAATCGCACGTTTATTTATTTAACACCTTTATTAAAGCTGAATTCAGTTGCAGAAAAATACAAAAAATGCATACGAAAGCTGCACTCCAGACCTTTAAAACAAATCTTGATTTTTGTCGATAGAACACCTAAATCGATAGATATAAAAATTTTACCGTCGAGCTGATACAAATTTTATTGAGCATTCTACTGATCGTCTTCCTATTGGGGAACCGTCTCTTGCCGTCTTTTCTACAGTTCGGTATAGTTCCAGCTTCAGTAGGGTTACAGCTTTTCCTACTTTTACTTTTATTGTGTTTACGAGGAATCTAAGTTCCTGTAGTTGGCTATATACCATGTATCACAAAAAATTTATTAAAAATCCTTTATAAAAGGTATATACTTTAAAAACCCAATTCGGCTATATCACAAAATGTTTTCGGAATCCATGTTCTATTATCAGTGTCCTAAAAAGTATATAACCACTTAACAAAAAAAAAAGGTGAAATTTAAATTTTGACCAAGGTTAATACAAAATGTGGTTAATATTTACTAGGTGTACATTTGGTGTAGAGTCGATGGCAAAAAGGGAATAGGTAGAAAAAGGAAGTCATGGCTGCGAAATATTCGAGACTGGACAAACATGACTGTAGACGAATTATTCCACGTTGCAAAAGACAGAGAAGCTTTTAAAAATGTGGTCGCCAACCTCCGTTAATGGGGACGGCATAGGAAGAAGAAGGTGTACATTTATTGAGCCACTAAATATCTGGGTAAAAACCTGTTAAAAGTTATCTGTTTAAATTTAGTTTACATTATATGACATTACATATTAAGATACCAGAAGTCTTTCCTCTTCTCACAATTTTTAAAACAACACATTTTCTTTTTTTACTTAAATTTAACAGCCACCCACAACCATTTTACTTTTAAAATTCCACGAGGAAACTAAGTTCCTGTAGCTGGCTGTATACCATATATCACAAAAAAATTTTGTTAAAATCCTTTATAAAAGGTATATAAAATTGCCTCAAACGGGCTATCACAAACACATTGCAAAACGTTTTCGGATTAAACAATCCATCATCAGTGCAAACCTGAAAGTATATAACCACTTTAATTAAAAAGAACGTTAAATGAAAATGTTGACAAAGGTTAGAGCAAAATGTGGTTAATACTTACGGTTGTACATGCTAGTAGCCACCAAAATATATGGGTAAAAACCCCTTAAAAGTTATAAATTTAACATTATTTTACATTATTAGTTTTTATAGTTTGTGATGGTTAAGTTACCGTTGGATAGGTAACATGGCGGCGTATGACTCTACATGAGTAAAATGGTCCTGAGACGAAGTGTCTACGAGGACCTGTTGATAACAACTGATTATAATGACATTGATGACAAGTTAGGACGGATGTTGTGTCAGAGCAGTCAGTGTAACTTATGGTAGTTGTCTAAAATTGACAGATGTCAGCCTTATTTAAAATTAAAAAATTTAAAATTATAATAATGTAACAGTATCAACCATCAATATTGTAATCTGTATTGTAAATTAATCAGATAGGTATATTTGTAACATTGAAAATTGGTTTTTTAAAAATTAATGTAGGTCAATTAGAATTTATGAAATTTTGTGGGATTGATAGGCAACCAACTATACATGTGTAAGGATATATTTATTTTAAGCTAGAGATTTTGTCAAAAGGCCCTGTATGTTGTGAGACATTTGGTACCTAGAAAATGGTAAAAAGACACATGTGGGAAGATGGGTCCTAAAAGATATATTATTGAGTATTAATGTAATAGGTGGAAGTGTGTTTAGATCTGTTATTGAGCTGAAATGTAAATGTGACAAGAATGTGGTCATAATATGGTGTTCATGTAGTACTCAACTTAAAACTTAAGTATAGAAGGCCCTTTATGTCAAAAAACTACATTTGGTACCTAGTAAAGATAAATAAAATAGATTTTTAAGTTATAAGTAAGTAAACATGAATTACTGGTTATGTGTGTAAAGTAAAGATGGTTGGTTGTGTGTGTATGTGGGCAAGTATGCCAGACTGAAAGAAATATGATGGCTGAAAGATGGTTAGGTGTGATATTGTTCCTACATTGCTCGAGTTATAACTCAAGAAAACAAAAGGCCCTATATGTTAAAAGAAACATTTGGTACCTAAGAAATGTAAAAGTAAAAAGGATGAGTTATAAGTTAGAGTGTAGGTAGGTGAAAAGTTTACAGGCTTATGGAGTGTATTGTGACAATATGTGGAAATGTAAGAGTAATTGTGTTTAAGGTGGATCTGTCAAGTTTACTAAAGATGTGTGATGTTTAAATGTTATTATGAAGATGAATGGGAAAACTACAAAAGACTGAGGACCACAGAGACCCGAAAACCAAACCCTGAGGGAAATTGGATGAGTGAAAGGAATTGTAAATGATAATGAAAAACGCAGTATGAAAAGGTGAAGATGTGTGATTGAGTGGGTGATGGTGTATATTAATGAAAATTGTTTTTGGAAAGAATGAGGCATGAAGTGCTCTGAAATTATTTTTGTTGGGAAGGAGCATGGAGAATATTGGTTATTAGGTCAGATTTGAAGTTTGAATGCCTAGACAGAAGTGAGGAAAAAAGAGAAAGAAGTGAGGAGTTGGATATATTGAACAAAGTTTGAGGGGGCTAAGGATGATTAGTAGGTGATAAGAGAAGGATGAGAATTTAAATAATAAAGAAGAAGTAAGTTTGATAATAAGTTATGAGAATAATTGACGGTGGAGCGGAAGAAAGTCTCGATTAAATGAAACATGGCGATTGACACAATTTGGACTTCTCTGTTTTTCTTTAATGATTTCTAGGTCTTCATATAGGTCTAATTTGAGGAAGTTTTTTTGTGGGATGTTGTGAATAAGTGAGACGTCTTCTGGGATATTGAGAGTGTGGTTGTGTTCTTTAAGGTGTTGAGAGAAAGTGGAAGTGTTTTCTCTTTTTGTGTGCTCTAAAGAGCGTGAAAACAATGATCTACATGTTCTTCCTATGTAGGTAGCATCACAATCAGAACATTTTAATCTATACACACCACTACGGTTCATATAGTTGATGGGGTCTTTGGAATTGGATATGTACTGACCCAAGTTATTAGGTACTTTAAATGAAACATGAATGTTTTCAACCGAACGTTTAATTAGATTTCTAATATCTCCAGAAAGACTCTCATGGTGATAAGGAAGTGAAACATAATTGGGTTTGGTGGTAGGATCTCTGGGGAACGCAGTCTCCTGCAAGTTCCTACGACGTTTTCTATAAATGAGTTTATTGATGATGTTATGATCATAACCGTTGTTGACTGCTATTTGTCTGATAATGTTTAGTTCTTTTGTGTAGTTTGAATGAGAAAGTGGAATGGTTTCCAGGCGATGGATGTAACTGTGAAAAGCAGCATATTTGTGAGACATGGGGTGATTGGATGAGAAGGGTATTACATGGTCAGTCTGTGTAGGTTTCCTAAAGATACTGAAGTCGAAGTGGTCATTTAATCTGGTAATGGTGAGATCAAGAAAATTAATTGACTTGGAAGATTCTAGTTCCATGGTGAACTTGATATTGGGGTGAATTTGATTAATTTTAGAAAGTAATAGTTCAGCTGAATTGGAGTTACCTGAAATGAAGACTAAACAGTCATCAACATAACGAAACCAATGGAGTATTTCAGGATTTGTCATAATCTGTGTGGATTCTAAATGATCCATAAATACATCAGCTAATAGGGGGAAAGACAGCTGCCCATGGCTAAGCCATCAGGTTGTCTATAATATTTGTTGTTAAAAACAAAAAAGTCTTGGTCTAAACAAAGTTGTAATAATTGGATAATGGAGTTCGTAGTAGACTGGGTGATGGAATTGTTTCTTAGAAGAGAGTGAACCAGATTAATTGTTTCTTGTTTGGGGACAGAGGTAAATAAGTTGCTGACATCAAATGATAGCATAGTAATGTTGGGGTGAAGATTGATATGTTGTAAGTTGTTGACTAGATGACTGGTATTTTTGACTGAGAATTGAGGGGTAAAGTTTGTCAAGTTGTTGATAAGATTCAATATGAATTTAGATAGGATGGAAACTGGAGTGTTTATGAAACTAACAACTGGACGAATAGGAATGCCCTCCTTGTGTATCTTAGGTAAACCATACAGTCTGGGTGTTAAAGGGTTACTTGGAAGTTTGTAATATGGTGCGAAATGTTCGGAGAAGAAATCTGTGAAATGTTTGATGTTATCTTTTAATTTAATTATAAACTTTTTTGAAGGATCTGTTGTGAGTAGAGTGAAGTTATTATTATTAAGGAAAGTAGAAACTTTATCATTGTATGAAGATTGATCTAAGATCACTAGACAGTTACCTTTGTCAGCTTTGCTGATGATTAGGTTGTTTGATTTGATTTTTGTTATGATTGATCTGAGGGTTTTTAAATGTTCATTGCGTTTATTGTGAGAAAATTTGGGAAAGTTAGATGTTAAATGGCTATTATCATGGGTGGAAGGAAAGTTGATAGATGAGTAAGTGTTGGGATTAGAGACTGTTGAAGAGTTAGATGAAGAATTTTTATTTTTAAATTTGTTAATAGTATTAAAACAGGAGTTTCTAATTGAAGTTTTCTGATTTAAAGGAATAGAGAGGTTTTGAATGATGATGTCTAGCTCAATGGAGAGACTCTGAAGGTCCTTTTCCGAAACCTTACTAGGAATGGAGTATTTGAGGCCTAGATTAAGTAGGTAGAGTTCATTGTTGTCAAAGGTAACTGAAGAGAGATTTTTTAATCTTGGGTGAAAAGAAAAATTAGAAAATTTGGTGTTGTTACTGTTATGATTTGATGAACTATGTTTATTTTTAATGAGATTGTTTAATTTTGATTTTAGTTTATTAAATTTGGTAGAAGTTACATTGTCCAATCTGTCCTGAACATCATTCAAATAATTATTTAAGTTATCAAATCCAATAGAATCAAGTAGAGAGTCATACGTTACCTTAAGTTTACAATCTGTGTAATTAAGCTTACTATAATGTTTACAGATCTCCTTTTTTTAAAATTTTAAGTTGAAACGTGTTCTTTAAGTTTAATGGAACATTTCCTGGAGTTTTGATTCTACAAAATGTAGGGAAGATCTGGTTGTTAATGCACTGGGATATGAACCAAATATCCAGCTTCAACGTACACCTTCTAGTGGCTAAGCGCATGTATTGAAGAGCCAAGTTGACCATACCGTCAAATGTAAAATTCCACGAGGAAACTAAGTTCCTGTAGCTGGCTGTATACCATATATCACAAAAAAATTTTGTTAAAATCCTTTATAAAAGGTATATAAAATTGCCTCAAACGGGCTATCACAAACACATTGCAAAACGTTTTCGGATTAAACAATCCATCATCAGTGCAAACCTGAAAGTATATAACCACTTTAATTAAAAAGAACGTTAAATGAAAATGTTGACAAAGGTTAGAGCAAAATGTGGTTAATACTTACGGTTGTACATGCTAGTAGCCACCAAAATATATGGGTAAAAACCCTTAAAAGTTATAAATTTAACATTATTTTACATTATTAGTTTTTATAGTTTGTGATGGTTAAGTTACCGTTGGATAGGTAACATGGCGGCGTATGACTCTACATGAGTAAAATGGTCCTGAGACGAAGTGTCTACGAGGACCTGTTGATAACAACTGATTATAATGACATTGATGACAAGTTAGGACGGATGTTGTGTCAGAGCAGTCAGTGTAACTTATGGTAGTTGTCTAAAATTGACAGATGTCAGCCTTATTTAAAATTAAAAACACCATCACACTTCCACCTATTACATTAATACTCAATAATATATCTTTTAGGACCCATCTTCCCACATGTGTCTTTTTACCATTTTCTAGGTACCAAATGTCTCACAACATACAGGGCCTTTTGACAAAATCTCTAGCTTAAAATAAATATATCCTTACACATGTATAGTTGGTTGCCTATCAATCCCACAAAATTTCATAAATTCTAATTGACCTACATTAATTTTTAAAAAACCAATTTTCAATGTTACAAATATACCTATCTGATTAATTTACAATACAGATTACAATATTGATGGTTGATACTGTTACATTATTATAATTTTAAATTTTTTAATTTTAAATAAGGCTGACATCTGTCAATTTTAGACAACTACCATAAGTTACACTGACTGCTCTGACACAACATCCGTCCTAACTTGTCATCAATGTCATTATAATCAGTTGTTATCAACAGGTCCTCGTAGACACTTCGTCTCAGGACCATTTTACTCATGTAGAGTCATACGCCGCCATGTTACTTATCCAACGGTAACTTAACCATCACAAACTATAAAAACTAATAATGTAAAATAATGTTAAATTTATAACTTTTAAGGGGTTTTTACCCATATATTTTGGTGGCTACTAGCATGTACAACCGTAAGTATTAACCACATTTTGCTCTAACCTTTGTCAACATTTTCATTTAACGTTCTTTTTAATTAAAGTGGTTATATACTTTCAGGTTTGCACTGATGATGGATTGTTTAATCCGAAAACGTTTTGCAATGTGTTTGTGATAGCCCGTTTGAGGCAATTTTATATACCTTTTATAAAGGATTTTAACAAAATTTTTTTATTTTACTTTTACAGTCTTTGCATATCTCGTCAATATACACCAATAGTCCTTATCCTTTTTATACTTTTCATGTACCTAGTGTTGCTTTATAACAGATAGGGCCTTTTCTTCTTGAGTTATAGATTGAGTAATGTACGATCATCATATTAGAAAACCACGTCTCAACCATCAATTTTTGTTGGTCTCATATAGTTGTTAACACACAAGAAACAACTAACCAACGTGATTACAACTTACCAAATGTTGTTTTTTAACATACAGTGCCTTCTATGCTTAAGTTATAAGTTAAATACTACATGAACATTACATTACAAAAGCATTTTATTTTATTTACTTAATATCACTTTCAAATATAAAATATATTATTTCCTATTTCACCCACCAACAATAAAGTTTGAAGAATCCAACTTCCCACATATACCTATCTAGTTTTCATTTTCCAGGTACCAAATGTTGAAAAAACATAATGGGCCTTTTATTAGAATCTTTATTTTACACCACTTTCAGACATATGTATAGTTGGTTGCCTAACAATACCCACATAATTTTCTCACCACAATTCATTCCACATACATTAATCAATAAAACAATTTTCTCCATAAAATTCCACGAGGAAGTTCCTGTAGCTGGCTGTATACCATATATCACAAAAAAAATTTGTTTAAAACCATTTATAAAAGGTATATAAAAATGCCCCAAATGGGCTATCACAAACACATTGCAAAACGTTTTCGGATTAAACAATCCATCATCAGTGCAAACGGTTGTACATGTTAGTAGCCACCAAAATATATGGGTAAAAACCCTTTAAATGTTTTAAATTTGAAATTGTTTTACATTATTAGTATTTATAATTTGTGATGGTTAAGTTACCGTTGGATAGGTAACTTTGGATGGTTTCGTAAGGTCTACGAAACATAGATATGCTGGTTAGTTGTATTCCAATGATTTTCCTTGCACTTGCCTCATTATAAATATAGCGTCGGTTCATGATCTTCCCTACCTAAACCTTGTTGTTCTTCTGCTGGTGTTATAATTGCATTAAGTTTATTTGTTATCACTTTGGCTGTTAATTTTAGTATTGTGTTTAATAAATTTACTCTTCTGTAATTTTCCGGGTCCGATTTGTCTCCCTTTTTGAAGAGAAGTATTAGGATGCTTAAAAGGCCTAAAAATTAACTTCAACAAAACAAAAGTAATGACAAACACGGAAGACCAAGAGGCAATAAAAATACAAACAGAAAAAATAGAATAGGTAAATGAGTATATCTATCTAGGACAAGCAATGAGAGCTAACAGAGAAAATCAAACAGCCGAAATATCGAGACGAGTAAGAATGGGATGGGCAGCGTTCGGCAAACTTTCTTACGTTCTAAAAAATCAAACAATCCCTCTATACTTACGAAGCAAGGTATATAACTCCTGTATGATACCGGTGCTCACCTACGGAGCACAGACATGGACATTTTCACAGGCCAATTTGGATAAGATAAGGAAGGCACAAAGAGCGATGGAAAGACAAATGTTGGGTGTATCACTTAAAGATAAAAAACATAACCAGTGGATCAGAACCAGAACAAAGACAGTAGACGCGATGGAACACAACAGCAAAATTGAAATGGAAATGGGCTGGACACAATGAACGGGTCCAAGACGGACGATGGAACAATGCTATCGGAAAGTGGCGTCCATACAATGCAAAGAGATCAAGAGGCAGACCACAGATGAGGTGGAAAGATGACATCAGGAAACAAGGAGGTCCCACATGGCAGAGAACAGCTCAAGATAGGGAAAGATGGAGAGAACTTAAGGAGACCTATATCCAACAATGGAAGGATAGAGAATAGGTTCAAAAAAAATTATAAGGCTTGATCTCCATTCTTTAGGAATTCTTTTTGTTCTATTATCTTTTAGATTAGTTTTAATAGTTGTTTGGTCAGATCTGATCATCCGTACTTTAGGAGTTCGTTCGGTATTCTTTTCTCTCCTAGAGATTTTTTATCTTTTATTTTCCTTAATGCTTTCTTTTCCTCTTTATCTTCAATATTTATTTCTTCGTTTGTTGTCACCTCTGGTATTGGTGGTTCATTATCGTCACCTTTAGCAAATAGGGATCGAAAGTAGTCTACCCATGTTTCCTTCTGAATATGTTTCGTTTTTATTAGTTCGTTCATCTCTTTTCTTTGTCCTCTGATCATTCTCCATATTTCTTGTTGTGTTTTGTAGAAGTCGTGCTCCATCTGTTTTGAGAAACTCTGCCAGTGTTCCCTTTTTATTTGTCGTACTAAAGTATTCGTTTCATTTCTGTTCTGTTGTGTTTTTTGTGTTGTGTATTGTAAAAAGGATTTTTTCTTTTCTTTGCATTTTTCTTTACTTTCTCTCTAAACTTTTCTTTTTTTGATATGTTAGTGTTCGTTACTTTCTGTGATTCTGTTGTTGCGATAATTATGTTATTTTTGAGTTTTTCCCAGCTTTTCTCGATGTTAGCGTTTTCTAATATTTCATTCCCAGCAATCTTCTTTGATATTCTTTTCCTCTATTTTAAGTATTCCGTCGATTCCGTATTTAGTCCTGCGACTTTGATTTTTGTTTGTATTGGCGCCGCTTTCTTGGGTGGAAAGTATTTCAGGATTATTCTTATTTTACATAACAGTAGGCTATGGTCGCTACCTACATCTGCTGAGTGGAGGTATCTTACGTTGATTATTTTCGATGGACGTATATCTCTGTTGGTTATAACATAATCTATCATAGATCTTTGTCCACGGGTGTAATTAAATGTATATTTGTGTTGGTCTTTGTGTTTAAAAAATGTGTAGTGTGTTGTATTCTTTCATGCAGAAATTGAACATCCGTTCTCCATTTTCGTTATTAACATTTTCGTTATGTTTTTGTTTAATGCCGGGTATTACTTGATTGCCTATTCCAGCTTTAAAATCCTTCAATATTATCATTTTGCCTCTGACTTGATCATTTTTATTTGAAACATTATTTTCTATGGCGTACAGATTCTTAGTAGATCGATTTTTTTCTGTTTTCCTCCTCTATATTAGAGAAAAGCCCAGGGGTAAAAGTGGTAAACTTTTTTGTATTTTTTTAGAGTCCTAAAATTGACATTTTTGGCAAAATTCTGGTTTTTCTTATAATTTTTAGAGGTTAAGAGGCATTTTTGTCTCTGGCGACTGGAATATGTAGTAAAATTAATTCCAAAACTTTTCCAAAAATTGTTCTAGTTGCTCAGATTTATGAGAAAAAACCTAGGAAAAATACTAAGTTTTGTGAATGTTTTTAATATATTATTTATTAAAAAGTTAAGTTCACTTTGGAGAACTCACGCATAGTAAAATTATGATTTCTAGTGATACTTGGAAGCGATTTATTCAACAAACTTCGTTTATGTACTTCTCATCCAAATGTTTTTATAACTTTTCAAACAGATGTCTCCTTGTCTTAAATGTACTTAAATTATTATGGTTTTATTTACTTACTAATAATAATTGTTATAATTGAATTATAAAACAGTTTAGCTTCCCGCATAGCAGGTATTTTCCTGAACAAACGCTTCATAGAAATACCGATCTTTAAATACCGTCACATCCTTAGAAATGTATCAATGTCCTGGATACGCGCGGCTAATTTTGAAAAGGTTATCGGACATTTTATCTAACTCCGCATGTGTTGGATATTTTGAATCGAGAAAGTTCACACGTTCAAATATGGTTTGATAGCACCATTATTAATGATGCAAATTCAGAATATTCAGATTTGTGATGGTATTCATGAGCGCAGGTAACTGTGTAAGATTGATAATAATAGATTTACTAATTGATATCGCTCTACTTTCCGAAAATGTAAAGTTAAAAACGAATTAGGTAGTTATAGAAAATTACGTCTTTAATTAGAAAAGATTGTTGTTATAAAATTGTATCAGAGTACAAAAAACATTTTAAATAATTAGCAAAAGTTAAAATCGGTTTGATAAATCTTTAATCTTAATTTAAATGTCAGAATGGTATCAACAATATACAAGCAATAATAAACATCGTTATTCACAATATATTCTATGTACATACAAAAATAGGGTAAAGTAGCCAAAATTGTACTGTCGCCAATATTGTACCACCGCTGTTATCCATTATACAGAGGAAGACAGAGCGCTCTTATGTCGTTTAGTGGAATTAGTTACTACCAAAAGTTGAGTGCTGAAGTTTTACAACGTTCACATTTGTCGATTTTGTTTTATCGAAGTTTTTGTATTTCATGGTGTTTTAGTATAGTTCTAGTTTTCTTTTCTTTGCTGTACCATTTTAAGTTTAGAAATCGTAGTTTATTTACAATATGGGAAAGTGCAGATTTCCCATATTGTACCACGCTGAGTTGCCTATATTGTACCGGTACAATTTCAGATACCATTGGGTATTTAAGACCTACTATTTGGTATTTATTTACAAACATAAATAAATAACACACCGTTTTTGTGTGTTTTAGATGCCCAAATGAAAATATGGACTTGAAATGTAGACATGAGCAAGGCTCTCAAACATTTCGTAATGAAGACATGGGATTAAATGAATGTTGCAAGCAGTATGAGTCCCTTAGCCTACCTCGCTCCATCACCTTAAGAGGACCAATGCCAAGGCAAATGAAGAAAGAAGGCTTTTAGCCGAGGCAGTGTGTTACCAACAGCAGTGGAGAAGGAACTAGTTGATCACATTTTAAAACTGGAGACGTTGATGTTTGACTTCACGATCCATGATGTTCGATTGATCGAATTATATTTTAAATCGTCGAGAGAAATGAAATAGCACATAATTTTAATAAAGAATTCCAAATGGCGAGAAATAAGTGGTTTTATGCTTTCAAAACCCGTCAGAAGGGCTTTACTCACTGAGATAACCTCAAGCAACGTTAATGATGCGAGCAAAAGGATTTAATAAAAGGAAAGTTTAGGAAATCAGGCTGCATGACTAGTGATCCCTTTGTAAAATGGTGCCAGCATTTTATTTATTCTATTCTTTTGGTACTGGATAGGCATACAACGTACTCCAAGAATCTTGAAACAATTTGACGTACTAGAGAACACGGTGTAATAATGCTACAATTGCCTGGGCATACGAACCATGGCGTGCAGCCTTTGGATAGATAATTCTTTAAGCCTTTTCAAAATTACTGCACTTAATCAGTTGAAAAGTGGCTTCATTATAACTAAGGATTATGTGTTATACAACTTCACGTAGCTGGCTTGATTTATGAAGTTTATGGAAGAGCAGCAAGCATTGAAATTGCAGTCAATAGTTTCCGAACTAGTGGAGTGTTGCCTGTTAATCGCATGGTCTGTAAAGATTATGGCTTTTGTGCAGCTAAAAATTTAAACGACCATGAAGGCAGTGAAACTCCGGAAGATAGTAAAAAATTAAAAGTCTGGTCTGAATTATTTAAAGTCTGGTCTGGTCTGGTCTAAAAAACTCGTGAAGCAAGTCCAAAAATTACCATTTCAATTGATTCAATTTCCTCGATGCCGAAGCCTTATCCAAAATGCAAGAAGGTAACAGCACAAAAGGCTTAAGTTTTGACAAGAAGTCCCTATAAACATAAATTAGAATTAGCTAAACAGCTACAGTTAGCGCAGGAACAGATAAAACAAATAAAAATGACATTGGGGAAGGTTAAACCGATATTGTCCAAAAAACGTATAAGTGCTCCAAAAATAAAACTAGAAGGTAAAACTAGTCTTAAAAGGAACAAAGAAGTTGTCAAGAAAAACTTACCAAAAAAGAAATGTGCAGATCCTACAGAGTCTGTTCTTCTAAATGCCGCGTCAAGCTCAAATCAACCTGACAGGCGAGACAGACACCGTAGATGCAAACGTTTGTCTGCAGAAGCCACCTTAATATTTTCCAATCATCTTCTGAGTACGGTGGTAGTATTTGGTATATCACATTTGACAAGATATTATATGTTTTATTAAGCAGAATAATAACTCGGTAATTGTCACATTCCATTGAGATTCGTTTTTGAATATAGAGACTATAACTCCGAGATGACATTAATCCGGTATTTGTGTCTAATTCCAGATTTCAGTAAGCATTGTTTTCTAATATTTTCATAGGCTTTTATCACCTTGCTTGCTAAAGTCTAATGTACCAGTAATGTTGTTTGACCCTGACAATTTTCTATTCTTAAGTTTATTAATAGCATATTAGTCTCTGAGATTGTGGGGTTTCTTTTTCTTTGTGATCGTTTATATGTTGAGAAGGTATTTCTATCACTTCGTTGTTGGTCTCACTTAATCGTACTTTAAATTTTTTTTTAATTGTTTAAGAATTTTTTGTTTAGTTTTTGATAGCCTTTTCTTATCTCTGATCTGTTGTTAAGGGTTTAAAGTTCTTTTATTTCTCTTTTTGTTTGTACTCTTTTTTCCTCAGCGTTTTGTACTCTGCTTGTTGCTGCTTTTGTTAGAATCCTAAGTATGCTTGTCATATGTCGACTTTTTTGCATGATTCTTAGTACTGTTGTATAATTAATCTTTCGGTCTACATTATTTTGTGTTAATGTCTTGTTTAAAGATTTTTTCTCTACATAACTCACTGATGAATCCATCTAATAAATATCATCCTGAACATATGTTATGAGTCCAAAATCCGTAGATGGTAAAGCGATACTGCAACTCATTATTTTTTTGCAAAAAATGCATTTTTTATAATCATCATCCATATCCATTTCATCATCACTATCATCGTTACGAAGGTACTTATATTTATCTCCACTACCCCATGAACATTATTGAAAATTTTTTCTTTTATAATATTTTTGTTTCATAACTATTTTTGGTATCGCTTTGTATTAGGTTGAGAATATTTCTTATTGCCTGGCTGTTTTCCTTGGTAATGGTAAGTGTTTCGGCTCCGTATATAAGGACTGGCAAGAGACACAGGCTGAGAGTTCTTCTTTTGATGTTTATGAGAAGTTCAGATTTATCATCGAATTTCACCATCCAAAGTTATCCATCTTGTTTGTGAAATCAACTTTATTTTTACACATTTTAGACTTAATTTTTGGTTTACTGACGTTTAATTCTTTTTTTCAAAAAAATCTTAATTAGAGTATTTCTGACAATATTTGCTAATAATACCATTTTTCGTTAAATTGTAAAGTGGCAACTTTACTTATGTAAAAGTCACTTATGTAAAATTTTCTAATTAAAATAAATGAATTCTTTGTTTTCCCTATCTTAATCAATTAACAGTGATGGTAACCAAATGCATATAGCAATCCACGAAACCAGCGGGAGCATTTGAATAAAATCCATGAGAAGAAAAGCTGTGTGTCGCCTGTCGCTTTTCTTAGTCGATACCACCTGGGCACTACCATTTATCCAAAGTATTCCATTTTAAACAGGACCGTCTATATGTAATTGATTACAACACTACTCGTAAAATTCGTAATGGATTTAACCCTTACTTAATGGAAATTGATTTTATCTTACAATAAAACACTGAAGTTGTTTTCAAAACTTCAAAACAATCTATTATAATTTTTATTTTTTTATCACTACACCTGTTTTGGGTAGGTAATTAATATTTGGTATGCCTTTACACTTTATAGTCTTTAACTGAATAAATTAAAGAGGGGAGTACGGTTTATTTCATATTGATAATTCAAAATTATGTCTGTATTTTAAAATTTGTTTATTTCCATAGATTCTAGTAAATATAGCTTAGGGCCTTTATTTTAAATGTGAGTAATTTGAAAATTATCATTGAAAGAATGATTATGATCTAGAAGGTGAAGTGTGTATGTAGAATCTGTTTTTCTATTATTGAATACCTATTTTATGTTCGGCTATACGTTTATTAAAAGTTCTACCAGTTTGACCGATGTAAGTTTTTGGGCATGCGCCGTATTTTAGTTTGTATACACCACTGTGTAAGTGCTTTTTCCTTTTTGTTTTGTTCTTTTTAATATATTTGTCTAAGTTGCTGTTTGTTCTAAAAGCTGGTGTTATTCCTTTCTTTTTTGTTGTACCCATTATTTATAGTTATTTACATAATAATACTTAATGCAAACAACTTTGAGATAGAAAATGTCAGAAGAAAGGTGTGGGAACGGCGTAAAAAATGGAAATACCAGAAGGATGATACCGCGTCTGTGGCGCGGTTCAAAATAGTCACCATCTACTATCATGCAATACATGCACAGAACATGGATAGGACATTCACCTGTCTCCTACCAATGTCACCTAGGAAATCATTTCAATAGGTATGTTATCGTACAAACCATAGGCTTTCTTGTGTTATAATTGCCGTTTCAACTTCACCCTGAATCTTCCACAATATCCTTTTTACCTGTGTTATATATCCTCTTTAGAAGTTAGTAGAATTCCGTTTAACAAAATATTAAGATGTAGTGGAGAATACGGACTCTCTCTTAACGTTAAAAAAACCAAATTCATGCAAATTAGCAGAAACATAGTACAACTACACGAAAATACAAATCCCATCCCCATTAAGAGAGGAGTGAGACAAGGAGACGTAATATCGCCAAAGCTTTTCAACCCAGCCCTAGAAGACGTCTTCAAAACTACAAATTGGTCAACCTATGGCATTAACGTTAATGGCAACAAGTTAAACCACCTTAGATTCGTTGACGACATAGTGATTATAGCGAGCACATTCGAGAAACTGCAAATTATGTTGGGGGAACTAGCAGCCAGCTCCCAATACGTCGGCCTAAAAATGAATATAAAAAAACAAAAATAATGACAAACACAGAAGACCCCAGACAGATAACTATAAACGGCAGTGAGATAGAACAAATCCAGGAGTATATCTACCTAGGCCAAATCCTGAGACTTGACAAAGAGAACCAAAGTGCGGAAATGATTAGAAGAGCAAGACTAGCATGAACAGGATTTGGAAAACTTAGTTGGATTCTTAAGAACCGCAAAATACCCCAATACTTAAGAAGCAAAGTGTTCAACCAATGCATCCTTCCTATCATGACATATGGATGTCAAACCTGGGCCCTAACCAAGGCAAACATGAATAAACTAGCCACAACAGAAAGAACAATGGAAAGAGCAATGTTAGGTATACGACTGTCAGATAAAAAGAGGAACGACTGGGTAAGATCCAAAACAAAAGTCGAGGACATAACAATAAAAATTGCAAAACTTAAATGGAGTTTCGCGGGCCACACTGCTAGCCAGAAAGACCAACGTTGGAATACTACAATACAACACTGGAGACCTTACGAAGGTAAACGACCAAAAGGAAGACCACAGATGAGATGGGTTGATGACATTAAAAGAATAGCCGGAACAAATTGGAAATATGTTGCTCAGGATAGAGACCGATGGAAGGAGTTGGGAGTTAACGTAGGTAGATAATGTTATTGTTTATAAGGCTGATTAGGCTATTTGTACAGAAATAAATATAGTATTAAATGAAAGTAGATAGTGTTAAATGGTAAACCTTCTAACATCCTTTTATACCACATGGCGATCTTTTTATAACACACGTGTACAATTGCAGTAAAGGAATTACGGTATTATATATAAATATTATATTTATATATTATATATAAATATTAACTCCGCCTCTGGTAGATACTGGGTGGATTGAGTAGCTCAGCAAATGCCAGTGCCGGTCCCAAGCCCGGATGAAGGAGGAGGGTTACAGCGGTAGGTTAGCTCCCCGCCCTGCGTAAAAGAAATATTGCTAAAAATCCCAAAGAACAGCCTCGGAACTCGGATGGCTTCAACGGAAAACGAGATAGGCAAAGAAAAAGGCTAACGAATTTTGGATGTTGGAACATACAAGGACTGAATACAAAAGAAGACCAAGTATTTAAGGAACTCAGTACATACCCAATTGACATCGCAATACTCAGCGAAACAAAAAAGAAAGGACAGGGGAACCACTACAAAGACGATTATATATACTTCTGGAGCGGAGTAGAAAAATCAAAAAGAGCCAAAGCTGGAGTAGCGGTCGTGATAAGAAAAAACATGGAAAAATGTATTACCAACTGGAACCCGATAGACGAAAGAATTATAACAGTAGACCTTACAACAAAGGGGAGAGACATAAAAATAAAATAAATAAAGACATGAAATAGTCCTGCTAGGGGACCTGAACGGAAGAGTAGGTAAAGCTGTTGACAACAAAATAATTGGACAACACGGAGAAGATGTAGTAAATGAGAACGGAACAAGATGGTTGGAGGTATGCGAACAACATTCGTTAAAAATACTGAATGGATTTTACAAACATAGAGACATAAATAAATATACATGGACTCAAAAGACAAGAAAACTGCAGTCAATTATAGACTATATAGTAGTTAAACAAGAGACATATTTAAGACCCTACGATGTAAAAGTTTGGAGAGGGGCAGAATGTGGATCGGATCACCTACTAGTAACGGCACCCGTGGAAATAAGATATATTAAACAAAATAAATCCCAAGAACAGACAAACAAAGAATCCATACGGCTCTATAACATAGACAGCTTAAAAAATGAGTCCACAAGTTTTCTTTATAAACTACGTTTGGCACAAAAATTAAACGAAGAAATAAACGGAACAGCGGAAGAAATGTATGAGACTTTGAAAATCAAAATATATGAAGCAGCATTAGAAGCTCTAGGTACGAAAGAAAAAGTAAAACGTAGAAATTATTGGTGGACAGAAGGTTTATTAGAACTGGTAGAAGAAAAGAAAAAACTGTATCTCAAATGGTTAGCGACAAAAGATCAGGAAGACCGAAAGAACTATAACAGATACAAATATATAGTAAAAAGGAAATTAAAAAAACAAAAAACATAACCTGGGACAACAAATGTGCAGAAATAAGCTCAATGGTAGGAGGATCTAGGTCCAGACAAGCTTGGAAAACTATCAACAGTCTTAGAAAAAATACAAACGAAACAAAAAAAAAATAAACCCCATAGACATAGAAAGATGGAAAAATTATTACGAAATCTATTAAATGAACAACGTACACAGTTTCTAGATACACATATGGATAGAGTTGAAACGGGGTTAAATGAAGTGGCGATGATTACCGTAGAAGAAATAAAAAACGCATTACAAAAAATTAAAAATAATAAAGCTCCTGGGCCGGGTGATTTACCTATCGAGTTATTCAAACATGCCACTGAAATAACATTAGAATTGCTTTGTAAAATGTTTAACAAGTGCCTACAAGGAGAAAGTATCCCAAGAGATTGGAAAGTCTCGTACATAAACTCCATCTACAAAAAGAGAAACAGGAATGACTGCAGTAATTACCGAGGTATCAGCATTACGTCATCCACTGGCAAACTGTATGAAAGAGTGCTGAAAGCCAGAATAGAAAAAGAAGCCACAGAGATCGAAGAACAAAGTGGATTCCGACCAGGGAGATCTTGTGTCGACAATGTATTTACTCTCAACCCTATTTAAAATATATCTTGGTAATGCTTTAAAATATTGGATGAGAAAATGCAGCCCAATGGGCATATGGGTAAATGACACTCCTATATACACAATCCTATATAAAATATGACGTACATGATAAACAAACTAATAGACGAATTCAAAAAATGGGGATTAGAGGTTAATACCGAAAAGACACAATACATGAATATGATAGGCATCGGTCAAGACATGGAAACAGAAAGCGGATTAATTAAAAATGTTTATCAGTACGAATATCTCGGAGTTACACTAAGCGAAGACGGGAGAGACGACAAAGATATAACAAGAAAAATAGGAAAAGGAAAAAACATGATAAAAACACTACATCCGATCCTGTGGAATAAAACTTTAACTAAGAAAACAAAGAAAAATATATATCAGGCTATGATTCAGCCGGTGCTGACGTATGGGTCAGAAGTGTGGGTCTTTAACAAGAATATGTCACAAAAACTCCTCTCAACGGAAATGATGTACTGGAGTTGCAAACACTCGCTATATATATATATATATATATATATATATATATATATATATATATATATATATATATATATATATATATATATATATATATATATATATATATATATATATAAATATTTAACACGAAGTTTCAAATTTGAAAATATCTCAACAAGACTTATTTAATACGTGATAAATAGCTTTTAATCCAAACGCAACATAAAGTTTCTTATCAATCAATTTAATATCAATATAATTGAAAATCTCTTACTACGGTACTGTATTTATCGAAGTTCCTTAAGCCAAGTTGAAGCGACCATCGATAAATTTGTCATGTCGCTGGCTTAAACAGGAAGAATATATTAGCACCGCGCTGAAGAAAATAAGAATAATTGAGGAATACGGAAATTATTCAGCGTTTAGTTTATAGATCCTCCATTTGCAACTAACACAAGAATTTATCATTGACGGTACCGAGTAATGTGTTAAAAGTATATCTGCACTGTTTTATTTAATGAATTAATTAATTAAATGTTTTCTACGGCACAAAACAAGCATACCATTCCAGTTTAAGATGTTGATGTAATAGCACAAATAAAACATAGCCTTATTTGGAAAAATCTACACCGTATTCTCCCGTTGTTAAGAACAGATTTATTTTTTGAATATTGTTGTACATTTATATCAAAATATACGTTGTGTTTCAGAATTATTGACTCAGGTGGTTTTGTGACCTGATTATACAGCTCTCAATCAATAAATAAAGAAATTAACATCAGAAATAAAAATATTGAGAATGTGAACATTATGTGGAGCAAAATCAAAGATTCTGTTATAAAAACACAGAAAGAAACTCTACAAAAGAAAACAGAAAGCCGAATACCTTGGATGACTCAAGAAATACTGGAAATCATGGAACAAAGAAGAAAATATAAAAACAAAAACCCAAATAAGTACAGAAAAAGACATAATAGACATTAATAAGGAACAACATAAAAGGTGCTAAGGAAAAGTGGATGATGCATAAACATGCATCGAAGTGGAAGAATTGCAGAAAAAGCATGATCATTATAATTTACATAAAAAAGTGAAAGAATTATCTGGAAAATCACGAACAAATACAACTAACCGATTAATTGACAAATACAATAAACTTATTAAAAACCCAATTAAAATAAAACAAATGTGAACTAAATATATTGAAGATCTTTTCATGGATAAAAAAACAGAACCAATACAAATTGATAACGAGGAAGCTCCAATGTTTAATGTTTAATGTCACACTTATTAACCCTTTCAGTACCTCTTTTGTTTTTCAGCGAACGAAAAAATATTTTTTGGTTAAAATGTACTTAAAACAGTTCATATAACACTTTTTTGACATTAATAAAAATATAGCATGTATACATAAAACAATTTATTATGGGTTCATTTGTACCCAAAAGAACTTAACAAATCTAAAAAACTAGCGCATATGAAACATAAAAAAGCAATTTCTTTCCTTTTGAAGGCACAAATGGACATTGCACTTCTGACATTTCCATCTTGATTTTCCTATACAACCAGGGTTTTTACATCTTAAAGGTAAAGGTAGCTGAGGGTGCTCTGGAAAATGTCCAATGTTATCTAATCGCACCTCAGTAAGAAGTCTAATTTCAATGATTTGGCGTTTTTCAGCTACTACTGGACTAGATGTACCGCTTGAAGGTCTTCCCCGTTTTCGGTTATTAAAAGAGTTGACTTTTATGAGGGCTTCACCAACTTTCATCCTAAAGTGTAGAGGGTCCATGATATCTTTTTTGGAATTCCTAAAGTATGCATTTTTTTATATTCTAACCATGAATTTGTTAGGGCCATGTCAACTGTATGGAAGATTAGTCGAACAGTCCACTTTCTGCAACGGTTTTTTATTCTGTAAAACGCAATAAGAGCATCTGTTTTATCTATGCCACTTATACCTTTGTATAACTTCGGGTCGACTTACGTCAATGAAACATTTTGTTTGTTTATTCCAACGTTTTACAACATCTTCTGTACCAACCCCAACGAAGTTGGATACCATTATCACTGACTTGTTATCTAATCATCTGATTACTACAATTCCATCAGAAGAGATAATTTGTTCCATTGATCCTCTCTGGTTTTTTGAAAAATCTTTTACATCAGTTAAAGGTGGTTTAGAAAATCTATTGATCCTCGCAGTACCAGCATCAAGTATTGATTTTTGGTTGAGAATTTGTAAAAGATTATAGCTCGTAAAATAATTGTCACAGTACAATGCATGCTTATTAGGTTCAAGTCCTTTTGTTAATTGCAATACGACAACTGCACCTTGTCTATATTTCAAATTGGAAGGTTCTATTTCTGTGGTACTACCTTGATAGATTAGAAAATTGTAAATTAGTCCACTTTCACCACCTAATAAATACAGTTTTACTCGCCATGGATTAGGCTTATTTTTGATATATTGTTTTATAGACAATCTCCCTTTGAAAGGCATGATTTGTTCGTCTATGCAAATATTTGTTTCTATATGCAGTTCTCTACATCTCTTTAGGACTGATTCAAAAACTGGTCGAACTTTCCACAGTTTGTCGTCGCTCTGTCAGGTTTTCAGATTGTCAACACAATGTATGTGCGTGCGAAGTTTGAAATAACGATTCAATGTCATTGTGTCCGAAAAAATATCAATTTTTAAAGATATGTTCCAATACATTCGCAGTCTTGACAATTTTAGACAGCCTGTTAGAATACTAAGGCCAAAAAATGATTTTATTTCTTGTAGATTACACGGTACAAATTTCTCATTTCCAGTTTGCAAAGCATACATATTCGTATATTGAACGAAATTTTCGAATATACTTTCGGAAAAATATCTCATAAAATATGTAACTGGATATTCCTCAGAACAGTTTTCATTAGAAATCTGTGTTATTTTATTAGGTAATTGTCGTGTTAGATATTAAACATTCTGTAACCATTTTACATTTTTTTTCAGAGTAATGAAGTTATCATAGTTACCATCGTTTTCGCCCTGTTCATCATCATCCTCTTTTTCTACCTCATTATCCTCTTCCTCGTCCTCCAATTCGTTTTGATTTTCTGAGACATCATCTATCATATGTCCAACTCTCTGTCTTACTTGTATTTTTTCTTCGCAGTCACTGTCGTCATCACTAACAAATCCTTCTATGTCGGACAGTTTTTCCAGCTCTTCCAGGAGTTCCTTCTCAGTTAAATACTTTTTTGGAGGCATTTTACTCTGAATCAAAAAATAACACTAAGTCGTTTTGGCTACAATTGTGCCCATCGAATTTGAAGCACACTTCTATATTTGAAAAAATCTAATTTCAATAAAATATATTCACAATTAGTAAGAAGTAACACTACTTTCAACATTGCACTGAAATATAAACGGCGATTGACTTTATTCAAACTAATATTTGAAGAAACAAGTACACTTACCTTTTATGAACAATGCAATTGCCGACATATTGCTTTTGACATTAATTTTCTTATAGCACAAAACCATCCATGCGCCATCTAGGTACAAAATGCAGAAGTATAGTACTTATAGGATATAGATTTCGATAAACTTGCCTAAGTTGCAGATTCCTGTAGAATTATAATTATATGCATTCAAATTAATGGGTACAATTATACCCAGCATGACTGAAAGGGTTAAAAACATTTTTTAAGATTATACATGCAAGAATATTCAGAAAGTGTGAAGCGGATATGAGTAATAGACAATTTGGCTTTCGTAACGGCTTCGGAACAGAGGCAGCTCTGTATAGTTTCACAACTCTTGGCCAAAAATGTCGAGACCAACAAAAAGATCTTTTCGTTGCGTTGATAGACTATGAGAAAGCTTTCAACATAGTTAAACCAACAGAAGGTGATGGATGCCTAATGAGAGCAAACTATATGTCCTATGTTAAAAATTGGAAATTTATATCATATCGAAATTTAAAGATAGAGATAACACTAGATAATTCAGAAATAACAACTATATTAGTCACATATGGCCCTAATGATGACGAATCATGGAAAGTTAAAGAAGAATATTAGGAAGAGCTCAATGATGCTATAGAAAATGTGAAAGATAGAATAGTCATTCTAGGCGATATGAAAAGCAGAGTTGATATGATAACATAGATATTTTGGGTATGCACTAGTAGGCAGGGGAAGATACAAGAAACGATAATGGAAGAAGAATGGTAGATTTTTAAATGGAGAATAATTTAATTATAACTAACACATTTTTTGAACACAAGGATATACACAAGGTCACGAGAGAAGTCAGGAGCAGAAATGAAAAATCAATTCTAGATTACGTTCTAATTAATAGAGAATTTAGAAAAGAGGTCACTGATGTCAGAGTTAAAGGAGGCCTAGAAATCTATAGTGACCACTATTCGGTAGTGGCAAAGATAAGATTACCCCAAAAAACACATAAAATCACTAAACAAAGAACGAAAAATAATAAAGTGAACGAGAATATCAAAAACTATAAACTAAATGATCAAAAAGTCGCGGCCATGTTCAAAAGTAAAATAGAAGAAAAACTAGCCAAATTATCTAATGCACATAGTACTGATAACTTACAGGAGACTTGGAAACAATTTAAAGAAACCATCGTGACGACAGCAAAAGAAACGTGTGGAATAAACCATGTAAATAGAAATAAGAAGCAAACACGATGGTGGGACGATGAATTAAAAGCCCAAATAAAATATAAAAAACAGTTTGGAGAATAGAATAGAGAATCTCTAAATACCCCTTCAAGCATAAGTACAGTTTGGAGAAACTTAAAGAAAAATCTCATTTTTCAAAATTCAATTCAATTAAATTTTCAAAATTTTGAAACAAAAAATAACAAAATAATACGTGATAAAAAAAAATCGTAGCAGACCAATACGAATTAAATTCCAGTGATAAAAATTGCACTGATAATTGTAAAATACATAAAAACAACGTAGAAAAACATATTGGGATTCGACGGACATGAAATTTATAACCTTGACGTTCTTTTTTCCTTCATAGAACTTGCTGAAGCACTAAACTCTTCCAAAGATTCAAGCAGGGGACCAGACGGTATCCCCTCAGCATTTCTACTACATCTATCAGTCAATGGGAAAAAATTATTAATAGACCTTTATAATTTTATCTGGAGTAACCAGGTTCTCCCATCAACTTGGTCCGAAGCAACAATACTACCATTTCTTAAACCTGAGAAATCCCGGACATTACCTGAGTCATATCCACCAATATCTTTAACCAATATTATATGTAAAGTTTTAGAGAAAATGGTAAATAAAAGGTATGGTATTTAGAACAACAAAAACTCCTAATTTTACAACAAAGCAGATTTAGGCAAAATCGATCCACTATAGATAATCTAATAGACTTAGAGTCAGAAATATATGAGCATTTGCAAATAAGGAAGATTGTATCGTAGTATTTTTTATTATTAATAAAGCTTATGATACTGTCTGGCGATTCAATATCATATCAAAATTGCAGAATTGGAATATCAAAGGCAATATCTTAAAAATTATTTCAAATTTTCTTCAATCTCACAGTTTCATAGTTCGATCAGACAACGATAACTTAGATAAAAAAGTTCAAGAGAACGGAGTACCTCAAGGATCAGTTATAAGCTCAACCCTTTTTCTAATAGCTATAAACGACATACTTCAATAATGCTCACCGATTGTTAAAGGAAGATTATATGCTGACAACTTAGTTTTACTAACCAAGAAAAAAAAATTTACATCTATTTAAAAACATTTACAACAAAAACACAAAATGTGTTTAAATTTTACATTACATAAAATTTATTTCATTCACACAAAAACATAACACTCCAACTCCAAATCTGAAGCTATATAATCAAACCCTCAGTTTCACAAATAATATCAGATTTTTAGGTATGGTTTTCGACCAGAAGCTCTCCTGGAAAAAACTTAACAACTTAACTTAAAAACAGAACAGCTTAAAAAATAATCCTAAGCAGGATGAAATTTTATGAAAACTATTTCCAGCAAAAACTAGGGAGCAGATTAAAATACACTATTACATGTATATAAATCTCTAGTTAGATCTAAACTCGACTATGGTGCGATAGTTTATTCATCAAGGAAAGTATCAGTATTGAAAAGCTTAGAAACTGTTCAAAACACAGCTATACAAATAGCTACAGGTGCGTTTGGAACGACACCAGTTGAAAGTTTGCAATTCTTGACAGGAGAACCACTCCTAAGTTTACGATACAAATACCTTTCTTTCTCATATGCTTCTAATAGCTGGCAATAAAGAACACCCTACTGATACCAATAAGTTCTCAGATCGATTTCAAGACACTTTCTCTACAACAAGACTAGATCCACCATTTTACGAATAGTAATTAATTTTGAATTTCGTGAAATTCTTTCAACAAATTTCCTAACTTCTCCACCTTGGTTAATACCAATAATTACCAAAATCAATACTCACCTTAGTATATATAAAAAAAAATGAGACTATAACAGACCTGATCAAACAATCATTCTTAATAGAAATGGAAACTTATAAAAATCACTATAAGATATACACTGACGCATCCAAATCTTCAAACGATGTTAATGCAGCCATCCTCACACCCAGTACATCCTTAAAATTTAAATTCAATCCCGTTACTTCGTCATACACAGCAGAGTTGTTTGCAAAGCTACAAGCACTTATCTACATAAAACAGTCGAAACAGTTCCCGTCTCTCATAATAACCGATTCACTAAGGTCACTTCTTCACACTATTAAACGTTTATATACCAATAATCCAATTGCGTGTCAAAATAAGTGTTAAGTGCGTGTCAAAATAAGTGAAGTGCGTCACAAAATAAACTCAAGGAAATCAAACAATTAGTGAAACCGTGGCTCCAACCCGCAGCGAATAGATACGACTAGACTTCGGCAAATATGCATATTGCATATTTTGCATATTGTGCATATTTTATGCAAATATTTCATATTTTGGCATATTTGTATAAAAGTTTGCATAAAGTGCATAAAAGTTCAGATTTTTATACTGTATTTGAAAATTTTTAAACATACCAATTTATTTCAATTCTTGTATAAAATTTTGTAGTCATTTTAATCAAGAAATGATCTAAGTACGTAATCTCTACAGGTACAAAACATTTACAATTTCAAAGCAGATCAATTTAAGTAGCCCTCAACATTCTTAGAAAGTCTCAGTCACTGAGGCATTCAGTTATTGGATAATCGCTAAGGGTTCGCTCATTTGCATTTTATGATCTAATCCCCAAATCTATCTACAATTTATTGTATCTTAACAGCAGGTAAACGGCTAATAGTTTTGTTCCTAATTTAGGGGTTTTCCAAAATCTCCCAGTTTATTGAATTAGGTACCTAAACATTTCTAATTTGATGTTCAGATTTGTAAATCATTTTTGTTTTGATATTCAAAGCGTAAACACTCGTTGTGCGTAACAAAAAGGATGATTGTGATTTTATAATGCCTAAAACAACCAGTGCTTCAACTTGGATTAAACCTTATAAAGAGGTTATCGTTAGAGGTTATAGTTATTAGAGCTGTCTATGGATATGGAAAAAATCTACTGTTCAGTATGTGGCAAAATTGTAAGTATCTAATATTTTCTATTAAATATCTAATATTTCATACATACAGGGTGTTTCCAAATGACACTTACAACGTTTGACTGTAGATACTTCTCGAAATATTGAACAAAACGATGTAGTTAATGAGGGGTCAAACTTATTTACTTTTCGAGAAACAGGGTGTTAAAATTAAAAAAAAATTAAATTCTTTTAGTTAATAACAACAATAACTTTAAAACCAATAAACGTATTTACTTGAAATTTAGTACTCGTAGGTTGTTTTTAAATGCAAAAAAAGCTTCCTTTAGTGAGAAAAAATTGTCCATGGTACAATACAATGGTGTGTATTTAGAAAAATTTTTCACCTTTACTTTTTTTTATGAAGAGCTATTCTAAAACACAATTATTTTTATTGTAATTGAATTAAAAAAAAAAAAACTTTTGTTGAATTTTAAAATAAGTTATATGATGTACTAATGGTTAGTAACAAAAACTAATTTGTGGATTAATACTGCATTTAAAACACTTAGCGAGTGTTTTTTTTTCCAAACCAGTTATTTGATTAACCAAAAACACCTTGTAAATTTTTATATTTTAAAGGTTGGGTTAAAATAAAGGTTTTTATTTTTATTTATAGATAGCATGTGAGAAGAAATTTCAGATAGACCAACATGTGAGAACTGTTTCACACATTGCAAAAAAAAAGGAAAAATAGGAGGAAAACATCAAACTTTAAAGGCTAAATGTTTCCAATCTACTTCAAAAAAATTTGATGAGCAAGAATCTTTTAATGAAGACTTGTGTCGCGCATTAGTGTCTGCAAACATACTGCTTTCAAAATTAGCAAATGTAAATTTTAGTTCGTTTCTAAAAAAATATTGCAAACTTAATGTTCCAAGTGATCGGTCTCTAAGAAGAAATAATATGAACGGGCTATACTCGTCGGTGTTAATTAATATTAAGGAAGAAATTGCAGATAATTATTTTTACATATCTGTAGACGAAACCACTGATTCCTCAGGAAAGTATATTGCTCATTTATTGATTGGTGTACTTAAAGAAGATACCTTACCATAATCTCATCTTATTTCATGCCAGCAACTTGAGAAAACAAATGCTTTAACAATTTCGCGTTTTATACAAGAAACATTAGCAACTTTTTTTCTTCCGACAACTATTCCTTCTAATAAATTACTGCTTATTTTATCGGATGCTGCTCCTTATATGGTGAAAGCAGGACAAAATTTAAAAATATTTTTCCCAGATTTAATACATGTTACTTGTGTAGCGCATGGATTAAACAGAGTTGCAGAGGAAATACGAAAAAAGTTTCCTCTTGTAAATACCATGATATCCAGTGTCAAAAAAGTATTTCTTAAATCTCCTATAAGAATTCAACTTTATAAAGAAATGCTACCTAACATTCCTCTTCCACCACAACCTATTTTAACGTGATGGGTAACATGGTTAGAAGCAGCTAATTTTTATGCAGATCATTTTGTTAAAATAAAGAACATAATTGATACGTTAACAGATGAAAGTTCCCAATCTCTTTTGGATTCTAAACAAACTTTTCAGAGTAACTTGCTTCAACAAGAACTTTCATTTATGAAATCAAATTTTAGTTTTGTTCAAAAAACAATTACTCAGTTAGAATCACCAAAACTGTCATTGTTCGAAAGTACAGCATTAATAAAAGAATTTGCGGCATGTTGTCGGAACGTTAGAGGTAATATTGGAAAAGATATTTTAAAAAAATTTGAAGCTACTATGGAAAAAAATAAAGGTTACCATATTCTTTCTGAAGTAGTCAGTGTTCTAGCTGGAAATATTTCGGAAACAATTAATTTAGAACCAAATGTTTTGGTTAGTTTGAAAAATGCTCCCGTTACATCAGTTGATGTTGAACGAAGTTTTTCCATATATAAATATATGTACTCAGACAGAAGCCACAAGTTTTTGTTAGAAAATTTTGAACACCACTTGGTCATTTATTGTTACCATAATTCTAAATAAGTTTATTCATACTTAAAAATGATGTAGTTACTTAAAATAAATGTAAATCTTAATGAATAGTATCAAATATTTAGTTATGTACACTTTTTTTTTAAATAAAATTGTTACTATTTTACGATTTTTTTATTTATTTGTATGCATATTTTGTAAAATATTTGCATATTTTCGGGTAAACACGTGCATATTTATGCGCATATTTTCTACATTTTTATTTGCATATTTGCCGAAGTCTAGACGCGACCATTGAGAATCACACGTTTGCGACTAGGACACAGTAACTTTACACATAAACACCTCTTTACGCGAACTGTGCCGCCAATGTGTGAAAGTGTCAAGTAACACTCTTTGTGAAGCATATACTAACTCAGTGATGAAATACATGAAGCAGCAAGAAAGAAGGAGACTTTCCCAAATAATATAAAGGAAGCCTTAGGAAAAACATGAATATTAAAAACACAACAAGTTACCTTAAAGACTCAGGACTGTATCAATTATTGTATTTTTTTCTGTATTATATTTTTTAGATCGTTATTAACCCTTGTGGTTACAGCGTAAATAAATAAAAAAACTGCTCTGTGAATTCTGAGAAAATAAAGACTTCTTCAATTTTTCGAATTTTGCCACTGCGTAATCAGAACTCGCGTCGTTTCATTAATTTGGATTCGTGTATGTGTTTTCATTCGGATTTTGCACAGTACTTATTTGTTACTACTTTCCATATCTGCTGTTGTCAATGCTCTTACCTCTAAAACTTGATGGAAAAAGATAGTAAATCTCCGTTCCATAAATATAGTCTGTCATAGATTTTTGTCGTCAACTATTTACAAAAATGCAGTTGCATTTTCCTGCGCAACTAAAAAAATGTTTTATTAATACGTACGTCATTTTTACTACAAAAGTTCTCTCCGTTAACAAAATTATATTGGTACTCTTGATTTTAGTATGTAGAATTTAGCAAACTGTCTTCCTGCAATTCTTTTCTCGATATACTTCCCTAGTAAAAAATTATCTTAGATCTGATTATAAATCAACTCTCCGTTACATTAACTTTTGTTACGTAACATTGCAAAATGGTATTTGACAATCGGCTCTCAGTTCTCATGAAGATACGGCTAAACTAGGCAACGTAGTATATGCGAACAAATAAAATGATAGTAATAGACACGCCTAGACACGATTAAATCTTGAAACGATGAAGAACTTTCTATAGAGCACTTCTTAGTACACGATTTTAACTATGGGTGGTACCCACAATGCCGTTATGGGTGTACTAACTCCCCTCTTTATAAAAGGTGTAAGAGTGCTGCTAATTTCAAAATGGTTGTTAATATTAATATCAAGGTAATAACAAAAATAAAATAATAATAAGAAATATCAAGGTAAAAATGTGAAGACTATGCGAGAAGAAAATAAAATGTATGTAGCATTGCATCGTTACTAAAAACAATATTTTCTTCTTTTTTTAGGGACAAAGATTGATCTTCTTCTTTTCCTTTTTCACAAGTGTATTATTAGCATATTTTTTAAAGTCTTTCTAGATTTTTCTTGTCAATCTCATCTTTATTTCACCAAAACGCAAACAAAACCGCAACATAGGCCCGTACAAATTAAGGAAACCATTGCTCCGACTCTCTAAAATTATGATTCCTTTATTGAACTTGTAAAATATCCAGAGGTTGTTAACAACATTACATGTCTCGTCTTAACGAAAAAGAAAATTACTTATTGGCAGCATAGACCGAAAAATATAACAAAGATCCATTTAGCGAAATGGCCAAGACAGATGAGTGGTTGCAGCAGATACTGATCGCCTTAAGACAAATACGATGGAGTGATGCACAGCAGTAGGCAGGCTTGAAATATAATCAAACAACTTACCGCTGATCTTACAGGGCTATATACAGTAATGCCAAATCAGATAAAACATTAACTGCTGCTGAATGGTGCAGCAAATTACCTGTAAAAAGCAACACAAATGAAAGAACGCAAGAACAAGAAACAACTTTGTTGCGAAACGCATTTATTAACAAGAGCTAAAATAGGCATGAATGTCATGAAATCACCTGTGATGGATAAAATTTTTAGGCCTATTTAACAATTGTCATCGAGTTACCCAATCCCAAAATTGTGGGACAAATCAAAAGTAGTGGCACTTCTGAAACCCGCAGAAGACCCCAAACTAACGAGTACCTACAAAGTACAAGTACAGAGTACAGAGATGGGGGAACTGAGCAAAGAGATCGTAATGATAGCCTTGGTAGACACCACAGTGACATTCGATACAACCGTAAATTTTTACTGACTCGGATCTATAACACTGTGCTTGACCACGATCTAATAGAGATTAGGACAGTGCTATATAATAGATACTTTTACGTTATGCATAATGAACAGAAGAAGGAATAGCGAACTCACAAAAATGGCCGACATCAAGAAAGCTTTCTGGCTTCGTTTCCATTTAACATTTACAAGAATGACCAGCCAATGAATCTCCAAGCTTAAATTTGCTTATGATAAATATCTTGATATTGCTGTAAAAGGGAAAATCTTAGCTCAGATAAAGTCGACAATGAAATAGGCTTTAAACATAATGACAACCAATTTCGAATAAACCAAACCAATATGACAACCAATTTACTAAAACCAAACCCTGCTAAAACCAAAGAATGTGACATATTTAATGACAATACTTGTCATATATTTACTGACCTAAATATGTAATGGATTCGACCGTTACTTGATGGAAGTTCATTTTATCAAGCAATAAAACACTGAAAACTTTTGTTTTTATTTTCAACACTTCCACAAATTTTTATTATTAATAATTATCAATACAGCTGTTTCGGCATTGTGCCTTTCTCAAGTAAGCTATTTTTGTTATGCGTCTAACACTTTATAGTCTTTAACTGAATAAATTGTCAAGTCGGTCATTCACAATTATATCTGTATTTTTTAATTTGTTAATTTCCATAAATTGTAATAGTGATAGTTCAAGGCCTTTATTTTGAATATTAAGAATTTAAAAGTGCTTATTAAAAAAATGATTATGATCTAGAAGGTGAAGTTTTTCTTCTTCTTATAGTGCCGTGCACCTATAGTGCGTTGGCGAATTATCTTAAGGCCAGACGTCTGTCTTTTGCGGCATGCAAAAGATCGCCAGTGTTAATAATGCCTGTCCAGTTTTTATGTTCCGTAGCGAATATTTGTCTGCGACCTACTCATTTCTTCTTCTTCTCTTCTTTGGGCGCCATGTCCGTATTCAGACGTTGGCCGTCATCATGTTTACAATTTCCTGAAACCTTCCTCTGTCGGCTGCTGCGCGAAATAATTCTTCTACTGTGAAACCACACCATTGTCTAATATTACGCAGCCATGAAAGTTTCTTTCGACCAATCCATCTCTTTCCTTCCTCTCCTCTCTTGCCTTCAATCTTTCTCTGGATGATTAGTTGAGGGATTGCGTATTTTTTTCCTCTCAGAATATGGCCGAGGTATCCAGTTTTTCGTACCTTGATCAAAATGAGTAGTTTTCTCCCAGTATTTGCCTTTCTTAAGACTTCCTTGCTTCTCACCCTATCAGTCCATGGTATGCGGAACATTCTTCGCAACGTCCACATTTCGAAGGCCTCCAACTTATTAATGGAAGGTACTCTTAACGTCCATGTTTCCATGCCGTATAACAATATGGACCATACATAGCATTTAACCATCCTGTAGCGGAGATTGAACGAAAGATTGAGGTTACATAATAGCGGTTTAAATTTGATAAAAGCTTGTCTTGCTTGTTCGGTACGGCATTTTAGTTCTTGTTGAGGATCTCATTGGTCATTCATCATCATTCACAAGTATTTAAATGTTTCCACTTGATCGATTGGAGCACCGTCTACTTGCAGTTGTATTCTTAAAGGTGCGTTTTTTCTTATTGCCATGCATTTAGTTTTTCCAGCATTTATCTTCAAGCCATATATTTTTCCTACGGTGTATATTTTATTTAACATTAACTGCATATCATGTTCGTTGTCTGTTATTATCGCGGTGTCGTCAGCGTAACGAATGTTATTTATCGGGAACCCGTTTACCTTTATTCCACACTTATAGCCTTCCAGTGCCTCTGCAAAAATGTTCTCTAGATATAAATTGAAAAGCATGGAAGACAAAATACACCCCTGTCGCACCCCTTTTAAAATTTCAAATTCTTCTGTGTTAGTTGATGTGTTCAGTCTTACTTGTGCTTTTTGATTCCAAAAGAGATTCCGGATAATTATTATATCTTTCTCGTCAATGTTAGCGTTGTGTAGCATTTTTATCATTGCGTCATGTTTTATGGTGTTAAACGCTTTTTTATAATCGAGGAATGTTATGACTACATCCTTTCGATGATTCATGCAGTTCTGTACAAGCGTATTCAAGCAGAAAGCTACTTCACGCTCTAAAAACCAAATTGTGTCTCACCACTTAGATCTTCCAGCTCTCTGAACATTCTTGTGTGAAGGATGCGAAGAAACAGCTTAAGCAGATGGCTCATTAAAATCATCAGTCTTTGGTCTTTGCATTTTGTCGCTCTTTGTGATTTAGGGATCATTATAAAGGTTGAATAAAGCAAATCCGTTGGAATGTTACCGGTGTTATATATGGCATTGAAAATTGTTACCAGCATGTCGATGTTATCATCTTCCAACAGTTTTATGGCTTCCGTAGTAATTCCATCCGGTCCAGGGGCTTTGCCTAGTTTTGCTACTTTTATAGCGTACTCCACCTCGGCGCGAATAATGGGAGGGCCGGATAAATTTTCTGTGGGTAAGTTAGTAGTTGGCAGATTCGGTCTATTATCCACAAAGAGGGACGAAGCATAGTTTGCCCAGATTTTAGCTAGTTCTTCCTGTGTATCAAAGTAGTTACCTTGATCATTCTTCAGGTGAGTCTCTTGGTGTTTCTTGTATATACTCGAAATTTCTTGAACCTTTTTATGTAGGTAGTCCAAAGCTGTCTCCCTTTTCTCGTAGAGATTCCAATTGTTCACATCATTCTTTCATCCAGCTTTCCTCTGCGTTTTTGATTCTTGCTCTTATCGTACGTTGGATTTCCTTGTATTTCTGTTGATTCTGATGTATTTTGTACTGTCTGCGTTGCTCCATTAGATCAAGTATCTCTTTCGTCATCCACTCGTATTTGTGATTTTTTTTATTTTACTTGCGACTATAGCTATTTTTATTTTCTCACAGGTTTCCTCTATGCAATTTCCTTTTATGTTTCTCAAGTTCTCGTTGATGTACTTACTGTATGTAGATCTAAGCTCTTCATCTCTCATTAATTCTCTAGTGTTTATGTATTTTTTATTAGATGGCTTTTTAACCTTTGCCAATCGAAGCCTTACATTCGCAATTAGTGAGTTGTGATCAGACGAGACGTCCGCACCAGATTAAGCGGCCACTCTTTTTATACAGTTGTGAAATGTTTGGTTTATCAACATGTAATCAATTTGATTTCGTATCATATGACCTGGACGATCTCCTGGTGCTCGCCATGTATACAATCTTCTTGGTGGGAGTTGATAACACGTATTGGATATGACGAAATCGTGATCATTACAAAATTCAATTAGTAACTCTCCTCGCTCATTTTTGTTACCCAAACCGATATCACCGACCGCATTACCACATCTACCCCTACCGACTTTGGCATTATGATGTTAATATCGTTTTTCTTAGTGACCTTTATTGATTCCTTTATGTCTTTAGATTTTACGCACTTCACCTCCTCTAAGGCGACGTGCGTAAGTAGAATCTGTTTTTCTATTATTGAAAGCCCTTTTGTGTTCTGCCGTCCGGTTGTTAAAGGTTCTACCCGTTTGACCAATGTAATTTTTTTGGGCAGTTACTACATGTAAGTTTGTATACTCCACTGTGTAAGTGCTTTTCCTTTTAGCTCTTGTTGTTCTTAGTATATAATTGCCACACACATAAAAATGGTCATTGTAGACATTGTTAAAACCTTTACAAAATTGAGTTACTCTAAAATATATTCTCTGTGTCATTACATTAAATCATCCATTAAATAAAATCGGTGTTGCATAGCACCTTCGCCATTTTTTAAAACTAGCTAACCATCAGAATCGGAACATTTTCGTTTTTTTTGCTCTACTATGTTTGCATGTATATACTTTTAAGCTATAAATTGAAAAATACATGAAAATGTTATTCTAAATGGGCCTGTTTAAATTAACTTCGCCGTTACCGGTATCGGAATTTCTCAAGAAAATGGCCTTCATAATCAAGCCGTGGATAATTTTATTATTTTTTTTTTTAATTTGCAGTAAACACCGTTTTCTTAGGAGACTTTAATGCGCTTCATAATCCTTAAGGTCCATCTGCTCAGGATTTATTGGAATAATTTTAGGCAAAGTAATATATTATCTGCATATGATTACTCTGAATGACGGGAGTCTAACTAGAATCTTTCCTAAAGGCAAACTTACTGTTTTAGACTTAATTGTCTCTCCACGTATTACTAATAAATTTTACTCAGAGTTAACTGCAGATCCACTAGTATCTGATCGTTAACCAATACTTATTCAAATTCAAATCAGTTCCTTGACTTTTTTTATTAACCCGTCCATTAAAAGCCATTTTTTGAAGGCGAATTTGTCTGTTTTTAAATCCGATTTGGAACTTTTCTAGTAATCGCTAAATTACCACTTTAAAACATTCTGACAAACCTAAATTCTTATTCAACTTGATCTCTTTTGCTGCAACTAATCCTACGGTAACAAAGAAACCATTTATGGTAACCAATCCACGTCCCTGTTGGTGGGATAAGGAATGCACTGGGATGGAACAGTAAACAAGTCTTAAAAAATAGTCATCATCAATAGTTCCCATCTGGGCTATGTCAGGTATATCTTCTCTGAATCTCATTCTTATAGAAGGTGTTTAAGCAGAATAATTTTTGTTCTATTGGGAAAATTTGCGAGCCAACTCCTGTAATTTCTACTTTCGCCTTCAAGTTTTTTAAAAGAAAACAATAAAACAAAAACACGTTTCTTCTAAGCTTCTTTTTACTGATTGTATCCGAAAAATTAACTTCAAGAAAACAAAAGTAATGACAAACACGGAAGACCAAGAGGCAATAAAAATACAAACAGAAAAAATAGAACAGGTAAATGAGTATATCTATCTAGGACAAGCAATCAGAGCTAACAGAGAAAATCAAACAGCCGAAATATCGAGACGAGTAAGAATGGGATGGGCAGCGTTCGGCAAACTTTCTTACGTTTTAAAAAATCAAACAATCCCTCTATACTTACGAAGCAAGGTATATAACTCCTATATAATACCGGTGCTCACCTACGGAGCACAGACATGGACATTTACACAGGCCAATTTGGATAGGATAAGGAAGGTACAAAGAGCGATGGAGAGACAAATGTTGGGTATATCACTTAAAGATAGAAAACGTAACCAGTGGATCAGAATCAGAACAAAGACAATAGACGCGATAGAACAAGCAGCAACACTGAAATGGAAATGGGCTGGACACAATGAACGTTTCCAAGATGGACGATGGAACAATGCCATCGGAAAGTGGCGTCCATACAATGCAAAGAGATCAAGAGGCAGACCACAGATGAGGTGGAAAGATGACATCAGGAAACAAGGAGGAGGTCCCACATGGCAGAGAACAGCTCAAGATAGGGAAAGACGGAGAGAACTGGGGGAGACCTATATCCAACAATGGAAGGATAGAGAATAGGTTCAAAAAAAAATCCGAAATGTGAATATAAATATTGGTAAGCATTCGTGGATATGACTTTAGACTGTTTTTTACATTTTTCTTTGACTTTTTTTCTAATACTCCGGTAATTTTTTCTTGTGTCAAGATTCTTTTTTGTTTGTCTCAGATCAGTTATCTTTATTCTCATAAAGTTTTCCATTAATTGTCGCTTTTAGCTGTTCATTAATTAAGTTGAAATTAAATATAATTCATAAGTATTAGTAATATAGTTTTAAGTTACTTATAACTTAAATTAGATTTAAGTTATAAGTAACTTAAATCAAAATAATGTTTTATTGTATGTTTAATAATAAACTATAAAATTAAAAACAAGTTAAAACATTGTATTGTTTAATTTAACAACAAATAAAAATTTACATTTTTTTATTCAAGAGTAAGAAATTTTTCAAATCGAATTTATAAAATAATTCCAAAAATATGGAAATTATATCCAGCATTCCCTCTTTGAGTTCGAATAACAAGGATGTCAGGTACCATAGTTACCCCACACGGACTGAAGCGTAAGTTTTTGTAGCACGGTTCCAGAAAGGTTAAAAACTGACGATTAAAATAATACTGTGAAACTAATACATTTTTTTCACATAATAGAAATCACTTTTTGATAGCTTGAAAGTTTTGACAGTGTAATGGTCATTAAGAGAATTTTTCTATAAGGTATGGGATCACGCATTATCACTATTCATTTTTATACCATATGATTTTGTTTGGTTTATCTATAAGTTCTTATTTTATATTTTCGTTTTTTCTTCTTATTTAAACCTTCTATTCTATATTAAAAAACAAAGGTAATCGCTTATCTATATAGCAAACCATTTTGCAAAATCACAAAGATAATAATCGATCGAAATGTTTAAATTATCTTACCAGTTAGAGTTTATGGTAAAAATGTTAAATAAAAGAAAATTTTGAAACAACGACCAGGTAGTCTTAAGTAAACTTATAGATTTTAACGTCACGACTAGTGTGTTAGTGTTCTAGTTGCAGAATCTGTACACAACTCACTATTTACATTTGATTTATGTAACCACCAAGATATAGGATGGTTATAATCTAAAGGTAGAGGTACACACCCATCTAGATGTCCACAAGTTACAACTTATACGACGTTGCCAGTGGTGTGACATAAAAAGATGGTCTGCAATAACAAAATATAGAAATAGCTGATCTAAGCTAAGAGATAATTTACTTGTAACCTTGTACTATTTCTGCAAATTCTTAATCTTTTTATGGCGTTTATCTTCATCTTCATATTAATTTTCTTAAAACTATCGTTTCTTATAACATAGAGTACATCTGTGTGTCGGAGGTAAACTACACTATGTCATAAAATGTAGTTTTGAGAAAAGGCGATTTAAGGTATGCCGTACCTCGAAAATAATAATTATTATTAAGACTTTTTTAATTATCACCACTAAATTGCAAATTAAAAGACAAATAGTATAATTACCTACTTTTGCACGTGTTGTTGCAGTTAAACTTAAGTTAGGAAGGGATGAAAAAATTTTTTTAATAAACATAGTGTTGTTTACCTCTAATCGTGTACATGAGTTCATGACATAATGTTTTAGTTCCTGACACGATTGTAATATGTTATGGTAATTAACCATATTTTAAAGGGTTTCCGGTTTTGAAATAAAAACAATTAAAGTCATCAGTTCATTTATTAATCATTCATTGGACATTCTGGAAAATCGGAAGCATGCTCTGCTTTAGGCAGAGACTTATAATAAGCATGACATTCACTCGATAAAAACGGCAATAATGACATTAAATCATTGTATTTTGCAAAAGATATTGGCTTTTGTTGTGTTCGACTTACGGCAAGACATTGAGGAAATGTAGCGTTTCTTCTTTTTAAGCTAAGGTGTTTAAATTCTTCGTCAAAAGCTGTTTTGTAATAGAGCTCTCCTACGTTTTCTTGGCGGACCTGGATGTGGACACATTCGGAAATCGAAAATTTTCTGTACACCAAGGGTATTTGTTCCTGTTTAAAATTTTCTTTAATGCCTGTGGATTTTTTATACAGATCAGTAAACTTTTTAAAGTCATTTAATTCCATGTTATGAACTGAGATTTTTGGTGAACAACCACGTATAAATTGTTGCCAATCCCAAGGGGTTTGGATAGTCATATTATTCGTTTTCTTGCGCTTTCTCTCAATTAAAGCATGTATTGTATCAGCCTCCATATGCGTATGGCCTTTAAGCAAAAATTTTTGATTAATAATCTTAATTTGTGGCCATTTATGCAAAATCCAAAATAAACAGGCTATTAGCATAATATTCTTATTTTGCCCATAGCAATTGTCTGACCATAAGGTTATTTCTTCGACATCAGCTTTGGGAATTGCCAATTCTGCCCATTTGAGAAGGGCCGATGCTATCTCGTCACCACCACGGCCAGCTTTTGATTCGTCCCATATCATACAATGAGCTGTTCCGTCTGAAGCTTCATGAATTGTGAAATCAAATGTCCATAATTTCCGTTTGTAGAAATTTAATCCACATGTCAACATCGGTGTCGGCAAACATTTTTGCAGATCTGCAGTCAATACTTTATGTTTATTATTATGTTTGGCAATATTATTATCAGCATTTTTCAAATCATATCTTTGCTTTGCATCGGCTAGGTGAGCATCATAGCTTTTCTGTAGGGTTTCTTGGTCGGTTGAACTTAAAAGGGTGTCTTTCAATTGGCTGCAGTACATATCACAAGTATCACATGTGTCATTTTCTACAACTTTGAATTTCAATTTAAATTGTGTATTAAAAACATGTGTATAAACCCATTTTTTAGCAATGGCAGAGGTAGGTATATTGATCTCTTTACAATGTTTTATGTAAAGTTGATACATTTTCTCGATATTTAACTCTGGAGACAAAAATTTACTTTCAGTTTGTTCTCTACAGTAATGACTCTCGTACGAAGGAAACGACAGTATATGTTGAGTAACGTTCTGGATAATAACTTCGGATGTTTTGTTACTAGGAACTTGTCGTCCCCTTTGGTCTGATTCAATTATTCCTCCAGGTTGTCTTTTCTTTAAAGCAGTTATAACAACTGAATTTGAAATTGCCAGAGTATTTAAAAACATAGTTTTACATACTTTAATGGCTACATTGTTGACGAAAAACTTATAAATCAGCGTACTTTGTTTTGGTTTTGTGACGTTTCGTCTCGTTATTGCTGTGGGTTTACTTTCCACACAAGAAACAATAAACTGACGCTTGATATTATAATCAGCCGTAGGAGCTCCAATAGTGATTAAAAATAGTGAGCCTATCACTATGTGTAAATTTTTCAAAGCATTTCATTCTACAAGAACAGACGGCTTTCATTTCTCTTGCAGAAACAGTCTTTCCTTTTTTGGACACATATGTTTCTCCAGCTGCGTAGATTAGTTTTCGTTTATTACACTTCCACTTATTAACGTGTACGACTTTCTTTTTTCCCAGTTGTTGAAGTTCCGTTTTGTTTTTGACTTTTCTCTTTTGAGTAATATTATCCGCATGTTCTTGTTCAGTTGAAACATTCGTGCTTCTAACTGTATTTTTTTGTTTTCCAATAACACCTTTATTAGAATCTAAATTACCATTTGCTTTTTTATAATCTAATGTTGCGGTTTCATTTTTCGTCTTTCGGTACAGATTTCCATTTGTGTTTGAACTTGAATCAGATTCTTCCATACTACTTGGATTATATGTTTCATCAAGAAAAGAATCATCTGTATTGCTGCTAAATGAAGAACATCGGGACCGCTGACTACAGGATGGTACCATCAGCTCATTTACTGGAGCTCCTGAAGGAGTAAATAAAATAAAATATGATACGGATCATAAGTGTTAAGAAAGTTTACCTGTATGGCCTTCATTACTTTCCACTTGAGAATTCAGTGCATCTTCTACATTTCTACATATCGACATATCGCTATCTGTAAACAAAAAATATTCTTTTAAATAAAATATGATATGGATCATAAACATTAAGAAAGTTTACCTGTATGGCCCTCATTACTTTCCACTTGAGAATTTGGTGCATCTTCTATATTTCTACATATCGACACATCGCTATCTGTAAACAAAAAAAAATCTTTAACAAAATTCCTTGTATCTAATATAGAATATAAGATCTGGCAACGTCGCAAAACAACCATACGTAACCTTATGTGCTTCACTCGTAAAATTAAATTTACAACCTAACCTTAATTATTATTATTAGCAACACATTTACTTACCAAAATTCTCGTTATTTGCCATATTAAAAACAACCATTTGTACCAGCTTTTTCCCTCTGGAATTCATGATCTAATAATATGATTCACTAACAGTTAATACAAACAAATAAACAATAAAACCCACTATAACAACTTGCTAGGCTACGTTGATAATCTCGAATACCATGACAAACTTGCCATAGTTGCCAAAAATAACACCGATCATGTTTCTAAACACAATGAATCTTATGTTATACCCAGAGGAATACTACACTATGTCCACATAGTGCAAAGGAAATGTGACAATCTTAATAGGAAAACAACACCAAGTACTGTTGGTGATATATACCTCTATAGAAGTTAATACATAGTGTAATATATCCTCCAGAATAATGCATTTATAGTCGAGCTAGAACATAGTGGATTATACCTTTAGAAAGAGAATTTAAAATTACGTAACACTATGTCAAGATCTCAATATTACACTAAGTTGACATAGTGTAGTTTACCTCCGACACACAGAATATTTTCTCATAAATAATATAGTCCATCTGGAAAGTATGCGGAATTTTATATTTTTCCTAATTTTAATAGATTTCCTTTTTGTAACATTTTAAAACAAAAGTAATGCATCAAGTAGGTTTTGCCGATAGTATGTTATGGACAAAATTGCATGACAACACCATCTGTCAAATATTAATGTTTGTAAACAGACTTAAGATTTGTGAAATAATGTCGCAAGTAGAAAAAAGAAAAGTGCTGGAATATTGGTATAGAAAGGGTGTATGAAACGTTAAAAAAATAGTGCAATTGACTGAACTCGGGAAAAGTGCAGTGTATGAGACAATAAAGACTATAAAAAGTGGCATAGATATGAGACATAGACCAGTTTCGGGTAGACCACGTAAGATTCAGGGAAACAATTTAAATGCTTTAGGGGCTTTAGGAAGACAAAATCCGAGTTTAAGGTTTCGAAAATTAGCGAACAGATTTGGATATCAACGAAGAATAAAAGTGTGCCCAAAAGCTGTCCACATGTCACTGAAAAAGCAAGGCTAAATATCAAGGAATCCAAAAAAATCCCTACATTGACACCTCAGCAAAGACAACGCAGAATAGATTTTTGTTAACGTTTTCGAGAAGATAATTTTAATAATGTCTTTATATCTGATGAAAGATGTTTCCAGCTTGGTGCAAATCATCTTAAAGTCCTATCAAGAGAAAATGTTACCGTTCAAATTTTTAAATTTCCCGCTAAAATAATGGTTTGGGGAGCAATATCTCAGCGTGGTGCTATGCCTCTCTGTATAGTTAATGGTACTGTTGATAGTGCGAAATATTGTGACATCCTAAATGTTTTTTTTTTCTTGAAACGGCTCATATTTTAGATCCAGAGGAGTGGCTTTTTAAGCAAGATAATGCAAGATGCAATACTTTTGCTTATACTCAAGCTTGGATACAATAACATGAATGGGCAACAATTCCGGGGCCAGCAGCATCTCCAGATCTAAGCCCCATTGAAAACATATGGTGACCGATGAAGATTGAAGTGGAATGAGCAGCGCCACGAGATAAAGAAGGTTTGATTTGGTCAGTTTTACAACCATTACCGAAAATTATGACCTTGACCTAGTTTCGGGTGTACCTGGACTTTTAGTTAAGTGTTTATGTCCATGTAAATGGAGGTTGTATAAGTAAATGATATAAATTACTCGCAGAACTTTTATATTTTATGTGATAGAAATAAATACCGTAAAATTATAATTCTGCTTTCTTTTTCCGGATACTTTCTAGACGGACTATATATCTCAAGTAAATCAAATACAGATTTATTACATCGATTTATATAGTTCATTATCATCAACCTGTGTGCGTCCACTGCTGAACATAAGGCTCCCTCAACTCTTCGCATCACTCTATGTCTTATGCGGTTTACATACAGTTACTGATAACACTTTAGGTAACCAGTACATCTGGTTGGTGAGCGGCCTCGGCTTCTTGGTGGTTCTTGTTTTGTCATCCACTCGACAATACATGTTGTCCATCAGTTGTCTGATATCTGGAAACATTTCTCTGATATCTACCTATTTCCATTTTAGAGACGTGATCTCTACGATAGTGTTTATTGCTTTTATTTTTTTAACGTATTTTTTCGTTTGGAATTCGGTCTTTTGGAGAGATACACAACATCTGGCGATTCATAGCCATTTGAGTAACGCGAACCTTGTTTATTACCTTTCTTGTTCTTAGAGTGCCGTCTCCCTACAGAGGTTGGCAATCATAATGGCTATTTTTATTTTAGAACTTGCTGCTCTAAACAAATCAATCGATCTGCATTGATACCAATCACGTAGATTCTTTAACCATCAGTTCTGCCTTCGGCCAACAGATCTTCTACCTTGAATCTTTCCCTGTATTTTTTTTGAACCTATTCTCTATCCTTCCATTGTTGGATATAGGTCTCCCCCAGTTCTGTCCATCTTTCCCTATCTTGAGCTGTGCTGTTCTCTGCCATGTGGGGCCTCCTTTTTTCCTGATGTCATCTTTCCACCTCATCTGTGGTCTGCCTCTTGATCTCTTTGCATTGTATGGACGCCACTTTCCGATGACATTGTTCCATCGTCCGTCTTGGAGACGTTCATTGTGTCCAGCCCATTTCCATTTCAGTTTTGCTGCTTGTTCTATCGCGTCTACTGTCTTTGTTCTGGTTCTGATCCACTGGTTACGTTTTTTATCTCTAAGTGATACACCCAACATTTGTCTCTCCATCGCTCTTTGTGCCTTCCTTATCCTATCCAAATTGGCCTGTGTAAATGTCCATGTCTGTGCTCCGTAGGTGAGCACCGGTATGATACAGGAGTTATATACCTTGCTTCGTAAGTATAGAGGGATTGTTTGATTTTTTAGAACGTAAGAAAGTTTGCCGAACGCTGCCCATCCCATTCTTATTCGTCTCGATATTTCGGCTGTTTGATTTTCTCTATTAGCTCTGATTGCTTGTCCTAGATAGATATACTCATTTACCTGTTCTATTTTTTCTGTTTTTATTTTTATTGCCTCTTGGTCTTCCGTGTTTGTTATTACTTTTGTTTTGTTGAAGTTAATTTTTAGGCCTTTTTGCAGTGATTTTTCATGAAGTTCATTCAGCATTAATTCCAGTTCTTGTCGTTCCGAGGAGATCAGGAGTATATCATCCGCATATCTAAGGTGATTTAGGTATTTTCCGTTAATACATATTCCTCTGTTTTCCCAATCTGTTGATTTTATTATGTCTTCGAGGATCAAGGTAAACAGATTAGGTGAAATTATATCGCCTTGTCGGACTCCTCGTTTAACTTTTATATTATCCGTTATTAATTTGTCGTCCAGAATTACGGTCATGGTTGCGTTTTGGTAAATAGCATGTATCAATTGTCGGTATCTTGAATCTATTCTACTATTGACCAGAGCTTCTTCAACCGCCCAGTGTTCAATGCTGTCGAAAGCCTTTTCATAATCTATGAATGCTAAGTACAGCGGAAGGTTGTATTCATTGGTTTTCTCAATTAAGATTTTAAGCGTATGTAGATGGTCGATTGTGCTGTATCCTTTTCTGAATCCGGCCTGTTCCACTGGTTGGTAGTTATCAAGTTTATAGGTTAGTCGGTTGTTTATTATTCTTGTGAAGGTTTTATATAGTTGTGACAAAAGGGAAATACGACGGTAGTTTTTTAGGTCTGTTCGGTCTCCTTTCTTATGTATTAAGATTGTGTTGGCATTTCTCCATTGTTTGGGTATTTTACCTTCAAACAGACATTTGTTGAACAGTATTTTTAGCATTTTTTTATCGTGTCTCGTCCTTTTTTTGCGTAGTTCCGCCAGTATTTTGTCCTCGCCGGCCGCTTTATTTCTTTTCATGTCGTTTATGGATTTTTCGATTTCATCTTCAGTTATTTCTGGTAATACCTCTGAGCCAACATTTTGTATTTTCCTCGTGAGATTCTGTTTAGATGATAGTGGTGGGTCATTTTTAGAACTGTATAGGTCTGTGTAATATCTTTCTGTGATTTTTACTATTTCTCCTAGATCTCTTTCTTCATTGTTCTCAGCTTTAAGCATGATTAGTTTTCTTTTTCCTATATTTGTCTTCATTGTTTTTAAACTTTTGTTCTTCTCTATGATTTTCTTAATACGGTCTTCTTGGTATTTCTTTAAATCTTCCTTTATCTGTTTTCTTATGGTTTTATTCAGTTCGGTATACTCCGCTGTATTTCTTTTGTTATCATTCAGTAGTTGTCGTTTTTTTAGCATATCTTGTGATTTAGCGCTAATTTTTTGTTGTTTTCGCTTTTGTTTATTAGCAATCTTCAGGCCTGCTTCTAGTAGTTCTGTTTTTATTTTATCGTTTAATTCGTCTAGTTGCAGACCCTTTAGCTGTGATATGTCACTTCTTTTTTGCTGGTTTATGTTTAAGTTTCCCTGTATTATGAGTCTCAAAATTTCATATTTTGGTCCCCTCATCACGAGGCCTAGGTATTCCAGTTGGTGGTTTGTATAGTGGTGATTAGTTCTGTTTCTTTACCAATCCTCTCCAGTACTTCATTATTTGTAATTCTATCAGTCCATGATATTTTCAATACTCTGCGAAATAACCAGAGTTCGAAGGCCTCGATTCTTTTTAAATTACACTTTTTTAGTGTCCAAGTCTCAGCTCCATCTAATAATATTGATAATATATAACAGCAAATGGTACGTAGTCTGATCTCCAAATTTAGATTTTTGCTCGTTAGGAGTGGCTTCATTCGTATAAATGCTGATCTGGCAATCTCTATTCGCCTTTTTATTTCTACAGTATGATCATTGGTTTCATTGATCAAATTTCCCAAGTACTGATATTTTCCTACTTGTTCTATCACGTTACCATTGATTGTCAATAGGTGATGTATATTTTGTGGTCCCTTTGTAATTAGCATGTACTTCGTTTTGTTAGCGTTTATAGTAATTCCCATCTCAGCACTATTCACACTCAAACTTTCAATAAGATGTTGTAGATCCTCTATACTCGTTGCTATGATCACAGTGTCGTCTGCATATCTTAAGTTGTTAATTAATTTTCCGTGACTCGTGCAGAAAACAATTCTGAGCAGAAAAGCGTCATATCCTGGACTATACCAGCTCTCCATCTGATTATGAAGGGTAAAATCGAAGGAAAAAGGGATCCTGGTAGATGACAAATAACCTGGCTGAAAAACATTCGCGATTGGACAGGGTTAAACCTTTTAAGAAAAGCAGAAGATAAAGGGATGGGTAAAAGATGTCGGTCATATAGCCAAGCGGGCTGGACGGCCGGTTTCTCACTCGCTTCACTGCGAGTGGTTTAGTGGAAGTGAGTTCGATCCCCAGCTCGGTATACAGAATACAAAAAGGCTGACGCAGCAGTTTAAAATTCTAAATGAATCTGCTTAGACTAGAATATGCTGGTGTCTGATCGGCCTATGCTGGAGCAGTACGGGCTTACGGCTCGGTGATACTCCTTGATAGATCACTCCCGGATATATATATATATATATATATATATATATATATATATATATATATATATATATATATATATATATATATATATATATATATATATATATATAGAAGATAAAGACAAATTTGCAATAGTTATAGCCAACCTTCATTAGTGGAGACGAGAAGAGAGATTAGAAGAAGAAGAATCTATTTAGTTAGACAAACTCATCAACAAGATACAAATTGCCATGTTAGAAGAAGGAGAACATATGTTACTAATACCCAATATATTTAGTATTAAACGTTCCATTTCGGAAATAACATTATCTAATTTTCCCACTGCATAGAGACTTCTATTAATTACCATCATAAGAATTATTGTTATTAATTCATATCTGTAAATCTAACTCTACAAGTATTAAAATTGACAGAAAAATTATTATTGATATAAATCTAACAATAGTTTTTGTTTGAACTGTTAACCCCTTGTATAAAAAATATAAAAGCTAATAGAGACAGTCCCACTACTTAAAATTGCTACAGTTAGTAGATCTCGATTGACGGTCTGAACTTACTATCCTCGAGAAAGATCCAAAGCGCACGCAAAGGGTCAAAGGTTGACCTGAAGATCGGCCACTTCCGCGCTCTCGGTTGCCCTAAGAACACGCTTTTCTTCTTCTTATTAATGCTTATTCGCTTCTTCGAAGATCGCTAGTATTGTATGGTCATAATTTTGGAAGACTGCCATCATCACTCAGTCACACTATCGAGGAAGAACAACTACTTTAAGTTGGCGAATGTCTGTGATCTGAAATAAAGGTAAATCAGAGTTTTGTAACAATCACTTTTTATGAACAAAATAGAAAGCAGATATTTACATCAGAATTTATTTCAAGGAACAAATATGTCAGAAAGTGATTTATTTATCAAATTTTAACATAAAATAACTGAGAATATTAGAAGAGCAAATATGTTTTACACTTTTTTTAGACATTATACAGGACTTTCGTTAAATTACATAAAATGTTCCCTAAGAAGTATTTAGCAAAACTAAAATCATAAATAACTCTCAGAATTAAGAGAAATGATGAATTTTATAAATTTTTAAAAATCTTTGTAGGAATTTAGCGATTCTATATCTTACACACAAATTCCCAATACTTGAATGACTTGAGATATGCAGACGACACTGTAATAATAACAGATAAAAGGGAAGAATTACAAAATATGATGGATAAATTAAATAGCAAATCAACAAAAATAGGTCTACAAATGAATTATAATAAAACGAAAATTATGACCAACCAACCAGACGAATTGATAATTACAATGGCACAAACAACTATAGAACAAGTAAAAGAATATAAATATTTGGGACAACTATATGGGGTTCCTACAGCTGTCGCTGTCTGCCTTCTCTCAACGATTTTCTCCATTCTTCTATATCCTTTCATTCTTTCCAATCCTCTTCTTTCCATGGCTTCATCTACATCATCTCTGAAAGATCTTTGGTCTGCCTCTTTTACGTTTTCCTATGGGGTTTCACTCTGTTATTTTTGCTATCTATAGGTTTGGGTCTGTTCGTCTGACATGTCCGTACCATGTTAATCTTTTTTCTTCAATGTAATTTAAGGTGTCTTTCTTTATCTCCACTCGTCTTTTGATTTCGTCGTTAGTTATTTTGTCCATTCTGGAAACTCTGCAGCTTCTTCTCCAGTAGTCCATTTCTGTGACGTTTATTTTGTTTCTGCTGTTTTTGTTTAAGACCCAATTTTCTGCTCCATATGATAGAATGCTGAGAATCATCGTGTTATAAATTCTTTTTTTTTTTTTGTTATTTTTTGTTATGTGTCTGTCCCATAGGATTGGATTTAGTTGTCTTATAGAGTGTCTGGTTTGACCCACTCGATTTTTAATTTCTTCTTCTGTAGTACCTTTATTTGATATAATGAACCCCAGGTATTTAAATTTATCGGTCCCCTTTATTTCACGCCCGTCATCCACTTCCAGGTTTCTTGTTGGTTCTTGTGTTGTGTTCAGATATTCTGTTTTGTTAATGTTTATTTCCAGACTATTTATATTATATTCTTCTTCTAGTTTTCGAACCATATAACTTAGATCTTCCCCGTCTTGTGCTATTATGACCTGATCGTCAGCGAAACTGAGGGTATACAGATGGTCGTTCCTTATGGGTACTCCCATTCCCTCACATTTCCTTTTCCATGGTTTAGGGCGTATTGAACAGATATTTTAAAGAGTGTAGGTGAAGTCAAGCAGCCCTGTAGGAGACCTTTCGTGGTTTTAAATGGTTTTCCAAACTTGTTACTTACCTTGACTGTAACATTATTATGTGTGTACATGGACTTCATCACTACATGGATCAGCTTATCTTCTACTCCTATTTGTTGCATGGCTTCCCACAGTCGTTTTCTGGGCACAGAGTCGTATGGCTTTTTTAGGTCAATAAAGGCCTGATGAACTGGTTTATTCTTTGCCATCGTCTCCTCTATTAGCTGTTGTATAGTATAGATGTGGTCAACACATGATTTTCCAGCTGTAAAAACTGCCTGGTCGTCCTGTATTTTATTTTGGATTTATTTTTCTATTTTTTCCTTTATTATTTTTCCATATAATCTTGCTATAGATGGTAAAATGCTTAATCCTCTGTAATATTCACATTTTCTTCTATCCTCTTTCTTAAAATTAGAGATAATATGGGCTGTCAACCATTCTTCAGGTTGTTGTTCGAGCTTAACTATTTATGATATAACTGTTTCTTCTGCTTAATACATTCCTCCGTGCTTTTTGATAGACGTTGTCGATATCTATTTGTTCTTCTCTCTTCGCAACCTAAGGCTTCCACTGCTACTTCCTTTATGCAGGATTCTATATGTTCATATGTTTCGTCTATGTTCTCAAAACTAAACTCCTCCAGTTTTTGGTCTAACCTTCGTCTGTACAAGTCTTTCACGAATTCTTCCCTTAGCAAGTGTAGTTTGTACTTCGTTTCGGCCTGCGTTAGAGTTTTATTTACCACTGTTCTTTTTGATTGATTTGTGGTTTTCTAAGGGAATCGCATGTTTGCTATCAGTAATTTGTGGTCAGAACCACATTCCGCTCCCCTTTTATCTCTGACATGTTTAACTCTGATCGATGTTTCGATTTTCATTATGAAGTAGTCAATTATACTTCGAAGGTTTCTTGTTTCTTGGGTCCAGGTGAACCCATGAGACAACTAGTTAAATTAAATAAAGAAAATCATACCGGAGAAATAAAGAGAAGGATACGGTTGGCTTGAGCATCCTTCGGACTACTTTCGTATATACTAAAAAATAGAAAATACCTTCAATATTTAAAAACAAGAGTCTTCAACCAATATATACTTCCTGTTCTCACCTACGATTCTTAAACTTGGACGTTTACAAAGGAAAACATGGAAAAATAGCAAAGACCCAAAGAGCCACGGAAAGGCAAATGCTGAACATCAGGCTGTAAGACAAGAAAAGAAATACTTGGATCCGCAACAAAACAAAAGTGACCGATGTATCAACGCAAATAGCAAAACTTAAGTGGAAGTTTGCTGAACATACCATAAGACAGAAAGACGACAGATGGAATAAGATTATTATACACTGGAGACCATATAGTTACAAACGAAAAAGAGGAAAGCCACAAATGAGATAGTCAGATGACATGACGAAACACGCAGGCCCGACGTGGATACGAACTGCCTTTAATAGAGAGATGTGGAAGAAGGAAGAGGAGGCATATGTCTAAAATTGGACAGCAAGGGCTGTATAGATAGCAATTGCAAAATCACGCTACAAGATACATCAAAATAACGTGCAACTAAGCTTGTGAAAGATCAACGTTAATCATATTTACAGCACTTAACATTTGAACATCTGTTAAATACCGTCATTCTTTGACTAGTTTTGCCTTTAATAAACTTGTGTTAGTTAAATTTTAAAGTAAATACAGACTATCTTTCAAATTTAAAGCACGTTTTATTTACAATTTAAAGCAATTAATCGTACGAATTTGATGCACTGTCACCTTTGTCTTAATAAAACAGTGTAATTGACAGATTATTTTTTATGAAATACTTTTATTTGTAGAGAATAAGTTTTCAAGTTTTAAAAAAGGAGATCGGGAAAATGAGTGAGAAAATCTACATTTATAAACTAAAAGATCTCGACATTGCAAATGTATACAGACAGCAAATAAAAGAGCAAATAAGGACAAAAAACTTAGAAGAAGAAGATATTAACCAACTATGGACAAATATACACGAGCTACTGTGTTACAGAAACCCGTTGAACTACTGGGCAAAACCAATTCAGAAAAAAGAAATCATTGGTTTGATCATGAGTGCGACATGACCACAAATTGAAAGAACGCAGCATATCAAAAAACCATTGAGGCAGGTTGTACACGGAGAAAAAAAAAGAAGAGTATAGACGTCTTACAAGAGAGGAAAAACGTATCCATCGACCTAAGAAGAGGGAATACGAACAGAACACTTTAAGTGAGATACAAAGTTTATTCGATAACAATGAAACGAGGAAATACTACAAATCCATAAATACTAGCCATCGAGAATTTAAACCACGATTAAAAATTTGTACAGACATTAACGGTGAAATTTTATATGATAAAAACTCAGTTCTTAACAGATTTCAACATTTCCGCGAACATCTAAATATAAACGATATTGAAGGTTACAATGACAAGACAAGACGATGTACGGTGGACGCCTACGCAGAAATGCACGGCACCTTAAGAAGAAGAAGAAGAAGGTTACAACATAGAAAATCAACAAAATCTACAACGTCAACTACACAGTGGAGACCCAACAAGAGAAGAAGTGTCAAAGCGATCCTAAAACTCAATTAGACAATAAAGCCCCAGGAATCGATGAAATCTGTTCGGAAATGTATAAAAAAGATGGTGATCAACTTTTTGTTGCAATCCATAAACTAATAGTACTTATATGGCAGAATATTTTTAGTATCAGAAGAGTGCCTGAAGGGAATAATATATCCGTTGCATAAGAAGGGTGATCAATTGGAGTGTAAGAACTCAGTAGAAAGAGGAATTACTCTGTAGTATCTGCGTATAAAATCTTCGGCAATGTATTATTTGAAAGACTTAAACATTTTACAAAGAATATTGTTGGTCAATACCAATGCGGATTTACTGCTTGAAAGTCAACTACACATCAAATTCAAGCACATAAGCAGATTCTAGAAAAGTCACTAGAATATAACATAGATACACACCATCTCGTCATTGACTTCCAAGCAGCCAGTGTGAAAAGAACTGAAATATATAATGCAATGATAGACTTTGGGATCCTATCTAGGTTAGTTAAGTTGACCCAACTCACAATGCAAAACGTAAGCTCATGCGTTAGAATTGAAGGAGAAAACTATACGTTTTTTAACATTAATAATGGTCTAAGACAGGGGGACGCGTTGGCGTGTTCCTCTTTAATATTGCATTGGAAAAGCCAATCGGACAATTAAATATTAGAATGAATAGAACTATTTTTAATAGATCGACGCAAATTCTCGCATTCGCTGACGGTATAGTTATAGTAGGCAGAGGTGTGGGAGACATGGAGCAATGTTTTACAGGGCTTGCGGATGCAGCAAGTGAATTAGGACTTGTGGTGAACAACCATACCATAATTAACAACCATACCTTTTAGCAAGTCAAAGAATTTACATATCTTGGATCGCTAGTAAACGCAACAAACACGACAAGTGACGAAACAAAAAGACGCATACCAATGGCAAACCAAACTGTTCACGGTATCCAGAAATATTTAAAAAATAAAAATATAAAACGTGCAGCAAAGCTTAATATACAGGGTGTTTGGTAAATCGATGGAAATTTTTTAAGGTATAATAGGGAACGTCATTTGCAAAATTTTTTGCTAATAATGTATCCCACAAACTGTTAAGGTTTTCGAAATAAAGTTAAATTTGTCAATATTCGAAAATTATTCTATTATATTCGATTATATATATATATATATATATATATATATATATATATATATATATATATATATAGAAAAGAAATTTAATCTTTGCAGATAAGTTAAATAGTAAACTCTTAAATATTGGGGAAATCTGCAAAAAAACTCTAATGTGTATCAATTATTTCACCTAACGTTTTCGCCAAAGAGAATTTGGCTTCTTCAGGGCTGAAAGAGAATAAATTATAATTAGCTACCATATATTATCTAATAAAAAACATTTACCTTACCGTGAAATTTTAGAAATGTCGAGTTATGATGTTAAAAAACTTTAGCTAGTAACAACATAGTGGTGTTTTTTTGTTACTATGTGCAAAAAAGTTTATTTGTTAACGTTGGAAATGTATGATAGCTTTGAACTTAAAACGCAAAGGTTTACCCAAGGACAATCGAAAAACCCAATGTAACTACATTTAAAGGAAGTAATTCTTTGAATTGTCGGCAATAACTAAATTTTTAATTGTTATAAAGTTTGAATGTGAGCTTCTGTTTTCATAGAACGCAAGCGCCGAAACAATTACAAGTAGGTCTTTTGATATCAAAGTCGTTAAGGTTCATTGGTAAAACCGATGAAGTTAGATCCCAGTCTGGGGAGATATTAGTTTAGAATTTTTAATTGAAATTCTTTTTTTTATTTAGTATATTGTTCATGTATTATTGTAATAATATTTTATTGAGATATATCTAAGAAAAGCAAGGGAATGTTATCTTTTTTTGTTAATGAAAATTATTATTAAAGTAGGTTAGTTGTTAATAGATATATCAGTCAAGTTGGTTATCTGTGATGTTGTATTGTTCTTGGTATCTGATTTAAGTAAGAAGTGGTATATATCGCTTAGATTCTTAATGTCACTCTTAACATTGATGGAAAAATCGTTAAGGAAAATATAAGACATTTCAATGAACTCTCTTTTAGATTTATTGCTCTCACGGTGGAGAATTGTAGTGTTCGTATAGTCCATGTGATGACCAGTGGAATGGACATGTTTGGCTAATGCACAGCGGTCAGGGTGAAGTCGAGAATCACTTTTGTGTAGTGTAATACGTGATTTCAATAATTGAGATGTTTGACCGATGTAGGAATTATTGCAAGAGAGGCATGGAATGTTGTAGACAATATTACTAAGCCTATCTATGGGAGTCTTATCTTTTATCTTCGAATAAAGATTATTAATTGTTAGGGCTGATCTACAAGCCACATTAAGTTTAATGGTATTATTATTATTAGAAAAGCAACACCACTATGTTGTTACTAGCTAAAGTTTTTTAACATCATAACTCGACATTTCTAAAATTTCACGGTAAGGTAAATGTTTTTTATTAGATAATATATGGTAGCTAATTATAATTTATTCTCTTTCAGCCCTGAAGAAGCCAAATTCTCTTTGGCGAAAACGTTAGGTGAAATAATTGATACACATTAGAGTTTTTTTGCAGATTTCCCCAATATTTAAGAGTTTACTATACACACACACACACAATCACGCTAAGCGATCAACCCTACCCCTAGGAACATGTGTATACCAATATAAGAATGGGATCCACATGTCCGAAGATCAAACCGGTCACACTTCACTAGTTGAAGTGGTACCTATCTGACCCCCAGGCTTTTCCTCCACCCCTCCTCATCGTACGACTGACGTGAGGAGGCTATGATCTGAAAGTTACCTGAGATGCCCTGGGTAATGAGACATCTCCTGTTTTTAATGACTGTGGTTATGCCACCTAACTGTAGGGGTAGCCACATCTAGGCTTTTCTCCCTAATTACTTTACTGACTCTATTGATTTTACTCGGACTGCACTTCGGGACTGAAGTCCCTAACATAAAAAATAATAAAAATAGCGTGTGTGTTCCGCACATGAAGTCGACAGCCTGGGCTGTCGACTTCATGCCCGGAAAGATATGTGTGTGCTCGGTCACTCAGCCGCCGATTTGGCAAAATAAATTTTGTTCTCCTCGCCGGCTGGGCACCCGAGAGGGTCCGGCCACCAAGCTCATGTTTGCCGCACATGGTCTCAGTGCTCGGGAGTCGCGAAAGGATCAGTATACATTAGATCCGCCTTAAGGGCCAATTCCGCATCAGCGGTATATAGAAGGCCTGACGGGTCTTCTATATAGAAAATTGGTATTAGATTACGTTACGTTCAGTTATTTGAATTTAATTTGAAATAAATCTACTTAATTTAAAAGAAAAACAACCATTTTTTTTTTTTTTTTTTTTTTTTTTTTTTGTTTTTTTGTTTTTTTTGTGGGGTTTTGGGGGTCTTCCTTGGCGATGGAACAATAAAATGCCTGCACAATTCTTACCCTTTTACTCTTACATGCTAAATATGTGTGCGGTGTGGTGGGGTGTGCATTGCAGGGTGTATATGGCCTCCACACACCCCGGTGTATATTGTCCTTAACTAAGTGCCTTGGCACCTGTACCCTCTCGCCAGAGTCCTAAAAATAAGATATTTTTTTGGGGGTTGTTTTTCTGATGACTGCATTCTTTTTTTATTTGACGTTTTTGCGACCATCTCATTCTTCATTTATTAGTTTGGGACCCTATATCCGGCTATTTGCTGTTTAGGTCTTCTGTGTAGTGTCCTGGTGTTTGCATTGTAGTTAGTCAGCTCTCTTAGCATGCTACTTGGGTGGTTATTTAATCCGTTAAAAAGTTCATATGCCTTTTTATCCATTGTATGTAGGATCCTTGTTTGTCCTGAGTCTCTGTATAAATTTCTCAGAGGTACATATCTCGGTAGATTTAGAGCATCTCTTATCAATTGATTTTGAGCTGTCTGTATCTTTTTCCTGTTTGTTTTACAGGTGTGTCCCCATGCTGCGGACGCATATGATAGGACTGGCAGGATAATACTATTAGCTATTCTGATTTTAGTTTTAAATCTTAGCTTGCTTCTTCTGCCTATAAGCGTTGAGAGCTGACTTTTCAGCGCTTTGGCTCTGTACGTTTGCTGGTTTATGTGCTGCGTAAAGGTGAGTTTTTTGTCTAGTAACACCCCTAGGTATTTGGCCTCATTTGTCCACTCTACTGGGGTGTTTCCGATCATTAATTCGCGGTTAGGTACACTTCTTCTGTGACTAAACATTACAGCCTGTGTTTTGTCCGGGTTTAAGGCGATTTTCCATTTGATGCACCATCTTTCAAATCTACTTAGTGCTCTCTGCAGATGATTAGCTGCGTGATCTGGATTCCTCCAGCTAACAGCTATTGCTGTGTCGTCAGCGTAAAGACTCAACAGGGATCCTGGTTCTTTTGGCGTGTCGGCCGTATAGATGGTATACAGGTAAGGCGACAGCACAGCTCCCTGAGGCACACCTGCCTCCAGGATTCCGACTTCGGACAGGGTTGCCCCTGTTCGAACCCTGAACCTTCTGTTGGCCAGGTATGATCCAAGGAGGCATGTCATAGCCTCGCTGTACCCCATGGTGTTCATTTTGTATATGAGTCCTTCATGCCAGACCCTGTCAAATGCTTTACTGACGTCCAGAAATGCTGTTGCCGTGTACATTTTTTCATTAAAGCCCTTCGTTGCAAATTCCGTGAACCGTAGAACTTGTAGTTCACACGAATGTTCGCTTCTGAATCCGAATTGCGCTTCTGGTATGGTGCCTAGTGCTTCCGATTCATCGTTGAGTCTTTTTAGTATGACTCTTTCTGCTATCTTGCTTATTGATGATAATAAGCTGATAGGTCTGTAATTTTGTGGAAAAGCGCCGTCTTTCCCTGGTTTCTTTATCATGATTATATGTGCCTCTTTCCATCTATCTGGAAAATATCGTAGTTTAAGCATGCTGTTAACGATGTTTGTTATGTAGACAATAGCTTTGTTGGGTAGATTTTTCAGTGCCCTGTTTGTGGTATTATCAGGACCTGGGGCTTTTTTGGCGTTGGTTAGCTTTATAAGCTCTTTTATTTCTTCGGGGGAGGTATGTGTAATTCCTACTCTGCCCTTTCTTCTCTTTATTCTTCTGGCTGTTCTTTCTACCTCTTCTTCGAAGTCTATGTCTTCGTTGGGGTTTTCATTGTTTCTGCATGCTCTTTCTAGTTCGTCCTTTAGGACTTCAGCTTTGTCTATTTCCGTATGGACAATCCCGTTTACTCCGTGTAGTGGAGGTATGGGTTTCTTGTCCTGTCGGAGGATTTTTGATAACTTCCAGAAGGCAGATTTATTAGGGTCTAGATCTTGGATATAGTTGTCCCAGCTTTCATTTCTGTGATTACGTAGTTGTCTTTTAACTTCCCGGTCTAGCTCATTTGCAATCCTTTTGTCTTCCACTGTTCTAGTACGGTAAGCTCTTCTTCTTTTTCTGTTCTTTTCTTGGATTAATTCTTGTAGTTCGTGACTTATGTCTCCGAATCTTCCTTTTTGTCTTGCTACTGTTTCTGTTTTGGAGCTGGCATCGATAGCGTTTGTTATCGTGTTTTCTAGTTTTGTTACAGTGTCTTCTAGTTCTGTGATGTTATTTATTGTTGGAATGTTACCGATGTTTTCGCTCACTATTCTTCTGTAGTTTGACCAATTTGTTATTTTTCTTTTGTGGGGTTGCAAATAGTTTAATTCTATTGCTCCCAGGGTCAGGACGATTACATTGTGCGTTGAATCGCCTTCATTTAGAGAGTGTATCTCATATTGTTGACCCACGTTGTGTAGGATTGCAATGTCTATGTGTGTTGGAAGTTGTCCATGAAAACATGTCGGTTCTGTTGGTCCGATCACATACGTGTTTGGTCTATTTTCGAGATGGCCGCAAAGACGTCTCCCGTTGTTGTTGGTCGCTCTGTCGAACCAGTTGGGAGATCTCGCATTAAGGTCTCCAATAATTACCGTAGGTTCTTCTGTATCGAGGATTAGGCTCAAGTCTTCATCGAAAATCGGTTCGTTCGGTCTGACATAGGCTGACACTATTTTTAGTGTTTCGTTGTTGGCCTTTAATCTTACTAGCGTGGCTTCCATTGTGACCAGTCCACCTGGTGTTGGGATATGTTCGTGTTCTAAGCCTTTTTTAACTAGTATGGCTGTTCCTCCTGATCTTGCTCTGTGGTCAGTTCTATAGATATCGTAGCCTGGAAATTTAGTTTTCTTCCTTTCCACTAATTTTGTTTCTTGAAGGGCTACGATATCGAGCTCTAATCTGTTAATTATCTCGTCCAAAAGGTTGAGTTTTTTGAAAATTCCTCCGGAATTCCAGGACCCTATGCGTAGATCTTCCGTGTGGTTTGCTAACATTGTTGGTTTATTTCTCCGAATGCAGCCATCATTTTTGTTGCCCTGTCCATAGCGGCCATCATCTCCATCATGCTTCTGTTGTATTCCATCTGGAATGAAGTAATGAGTGCGGCTGCACTTTGCATGGTTGGGGCCGCTTGTTCGGCGGTTTTTTTAGCTGCTTGTGCGTAGCTAAACCCGGTGGTTGTTGTGGTTGGGTTGATTGGTCTGCTCACCGGTTTTACGGGGGCAGGGGCCTTCTTTTTTGGAGCCTTTGAGCATCCTCTGTAGTTCGCCGTATGTGCTTGTTCACAATTGGCGCATTTTGGAGCCGTTTCCATGCTTTTTCCGCACTCATTACTTAGGTGATTTTCACCACACCTTACACATCTGGATTCGCAATGGCAAGCCTTAGAACTGTGATAGTAGCCCTGGCAGTTAAAACACTGCAGGGTGTCTTTCGTGGTTTTGATCTCGTCTTCAAAACGGATCTTCATGTAGCACAAGTTTGTAATTTTTCTTATTTTTGGCATGTCATCCTCTTTGAGGGTGATCATGAAGAAAGGCAGTATGTGTTTTCCTTCTTTTTTAGAGTACATGTTTGTTACTCTAGTTGCTTCGACGTTTCTATTTCTTAGTTCGTTAAGAATTAGTTCGGTACTTGTGCTCGATGCGAGCCCTTTTAGTATAACCCTTTTCAGCTTGTCGCTGTCTATTGGATAGGCAACGTATTCTACTTTCGGGGTGTGTTCTTCTAGGATTCTTACGACTCCTAGATAGTCTTCCCGGTTCTTTGTATTTATGATAATAGATCTACCAGATCTGGCAAATTTATTATCAGAAATAATACCTTTTGCTGCTGCTTTTTGCAGGATTGCTTGGTGTTCCGCAACCGTCTTTAAGATGATTGCGGGAGGTTTTGGCTTTCTGACGTTAACCTCGGAAGGTATTTGAGGGTTGTCGATGGTTTCTTTATCAACTTGGGGCTCTTTTGTTGCCTCCAAGTTTTTCTGGGCTTTTTTCTGCTCACTTCTTTTTTGGGTGTCTCTAGCAGCTTTTGTGAGCGCCTCATCGTTTCTCTCGTTGATTCTCTGAGTTTGTCTCTCAACAACACTCAGAGATTTTTTTGGTTTCTCACTACTGTTTGTTGATTTCTCAGTAGCGGTGCCTTTTGCTTTTTCTTTTTTCTGGACTTTTGTCCATCCTGCTTCGCTTTGTTCTTTTGGTTTTTCTTTTTCTGCTACTACCTTTTTTGGTTCTTTGGGCTTACCTCCGCTACCCGACGTAGAAGGTGTGGCTATTATCATTGGGTTGTTGGTTATTTCCCAGATGGTGTCATTTCTTTTTCTCTCTTCTCGCTCTCTTTCTTCGTTGCTTTTGGTCAGGGCCATTATATGGCTGACCAGCTTCTTGATCTCTTCGTCCTTGGCTTTGTTTTCATTTCTGAGCTCAGTCATCTGAGCTAAGAGATCTTTAATTTGGGCGTTTGCCTGTTGTTCTCGTTGGCGGCTCTCTTCTTTTAATTGCTTTATTTGCTCGGTTAGCAGATCTACCGATTTATAAAGCTCGTTATCGTGCTTTTCCTTGCTCCTTTTTATTTCTTCCTCATCTTCTGAGGAGTCTGCTGTAGGCCTTTGCCGTTTTTTCTTTCTGCCTACCTCCGGCTCGGCATCCGTTACGGTGGAGATGGTGTCCACTATGGGGGCTATTGCGTCGTTTGTAGGGGGCGTGGTTGTGTTCGACTCGGTGGCCGGGCTCAGCTCCTCGTCGACGGAGATTTCCATTGTGGTTGATACACTGTCATCAGTGTCAACCTCACTATTTTCTTCTACGTCGTCCGGAATGAACGATTCGTCATCTGAATTATCGGCGATTAGCGCGGCTTCAGGTTTTAGGGTCTTAGTAAAATCATTATAAAGTTTAATTGCCGATGCGACAGAGGGGGTGGGTGACGTAGGATTGTCACCTTCTTCTTTTTCTTGTGATGCCACGTGCGTGACATCACTTTTTTGGGGAGATGGGTCACTCATAATGCCGTAAGGCAGTGAACATAAGTGTTCAAAAGACTTGGGAGTTTACTACACAGATGACTCTGTTTTTGTCTTCCCGCCTAGCCGCTGCCAGACGGTTTTCCTGGGTGTCGTCCCAGCAACCTCGCGGTAGTTCACTCCCTGATTTCTCAGGGAGGGATCCTCTTCACGTTTCACAAACCTCAGAGGCAGGGGCCGTTTCTGTCCGACCTAGAGTTCAAAACTAGGCCTTACAGTGTCATCCCTGTCGGCCCACTGAGGTTATCCCGTATATTTTCGCAAACGCGAAGCTATTTAAAGCCTCCGCGAGGGGCCTATAAAGGCAACCCCTCGGCGGTTTAACTTAAAAACAGCCTCGCATCCGCTCTTCGCTTTGGTAAAGGACAAATGCCTGTGCAATCTGGGTGTCTTACTCACCCGGAGCTAACAAGCTCCGTTGCGTCAGGTCAATCGCCCCCACCTAAGCACACTTCGCTGCTCGTCGCCTTCGCTCGCTGCTCACCGCTGCACGTCAGGTTCGTTCGACCGCTGGAGTCGAACTGTACTGACTACTGACCAAGAGTTTACTATATATATATATATATATATATATATATATATATATATATATATATATATATATATATATATATATATATATATAATTCGGTCAATATTTCATTTTATTTTTAAAAATAATTATATAAGCGAGATGCTTCCCTGACATACACAATGCCTTACGTATTACTTGCTCAGATTGCAAAAACCCTTCGTTGAATTTTAATGCATTGTTAAAATAACCTTCATTAATGAAACGGATAAGAAAGGTAAAACACATGCTTTTTGCAACATTTATTATACCTTATTAAGCACTTCAGAAAACAGTCATTGTTGTTCAAAATAAAAACCACCATTCCTAATGCACGCTCTTGACCTGCGTCGTATTTCTGATGTGGTTACTTTTAACCTCAGTTTTGCCCTTATGTCAGCTGCTTTGATAATCCAATCCATTAAATGAGGTCTAGTCCGGGTTGAAACTTAATAAACAAGTTCTTTGAATCTGCCACAGATGTGGTAGTCACATGGTGTTAAATCGGGCCATCTAGCAGGTCACAAAATCGGTCCAGTTCGTCCGATCCACCTATTGGGACAGTGATTGTTGAACCAAGCCGTAACAGCACGTGCACAATGTGCAGGGCATCCATAATGTGGGTGTTGGTGAATCTTCTAAGAGTGGTGGTAATTCATTCTCTAGAAAGTCTAAGTACACTTGACTATTTAACCTTCCTGGCAAAAAGTAAGGTCCTATTAACTCTCGTCCGATAAATTCTACCCAAACGTTAACACTAAATTTTTGCTGAAAAGATGTTTCTTTCGGTAGATGGGGATTGTCATGTGCTCAGTAATGGAGGTTTTGAAAATGTGTTATTCCTTCTCTATTAAAACAGGATTCATCAGTCCATAAAATACTTTTAAGAAAATTACCATCGTTGATGTCTGCATCTAACAAAAAGCGGCAAAAATTTACCCTTCTAATTGGATCACCGTTTTGAAGACCTTGTACTGATGTGTAATGATAAGGGTGGCGTCCATCGTTGTGCACTACCGACCAGACCTTTAATTGCGAGACATTTAACTGTCGAGCAACCTTTCTGACGCTTGTGGTAGGATCATTCGTAACAGCTTGCAAAATTTGGGCGTCTACACCAGGACCGTAACGTCCAGGATTAATACCGGAAACAGGATTTTTAACACTACCAGTTTCACTAATTCGTCCATATGTGTTAATAAAGATATTTACATGCGGAAGTCGCCTGTTAGGGTAACGGCGCTGATATTCTTGACGTGCTGCAGATGCATTTCCATCACTCTAGTCATACAGAAACAGAATGTTTGCGTACTCTGCATTCGAAAACGAAGCCATCACAACTAATCCATAATTCACGTTATCCAGATACACAGTTTGGTTGTTTACTCAAACAAAGTTCAAAATCGTAATGCACAAAAAACTCACAAGAAACTTCAAACACAATTCGGATCTCAAAACAGTAAAACGCACCTTTCATACGCATACAATAACCATGATTATAAACCAAAATAAACCACTTCAATTTTACGCGAAGAGTCAGTGTTGTAGGTTTACATTTTTATTCCATTCATAAAACAGGGCGGTAGTACGCCTAGATAATTTTTAAACGTAAAATAGACTGTTATCAAATATTGACAAATTTAACTTTATTTCAGAAACCTTAACAGTCTGAGGGATACATTATTAGCAAAAAATTTTGCAAATGGCGTCCCCTATTATCTCTTAAAAAATTTCCATCGACCTACCACACCCTGTATACAAGACCTTTAATAAGACCGGTTTTGATATATGGGGCTGCAACGTCGACCTTATCTCAAAATAATGAAACACTTCTTGGTATTTTAAACTCAAACTATATCAGTTATAGACCGATCCAGATATTGTGAAATTCGTTAGAGTGCAGAGACTTAGAAGAGCTGGACACATTGCTGGGATGTCAGATCACGAATACACGAAGAGATTAACATTTTCAAAACCAGAGGGCACCAGAGATGGATTGATGATGTGCAAGAAGATGTACAGATTCTAAGAGTCAGAAGATGAAGTGAAGTTTCCAGGAATCGACAGGATTAGCGACTTCTTTGTGGGCACGCCAAGATCCACAACGGATTGTCGAGCCACTTATGATGATATTGTTCTGAAGCTAAAATATTCATAAAACGAATATACCACTTAGACCCATTTGTAGTACCATGAATTCTCCTTGTAGTGAACTATCAAAATTTTTATTAAATATTTTAAAACCATTTACAAATAAAAATGACACATTTATAAAAAATACTTAACATTTTTTAAATTAATTATCAAATATTGAATTTAATTCAAATCATACTTTGGTAAGTTTTGACATAAATAGTTTATTTACGAATGTGCCATTAAATAAGACTTTAAGTATAGTCAAGACAAAATTAGAGAGTGATGATTCATTGGTAACTACAACAAGACTAAACATATCGGCCATAATGGAGTTATTTACATTATGTACTGATAATACATATTTTCAACTAAATAATGAATTCTATAAACAAAATTTTGGTCTAGCAATGGGCTCTAGTTTATCTCCATTCTTAGCCGATATATTTATGGAAGATTTTGAAACAAATATCATTTCTAAACAAAATTTCAAACCCACAGTATGGTGGAGGTATGTAGATGATGTATTCTCAATATGGCCTCATGGATCAGAGTTGTTGGACACATTCCTAAATGATATAAACGATAAAGAAGAGACAATAACATTTACCATGGAAAGGGAATATAATAACACGCTACCTTTCCTGGATGTTTTAATCTCTAAGAACGATACTGGATATGAGACTCAGGTGTATAGAAAACCAACACACACCAATAGATATTTAAATTTCAAATTAAATCACAATATTAATGTAAAAAAGGGAATAATTAAATCCTTATACGATAGAGCCAAAATTACTTTTTCTAACGAAAATTCGTTTTTGGAGGAGAAACATTTGTTAACATCTGTTTTATTAAAAAATGATTATCCTTTATCGTTTATAAGTAAGGAATTTTCAACAATCGATCAAATAGAACAGAACAACTTAGAACGAGTATGTATGTAAATTAAACGGTATGTATTAACAAAAAAATGATTTTATTGAAAAAAAAAGTAGTGGGGTGTCTTAGACATTTTTGATATGTGTACGAATAAAACACGAATGACAGAATGTATACTGAGAGCCTTTCACCGTAATTTTTAATAAGGCCCATTATTCTTTCTTGCTACGAAAGATTTTAAAATACTGACGTACAATCTGTCATGCTCCAATAATAAGGAAGTAGCTTTAATAAGCATTTTTTTCATGTTTCTATAAATAATTACCAAGTGTACATAGAGTCTCACGACCCTTAGAACACCGGGCAACGGTTCTGCTAATCGATTAATCTTAATTTTCTAGTAGAAACCATTAAGCACATGCAATTAATAATTTTATTGAATTACTAAATTAATGATTTCATGCTGGTAATGGAGAATGTAGCCGGAAAATTCGTTTGCTCTCGATAAATCAAGTTGGCTTTGCTTCGCGGAACGCGAACACTTTCCTTACTAAAAAACTTAGATATGTCTGCCAAACAGCACGAACTTTTCATTAGAATCATTTTTACTTTAGAGTACACTGTAAAAAGGTTCAAACTTTTATTGAAAATCCAATATTTTTAAATAATCATTAATGTTATGGTCTATTAACACTCTTTTTGAATACAAAATATTATTTTATAAGGAAATGCTAAACACCAGATAAAAAGTGTCAAAAATACTTTATGCCAATAAAAGAAGTACAAAGATTTTTGGTTAAATGTAATTGTCTAGTATACTCTTAATAAAAATAAAAAACCAAACAGAGATGAGAACCATGGAAGGTTATGAAGTGGTCAGACAATTTAATTACTTATAAATCTCCAGCACGGTGGTCGACCCAAAGAAACGACATGACTGGTTACTTATTCTCCGAAACAAAAAACACGCACAGGAAAGAGACAATTAAACCTAAATAGTCTATCAAATTACATTATCATTAACATTTGCTTAAAAATCGACAGTGGATTTTGACCTTTTCTGGGATCAGCTTCCATTCTTTCCCATCCTTGGTCTTGGTTTTCCAATTGGATTTTCCTCACTCCAAGTGTTGGTCTGTGTGCTCCTCTTTCTTTTCAGTATTTGTTTTTCGCTTCATCTTAGGTCCTTTACTCTTCCTATATTTGTCTTGTTATTTATATATGGAGCCTTGTATATGCTTGATTTTTTCTTTGCATTGCTTGTACACATTCTTTATCGTATCAGTCCGACCTCATTTTTTTACGATTTTGTCTTCCAATCACTTTAGTTGCTACCCTTTTTAATATGGTTTTATACTTGATCCAATAGTTGTAAATATATTTAACTATACCACCTATATAGTCTATGTAGCTTCTCTAGCTTGTCTTCCAGTATTTACTTGGCTGAAATGTCTTGTCTAGACCACTACACGGTTGATTTGATTTACTGTATTCCCATGAGAGTTTCTCCCCTTAAGTATATATTAAAGCATTTCTGAGCATAAACCATCTGCTGATAACTGACATGTTAATTGAAGCAGCTAAGTGTATTAGTCGAGTTTTGTTGTTGTTCAACTCTTCATCAAAACTATGGTTTCCAATGGCTGGCACTTATTTACTCTCCTTACCTATCTTTGTAATAAAATCTCCTAATAAACCCTGTACATCATTTCTAGGACAGCCTTGTATAATGATTTCCAGTTGTTCGTAAAATTCTTCTTTTTCTTCTTCTCGTCAGTTTATTATTGAATATTTAAAAAATTCTGGTCCTCATTTTGCATAGTCTTTCGTTGATTAATTGGAAGTCTAGTATAAGGCATTTTACTTTTTTATTGACTATAAAGCTCGTTTTCAATTTATGTTTTGTTAGGTGGCAGCTATAATATATTGTAAACTCCTTTTTTCAAATTTTTTCCAACCATCTCATTTTCTGAAGTGTAATTATATCGCTTCGATATATTTCTTAATTAAACTTTAAAAATTAAGGCAATTATATCGAGCACAAGTTTAATTAAATCTTGCCCAAATACTTTCGCTTAATATAGCATCTTAAGGGCATCTGAAATAAGACAAAAAAGGATTTTTAGATGAAATAACTTAATTAACTTCGATAAAAACTCGAAGTTAAAGGATGATAAAAGTTTTTTGTGATTAACGTTTTAGACTTATTTCGTCAAATATGGGCTATCCGGCAAGCGTGGAATGTCATGAATATAAATGATAACATAAAATTGTACAAATACTACACTTAAATAAGGACAAATAGTTTAAAATAAATTAAAATATTTCTACGCTCTACATTCTTTGGCGGTATCAGGAGAGAGAATGGTGTTTAACGGAAATGCTAAGGTGACATGTGACATATGACAGCTTTGATGGGCAGTTACAGTCATGGATATGTGATCTGCATATATTAAAATTCTGTGTAAATAAAGTGACATTGACCAAAGTTCCAACTAAAACTACTATAGAAAATCAGCTTATGAAATATGACATATAGAATATTTTGATTTAACTAGATTGCATTATCCAGATCTCACACTAGATTTATAAGCTGATTTTCTATAGTAGTTTTAGTTGGACCTTTGGTCAATGTCACTTTATTTACACAGAATTTTAATATGTGCAGATCACATATCCATGACTGCGACTGCCCATCAAAGCTGTCATATGTCACATGTCACCTTAGCAATTCCATTAAACACCATTCTCTCTCCTAATACAGCCAAAGAATGTAGAGCGTAGAAATATTTTATTTATTCGAGCATTCAACCTCATATCAATTATTTCTTAATTGTCAATCAGCGTTTGTAAGGCCCTGGCATGTAGCGATTTTACATTCGACGTGAATATACCTACATCTTTGTCCTTTTTCGCGCTAAGTCGTCGTTTATGTTTCAGTCCGGAAAATTCTCCTTGTAATCAGTATTTTCACAAGATTTTTTATAGTGACGGTGTATGGTGTTAACTTTACGCTTAACCCCTAACCTAAAGGGGCAATAGACACTTCTGTTACCATACCTTACCTAAGGTGTTCCAGATTTGCGGCCCTAGAGACTCGCCTTCACGCACTCAATCATGGGCAGGATTGTTTAGTGTCATTGAAATATATCAACTAGAGCATTGCTTGGTATTTAATGATAAAAGCCACGTGGTATAGCTACTACCACCAAGAACCATACACTAACCATTTAACCTCCTCTTTTCTTAACCGGGCTTAGGACCTTTCCTTTCTCAATCAAAAAACCGTCGATGCCAAAAAAATAAAATCAGAAAAAAGGTATTGCAATATTTAAAGGAAGAAACAGACAACAACTTAACATACAAGGAGTAAAATCCAGCAAAATTATAAGAAGAAAATAGTGAAGGCAATACCAAAATCAGAACAATAATTATAAAATGGGAAACCGCAATTAACGGCCTGGAGTTTTAAAAGATCGAAAACATTAAGAAATGGGTTACGACCCCATACACTATATAATTCAAGTACAACCAACACTGAAAATGAAATATACTAGAAGTATAGTTAGTGTAAAATCATGGTTCGGTGTATGCTTATACATGGTGTGAACAACAAAGATATAAAGGGTCTAATGAAATCACTTTGATTTTATACTACCATCTTAGAAATAAGGACATTTCCAGAAATATAGGAAATATTGATTTTCTGCGATGGCTGCCCTAGCTAAAAATATTACTGTGATTGGTATGCTGTGCTAATTTTTATGTGAAACAATAAGTTGCAAAAAAATTACTGTTACTTATCCTATGGTTGGACACTCCTTTATTCCTCCTAATAGGGTATTCGGGAGAATAGAACAAAAAATTTACAAAAGGACACAATAATACAACCTAGTGAATATTAGAATTTGTTTTCCCAATTTAGCACAGTTAAAAAAGTTGGGAACCAGATAGCTGTTGAAGACTGGAAAAGTGAAGTTGCTACAGTTGTAAAACCTCCAGGCCAATTCCACTTCAAATGTACTGCTTCCAAAAGAATAATCATAGAAAAAACTAATCAAAAGATTGTGACCGTGCAGGGTAAAATTAACTATAGGCGTCCAGAAACCAATCTTAAAAAACGGAAAGAAAATTAATCAGATTTTTCCAGCTCTACTTCCAAACAACGTCATGGTTGCAAAAAAAATTAAAGATGTAGCAAAACTCCTTAACACTCATTTTGGTGAGAGAACTGTAGAATCTACGACAATTTGCAGTTCTATGTCCCCATTGTGAATAATAATTTTGAAGGAGTAGAAGAAAACAATAAGAAAGAGCACATTGAAATAATAGAGGAAGCTAATGTGCTCTCTATTTAACATTTTTTGGCCTTAATAATATTAAAATTATTATCAATACGTTTTTTTAATAAATAATATTGTTTTGTTCAAGTTCTACAAATAAAAAATATTTCAAAAACTGTCTACTATACTATTTTCTATTTGGTTAAGTTACAGCTGCAGCTATTATGATGCATGTTGTTTGTTCTAGGTGGTTCGCAGCAAAAGTGTTTCAATTTATTTATTTATCGTATGGCAATTACAACACGTTTAGAACAAAATTACAAACACTAGTAATATAGGTATATGACAAACTTTAAATAATTACAAACAAACATCAAGTGTATTAACATAATAAATTGACTTTGAAGTTGCAAACAGGAAGTCTTCAGGGCTACCGTTATAAGATCTTGAGGGACACTCTTCAATAATGTGGTCGATCGTTTGGTCCTTCCCACAGTCACATTGGGGAGACAGATTCTTTCCCCATTTATGTAGCATGTATGCACATCTGCCATATCTGGTTCGGATCCTGTTTAGAGTGGACCATGTTTTACGTGGAAGATCAAAACCTGGTGGCTTGTGGGTAATACAGGGCATGTTATTTTGCCATGCATTCCATTCTTGGGACCATGCATTCGTGATGTTGAACTCCTCATGTATCATTCTTGCCGTTTTCATTGGTGGTTTTCTAGAACGTAGACGGGTATTTCGTGCATCCTCGGTATCTTGGTGGATCGGCAGGTTTATATTGTTCATGATCTTTTTGTATTCACGTGTAAGTGCATCAACTCGTCGTAAATGTGGAGGTGGAATGTGACTTAATACTGGAAGCCATTGGGTGGGAGTTGATTTAATTGTACCAGCTATCATCCTCATAGTGCTGTGCAGCTGAGTGTCGACCTTTTTTACGTGTGGACTGTGTAGCCAAACTGGGGCACAATATTCAGCGGTCGAGAAAACAAGGGCTAAAGCAGTAGAGCGGAGAGTTGAAGCCGATGCTCCCCAGGTGGTACCGCAGAGCTTCTGTATAATGTTATTTCTTGTACTCAACTTTTGGGCAGATTTTGTTAAATGCTCTTTAAATGATAGCGTTCTGTCTAGTGTTACGCCCAGGTACATCGGTGTTTTGTTATGAGAAAGTGTGGTATTTTCAAAGCGTATGTTAAGTTCCTTTCCAGCAAGTTTATTGTTCAGGTGAAAGCAACTTACTTCTGTTTTGGATGCATTTGGTTGAAGTCGCCACTTGTGAAAATATTTGCTCAATATATATAAGTCTGCCGTCAGAACTTCTTCAGATGTTTCTAGTGTTCTGCATCGTGTAGTGAGGGCCCAGTCATCGGCGTATCCGAACTTTCTTGATTGTGTTTCTAGCATATCTGCTAAATATAAGCTAAATAGTAATGGAGAGAGCACTGACCCCTGTGGTAGGCCATTCTTAAGTTTCTTTGGTGGGCTGATATCTGTGCCCATCACTACTTGAAACATTCGGTCGTTAAGCATGCTATCTATTAAACGTGCTATTTGTTTACAGGGAATTGCACGGAGAATTTTGTATATAAGGCCCTCTCTCCATACTGTATCGTACGCTGCCGAGAGATCAATAAATGCCGCTGAAGTTTTAAGTCTTCTTTGGAAACCCGCTTCGATGTAGGTGGTGAGTGACATGACCTGGTCCGCGCAGCTTCGTTCTGGTCGAAAACCCGCTTGTTCGACTGGGATCACCTGGAACAGTTCTGTACTGATTCTATTATATATAAGCCTCTCTAATAGTTTGTAGATAGCAGAGAGAAGCGCAATTGGTCTGTAGTTTTTTGGGTTGTCAGCGGGTTTGCCTGGCTTTGGTATGGCTATTATCTTAGAGCGCTTTAGTTCTTGTGGGATATTTCCAGTTTCCATGATGTCTGTGAAAAATCGAGCCAACCAAACTTTTGTATACTTGCCACAATTTAGTAGGAATTCAGGGTGAATATTATCAAATCCTGGTACTTTTGCTGGCTTAACATCTTTTAGAGCCTCTGATATGTCTTCGCTAGTGAAGGGGAGGGAATGCTCCGTTTCTGTGGCTACATGTTTTAAAGTTTTAAGTTCTCTCTTTACGTAGATGGTGATGGAGTTTTCTCCGATTTCCACCAATTGTTGTGGGGAAAGCTTATTAAATTCCTTTCCCCGTGCGTGTACAGTTCCAAATATTTTAGGACCATGGACTGTACAAGAGTGTTTCCTTCGATATATAAAAGCAGAACTTCACGGCGCTGGTTCTTTATGTGTTTGATTTAATAGGGGTTGTACTTAGAGAAAAATAAGCGTCATTAATTGAATCTACACATTTAATAACAAGAGAATATTTACACAAGCACTAATACTAATGAAAGAGTTCGCTTTAAAACATTGTCCATTATTATATCGGCGTTTAGGGGCGCGTGAGCTATCGCGAAAACAAATACACATTTCACTGCATTTTGGCGGCAAAGAGAGAGCTTAGGTACCGGCGGTACCGCACAGTTTGAGACTCTAGTCGCATCTGCGAGAGATTTTGAATTGAATCTTTTAATCTTTACCTAATTGCCGACAAGGCGGCGTCAGTTTTACCACTCAAACAACCCTTATAAGCTATTTATGGCACAAATATTTTGCAGGCAAAAAGTACAGTCTTTAACATAAATTCCAAACTAATATTTGTGAGAACTAAAAATTATACTAAAATTAATATAAAATGTTGTTTTTACAACATACTCGCCCCCGTTGAAGCGCTGGCTTTAACACAAATAAACAGATAATATTACGACAAGAGAGCATGGGGAAGAGAAAATACACTACAATTCTAATCTTATACTAACTTAATTTAAATCGTCATTGGGTAGAGGACACAATTTGGTAATAGAGCGCTTGAAGACTCCATCTTTAGTTTTGACCGAGGCAATTCTTACTCTCCCATCCTTTCCTGGAAAGACCTCAATTACTCTTGCTAGTACCCAATAAAGAGGAGGAGTGTTGTCTTCAATCAACAAGACGAGATCGTTGGGTTCTAGGTTCTTATGCGGGAGAAACCATTTAGGGCGATTTTGAAGTCTGTTCAAATAGTCGATAGACCATTTTTTCCAAAACACTTGTTGGAGTTTGGACAAATGCTGCCATAAATTTAGTCTGTTTTCGGGAATGTGGATCACTTCTTTTTCAGGGAATGAGGTGAGAGATTGTCCAATCAAGAAGTGTCCAGGAGTAAGATAAGTAAAATCAGAGGGGTCACTTGAAAGGGAGCAAAGAGGCCGGGAATTGAGCACAGCTTCAATTTGAACGAGGACTGTGGTGAATTCTTCGAAAGTAAGCTTAAGATTACCCAGGAGTCTACGCATATGATGCTTTGCGCTTTTAATAGCACTTTCCCAAATACCACCATGATGAGGGGCTCGAGGAACTATAGTTTTCCAGCGAATATGGGACGAGGCCAAAAATTCTTGAATAGAACGGGAGCTTTCCTTTTCCTTTAAAAACTTATAGAGTTCAAACAGCTGGTTACGAGCACCAAGAAAGTTCGTAGCGTTGTCACTGAATATTGTCTGAGGGAGGCCCCTACGACTAATAAAGCGTTTTAGAGCGAGAATAAACTTCTCTGTAGAGAGGCCAGAGACGACTTCAATATGAACAGCTCGAGTCGACAAGCAAACGAAAAGAGCAAGATACGATTTTATTAAAGGAGCCTTGCGAAGTTTGGAAGCCTTTATCTGAAAGGGACCGCCAAAATTTAATCCAACATGAGTGAATGCTCGAGAGGAATTTAAACGTTCCTTTGGCAAATCTGCCATAATCTGGGTAGCGGGTTTGGCACGAAACTTAAAACAAACCATACATTGGTGAATGACCTTTTTGACTTCTCGTAGTCCATTTAAAGGCCAATATTTGAGACGAATTTGGGACAGAGTATTTTGAGGCCCTGAGTGACAAAGTCTGACATGTTCTCTGTGAAGAATGAGACGAACTATACGATTTTTTGAGGGAAGGAGAAGGGGGTATATTTGATCAAAGGTAACGTCTGAGTTTCCAAGGCGATCTCCTACCCGGAGCATTTCATTCTCATCCAAAAAGGGGTTTAGGGGTAACAGACACTTATTAGTTAGAGTTTTACCTTTGTTAAGCTCAGAAATCTCACTCGAGAAGTTGGAATACTGGAGCATTTTAATAATCTTAAGTTCAGCGTTTTGAAGTTCGGTGACTTCAAGGATATCCGTTAACTTGCGAGAAAGAGGTTTAGCATTATTAACAAATCTAAACATATAGGCTAAAGTTCTTACAAACTTTGAAAAATTAGAGAACCTATCAGAAAGGGAGGTGAAAAAATCTATTGTATCATTTCGAGCATGAAGAATGACTTTCCTTTCTTCAGGCAACTTGGAGGTATAACCCTTTGGGTTGTATTTTAATAAATCCAAACGCAGTTGATTTAAAAATGGAGGACCATGAAACCACAAGGAAGAGTTTAATATCTCAGAGGGTAACATTCCTCGGGAGAGTATGTCGGCAGGATTCTCTTTGGATCGAACGTGCCTCCAGTGAGCATCAGGGGAATTATCTAAAATTTGTGCGACCCTATTTGCTACAAATTGGGTCCAACGAGAAGGATGTGAACGAAGCCAAGCGAGAACAATTTCTGAATCCGACCACATATTTATGGAGTCTAATCGAGATAATTTTTCTTTAACGATATTAGCAATCCTTGCTGTGAGTTTACTACACAATAGCGCACCCATGAGTTCCAATCGTGGAAGGGTCAATGGTTTTAGCGGAGCAACGCGACTCTTAGATGCTAGAAGGGAACAAGACACCTGTTCTGATTTATAGGTCACACGTAAGTAGATACAAGCTCCATAAGCCTTTAAACTTGCATCTGAGAATGAGTGAACCTCAACACCAGTGATTTCTTGACTCAAAAAGAGACATCTTGGTATACTTAAGTCCTTAAAATGAGAGAGACTGTTAATAAAACTTAGCCATTCATGTAACGTATCTGCGTCAATGGTATCGTTCCAACTGATTTTGGATATCCAGATTTTTTGCATTATAAGTTTAGCGACAACTGTAACGGGATTAATAAGACCTTGAGGATCAAATATTTGGGCAATCATTGACAGTACTTCTCTTTTAGTATATGAGTTCTTTAGGGTGACATCTGGAAGAGAGATTGAAAACGTGTCAAGAACAGGATTCCAGCATAAACCTAAAACCTTATTAGAGCAATTATCTGGAGCTATGACATAAGAAGAGTTCGAAGAGAGAGAAGAAATATTTTTTAGAAACAAGTCCGAGTTAGAACACCATTTATGTAGAGAAATACATGCTGTTCCAAGCAAACTAGTTATTTCCTTATGAGCTTTGAGAAGAGTTTGCTCATCATTAGCACCATAGAGAATGTCATCGATATAGCAACTATTTTTAAGAGCGTCACTGGCCAGGGGATACTCAGTTTGATGAGTATTTGCCAGTTCCATTAAACAGCGAGTACTCTGAAAACTGGCGCTTTTAGTTCCATATGTAACTGTTTGCAGTTCCAGGCACTCAATATCTTTTTCCGGGGAGTCACGCCAAAGTATGTTTAATAGAAAGGTTTGATCAGGATTAATTTTAACCTGTCTGTATATCTTTTGTATATCCGTTGTGAAAACAAAGGAATATAATCGAAAGCGTAGCAAAATGTCAAAAAGTTCCGGTTGAAGAGTAGGACCTTTGAGGAGGATATCATTTAGCGAATAACCACTAGAACTTTTCATCGAACCATCGAAAACAACCCTAAGTTTGGTTGTTAAGGATTCTTCCTTTAAGACACAGTGATGCGGGAGAAAATATTTATTTTCTAAGTTTCCATTAGTAAGAGAGAGAGGGACTATTCTAGCATGTTCGAGAAGAAGATATTCACTAATGAAAGACTTATATTGAGCGTATGTATTTTCATTTTTTAAGAGCCTATTTTCTAAATTAATAAATCTCTTTAGAGCTATTTTAAAAGATTCGCCTAATCTTTTATGCGCATTTTCGGAGACAAGTGGAAGATTTACTTGAAAACGACCCGAAGGTAAAATACGAGTGGTTTTATTAAATATTTGTTCAGCCAATTTCTCATCGGGGGTTAATTTACTAACGTGCGGAACTTCTTCAATCTCGAAGAATTGTTGAATTAATTTATCTAAATTATTCTCTTCGGATTCGGACTGAACAAGGAGAGAAACATTTGTCTGAGAAATAGCCAAATTTGAACTACGATGAAAGACATGAGGGGGAAGAGTACCAAAAATAACATAACCCAAGTGGGTATTCTGAAGAATGGGAAGATTCTTTCCTAAACGTATGAATCCATCAGTCAATAATTCGCTGTAGATGTCACCAGCTAGAAGCAAATCAATTTTACCGGGAACAGAGTACGAGGGATCTGCGAGAGTGAGATTAGGGGGAACATTTATTTTGCTTCTATTTAGGGTAGCTTTAGGAAGTCTGCAAGTTATACTATCAAGTACAGCAAAAGAGGTTTTGAAACTTCTATCCTTCACATTATAGGGAAAAAATTCTATGTTAATCATTTGATTTGACAATGAGGTGTTTTCGGATATGGTTGATATCTGTAACTGTTTAAAATAAGGGGTAAGGTTTAACTTCTCAACCAAATCACGAGAAATAAATGAATGTTGACTCCCATTATCTAGGAGCGCTCTGGCATGCATAGGCCTGCCATCTTTAGAATACACTGTCACTAAAGCGGTAGCCAACAATACATCAGTTTTAACTAATAAAGCAGAGAGAGAAGTGGCTGTGTGAGAATCTGCAGTATTTTGTACTTCTAAAGGAGGTTTGAACGAACTGGTAGAAGCTTCATTTTGGGTATGAACACTATAAGGCGGAGTAGGTATGTGAGCGACACGACTGGAAGAACCTTGAGAATGTTTGGGAGCTTGAGCGTTGCGATCAATCGGGAAAGATTGCCTATTCGTGTTCCTAGAGGAAGAGACATTTTCGGGGGTACTATGCAAGAGCGAGTGATGTCTTTTCTTACATATACTACATGAGCGTGTAGAGTTGCAATCTTGAGAAAAATAAATGTTTATTACCCAAACAATTCCAACAAAGTTTCTTACCTTTTACAAAATTAAATCTTTCCTGTAAAGAGAGACATTTAAAATCATTACATTGATAAATTTTATGCGAATTACTTTTGCAACAAATACAACTAGTATCTGAAAAAGAGTTTGTTTGTGAGTTAACTGATGAAAACAAAGATGTTTTTAACTGAGGCTTAGTAAATTTTCTATCATTATCAGAAACGTTTAATTTTTCATGGATATCACACTTTTTTTCAAGAAAACAAAAAAACTGTGAGAGAGTAGGTAAAGCCTTTGAACCTATTTCATATTCAAATGACCGGTGAGTAGCGAAATCTAGTTTTTGTAAAAATACTTTGATTAACAATAAATCCCAATATTCGATTGGTACTGACATATTCTTGAGTGCGAGTAAAGTCTGTTTGCAAAGAGTTAAAAATTCTCGTAATGATTTTGAGTTACTTTTAGCTAAAGATGGAGCCTTTAACAATTTTTGAATATGTAAACTAATTACACGCGATTTATTTTCGTATCGATCCTTGAGCGTGTCCAAAGCGATCTGGAAATTTTCTTCTACAACTTCAATGTTTTCAATTAAGTGCAAAGGTTCATGTTTTAAGAAGGATTTAAGATATATAAATTTTTGCACATTGTTCAGCTCCACATTATTGATTATCAGCGTTTCAAATAGCTGATAAAACGCGTTCCATTCGGCGAAGTTTCCAGAGAATACCTGCATTGTAATTTCCGGCAACCTGACCTTAGCAGTGGCTACAGTTGACGGAGTATCGTTTGAGCTGAGCGAGTGGGAGGGTAACTTTAATGCTTCCATCTTATGCTGCAGTCCAGCTAGTGTAGAAAAGTATTTTTTCTCCATGAGTGCTCTGTCTTCTGTTTCAGAATCGGTTTCATCGATTTCTTCAATCTGATCCATCACCTCTTCATACTTCAGATAACATGATTTCAATTCGGTGTGTCTGAGTTGAAACTGGAGCCCGTCAGTTTCTGCCTCTGCGTTTTCTAGCAGCCAGTTTACTATTCTGGTAATCTTGGCCTTCAGCGGCTTCCTCTTCTTCTTAAGATCTTCCATTTCGATTTTAACAAAAAGTGCTACTCCAAAAATAACTGCCTGAGGCCGTGCAAACACCGAGTTCTTTAGAGAAATTATTGTTTCTATTATATAATAATGCGTGTATCACACAGCGAGAATAGAGTGAGTAATGTTTATCGTATATAATAACATGTATAGCACACAACGAGAATAGAGTAAATAATGTTTATATTATGTACTAACATGTATACCACACGGCGAGAATAGAGTCAATATTTATATCATATAATAACATGTAGCACACGGCGAGAAAGTTTATAGTTTATTAAAACGCGGTAAAAGTCTTAAATCACAAATAAGAGTTTATTTTTGCAATTAAATTTTTTGCACACCCGGTAAGTGTCTACAAATGTCTACAGATAAATTTTTAAAGAGATAGTCTTTTTGAAAAACGGTTCACCCTGTGCATAAGCGAAGTTATAATATGGAAAAATCTCACCCAATTTGTCCAGTGGTTTGCAGGAACAGGCACAAACACTATAAAACTTCACTACTGTCCTTTTGTTTAAGAGTTTATCGCGACACCTTAGTCTTTTCGAGAGTCTTTTAAATACATTCATCTAAATATCCGAAACTAGTTAGTACAAATGCCAACATCAAACACAAATCCGTCGAGTAAGGACCACAAACAATGATGGAGTTTTCTCCGATTTCCACCAATTGTTGTGGGGAAAGCTTATTAAATTCCTTTCCCCGTGCGTGTACAGTTCCAAATATTTTAGGACCATGGACTGTACAAGAGTGTTTCCTTCGATATATAAAAGCAGAACTTCACGGCGCTGGTTCTTTATGTGTTTGATTTAATAGGGGTTGTACTTAGAGAAAAATAAGCGTCATTAATTGAATCTACACATTTAATAACAAGAGAATATTTACACAAGCACTAATACTAATGAAAGAGTTCGCTTTAAAACATTGTCCATTATTATATCGGCGTTTAGGGGCGCGTGAGCTATCGCGAAAACAAATACACATTTCACTGCATTTTGGCGGCAAAGAGAGAGCTTAGGTACCGGCGGTACCGCACAGTTTGAGACTCTAGTCGCATCTGCGAGAGATTTTGAATTGAATCTTTTAATCTTTACCTAATTGCCGACAAGGCGGCGTCAGTTTTACCACTCAAACAACCCTTATAAGCTATTTATGGCACAAATATTTTGCAGGCAAAAAGTACAGTCTTTAACATAAATTCCAAACTAATATTTGTGAGAACTAAAAATTATACTAAAATTAATATAAAATGTTGTTTTTACAACAGATGGTGTGTGCTTTATCCTTTGGTGCTCTGGATGTTTTCACTATATGTGATGCTATGGCATCTGGCTTTACGGCTGCCCCTTGGCGTTTCTTACGGACACCACTCCCTAATTTTCTTAGTAATGACCATGCCTGTCTGCTTGATTCCTGGAAGTTTAGACTTTCTACACTTTCTACTGTTTCGGTCCACTTTTGTCTTCTAGCGGCGTCTAGGCTATACAGTAGTTCATCCGCTATTTCTTGGTCGCCAGTTTCAAGAAAGCTCTGATATAATTCCTCGCTATTTTCCGACCAGCCAGGAACATATTCTTTGCGATATCCTCTCGGTATGTGTTTTTTTGGCTACACTTAGCACGGCACCAACAAATCTGTGGCAGTTTTTGATATTCGGTGTAATCCATCCTAGACATTTATCTAGATCCACAGAGAAGTCAGTCCAGTTGGCCTTTTTAAAATTCCATCTTGGACGTGGGATAGAACTAATTAAAGGGATTTGCGTCCCTACTTCTATTATTACTGGTCGATGTTGGCTGTGTGGGAAATCAGTTAGAACTCTTCGTGAAGCCCCTAAAGGTAAGTCTTTGTTGTCGGTCGAGACGAAGCATAGGTCGGGGTTGTATTCCCGCCTCCATGCCGCAGATCTGAAAGTTGGTCGATCTTTGGCATCAAACAAAAGGTATAGGCGTTCGTCTTCTGCCCATTTTATTAAAGCATTCCCATTTGCATCACTATTTTTGTACTTCCACTGTTCATGATGGCTATTGTAATCTCCAACATATACAGCAGGGTGAGGCTGTACTGGAATTGTTTGGACTGGCCAGGCAGTAGCAGGTGGCTTGTAAATGTTGGACACGGTAATGCTAGCGATTTTTGTGACCACATTATAAATACAGTCATCAGTGGAAGTAGAGATTAGCGAGGCATTTTCAATATCTTCTTTGACATATGTAGCTGTGCCATATGTTCGGTAGTAAGTTGCGCCTAATAGTTCATATCCCGGAATTTTGCCCCTTTTTTGTAGTTGCTCCTCTGTTTCGCAGTGGGTTTCCTGTATAGCAACTAAGTCAATGTTGTCATCTTTTAATAGTTTTGATAAAAACTGGCTTTTTGCATAGCTTATGCCTTCTATGTTTATGTGGCAAATTCGAACTATAGGTCCGATTGGTCTAGTTGTGCGGTCCTCACAAGGGCCGTTTATTTTGTTTATCATTTTTCGTTGGAAGTGTTGTTTGGTCAGGAGATCCTAAGGATTGTCTGACTGCCAGTATGTGCTAGTTCATTTAGCATTACCCAGGGTGCACGTGTAGTATTCTACTACGGACGCGAACTAGCTCTACACCCCAGTGTTTCAATGCAATGCTTCGTTGCAAAATTTTTTTGCTTTTTAATTTTTAGTTTCTTTATCGAGACTAGGATAATATTTTACATGCAGAAGAATTCATTTGACTTAAGTTAATTAGTCAGACATAATACATGTTTTTACATTTCCTGAAAAAAAAAACGTTTAAGGGTAACGAGCGATTTTTGCATCTCAGCTACTCATATAATAATTAAATTTATTATCAAATGATATTTATTTATATTTTATAATTATTTTAATATTGGGTCTGAATTTGACAGGTAGGTCAGAAGTACACAACGTATGCTTTGTTAGTACGGTAACAGGTGGCGGTAGGAAAAAACATAATTTGTTTAAAATATAAAAAATAAATAAATAATAAAATTACTTTATTTAATTTTAAAAATATTATTTAAAATTTTAAAATTCAGAAAACAGTATAAAGTTTTACGCTAATCTACAATACTGCCTACTTTTTCTGTTTTTTAAGTATGGCAACTCACTGTGCCCTTTACCATATAACAACTACATAAAGATTATTATTATTATTATTATATAAGTTTAAATGACATAGATACATAGTTAAACCGGTGAACATTGACGTATTTCTTTTATTATGCTGGTTTCTTGGACGTTCACACCAATTAATGACCAATAAAATAAAGCACGTTTTATTAAGTGACTGCATAATAATAAGACACTAATTTGCTGACGCAATTTTTTCAAGATACCCACCTTTCCTTAGAGGCCATCACCCAACAAAATCTTAATTCGTTCAAACAAGAACAATTTATCACGACAATCGGTTTGGAAATCGGAATGCGTCAAGGTGGAAGAAATCGTATCTGGGCGGATGAGCTAAAACTGAATTCTCTTAATTATTTTAACTAGATTATTTAATTTTTAATTTTGTCCAAAATTAGGTAGATATACATACGAGTATTAACAATATATGTGTAATGATTAGACAGGGTGATTGATTGGTGTGATAAAGCTCAGTAGATTAGCTATAATAATAGATAATAACAATAAAAGTTAATATCAAAAATTGTAGCTAAATTTTAGGTTCACATTACAAAATTAGTTAGAATGTTACAGAGTAATTGATAACATAGTGGCAGATTACTAGGTGTTACTCGTGTAGTGACCCAACAGATAGACATCACCGACATGGAGTGGCTATTGCTCTTGACAGGAAGACCAGTAAATAGGTGACAGATTTTGTTCCAATTTCCGAACGAGTCATGTTGATCAAAATAACAGGCAAACCAGTAAACATAAATGTGACACAAGCATATGCACCAACAGCAGATAAGTCAGAAGAAGAAATAACTAAGTTCTATAAAGATCTGGAAAAAGCAATAAGACTAACAAAGAAAGAGGACATAGACATAATAATGGGCGACTTTAACGCCAAGGTGGGTAAAGGAAGATATGAAGACATAATTGGAGAGTACGGCCTTGGAGTTAGAAATGAAAGAGGCGACCTGCTGTGTGAATTCTGCCAGGAGAACGGTTTTGTCGTCATGAACACATGGTTTCAGCTCCCACCTCGTAAATTATATACTTGGAGATCACCAGGAGACCGTCCAAATCGAATAATTAGAAACCAAATTGACTACGTTTTAATAAACAGAAGATTTCGTAACGCTATCAAAAGAATCTCAGCATATCCAGGTGCTGATATTGCATCCGATCATAATCCGGTAATGGCAGATGTAAGGTTAAAACTAGCAAAAATTAAGAGAACAAATACAAATACCAGCACACCTATAAATACAAGAGAACTGATGAGAGACGAAAATCTGAAGAAAAGTTATGCGAATCAAATTAATGAAAGAATGCGAGTAATAGAACAAAATGATAATATCGAAGAGATGGTCAATGATATTAAAGGAACGATTCTGGCAGTAAACAGGGAAGTTAAAACACAGATCAGAAAGAGAAAGCATAACGAATGGATGACGGACGAAATTATGGATCTAATGGAAAAGCGAAGGCAACATAAACAACAACGTAATCAAGACAAATACAAACAGATACACAAAGAAATCCGTCAGAAAATTAAGAAAGCAAAAGAACGTTGGATGGTGGAAAGGTGCAACGAAATAGAACAATTGCAGGAAAAAGGAGATAGTTTTGGTTACATAAGAAGATCAAAGAAATATCGAATATACACAAAAGCCCCAACAGAACAAGTATACGCAACGACAGAAACGAATACATAGAGTCAGAAGAGGAGATAGCAATGGCGTGGAAAGAATACGCAGAAAGCCTTTTTAGTGACGAAAGACCAACACAACCAACGCGCAAACTTCCTTCCGAAAACTTATCAGGGCCATCAATAATGCGAAGTGAAATAGAATATGCAGTTAGAACCACAAAGATGCATAAAGCAACAGGTCCAGATGAAATTAATATAGAAGCAATAAAAATACTAGACGAGGAGAATATCGAAATCTTGGTAAGGCTGTTCAATAGAATTTATATACTGGTTACATTCCGCGAGAATGGCTGCAGTCATCCTTTGTGATGATCCCAAAAACAGCTAATGCCACAAAATGCAATGAACACCGCTTAATCAGTTTAATGAGTCACTTGTTAAAACTCTTCCTTAGGATATTACACTCAATAATGTACAAGATACTAGAAGAACTTAGCGGGTCAACACAATTCGGTTTTAAGGGAGGACTAGGAACAAGAGAGGCAATTTTATGTTTGAACACCTTAATACAAAACTGCTTAGATCAACGAAAAGATGTCTACTTCACCTTCATCGACTACGAGAAGGTATTTGACAATGTTAAACATGATATCATGATGGAACTACTACATAGGGCCAACATTGACCAGAAGGAGATCAGAATTATTCAGAATCTATACTGAAACCAAATGGCAAAGGTGAGGATTGATCAAGACCAATATACGGATAAATTTGAAATCCGGAAAGGTGTCCGCCAAGGCTGCATACTCTCTCCGATGCTTTTTAATTTATATGTTGAAAATATATTTGCGAAAGCATAAATAAAAGCATTAGAAGATACGGAATTAGGCATTAAGGCGAACGGCATACCAATTAGCAACCTACGCTATGCGGACGATACAGTGATTATAACTGATAATTTGGAAGATCAGCAGTTATTACTTGATAGGGTGAATAGCATAAGTAAAAAATATGGCCTCAAAATCAACATTTTGAAAGCGAAATATATGGTCATTAGCAGAAACCCTCCAGAAAACCCGATAATATGCATAGGTGACAATCGTATAAATAGCGTGAAAATTTTTAGATACCTTGGCACCACAATCAATGACCAATCTGATCCACAACACGAGATAAAAACCCGAACACAAATGGCAAGACAAGCTTTTGTGAAATTCAGACCGCTCCTATGTAATCAACACCTAAACTTCGAAATACGCTACAGAATGGTCAAGTGCTACATATGGTCCATCTTGCTTTATGGCATGGAAACGTGGACTTTAAAAAAAAACATCTATCAAAAAACTTGAAGCATTTGAAATGTGGTCATTGAGAAGAATGATGCGCATACCTTGGGTGGATAGAGTTCGAAACGATGACGTCCTTAATATAGCCGGCGTGGAAAGAGAACTCTTTGAATTAATTAAAAACGCAAGATTGGTTACCTTGGGCACATATTGAGAGGAGCAAAATATGAAATACCACAATTAATCCTACAAGGGAAGATCGAAGGTAGGAGTGGAGCCGGCCGCAAACAATTATCCTCTAATATTAAAGAATGGACAGGCATACACAATACAGGTGAGCTGTGTCACGCCGCCAAGAACAGAATTCTATTAATGAGATAGTCGCCTACGCACTTTGGTGTATGGCATGTTAAGAAGAAGAAGTGGCAGTAGATTTATTGTTATACATTGGCTTCCAACTTTCAAAGGATAGTTGTAATGTTACAAAATATATAAATTCAGACTCATGCTTTGTGTTTTAAGCAGGTATGCATTTTATATTATTTACAATCATATTTAGTAGAGATATGATTACAAAATCACTGGAAAACTAATTTTATTAAAAACGTCATATATAATTGTTATGTTAAATTATCAACACTGACCTAAATACCTTAGATTGAATAACTAGCTTCTCATCAGATTTTCAAAAATATAAAATTTTGTCTGATTCTCAATCTGCTGCAAACAAAAGTCTTAACAAAAATGTTCTAATCATCTATGAACTAACAAACTTGCAGCAGCAGCTCTTGAAAAGCTTAGGTATATTTATAACTAACTATATTATATTCAGGGATAGAATATTCATATAGGATTCAGATATTAGTAACACACAGATGGGGTTCAGAAAAGGACTAGGTACTCAAGAAGCTCTCTTCGGTTTAAATGTTCTTACACAAAGATACCTAGACGTTAATCAGAAAGTACATGCATGTTTTATCGATTTTAAAAAAGCGTTTGACAGAGTACGCCATGATAAGCTAAGAGACATTCTTGAAAGAAAGGACATAGATAATAAAGATCTGCGAATAATTCTCAATCTATATTGGAATCAGAAAGCTAACATCAAAATAGAAAATGAGATATTACAAGCAATAGAAATTCGTAGAGGAGTATGACAGGGAGGCATTTTGTCACCTTTGCTATTTAACGTTTATGGTGAAAGCATCTGCCAGGAAACCCTTTTGCAAGCAAACGAAGGAATCGTAATCAATGAAGAGGTTGTAAATAATATTTGATTCACTCTACGATTAAGAATGCTAATGGGCTACGTATTTAACACGCTATTACACGTTGTAGAGGCCTGGACTCTCAAACAGAACTACATAAAAAATATTGAAAGTTTTGAGATGTGGTGCTACCGTCGAATGCTGAAGATAAGTTGGGTTGAAAGAGTCACAAACTTTGAAGTATTACAAAGGATAGGAAAAGACCAGAAATTTTGTCAACGATCGAACAAGGAAAACTCAAATATTTGGGTCACCTGGTGAGGGGACATAAATACGCATTACTTCAAAATACAATGCAAGGAAAAATAGAAGAAAAATGGAATACAGGCCGTAGAAGAATGTCATGGTTGCGTAATTTGAGAGAGTGGTTTGGCTGTACCACTAATGAACTCTTTAGGTCAGCTGTAAACAAGATCAAGATCAAGATGATCTCCGATAGAAGTGCATAAGAAGAAGAAGAATATCTATAAGCTTAACAAACATGTTTTCTTCGTGGAGGTCCACTTCGAAATCGCAGGCAATAAAAATTTGATTTATGACCATAACAGTGATAAGCGTAGTTGGGGCCAAGAGTTGTCACGAACTGTCCCCGTCTGCGCTCATCTAATCTAGAATTGAGCAGCCAATTTCAGCTATCCTATCTGATTGTACCACTAGCCCTAGCACAAATACATTTAGAAGGTCTATTTGGCTTTCTTTGTCACATCTCAAGTCTACGCCATTAATCACATCGCCAACGAATAGTCAACTCGACTCGACAATATATTTTAGATGTATTTATCCTAAACCCCGAGATACAACCAAGAAATGATATTCTTCCTTTATTCTTCCTCCCACTCTATCTACACCCTCGTACACATTGTAAAGGTGTAATTGTATCAAACCCAGACCTGCATAACAGTTGTGTGTCTAAATAGATCTATCCTAAACGGTCGACTGAATTAAGCAGACCATACACCCTTTCATTTATGGCCTTATACCTGTTTAGGGAGCGCTGGAGGATTGGAATAACTATTTTTTCTGTACCTACTCGTGAAGTTAATATAAAATTTATTAAATCCTTAAATATAAAGGTAAATACGACCATGATAACAGCAAGCTCACAGTGGTTGCAGCAAAAAACGAGAGTGTAGCCACAGTATAGAGGCCGCAAGATAGGTAGAAAGAAACTATAAGAATTACATTTACTGGAAAGTCAGAGTAGTGAGCAAAGAACCAATTAGATGTACAATAGAAATCGATGGTATTAGTATTAAGCAAATAATGGAAATCAAATATCTGAGAATTACACTGTCTAGCTATGGAGACCTGGAAAAAAGAAGTGAAAGATCAAGTACAAAAAACAAATAGACTGACAGGATGCCTTAATAATACTTTATGGCAAAATACTATAAGCAAATAATGGAAATCAAATATCTGGGCATTACGCTGTCTAGTTACGGAGACCTGGACAAAGAAATGAGAGATCAAGTACAAAAAGGAAATAGACTGGCAGGATGCCTTAATAATACTATATGGCGGAACAGACTGGCGAATCAGATTTAACACTAAGATGAAATCAAGAATTTAAAAAGCTAGTGTAAGACTAATAATGACACATGACTCAGAAACAAGACCCGACACAGCCACTACGCAAAGGCTACTAAAAACAGCAGAGATGAAAGTACTGAGAAGAATTACAGGAAATACGCTGAGAGATTGAAAGAGAAGTGAAGACTTCGGAAGAAAATGTAATGTCCAGTGTATCAATGAATGGACACAAAATAGAATAAAGAATGGAATAACCACATAAGTAGAATGAAGGAGACCCGTGTCGTCAAAATAGCAAATAAAAGGTCACCAATGGGCAGAAGAAATATCGGAAGACCGCGAAAAAGATGGAGTAACAACCTTCTATAGAGGTTTTAATCTGCCAATGAACAAGCAAATTTACTTATAAAGAGGAAGTAGAAGGCAAGGCGGAGCTGATGTCAGACGAATAGTTCGGAAGGGTCAGGCTGTCGGGCGTCTTCAAGTTATAGATTAATAGAATGGTGGAAGAATATTAATATTTCATCGAAGCCGCCAAATGTTCAGTGATCATAACTTATTTCAAAAAGACCACAGTCAAAAAATTGGAAATCCCCACTCACTCATGCCAGGAAGAGGCCAAGAATCCACACGTTAAAAATGTCACACAGAAGGTTATAATGAGTTTTAGTAAATGTAGATGACTGTGTAGTAGTATGAACCTTTGGTAATACATAATGACTATATGGCTTTTAATGACCTAACGTTCAGTAGTATGGTGGGCCAGGACGCAACAGTTTGAAAGACTGGGTAACAAGACTATACAAATGTGTATTATAAAAATAATATGTAGGTAAGTAAAGAATAACTCAAGCGTAATCTACAACAATAGTCAAACAGCTCAAGAAGGCCTTAGTTATATATATATATATATATATATATATATATATATATATATATATATATATATATATATATATATATATAGGTTAATTCAAACCTTGTATGAGACTGTTTGGTTCGATTTCTACCCTTCCATGTTAGAAATCGGAATAAGCTTGCACAAAGGCTTAATCAGAAGGCTGATAAATTGGCCCAAGCTGGGGCTTGTGCGTCATTAATAAGCTCAAAGTCTTGCTTTAAGGTTGAAACTGTACACAAAACAGCAACTATTGAGAAGTGGGTGCAAAAACGTTTTGGGATAGTGAAAAAATGCACCAGGAAAAAGACAGGCTAAAGAATTTATTAAGCATAATAGTTAAGAGCCAAATTCACAACCGACTTACTGATCCACAATAGAAAGACTTTCAGGATGATAATAAGGCTAGTGACTGGATACTCTAGGCTCAATAAGCATTTGAGTCGTAAAGGCTGGACGAAAGAGGATACTTGTCAGTTCTGTCTAGAAGACAATTAAAACGCTCTATACATCTTGTCAATGTGAAGGCCTCGTAAGGCTGATCTAGAACTTGTAGAGGACAAACGAAAAATATTCTAGACGAAAGGACCCTTTTTAAGGCTCTAGAAGCTCATTAAGGTAATAGCGCTGAATTAAGAGCTTTAATTCATAAAGGGAAGCGCAAAACATTTGTAAAAATCACAAAAAAAGCTCGTAAAAATTTAATGATAGAAACCGCAGAGAGCTATCAAGAACACGTTCTAAGAGATAGTTAGTCGTAAAATGTCTGAAAAAGGGATTATAATTAGTTTAATTTAAGAAATACAAAAGCAAATGCAGAAATGCGATTGGAAAGCAAAGAGACCATTAAAAATTATTCGTTCAAACTTTCTTCAAAGTTGTATTAAATTGTCCTTGAAGTTTCTGAGTTGGTTAAAGTTAAAATTAGTTGCTTAATTTCTTTATTTTTCTTGTCGTTACTTATTTCTGTCAATAAAAGCAATTAGCTTAGCGATCAGTTGGAAAACGTGATAGTAGCAAAATTGGAAAGTGGAGCGATAGGTCAGAGGTATTGTTTGTTAATTACTTCGAAGGAATTGGCTCACTTTTAATTTCATCGACGAGTACCTATAAGTAATTATTCCTACGATGTCGTCAAGAGAACGTCTCTATTTGGAAAAAGGCGTGATCGTCGTGAGATTGTTAAAGTTAATTAAAAACTCAACATTCGGTTTTTCTTTGTGTCGATCCAAGAACACCAAACAAAAGCTCTTTGATTATATCGGCATCCTAATCGTTGGTAGAAACAAAAATGTAATAATTTTAAATATGCATAATTTTAAAAACATTAAATTATATGATAATTAGAATATAATGAATATAAAATAGGAATGAAGTGGTAATTTATCTAATCGAAAAAGAGAAATATTGACCACGAATTTTAATAAAATAAGCCAATATTTTTTTATATCTTGTTCTTCTAGCTATCTAAGGTAGCTGGTTCTTTATTGATTTATGGATTTCTTTGGACTAGCTTTTAGCTTTAGTTCTAAACTCAATATTTTGTAGTTATAACCAGTTTGATACAATTATAGTTTTTGTTTGGTCTCCATTACAGCTTTGTTGACAATACATAACCATACATAACCTTAACTTCAACTCAAACACGTAGTACAGTAGACTGTGCTGTAGACTAGCGCGAAGCTTCATATGTTTTGAATGGATGAAAATTGAATAATTATTTTTATTATGTATTTTTATTGATTTTGTTGATTTTTTTATAGATTTTAATAAAGTTGATATAGTTCTGAAGCTATTTTCTTGTGGCATTTTAAATTAATTATTATTTAACTGGGAATAAGCCACAATTAAAGATAAAAATACGTTTATTGACGTTTCAATTTCCACTTCGGAAATCGTTCTCAAAATACAAACAGTAAATTAAACAAATTTTGTTTTTTGTTACATAATGAAAAATGCTTCTAACAATTTAATTTTATCTGACTCATTTATATTGACAATTCAGACATACATTATGCATTTTAAAGTAGACGAATTTAAAATGATATTGCAAATATTGTTGAGTTGCGCTTCTGGGACGACTTTACTTATAAGATAGTTCATTCGATTACATGAAATCAACTTTAACTTGAGAATATCCGTCAGAAAATATCATAGCATATAATTCGTCTTTAAAAAGACAAACACATGACATGATGACAGTAAAATTCTCCTGTTAGTGATTCCATAGTAAATTATGAGGGAAAAACCAGGAAAAAAACCTCATAATACTATCCCGACATGGTAAGTATTTGTTGGTGCATTTAGTTTACCTGATTTTATATGTTCCGTTATTTAAAAAACATAAATGATGTATCTTCTATATGTTACTGACTTACTAATACTGGTATTTTCTTATTAATAACTTCCTCTTTCAATATTGGTAACCAGATCCTACTACATTCTGCCGAGGAATTTGCTACACAATTGGCCTCATTTAGCATAATTAAAGCCGCTTCTTTGATTTTTCTTTTTTTACCATCCGTCTCTTTTAGGACTACATTTGAATTATTCCATTGAACCCTATGTTCATTATCGGGTTCAGTATCGGGCGACAAGAGGTATGACCTTGAAAATAACAGGTAAACTTGTGTACTGAATCGGCATGACTCATGGCTCTTGTTAAAATCTATTACCTCTACCTATTTATTCTAGGTAGCTATCTGATTTCTTACACTCTATTAAATGTAAAGTTTATTACCATATTAAACCCCGAATGCTGTTGGGAATTAATTTTTCTTTACTTAACCGATGATTTATTGGAATTTATTAAACGTATATACCAAACCCGAGGAATTACTTTCTCTGTTTCTACCAAGTGATTTTTGTGAATTCATTAAATATAATGTTTAGTACTATTAGTATCGTTTTTGGAGATTACTTTCTCTTTACCTACCCTGATTACCTCATTAGAAACGAGTTCTGAGGGAAGAAGTACGAGTAGGTACATTTTAGTAGGGTAGTTTTTAATATAATCTGTTATTAGCACTTGCAAGTGACAGATGCAGAATAAACGATTTCGAAAATGGCAAAATTTAATAGTTCCAGAACATTGAGGATTTTATCCAGACAGACATTGACTCAACAGAGAGACAATGGTGCTACCAACGTTGTAGACGGGGAAAAAAGTTGATGCAGAAAATGACTTTTCCGATGATTATTCTGTGCAAGATCCCCCATATCTCCCAGAACAAATTCCAACGTATGACGCTGCATTAATGGAAACACCAAGCGAAGCAACTGAAGATAGTGACCGTAAAAGTTGACAGTTACAGTGTATTTTGTGCGAGAAAACGAAGTACAAAGCCTGAAGAACGGAGACGAAATAAGGTCAAGAAACTTCGCAAATCTGGTAAGTCCTACAAGTCAAATAAAGGTATAGGATATAAGAACGCATACTCCTCGAAAATTTTTGGACCTGGGTAACATAAATTTACAAAGAGACTATATCACGACACACCAATAAAGTTAGACCTAAGTATCAAAATAAAACAGAACAAAAATAAATTTATCGCCTCTATGTATTTGTATGTTGTTACTAATGTGGGTCATAGAGAATCGGGTACCCACAAGTTTTTAATAACAGGCCACACACAAAACGCTGGTGACAACATGCACTCATTAATAGAGCGGCAAAAGAAAAGAGCGCTGAAGAGCGGTCCAATTTATGTTCCTACTGAATGGGCAACTGTAGTGAAATGTAGCAAAAAAACTGGTTCGTCCTACATAGTGCGAGAAATGGAAACAAAGGACTTCATTGATTTTAAACATGTTTCCTTTCCGTTGGGAAACAACTATAAAATTGATCAAAATAAAGAAAATGTGAAGTGGACAGATATAAAAATTCTGAAACGTAGAAAAGATAGTCTGCAAATAATTTTCTTTAATTATAACTATGATGACGAACTATGGAATTCTTTTAATCTCAAAAACTCATCACGACTACACATAATATACGCAAAGTGCTACTTAAACCTGCCTACAAAGAACAGCCAAAAATTTGCCAAAAAGAAAGATTTATAGGCTAAAAAGCATTCAAAATCATAATTAAATATTAATTTTTCTTAAATCTTGTGTCTTATTTCACCGATATTAGCACGAAAATAAACAAAATCGTCTTTATCTCGAAACTTACTCATTCTGACTTACTGCAGTTTTGCACTAATGGTGCGATATATATATATATATATATATATATATATATATATATATATATATATATATATATATATATATATATATATATATATATTGGATTTGAAACTTCCGCGGGAGCTATAAGTGATTTCAGTTGTTTTCCGGGTTTGACTCCGCGTTATGTAATTTTGGTTTTTAGAAAAACCATTGTTTTGACGACGTTTCGCAAGGTCACACTTGCCATTGTCAAGTCAGATTAGTTCTGCTTCGTCTTGATGTTTCAGGAGAACTGATTTCTCGGCACACACACAATCACGCTAAGCGATCAACCCTACCCCTAGGAACATGTGTATACCAAACTAAGTATGGGATCCACATGTCCGAAGATCAAACCGGTCACACTTCACTAGTTGAAGTGGTACCTATCTGACCCCCAAGCTTTTCCACCACCCCTCCTCATCGTGTGACTTACGTGAGGAGGCTTATGATCTGAAAGTTACTTGAGGTGCCCTGGGTAATGAGACACCTCCTGTTTTTAATTACTGTGGTTATGCCACCTGACTGTAGGGGTAGCCACATCTAGGCTTTTCTCCCTATTTACTTTACTGACTCTATAGATTTTACTCTAACTTCACTTCGGGACTGAAGTCCCTAAAAAAAAAAGAAAAAGAGCGTGTGTTCCGTCCATGAAGCCGACAGCCTGGGCTGTCGACTTCATGTCCGGAAAAAAGTGTGTGCTCGGTCACTCAGCCGCCGATTTGGCAAAAGTAAATTTTGTTCTCCTCGCCGGCTGGGCGCCCGAAGTGTGTCCGGCCACCGAGCCCATGCTTGCCGCACATGACCTCAGTGCTCGGGTGTCGCGAAAAGGATCAGCATTTATTTGATCCGCCTTAAGGGCCTTATCCGCATCAGCGGTATATAGAAGGCCTGACGGGCCTTCTATATAGAAAAATAGGATGAATTTTACGTTAAAACGTTTAATAAATTAAAATTGATTTTTGAAGTTCTGAATTTAAAAGAAAAACAACCGATTTTTTTTTTTTTTTTTTTTTTTTTTTTTTTTTTTTTTTTTTTTTTTTTTTTTTTTTTTTGGGTTTGGGGGTCTTCCTTGGCGTTGGGACTATAAAATGCCGGCACAATTCTTACCCTTTTATTCTTACATGCTAATTTGTGTGGGTGTGTTGGGGTGTGCATTGCAGGGTGTATATGGCCTCCACACACCCCGGTGTATATTGTCCTTAACTAAGTGCCTTGGCACCTGTATCCTCTCGCCAGAGTCCTAAAAATAGATATTTTTTTGGTGGTTGTTTTTCTGATGACTGCATTCTTTTATTTGACGTCATTGCGACCATCTCATTCTTCATTTATTCGTTGGGGACCCTATATCCGGCTATTTGCTGTTTAGGTCTTCTGTGTACCGTCCTGGTATTTGCGTTGTAGTTAGTCAGCTCCCTTAACATGCTACTTGGGTGGTTGTTTAGTCCGTTGAATAGTTCGTATGCCTTTTTGTCCATTGTGTGAAGGATCCTTGTTTGTCCTGAGTCTCTGTATAAATTTCTCAGAGGTACATATCTCGGTAAGTTCAGGGCATCTCTTATTAGTTGATTTTGTGCTGTTTGTATTTTTTTCCTGTTTGTTTTACAGGTGTGTCCCCACGCAGCAGAGGCATACGAAAGGACTGGCAGGATAATACTATTCGCAATCCTGATTTTGGTTTTAAACCTTAGCTTACTTCTTCTACCAATAAGCGTTGAGAGCTGATTTTTCAGCGCTTTGGCTCTATACGTTTGCTGATTTATGTGCTGCGTAAATGTGAGTTTTTTGTCTAGTAACACTCCTAGGTATTTGGCCTCGTTTGTCCATTCTACTGGGGTGTTCCCAATCATTAGTTCTCGGTTCGGTACACTTCTTCTGTGACTAAACATTACAGCCTGTGTTTTATCCGGGTTTAAGGCTATTTTCCATTTGATGCACCATCTTTCGAATCTATTAAGTGCTCTCTGCAGATGATTAGCTGCATGATCTGGATTTCTCCAGCTAACAGCTATTGCTGTGTCGTCGGCGTAAAGACTCAACAGGGAACCTGGTTCTTTTGGCGTGTCGGCCGTATAGATGGTATACAGGTAAGGCGACAAAACAGCTCCCTGAGGCACACCTGCTTCCAGGGTCCCGACTTCGGACAGAGTTGCCCCCGTTCGAACCCTGAACCTTCTGTTGGCTAGGTATGATCCAAGGAGGCATGTCATCGCCTCGCTGTATCCCATGGAGTTCATTTTGTAAATGAGTCCGTCATGCCAGACCCTGTCAAATGCTTTACTGACGTCCAGAAATGCTGTTGCCGTATACATTTTTTCGTTATAGCCTTTTGTTGTAAATTCAGTAAAACGTAGAACTTGTAGTTCGCATGAATGTTCGCTTCTGAATCCAAATTGAGCTTCTGGTATGATGCCTAGTGCTTCCGATTCGTCGTTGAGTCTTTTTAATATAACTCTTTCCGCTATCTTGCTTATTGATGATAGTAGGCTGATAGGTCTGTAATTTTGCGGAAAAATGCCATCCTTCCCTGGTTTTTTAATCATGATAATTTGTGCCTCCTTCCATCTATCTGGAAAATATCTTAGTTTGAGCATGTTGTTTACAATGTTCGTTATGTAGACAGTAGCTTTGTTGGGTAGATTTTTAAGTGCCCTGTTTGTGATGTTGTCAGGTCCTGGGGCTTTTTTGGCGTTTGTTAGTTTTATTAGCTCTTTTATTTCTTCGGGAGATGTATGTGTTATTCCTACTCTGCCCTTTCTTCTCTTTAGTCTTCTGGCTGTTCTTTCTACCTCTTCTTCAAAGTCTATGTCTTCATTGGGATTTTCGTTATTTCTACATGCCCTTTCTAGTTCGTCCTTTAGGACTTCAGCTTTGTCTATTTCCGTGTGGACAATCCCGTTTACTCCATGTAAGGGAGGTATGGGTTTCTTGTCCTGTCGGAGGATTTTCGATAATTTCCAGAAGGCGGATTTGTTAGGGTCTAATTCTTGGATATAGTTGTCCCAGCTTTCATTTCTGTGATTTCGTAGTTGTCTTTTAACTTCTCTGTCTAGCTCATTTGCAATCCTTTTATCTTCTAATGTTCTAGTACGATAGGCTCTTCTTCTTTTTCTGTTTTTTTCTTTAATTAAGTCTTGTAGATCCTGACTTATATCTCCGAATCTTCCTTTTTGTCTTGTGATTGTTTCGGTTTTGGAGCTGGCATCGATAGCATTAATTATAGTTTCTTCTAGTTTGGTTACGCTGTCTTCTAGTTCTGTGATGTTGTTTATTGTTGAAATGTTACCGATGTTTTCGCTCACAATTCTTCTAAAGTTTGGACAACTTGTTATCTTTCTTTTGTGGGGCTGCGAATAGTTTAGTTCTATTGCGCCCAGGGTCAAAACGATTAGATTGTGCATCGAATCGCCTTCGTTTAGAGAGCGTATCTCGTATTGTTGACCCACGTTGTGTAGGATTGCAATGTCTAGATGTGTAGGGAGTTGTCCGTGAAAACAGGTCGGTTCTGTTGGTCCGATCACGTAGGTGTTTGGTCTATTTTCGAGATGGCCGCAAAGTCGTCTCCCGTTATTGTTGGTCGCTCTATCGAACCAGTTGGGAGATCTCGCATTAAGGTCTCCTATGATTACCGTGGGCTCTTCTGTGTCGAGGATTAGGCTCAAATCTTCATCGAATATCGGTTCGTTAGGTCTGACATAAGCTGACACTATTTTTAGTGTTTCGTTGTTGGCCTTTAGTCTTACTAGCGTGGCTTCCATTGTGACCAGTCCACCTGGTGTTGGGATGTGTTCATGTTCGATGCCTTTTTTAACTAGTATGGCTGTTCCTCCTGATCTTGCTCTATGGTCAGTTCTATAGATATCGTAGCCTGGAAATTTGGTTTTCTTCCTTTCCACTAGTTTCGTTTCTTGAAGGGCTACGATATCGAGCTCTAATCTATTTATCATTTCATCCAAAAGGTTGAGTTTTTGGAAAATTCCACCGGAATTCCAGGACCCTATGCGTAGATCTTCCGTATGGTTAGCTAACATTGTCGATTTATTTCACCGAATGCAGTCATCATTTTTGTGGCCCTATCCATCACGGACATCATCTCCATCATTTTCTTATTGTATTCCGTCTGGAATGTGGCAATGAGTGCGGCTGCGTCTTGCATCGTTGGGGCCGCTTGTTCTGGGGTTTTCTTGGCTGCTTGTGCGTAGCTGAAACCCGTGGTTGTTGTTGTTGGGTTGAGTGGTCTGCCCGTTGGTTTTACGGGGGCAGGGGTCTTCTTTTTTGGAGCTTTTGAGCATCCTCTGTAATTGGCCGTATGCGCCTGTTCGCAGTTGGCGCATTTTGGAGCCGTTTCTTTGCTTTTTCCGCACTCATTGCTGAGATGGTTTTCACCACACCTTACACATCTGGAGTCGCAGTGGCAAGCCTTTGAACTGTGGTAATAACCCTGGCAGTTAAAACACTGTAGGGTATCTTTTGTGGTCTTGATTTCGTCTTCGAAACGAATCTTCATGTAGCACAAGTTTGTTATTTTGCGTATTTTTTGTATGTCATCCTCTTTGAGGGTGATCATAAAGAAAGGCAGTATTGGTTTTCCCTCTTTTTTAGAGTACATGTTACTGACTCTAGTTACGTCGACGTCTTTATTTCTTAATTCATTAAGAATAAGTTCGGTGCTTGTGCTCGCCGCTAGCCCTTTTAGGATTACCCTCTTTAATTTGTCGCTGTCTATCGGGTAGGCAACGTACTCTACCTTCGGGGTGTGTTCTTCTAGTATTTTGACTACTCCTAGGTAATCTTCCCTAGTTTTGGTGTTAATGACAATAGATCTGCCAGATCTGGCAAACTTATTGTCAGAAACGATACCTCTCTTTGCTGCTTTTTGCAGGATCGCTTGATGTTCTGCGACCGTCTTTAAGATGATCGCAGGAGGTTTAGGTCTCTTAACGTTAACCTCTGCAGGTATCTGAGGGTCAACGACGTTTCCTTTATCAACTTGAGGTTCTTTCGGTACCTCCAAGTTTTTCTGGGCTTTTTTCTGCTCACTTCTTTTTTGTATTTCTTTAGCAGCTTTTGTGAGCGCTTCATCTTTTCTTTCGTTGATTTTCTGAGTTTGTTTCTCAACAATACTCAGTGCTTTTTTCGGTTTCTCGCTACTGTTGACTGATTTCTCAGTAGCGGTGCCTTTTGTTTTTTCCTTTTTTTGGACTTTTGTCCATCCTGCTTCGCTTTTTTCTTTTTCTTGTATTACCTTCTGTTCTTTTGGCTTTCCTCCGCAACCAGACGTAGAAGGGGCGGCGATTTCCATCCAGGGTGGGCTTCCTGGTCTGGTTATTTCCCAGATGACTTCGTCTCTTCTCTTTTCTTCTAGCTCTTTCCTTTCATTTCTTTCGGTCAGAGCCATTATATGGCCGACCAGCTTCTTGATTTCTTCGTCCTTTGCCTTGTTTTCTTTCCGTAACTCAGTCATCTGAGTTAGGAGGTCTTGTATTTGGGCATTTGCTTGTTTTTCCCTTTGACGGCTCTCTTCTTTGAGCAGTCTGATCTGTTCGGTCAGTAGATCTACCGACTTATAGAGCTCATTTTCGTCTTTTTCCTTTGTTCTTTTTCTTTCTTCCTCGTCTTCTGAGGAGTCTGCGGTTGGCCTTTGCCGTTTTTTCTTCCTACCTACCTCCGGCTCGGCATTAGTTGCGGTGGAGATGATGTCCACTATGGGGGCTATTTCATCGTTTGTTGGGGGCGGGGCTACAATCGACTCGGTGGCCGGGCTCAGCTCTTCGTCGAGGGTAACTTCCATGGTGATCGAGACGCTGTCGTCTGTTTCCACCTCGCTTTCGTCTTCTTCGGCATCTTCTTCGTCCGGGATGAACGATTCGTCGTCTGAAGTCTCTACGATTAACGCGGATTCGGGTTTTAAATTTGAAGTAAATTCATTATATAATTTAATTGCAGATGTAACTGACGGGGTGGGTGACTTGGAATTGTCATCATCATCTTTTTCTTGTGATGTCACCTGCGTGACATCACTTTTTTGGGGAGAGGGATCACTCATAGTGCCGTAAGGCAGTGAACATAAGTGTTCAAAAGACTATATTGAGTTTGCTACTCTGAAGACTCTGTTTTTGTCTTTCCGCCTGGCCGCTGCCTGACGGTTTTCCTGGGTGTCGTCCCAGCAACCTCTCGGTAGTTCTCTCCCTGATTTCTCAGGGAGGGATCCTCTTCAAGTTTCTCTCACCTCAGAGGCAGGGGCCGTTTCTGTCCGACCTAGATTTCAAAACTAGGCCTTACAGTGTCATACCTGTCGACCCACTGAGATGAACCCGTATTTTTCGCTGACACGAAGCTATTAAAAGCCTCCGCGAGGAGCCTATAAAGGCAACCCCTCGGCGGTTTAACTTAAAAATAGCCCCGCATCCGCTTTTCACTTTGTTGAAGGACAAAGACCTGTGCAAACTGGGTGTCTTACTCACCCGGAGCTAACAAGCTCCGTTGCGTTCAGGTCGATTGCCCCCACCAAAGCACGCTTCGCTGCTCGTCGCTACGCTCTTCGCTGCACGTCTGTACTGTTGAACCGCTGAGGTCCAACTCATTACAACTGATTTCTCGGTCGCTGTTCGCTAAGTTTAAATACTTTGAAGCGCTTCTTGTTATTGGTCCTGTGCGCAAAGTGGGCGGGGTCTTCTTCGCTATTTTAATTTCTACGTTTTTCTGTAGAATTGGTTTCCACGTATTTGGGAGTCTTTGGGGATCGTCTCTGCTATTTAAATTTTTTGGATGTTTTTCGATCTCTATGGCTTCCCTGATTACACGTTTGGCCTTATTTTCGATATTGGCTAGCATTGTTGTTCCATTTAAGTCGATTTTGTGTCCTGTGTTGATTGCATGTTGTGCTAGAGATGAAGTTTTCTGTTTTCTTTCGATGGCGTTTCGATGTTCTTCGCGTCTAACTTGTATCCTTCGATTTGTCTGTCCGATGTACGACTTATCGCAGTCCTCACACGGGATTCTGTATACACCTTGCAACTTTTTCTGTATACACCTTTGCAACAATTTTCCAATGCAACTTTTGTTTTCGCCGATGGTAATATGGTTGCGATTTTTTTGTCGGTGTTAAAAATGGTTTCTATGTTGTTTTTACGTAGCACTCTGCTGATTTTGTCTGTCGTACCCTTTATATAGGGCAGGCTAGTTTTTCCGACTGGTTTTTCCTCTTCTTCTGGATCTTTGATTTTGTTTCGGGATTTCTGTGCCTTTTCAATCGTATACATGGAGAAGCCATTTTTTCTTAGAGCTGTTTTGACTTTTTGCATTTCTTCGTTCTTATGTTTCTTATCTGCCAGTTTCTCAGATCTTGTTATTAGGGTTTTTATTACCAAATTTAATTGTGCAGGATGATGGTGTGAGTCTGCGTGTAAGTACCTGTCAGTATGGGTTGGTTTTCGGTATACTGTGTGTCCTATGCTTCCGTCTTCTTTCTTAATAACTAACACATCTAGGAATGGAAGTTGTTGGTTATTCTCCCGTTCCATGGTAAACTGTATTTTTGGGTGGATATTATTAATGTGTTGTAGGAACTCGTTAAGCTTCTCTTCTCCATGTGTCCAGATAATAAATGTGTCATCAACATACCTAAGCCACAGTTTGGGTTTATGCTCTGCTGTTTCTATTGCTTTTGATTCTATATCTTCCATAAAAAGGTTGGCTATTACGGGTGACAGTGGTGAACCCATCGGTGCCCCTTCAACTTGTTTGTACCTCTGGTCCTTGTAGATGAAATAGGTGTTGTTTAAGCAGTGCCTCGTCAGGTTTAATGTATCCTGTGGTATTGGATATTTTCTGCGTATAATTTCTAATGATTCTTCTACTGGCACATTGGTGAATAATGACACTACATCAAAGCTCACTAATAGGTGTTCAGGTTCCAGAACAACGTCCTTGATACGGTCGATAAAGTGGCTGGCATTCTTGACGTAAGAATCCGCTTTCTCTGCATATTGTTGTAGCTGGTCGGCCAGAAATTTTGCCAGTGATTGTAGCGGTGACCCGATAGAGCTGACTATTGGTCGTAATGGTAACTCTGCCTTATGTACTTTGGGTAAACCGTAAAGTTTTGGACATCTTGACGACTTTTCTCGTGGAATAAGCTGGAACTGCTGTTCTTTCTTGATCTTTGACGCTTGTATTTTGGCTTTAGTTGTTTTCTCCAGATATGTTGTTGGGTCTGTTGCGATTTTTTGATATGCACTGTCGTTTAGTATGTTCTGTATCTTTGTGTCGTAGTCTTCAATATTCATTATGACAGTAGCGTTGCCCTTGTCAGCTGGAAGTACGATGATGTCTTTGTTTTGTTGTATGTTCTTCAAGGCTTTCTTTTCTTCGTAAGTTAAATTCTTTTTCGGAGGCTTGGCTGTTCTTAATATTTGTGCTACATCTTGTCGAATAATTTCGGCTGTTTCTGATGGTAACTTAGTGATAGTTGTTTCCACTTCGCTAATGATGTTTTCGACGGGAAAACATATATATATATATATATATATATATATATATATATATATATGTCATGAGACTGAATAGCTTGTAAATGTAAAGTCCTGACAGGACTATGACATGGGACAGGCGGCACGTGGTCTCGGGGCAGAGGTTAGGTTAAGCACTTGAGATTAGGAGGTTAGGATGAGACTGTAATCTGTAATACTGAAAGGAATATTAATAAATATGTACAACAGTCCGTGTTAAACATTATTACATGGCGCAGTCTTGTGGTTAATGAAGCCTGCTGCTTCCAAAATAAATGAAAACAAGAAGTTGTTAGAATTAGAACAATATGGAGTTAAATACCTCAACCATTATCATTTGAAGGTAACGTGGCTGAAAACTTTCGGCGATTCAAACAGTCATTTGAAATTTACCTCTTGGCCAGTGACAAGGCCGAAAAGGAAGACACAGTAAAAATTGCTCTACTGTTAATTTTTTTGGGAGATGAAGGACTTGATGTGTTTAACACCTTAAAGTTAACAGATGCACAGAGAAAATCGTATGGTACAGTATTGGGTGAATTAGAGAATTACTTCACCCCTAAAAAGAATGTGATCTACGAAAGATTTTTATTCTACAATAGAAAACAAGAGGAAGGAGAGCTATTTGATACTTACCTAACTGACTTGCGTAAATTGGCAAAAAATTGTGAATTCGGAGATGTACTAGACTCAATGATCAGGATAGACTAGTTTTAGGAACAATCAATAAAGATCTACAAGAAAAAATGTTGCAGAATCATGAGTTAACCTTACAAAAGGCAATAGACATGTGTAGAGCATATGAAATTTCAAAAATACAGTTTAAAGAAGTTCAGTCAAGTCAAGCACTTAATGTTCATTCTGTAAAAGGGGGAAATGGTAATCAAACAGCAAGGGCAAAAGCTTCGAATAAAAACTTTAATACTGGAAGAAACAAAAGATGGGAACAGGAGGAAAACTCAAGGAAAAATGGTCAGTGCAGAAAATGTGGCCGTGCTCATGAGTTCAGAAGGTGTCCAGCATTTGGTAAAATGTGCAATAAGTGTTTGTATTACAATCATTTCGAGAAAATGTGTAACAACAGAATCATAAGAGAAGTTCAGGAGATTCAAGAAGTAGATATGGACCGTAAACAGGAAGAATTTATGGTAACATCAATTGAGGTAAATGAAATAAAAGGAAATAAGGAATGGACTGAAAGGTTAGTAATTGAGCAATATGGAATAGACTTTAAAATAGATACAGGTTCTCAGGTTAACATTATATCAATCTACTTTTTGAATAAAATCAATAAAAATCATGAGATAATTCAGAGCAAAATAAGGTTAGAAGCTTATGGGGGATTTAAAATAAAACCTGTGGGTATTATTACACTAAAATGTTTATTTAAAGGGAACATATTTCAACTAGAATTTGTTATAGTTAAGGATAACCTTATGCCAATTTTAGGTTTAAAATCATGTTTAGATTTGGGTTTGATACAAAGAGTAGATACCATAGATTTAAATATAACAAAAAAATGACTTTATTAAACAAAATATTGATGTATTCACTGGATTAGGTAAATGTCCTCAAAAATGTAAACTAAAACTCAAAGAGAATTGTGTTCCTGTGGCTAAGCCCCCACGAAGGGTCCCTTTAGCCATTAAAGAGAGATTAAAAAATCAACTGTTAGATTTAGAAAAACGTGGCATTATATGTGAGGGTCCTACAGAGTGGTTGAGCAATTTGGTTATAGTTGAAAAACCTGATAAAACATTAAGAATTTGTTTAGAACCTAGAGATTTAAACAAAGCACTTAAAAAGGAATATTGTTTAATACCTACTATTGAAGAGATATGCAGTAAGTTAAAAAACAAATGTTATTTTTCTGTTTTGGACTTTAAAGAGGGATTCTATCAAGTTCAACTTGATGAGAGGTCCAGTAGAGTTTGTGCATTTGGAACTCCTTTTGGAATTTGGAAATTTGATAGACTTCCATTTGGACTAAATATTGCTCCTGAATTTTTTCAAAGAATTAACTTAGAAAACTTTGGTGATATTGAGGGATGTCTCATCTATTTTGATGATCTTTTGATATTTGCAGGTAGTCTTAAAGAACATGATAGAATCCTTAATAAAGTATTAGAACGTGCTAGAAATATTGGAGTAAAATTTAATCCCAATAAGATACAGTATAGAATGCCGGAAGTAAAATATTTGGGAAATACATTTGATAAAGATGGTATGAGACCTGATGTAGATAAAGTTAAAGCTATTATAAATTTAAAAGAACCCAATAATAAAAAAGAGTTACAAAGAATACTGGGCATGATCAATTACCATCGCAATTTTATACCAAATTTATCGGATGTATCAGCCCCACTAAGAGAATTGTTGAAAAAGGATACAGTTTGGATGTGGACTAGAAGTCACACAAACTCATTTAATTTAATAAAAAAGTTAATTTGCTCACCACCAGTTCTTGCAAATTTTGATGAAAATATTCCAATAATAATTCAAACAGATTCAAGTCAAAATGGTGTTGGATGTGTATTATTACAAAATCTTAAACCTGTATCTTTTGCTTCTAGATCTTTAACCAATTGTGAAACCAGATTTAGCCAGATTGAAAAGGAACTAAATGCAATCCTATTTTCTTGTAATAAATTTCATAATTATATTTATGGTAGAGAAGTTAAGGTTTTCACAGATCATAAGCCATTCATTTCGATAATGAAGAAAGGCATAGCAGAAGTAGACTCTCCTAGACTACAATGTATGAAGGTGAAATTATTAAAATATGACTTAACTGTAGAATATAAGCCAGGCAAGGAAATGCTTATAGCTGATTTGTTGTCTCGAAACTTTTTGAAGGAAAAGGTAGAGGATGATGCATTTGTAACGGAAATAGTGCATACATTAAATATAACAGAAGAAAGGAGAGAGGAATTTATAGCTGAAACTAAACAGGATGAGAAGCTTCAAATAATTAGAGATTTTTGTGAAAAAGGGTGGCCGTCATGTGCATCGAGGGTACCTTACATAGTCAAAGATTATTTTAATATTAGGCATGATGTTTACTCATTAAATGATTTGATGTTTTATAAGGACAGAGTCATAGTTCCGGATTCTTTGCGGCATAGGATGTTAAAGCTGCTTCATGAAACACACTTTGGGGTTACAAAAACACAGCAAAGAGCGAGACAGGTATTATTCTGGCCAAATATGAATAAGAACATAGTGGATTTGGTTAGAAATTGTGTTGAGTGTGAGAAATATCAGAGAAATAATGTTAAAGAGCCATTAGTACTAAGAGAAATTCCAGAACTGCCATTTCAAATGCTAGCAGCTGATATTTGTGAATTTGGAGGAACATCTTATTTAATTGTAATGGATTATCTCACAAAGTGGATTGAAATTGTTCCGTTGCAGTCCAAAACATCCCAGTCAATAATAAATTCGTTTAAGACGATGTTTGCCACTCATGGGATTCCTTTGGAAGTTGTATCTGATAATATGCCTTTTGGCTCTAAGGAATGTCGAGAATTTTCTAAGGAATGGAACTTTAAATTTGTGACATCTAGTCCTAGATATCCTAGAGCAAATGGTCAGGCAGAACGAGCCGTCCAGATAGCTAAAAATATTTTCAGGAAGTGTGAAGATCTTCAGTTAGCTTTATTAGAATATAGAAATACACCACTATTAGGATCAGACAAGTCCCCAGCACAACTCTTGAATAGTCGTAGACTTAGAGGCAAACTTCCAGTTTTACAAGAGAAATATTTACCAGAACAGGTAGACCTAAAAAATGAAAAGAATAAATTGGATAATAAAAGAAAATTGTACAAGCACTACTATGATATAAATACAGCTACAAAAGAAGCATTAAGTGTAGGGGATAATGTGGTTATAAGAGAAGATGGGCAATGGAAACCTTCTGTGGTTAGACGAGGTTTACAAGAGCAAAGATCATATGTTGTTGAGAAAGAAAATGAAACACTTGTAAGAAGAAATAGCTATCACTTGAGACCATCTAATAATATGCCTAAACATCATATTAACCTAGCAGATGATTTTGATCACAATGAGAATGGCAGACCTTCAACATCAATGGCCCGTGAGAGTGAAATATCGAATCAGTTTCCTACCAGAAGTAAAAGATTAATTAAACCCCCATCTAGATATAATGATTTTGAAATGTACTAGTTTTGCAATCAGTATTGTTATTAGTTTTTATTTTAGAATGTTTTTATTCTTAGTTCATTGTTGTAATGTCTGTATATTATAGGAAGGGAAAGATGTCATGAGACTGAATAGCTTGTAAATGTAAAGTCCTGACAGGACTATGACATGGGACAGGCGGCACGTGGTCTCGGGGCAGAGGTTAGGTTAAGCACTTGAGATTAGGAGGTTAGGATGAGACTGTAATCTGTAATACTGAAAGGAATATTAATAAATATGTACAACAGTCCGTGTTAAACATTATTACAATATATATATATATATATATATATATATATATATATATATATATATATATATATTGTTCATGATTTATATAACTTAGATTCATGTAAAACTTTAACATTGATGGATCAAAACATTAAACAAAGTTTTTTATTTCTTTTTACTAAAAAGAAGAAAATATTTTTTCCACCTACACGAACACGTGCATAAAGAGGAGCAAGAGTAAACACAAGTCAGAATGTATTTCATGCTGAGTAACACCATTTATCTACGACTCACAGTGGCCGTAAGTAATTACTAAAATTTATCACAACTACTCTACATTAGACTTGTTAAAATTAGTGAAATAATTAATATTCTTAAAACTAATTCAAGTGTTTTCCTTATCTGGACTAAAATATCTCCAAAGGTAAATGTTTTAGAGAGAATAAATTTAAATTCTCGGATATATATTTGAATGAGTTCTGTTTGAAAATAGTAACAGCATGTGTTTGACTGTGACAAACTATGAACAAGAAGTATATTTTAGTAGTACACGATAATATCGATATAAATATTCCAAGTTAGTACAAGTTTATGATCCCCGTTAATTAATTTAGAAATACCAACGTATAAAAACTAGATGTAAGACATAGTAACTAATATTTCTTAAATAGTAATAAATTATCAAAACAACTGTCAGCACAGCTTTGTCGAAGATCAATCGAATATTTGTTGCGCGAATGCTACTGTTGTAATAGCAATAGTAAAAAATTTAGTATTATAAACTTCGGTATTTATAGAAGAAAGCTTGGACATAAAATAAATGCGATTTAAAGTGATTTATAGGGTTGAATGCTCGAATAAATGAACTTTGATCAAATAAAAGGCAGATATCGAGCACAGTTTATTAATTAAATCCTGCCCAAGTCCTTTCGCTTTCTAGAACATCTTCAGGGGCATTTCGTCAAATTTGGCCTATCCAACAATCTTTGAGAATGTCATAAACATAAAATTGTGCATTAAAACTACACAACACAAGGACAAACAGTTTAAAATTAAAAAAACGGCAAAGCTGCATGTTGATTGGCATCAGGAGAGAGAAAATAAAATAAAATAAATTGTATACTAATATAATATTTTACACATCTATTGTGGGGGGTGCAAAAGGGGTAGTGAAGCGCAATTTATGATGCTGTTTCCAGTTAGCATCACTAGCCTCTTCTACCCAATTCCTATCCTCACCTCCACGAAGTGTGGCTTAGGCTCGAGATCTCCATATACTTCGATTTATTAATATCAACATTTAGTCCCATTTTAGGGCTTTCCCGAATCAGTTTTTTGCTATATTTGATAGTTATTTTCCATTTATTGCAATGAGAACCACATCATCAGCGTATGCTAAGCATTGGTGCTCCTTGGTCCTCAAATGGTTTGTCTAATTGTCATTTTTACTAATCTTATCATTTTTTCTGGCACTTAAAATTCTTTTAGCGTTTCTATTAATTTGTTTCTGTCTTTCGTATCGTAGGCGGCTTTGTAATCAATGAAAAGTACTTGTGCTGAAATGTTGTATTCATAGCAATTGAACAGGATTTGTTTTAGCATAAAAATTTGATCGGTTGTTGATTTTCCTTTCCAAAATCCTCCCTGGTATTCTCCTAGATTAATCTCCATATACAGTCTGTCCCAAACCCTTTTTTCAGTGCGTCACTAATTTTAACGTCATATAGGATTTTAAGAATGTCGAGAATTATTGCATGACATTTTAGTTAAATCTGACAGTTGCAGGATCGTAATCGGCTAAACGTGAAAAGGTTATTTTTTTTTAATGCATAGCAGTTTTTCATAATTCTATTCTATTCTGTTCTATTTTATACATTCCATGGAAAGTGCTTAATTAGCTAAGATTTGTTTATGGATTTATTATTATTTATTACAAACACTAGGGAATTGGAAGGTTTGTTTATTTAAAATAACGCTTCCTCCTAGAATCTTTTAAGAGTTGACTGCAAGGTAAAAAAATGTACTGACAATTGCAAGGCATCAAAGTAAACATTCCTGTGATAAAATAATATCGATTTAAATCAGTCATATTTGGATAAGTAATTTTCTGATAAGTTTGTGTGGCAGCCAATAGTTTAATTTTGTGAAGAGTTGTCATTAAATAGTGGAAATAGTTTAAATAGTGAAGCAGTTGATTTTTAAGTTATTCTACCAGATTTGGTGTGCAAATGAAAGAAGGTTATAAAGTTTAGTTAAAAAAACAATATAAATAGTTTAAATAGTGAAGCAGTTGATTTTTGAGTTAATCTACCAGTTCCGATATCCAGATGAAATCGTGCTAATGGAGTTTAGTTAAAAAACAAGATACCGAATGTAAGTTTACCTTCTTTTTTATGAATAACAAAAATGAATATTATATTTCAAACAATCTATAATCCCATTCAGAATCTGATTCCTGAAAATCAATTATTACACTAGATATGTGGCTGGTATCAATTATATCCTACATTTCAAGAAAATGTCGTGGTTCTAAAAAGAACCGTTTTAATACATATAAATATCCATAAAGGCATTAGTTTAAGATATTTCCTCAATATTTTTATGACAATAAATACAAAATTTAATTTTCACTGTAGTTAAAATGTCTGAAAATACTAACCTGGAATGGCAATTATCATTTTATCAGTTGACATTGTGAAAGTACTGTCACTGTCATTATCAAGATCATCTGTGTCAAATTATATTTATATGCATAATTGATTGGATATCTATTTAGCGTATTCTAAACGCCAACCAATTATACGTTCGTAAGTAGAATTCGCTTTAATATGCGAATACCCGTGAACGATACCTAATTTTCTAAGTTCTATGTATAATAATCAGCGACTCACGTTTTTTTCTGTCACTTCTAGCTTAATGCGTTAGAGAGAATTCGAACAACTATGACGCACTGAAAGAAGGGTTTGGGACGGACTGTAGTTCTAATCGTTTTTTAATTAGTATGGCGAGTTCTTAATATATTACCTCTAATAAGAATATTCCTCTATAGTTTGCGCATTCAGTTCTATCTCCCTTTTTGTGTATAGGAATTATAATCGACTTATTCCATTCTTGAGGCATTTCTTCGGCATCCCATAATTCTAGCATTAGCTCACCAAGTTGGTTTATTTTTTGATTTTTCATATATTTTATTATTTCTTCAATTTCTTCTCTTGTGGGCTTTGGTATTTCTTCTATTACTATATGAGGTTTAGGAACATAATAGTTTTCTTCAGCAGTCACTCCGTCATTTAGCAACTCTTCGAAATATTCTTTTTCATTTCACATATTTGGTCTTCGTTCACTATCAGGTTTCCTTGCTTAACTTTTACATTCATCGTTCTTCCCTGATACCCAGTTTTAATGTACTTTACCTCTTTGTAAAAATTTTTGATTTCATTTTTCTTTTTGTAATTTCCTTCGATGTGCTTTATTTTATCATCCGTATACTTTCGTTTCCACTCCCTTAGGATTATCTTTACTTTTCTAGGTCGTACCTTTCTAAGTCGTCTTGTTTTTGCGATCGTAAACTTTTTAATCTCAAATCTGATCTTTTTTTAACTCTATTCTACATTCGTCATCGAACCAGTGAATTTTCTAAATCTCTTTGTTCTTGGTATATTCTTCGACGTTGCTTCCTTTATACTGTTTCATCATTTTCATTAGCGTTTTATGATTTTCAAGAACTTTTGTTGTATGTTACGCACATTGTGCGTAAGTATGTGGCGTAGGTTTCTTGTATATTCTTTTGATAATCCTGCGCTACCTCAAATTTTCGCAGTTTACATAAAATATAACATAATTTTTCATAAAATTCATCTTTCACTTCTTCTTTTTTTTTTCTTCTGTTGAAACATGTATATTTATCAGCGATATAATGTTGTCTTTTCGTTTAATTCTAATTGCACACATTCTGTTTACTACGAATCGTTTTACCTGCTCCACGTCTTCATGTACTAGAAAATCCACTCCAAAATTCCTTTTATCGCTTCCACTGGTATAAAACGTGTATGGGCTAATCTTTTTAATGTTCTTTCCAGTTAAATGTGTTTCCTGTATTGCTGTGATGTGGATTTTATATTTTTTAAGTTCTTCTATTAGGTTAATTAATCCTCCCTCCTCGTATACACCTCGTACATTCCATGTTGCAATATTTAGGTACATGTTCTTATTTTTTATTTTGCTATTTATGTTCAAACTCATTTTCCTGTTCATCGTTAAGGTCCGTTGGCATAATGGGCCATCTTTTTCTTTTTCCAATACTATTCGCTCCGTGCGTGACCATGGTAGGGGTACATTGAAACGATGCCAGCGTGCGTAGCGGCGAAATATGACAAAATTGGAATATTGGACAAAATATTTTTACGCATAAATTTTATCAAAAATGTGTGGAAATACATGTTGAGTATTTAATTGTTCTAATAATAGCAGAAACAGTGAGTGTAGTTTTTATAGGTTCCCAAAGATTACATATAAATTAGAGAAAAGTAAAAGATGAATTCGTGCTATTAATATGAAAAAGTAAATATGACATAATTTCATTTTTATGCAATTGAAATAGGAAAAATTTAAATAATTTACCTTGAATTATATTTCATAATGCTTCAAGCTAACTGCAGATGAATTTAGCTTTTATATCATAACTTTTACTATTACTGTTTTTAATTATATGCTTTTTTGCGTGAAAAACTTGATTTGCCAGTACTAGATTTTTCCCTTTCTTTTCCGTTTGGAGTTGAAAAGATATATTATGATGAATTTTGAGAAACCCAGTTTTTAATACTACATTTATTTTGTACATAAACTGAACAAATATAGTTAAAAACTAATTTATTAATAATTGTCAATGTCGCATGTATTTAACAATGTCAAATATATGTCATATGTTTAACCTGAAAATTGGGACTCCAAAATTGTCAGTTGAAGGCAATAGGTGTCGTGTCAGTCACGCACGGAGCGAATAGTTTTTTGGGTGCACATTTCTAGAATTTTCTCGTTTGAAAGTACCATTTCCGGCCCATATCGATTTTATGCCATCCACAGTTAGTTTTTTGTACCCTATCGTCACTTCTACCTTCAGCTCTTAATTCCTTACCTTTATTTACAATTTCATGGCTCATTGTCTTTTTTTCGGTCCGGTCATCGTTGATGAAAATCTTTTCTCCAGTAAGAAATCTAAGTTTGCTTTTTTCTTTCATTACCTTAATTTTTTCGCCATAATTTTTTATTTATGCCAGACATATATTGTTTTTTAGCTTCATTGCAGATTCTATTTTTACATCATCTTTTAGTTGCTTTTGTATAAAATGTTCTACGTTATTTTTAGGAGTGTTTCATCTGATGCGTTTATTGGTAGACCCGTAATTACTTTGTTATTTCTTTTCATCTGTTTTTTAATTATTTCTACTTTGTTTTCAACCTGGGTTAATTTGTTTTTCGTTTTTTCCAAATTTTTTATTTTATCTTTATATTTTCTTTTTTCATTGCTATCATCTCTTCTCTATATTCGTTATTTTCATACCTGTTTTCTTTTAGTTCCCCCATCATCTTCTGTAACATGCTCATAACATTGTCCACGTCCTCTGAATCTTCTTCATTTGTTTTCTGTTGCTTGGGGTTCTGGCAGTTTTTTTGTTCTGGAGGAAAGATGAAGTTGACCCTCTATCTTTTCTCTTCTTGCCTTCTGACACGTTATCATCACTGTCTGTGTACATCATATCTGTTTCTAAGGACCGCGAAAGGAACTAGATTCGTTTCAACTGCTCAAAAATCCACTCATATCAGTCCTCAGTTTCCAGAATTATTTTTAACCTTGGCAACGTCGAAAAACTAACCGCCAGAGTGCCATCAGTATGACTGTTTCGAATTGTAAATAGCCTTACTTACTTTTATCACTTCAAACACTAGTTTTTACCGAAAGCGAGTTTTTTTCAGAAATTTCTCTCTGCGGTATTACCATCGAGCAAAAAGACAAAAGAGGGAATGTAAAGGTAGTGGGGGCAAAAATATTGTTAGACAGGAAGTGCGATCTTTAAGAGGCCACATTAAACAAGGAAAGAGAGTCTCTCTCTCCTTGTTTGACATCAAATTTAGTTGGGTTATGTTATTGTTTGTCTTTAATGTCACATGAAATCTTATTTATATTGAAGTTTTTTAACAACTGTGTCACTTTTTAGACTATTATAGTTAATATTTAATTAAAACTTTCTCGTCTAAGACACATTCTGAAAAATATTATATAGCTACTGTTAATAAGTGTCGGAAAATTTAAATTTGGCGCATTCGCATTTCTGGATATGTCCGCCATCAGAGGCCACTTTTTTGGTCTCCTTTTCATAAGGATTAGAGTCCCTCTTTTGTCTTTTTTCTCGATGGGTATTACGAAGCCTTTTGAAATTCACATTTATGTAAACAAACCGTAAATTATTTTTTGCTACTTATACGAGAGAAATAAATTTACTTTTATCTGCTTAGTATCGTCGGGTAATATAGACCCAAAAGCTTTTTCTGTTTTTGTATTCTTTTTTTTTAATAAAGAACTTTTAGAGTTTCAGTTGCGCATACTTCCCTGCTTTGAATGTCAGTCAATGTATAAACATTAATATAATGTCTTTTGTTGTGACGTATTTATTTTATGAATTATTTATGTTAGGTTGTCGATATTAGACCACCTTCCTCTACGTATTTTTATTGAGTTAAAACTATCTAATTATATACTTTTCATATACTAGCAAAAAACTCTTCCTTGACGGACAACTCAAACTGATGAATAGAAAATAAAACTCATAAAGCTCAACGTTACAGAATTTTACTGCCGTTACGTTTTCCTGTATTAGACGAGTCTGAGCACGTCTTAATACGGTAATTTTTGCGAATAAGATCGCGAATCGGATGTTCTCACGCTGCCTGGATAAGAAATTGCGAAACACGTGCAAGGCAGCCAGCCTCCTATGATGGAGAATGTGAAAAATGTTTATTCCTTCGAACTAATACGGAATATATATGCCGTAGCGACGACGTATGTACTTGTTTTATGTTTAGAATCAAAAGAGCTTATGTCTTGAAGTGCTTTACATCTACGTACAACGATTGGCCATTTGGCGCTTTACAACCATTGATAGTAATTTACAGTGTTACAGTAAAAATTAATAAACTTGTTAGATGGTTTACGTTATTTAAATTAAATTTATTCTAGTTCATAAATTCTGAAAGTATAAATAATATAAAAAATGTAGATATTTTTTAATAACTAAAATATCACTACAATCTGTAACGATTAGCCTAAAGCTAACCTAAATCATGACAGATGTCGATTGTTTGGTATCGCTGTTGTTGCGAAGCAATAACGTTTAACACTTTTAATTCATTTTGTATTATATTCTATATTTATATCACACTGTATAGTAGTTTTAGGGTTTAGATTTGTGAAATTCTATAGGCTCTATATAGATAGATTTATGAGCTAATACAAATCATATAGAGCAAAGAAATAATGCCCGAAGAAAGAAGGGAATTATAGTGACAATCTCAAAATATTGTAACATATAAAGTAATAACTGGTATAACGTTTTAGAAAAGGAAGATCCACGATAGACGCCACACATACGCTAAAACAAGTAATAGAGAAAACATACGAATATGAGGGAGAAACACATATACTTTTCCTAGACTTTACACAGGCCTTTGACAAACTAAACAGAAGAAAAATTATCCAAGACTTACAAGAGAGTAATATACCAAATAAAATTATAAGAAATTCATTTTATGTAACAATAAAATACTGAAAACTTAGTTTTCAAACTTCCACAAAATTTATTTTAAATATTATCACTACAGCTGTTTCGGCTGATTGCCTTTCTCAAGTGATCTATTTTGGCGTGGGTTTACAAATTTATAGTCTCTAATGAAATAGGTTGAGGAGGGGAGAACTGTTTGTCTCAAGTTGGTCATTCAGAATTATATCTGTGTTTTTTAATTTGTTGATTTCCATAGATTCTAACAAAGATAGCTTAAGGCCTTTATTTTGAATGTGAAGAATTTTAAATTTGTCATTAAAAGAATGATTATGATCTAGAAGGTGAAGTGCGTATGTCGCACTTCACCTTCTATAGCAGAACATAAAAGGGCTTTCAAGAATAGAAAAACAGATTCTACTGTTGTAGAATCTGTTGTAGAAACAGATGCTGTGTCCAGCCCTCTACGCCATATAGCAGCACTGACCATACGTAGCACTTAGTAAACCTTAGTCTCAGTTGAAGATCAAACTCTGAACAAGTCAGTACTTTCTTGAATTTTACGAAAGCTTGTCGAGCTTGCTCAATGCGACCTTTTACTTCCCTGTCCGATGCCCAGTCTTCAAAAAGCCACGATCCCAGGTATTTAAATTTACTCACTCTTTCAATGGACTTAGTATTCAGTGTTATGGTGGAGTTTTCAAGTGCATCTAAGTTTATGGAGATGATCATAAATTTGGTCTTTTTGGTATTAATCTCTAATCCCATTTGCTTACTGTATTCTCCGATTATAGTGACAGTAAGTTGTTGAAGATCGACTATGTTGTCACAAATTAAGACACCATCATCAGCATATCGTATGTTGTTGATCATTACTCCATTCACCTTGATTCCCATCTCTGCATCCTCCAAAGACTCTTGAAATATGGCTTTCGAATAAATGTTAAATAAAAGAGGGGAAAGCACACATCCCTGTCGAACGCCTCTTCTTATATGTATGGGTTTGGATATAGAATTGTCTATTTTTAACTGTGCCGTTTGATGCCAGTACAAGTTTTCAATGCATCCTATGTCTTTTTGGTCTATATCAACTTTCTTGAGAGTCTGCATTAACTTGTGGTGTTGGACACGATCAAACGCTTTTTGGTAATCTAAAAAGCATAGGAACATATCCTTCCTCTGATCGTAACAATTTTGGACCAGCACTTGTGTTGCTACTATTGCTTCTCGTGTTCCTAAACCTTGCCTAAACCCGAACTGGGAATCACTGATGTCCCATTCACATTTTTTGTATAATCTTTGATATAGTATTTTTAAGAATATCTTTAAAGTGTGACTCATCAGGCTAATGAGTCTGTGAACCTCACATCTTTTTGCATTTACTTTCTTGGGCAGGGGAATAAAGGTAGAGCGTAACCACTGTTGAGGATAGCAGCCAGTTTCATCATCATCCAGCCTCTACAGCTCCAAATATTTTGCGGAGTATTTTACACTCAAATATTCCCAAAAGTCTTTCATCTTTCTGCGTTAGTGTCCATGTTTCTGCTCTATATGTGAGGACCGGCCTCAGCAATGTTTTGTATATAATAATTTTAGTTCTTCTTTGAATGTTTCTTGAGTGGAAATGCTTTTGGAGTCCATAGTATGCCCTATTTGTAAGATTTATTCGTCTTTTGATTTCTTCGCTTGTTTTATTGGTAGCAGTCAATAGCGACTCAAGGTATGTGAAGTTGTCAACACGTCCAAAGGTATGACTTCCAAAAACTGTTTCTCGTTCCTCGTTTGCTATCGGATCCTTTGTAACCAACATGTACTTGGTTTTTTCTTCGTTGATGACTAGACCGACCTGTGTCGCCGCTGTTTCCAATTCTAGGAGATATTGCTCAACATCTCGCTTGCTACGACCTATTATGTCAATGTCATCAGCATATGCTAAGACTTGTATCGATCTATTGTAAATAGTACCGCCGTCCCTAATTCGTGTATCTCGGACTGCCTTTTCTAAGGCAATATTAAATAGGAGGCAAGCCAGAGCATCTCCTTGTCTGAGTCCATCCTTTATCTCAAAGGATCTAGAACTCTCTCCCTGTATTCTCACAGTGGCTTCTAAGTTAGACATTGTCATTCTCGTTAGTCGGATAAGTTTCTCTGGTATAACAAACTCATGCTTTGATTGGTATAGCACTGTTCTCTTGACACTGTCGTATGCTGCCTTGAAGTCGACGAATAGGTGATGGGTTTCAATATTGAATTCTAATGTTTTCTCGAGAATCTGTCTTATTGAATGAATCTGGTCAATTGTTGATTTTTCTGGAGTGAAGCCAACTTGATATTTACCAACTATGCCCACTGTGTAAACTTGCAACCTTTCGTAGAGAATATTTGCTAGTATTTTGTAAGCAGTTGTTAACAGGGTTATACCTCTATAGTTGTCACACTGGAGCTGGTCACCTTTTTTATGTAACGGGCATATCACGCCTTGAGACCATTCACAAGGCATGGTCTCATTATGCCAAACAAGAAGTAAAAGCTTATGCAATGTCTGTAGTAGGGCATCTCCACCATTCTTGTAGAGCTCACTGCAAATTTGGTCAACTCCTGGTGATTTATTATTTTTAAGCTTTTTAATGGCTTGGGCAACGTTTTCGATGGTAGGTGGTCTTTCGTTTGGGTTGAAAGGATTCCAATCATTTCGATTTGCTAGGGTGTTATCTGCTTCTTCGATATGATGGCCATTAAATTTTGCATCGAAAAATTCAACCCATCTGTTTAGAATTGAGGCCGTATCATTTAGGATGTTTCCTTCTACATCCTTACAGCTCCTTATTCTTGGCTTAAACTCTTTGCGCATTTTGTTTAGATTTCTGTAGAACTTTCGAGTTTCATTTTGATTTCTTAGAAATTCTGTGCTTTCCAATTGCTTTTGCTCAAATTGTCTTTTTTTTTTCTTCTATGTAATCGTTTTTCTTCTCTTCTTAGTGTCCGGTATTCTTTCTTTGCTCTTCTTGTGCATCCAGCTTGATTTGTCTTTAGGTATGCCCTGTTTTTGTTATCTGTTGCTTCTTGGCACTCCTTGTCAAACCATTCGTTTTCTTTAACTGGTTTGGTTTTTCCCAATATTTTTGTTGCTTTCTCAGTTATTATGTTTTTACATTTTGTCCACAGTTCCTCTACGTTTTCCCCCACCTCCAGGCTCTCCATTTCTTCGTCCATTTGTCTCCTATACTCTCTCGCAATGGTTTCAATGCGCAGATTATCAACATTAATTCTGTCTTGTTTCGTGTGTTTATCTTTCTTTAGGTTTGATATTCTTTCTCTGATTTTTGCCATTACAAGAAAGTGGTCACTGTCAATGTTTGGGCCTCGGTAGCTTCTGACGTCTATAAGATCGGAAGAGTGCCTTGCATCTATCAGGATGTGATCTATCTGGTTAATGGTTTCGTTATCAGGGGATTTCCATGTTCCTTTGTGTATCATTTTATGGGGAAATGTTGTTCCTCCTACTATCATGTTTTTAGTACTTGCAAAGTTTATTAGTCTGAACCCTTTATCATTTGACTCTTCATGTAAGCTCTCACGTCCTATAGTTGGCTGGAAAAATTGCTCTTTGCCAATTTTTGCATTAAGGTCTCCAGCAATGATTTTCACGTCATGACGTGGACATCGATCATATTCTTTGTCTAAGGTGTCATAGAATTCATCTTTTTCATTATCCTCCTTTTCTTCCGTAGGTGCGTGTACACTAAGTAAGCTATAATTAAAGAATTTTCCTTTAAGACGTAGATAACATATTCTGTTGTTTATGGGTTTAAAGTTAAGGACTAATTGCTTTGCTTTTTTACTGACTAGAAAACCACTGCCAAACTCGTGTCGGCTGCTATGTCCGCTATAGTATATATTGTAGTCTCTTTTCATGTCTCAAACATGTAACCTTAGCTAATAAAAAATTTAATACTTACTGTTAAGGAGACCCAATAATTCAATTTTTTCCCGTTATAATTGGGATAGGAGGAATATAAATAAACAAATCTTATCGGCCTGACTAAATATCATTTCTGCTGAGTGTGCGATGATCTCATTCGGTTAAACAAAATTTGCTGAAAGAGCGCCGGCTAATATTCAAATGTGACGAGACAAATTAATAACAGATAATGTCGGTTACAGTATAAACAAAATACCGAAATATTTAGAATAACGATGTAATGATATATAATTATTAGGGGTATTAGATAGTAACAAACATATTATAGTAATTAGTAGTAATTACTTTTTCGACATCACTAAACTTCATTATTGAGCTAGATCTAAAAGACCTAAAAGCAAATTTGATGAGATTTTCGAAATAATTCATGCATCCCAAATTGCTTTGTGTAAATTGTGCCTACTTAGAAAGGTTGAAATAAAAATGAAAAACAGAAACACGTCAGATTTTGAAGCATCTAATATCTTTTTACAAAAAGAAATTACAAATATTTCTTCCTGAACAACCAAAATTCGGTGGAGATATCACAAACTTTTTAATAATTGCTGGAAAAAGTATATATGCAAAAAAAATATATTTATTACCTTATTACCAATTGCATATATTATGTACCTACTACTTTATTTGGGTAAATTAATATATCTATTAAGTATGCATCTCCTTAATTTAAAATAACTTGATTTTACCGATTCTTTATTTTTACAAGTTAGTTTTTTATATAAAAGTAAAGCTAAGATTGCTAACAACATTTATTTTGCTTTAATAAGTGGATTATAGTTTGTTCTGAAGCTATTTTCTTGTGGCATTTTAAATTAATTACTATTTAATTTAAAAACCAGTCTGACGCTCAAACGTCAATAAACGCATTTTTATCTTTAATTGTGGCTTATTCCCAGTTAAATAGTATTTGGATTATAGTTTGTTATCTTATCACCTAAAGAATCAGTGCCCTTGATACATGTATGTGGATTTTTCGCCACATACTAATCTTTTTAAGATTTCCATTTCATATATGGTGGGGGTCCATCAATCCCTTTCTAGACAGATAATGTTCTTTAAAGTACAGTCAAGTTTATGTCATTAATTTGGTTTTTTTTTAATATTTTAACTATGTTTTAGCTCATGTAAACTTATTAAATGCAAACGTTTATTAAGAAATATATTTCGTGGGGCATGGTAGATAGATTAGAGTTGGTTAAAGCACAGGCACGGATCGCTTAGATCGTGGGTTCAAACCACACCCGGTGTCAGTTGATTAGACATTAATTAATTTGGTTGGTCTTTGTTATTGCTATGTTAACTCAAGCTTAAATGTACTTACTCTGTTACGTTGTTCTAAGATCTAAAGTGACGTTTAATAAATAGCAATAGGCTAATGGGTACATGCAAGACTAGCAAGACTTGCAAGACTCTTGCTGCAAGACCAAGACCAAGACCGAGAGTGCAATACCAAGACCCAGACCAAGACTGTCTCGTCTCGTTCTTGCATTTGGGCAACACTACAACAGATGAAAGACATTAAAAAAAACCTTCCAAGAAATAGAAAACGAAGCCAAACTTAGAGGACTGGAAATAAAGGAAATTAAACAAAATACATGAACGTAAGCAAGAAAAAGAAAACACAAATGACAGAACTGATAATAGATGCACATAGTGTCAAAGTTGAAGCATTCAAATACTTGGGAGTACTAGTCAACAGATGAAATAAAACTGTAGATATAAAAAAAAGAATTCAAGCAGAAAATATAGCGTTTTAAAAAATTTAAAGCAAAAGAAGAAAAGCAATTGAAAGTTTTTGAGAGGAAGATTATCAGAAAAATACTTACTGAGGATGCAAGACAATGGATGAATCACAAAATACAAGAATAGATGGAGAAATACAAGAGAACATAGTTAAAGCAATAAAAGCACAAAAAATTAGATGGAATAAACATATAATGAGAAGAGATAAAAGCAATTCGTTAAGACTTATAACGGAATGGATCCCACCAGGTAAAAGAACAAGAGGCAGACCTAAACTAAGATGGAAAAAAACAATATAGAAAAAATTAGAAATATAGAAAGGACAATCCAAGAGAGAGAAGAATGGAGAAAAATAAAAAAAATGTAAAACCAAACCCAGAGTGGAATGATCCCCCACACAAAAAGGATCTTCAACTGAAAACAGCTTCATCAATTCCGTCTCTTACTTTTCGCAACAACAAAATAAAAATCTCGAATACATTTTATTGACTGTTTCTGATAAAAAATGTAGGAGAATATTTCTCACATACTACATATTAATCCTAACATCTGTCATTATTATTAAAGAATTACTCTTGTCGTAGAGGTTATTATTGCACTTTTATCTTTATTTCCTTTGACTCAAAAAATGTTTTAATAGTACCAACCAGCGATATAATTATACTTAATATCTAATTTTAGAATAATATATCAATCTTGCAAAAATGTTTTAAAACAATCAATTTTCTATAATATCGGAAAAAAACTAATAATTCTGTCATTGTAAAAACTAATAACGTGTGTATCTTTTTCCGATAGATAAACATATCGCAAATATTTTTGTAAGCCGTTCGATAAGAAACACATTGCTACGAGGGATATTCTCAAAATTTCAGGTACAGACGTCAAACATTTTGTAGATTTTTCCTTGTATACAACTAATGTTTTAAAGCGACATTTTCATACTGGCGTTGTATTAATTTTTTAACGTTAGTTTGTAACGAACTATTTCGCCTATCATATAGGGTATTTTTATAAGGGGTTGAAAATTGGGACAGAAACTATTGGGCTAGAGATAGGGCAAGCAAAATAAATCAAAACTTATGCGAACTGCACTCAGGGTTTATTTGGAGAGCTGGGGTTGTGGATAAGTTAAATGGCAAGTGGTTGGATTGGGGCAACTACAAAAAAGAAACAAAAAGAGGATATTTACATGAGTCTCCTGGACAAATGGACAAAACACAACAAAAAGTACCTCCAGCTATTTAAAATGGACGCTGTTTCGAAGGAAAAAGGCTCTTCCTTCCAAAAAAAGAAACAAAAAAGGGGTTAGAAGGAAATACAATCTTTTCTAAAATAGGAAATAAACAAAATGGTTTAGAGAAATAAATTAAACATTTATTGTTGTCTCAACTCAAACAGTCGTAAATACAGACAATACAAAAATAATTACGATATAAATGGTTACAAAGATTTATGCCAAAATAGTAAAGAATAAAAACTTATATAATATGCCCTATTCGTTTAAAAACTCTGTTTACAAGTGGGAGATGCTACAAAACTTAAAAAAAATACTACTATAATAAGCTATAATCTGTGGCAGAAATAAATCATTACAAATAAAAATTATCTTTTTAGATGAAACTATTCATAACGGTTAATCTTTTTCTAAAAACAAGACAAAAATCTCAAATATGATTAGATAGTTACTATGGTCTGTTTTTAAACCAGGAGGAGTAATTCAAATTTTCCGCGCCATAATGCTTGTTTGTAATTGGTCGAATCGCAGGCAAGTTTACTCCACTAAATTATGACATATTGACACTAATGACATCTGTGAAATTTTAAAATTCAAAACATAGACATTCAAAATTTATATCGACAATTTTTTGTATTTTCTGTGTTATTTCTTACATCTTTAGATTTTTGGTTTGCATTTATATAAAAACTGTTCTTTTTAGAACTATTTAGCGACATATTAGTGTTATTAAGATAACAATATGGATTCAATGCCAAGTACTAGTGGTAATTATTCTTCTCCACCTTAAAAACGCCGAGTACATTTGGATCATTTATCATCAAATGAGAAATAATGTACTATAAACATGTACAAACATGAAAATTGATAATTCTGAAACAAAAATAACTGCCACGGTAGTAAAAATAAAACAGGCAGCAGGTTAGTTTTACAGAATAGTTATTATTAAAATCAAGACTTGCTAAAGTAATGTAATAATTTTAGGTGTTGCGAATTCAACTATTTACAACAATAGAATTTAGAACAATTAAAGAATATAAGCAGACTAGAGCAGTAAAATGTCCTAAAAATATTGAAGGTTGACCTTATATTCTTGCAACATAGGATAAAAGAGTTAAAACATCTATACGACAGATAGTACACAGCTTCTTTTTTAAGAATGAAATGCTCACTTTTATTTAAAATTTTAAGTGAAATTAACAACCGCTCAGATCTTCCAAAATATGTGTCGTTCATTATTATATAAATTCTTGAAGCAAATCAATTTGAAGTAAGTACAAATATCGGTATGTAAATATGGGTTAGCTACAATTATATAGTAAAATTAACTAAAACATTTTATAGATTTCATTTTTATAATCAGGTATATTATTGTTACTATTACATATTAAGTTTTAGGTTTTTATTTGTATACTCTACTGGAATGTTGTCAAGTATTTTGGTTCAACAGATATAAGAACATGGAAAGGGAAGAAAAGGAAAAAAAGGATATTTTTACTTTACATATGCAGATTCAATGCAGCAAATATTACAGATATTTGTAACTATAGATTGTTTATCTTACTTTATAGCATGATTGATTTATTGTGTATATTATGAATGTCTTACCATAGTTATTTTTTAGGGGAAATTATTCAAAGAATAATTTATACATTGGGCTGCTGACCAAAAACAAAACTTTCTCGCTCAAATATCTGAAATAGATTCAGTTTTTGCTGAAAAAATAAATCAAGAAATTCAAAATGGTGTAGTTGTTCATTAATCTCACCAAGACATAAATGGAGAGATTTTGAAAGACTAAAACAATTATTAAATTTTTATTTTTACATTCATTCCGAATATATATTATGCACAGAATATTATATAAATCGATTTCTGACTCTTTAAGTTGTTTTTGTAATAACTTGGACTTATTGATATGCGATAATAGTATTTAATGTGATATTTTTCTAGCTGATATATATAATAAATAGAGTTTACAGTGTTTATAAATTTATAAATGTATGATATTTATATCTAATTATCATAAGAAAAACGGCAACTATCTTTTAAATTTGTGTATACTTGTTAAGAAGCATTTTCATTTTGTTTTCATCACAATAAAAGAACATTAGTAATATTGTGTTTACTTTGATTGTATTGATACAGTTGGTTTTGTTCTTTCTGTTGTAGATCATCACAAGAAAACTACAAAATTATACTAGACTGTAACATAATAGATTGAGTTAGTTGATTATCTCACAGAAATCCAGTATTTTTGATAAATTTTATTTATTGATAACAAATGGGACAAACTCACTGTCAAAAGTAAACAAGAATCCAGCATTAAAGAAATTGCAAGTACACACTTATTTATACAAATTTATTGTTTTGCATTTTAGTGCTTCAAATAGATCCTTAAGATATTGATACATAAGTTAAATCTATCTAATGAGGTAACTAATTACCATGCATGAAAAGTAGGACCACACCTATATTTGTACCATAATAAATTTATTCTGTGATATGAAACATGAAAAAGTCAATTCTCATTTAATTTGCATAGCTTTAAAAATAATGATCAAAGTCAAAGTTAATTCTTCTGGAAAGAAAAAAACCTAGATCCAAGAAATTAATCACACCAGAAAAAGAATATGGTTTACGCAGTTTAAAAGAACAGTATTTCAGAAATCTTTGAACTCTCTGTAGCTTTTTGATGCATGCATTTGCATAGCTTTGTTGCATATAAGATCTATTTGCAAATTAAAAGTCAAATTTCTGAGAAAAATCATACTTAGATCTGTAATATTATTGACTCTCTGGATCAAAATATTCTGTAAATTAAGTATCATCGACTCAAAAGATCTATAAAACTGAATCACCCGATATTTAAATATATATACATGGGACCAAATGTGAAAAACGTCTTTTTTATTGTAATAATTGTAATATATATTGGAAGTGAATTAAAAAAAATATATTATTAAAACATTAAGTTAGGTTAGAATTGACGTGTAAGGTTGTCCGATATTGATTACTCGATTACCAAGGCCGAGATATACAATAAAAAAAGAAGATGTATTTGGTGACTTTTCTAATAACTTTCTTGGGTGTGAATCTGTCTTTTTGGTTTACTCCTCCTGGTTAAAAAACAGAGTGTAGATGTCAAAAATAAAAAAACGATCTGTCATATATCAAAAACTAATGCACAGTTGCACCAACAGACTGTAAATCAACTGATTTGCTAACCGCCAATTGGACCATTTATGTCCAGTTGCACCAACAAATAAACGATTGATTTTTTTATTTGGATTGCCCGTTTATTTTGGAATATGTTGCACCAACCATTACTTGATTGGAACCGACTGTTTTTTAAAAAATCGACTGTTTTAACCTCACTTTTACACTGTTTATATTATTAAAGTATTTTTAGTCGAGTCGTCGTCGAGTTCATCTTCTGACAATTTGGAAGATATAATGCATATGTTACCAAATATAAGATATGTAAGAGATCGCAATGATTTGTATAATTATTAATATAATGAAGTTGAATTTAAAGCAAGGTACATATAACCATTATTTATCTGAATGACTAGAAATGCATTTTAATTATTTTTAGATATCGAGTAAGCAAGAAAACAGTGTTGGTCCTTTTAGAACGTTTTCATGAACATTTAAGTTATAGGACAGGAAGGAATAATCCGGTGTAAAATAAGAAATAAAATGAGTAGAGAAGTGGCTTCCTTTATTTTTATCTTAAATACACACTACATACACAACATTGCAAAAAAAACAATGTTATTATAAAAGTTCTTCTTCTTCTTTCGTTTTATGGCCTCCACTAATATAATAGTTCAATGTTCAATTGGATTGGCATAACCTTATAAAACTTTCTTTGTTGACAATCTTTTTGACAGATCACACTCCAATTCGAATGAAATAATCGAAACAATCTGTAGTTGTGCAATTTTGCCACGTATAAATTGTCGGTTTGTAAACCAATAGTTTTTTAGAATGGGGCAACTCGTTTGAAAAATAACCATTGATCGTTGATTTAAATCGTCCAATTGACGGTTAGCAAATCAGTTCATTTACAGTTTGTTGGTGCAACTGTGCATTAAATGCTCGAGACAAAGAATTTTACTACAGGTTTTGCAGCTATATTTTGTTTAGAGGTACAAATTTGGCAACGCCCAACTTGTGGCAACTCCTGATCTCTTTGATGAGTCTCTGTAGGTAGCTTCTTTACTTTTTTATTTTTAAGATGAGACGTAATATCTGTTGATCTGCTTGTCTTCTTATCGCATGTTTTTTTACGAGACCTCAGGATAGTTTTGTCAAAAAAGTTAATCTACGATATACTATCTATATGCGTTAAATCTATGCATTAATTCCTGTTATATTGAGTAGAGCGTAAAAGACCACCATTGGCCATCTTCTACTATTGCGAGCTATATTGTATTTTGATGATAAGTGAGCTATCATTTAACTTCTACATTCGTTTTGTTATAGTCAATAATCTAATCATCATATATTTCTGTGTAGTTCCATCGATTTTGTCATCGGCATGCATGGAAGATACTAGAAGAACTTTTTCTTCAGTTTTGGAAACGTGTGATGCTAAAATATAATTGTCCCTAAATGCAAACATACTTGATGGACGATGATGGACTTGATGGTAGATTAACTACCTTGATCTTAAGTAAGTGGGTAGATAGCAGTTTCGTATTTTTTCATATTGTTCCCAATAGTATTAATTTATGTTCATTGAGTAGTCTTTCGCATTTTTTCAAAACTGGTGAACCAGTTATCAGTGTTTATATTTCAATTAGATCTACCAATTGGCTAAACAGGTCTACTAACCACATCAATCGCGGAATTACTAGGTTCAAGGGAAACATTTTGTTGTTTACCAACATATATCTGCGTATTAGTGGTAAAAAACAATTTACTTTGAGACTATATACTGTGCAAATAGACAGTTTCCACGAAACTGTCTAATAACATCTCGTCTATAGTCATGTACTGAGATAAATTGAAAATTTTTTTAACTAGTACATATCGAGCTACTCAGATTCCATATTTTATGGTGTTATGTTGTGTCCCGAATTTTAAACTTAATTTTAAGCTAATGGTTTAAAAATGAAACTGTCACTGATTATTTTTCTAGAGAACCAAATTGTAATACACATACTTGCATATTATAATATTTATTAAATCAATTACAAACAAACTTGGAATAAAAAATAAATAGTTTTATTTACAGTGCAGCCCTTGTAACATAATCTTTATAACAACACCGGTTCTTGGGAGAAATTCTTCGCATATTAATAATTAGATTATTAAAATGTTTTAATCGTTTGTTCGTGGATCTGAAAGAGATAAGATTGCGTAATGGGAGGGAACTTGATATAGTTGAATGGTTTGTTTAATACAGGCTACATACTTGGCTTCTGAAGTTGATATTAGATAATATCATTCTTAAAAGTAACTTTAAAGAACTAGTTTGAAGTGGTTAAATATATTAAAAATATCAAAACATAGAACTAACAGGGTGTAATAAGCTAATTTTAAAACAAGATGTCTGATACGATTCTATGTGGATAGAATACCAAAAGTTATGCAAATTCATCCAAGTTTTTAGAATTTTGGTCTATAATTAAAACGATTATATTTTAAAAAGGTTCTGAAACTGCTTTCTTGTAGCATGTCTAATTTAAATATTATGTTTATATGGGATTGAGCCACAATTATTGGTTGTAATGAAAATCACATTTTACCAAACTAAAGTTTGACTTTTCGATTTCCAAACCGGAAATCGTTTCAAAAAAGATTATTTTTAACAATTCTGCAAAAATGTGTAACCAACAAGTTCTTGTTAGTAGGTTATGTTTTTGATCTTGCAGACAACAGCATACTTATGGTTGAAAAAATCTGAGCGTGGTTATTTTACCCTCGAAATTTTAAATTAAGACTGATTTATGTGTTTTTGAAGTGAAGCTTCTATACTAGCGATATATTACTTTTTTCTCTACGGTAAAATGCTACGGCCAGCGTCTCGGAATTAGCGTTACAAAATGGCGTCGTCACGGATAGCGTCACAAAATAGCAGTGCTTTACATCGATTCACTACTCTCGATCAATTTGTTTTTAGTCATCATATATTTACTCTAAGCAGGTTTACATTAAAAACTAAAAAATAACTAAATAAAATATAGACATTAAGTGAGAAGTAAAAACCCCTTACGTTTCTGTCAACAGACCCTGCTGTTAACAACCCGAATCAATGCAAAAGATGATCAAAAAGTAAAAAGGAATACGAAATGGTTAATAGACCTGATAATCAAAGAGCGCAAACTAGAATATCTTGGCCATGTTATGAGGAATGAACAGAGATACGGCTTGTTGCAACTCATTCTTCAGGGCAAGGTATTTGGAAAGAGAGGACCAGGGAGAAGAAGAATATCTTGGCTTCAAAACCTGAGAAAGTGGTTTAATACATCGACAACCGGACTATTCAGAATAGCAGCAAGCAAAGTTAGGATAGCCATGTTGATCGCCAACATCCGGAATGGATAGGCACCGTAAGAAGAAGAAGAATAGAACTGAGGTGATTAAGAACTATAATCAGTTCATGGATGGAGTTGACCTTGTTGGCAGGCTGTACGAGCACGTACAAAAAAGTGGACAATTCGTTTCATCCACATACTAGTTTGCAATTCTTCGTGTTAATACAAATCAGTTCAAAAGGAAAATCATCTACTAGCCAAAAACATTCCTTAACTAAGATTATTTAAGTTAGAAATGGGAGAACAAAATTATTTTGGACAACACTCAGTCTTCAGACTCTGAGACATGTGGTGACTACGAAGACCTGAAACCAAAACATTAAAAACGAAGAGTCAAAATTCACCCACACATGTCTAAGTTAAACGTCTTTATAAGGAAGTGATGGATTCGACCGTTACTTGATGGAAATTCATTTTATGTAACAATATGTCTTTATAAGGCTGAACATTAAGAGGACTATGCTGATAAAAAAAATGGATACAAAAAGTTCAATTGTAAAAATAGACCAACTGCATTTTGTATAATATGTAGGATATTTTTATGTAGTACATGGAAACGAAATTGTTTTTTACAGTTTCGTAGCAAAGACTGACTTAATACAGTGTTCTGTGTGTATTTAATTTTAGTGTTTCTTTCTTATGCTTGAGTTTACTTTGGTAACGGATATTATAATATATACGACATTATGTACAGTAAGATTTTCCATTGCATTTTTTTTGTAATTTTTTATTGTAAGTAGCAATCATATAAAAGGACAAAACCCCAAAATAGTTCGAAAATATTTAAAACTATACTCTGGGTCTCAAGAGGTTAAGCACACTAGTCTTATGGCTTCGGGCTCACCAGTAACTTTGAGTTGGACATGTCTGGTCTAGAATAGCAAAAATTGATATTAAGCCCTTATTATTTGTTTCTGCTATAATAAGAGAAATATTGTTGTATACCATGTACATACTAAAACCCATAGTAATATCCTATAATACCGCATTCTGATTTTGATTAATTGTTTCTATCAATAACCGTTTGTAGTTACGAATTTTACACAAAATTTGCAATAAATCAATTTCCCACAATATATTTATTATATAACAAATACGTAAAGTCAAATATTTATTCTGTTTAACTGCAGATTATTATTTGTTTGTTTTTCTATTTTGGTTTCCCAAATATTACCGTCAAAAACATGTTATCTTTACCGATAACCCAAGCTTTCAGAGTACCTATTGACCTTGTTTACAATGATAATTTCTACATGCGACTTCAAGTAAGTACATAATATAGGTATCGCTTTGAGCTATAAATAATTTTTCAATAAATTAAATTTATTTCTGTGCCATTTATTTTAATGAACAAAATTATTATATCTACTTATTATTTTCCTGGCTCAATTGACATAAGATTATATTATTCTATGTCTATAAATTACATCATGTAAGTGTAAGAGTGACACAATAACCATTGAAAATAAGCAAATATGTAATACAAATTATAGTAGAGTATCAAAATTGTAGACACTAAATTCTGAGAAATGACAATTGACTGTTAACTACAATACTGTTGCCAGGTTGTGATTATAGATAATTTACCAAATTTTCTGTATCAGTAATTCACATCCATTCAAACAGCATGGTCAAACCTTTTTTCAACAGGCATTTAAAGTTCTTGGTCTTATTTGAGCGGAAACAGATGCAACGTGAATCAATCAATCAAAAATAAAAAATGGCTTATACATGTCTTTTACTGTTAAGGACTCATTTTCTAGTTTACTCACGATAGATATTATGTAAGTTGCCTTTATGTAATATTTTTTAAAAGTTGTAATTATATCTTGATCTTATGGCTGAATAAGGCTTGTTGTATTTGGCGGAAGAAATATTATTTGAACGTTTGGATGTTCTAAGTGTGGATGACCTGCTGCATTGTCAATAATTATTAAAACTTTAAAATTGAGAGATTTTTCCTTCATATATGCTTGTGCTTCTGGCACGAAACAATTACTGAACCAGTCTGTAAAAATAGTCGTTTCACTCAGGTTTTCTTGTTAGCCATCCAATGCACTGGTAGTTGTTTTAAATCTTTGCCTTTTAAAGCACGTTGTCTAAAAGATTTATTTATTAAAAACGGTTTTAACATCCTAGCTCCTGATGCATTGCTACAAAGTAATAATGTAGCTCGATCTTTACTAGCTTTATCTCCACTTGCAGTTTTTTTATCCTTTGCGATATAAGTTTCAGAAAAATAAATTTATCAGCTGTAACGGAACTATTACAATTATGTACTGACTTATTTTTAGTTAAATATTGTTTTCACAAACAAAATTTTTGTTCGGAAACAAGTTCTCTTTACCTCCATTATTACTAAATACATTTTTGGAAAACTTTAAAATAAAGAATGTCTTTAAATATATTTAAAACCCACAATGTGGTGGACTTATGTAGATGATGTTTTCTACATGGCCTCATATATTAGATATACTGATTTTTGAATATTATCAACCATTTTTTCTTATTATTTCTTTAAAATTATTGAAACCTCATCTTATACTCTGCCTTCAGATGCACCAACATCCAATTTTTTAACAGATAACGCAAGATCTAACATTGCGAGAGTCACCATGGACTTCTCTAAACAGGCTAGAGTCAATCTTTTGTCCTGGCCCTCGAGATCCCCAATTTTTTCTGCAATTGACTACGTTTGGGACTTGATCGGCCTAAGATTTTTTAATTTTGAGCACCCTTCTCAAACTTTGGGAGCACTTTGGTTTGGGAGAAGGTAATTTCTGCATATGGAATGAGATGCTGGTGGTAGATAGAATTTGCCTGAGGGGGGGGGGGTAACTTCCAATGAAATATCAACCAAAAGACATAACTAAAGATAAACCCAAACTACAATAAAAAAAAGGTTCTTTTAATTTTTTTAACTGGAGATTTTATTAGGTTGACTTTCAATATTTTTTTTTTTTAATTTTGGACATTGTTGAAGGAAACTTTCCCATCCCTCCTGTGTATCCGGTAGTGCGGAATACTCCAGGAGAATATTTATGACCTAATCAGAAGCGAGCACCAGCGCATCCAAGAGTGTGTTTCCCCCCGAAGTGCATAAACACATTATTAATTGATTTACCCTTGTAAGATGATTACATATTGAAATTTTCATCGTCTGTTTATTTTGCTACCCTATATAACTGTACAAAATATATTAAAAGCATAAAAATCAGTACTTTACTGATTTTTCTATAACGTCAAATGAAAAACTTTCAAAATTAAAAACGTAGTTTTCTTGACTTACATCACTATCTTTCTCAGCTCTTTATTTCTTGGTTTCATTTATTTTATCTGTTTTTTTACCTTTTTATTAATATGAAACTTAATTCTCACAAGTGATTTAGTTCATATTATGCACAATTGACCGACTCATTTTAAACGGTGAATATTACTGTTATGTTATTATATAGTTCTTTGTTGGTGATACATGGCGAAAATTACTAAAAAATAAAGATCGCGAGGTCGGCAACTGATCAATTCTTGACAAGAAGCAAAATTTCACTTCACTTCACTACGGGGTTTCCAATAATAATAAGGTGTTATTAATTTCATCATTAGACCTCTATAGATACCACTGTTGCCATAAAGCACAAAATACTGACATAACCTATTATTAACTAAGGAAACTGATATTCAGGAAAAAAAATAAATAAATGTTTATTCCAAAACAAAAAAGGGACATGGACACAAAATACTAATTCAACGGCTAGGAATTTTTTCAGGAATATATAAATAAACATGAAATACCTGAGGAATGGAAAGAATCGCATATGAGAACCACCCATACAAAGGGAGATAAAACGAAACTTGAAAACTATAGAGGAATTGCAGTTACTAGTAGTATTAGCAGAATATAGGGGAAAATAATAAAAAATCGAATAAAAGAAGAATACCAAGATATGGAAGCCGAAGAAAAGGCTGGTTTTCGTGTAGGTCAATCTACAATAAACCGTGTCTTCTCTATTACTCAGATTATTGAAAAAAAAGTTTTGATGATATTGACATCAAGCGGGACATGATATTGTCCCGCTTGATAAATTATAGGAGGCACTGGGGAAAACAAATATAAATATAGAATTTATTGAAGCGGTAAAAACGTTGTACTACCAACAAATAACCAGAATTCAAACAGGAAATCTGATAACACCAAGATTCAAACTGACTAAAGGACTAAGACAAGGATACTGTATATCCCCAACATTATTCAAAATATACCTCGAAACAGCACTCAACAAATAGAAGAAAAAATGCACGAATATGGGCATACCACTACTGGACTTAACTTTGTACACTCTATGCTTTGCGGATGACCAGGTCATCATCGCACAGGACTCTGAAGACCTTAGTTACATGATGCGAAAACTATTAGAAGAGTTTACAGAGCGGGGTTTGGAAGTGAATATGGAAAAAACTGAGTACATGTGTATCGGAGGAGATCAACATAATCTTGTCTAAGAGGAAAATCAAGAGATTAAACTATGTGACGACTACAAATACCTAGGAGTGCAGATCACTCAGGACGGAAAATTAGATGCAGCCATTAAAGAACGAAATACACAGGAAAGGGAAGGCATAGCCTTACTGAACAGCGTACTGTGAGATAAAAACATCTCTAAGGAAAATAAAAGAAGAATATACAACAGCATAATAAAAAGTATCACAACATATAGATGCGAAGTGTGGCCTCTAAAAGACAGAACAGGAAAATGCTTAGAGCAACAGAAATGGACTTCTGGCCCCGCTCGGCGGGAATCTCTAGACGCGACACAATAACAAATGAGAGAGTCCTAGAAATCATGGGGGTTACACATAATGCTGTTGATGAAATCAAAACGACATCACTTAGATGGTACGGACACGTAAGGAGAATGCCGAACAATAGAATACCAAGACAAACTCTTGAAAGCTAACCAAGAGGTAGGCGGAGACCAGGAAGGCCTAGAAGAAGTTATAGAGAAGGAGTTGATAAAGAAATCATGGAAAGAGAACTGGAGGACGATCTATGGAACGATAGAATGAGATGGAGATTGGAAATCGGAAGACGTCGAAGAACGTTATAAACCGACATTATACATATGAGGCTATGAGAGCAAGAATGGGCTAACCCCAATATTGAAAAATGGATTACATGAACCAAGAATATATGCGTTTTTTTGAAGTTTTATAAAATTAAAATATGATGCCAAAAGGTAGTCATTGTTTACAAATCATTATCTAATAACAAAAAACTCGAAGATCTTGCAATATATTTAACAAAAATATAAATATTTAAGCTTTTTGTGAATTAGACCGCTTTTGCATAAGTGTGCCCTTAAAAATTTTAATGGGAATGTGGATTAGACATGGAGTACAAAATACAATTAAACAATATCAACGTTGAAAATATGCTTTATTAAAAAAGAAAATAACAAAAATACTTAATCTTCATCGTTAATTAACTCTTCTTCTTGCTGTATAGTGGATCTTATTTGTCTGGTGTTTACGTAAAATCAATGATGTATTGTAGGTATAAATGAAAGTAATTTCAAAGGACCTTTTTTTGGTTCGATTATTAGGCGTCCATCGGGATAAAGATAATATAGCTTAAGTATTTTCCTGCATGTCCTCTTTTTGACATCTAGTGAGTAAAAGAGAACATTTGACAAAGACAAAGTATTTGTAATAAAATCCACAAGGAAAAAAATTCCTGTAGCTGGCTGGACATTTATTTAAAATAATGGCTAAATATTTATTTAAAAAATCCTAAAAAGGGCTACATCAATAAAACAAACGTTTTCGGACCACACAGTTCATCATCAGGTTTTAAAATCGAAAATTGCTAGGTCACAATGCCTGAGCCCGAGCCATGAGAGAGGAGCTCTGGAACTGGCTGAAGCGAGTTCCAGAGCTCCTCTCTCACCGGCTCTGGAACTCGCTTCAGCCATGTGTTACCTCTAGCCAAATTTAATTTAATACTGAACATCACAGTTATTTTACAACACAATGTATAATCATTTATAACTAAATGTAATTTAAAGGGTTTTTACCCTAGTATTTTGGTGGCTCAGGCATTGTGACCTAGCAATTTTCGATTTTAAAATCTGATGATGGACTGTGTGGTCCGAAAACGTTTGTTTTATTGATGTAGCCCTTTTTAGGGTTTTTTAAATAAATATACCCATTTACGAAGCCATTTTCCTTTTCCTTTCCATATAGCCATTTTCTTTTTTTTTTTTTTATTTGTAGTAAATTGTAAATGGATTTGTTTTCTTGTATTGCAACCACTGAATCTGTAACCATTGGAGTTTTGATTTTTGTGTATTAACTTTGCGATTTGATATATTTCTTTCTTACTTCTTAGTAGAGTAAAAATCGTTATCTGTCATCTTTATTGAAGTAAAATGTGCTTTCTTTCGTGCATGTGCTATTACTCTTATCCAGTCATCAGGTAAGTAGATATCTTTTAAAATATTTTTTTGCTTACTTATTACTCCGAAATCTTGGTCACAGACAAGGTAAGAATGTCCGCTGACAAAAAAGTTATGATCAATATTTTCCACCACAATATCAGGATATCACACAATAAAATCGCAAATGACACAGTAAACAGGATCCTATTTCTTAAGGTCTTCGTGATGCTTGTGTCTCGTTCCAGACATACATATGAGTATTATTAGTAGCCAAATTATGGACTCCTAAGACGTAAGTCCACAACTGGCGTTTATTCCAGTGATGGGAAATTCCAGTGCTGATAACTGGTGTGGGCAACGTTCGCATCAAGTCAAATGCAATCACTGTAATTTCTTCAGGATTTTGTCTTGGATACTCTGCATCTTGTTTCATACTACATCTAGCACGGTCTGCTTTTCGTTGGTGAACCTCTAGTGTTGCTTCAAATTCACGTTTTCTGCTTGAACTATTGAGAACTTTATTATATTGTTATACAAATCACAATTTTGCACGAATCCGTAATTGGTGAAGGGAATCCAATATTAAATTGATTAATAAATATTTTTCGAAATGTATGGAATGAGACAGTATTACTAGTATGTTCTCCTTTGTAAAAGTTATAAAGGATTCCTAAAAACCGGTATATCCTACAAAGAGCTTCGATCTTTTATTTTTTCTTGAAAATTAGCTGCAATATTGTATACCTACCACCTCTCAAGATATGCTCCAAACAAGATGTTTCAACATCGCCCAATGTATCCACATTTCTAATGCTTCAAGTTAATGTATTGTTTGTACTTTTGGCTTCCATGCTTCTACTATATATCACAGTACGTGCAAAATATAGCACTTGATCATTCTTTGTCTAAGGTATTAATGAAGATGATTTATTACAAAAGATATTCTTATTATTTTAAAAAATGTTTTTTTAAATATTAAAAGTGATAATTAAGTCAAAAGAGATAATTATTAGTCATTGTTAAAAGTGCCAGTACTAAGTTCCAGGTTGTCTTTTACTCTAAGTAAGCAAGCAAGCAATTTAATTAAACCCAGCCTGTGAAACATGTTCACCCCTAAGAATTACGTTCAGGTGTAACAATTCATTGAAGCGAGGTGTACTAACTCAAGTTAAAAACAGGAGTCACTCCACCGCGCTCCAATGCTCCAGATCATCTCTTTACCCCATATAGCACTCTGATACGCCATAGGGGCACAACTATCAGACGAACGCTCTTCATGTGAGAGTCTTGGGTAATAGAACTCAACATGGTTCCCTAACCGATTTAAATTCAGGACAGCGTGACGCGCTTTGTTTCTGTTATCCTTTAGTGACTTGTCCGCGAATCTAAAATTGCTTGCTTGGGTCCCAAGTCTCTGCTCTGGACTACATCCAGTTCGGAGACTTGGTGCTCAAGTGTTTGGGCCCTACTTGCCCGGGTTTTTTGTTTCTTATTTATTTTTTTGGTTGGCTTTCGCTGCATTTTTATAAGTTTTTTAAAAAAATTTTGTTGGCCTAGTCTGTTTTTTATATAGAACATCCAAGTCTATCTTTTCCCGTGCGTCTTGATTAATTTTCAAACAAGTAAAATCAAAATATTAAATGAAACGTCCGTCGATGTCTCGATAATTATCATTGATACCACTTGATACCTAGTAATATCACTGTAATAATTACGAAATGGTTATTATCCCGGTGGATGTATTTTTTAAGGTTAAAGGCTATAGCGAGATAAGATGGTCAAAAGTGCCCCTGCACCGATCAGCATCGCGACTTGTGCTTTCAATAAAGCATATAAAAACATGACTTCATACAAATTTTTAGCTTCCCAGGGCACCTGAAATTTAAAAAAGAAGCTTTGTTCGACTTTATTTTTTTCTTGACGCAATTTTGCTTAAAAAATCTGAAAAAATTCATGAAGATGTAACTTTTGTATACAAAATAGCCTGATTTTTTTTTAGATTTTTATATTAAAAATTGAGCTCAGGAAAAATCATTGAAATTTTCAATAATTTTTTTGGTTATGTTAATAATTTTTGGCTATCTTTTAAATATTAATTTTCTATGTATTTTTTTTTTCGTTCTTCTAAATTTTCAAGGCAGAATTTTCAATTTCTGAGCGGAAAGCATCGAAAAATAAAAAAAAAACGTTTTTTACTTATTTATTTGCACATAACCTCAAAACTCAGTTGGTAATTCAACATTTTTTCTTCCACATTATCAAAATTCATTGTAAAAGTCTCCATTTAACTCTTTCACAAAGATAAAATTCGAAAATATCACGTTTTTTATCCTTTTCGCACTTTTTTTACCTTACCTCAAAATCAGATCGTTAGATGTATGCTTTTCCATCTATTTTTTTACGGGCTCTGAATCGTCATTGTTAAAATAATCATTTTTAACTTACAAATTATCAAATTGCGAAAAATTCCAACTTCATTAGTTCATAACCTTAAAATCTAGTAGCTAAATTATCGAATTTCCGCGTATTTTTGATATACCACTTTGTCTTTTTTTTTCCTAAATAGTAAAAACTCGAAAATATTTACCTTTTCTCAACGATTGTTTCTATCGCTTTTAATCGCATATCACTTTTTGTGCTCAAGTCTTAGCTGATAATGCATATTGCCTACATATAGTCTAGTGCCAAATGTTTATCAAAATAAATAATATAGATAATGATACAGAAGGCCTATGGGATATATCACCCCTTTGTCCTATTTTTTTTTAATTATATAATGGCTTTGGCATGGCCAATTTTTTGCATATTTACAATTTTTGACATATTTACAATTTTTAATTTGAATACCTAAAACTACTTATAATTTAAATTTACAGGACGTTATGTATTCGTAGATACATTTTAATATCTGCTTATTATTTGAAAAAATTATTGTATTAAAAATGACAGGCAATGGACAATTTAGCTCAATTAGTTTTTCATACATCATTTTGATACTTTGTCTGTACTGTCCACTGTGTGTACTGTACTGTCATGCTGTGTTTGTATGCAGGAGTGAGTGCGTGGTTGAGTGCGAATTCTGTTTATTGTTTGTATAAACAACCTATTTGTCTCATATTTGAACCATCTCTAATTGGGAATTAGTGGTTGGTAAGCTCTAACGTTTATTCCAGTTTATAATACTCTTTATACTCTTATGGCATTTGGTAAGCTCTAACGTTTATTCCAGTTTATAATACTCTTTATACTCTTTGGCATTTCGAACATTTAATTTAAATTAATTATTATGCATAATTTGGTTTCCTTTAAAGTACATTATGAATTAAATCATTAGTTGTAATTTAGTTGAATTTAAATTAAAAATAATTGTTTTTGTACCCTTAAAAAAATATTTTAAATAGGGAATTAAATTCTCGTTTAAATGAGGTGTTGCAATATACCGATTTCTATTTAAAAAAAATTAACGATTACATCACTAAACCCACACCGGTGACGTCATCCCTACTCCTTGTATGTTATAAGATGGGTATTTTATAATAAAAATCGACTTATTTCGGGATTTCCCTCAAAACTCGACGGTTCTCGAAATAATGATAATATTCCGTAATTTACCCGTCACTGAATATATTTTTTGTAGACCAATGTAAAGTAACTTATGTCGCTAATAACTTTTAGTAGTTAATTTAATAAAAAAAATTTCTTTAGTTTTTACATGTGCTTTACAAACACACTGTGGACACGGTAGGATCATTTTATAGGTATAGCGAGTGCTGCTCGCTATTCCAAATTTTGATCTGAAATATATTTTCTGTATAAATCAATATTAATTACAGAATATCAATAGTTTTCTAAGCAAAAATTATGTAGTGATAAAGTGTGTGAAATTTCCATGCAACATTAAAACTAAAGTAAGATATATATTATTTTATTTTAAAAGTAAATAAACAGTTTATTAAAAAGCGAGAAATAAAAACAAAAGACAGGTTTTTCACATTATTGTAATATTTCGTGCCTCTTATCAGTTGGACCTGCTACAAGGCAGGTCCGGCCTGAGGGGGCACATACAGTTATTGGAAAATAATGGAACTACAAAATATTTCTCCTATTATTACTAACACCAACTCTAACAATCAACAACATAGTTATTCGAGAGCCCTTAGCCAACCAAAATTCCCATCCAAAAATCAAGCTATAGTTTTCAACTCCCTTAATGGAATAAAACTAGAGGAGTATCTTATAGCCATCGGAAGAAAAATTAATCCAAAAAATATACTTTTCTCGTCTAGGATATCTAACAATAGAATATGTGTTTATCTATCCAGTGTGACAAAGGTCGACGTATTCATGAACACTGATAATGGAATAATTACAGTAAACTCAGAACAAATTCAGACTCGCAGATTTATTACTCCAAGCCAACGTTTATTGTTATCTAATGTGTGCCCATCTATCCCACATGATTGTATAGAACAAGAACTCAGAGAACAAGGCTATAACTTAGTATCTCCTTTAAATTTTCTTAGAATTGCCGCAACCAACCCTGAATACAAACACATTCTTAGTTTTCGACGCTACATCTATATCTCACCTCCCAACAATACAGTTCCAGACTCGATAGTACTATCTCACGATAACATATCATATCGCATTTTCTTGTCTCATGAAAGTCAGCTGTGTTCTAAGTGTAACCAAACAGGCCATTTCTCAAATAATTGCTTAATTACAGCAAGTCCAGAGCCTGCAAACAATACCAATATCCCTACCACTCGAAATGCAATCCTATCAATGAAAATCCCTATTACGACAGACCAACAAATAAATGATAAATCTTCACCTTCCCAACCTTTAACCCATAACATAGCACCAAATACACAATATAATAATAACGAAATAGAAAAACAACCAACCACAGAAATTTCCTTGTCCACCTCAGAACAAATGGAATCAGAATATTTACATAAAACAAGTTCCAAACGTAGTATTACAGAAGTAATAACACCTCCTCCGTCCTCACAAACTGAAGTTACATTTGCAGTACCAACTACCCAGAGAAAGAAGAAAACTAAAACTATTACTGAAGAAAAATCATCCTTGGCCAAAACACACCAACCAAAATCTAATAAAATATTGCCGTTACTGGAACCAACTAGGAGAATATTCGAAGAAGAATCGTTAAAACTCAGTTTTGACCAAATGGTCGATTTCTTTGAAAATGTTAAAGGAAACAAAGATCCGATAAGCTTAGTTAAAACATATACGGAGAACGTTGCTGATTTTTTGAAACTATTATCTAAAATTCACCCTTATTACACCGATCGAAGTATGAAAAACAGAAGCACGAGAATAAGACGTAAGATTATGAAGCAACTAAAAATGGACCCGGTAGCGATGAAGATACTTCTGGAAGAAGAATCCGACACCTCTTTCGATTCATCGTAAAGCATATAATAAATAGAAACAGTGGCGTCCATAATACAATGGAACGTAAATGGCTTCTACAGTCGCTTCGAAATGTTAAAGCATATTATCTCTGAATTCAACCCATTGATACTTTGTTTACAAGAAACCAACTTTAAAGATTCCAACCACGCATTCAAGTTTCAAGAATACACAAATTTTTTCAAACACAGACAAAACGCCGATATAGGTAGTGGCGGGGTTGCTATTTACGTCGATAAAAAATATGAAGCTCATCAATGAATCAACACACAGAACTTTGAAGCAGTAGCTATTTCAGTAAACATGGAACAAAAAATCAATATTTGCAACATATATTTACCTCCAGATCAAACCATAGACCAAGAAGATTGTGATAACCTATTGCAACAAATTCCCAGCCCTCATATTATTTTAGGCGATTTCAATTCACACAACCCTATATGGGGTTCAACAAAAACTAACGCTAGAGGCAAGATAGTGGAAGTTATTATGACCTCACAAAATCTTAATCTGTTAAACGATGGTAGGCCCACGAGGTTTAATATTCAAACGGGTAGTCAGTCAGCCATTGATGTATCGTTATGTGATCCAACATTATCCCCAACTCTAGAATGGGACGTTATTCCGTACCTATACGGAAGTGATCACTACCCCATTAAAATTGCCTTTCCACAACAAAAAACTCCAGTACTACTACTACTGCATCAAAATGGAATATTAAAAATGGAAACTGGGAAAATTTTACAAAATATGTACAAAATGAAATAAACAACATAAAAGATGTTACTCTTAATGACATAGATAAAGACCTAGATACCTTCATATCAATAATCAACAAAGCAGCAGAAAATCATATTGGAAAAACAAAAACACTAAAATATCATAAACCTTTACCATGGTGGTCCTCAGAATGCAAAGAAGCCGTAAAAACATATAAAAGAGCTTTCAATAGGATTAAGCATCATAAAGGCAACGAAACTATGGCAGAATACAAAAGACGTCGAGCGGAAGCTAGATATATTCTTAAAAAATGCAGGAAAACGTCATGGCAAAAATTTATTTCAAGTATAAATAGTTCTACCCCAGCAAGTAAAGTGTGGCAAAATATGAGAAAAATATCTGGAAAAAAATGTTCAAACAAAATACCTTTCCTAGCAAAAGATGACAAAATTATAACCGACCGAAATGAAATTGCTGAACTATTCGCCAGTGAATTTGAGACCAATTCAAGTAACGATAACTATCCACCGGACTTTAAGCTTAAGAAAGAAAGCGCAGAGAAAACAAAGTTGGAGTACCACTCTCACGAGTATAATATACTTAATGTACCGACTACAATGCAAGAACTCAAGGATGCCCTAATGTCAAGTAAAAATTCCGCTCCAGGTCCAGACGGTATACCATTAATTTTTTTGTTAAACCTACCAGAAAATGGAAGGTCTTGGCTATTAAAATTATACAATTTTATTTGGACAAATCAGGTTTTTCCATCTGTATGGTCAGACAGCATTATAATTCCTCTGATCAAACCCAACAAAGACAGAACAAATATAGACTCGCACCGTCCTATATCACTCACTAATGTAGCATGCAAAGTTCTAGAAAAAATTATAACCAAAAGACTGTTGTGGTACTTGGAACAAGAAAAACTTTTAATTCCTCAGCAAAGTGGCTTCCGTCAAAATAGATCATGCGTAGACAACTTAGTAGATTTAGAGTCAGAGATACATGAAGGTTTTGCAAATAATCAAGAGACCATCGCAGTATTCTTTGATATCACCAAGGCATACGACACGGTTTGGAGATTTAATATTATATCAAAATTACACAAATGGGGAATCAGGGGTAAAATGCTAAGATTCATAGAAAACTTTCTTCAGTCAAGAGCTTTCTCTGTTCGCGCCGATAATTCTACTTCATCACAAAAATTCAGAAAAACGGAACACCTCAGGGGTCGGTTATGAGCCCAACTCTTTTTCTCGTGGCTATCAACGATATACTGGATCACTCCTCCCCGCTAGTTAAGAGAAGACTATATGCCGACGATCTGGTTCTATTTGCAAAGGGCAAGAATATGAGAATGATTCAAAAACACTTGCAAGAATCTATTTATAAATTAGAGATATGGTCAATGTCAGTAGGCGTGCAATTCTCCCCACTAAAAACAAAATGCATGCTTTTCTCAAGAAGGCACCGGCCACAGAGAACATCTTTAAAACTGTATGGCGAGCCGCTCAAATTCTCAGAAAAAATTAATTTTCTCGGAATGGTATTTGACCAAAAACTAACATTGAAACAACGTATTTTAGAAATAAAAAAGTCTTGCCAAAATGGATTAAATGTAATGAAAACATTATCGAATAAAAAATGGGGATCCGACGAAACCACGTTATTAAATATTTATGTCACTCGTTAGATCAAAAATAGATTATGGGGCTATTGTGTATGCCTCCGCTAAAAACATGTTACCAAGCAACTTGAAGTCATTCAGAACACAGCACTTCGCATTGCCATAGGTGCATTTAGAACCACACCAGTTAAAAATCTCCAATGCCTCACAGGAGAGCCACCTCTTAATCTACGAAGAAATTATTTATGCCTTTCGTATGCAGCATCAGTCGCCAGCAACAAATTCCACCCAGTATTTCAAAATGCATTTACAGACCGTTACCTAGAAGCTTATAACAAAAGTAGGTTCGATCCACCATTCTACGAAAGAGTTCGAAGAAATTTAAAAAATCTACAACTCCAAATTTCTGACCTCTTTCCTTCAAATGTAAAAACTCCACCTCCCTGGTTAATCATGATTCCTGAAATCAATACGACGCTCCTCCAATATAACAAATCAGATACATTACCCACTGTAATCCGACAGTCATGTTTAAAGGAACTCGAGACTTACGGGAAAAGTTTTTGCATTTATACAGATGCCTCCAAATCTGCAAATGACGTAGGAGCAGCATTTGTCACTTCATATTCCTCTTCCCAATTTAAATTAATGCCAGCCACTTCTATATACACAGCAGAATTATATTCAATATTACAAGCCCTCATTCATATCAAAAGTACAAACCATTCTTCTTCCGTCATTATCACAGATTCTCTAAACTCCTTAACAACAATCGGTCAACTATATACTAAGAACCCTATAGTCTTACTCGTCAAGAAAGAACTTGCTGCCTTACAAGAATCTGGTTCAGAAGTCAAATTTATGTGGGTTCCATCTCACACGGGAATACAAGGTAATGAAAACGCAGACCTCCAAGCAAGAGAAGCTACCAAAAATGATGAAGCTATAATAGTTTCAAAGACTATCTGCAGTGATATAAAACAGTTCGTTAAAGAAAAAGTGATTAGTGCGTGGCAAAATAAGCGGAACTTATCGGAATCTAAATTAAAAGAAATTAAATCGACAGTGAAACCGTGGCGCCTAGTAAACTTAAAAAGAGCTGACCAAGTCAAAATTTCTCGACTTCGATTAGGTCATACCAATATTACTCATAAGCACCTAATAAGTAAAGAAGACATTCCAGTGTGATTACTGTCAAGTCAATATTACTGTTAAACATCTCCTAACAGAATGTGGAAAATATACAGTTAACAGACAAAATAACAATATTTCCAGTGACCCAGGTGGTTGAAGCGACTATTATTAGTAAATAAAAAAAAATATTAATTACAAGATTTGTAAATAATTCAAGGTAATTATCGCTTAGATTTGCTGTCAATTATCTAGAAACCTTATACTATACTGCGCCTATGGATGGGCCTCTCTGCCGGCAAAGAATGTTACCTCATAAAATTTCTTGTATACTAGTGGGTATCATAAGAAAAATTAAAGTAATAAAACAAAGACTAGAGAGCTGTTTCACTACATTCAGAATCGTTACACGTTTAGATGTAAAAACCATACGTCTCTTTCACATAATTATTTGTCAAAATTAATAATTGATTCATATTTCATGCAAGAGGAAGAAGTTATTTATGAAGCTATAGATTATTTCTTTAGAAAACAATTAAACGCTGTGTTCTTAGTGTAATGTATGTATTACTGTTAATAACAGTAAAAGGTTAGGATAAGGTTAAATGAGTCGTTGCGTATATATCAAAATATATTAAAATGGAGGAGAACGTAGTGATCTTTTCATTTAAAAACAGTAATTCATATAAGGAATTGACTAATATCTCGGTGAACACTTTTGAACCTTTTTTTAATAATTTACTTAATATATTTATACATTCTTATAACGTGGTCGAGATATTGTAACTTTCTTATCTTAAACGTATTCATGATTTCCATTTCCTTTGTCATCTTTATGAGGACCTCAACATTTTTTATTCGGTTTACCCAACTTTTTTTTAATATTCTTCGGTAGGTCCACATCTCGAATGCTTCAAGTCGATCGCTCACCTCTTTCTTTAAGGTACAGGCCTCCACCTAATACAGCAGCACCGAAAACACATATAAACGTAATATTCTTATTTTGACTTACAAACTAAGGTCTCTACTGCATAATACTTTTCTCATCTTATTAAATGTTGTTCTAGCTTCTCCAATTCTCATTTTTATTTCTTCTGTATACTCGTTATTTTCATTAATAATTGTACCAAGATATCTGTATTTTTTTACATTTTCTATTGGAACCGTCCTTATGTTTAAAATGTCTTGTTGTTGTGTTTTGTAAATTGTAATAAATTTTGTTTTATTAGCATTAAGCGTTAGTCCGCTTTCCTCACTAGCATTTACAACATTATCTAAGAGTGTCTGTAGATCTTATACATTCTCTGCAATTAGTATAGTATCATCGGCATACCTGATATTGTTGATGGGTCTGTCGTTGACTTTTATTCCAATTCTTACATTTTCGAGTGATTTTTTAATTATTTCTTCCGAATATAGATTACACAATAAGGGGGAGAGTATGCAACCTTAGCTTACACCTCTTTTTATCTCTACTTCCTCCGAAAGTTCTTTGCCTACTCTGACTTTTGCTGTTTAGTTAAAGTAGAGATGTGTTATTATTCTTAAGTCTTTTTTGTCAATGTATTTATATTTAAGTAACTGTATAAGACGGTTGTGTCGGACCTTATTGAACGCCTTATTGTAATTAATAAAACAAACGTAGAGTGGTTGGTTTACATCCATACATCTTTGCACGAGGACGTTAAATCCAAATAATGCCTCTCGTGTACCCATGTCATTCCTAAATTCAAATTGGGTTTCAGTGATTGTTTCTTGTTTCACTTTTCTGAAAATTCCTAAGTAAATAATTTTTAAGAATATTTTTAGTCTGTGACTCATTAGACTAATTATATGGTGGTCATTACATTCCCTTGCATTAGTTTTTTTTTTGTAATGTAATAAATGTTGATTTGAGCCAATCTCTCGGCATAATACCCGTAATATATATATATATATATATATATATATATATATATATATATATATATATATATTAAAATGCCAAATATATGGCCTAGGAGACAAATTCGTTAAACTTCCCGTGCTCGAAGAATCGGTATCACTAAAGTGTTCGGCTGTGATCATTTCGGCCTATCCCAGCCATCGTCGGACACTTGGGCTGATACAAATTCAAACTCGGAAAGTAAAACGAATGTCTCCCAGAACTTCACTACATCGTAGTTAGCTTACAAAGGCGCCACCTGCTTTGGTGACCGTAAACGAAACGATATGATAATATCGTTTTCTGTATCCTTTGTGCTACGCGAAATATTAAATCTTTTAGCGAAAGCCGCTATCGCTTTATTATATTAAAAGGCCAAATATATGGCCTAGGAGACAAATGTGTATATATATATATATATATATATATATATATATATATATAGTATTATATAAGTCTATTAATACATTGATCTGATCTTCTGATATTAATTTAATTATTTCAGATGGAATTGAGTCGGTCCCCGCAATTTTATTAGATTTTGCCAGATTTATTGCATGTATTATTCAACTTTAGTTATATTTGGATCTATATCATGTTCCTCGCAATCGTTCATGCTATCTTATTGTGTCCTGTTTTCCTCAAACAATTCTTGGACGTATTCTCTCCATCTGTTTGGTTTGCCTTTGATATCAGATATTATTTTACCATTCGTATCAACTAGGGTGTTACTATTGTTGGACCGTCTAATACCTGCTAATTCTTTAATTTTTTTGTGCAATACTATCATGATTTCTCTGGAGTTCTATCTCTAAACATTTGGCGTTGTACCACTTCTCTTTAGTTTCCCGTATTTTTATCCTGATCCCCCTGTGTGTAGCTTTATATTCGTTTACATTTTTGTTTTTGTATGATCTTCTTTTGTCCATTAGTTGCCGGTTTCTTAACTATCTGACGTTAAATTTTCTTCTGTGTTAAATAAAAAATGGCCCAATTAACTGAGTACCTACTATACCTGACCATACATTTAATGTGTGTGGTCTTTGAGTATGGTTTTCAAGCATCCAGTGCGCATTTACGTCACTCCAGTACCTTAAATTGTTTCGATTTACACTTCCACGTAGTGTAAAGGTTGCATTAGAAAAACATATTCTGTTAACGAAATTTTCATTATTTTCAATTTTATCCAGGCCCGGTTTAAGGGCCGGGCAAACCGGGCGGTTGCCCGGGGCGCCGCGAATGTAAGGGCGCCGAAGGCGCCCTTGCATTCGCGGCTCCTCAGCTTTGTCGAGCACTAACAGCGGGCGATCCACTAAGTTGGTGATCCACTGCTTACTAACAGCTCTGAACAATTTACAAACAACGTGAGGTGAATTTTCCTTTTACTTATCTTGGACAGTTTTACTTTGGAAATAATGGGGTTAATCAAATTACATTTTTAATAATAACAACGATGGCTATACGCCAAATACTAGATAGTTTTAATGGCAATCCAATCGGTAGGTAACTTAAGTAAGCCGACAAATTATAAATATCGCAAAGGACGTTCGGAACCTAACCTCTCACCTCTCGTTCTTCCGCTAGTCGTGAGTCAAGAAAGCAGCGCGACAGTCAGTCGGCACGATCAGCTGATCAGACTCCACGCAGGGTTGCAGACGACAAGCGCTTATTCGTAAGCCTCCTACCACTTCCACTCTAATGACTAAATGTGCAGACCTGCAGATATCTCTAACTGATGGAGAGCACTGTGATGTTGAAGGACACCAGATGTATCAGGAACTCTTAGTGCTCAAAACAGTTCTACCCGACGATTGTGGAGATAAACCAAAGGACATTTTGAAATTTATTTCATCACATTCTTTAAGTGAGAACTTTCCAAACGTTTGTGTAGCTCTAAGAATTCTTCTTTCTCTTCCAGTAAGTGTTGCATCTGGAGAAAGAAGCTTTTCTAAACGTAAGTTAATTAAAAACTACTTAAGATCCACTATGTCCCAAGAACGGCTAGTAGGACTGGCACTTATGTCTATAGAATATGATGTATTACAACGACTTGATTTAAGCAACATCATTAAGGATTTTGCTGAAAAAAAGGCTCGTAAAGTTGCCTTTGTAAACTAGACTTGCAATACTTACAGAAACCTAACAGACTAAATTACATCATTACATCATTGACACCAGGCTATTGTTCATTGTTCTTTATATAATATTTTTAAATATAATGTAAATATACTTTACGTCCAAACTGTGTCCAAAGTCTTATGTTTCTTAAACTGACACTGTGCAAAATATACAACGCTTATGTAAAAAAATGGCGTTGATTTACTATCCAATTACATTTATATGGTATTACACACTTTTTGTGAGTGTCAAATTGACACCGTCTGTGTGTCATATGCACATACGGTGTCAATATAACACACAGTTGGTGTCCAAATTACACACAGACGGTGTCAATATCATATGACACACACAAAAGATGTTAACATCCTGTGATGTCATGCTGTGTTGATTTAACACGAACATTTTACAGTGGGGCTATCAAAGGTCTTAAAATCAGCAGTTACTCAAAAAGTGTTGCAAACTTAAAAACAGCTGATTGCTGTTGTTTTTATAGGGGTTTTTACTAGGAGGGGGGGGGGCGACTCAAAAGATCCTTGCCCGGGTGAAAATTTCGTCTTGAGCCGGGCCTGATTTTATCCATCATTACCTCAGCAAACTCTAATCTACGATCGAAGTCATCTTCACTTAACTTTTGCAATAAGTTAATTTTGTGTGGTTTAAATTTATTCTTACGTAATACACGTAAGACTGAAGAACTACCTACCTACATCATGTACTTGTGCAACCCAGCTTGAGGATGTATGTGGATTTTTAACAAAACTTTGCATTTTATCTAAAATTTTGTTGTCATTCATAACTCCTTTCGGTCTACCTGATCGGTATCTCTCGTTTATTTCTCCAAATTTCTCAAATCGCTTTACAGTTTTTTGTACCGTCGCCTTATAAATAGGAGAACGGTTTGGGAAAGTGTCATTGAACAAGTTGGCTACTTCACAATAAGATCTTTTTCTGTCACCGTACCCTCTGATCATTAGAATAGTGATTCGTTCTTTTTCGTTAAGATCCATTTAGAGAAGAAATTTATCTTGCAGAACTTTTCAAAACACAACTACTGTCAGTTTTAGTTAATAACATAAATGGTGAACAAATGTCAAAATCACAGCTTTCTGCATTTAAATATTTAAATTTATTAAAATCTACATATTTTGCACAGATTTATATATTTAAGACCTTTCAGACTACATAAAATCATAAGTGTTACATATAGTTGAACTCGTATTGAACAGGAGATTTCAATATTGACTGAATATACAGGGTGATGATTTTAAAACACCAAAGTTACTAATAATATAAGAGAAACGTCATATCTGGCAACATCGCAAATATCAAGTATGGAATCTCCGTATCAAAAAATAGGTGTACCTCAAATTTTGTAAAATTATGACTAGCAATTTACGAGATAATTGGTCGTTTCCTGACTTTTAGGTCACTCTGTATATACAGGGTGAGTCACTACTAACGAGACGGAAGATTACAGGAAAAAAAATTTATAAATTTATAAATTAAATTTATAGTTTGAAGGTTGATATGGGCTACATTTTAAAATTATTTTGAAATAAACAGGACATTCCAATAAAGTGCAGCGTATCAAAGTTATATATTTTTTATAGGACACCATATATTTTATTGCATTTTCAAATTGTCGGCAAAAAATAAGGTATAGTTTCATAAGATTTCCCTATACCTATGTACAGAGTGTTCTGAGTTACGTGGAATAGCCTTAAAATGTAAAGCTTAAAATGTAAAGCTGTGAAAATGTAAAATTTTTGAAACAGTTATTATAAATATTTGAAATTGATTTCCATTTAACAAAATTTTAAATTACTGCAAAACTATTAGTCCTAGTTATAAAACATCCGTATATCATTCGAACGAGAAAATTGTTTTTAATTTAATAATTTATTAATATACAGGGTGTTCCGTTTAAAACAAGCCTTATATTACACATTGAATAATCCAATAATGAAACTACAAATTTTGTAAACAACCTGTAAATACATGTTTAATATGAATCATGAAATACATTCGACCAATATCCAGCTATTTAGATGTATGAGTAATTTTTTTCGAATTGCTTAAATACATTAAGAATGAGTCCTCGTTTAAAGATTGACATTTTAAGAAAATTCTACATAACTCAGAACACTCTGTACATAGGTATTGGGAAGTTTTATGAAACTACACCTTATTTTTTGCAGACAATTGCCAAATGCGACACCACGTATATTTCAGAATAATTTTAAAATGTAGCCTTTATCAACCTACAAACTATACATTTAAAATGTTTTCAATATCTTTTACCGTTAATATATAACAGGTGCATAAAACAAAATTAATTTGATACTAAGACATTTTTATATATTTTTTTCGGCGTTTCGGCAGGAAAACCATGCGTTTTTCAAGAAGTAATATTTTAATTGTGACGTCTTCTTGTTAGTACCGAATTTTTATGCTTGTCAATATTACTTCTTGAAAAAGGCATGGATTTCCTGCCGAAACGTCGAAAAAAATATATAAAAATGACTTAGTATCAAATTAATTTAACTCCGCCTTCGGTAAGTACTGGGTGAATTGAGTAGCTCAGTAAATGCCGATGCCGGTCCCAAGCCCGGATAAAGGAGGAGGGTTGAGGCGATGGGCTAGCAACTCGTCCCTTGTCAAAAGAAATTAATGCTAAAAATTTCGACCAAAAGCCTCGGAATACAAAGGATGGATCAACACAAAGACGACTAATGCAACGAAAAAGGAAAATGGTATTGGCTACATGGAATGTACAAGGACTGAGAACCAAACAAGCAGAAGTATTCAAAGAATTAGCGGAAAAAAAATAGATATATGTGTTCTCACAGAAACCAAGAAAAAGGAAAAGGAAATGAAGAGATAGAAGAATATATACATATCTACAGCGGAGTGAGTAAAGATAACAGAGCTAAGAGGGGAGTCTCTATTGCCATTCGAAAAAATCTTAAAAACAACATTAAATCGTGGACTGAAGTAAATGAACAACTACTAATACTGGAAATGAAAAAGAATGGGCACAATATCGTAATTGTCGGAGTATATGCCCCAAACGAAGATGCAAATCCAGAAAGTAAAGACGATTTCTACGACAATATGAATGAAATGCTCTCTGAAGTTAAAGAAAACTGTGAAATCTTTATACTAGGAGATTTAAACGGCAGAGTAGGGACAGAAGAAAATAGCAGAGTCGTAGGAAGATATGGAGAACAAATAACCAATGACAAGGGGATGCGTCTTAGAGATTTTTGTGAAATAATGTCTCTCAAAATTATGAATGGATTTTTTCAACATAGAGACATCCACAAATTTACATGGATACAACCTACTAGGAATCTGCGCTCGATAATCGACTTTGTAATCCAACGTCAAACTTCCCAGATGAAAACAACTGACGTAAGGGTATACCGTGGATCAGAATGTGGATCCGACCATCATTTACTTATGGCCAATGTGATAGTTAACTATCGCAAAAACAATAACACTCAGGTACAGAATATAGAAAAGGGACAAAAAGTAACATCTTCTAAATATAACCTAGAAAGCTTAAAAGAAGATTCAACAAAATTTCTTTACAAATTACGACTGGCCACAAAATTACAAAATGTGGATCGAGAAAATATAACAGCGGAAGAATTATACCAACAACTTAAAAAGTACATTCATGAGGCTGCAAGTGAAGCTTTGGGGTATAAAGACAAACATGAAACAAAATATCAAGAATGGTGGTCGGAGAATATGTAAACGTTAGTAAACAGAAAGAAAACTGCTTATCAGAAATGGATGTCAACGAGAAAGGAGGAAGATCACAAGGTATATACGAAATTAAATCGAGATGTAAAAAGAGAAGTAGTGAAAAGTAAAAATGAGATGTGGGATCGAAGATGTGCAGAGGTGGATAGGTATATGGGTGGAACAAGAGTTGGGCAAGCGTAGAAGGTGATAAAGTCTCTCCGGAGGGAAGGAAAGGAAAAATCTAACTTAAAATTAATAGATCTGAAACAGTGGAAACAGCATTATGAGGTCTTATTGACAGAGGATAGACGTAAATTCTAAGATATCGAAATGGAAGAAATATCTGAACATACACAAATAATTGAGATAACAACCGGAGAGTTAAGCGATGCCCTCAAAAGATCGAAAAACGGTAAAGCAGCAGGACCGGGAGACATCCCAATTGAGTTGGTAAAGTATGGACCAAAAATATTACACGAGATGATGGTTAAACTATTTAATAAATGCTTAAAAGGACAAAATATCCCTGATGATTGGAATGTTGGATACATCAGCTCAATATACAAAAAATGGGATAAACGCAATTGCTCTAATTATAGAGGAATAACTGTTACTAGCTCAGTTGGGAGGTTGTACGGTCAAATAATAAAAAAACGAATTGAATCAGAATATGAAGACATAGAGGGCTGTAGGAACCTCGCTTATATATATATATATATATATATATATATATATATCAAATTAATTTTTTTTATGAACCTAAGCCCAAGAAAATCCACTAAAAAATATATATTAAGGTTCAAGAACTAAACTCAAACACACATATATATATATATATATATATATATATATATATATATATATATATATATATATATACATATATATGATTGTTACAATAAATTGTTAAATTATTATTGTATTTCTTTTTATAAATTCAACTCAACGACATGGCAACATCCGTAAAGCCCGCGCTTTTGCTAGATCTGCACTTCAAACTCTTGTAATAGATATTTTTGCATTTAACACGTCGTGATATAGAGAATCCTTCCCTGTTGCTTTGTCTCTTTCTCTAGTTTCTTCATCTACCTCTTACACGAACGATCGACTTATTCTAATTTGTTCTATGTTTGTTCAAAAAGTTTTAAGAAATGTTGGTCACGACATACACTTTATTAACGCTTGTAGTGTTAAAAGTAGTTACTTCGATCTCAGATCTTGCTTGAGAATGAGAAGAATTTCAATGTGTTGCTGATTTAGCATACGTTTCGCGTTGAAATTATATTAACCGAGTATTTTGTATTCGTAGAATATAAAATAGTTTTAGAAGTTGTTAGTAGACAAAACGATTTTAATATTATATCAACCTACAAAAATTATATTTAGTTCAGTCGTCAGAGAGGAAAATGCCACTCTACCTCCAGAAATCGTACGAAGTTGAATTTTGTTAAGAACGTCAATTCGAAAACCCCAAAAAAGATACACAAAAGTTTGCCACTCTTACCCCCGGGTTTCCCTCTAAAACCCTTCTTGTACCAAGAATCTCTACTCCGTAAAAAAAAACGTTTCAAATATGAAATGTCTTCTTCTTCTTCTTGATTATATAGACATGACTCTGTCTCTCTGTCTGTTTTTCAATGAGCCTCTAGTAAGTTGTCGTTCGATCGTTTTCGTGGTTTTCCTACTGATAGTCTTCCTATTGGGTAACCGTCTCTTACCGTTTTTACTATGATCGTTCCATTCTACTCTTATATTTCTTACCCAGTTCTTGATGTTCTCCACCTTGCATCTATTTCATATGTCTATCTGTACTTCTCGCTCTGTCTCATGGTGTCTTACCATCGATATTTTTAAGTGTTTTCATGTTTTCATCTCTGCTGTTTCTAGCATCCTTTATGTCCTCTCTGTGGCAGGTCTTGTTTCTGCCGCGTACGTGATTATTGGTCGGATGACCGTTTTGTAAATTCTGCCTTTCGTTTATTTCCCTTTTAATAGGGTTTAATAAGGTCGGCTAGTTCTTCTTCTACTTTTACTTTTATTGTGTTGTTTTGGTAGATATTTTCGATCGTTTTGATTATTCCTAGAGGTATCTCTCTTGCGTACAGTAAGTGGATAACGTTTTTTAATTTGAGCCGGCCATATGCCTTCGTAAGATCCACAAAACATAGATATGCCGGTTTGTTGTATTCTAATGATTTCTTTTGTACTTTCCTCATCATAAATATAGCGTCGGTGTATGATCTTCCCGACCTAAAACCTTGTTGTTCTTCTGCTAGTGTTATAATTTCATTAAGTTTATTTGTAATCACTTTAGTTGTGAATTTTAGTGTTGTGTTTAATAAAATAATTCCTCTGTAATTTTCAGGGTCCGATTTGTCTTTTTTTTTGAAAAGAGGTATAAGGATGCTTGATCTTCATTCTTGAGGAATTCTGTTTGGTGCTATTATTTTTTGGATTAGTTTTAATAGTTGTTTGGTCAGATTTGGTCCTCTGTACCTTAGGAGTTTGTTCGGTATTCTGTTCTCTCCTGTTGATTTTCTATTGTTTAATTTGCTTAATGCTTCCTTTACGTCTTCCTCCTCAATATTTATTTCTTCGTTTGTCGTCATCTCTGGTGTTGGTAATTCATTATCATCACCTTTAGCAAATAGGGATCGAAATAGTCTGCTCATGTTTTCTTCTGAATGTGTTTCATTTTTATTAGTTCGTTCATCTCTTTTCGTTGTCCTCTGATCATTCCCTATACTTCTTTTTGTGTTTCGTAGGTCATGTTCCATCTGTTTTGAGAAACTTTGAGAGTGTTCCTCTTTTATTTGTCTAACTAAAGTATTCGTTTCATTTCTAATTCGTTTATAGTGATTGTATGCCTGTTGTGTTTGTTGTGTTCTGTATTGTAAAAAGGTTTTCTTCTTTTCTTCACATTTTGTCTTCACTTCCTCTCTAAACCATGGTGTTTTCTTTTTTAATATGTTAGTATGATATTTTATGTTAATTATGTTATTTTTGAGTTTTTCCCAGCTTTCCTCAATGTTATCCATTTTCTAATATTTCATTCCCAACGATTTTCTCTGATATTCTTTTTCAGTATAATTATTCCGTAGATTCCGTATTTAGTATTTCGACTTCGATTTTTGTTTGTGTTTTTGGCGCCACTCTCTTGGGTGGGAAGTATTTGAGAATGATTCTTATTTTATATAATACTAGGCTATGGTTGCTACCTTTATCTGCTGATTTGAGGCATCTTTCGTCGATTATTTTCGATGGATGTACATATACATTGGTTACAACATAATCTATCATAGCTTTTTGTCCACGGGTGTTATTAAATGTACACTCGTATTTATGTTGGTCTTTGTGGCCAAAAAATGTGTTGTTTATTCTTAGTTCGTTATTCGTGCATAAGTTGATCATCAGATTTTCGTTTTTAACATTTTTGTTGTTTTGTTTAATACCGGGTATTACTTGATTGCCTATGCGAGCGTTAAAATCCCCCAATATTATTATCTTCCCTCTGATTTGGTCTACTACTTGTTGTCATCATCACTGGCTCGACAACCCTTTCTGGGTCTTGGCCTGTTCAAGGATTCTTCTCCATTCTGACCTGTTTCGTGCTTTTTTTTTCCAGTTTTTAATTTTTAATGTTGTTATATCATTTTCTATTTGTTCTACGTATCTCAGCTTCGGTCTTCCTCTTGTTCTTTTTCCTACTGGCACTTGTTTGAATATTTTGTTTGGTATTTCGCCTTCTTCCATTCTTTCCACATGTCCAATCCAACGTAGCCTTCCTATTTTAATGAATGTTATGATGTCCGGATCCTGGTATATGTTGTATAGTTCAAAGTTATACCTTCTCCGCCAAATCCCGTTTTCCTTTGTGCCCTTATATATGTGTCGCAAGATTTTTCTTTCAAGGGTGGCCAATAACGTTTCCTCCCTTTTAGAGAGTGTCCAGGTTTCTGAACCGTATGTGAGTACCGGTCTTATTAAGGTTTTGTATATTTGGCATTTTGTTTTTCTGGAGACGTTATCTGATCTTAGTTGCCTAATTAAGCCATGGTAACATTTATTGGCAATAAATATTCTCCTCTTCACTTTCTCTGCAACGTTGTTATCAGACGTAACTAGGGATCCTAAGTATGTAAAGTTTTTTACCGCCTCAATGTTGTATTCTCCTATTGTTAAATTTGGCAGCTGCTTTATTTGTGCGTTTTTATTTGCAGGCATATATTTTGTTTTTATCTGATTGATTTTAAGTGCACTATTTTTTGCAGCTCGTTCTATTTGAGTGAATGCCTCTATCATTTCTCTTCTTGATCTTGCGATTATGTCAACATTATCTGCAAATGCTAGTACTTGCACGCTTTTATTAATTATTGTTCCTCGGGTATTAACTGTTCTGTCTCTTATTATTTTTTCAAGTATGATGTTGAATAATATGCATGATAGAGCGTCTCCCTGGCGTAGTCCCTTCTTCACATCTATTGTTTTCGTTAATTCGTTTTGTATCCGGATTTTACTTTCTACTTTTAGTGTTTCTTTTATCAATTCTATTAGCTGTGTTGGTATATTAAATTCTTTCATTGCTTTTGTTAGGAATTCTCGGTTTATATTGTCATATGCGCTTTCGAAGTCTATGAAGAGATGATGTGTGTCGATGTTATATTCACTTGTTTTTTCAAGGATCTGTCGCAGAACAAATATCTGGTCTATTGTTGACTTCTGTCTACAGAAGCCACATTGGTATTTGCCAACTATTTTTTCAGCATATGGTCTAAGTCTTTCATACATTACGTTGGACATTATTTTGTATGCCGCATTCAACAGCGTGATTCCACGGTAGTTTTCACATTCTAACTGGTTTCCTTTTTTATGTAGTGGTACAATAATGCCGCTATTCCACTCCTTTGGTAGCTGTTTATTCAACAATATCTTTCTTATCAGCTCATGTGTAGCTTTAAGTAATGCGTCTCCTCCTTCTTTCAGTAGCTCCGATGATATTTGATCCGATCCCGGTGATTTATTGTTCTTTAATTTGTCCACTGCTGTTCTAATCTCTGCTATTGTTGGTGGACTCTTTTCTCTGTTGTCTGCTTGGTCTAATGGTATATCAGGGTTCATCTCCATCCTATTCACCCCAAGCTTTTCCTTAAAATCCACAAGGAAAAATTCCTGTAGCTGGCTGTATACCACGTATAACAAAAAGAGGTTAATCTTTGTAAATGGGTATATTTATTTTAAGGGTTTTTTAAATAAATATACCCATTTACAAAGATTAACCTCTTTTTCCTTAAAATGTTCTGTCCATCTTCTAAGTATCTCTTGCTGTTCTGTCAATATATTACCCTCCTTATCTTTACACATCGTTGTTCTCGGTTTGAACTCTTTTCTGCTTTTGTTGAGTTTCTGGTAAAATTTTCTTGTCTCTGTTGGTTTACTTAATTCTTGTAGTTATTGAAGTTCTTTGTTGATATATTCTCACTTCTTTCTTCGGTGAATTTTCTTTTCTTCTTTACGTAGTTGTTTATATTCTTCCTCTGCTTGTCGGGTTCTGTGCCTCTGTTGCATCTGTAGATATGCTCGGTTTTTTCTTTCTGTTATAGTTTGACATTCTTCGTCAAACCAGTGATTCGTTCTTGTTCTTCTTTCTTTACCTTCCATGCCCAACACCTCTTTAGCTGTTTCTTTTATGATTTCTCTGCACTCTTCCCACTCCTCATTTAGGTTTTCATGTTTTGGTCTGTTTTCTAGTTTGATGCTTATATTTTCTTTGTACTTTCTATTTTTGTTTGTTTCTTTGAGTCCTTCTATATTGTATCGTTCATGTTTAGAGCCTCTTTCCTTTTTGATGTTTGAAATTCTAGCCCTTATCCTACTTTCGACCAGGTAGTGATCAGAATCCGCATTTGCCCCTCTTCTGGTACGGACGTTTATTATATTCGATTGGTGTCTTGAGTCTACAATAACATGATCTATCATATTCACTGTAAGTCCGTCTGGTGATTTCCAGGTGCTTTTGTGTATATCTTTTCGAGCGAAGTATGTGCTGGCAATCACCATGTTAAGTGATCTTGCTAGGTTTACCAACCTATTGCCATTATCATTTGATTGCTCATGGAGACTGTGCTTACCTATTGTGGGTTGGAATTGCTGCTCTCTTCCAACTTTTGGGTTTAAGTCTCCATAAATTATTTTTATATCACTTTTTGGGCATGACTGGTATGCGGACTCTAATTCATCATAAAACTCTTCTTTGACTTCTACTACAACAACTACTACTTGTTGTAGTTGTTCATAAAATGCTGTCCTTGTTTTTTGAGGCTTGTCATTTTCTGGGCCGTATACTCCGATAATGGTCAGGTCTTCCTTCTCCATTCTCATCTCTACTGATACTATTCTTTCTGTTTTGTATTGACACTCTTTGATGTAATTTTGGTACCTTTGATGTATTAGTAAATTGGTAAGGTTATACCTTCATTGGCCCCTTTTACTTAGCCAAAGCTACTCCAGTAGATTAGTATGTATTTACTTAATTTTGATTGACCTTTTTCTTTCTTTTTTGTTTCCTGTAGAGCAGAAATGTCTATTTCTTTCTCTTTCAGCACTTGGGTTGTTTCTTGGTCCCTTAAGTTAGCGATCTGATATTCCAAGTAGTAATTCTCATCTGCATAAATTTTCCACACAACAGCATGTGATAAGCTATCAAAAGCACGCTCGAAATTAACAAAAACCAAAACCATTTATAAGGTTGCGTTCTATTCGAGCGATTGTTTCAAGGGTTTTTTAAGCACTATATGACACCCCTTATAAAGCAATTAGAAAATTAAGTTAATTTTTGCAAAAGTTATAAACAATTAAACCTTTTATCATATTTTGGTTTTTTTTAGCAATAAAATCGCATTTTTTGTACTAAATTGTTATGTTTTGAAAAACCACGCCGAAATTTCTGCAGTAAACGTAAATTTTTTTTGTCAGAGGTATATATTACCGGAAAAATTCTTCAAATACCTGGTTATTACGATGTCCTGAACGCGATTAAATTTTGCTATTTCCTTGGAGTAATAAACACTGGATGAATATGCTGGTTTTGTCGTAGTACGAGATCCCACTGCAAAATCACTACGTTCATAAGGTTGCTAATGGTTTTAATTAAATTAATAATAATTAATTTTTAAACAAAACTTAAGGGGTTGTATCGAAGATAAAGTGAAGGGAAGCTAGCGCGAAACATCACTGGTTTGACAAGGATGGCGAATGTCAGATTATTCTTATTAAGTTTTGAAACTCGTTAATCCTACCATTATTAAGTTCACTAAAGTAAAGGTTACATTTTTACAATGACTTTAAAAACTCAGATAACTGCCATCCTTTTCAAACCAGTGCTATCTCGCGTTTTTAACAGCTGGCAACCCTAATTTGCAAAAATTAATTATCAATAATTGAATTAAAACTATTTGCGACCACTTTTTGACTGACAACCTGTTTTCAACGTATTCTCCTATTCTTAAATAAGGAGAAATTTAGGGTGATATCGTGAATCGGGTGAAATGCTCTATTTCTTTTCCCGGTATGCCGGGATATATATATATATATATATATATATATATATATATATATATATATATATATATAAATAAGGATCACTCAGACGAGTGGTGGGTTCAATTATCGGTCAACTAGGTGGAGAAATAAAAGACAAAGTTGATACTACTTCATCTATTTTGAAGACGTTTCGCTATCGAATTCTGATAGCATCATCAGTTTATCTAAAAATTTTTACATTATGAGTACCACACATTCATGAAGAAGATGTTAAATAGTTACCTTAAAAAAGATATGTAGTTGTCAATGGTATTAAAAAGGCAGTACAAAAACTCAAATAAATGGACATCATATGGTGATATTGTATAAACAATTAAATAACTAACAACATTTAGAGACTTAGTAAAAATTAGCAAAGCAACAGAACACGTGGTCTAATCTACATATAATATTTAATATAATATTAACTAGTGAAAAAGAACTAAGCATGATATATTTGAAGTATGATATATTTTATATATGAAGTCAAAATTCTTGGCACTGAGCGCAATCTTGGTAAAAGACAGTTCTTAGAAATGTGTTCCATTCTCAAACATCCTAATGCTTTAAATAAGAGAACATACATAAGTAACTTGAGTCAAATATATCATGCTTTAATTTTGCAGAATTAGGCTTTACAATCAGTTCGTTATGTATGTGTCTCTAAAGTCGTACAATTTAACACATTTGTCTTTAATAAATAATTCTAATACTTTAACTTACTATAATTAATACTTGATAAAATATATTATTACATTAATGCTAATTAACTTAGACTTACTTATGCAATTCACATTGCATACTTGGTCGTTTTTTCATATATTGATTAATCTGACCTTCTGGTTTTTTACTTTAATACAAATAAATACAATTCATTCTTTGAATACTTTATAAATTAAAGTTTTAAGCGTGGGACCTTGGACTTTTTGGAAATTAGGTGCTTATCGTCTTTCACCTGTAGCTGTATATCCAACTACACTGTTGACGTTTATCACTCTTTTATATATTGAGTTGAATGAATTTTGCCTACTTGTTTGTTCTAGGCTAGTTGATGCAGGGGATTAGCGGTATCGCTAATTTCTTTCATTTTTTGGTCTCTTACGGGAGGGTTATCATTCAAACTCATGTTAACTTTTTCAAATTTACCGCCCGTAAATTAGTGGGTTGGTACTATTAACCTTGCTGTTCTGTCTAAGAATTTTCGACCTCAAGGCTGGCTGTCTGTTTCATGTCATTGACTCGGTACCTTTTAATTAACGCCATTTCAACTGCAACAGGTGCCAAGCATACAGTGGTAACTTCACTTTATATCTTTTTTATACATATTTTTTATATCTTAATGTAGATAACTTAAATAATGCTACCAAAAGTTAAGATGAAATCATAAAATAAAATTTTTTGCATAGTTGGAAGTGAATCAATGATTTTCTTAGTTCTTTTTCACTAGTTAATATTATATTAAATATTATATGCTTATTAGACCACGTGTTCTGTTGCTTTGCTAATTTTTACTAAGTCACTAAGTTACTAATATCACCATATGATGTCCATTTATTTGAGTTTTTGTACTGCCTTTTTAATACCATCGACAACTACATATCTTTTTTAAGGTAACTATTTAACATCTTCTTCATGAATGTGTGGTACTCATAATGTAAAAATTTTTAGATGAACTGATGATGCTAGAATCCGAATTAGATCAGAATTCGATAGCGAAACGTCTTCAAAATAGATGAAGTAGTATCAACTTTGTCTTTTATTTCTCCACCTAGTTGACCGATAATTGAACCCACCACTCGTCTGAGTGATCCTTATTTATATTGGATAGACGGTCGTACTCCTTTTTGCGATATATATATATATATATATATATATATATATATATATATATATATATATATATATCCCAGTTTATTATCATTTATAAAGCAAGTGCTTTGTGAAAACCAGCCTTGTTTTAAAAACCGTAAGTAATTTGTGCAAAATTGTTAGCGGTACTCAATAATTTTTATATAATGCATGCATTTGTAGACGTTGATTCAGGTAGCTTAGTCCGTAAGGTATTTTTCGATATATTCTACCTTCTAAGACTATTTATATACAACTTAACCTAGAAATTAGAGGGGCCAATTTTTTCACCCATTCTTCACCAATTTATTAACACCCTAATAATTTTTCACCACCACACCAACCTTAAGAAGAGCGATTCTGCTGGCTTAAGGTTCAAGCTAACAGAATTCGGAAAAAAACTTTTTGTCCATGGCATATTTTTTCACTCATTTTTCACTATTTTATTACCACCCTAATAACTTTTCACCACCTAACCACCCTTTAATGGGAGCGATTTTGCTGGCTTACGGCTAAAACTAGAAGAATCAAAAAAAAATATTTATGATATACCACAGTGCTCTGCTAGTTTTTTATGAATTTATTACCACACTAGTACTTATTCACCCATTAACTACTCCTTATAAGTCAATAATTCTGTTAGGCTAATATTTAAAGTGATAAAAAATTTATTTTTACAATTTTACTGCACTCTTCTTCTAACTGAAAGTATTAATTGCTTGCCAGGTTTTTACTGAACTTTACCCACCCTCATTATTGTTGACCCCGGACGATATGGTGAAAGCCTTTTCCAACGCGTATAGCTATAGCGACGTTACGCTGTTTCAAATTCGGCCAAGTCCAATTTTTATTTGATTGGTTTGGTCCGATTTGCTTTGGTTTGTCAGTGATTTAAAAAAAAAAATGTTCTCGTATTTCTCGATATAAGTAAAACTTCTATCATCATTGTTTCAGGCAAACATTCCTACGTTTTATAAAAGACAAAGATGATCCATCCGTGCTGACTGGAGAGAAGAGCAACTTATAGATGTTGCAAAAACAGTACAAAATGGTATGAGCTTAAGTGAAGCATCAAAGGAATTTCGACCGACTAGAACAGAAGTACATACCATGGCATATAAACTGGCTAAGTTTCGCAGGCACGATCAAGAGGTTTAAACAAGAAAAATGTTGCAAACTACTATTTCTTGCTGCATAACATTTTGATAGAGCACAACCTCCTTAATAAACTGGGTAATATATTTAACGTAGATGAATCCGGACTTTAACTAAATAATAAACCAGGTTATGTGTTCGCAATATCGGAATTCAGAAGTACAGAAATCATCCCATTTAATTCTGATGCTATTCCCCGAATATGCCTTTTTAATATCAGATTCAGATCAACAACAGAAAAACAACGAGTGAAGTGAAAATAGGCCTGCTTTACCTCAACCAGGTTGTTTGCACTGGCAAAAAACCTTCCTTAGAAATTCCCGAATTCCTTAGAAAAACCAACAGCAGAAAAAAATAGAGTTCAGAAACATGACCACATCATGTATTTTTCATTAGAAGCACCAGATCTGACTTTAACAGTGGCAAAAAAAACAACTTGTCAAACAACCCCTGGGAAACTCGTCGATCATATTTCGTCAATACCTATCCTAGATAAAGTTATATTTGCAAGGAAGAATTAAGGAGTTTAAACAAGAAAAATGTTGCAATTTACTATTCGTTGTTGCAGAACATTTTGATAGAGTACAAAATCGTTGATAAACTGGATAATATATTTAACGTAGATGAATCCGGACTTCAGCTAAATAATAGACCAGGTTATGTGTTCGCAATATTGTATTTCAGAAGTACAGAAATCAACTCGTTTAATCCTGATGCTATCCCCGAATATGCATTTTTAACAAAAGATTTAAATCAACTACAGAAAATCAACGAGAGATGTGAGAATAGACCTGCTTAACTTGAACGAATTTGTTCGCACTAGCAGGAAACCACGAATTTCTCAGAAAAACCAACAACAGAAGTAGATAAAGAGCAGAAACCTGAACACAGACAAACTTCATTACACCAGGGCTGTGTGGAAAATCCATAGGAAATCATGTATTCTTTATCAGAAGCACCAGATTTACCTTTCAGTGGCAACAGAAAATTTTGAAACAACCCTTGGAAATCTCCTGGATTGTATTTCGACGATGCCTATCCTAGCTGATATTTTGAATTCTCAAGAAAATATCGCCAACCTACGAAACAGAAAACGACAAAACAAAACAATTGAGTCAGTAAATAGTGGACCAAATGCTAAGAGGAAAGTCAAATAAAAAACAGTAACCAAAGAGACTATCAAAGGAAATTCCAAAACCAAGCAACCTAAGAAACGAAAAGCGTATACCACTGACACCGCATACAAAGCATTGGTGGATGTCCACTCGCAAGATGATGATAACGACTTAGACGATAAAGATTGTTGTTGTGTAGGGTGTGGTGAACTGTACAGTCATACTAGAAACGACGTGGATTGGATCACATGTATTAGCTGCAAACTTTGGCTGCACGACAATTTTTCAAAATATAAGCTTATGTGTGGTTTAAGTTTACAATTTCACCCCAAGTACCTTCATCATTTACCCCTTATCATCATTAGCCATTTTGCGTCCACTGCTGAACATAGGCCTCCCGTAAATAATTCCATTGCATCCGATCTTGAGCAACTTGAATCCAGTTAGACTGGATGCGCTTTAAATCGTCCGACCACCTTGTTGGAGGACGTCCTCGACTACGATAAGCATCGTGTCTAGGCCTCCACTCTAAAATTTTCTTTGTCTATTACCCCTTATACATGGATGAAATGGTGAATTTAATAAAAATAAATATTGCTTTTTGTCAAACATTTATAGTGTCTTAAAGAAACTATGACACTAATAAGTTGTTGTCAATGTGTTTTGTGAATGAAGGAAGTGTATTTTTATTTTGTTTAAATAAACAATTTCTTATCTTCTACACGGCCTAATTTTTTTGTTCACCACATCAGCCTAATTTACCCCATGTAAAATTATGGGTTTGATTAACTACGTTATGATGAGTCTATTACAGTGGGATCTTAAAGTATCATGTTAAACGGGTGCAGGAATAAAAAGGAACTAATAATTAAAATTTTTATACAAATCTACTTTTATTTTATACAAATTTGTGTATTCAAATTACAAAAATTATAAAATACTTTGCTGTACACTTACAAATATTTACTTTTACAAATATAATGTGAAACTGTTTCATAAATTCTAAAACATTTTTTGGTAACAGATACATAAATATTTAATAACTAATGTAAGTCTTCAGGATTTTTAGAATATCCAACCAAGCATTACATTATTTATTGTAGGCGCATAACTAATTTGTAAAACTTAAAAAATAGTTTGCTATAGCTTCACAAATGCGTACTTTTAACATGCCTATTACTAAAATACATGAAGTATGACGTATAAAATAAACAAAGTCTTAATACATAGAGTGCCACCATGTATAAAAAAAAATTAGTCCCCAGGGCCAACATTTTTTTTCGTAAATATTGTTTTTTATAATGTCTATGAACATGTATAAGCAACCTTTAGTGGAAAAAATATGTCTTCTTGATAATATTAATTTTTTTTGTTGGTAGATAACGGGTTTCCACCATGGCCAAAACTAATAAATATTTGTTGTGGGCCATGGTGGACAAGCGGTATCCACCAATGATTTCAGACTATTCGAGTGTGTGACAACACGGCTGAAGAGCTGTTTGGCCTTTCATTAGTCTTCGATTAACTTTTAGTTGTAAAGTGTGAAAGTATTGACGATGTCTTATGAAAAAGAACAGAAGTGTCTTCATAATATGTGGAATAAGTTTCTTTCAGAAGAATCAGATTTTTCGGCGAGTTGTTCTGATTATGAACCCAGTAGCGAAGATAAATGATCCTTGGAAGATTTTGACATTGAAATTCAAATAAACGAGGCCAGTAATAATACACCTCCCTGTAATAACTCTAGTAAACATTCAATGATTACTGAAAATGTATCTGATGAAACCAACAATTTGAGATGGGGTCCTGTGACTAGTGAGCATTTACGAAATTTTCTATTTACTGTTAATCTGGTTTTGCACTGTCATTGCATGACAACTATGATAAGTTTCCGTATTATTTCTATAAACTTTTCATTTCGGATGAGCTAGTTAATTTTTTTGTAAATGAAACCAATGGTTATGCTCTACAGCAACAAGAAAAAGCACAAAAATAAAAGTTAGAATCCATCGGTGGAATCAGTGGCCATCCAGGAATCATTATGAGCATCGGTAATATGTATTTACCTGCTATTTCATTGTATTGGCCAAGAAATTTTCTCTATACAAATGCTATATCGTCGCTGAAAATGTGGCATTTCATAAATAATGAAGCGGCAGACCAAAATGATAAACTTTTTCAAAATCAGTGAGCTATTAACAAAACTCAACCAATCGTTTCAAGCTCAAGTTGTCCCTGGAGAATTTATCTGCATAGACGAAACTTTGGTGCCATTCAAGGGGCGCTTGAAATTCAAACAATACATAAAAAACAAACGTCACAAATTTGGCATCAAATTGTTTAAAGTGTCCCTTGATGGTAGCTACCTATATAACACCAAACTATATTGTGGCAAAGAAGATAGGGGCCATGATCTTACAGTACCTTCACAAACAGTTCCAGCACTAAGTGTAGATTTACTGAATGCTGGAGGAACAATTTGTATGGACAATTATTACTCAAGTGTTGAGCTTGCTCATGGTCTTCTAGAAAAACAAACATTACTCAAAAATAGAAAAAACTATCCTGATATAGTTATAACAACCAAGTTACAGAAAGGCCAACTAATAATGCAAGAGACCGAAACAGGAATATTTGTGAGGAAGTGAAAGGATAAGAGAGATGTACTAATTTTCAATACTTAGTACATTCCGGATATGATAAGATACAATTGAAAAATGAAGGGGACCAATCCAAAAAACCCAAAACAGTAATAGAATTCAACAAACATAAAAGTTATATCGATCTTTCAGGTACGTATTACTCGTATTGTTTGAACTATGTAACATTAGTTTTGGTATTAGAAGTACCTATATAACTACTTTTATTTTTCAGATCAAAAAAAGTCGTATAATTCTTTTTTCGAAAAAGCATGTAATGGTATAGAAAGTTGGCTGTGGAACTTATTGTTGATGCTGCTCTTGTGACATCTTTCGTTACATCAAGAAGTAACAAAAGACAAAATGACAGTAACGAAATTCAGGAAAAATATCATAAAAGGTAAAAAAGGCATATTTCACTACCAATTTTTGACTCTGTACATATTATGGCTTTTTACTTTTGACAAAACAAGAAGGAACTGCCCCACAAGAAGTTTTAACTAAAAATCATTCTTTGAATGACATGGAGAATTGGCAAATTTGTGCAAATTGTTACAAAGAAAATGTTGCTTTTATGGACAGGAAGTCAGCGAAGAATAAAAAAAAAACTGAATATCGGTGCCAGTCCTGCAAAACATATTTTTGCTTTGACTGTTTTTTTCTAAAATATAATTTTGTTTCTAAAAACTAGTTTTAGGCTTTTATTGCCATATAATTTTTTCTTTCTAAATAAAAAATATAAATATATATATTTGTTTTGCTGAAAAAAAGTTTGACCATTTGTAGCGACTTGTCATATGTACAACACAGAAACCAATTTTACTACCATTTTTTTATATGCTTTATAAACCTCTTCATAAGCATTATTTAGTGGTTTGGTCCATTTCCATTACCCACCGTGGCTAAACATAAATTCTAAGCTGGTGCATAACGCATGTCCACCATGGCCACTGGGGATATTTTTTTCTTGAAAATGGTGGATACGTTATATCCACTACGGCACGTTATCTTTTAAATAGATATTTCAAATAATCACAACTACAATTATTTATCCAAATGTGCTAAAACTAGTTACCAATATACAAATATAGGTAATTTTATTTTTAAATACAATAGTAAACACAGTCCGGTGAGTCTTTGCACATGTACCATAGCTTTAAATGTGTCCTTACTCCACGAAATTGAACAATAAAGAAATTGTTTGTCGTTAAATTATATTTGACAAAAATGCACTTAAAACTGAATGCTCTTAAATAAATGTAAACTTAAATCACGTGAGAATTAATTATAAACAAGAAAGTTGTCATTTTGACTTTGTCAAAACTCGAAATTCGATTCAATTACCGTCTTGATCTTATACTACAGAATAATGAACAATTGTTTATTATTCTGTGCTTATACATAGACATATGTCTATGGTCTTATATGTCATATCACTATATTTGTTTGAGGTTCCCTTTTGTGAACAGATAGGGTAAATGCACCTGTTGTTGGCCATGAGTGAATTATTGGCTCTCAAATATGTTTTGATTAAAATTAGGAAAATTTTGGTATTTTGTTAAATCTGACAATTTTTTAGTTTGGCATCATGTTTGCTAGAGTATGAACATCTAGTTTCAAGGTAACGACCATAGATAGTCCATAGATAAATAATATCGTATAATTTTAGACAGTATTTGACGCTGATTAAGACACTATTCTGTGCCGTTAGTTTGCATGCGAATATTTTTTATTTATCTAGGGAAACTAGTGCTACCGGGTAAGTACTATATACTGAAATTTTCTTTCTACTTCATGTTTTATGTTATTGTGAGAATATAGTGTATGTTCTGTCCGAAACTGCATAACGAATCTAACGGTATTTATTCCAATAACGTAAATTTTAAGGTGGCCAAATACTAATGCATGAAATTATCAATATATATGTATATATATATATATATATATATATATATATATATATATATATATATATATATATATATTAATTTTTGGTTTTGACTATGAAAGGTTCTAGAAATGTCTGTGAAATTGAACATAACCCAAAAGGTTCCCTAAACAGTTATTTTCACATTTTCTGCAATAGGAAATATTTTACCTTCGATTATAATTTTTCCCCATAAGAGATTGCCTAATAATATATTAAGTACTGTGCCGAATTCGTGGGGTATTGGTTTAACAGAAAATGATTGGATGGATAAAAAAACTTTTAGGAATACATTGAAAATATATTTAACCCTTATTTAGATTAAAATAATATTCCACGTGATGTCTTTTGTTGATGGGCATAAAACCCATTTAACTGTACAGATAAGTCAACCTTGTAAAGATTTTAAAATTATTTTAGTTGCTTTATAAACTATTTTATTCATAGATCTAAAAACTTTTTGGAACAAAAAGTCTGTGCTTCAGTTTAGGAAAGACAACCCCCATAAAGTGGTAACAAAAGCACAGTTTGCTCCAGTTTTAAAATCTGCTGTAGATACGTTAAATCCAGATGTTATTAGAAGTGGGTTTAGGGCATGCGGTATATTCCCTTGGAATTCGTCTGCACTTGACTATTCAAAATGTATTGGGAAATAATTTAAAACTGAAGGTAATCTGGATGACCACGAAGATTTGCATTTATTGATGCAAATACAACAATTTCTTATAAACAATTTTATGAAATAGTTGGCAATGACAAAATTAAACAGCTTTGTCGAAATAATTGTAAAACTCAATCAGATGATTATCAAATATTGAAATAAATCTTTTCAGCATTTGCGAAAAAGTCGTCAGTAGAAATTTCTCCAAACCACGAACAAGAAAATGTTTTAGACGAAGGAGCATAAGTTTTAGAAACAAGTAAAGTAATTTTCGAGATAAATGATATACCTGTAATAATATATGATACTGAAATTGTAAACATACCTGAAATCGTGAACGCAAACTTGATAGCACCCTACAATGATGAAATTTTTAACATGCAAGGAATAGAAGACCATACAAATCAAGTTGAATTAAGTGTGACGAAAACGGTTCAAGAAGATCTATCCAAAAAACCTGAAACAACCCTAAACATTTCTGAAAATATACCTCTAAATCCTACAAAAAATCTATTGCGACTTACTTTGTATGGTCAGGTACTCCAGCACGAAAAGGCAAGAAGTAAACTCAAAAGCTTCCAATTGTTTTAACTACATCAGGAGAAATATAGAAAAAGAAAAAAAGAAAAAAATTAGAAGAGGAGCGTAAAAATAACAGAGAAAACACGAAAGAAAGAAAAAACAAATTATTATGTACTCGAAAGAAAGAAAACCAAAAGAAAATATAAAGCTTGGATTAAAAAATAAAAAATGAGCTAAAACGTTAAATAAGTCTTAAGAGAAAAGTAGACAACTCATAGAAATGCCTTTAACAAAACTAAAAAAAGGGTAAAAGTTCACTTCTCTATTGCATAATATCAAGAAGTACGACAACTTTAAAAATGTCTAGCACTACAATCAGATTAGGTACCTGGAACGTTAAAAGCCTCTATGTAGCAGGCAAGCTCAGTAACTTAGTTCAAGAGCTTAAACGTTTAAAAATTGATATAATGGGCATCAGTGAGCTCCGGTGGCCTGAAACGGGAATATGTGAACAAGATGAAAGCACACTATACTATTCTGGAAGTGCAGAAGATGACACACATCATAGGAATGGAGTTGGCTTATTTATAACGTCTAAATTTAAGAAATATGTGAAAAATTTTATACCAGTGAACGACAGACTAGCAATACTCCAATTAAATAGCAAACCATTTAATGTCAATGTTATCCAGATATATGCCCCTACTGCAGAAAAGAAATATGACAATGATGTCGAATCATTCTATAGCCAATTAAAACAGACACTTAAAAATCTAAAAAGTAACGAAGTCACATATATTATTGGAGATTTTAACGCAAAAATTGGCCAAAGCTGAAGATCTGACCTGGTAGGTGAATATGGACTAGGGGAGAGCAATGAAAGAGGCAAAAGATTATACCAGTTTTGTCAAGAACATGACATGATAATCGCAAATACATGGTTCAAATTACACAAAAAAAAGGTTATACACATGGAGGGGACCAGGATATAATTCACTACATATGATTAGAAATCAGATAGACTATATTCTGGTAAACAAGATATTTAAGAATGGCGTAACCAGAGTAACGACATATCCTGGAGCAGATATCGGTTCAGACCATAACCCTGTAATAACTGACATCAAAGTGAAGCTCAAAAAAGTCCAAGAAAGCCTCAAAATCCCAAAATTACATATCTCAATATCCAACAAAACGTTAATAGAAAATGACTTAAACAATGAGCTAAAGAAATCAATAAATGAAAATAACACAAAAATATGGAACACATTTAAAGATCTTACCTTGAAAGTAATAGAAAGATATTCAACAACGTTACACAGGCACAAAAAACAACAATGGATGACTGATGAAATCCTGGAATTAATGGAGCAGAGAAGGAAACTGAAAGGTAACAAGACAGAATATAAGGAAAAACAGAAACTAATTAAACAAAAAATAAAGGTGGCTAAAGAAAAATGGATGGAGGATAAATGCAAGGAATTAGAAAAGTTGAATGAAAAACATGATACGTTTAATATATTTAAAAAAGTTATAGAAGTAGCTGGTCGTTATCATAAGAAAACTCCACATACTATAACCGATTCGTCGGGAAAAATGATAATAGACGAACATGAAATTCGAACAACCTGGTGTAATTATATAAGTGAACTGTATAATGATGATAGACCCGAAGAACCGGAGACTTTAATTGAAGGTGAAGGACCAGAAATACTAAAATCAGAAATACTGCATGCTATAAAGTTAGTAAAGAACAAAAAAGCCGTTGGCCCTGATAACATACCGACAGAGATGTTAAAGCTTATAAATGTGGAGAACATTGGAATACTGGTCAAACTTTTCAATGATGTTTATTCGACTGGTGATATCCCTGAAGATTGGTTAAAGTCCGAATTCATAACACTACCAAAAAAACAACGTCCGAAAAACTGTAGCGATTATAGAATAATAAGTCTTATAAGCCACACTTTGAAAATATTTCTACGCATCATCCTCAGTAGAATCAGAGATAAACGTGAAGAAGATCAGGATGAAACACAATTTGGCTTCAGAAATGGACTGGGAACTCATGACGCCCTCTTTGCACTAAATGTATTACTGCAGAAATGTCGAAATCAAAGGAAAGACGTCTTTGCTGTATTTATTGACTATGAAAAGGCCTTTGATCGAGTACAGCATCACAAATTAATTACAATATTAAAAGATAAAGGAGTTGATAGTCAAGACATACGATTCATAGAAAAGTTATACTGGCGTCAAACAGCGACAGCTTGCATTAACGGAAAATCAACTGAAATATGTAGAATACAAAGAGGTGTCAGACAGGGTTGTATACTATCCCCACTGTTATTTAATTTATATTCAGATAGAATATTTAAAGAAGCGCTGCAAAATTTGGAATGGGGCGTGAAAGTTAATGGAATTCTGATAAATACAATCAGATATGCAGACGATACAGTTATTTTAAGTGATGACAAGAATTGATTACAATGCCTTTTAAATGCCATTGATACAGTGGGAAGAGAGTTTGGCCTAAACATAAACTGTGCAAAAACAAAACACATGGTGCTTAGCCGTTTAGCACATCAAGATGCACGATTATATGTTGATGGTCATATAATTCAAAGAATGTCCAGTTTTAAATATCTTGGTTGCCATATTACTGAACAACTAGATCCAGATCAAGAGATAAAATGTAGAATAGAGATAGCCCGCACGACATTTTTAAAAATGAGGTCATTCTTCTGTAATGATAACTTGCACCTTCAACTTCGAAAGCGCATGGTTAAATGCTACATTTGGTCAGTCCTATTATACGGTGTCGAAGCATGGACATTAAAAATATCCACCATTAATCGTCTGGAGGCCTTTGAAATGTGGCTGCACAGACGTATACTAAAAATTCCATGGACGGCTATGCTGACAAATATGACAGTCCTTGAGAAAGCAAATGCTGCTCGCGAGCTGCTTGATAACATCAAATGTAGAAAGATGGCCTATTTTGGACACGTAGTAAGGAGAGACCGATATAATATTCTTCAACTTATTATGATGGGCAAAATCGAAGGACGCAGAGGAATTGGTAGAAAGCAGGCCTCTTGGTTGAAGAATATCAGGGAGTGGACAGGAATAAAGAAAGCTCCACTACCTAAACTTATTAAAGTTCATACACCAGAATTATATTCTCAGACAAAATCATCAAGCTCTGTAAATAACCAATATAATATTGATATTTTCTAGCATTCACCTACACCAGAAGAGATTTTAAGATTATCTCCAAAAATATTTCTCGCCCACACGAAATCTCCAAGCCCTGAGAAAAAATTGCACCCAAACGAAAATTATTTGATGATATGTAATACAAAACAGTCCTTAACAAAAGTTAGAATTCTGCCTGATAATTTATTGTGAATTATTACTTCATACCTCAAAAATCGTAACTCGGTATCAAACATTCCATCACATTTTAAAAATCAAAAAGTTTTTAAAGGTGTGTATTATCTAGATGTACTAAATATTACAGAGTATAAAGAAATGTCTCTTAAATGTAACTTGAGTAACTAGATTCTATGGGGACACAGGTCTAGTATATGTTTTAGAATCTTGTCCGAATAAAAAATAAAAGTTTACTTTGACATGCTATTTTTTTCTGTGTTCACACTCAATACAAAATCCTTGCTTACCCAAATCGGTATCTACCTACCTATCTTAAATTACGATTTAAGTGATAAAATTTCACTTAAAAAATGATGGCCAATCACTAATACATATCGTGTCACTAACAGGAACAGCGTGCCCAATATCTGTTTCATTTGAACATTTACAAAAGAACACATGTAAAATACTTTCATACATGAAAGCATAACATAATAAAATTGTGCAACATGCAAAAGTAATAATAAAATTCCATGATGACAACAATAGTCATAATAGACCACAGTGCCAAAACCTTTGATAGATAAATATATCGATGTGCTCTCCTTAACCGTTATGTCTATACCCAAGTACCTGATACGGGAGTCTGAGTCTATACCCGTGCTACCCAGGTAGCATTGTTTCGGTAAACTTCGCTTGTACATTTCGAAAATAACAGACAATTGGGATTTTTCTTTGCTATCAGTGTTTATTTAACTGTACTTACAAGTTGTTAATATTTTTGTGACTATACGCGTGTTTTATGTTGTAATTACTTGTAATAATGGCAAGAAGAGAAGTGAGTGCTAGCGAATTTAGAAGGTAAGTTATTACTGTTTATTTTTACAATGTTTTATACATAGATCATTCAATTTTATAATGACGTATGAAAAGCAACAGAAGTACTTGCAACAATTTATAGACGATATAGATGAGGAAGTAGACAAAAATATCGAAAACCAGGAATCAGATGGGGACTATGTTTCGCAAAGCAAACCGGATGGAGATGAAGATTCTGACATAGAGGACGTTTTTACTGAGATCAATAATAAGATTGAAATCGATACCGACGGCGACGATAGTAGTGATGAAGATTTTGACGGTTTTCAAGTAAGTTCTTCGCAAAGTGATGTTCTGGTTGCAAAAGATAAAACGATTTGGCAACGAAAACCGTTTACTGCAAGTCGAACACTGAAACGTAACCTTTTGCGTGAAAAAACGGGCCCAGTACGTTCTACTACAACTCTTTCGATTAGAGATACATTCAAATGTGTTTTCAGTGACGTAATGTGTGACATAATTATACGCGAAACCAATCGAAAAGCTAATAGCGTTTGTGAAAAGTATAATGTTGAAAACCCCGACAAGACTCAAAATGTTTGGAAGTCACTCACAACAGAAGAATTTGATGCATACTTAGGTATTCTTATTACAGCAGGAGTACGGCGTTCAAATTCAGAGCACTCGAAAGATTTATGGAAAACAGACTCTCATCCTTTGTACCGAGCAAGTATGGGCATAAATCGCTTTTGGAGCATCAGCAGATTCTTACGGTTTGACAATGACAAAACAATTGCAGAACGTTTGCAAAAAGATAAAGCTGCAGCTATTACAGATATATTCCATCTTATCAATGATAATTTACGTCGTAACTATGTACCGTCGGATTCTCTTACTGTGGATGAACAGTTATTACCTTTTAGAGGTAGGACACGTTTCACACAATATATGCAAGCAAAACCTGCCAAGTATGGCATCAAGGTTTGGTGGGTTTGTGACGCCAATAATTCGTATCCACTTACTGGACAAATTTATACTGGAAAAAATTCGACTGGACGTGAAACTAATCAAGGTGAACGCGTAGTAAAAGATTTGTGTTACCGATACAAAAATTCTGGACGAAACATAACAATGGATAATTTTTTCACAACTCTTCCACTAGCCCGTCTCCTGTTGTCTTGGAATTTATCATTAGCTGGTACTTTGAAAAGAAACAAACCATATACTCCACAAGAAATGCTGCCTTCGCCAGAGCGTGAGCCTGAATCGTCATTACACGGATTCAGTGCAGATTGTGTTACTATTTGTTCATATGTACCAAAAAAAAAGCGTTATCTTGCTGTCAACAATGCATGACAACGATAATGTAAGTGGCCCAAAAAATAAACCTGAAATAATTCAGTTCTATAATACAACTAAAGAAGGCGTAGACAACATGGACAAAATGGTTTCTCATTATTCCACTAACGCAGAACTTTGCGTTGGCCAGTAGCCTTCTTTTACAATATCCTAGACGTAGCTTGCCTAGCAAACTATATAATTTATACAGAGAATAATCCACAGAGTTCTACTGAAACCAGTAGAACTTTTCGTAGAATTTTTCTACAAGACTTAGGGAAACAACTAGTGATGCCTACAATTTCTGCTAGATCTAAAATACCAAATGTATACCGAAATTTTTCATCAAGGTCAGGAATTGAGTGTATGTTAGGAAAACCTCTACCTACAGATTCAAGTAATACTGCAGAGTCATTACCACTTCGAGATTCCACTGGACGCCTCAAAATTGTTGGAAACTGCTACATTTGTATGTCTTTAGCGAAAAAGCGGCTAAGAAAGACACGAAAATCATGGAATGTTTGTAATCGTCCACTATGTAACGAACACTCAGTAAATATAAGTAAGTGTGGACAATATGTTTAAAATGTAACTTTTATTTACGTTTCCATATCACTTTTATTATAAAAAAAACTAGACAGAGCTTCATAATTTACTAAACATTAGTGTTACCCGGGTGCCACGGGTGTGGACGTAATGGTGTAAAAACTTTGACAGGTAATTTTAATATATTATATGCATTTTTTTCTTTGGTTTTTATTATAAATCTCTTCGTTCTAAATAATTTTAGGAATAACTAGAAGCTCGAATAAAAATATTTATACTATCGTCAATGATTCAGATAAAACAATTACCAAGGATACCCAGGTACCTGGGTATAGACACAAAGGTTAGAGGCCAATAACTGGTGCTGTTACCCTAAATAGTTTAGTTAGATTCGGTGAGTTTTAAACAGCTGTGATTTAGAAAACAATTAATAAATAATGTGTTAGGTGGTACATGTGCAAAGAAAATAATTACAATCTATATTCTTATAAACAAAATACAGAATTAGTTTAATCTGTCATCTGTTTAATGTGTTAGGCGGTACATGTGCTAAGAAAATAATTACAATCTATATTCTTATAAACAAAATACAGAATTAGTTTAATCTCTCTAATTTAAGTATCACTAAAAGTAAGTTAGTCAACATGAAGGGACCATTAAGAAATATTGTACTGATTGTACATTATGTGCTTTAAAAAGAAATAATTTATTAGGTGTTTGGTAACGTAAAAGTGTTTGTATTTATCTCTCAATCTAATTTTATGTATTTAGATACACTCAACTTTTTAGACATTTTTAATATATTATCCACTTTGTGTGTATGGCACTTTCTGAGCAGCATTTTAAAGCGAAGAAAAATCTAGTAAAATCAATGAAAGATATTCATAGTACCAAGTAGAAAAGCAAAAAGACTATGGAAAACAAAACAGATCAAAAATACTGCATAGGGTAGTTGTAATGAGTCCGTCACTTAAATAATTCCTAAATAATTTCTAAGTAAGATCTTTAAATCTACATTCAATAAAATTCATTAAGTATAGTATTCATCATATATATTCCATAGTTATTTTTAATCTATAAGGTGATATTAAACAGCACTTGCAACGGAAATATGAAAGTTACTTCAACGCAACGCAACGAAAGTTTGCTATCCATTGGGAAAAGTTAACGGACGTGCGACGGTTAGAAATGCTGTTTTAAGAATATCTAATTTTAATTTTATCTTCAAGGAAATTGTATAAGTTTAAAGTATTTTAGGATACTTTCTGGTGTTAATGTTTATCTTTAGTTAATAGTCAGTCTGAACCGGTAAGTAAGCATTAAAAAGTGAACCTGATGATAACAGAGATGACACCTTTTGCTTATTTTGTTGCGAAGCGTTCTCAAAATCGAAGCCAGGATGACCATGGCTACAAAGCTGCAAATGCAAGCAGTGGGCACATGTTTTTTGTGTAGGAATTGCAACAAAGACATACATTTACTATGCTTCCATTTGAATGTATGCCGTTTTGTCCCGAACCAATAAATACTCAAAATACTTGAAGTTTTTTATATTTTTGTTAAAATTTAGGCTACTGTTGATTAGAATTGATGATATTAGTAACAATAGTACAGTCTCAGATCTCTAGCACAGAGGAGTTGTATTTCAAGATTTTTTTGTAATAATATGCCATTTTAGACAGACTTTTGGAGCAAAACGGTTAATGTATTTGAACGCATGTTTATTTTTTTTTTCTGTAATGGATGATTGATTTTGTTTCTTTGTAACCGACAGGGTGAATACTAAATAAATATTACATCTAATGCAGTTTCTACTTTTTCTTTAAGTTGATTTCTGTTAAAAGTATGACACTTTCAAAAAAGAGTATGCCGTTTCAGGCCAGCCTGTTCTGAGTTCCAAAAAAGACCAACTTCCAAAACTGTTCAAGCCAGAAATAACTTCGTATGACTGAAAGTTCTCTTTGCGATCTGAATATTGGTATGAATCTTAGACAAATGACAACAAATTGTTACTTTACTGACTTTAATAACAAATCCGAATAAATTAAAAATCTTTGAGATCTGGTTGTATCGATGAATTCTTAAAATGTCATGCACTGGAAGAGTACGCAACGAAAAGGTTCTGCGAAGAGTCGACTATGATACAAAACTTATCTTAACAATCAAATTATGAAAGATAGCGTACCTAGGCTCACAGGCGGCATCCACAGTCCACGGCTTCGCAGTCCGAGGGGCCTTGCGCCATGAAGATTTATTATTACTTAAACCTAATAGGTACTAACGAGTAAGTAACCAAAACAAAAAATAGTAACAAGCCTACTAATGTCCAAAGAGCTTCCACACTCTCGCGCTTTCAGAATTTTGAGACAGGTGCCGACTCCGACCGATAGCCGACGGACCAACATGCCTATCCACAAACAAATGTGGTAACAACAAGCCATGAACGCGCCAAAAAATTGCTTGTGTTGCTATCGCTCGCGAGAAATCCTCGCTGCAATGCGGGATCGCTGGATCCTAAGAGAGATAGGGATGCTGGGAGAAAATGGGAATCCGGATAAACAAAACGAAAAAGAAAAGCTAAAAGAGCAATATCAAACCAGGCGTTAAGTACAGGTATGATAAAGTTTCTCAATCCAACTGCATCTGGTAGTACAAAACCACTAGAATCGATAGCGTCGACTTCTAAAATAAATTCACTCATGATTGAGATTCCTATGAATTTGGAAAGTACCGATAAAGAACCGCTAAATACTGATACCGAACGACATTCTGAAATTGATGAAAAATCAATATCTAAGGAATCAGATTCCGACGATGAAACTCCTGTGTTTCCCGAGAGCAATATTTTAGATCAAGAAAAAAAAATAAAAATTTGTTATTCACCAACTAGCAGCGATGCGAGTGACGACATAATATAAAGTATTTGATAATTTTAATCCAGGTATGTGGTCGATGCCCACATTAGATGTTCAGCGTCATGATATAGTTCAGAAGGGCCCCTCACAACAATTAAATATTGGTGATGAAGATTATCTCAAAGACGACAACCGTAGGAACTAATTTTCATTTCTCTAGAAAATTAAACAATGGTGAGATTCCACACCGTCGCTGGTTAGTTTATTCTAATTCTTAAAATGAAGTATTCTGTTTTCTATGCAGACATTTTGGCAATTCACAAACTCAGATGGTACAGGGAGGATGCTGTGACTGGAAACATTTAAGCAATATTTTTCAAAGACATGAGAATACCAAAGAACATATATGGTATTTATGTTCCAATTGTTATTAGAGAGATGCATAAAACACAAAAAAACTGTAGATAAAGAAGGCGAAACTCTAATTTGATAATCTCAAAAACATTGGTACAATTTGTTTAAGGGATTAATTAATATTATTAACTTCTTAGCCCTTCATAATCTCGCATTCAGAGGTTACAGAGAACATATAAAGACAGACGGTGACTTTAGGAATAGTGAGAACTTCATTGATTTATTTAAATTCATATCAAAATTTGATCCTACTTTACGAAAATATATGAGATATTACTTAAAAACAACTTAAGCATCATTCTTTAAGTCACGATATACAAAATGAATTGACCACGTTTATGTCAAAAACAGTAACTGGTTAAGTGATTCGCAAACTAAAAGAGCAAAATATTATTTTTTTTTTTTGCTTGACTGCACTAGAGACTGTAGTAAAGTAGAACAAATGTCTGTGATCTTAAAATTTTGTAATACGTCAACGGGCACAATAGAAGAACAATTTATTGGATTTCTTGCTGTAAGTAAGATAACAGGAGAGTATTTAGTCCATACTCTCCTGTTGTCATACTAGGCGGAGTAATGCCACACTAGGCGAACTAAAAAAGAATGGCTTAGATATTCAAAACAGCCATGGCCAAGGATATGACAATGGCGCAAATAAGGTAGGCATAAATCTATCTATCTATCTAATTAGCCTTCTTCGGTCCATCTTTGGACATAGGCCTCCCCAATCCTTTTCCATTCTTCTCTGTCTCTCGCTACAGTCATCCACCTAGAGCCCACGTGCTTCTTGATATCATCTGCCCATCTCGTTTGGGGCCTTCCTCTGCTTCGTTTATATACCCACGGTCTCCAACTTATAAGAATTTTGTTCCATCGGACTTTTTTTTGTCTTATATTGTGTCCGGCAAATCTCCTTTTTAATTTTGCAACTTCTTGTCTAACATCCCTTACTTTTGTTTTTTCTCTTATCCACTCGTTTCTCTTTTTATCCATTAGTCTTATGTGCAACATTTGTCTTTCCATTGCTCTTTGGGTTTTTATGATTTTGTCCATGTTTGCTTTTGTAAATGTCCACGTTTGGGAACCATAAGTAAGAACAGGGAGTACGCATTGATTGTATACTTTGGTCTTAAGATGCTGTGGATATCTTTTGTTTTTAAGAATGTAGCTTAGTTTTCCAAAGGCCGCCAATGCCAGTCTAACTCGTCTCTTTACTGTTCTCTATGCTAACCTTTATAGTTTGACCAAGATATATACAATCCTGAACTTGTTCTATTTCATATTGTCCGATTCTCATTGTGATGTCTTCATATGTATTTGTTATGGTTTTGGTCTTGCTGTAATTCATATTAAGGCCTATCTTTCCAGCTTCTACGTCCAGTTCTTTCATCATTTCAAATAATTCTTCTTTTTTATCAGTTATCAATACGATATCATCAACGTACCTTAGATGGTTCAAGCGTTGTCCACAAATTTTTATACCTTTTTCTTCCCATTCTAATCTTTTTAAAGTATCTTCAAGAGCCTGATTAAAAAGTTTCGGTGATATTGTATCACCCTGTCTCACGCCTCTATTTATTTGTATTGATTTTGTTCCTTCATATACTTTAATTGTTGTTTTAGCTTCCTTATATATATTGGCTATTAGTTCCGTATATCTGTGGTCAATTCTGCTGTTAATCAAAAAACTTTTCACTGTCCAATGTTCGACTGTGTCGAAAGCCTTTTCGAAATCTATGAACGCCACATATAGAGGAATGTGGTATTCATTTGCTCGTTCTATAAGTATTTTCATACTTAGTAAATGGTCACTTGTGCTGATTCCCTTTCTAGAACCAGCTTGTTCTTTCAACTGGTATCCATCGAATTTTGTCGTCAATCTATTGGTTAATATTTTTGTTAGGAGTTTATACATTACATTGAGGAGTGTTATAGGACGGTAGTTTTTTATATCTGCTTTATCCCCTTTCTTAGGATACTGGTTACTCATTCCTTCCAGTTGTTTGGGATTCTTTTTTCTTTCAATATCTTATTAAAAAGGGAATGTAGAGTATTAATTACCACTTTTCCACCATATTTCAGCATCTCTGCAGTTATTTCATCTTTTCCAGTCGATTTGTTGAATTTCATTTCTTTCAATGCCTTCTTTATTTCTGATTTGCTTATTTCTGGCTATAGCTCTGAGTTGACATTTTTTATTTTAATCTTAAGTTGGTTTTTAATTTCTTCTGGTGGTTCCTTTTTTGTTTTATATAATTCTGAGTAGAAATGGTGGATTATATTTATGATGTCATCTTAAACATTTGTTTCTAATCCATTTACATCTTTTATTTTGTTTATTTCAAACTTACCTAATTTCGGCCTTAAGCATTTCATATTTTTGTTGTTCTGTACTACTTCTTCTATTTTTATTTCTTGTTCTTTTCTCTTATTTGCTTTTATTATTCTGCTTATTATTTTATTGATTTCTACATATTCTATAGATTTCCTTTTGCCTCCTTCATTCAGCTTCCTTCTTTTATCCATAAACTTCTTTGTTTCTGTTGATATATAGTTGTTCTTTTTTAGATCTTTTTTTGCTATTTCTTTTCCTGATGTAATCATTGTTGCTGTAAGTATGTTGTCTATTTCGTCTATATATTTATCATCACTGTCTAATTTTTGGGTAAGTTGTTCTTTTAATAGGTCTTTGTATATCTCTTTATATTGCCTTAGTTTGTTTCTATCTACTAGATCGCAATTTCTACTTATTTTTCTTTTCATCTCATAGTTACCGTCAATACAAATTTTTGCTCTGACCGTCCTGTGATCGCTACCTGTTGTGAATCTATTAAGAACTATTACACCTTTAATGATATATCGTTCCGTGGACAGTATGAAGTCGATCCCATTTTTTGTGGATCCATTAGGGCTGATCCATGTCCACTTTCGCTAGGGCTTCTTTTTGTAAAAGAAGTTCATTGCGTATAAATGCTTTTCTTCTAGGTAGTTCATCAAAGTATCACCTCTATCATTTCTCTGACCATACCCGAAATCACCTATTTCAGTTTCTTCAGGCATAAATAGTGGAGTCAAAATTCGAATATTAAATATAAATCCTAGGACATTTTTCACACCTCGCAGTTGTCATACCTAGAATTCAAATAATGATCCAAAATTTACCTAACTTTATAACAGACGTGAAACAATTGCTTCTATACATTACAGATAATAACTTAAAAGAAATATACCCAAACATTTTCATCGTCATTAGAATATTATTAACAATACCATTTGGTGTAGCCTCCGTTGAAAGGAGTTTTTAAAATTAAAACTCATTAAGAATTATTTAAGGAGTACGATGTCACAGGAAAGACTTTCTGCGGTCGCAATTTTGTCTATCGAGGATGATATGGCATCAAAGCTAGATTACGAGCACGTAATTAAACAATATAGCAGTGTAAAATGATATTGTTAGATTTGTAAAGTCACAAAGACTAAACTGGATTGGTCACCTAGAAAGAATGCCAGATAATCGAGCTGTAAAAGTAGTCCAGAGATGGAAGCCAGAAGGAAATAGAACAAAAGGTAGACCCCGTAAAATATGGATAGATGACGTAGAGAGGGATCTTAAAACCATGAACATTAGGCAGTGGCGAAGGAAAGTATCCGACAGGGCAGAATGGAAGAACGTTGTTAAGCAGGCCAAGACTCACAAAGTGTTGTAGCGCCATTAGAAGAAGAAGAAAAGCAGTGTAAAAAGTAGAAAATTTCTGTTCCTGTAATATTTATATTAAATTTTTAGGTTAGTTGTAAGTTTCATTAGATTTTGCATGAATAAAAGGTTAATAATGAAATGACACATGTCATGACTTTTAATAAACAATACCTTTATGTGCGAGCAGAGCGCATGGTAAAATGTATCTTGCCCACATAAAATTATGATCTTGCGCCGCCACTGCCTAAGTGTCTAGGCTATTTAATACATAATCGAAAGCATTATATTTTCCAAATAATAATAAAAGTATTAATAATAATTGGAAAAAGGGGAAAATGTAACAGAAACCTCTAATTATTCCGTAAAATTAGAAACTGATTAGGATTACGCTTCGAAGTACTAATCAGAACAGCTGATTGAGCCACCGATTTTAAGCAGCCACCGACAGGCTTAAGCTACAGTGGTGCCACGCTGCACTTAGTTGCCTTCCAAATATTGTATTGCTTCATAAGCACAATTTAGAAAGGCGTGGTCTAAAGCTGTGTTATTATGATCATTTTCTAACTCAATTAAATCCATGAAAATTTCTTTGTGTGAATTTTTAAAGTAATGTAAAACGTTCACCGCATTTCCAGAAGATGCAGAGTGTATCAGCGAATCTCCTACAAAATTTTTAACTCTTAAAATATTATCAATATCAATATTTATCTCATTCTCATTCAGTTCATTCACAAAATAGCGAATGATTTCGTGAGCATCGTTATGTGCTGCAAAATGTAAAGGAGTATTACCGCTTAGGTTTTTAATAGTACAAATTGAGGTATTTTCATTAAAAAGAAATTGGACTATTTCTAAAAATTGGTTATCCATACAAAAGTAATGCAACAGGGTATTGCCAAATTCGTCAACAACATTAACCAAAAAATCATCACGTTCGATCATCAAATAACGTGCCAGCGCATAAACATCTTCAGGTGTCATTGATTTATTATACATTTCACTAAGATATGATCTAATGGCATAATGACAAATACCATATCCTTTATCATCCAGGGCGTTAATATCTGCTCCATTTTCAACTAAGAATTCAACTAATTTGGGATATGTGGCAGAATAGTGAAGAACCGTTCTTCCTTTTGGATATCTTTTACTCAATAATGTCGAACAGTCGTTGGAGTTTGCTAAAAATAACTTGAAAATATTTATATTTCCTTGCTGAGCAAGGTATCTAAAATCAGTGCTCTCAATTCTTTCAGGTTCAGAAAAAATTTCACAGTATACTTCACTTATTTTTGTTAAATTTTCTTGAGGTGCTATCTGCAATATACTATCAAAAAAACTACAGAGTCCTGGGTATTCAAAATTAAAAAATATATCATCCAATAATTCGGAAAGTATCTTTTTGCTCTTTGTACAAACCAATTTCCAAATATATTCAGCTGAAAGATATTCTTCAAAAGTTTTATGTCTGAAAATGTATTTGTCGTAAGATTTTTCGATTATACCTATTCTTAATACAAAATCATGAATACTGACGAGTTCAAAGAATTTATCACAATCGTTGTTAGCAAAAACATTTTTAATAGCTATAAGCCTCATATCGTTTAAGTACCGTTCAAATGCATCGTCCAAAATACTAAATAAAACACTGTTTTCTTCGGTATGTTCTAATGCAAATAAGCGTTTCTTAACTTTTAAAAAGTAATTGTAAATCTCATAAACGTTGTCCCTCGTTAGTGTAATTGCTGTTTGGTTGTCGCTTTCCACAAATATTTCCAAGAGAAGACTCATATATAAAGGAATGGACATCAAAGAATTCAGTTTAGTAAATGTTTCAACAAACTTATGAAAGTTCGACTTATTTTTTAATGACTGGATTGCCTTATTGAAATATGTTTCTTGGTCTTCTATAGAAAATGGATTGATAGTTAATATTTCAACGTCTTTCACAGTTTTTAATGCTTGCATAGAAATATGGTTGTCTCTGAGAGCAATGAAAATTTTAGAAACGTTGTTTATTTGTAAAAGAAGATTAATCATTTTCTGAAAATAACTTAAATACGTTGTATTAAGCTCAATAAACCCGTCAATGAGCACGTACTTTTCCAAAGATTTCAAGAGTTCTTTTTCTAAATTGCTCTCTGCTCCTTCTAGCTGATAAAACAAATTTATTAGCGGTTGCTCTTTATGTTTCTCTAAAAATTTTATTACAGAGCCGATATCAAGATTAATAATCCACGTTTGTGGTGATCTTTCTTTTTTTAAATGAGCCACTTTGATGAGATAAGTACTTTTGCCAGAGCCTGGTGGGCCCGCAAGAACAAATATTTTTTTATCAAGTGTATCGAAGAAATCATGATTTGAAACAGTCAATCCTGTTGCACTAGTCAAAGACCTATTAATATGACAGTATTTAATGTTCTCCAAAGATTTTACATATCTTCCTATGTAGAATGTATTAAGGTCTCTTAATCTTGTTAGTATATGTTCGTCAATATGTTGTTCAAGGTCTTGACCACAATTAAGTAGGTCCCGTAACTTTAGAGTCTTATTTGGAAATTGGAACACAATTTCTCTATTTAATAAAGTTTTTTCTGATGTACTATCAAACCAGCTCAAAGAAATCTTATCTTCCAAAGAGGTAATTACGTTGTTGCTGGAATAACTTGTCTCATTAGCAACGAAAAATACTAATTTTTTTGAGTTTCCATCCATTATTTTTTCCAGAGTCTGGCACACGTTCTTAACTTGCTCATTAGTAGATATAGGAAGGCAAATTATAAGATATTTAAATTTGTTTAATTTAAACAAATTGATGAAATTAATCTCATTTTCTTGTATAAATAAAATTTGGTCGTAAAAGAGATTATCCGGTTTTTTGTCAAAGTGTCTTAAGCTTTGAACAATTCGTCTTAAACTCCAATGATAATGATTACCTGGTTTAACAAAAACAATTTTGTTCTCGTACATTTCGTGCATAGTTTTAAAGTTAATTGATGTATCTAGATACATTTCTGTTAGATGTCTACTCTTTTCTCCATAAAAAATGGAATTTGTGTAGAGATTAGTTAAATAATCTTCCTTGTTACGCTCCATTCTATACCAAGTCTCTATTTGATGAAGTAAGTATATATAGTTCACTTTTTGGTTAAAGCTGTTAATTTCTTCCTCAATATTTGCCCCTAAATTAGCTTCGCTTATTTTTATATACCGAAATTTTAAAATAAATGCTTTTATATCTCTTTTGCTTACCATAGTGCGTTTCCATATCTCCTTTTTGTGATGTGGCTTAATATTCTTTTTAAACTTACGAATAGTACTATAAATTTTTCTAACCGTTTGCGTATCTAATTTAACACCAAATAATTTACTTCTTTTAAATATATCTTTAATCTGTTTATCCTCCTGTTTACTAATTTCAAATAGAGGTGATTTAATGTCAGCATTGGTGCATACTAACAAATACTTTATATTTTTAATTTTTATATTTTTGTATGATAAAATATATGCTATCAAATTATAGTCAGTTTTAGTTGGAGAATCTGAAAAAACTTCACTTTCGGCGATACATGTGCTCTTCGTTTTTGCTTGGACTAAAATTGCTCCAGTATTAAATTGACACACCAGATCATCAAACTTACCTGCACAATTGTCTTGGGTTGACAGCCTCCAATTGCAGTTTTTATAATATTTTACACCTGCGACTGCAAATAACGTGATTAATTTAATTTCATAAGGTACCCCGCCAGTTGGAGGTTTGGTTTTCTCATATTTCATATTTTGTTTGTCAACGTCATCGTGAACAACTAAAGGATCATTTTGTTGTTCCCAAACAAGACAATTGTCAGGATTACATGTATCAATATTTAAAATATTGAGAAATTGACAACATTCATTGCTTAAAATCTCGGTACAGCTTCCTTTATTCGCATTCATGTCCATTATTAGGCCATCTGAAAGCAGTATTATATAATAACTAATTTGCTGGTTATTTATTTTAAGAAATCTAACATAAAAATAAAACAAATATAAGTGTAATGAATATCCCAATAAAAGTTACTCAAGTTACAATTACGCTCAATGTCTCGTTGCTTATTATGAAAAGAAAAATGGTAAATCGCAAAATGTTTTGACCATCAAATAATATCTCTCTATAGTCCGACAATTTTCAATTAAAGATGACTAATCTACCAACTGAACTAAGAGTTAACGGCAACGATGGTAAATGTAAAAAGTAAATTTTACCGGGGTCATTTTTACCGTGTATGATTTACCCATGTAAATAAGTGAAAAGTTAAGATTGGTCCCATAAAATTTGCCCCCGTAACAACATAAATTGGTACGATTCACGGGCGTATAGTTAGACAAGTTCATTGAATAGTTTGAAACATCGGTAAACTTGTCAACATTTCGCTGGTCTATATATATTTACGTTTTAGAAAGACTGGGAATGAGAGAAATATATTTTAATTTATTCGTTCCACATTATCTATGTGCAGAGGCGTAGTGTGGTCTATTTCTTCAGGATATATTTATTAAATAGACCTTATTACTAACTTTAAAATAATTTTGAGGTAAGTTAAATAAATTTGAAATAAGTTTATTCTTTTTATAGTATTAACCCATTAACGGAAGATACAATAAACAAAAAGAAATTTGACAATTAATTTATTAGAATGGATTAAAAAAACATAGGTAAATTAAGACTATTTACAACAAAAAAGATTTTTTTTCTTATTTTCAAGAACAAACAGTAAAATTTTTAATAAAGGAACACATTGTATTTTAAATGTACATTAAATTTTAAGGAGAAATTTTTCAAAACATTCAGGGTGTAGATGCACTCTACACATTTTACATAAATAAATAGTATTACTTTTGCACATCCGACATTCTTGAACTATCCTCACTTTTTGTAATGTGGCCAATATTGTCGAATCTGTTATGTTGTCAATATTGTTTGACATTATGTAGCGGTTTCTCCACTATTATAAATTATAAATATAAATCTATATCAGCTCATGCTTTCTCTTATAATGTGCATTTATTTATCCTCATCCTTCGACCAATACATATCAACTTGAAGTAGAGTGTAAACCAGATAATATACATATTGTGCCAATAACTTTTTTAAATCCATGTCATTCATTTCAAAATCGTGACGGTTATTCTGTGATGCATAAATATTAGTAAAATATAGAATGCTCTCAACTACTTGTTTATCAAAAGAGTAAAAAACTTCAATATATGACGTGCCTTCATGGTTGGCTCTTCTTCTTCTTCAAGTGCCCTGTCCGTTGCGAACGTTGGCTATTAACATGGCAATTTTGATCTTGTTTGCGGCGCTTCTGAATAGTTCGACCGATGTGAGCACGAACCACTTCCGCAGATTTTGGAGCCACGAGTGTCTTCTCCTGCCTGGCCCTCGCTTACTGTCTATTTTCCCTGGACAATCAATTGTAGCAGACGGTACTTATCGTGTCTCAATATGTGGCCTAGATATTCAAGCTTTCTTTGTTTAATTATATTCACGATTTCTTTCTCCTTTCCGATTCTTTGGAGTACCTCTATGTTGGTGACATGTTCGGTCCAGGATATACGAAGAATGCGTCGGTACACCTACATTTCGAATGCTTCTAGTTTTCTCGTTAGCGTCTCCGTCAGCGTCCAGGCCTCCACGCCATACAGCAAGATCGGAAAAATGTAGCATTTAACTAGACGTAGTTTTAGGGAATAGACAAATCCTTGCTTATGAGGAGCTTTTTCATATTGCTAAATGCTGCTCTAGCTCGTTCTATTCTCGCCTTAATTTCTATGGTCTGTTCCCATTTTGCATTTACGTTGGTGCCAAGGTACACATAAGATTCTACATGGTCAATTAGTATGTTACTTATCCGTAATTGTCGAGCAGGTTGTTGCTTTTTGCTTATCAGCATCCACTTTGTCTTCTTGAAGTTGAGGCTCAGGCCGTATTCCTCACTAACTGAATAAAGTCTTTCCATTACTTGTTGTAATTCGTCTATGGTACTGGCAAGGATCACCGTGTCGTCGGCATATATTATATTGTTCGTTAATTCGCCGATAATTTTTATGCCCTCATTTGCATTTTCCATACATTTGTTAAATATTTCCTCGGAATACATATTGAATAGGAGTGGGGATAATATACACCCCTGACGGACACCTCTTTTGATCTGCACGCTTTCAGTGAGTTCGTTGCCAATTTTTGCTCTTGCTGTTTGACCCCAGTATAGGTTTGCCACAATTCGAATGTCCTTGTCGTCAATACCTGTCTTTCGCAGAATACCTATCAATTGTTCATGATTGACATTGTCAAATGCTTTTCTAAAATCTACAAAGCACAAATACACGCCTTTATCAACGTCTCTACACCGCTGTATAAGCACCTGGAGAGCGAAAATTGCTTCTCTAGTTCCAAGTGCTTTCCGAAAACCAAACTGCGATCTATCAATATTTGACTCACATTTATCATATATTCTTCTATGAATGATCTTAGTGAACGCTTTAGTGACATGATTGATCAAGCTTATAAGCCGGTAGTCATCACAAATCTGGGCATTTGGTTTCTTCGGGATTGTAATAAATGTTAACTGCAGCCAGTTCTCCGGGATTTTACCGCTATTATATATGTTGTTAAAAAGTACAACTAGATTATCAAAAAACTGTTTGTCTGATTTACATAGGATCTTTAATATTTCGCAGGGTACATTGTCCGGACCAGCTGACTTATTGTTTTTTAGTGTTGCAGTGGCATCTTCTATCTCCGATTTAAGGATTGAAAGTCCTGTTTCTCCTTCTCCATATAGGTGATCATCAGTCCTGTCAGATGCAAATAATTTTTCTATGTATGATTTTCATGTTTTTAAGATCGTTGATGGCTCCGAGATAAGATAGATTTAGCTATCTTTTATGCTGTTGGGTGACTTATTTATTGAATTTCCTCTTGTTTGTCATCGATTTTATTTTTGTGTGCATATTGTAACTGTCGTATTTTCGTTCGTATTGTTCTATTTCCCTGCATTCGTTGGAAAACCATTTTTCTTTGGTTTCTCGAATTTTCGTCCTTTTTGTGGATCTGCTGGTATTTTCTGCATTTTTATTCTTGAATTTACGTCTTTCATCCATCATATCCATTATCTCATCAGACATCCATTTTTTCTTTTTCAGTCGGTCACGCTTTAATAGAGTCGCGCATGTTGTTTGGATTGCTTCCCTCGATTTATCCCATCTCTCTAGTATGTCCGACGTGTTCTCGTTAATGTCCTTTATTTTCTTTCCTAGTTGTTCTCGTACTTTTATTTCGGTTTCTGGGTTAGTGAGTTTTTTAATATCGATTGTGTTTAAATTAGATTTTTTCTCGAGCCGTTTTACTCTCATGACCATTCTGCATACCAACAAATTGTGGTCCGTAGGAACATCGGCACCTGGGTACGTTTTTGATGATTTTGTGATTTTATGATGATTTTATATCATCATAAAATCATGATTGGCTCTTATATTGTCTAAATATTAAGCACACTGATTTTGAATTACTTCTGAGTACAAAGGAGTAACTGTTGTTACTCAACTTGAGACAAAGGTGGATTCACTATTTTTTCCTGGTTTTTTCTTTGGACGTTTTATCTGTTTTTCAGGAGAATATCATAATCAAAATCGACAATCACTTGTATTTCATATGTACCTGCAATATACGAATTTATTGATTCTTCACAAATAATATTATCATCAATGTCTTTTACATTGGAAACTTCATCTAATTCCGGCGGTAAATAAATCACATTAAGTGAGCCAGCATTTTTACAATCGGAGTCTTCTAACAAAGCTATTCACTCTTTAGTAGTTAGTGCATCTTTATTTCATATTTCGAGAATTTACTGAAATAAACAAACGCACTACTACATATACGCATTTACATGATAATAGTTTAGCTTACTTCATTTTAATTTATATGAAATATAAAACAAATAAACACGAGAACGTTTTCAAATCAAGTTAAAAAAAAACAACTATAATGTTTACAGCACACATCAATTAAATAAATAGAGAATGAAGTGTAACGACAAAATCGTATGTTAAATTTCAGATTTAGTCTAATGAAAAAATAATTATTTTGCAAAGTTTTCTCTTTTTTGAAGTACTGGATTAGATACTCTAAAATAACAATAAAATTTTACTTCATTTTGTTAGACAACTATAAGATGTCTGTTAAAAGACATATGATATTTTAAAATCGGTCTTAGATTTAATTTTTACGTAATTACTTGTGTATAAATAAATAATTAATTTTTTTTGGTACGCCTCTGCAAAATTGATAAATGGAATATGATTTCGTTGCGATAAGTTATCGTTAAGTGCTTCGTGAAGTGCGATGTTGCCAATTGATCACACTCAATTAAAAATTGTTTTCGTATAAAAGCGTTACAAAATCTTCAATTATTTGTGCTACGCGAATTGTAACATAAACATTACATTGAAAGTAATCCGCGGAGTGTGTGGTTACCTATTACAAGCAAGTATGTAGGTTTAAAAGTGTTGTCTTGGAAAAATTGTGAATTTAAATATGTACACTTTATATTTCAGATGAAAATCTGTCAGTCGCAAAAATTATAAAACATAAATATAAAGTTTAAAAAATAATAAAAGCATATACAAAATTATAAAAAATTAATACAGCCGTAAAAAATTGTAAAAAAGAAAAAATTATAAAAAATTATAAAAATAAATAAATTTAAATAAAATTAAATAAAATCATATAAAACTAAGCAAAATTAGGTTAAAAAAATATATAAAGTTAAATAGAATTTAATGAAATTAAATAAAATTAAATAAAATTTAATAAAACTAAATAAAATTAAATAAAAATAAATTAAATTAAATAGACTTAAATAAAATTAAATAAAATATAAATAAAATAAATAAAATTAAAAAAAATAAATAAAATTAAAAAAAATAAATTAAATTAAAAAAAACAGTAAATTAAATTAAATTAAGTTGAATAAATTAAAATAAAATAAACTAAAATAAAACAAAATTAAATTAAATTAAATTAAAATAAAAATGAATTAAAATTAAATAAAATAATTAAAGTAAACAAAATTATTTTAGAAACGTCATAGCCATTTGTAGATAAGTTTCTAGACATGGAAAGTTTTTATTCAAAATTAATTAATATACCCTCGCATTATTCATGATTATTTTTAAAATATAATAACCAAAATAAAATAATTAAGCATAAATACAAGATAATAATGAAATATATATGATGAATAAATTCTATAGGTACTATATTTACCAAATTTTGAAAATTAGTTCTTTAAAATTAAAAAGAATTTTAAAGAACTTAATTGTGTAGCGTTTTTATAAAAAAAATATTAACAATTCAGTAATAAGCAGACATAATTTTATTAACCTTCATATATTAAAAACACGCTATAAAGAAGTACCTATTCAGTTCTGTCTACGGTGACCATATGTATTTAAGTACATATTTTTAAAAGTATTTTAGGACTTAGAAGAAGTATTTAAGTACATTAGTACAATATTAATTTTTAAATATTGTCATACTGTACTTTAGACCCTTTCAAAGGACAGAAAAAATAAGTAAATTTCCGAATGTATTTATTTTGTCTAAAAGATGGAATATTTTTATATCTTACTATTTTTAAACAATTATCTTAGACTCTGTCCTCAGTTAGTCCACTTTGGCAATTTTACTTAAATTTTGTGCAACGTTACATTTGAACAAGCATTCAGATAATAACCTTCGGCTTCGACTGTTGCCGAAAGCCGAATATCGAATAGTAGAGAGTTATCAAGTGAAAGAGTGAGAATACGGTAACGTTATTTTGACAGCGGAGCATGCGCAGTATGAAATGTGAATAACGTAAATGATTTTAACGTTTACGGGCTCCGTTACCGTACGTCGAATAACGGGTTTGATATACGGTAACGTTAGCAGCGAATCGCATCAATTCGTCAAGACTCGGAACTCGGAGATTAAAGTCTCTGTTCTGTAATTTTATTTCTGTTCATTAGTTAACATGTGTTTTCCGTTTTCTTGGTTAAGCATCTGCGAGAGAAATAAAACATTTTATTATATTTCATTATATTTATCAATTATACAAAAAAGGCTGCGTTTTACAAGCACTGATAACCTTTTACTAGTAAAAGAAGTGCGAGGAGTCAACCCTCTGGAATGCCCTGTTTTTCAAACCGAAAATATGAAAAATGTTTGGCTTGCTCAGGTTCTAAGCTATCAAAATTGAACACAGAATGCACATTTTGTATGTTATTATTTAAAATATGATTTTATGTTGATGTTTACAAGATGATTTAGTATTAAATCTTCTATAACTTTGTCATTTGCTTCAACTAATATTGCTTGTTCTAAAATGTCTTCCATATTTCTGTAGAAAAAAATTTGAAACGCAAAATGTACAAAATAAGACAAAATATTACCTTGGATGAAAGAAAACATAAAAAAAATTAATTAATTTGCTGTCAAATACGACATTTGTCTGACAGCTGCCAACTAATAACGTGAAGCAGCAATTCCACCATTTGATAACTCTAAAATTACATATCCGGGTTTCTTTAATCTAAGGGTAAAACTTTATACCGTAAAAAATAGCGTTTACGTGTCAAAATAACGGAAGGATAAAATTTTACTTGATAACTCTCTAGTATGGTTTTGTCATTCATCGACATCGTATTGAACGTATTGAACCGTTGAAATGTTACGTATTGTATTACTGTACTGTTATTAGCGTTTGTTTGTAAAATGTTTTAGAATTTATATAGAATTATATTTCCGCCTCGACGAAAATGCCATTTTAATACAGCACTACAAAAGTATTGCCCTTTTATGAAAGTAAAGTCTAATCACCATTAGGCATATGCACAGTTTTAGATCCGAATTGTACTTCCAAATTAGTTTCCAATTTATTTGAGCCTAAATTTTGTTCTGCTCAAACTAAAAGTATTGTTTGTTTGTTTGTTTGTGTTAAATGACTGCGGACACTAAATCCATTCGCCAATCTTACAATTTGAGGTGTAGTGTGTGTGTGTGTGTGTGTGTGTGTGTGTGTGTGTGTGTGTGTGTGTGTGTGTGTGTGTGTGTGTGTGTGTGTGTGTGTGTGTGTGTGTGTGTGTAAAGTAATTGTCTTGTTACTTAGCAAAGTCGACGTCATTGTCTTTGCTAAGAGACGCTAATTATATCCGAACGTCTGCGGTCCCTCCGGTGTGTACCGATCACACAAGGATAGAAATTATTTTCATTTATTAATTTTTTTTTTAATAAACGAAAATTTCCACCCAGGTGGAATTCGAACTCACGACCTTTAGGTTTAAAGGCAGGCGCTCTTACCACTGCGCCACAGAGGGGGTTAAACTAAAAGTAAAGCCATCGTGAAAAATATTTCGGCCAGAGAATCGCAGTTACGGCTGGAAAATTATTACAGTAAGTGGATTTACCAGGAGAGACATCCGGTCAATTACATGATTATGTATTAAATATTTTACAAAAATATCATATTGTTAACAATATTGTTAGACTAACAGCAGATAACACAATCACTAATTTTGGAGGAATGAAAAGACAGGAACTAAATTTTTATTCACTAAATGGAGTAATTCTTGCGGAAGACCTTTAATCAGTATTGGATGTGTTGCTCATATATTCAACAATTGTATTCAACGTGCTACTGATGTTTTACCAATTGGTATCGAAGTAATAACAGTGAAAATTTATAATTATTTCTAAATCCACACTGTTAGAGCTGATAAACTAAAGTCATTTTGTGACTCGGTTAATTATTAGGAATACAAAAAAATGTTATCATTTTCAAAAACACAATTTCTAAAGATATCCAGCAATTCAACGGTTTTTACAAATGTTTGAACTAGTTAAAGCCTATTTTCTATCATCTGAGAATTGTCCTACAATTTTTCAATGATCTCACAGAGATGTGGATGTGGCCCGTTCATAATGTGGCATCGCAGTTTCATGAAGCTATTCTAAAAGTAGAAGGTGAAAGAACAAATGCGACAGATGCTGCCCAAGAATACTGTCATCTTAAAAACAATTTAGAACATCGGTTGGACGTATTATTATTTGCCGCTTAACCTTAGGGAATGTCTTAGTAAACTTGAAGACGGGCAAGCCACTACTGAAAACTTCACTTCACAAGTGAAACATTTTTACACAAAATGAGTAATCTATCTAGAAAATTTCTGCAAATAAATTTAGATCTGTAAATAAATTGAGAGTAACCCAAAGAAAAATGGAAAGAGCAATGTTGGGAATAACTAGAAGAGATATGGTACCAAATAGGATAGTGAGAGAGAGGACTGAGACCTATATCCAAGAGTGGATGCAAGAGGTTGAGGAATGATGATGATGATGATCTAGAAAATTGGAGTACAAATCTACATGAATTTAAACAATTCAAATAGATAGATCTAAGAAATGAAATAACATGGAAAGATGTTTGTTATTCTCTCGACGCTTTTAAATTTCATATCATGGCTTTATTTTAAATGAAGATCAATTCTTTGACGAGCTGGTAATTTTAAAAGATATGGCTGCAAGTGAAAAAATTGCTGAGTGAAACAGAGAAGAAAAAAATAGTGAGGATCGAAGGTTTGTAGATTTTAATCATTTTTAACTGAAAAACTTTGGCAAAAAAACAAATATGCGAATTTATTTTTAGTCTTCCGAGTACTAGTGTAGCTATTGAGCGTTTATTTTCTATAACAAATAATTATTGGACGTCGGAAAAGTCACAAATGTTCATTTCCACTCTCAAGGCAGCGATGCAGGTGTATGTAAATTTTGATGAGACTTGTAATAAAATGTTTCATCTGTTTTAGTCGAAACTGGGGGCGGGCATGTTTTCGACGCTGAAGTACCTGAGGGTCTTAAAAGTACCCTTGTTTTGGACGCTGCCGGAAGGATTATCGCAGGTACCAGATATTAGATATAATTAGGATTTAATGATGGTCATTGAAATTTACTTAGTTACTTGTTATTAGTTTGTCAGAGAATAGTGAAAAGTGAACATGGAAATTTCAACGTTAGTAAGTAATCGTGGTAAAATTTTGCTCAAAGGAAACAGTTTAACTTTTGCTCAAGATAAAGTACTAAAATCGGGAGAAACATATTGGAGGTGCGTAATACGGTCGTGTAAAGCGAAGATATTCACGAAAGGGCCAGAAAAGTTAGTGATCCGAAGTAATCTAGAACATAATCACGAGTGTGATATCAAGACGCCTAATAGACAGATTGTGCGTAGCAGTGAAAAAAAGTGCATCCAAAAGAATAATTTGACCGAAAGGCCGTCCACAATCATACATAGTGTGTTGAAAGAAAATGTAGATTGCTTGAGCCACATGTCTGTTAAAGACGTTAATTTAATACAAAATCAAATATACAGTGAACGGCGAATGGCTCAACCGAAACTGCCCAAAAGTAAAGAAGAAACTATTGCTGTGGTAAATATTATGAATATCAAAACACTTAAAAACGAGAATTTTATATTTGCGGCTGAACTAAGTTCTAACATTATCATCTTCTCGTGTAACACTAACATGCGTTTTCTGTGCGGCAGTGAAACGATTTATATGGACGGTACATTTAGTTACTGTGCTCAATATTTCAAACAATTTTTTTCCATACATGTTTTTATCAATGGACATTATATACCATTGTGTTATTGTTTACTTACCGATAAATCGGAACAAACCTATATAAAACTATTTAATGTTTTGAAACGAAAATGTGAAGTAATTGGTCTAAAATTCAATCCAAAATCATTTTCTCTGATTTTGAAATTGCTATCCACAATGCTGCGCGTTTTGAATTTCCAAATTTGCACATTAAAGGGTGCTGTTTTCATCTTATGCAAGGTTGGTATCGTAATATCGGTGGTTGTGGCTTAATTTGGGAATATAAATGGCTGAAATATATTTTTGGGCTGCCATTTTTACCTCCATCAGAAGTCGAAGAATTTTTCATATATGATTTTATGACTATTCAACCAAAGGATTCAAAAACTGAAAAGTTTTCCGACTACTTATTGGACAACTACATTGGCGACCACGCAACATTTCCGTCGAAGATGTGGGCTGCGATGAGTGAGAGTTTACAATTAACAACTAATGCTTGCGAATCGTTCCACTCGCGTTTTAATGATAATTTTTACCATGCTCATCCAAATATTTTCCATTTTATTGATGTTTTAAAAAATTTTCAAACTGAAACTTACATTAAAATTAATAGTGTCTGTAATAGTGAAAGTAATAGACTTAAAGATCCAAATAGTAGAAAAAAAATTATAAATAAAAATACATGAGTATCAAACTAACTGTATCGATCGATTTCATTTCGTAAAATGTATGTCGTATTTATTTCAAAGTGACAAATAAACCTTAGCAAGCTTAATCTCTAGAATTTTATTACCTGACTTTGCATTTACATTTCAATTACACCCAGCGTCCAAATCATGTATGCAGAAACAGGTAATTTTATTTTTTTAGTGTCGAATTTTAAATTTAGCGTCCAAATCATGCACGCCCGAAACTGGACCTTCTTAAATTAATTTAAGTTCCGAAAAATTAATGGTACAAAAAACCAAGAAGATGAGGCTATTCCAGGTCTCTTATCTAAAAGTTCATAATTACAGGATTTTTACTTTTTCGATATAATTTTTTTATTGTTTAGCAACATATTGTTTTTAATGTTTAGCATAGTTTATTATTTATTTTCAATTATAAAAAGGTATGATTGTCCAAAAAAAAAAAGATTCATTTTGTGTTCTTACTCCCTTTTTGTATTTTTGTACTTTTTTTTTTAAATATGTGGTCACCGTAGTTCGGTCGGCACTCCCTAAGCGCCACGCTATTATTTTAAAAAATTTCCCAACATACTGATACGCTACTGAATTCATACGGTTTTAATTTTTTGAATGCTTTTGAATAGTACTGTACAACAATATAAAAATTAAACCTTTTTGTATTTTTTTTGTTTAATTAGTAAGTTCTAATTCCTCATAAATTACAATTGTTTAGATTTAGTTCATGCAAAATACAAGAAAAGTTCTCCAAAAACCTATTCTGTGTGTCATGAATGTTTCTCAATATTTTTTTTAAAGCTTGTTCTTTTTTAACTTTGCAAAGACGTTAAATCAAAACTAATTCCATATTTCGTAAATGTTTATTTATAAAGTTTATGTATATATGTCGTTTGATATTTTAAAATATGTAACGAATGTTTTAAATAATTTTAGTTGTTTTGAATTTGTCTCAAGCTGGCCCAGTACTTGTTCGAAACGAAAAAGTATTTTTAAAAATAATTAATAAAAAAAATAATAGTTTGTGATTACAAAAGATTGCTATTTTTGTTTGGTGATAAATCGATTCAGTACTTAAATTTTGAATTTGAACTAAAAAATATTGGTAATAAACAGCTTACATAAAAGATAATATCATCAAAAATATGAAAAATGTATCAATGTGAACCAATCTCCTCTACAGTCGAAGCGTAAATTTGTATTTTGCACATGCATGAGTCATAGTCGTTTAAATGATTTACTACCTCTACAGTGTATTGTCTATTGCCATTATGCGAGGTTTGTCTTGATCGTTGTAAACTATTTTTTGATTTAACTTAATTTCTAATAAGTGTTTTACTAAGTCTTTTAAATTATGCTTTGCAGCCAAATGAAGAGGAGTGTTACCTTCATTATTTCTAACATTTACGCTATGTCCTTTGTTAGTAAGCCAATTTATAATATTTGTTAAGTTATTACTGACTGCTATATGAAGTGGAGTGTCACCAGAGAAGTTCTGTGGTTGCACAGACCAATTATTATTTAAAAGCCATCTTACAACATGCTCTAACTTGTTCTTTACTGCTAGATGTAATGGTGTATCACCATTCTTATTTATGCGATATATGTCTCCATCCCTTTCATAAAGTAAATATATTAACTGTTCTGCATTTTGATTCACAGCTTCGTGTAACGCAGTATTACCCAATAAATTTTTACCCAGCACGTCAGCATTGTTCGCTAGCAAATATTTTGCTAACTCTGTTCGATTGCTTCGCACAGCTAAGTGAAGGGCAGTATCTCCATTACGATTAGGTTTGTTGATGTCAAAAGCATATCTCTTTAGTAATATTTCAACTATTTGTAAATTGTTATTTTTAACTGCTTCGTGGAGAGCGGTATTACCTTCTATATCTGTTATTTCTTTATTGACACCTCCATCTAATAGCTTAGCAATTAATGGAGATAAATTCCATTTTACTGCTAAATGAAGTACGGTTTTATTAAGTTCGCTAACGATATTAAGGTTGTTTGTTTTTGGTAAAAGCATTTTGGCAATTATTTCTTCTTTATTTCGTAGAGCTACAAGAAGTGGAGTTTCGTTATCTTTATTGACATCATCTGCAGGGTGACCATTTTCGATTAATAATTGCACCTGATCCATATAACCTTTTTCGACTGCCAGATGAAGCGGTGTGTCGCCATTATTATTTTTTTGATTAATTATATCTGATTCCTTAACAAGAGATCTTACAGTTTCTTTTAAATTATTTATAACAGCTGAATGCAGTATCGTATTTTTATTACAGTCGATATTTTTGAAGTGATGTTTGTGATTTATTAAGTAATCTAATACATTTTCATTTTTGTTTGTTAAGCGCATTGTTAAGTTATCTTCGTCGTAAGAATATAGCCCATCGCATTTGCTACATTTAGCTAACATCAACATCAAAATACTGTTTCTTCTGTCTTCAGCTAATTTAAGTATTTGAACATTTTGAATATTTTCAGTGATTGTTCCGAATATCTCAAATACATGTTTCTGAATGTTTTGAGTCTTTAGCATATTATCTATTAAAATAGTAATATTGTGAAAGACTGAACTTAAAAAAATTTCTTTTGTTATAAACTCAGCCAACTCTGTTGTAAGTTTATCTTTCTTTAGCAAGTCACAAATATGTTTAGCAACAAAATATTCTGCATAGGTTCTATGGCAAAAGTAGCTATGTCCCTCTGTCTCATTTATAATTCCAAATTCATATAATACGTTTTCGTCTACATCTGAGGTGTCAAGAATTTTAAAGAGTTTATAATAAATCTCGTCAAATATAGATTTAATCGATTTTTTAATATGTTCATTTTCTATTGTTTTAATATCTAATGTTTTATAAAGTTTAAATTTTTTTTCAATGATATTTTCATAAAGATTAATTGAAATTAAGTCATCTTTGCCTTCCATGTTTAGGAAACATTCTGCCATCATTCTAACTTCTAACGGGATTTCTGTTGAAGAAGGAATTGCAATTTCCATCTTTTTGATCAAATGTTCTGCGTATGTTTTATATTTGTCGTCCTCTTCACTATCCTCATTCAAGTCCAGAATATTCTTCCAGTATTTGTAAATAAACATAGTAGCGTCTAGTTTGGAAATAGGTACCAAATTGCATATATCGGCATTAACTACAGTCAAAAGACTTTGTATGATATATGGTCTAGTACCTACAATAATGTTTGCAATGTTCTTCTGTCGAGTTAAATGATACAAAGTATTTAAGTATATGTTCGAGTAACTCGGACATATTTGATCAATACCATCTAATAAAACAATAACTTTGTTTTCAAGGTAAAAAATCTTTCGTTCAAATGTATCTTCTATTAACCATGGTAATTTTGTTAGGAATTCTTCGAATTTTATGTGGTCCACCTTATCCTTAGCTTTCGCTTTAAATAAGTATTCGAATTCCCACAAATTAATTTTGCATATCCAGTAAGGTTTAGTTCTTAATATATATTGAAGCCTAGATAAAAATGTAGTTTTCCCCATACCTGCATCTCCAACCAATAAAACTACTTTAGAATAAGTTTTTGAATCCATATTTTGCAGGAATTCATTTTCTGTTATTAGCTCGTTAAATATTTTAAGAAATCTTGAAATGTATAATTTGGAGTCATAATTTGCTTCGTCCCGAATAGATTGCATTTGAAAACTATCATCAAGAATTATTTTATGTAATGTAACTTCATCGAAAATTGTTGACATGATATTTGGATCATTTCCGACAACATCTTTCAAGCAAAAATGACTGTCATTAAAAATAATTTTCTTTTCTAATATACATTTTTGCGTTGTGTGGGAAAAGCTGTCAAATGTTATTTCTTCATTTATTTCAGCAAAAGTAAAATCTATATGTTTCTCTACATCCCTCTTTATCTTTTTATTCAGATGACTATCTGTTGTAAAAAACACGAATGATTTGTATTGTTTTGAAATATTACTCCGTATTGTTCGAGTTATAGTATCCTTCAAATCATTATAGGATAAGTGAATGAGTGGAATTACAAGAACATTATACTCTGGAAGATCGAAAGCACGTATCATCTTCGTTTGAATATCTATGGATTTTGTGTGATCTATAAGTAATACTCCGTCGTGTAAACTATAACTAGCAAATCTTTGAATAACCTTTAAAAGGTGTAATTTATAAGTAGAGGGATTTTTTATTGATATTATTATATTTGTTGCTTTTGGTTGACTAAGAACGAACTGCGTAGGTTCTTTAATTTGTTTTAAACATTCTAACTCTTTATTAACATTAACATATAATAAAACATGTTGAGGACGAAGAAACGAATTATATTGTAAATACCATTTTTTTAAGTTGTCAGAAAATACGCTAAATGTAATCTTTTGTGGTATTGTTGAATCCAAAATATCAATGTTTTCAAATAAATGTTGTATTTGTTTTTTGAGGTGTTTTGGATTTATGGAATGTATTTGAAATTTATTTAAAAATATACTTATATATCGGATATCGAAATCCCCTTTCGTTAAAAATAGATCTATCAATGAGTGTTTATATTTGGGATTAAACATATAACATTTTGTAGTACCAAATAAACTTAAAATATGATTTTGTTTTAAAGAAATTTCCATCATGTAATCATCGACTTGTCCTAGATCTAATTTAGTATTGCATTTAAGAAGCGCTTCTTTTAAATTTACGTTAATGTTTGTCAAGTCAATACGAGAATTGGTACAGAGCGAAATGAATTCAATGTTTTTAAAGTGCTTTTCTAATCTAATAAATGATTGTAAATACTTAACAATACTAAAATATTGATCATAGGAATCCAAAGGAAAAAAATCTCTGTACGATATTTCTCCCCGAAATAGTATACATTTTGCTTTTAAAAGAATCGATCTTTGGGATGTTTCATAAACAAAATCGTCGAAGTAAGCAGCACGGTGATTGTCTGTTGACAAACAAAAATCATCTTTTTGTTGGTAGCCGTGAAGAAGAAATAGTTTTAATAAATTTAATTGAAAATTGTTAGAATTGGAAGACCTCCAAGACCGCAAGTTTGGATATGTAAGTTGAATTACACTATCAGGTTCAAATACGTCTCTTTCGTCATAAAATTGGTCTAGGTGTTGCAAAAAGTTAGGATACATTAGAAAATCTGTATGAAAAATTTTAACTTCTTTCATTAAAGTCATTAAAGTTCTATCTAATTCTGCTTCTGGTAAAAAAATTAGTTTTAGTCTCTTAATAATACGTAACACACCCCAATCATCTAACATACGCCTAGGATATAACCTATAGCTATCAGCACTATCACAAAACATTGTTTCATGAATTTTATTGAACACATAGGTTTTTGCCCCTTTGATTGTTGAAAACAAAGATTTATCGTCAGACTCTACAAAGAAGTTTCCAACGTCGTCATCGTTGAATACACACACACTATGTTTATTTTTAAAAATTGACGTGTCTCGAACACTATTTAAAAACAACTTGTTTAAATTATTATTAGTGTTCGAACCATTTATACAAAAAATAAAAGAAGATATATCTGATGTATTATATTTCAATTCATTTAAATTGTTAAATATTGTAAAAATAATTTTTGATAGATTTTTCTCTGTATTATCGTAAATTTCCTCGATAAATAATCTTTCATTAGTAAAATCACAAATCAGGTAATTAACTTTGATATGACGTTGATAATATTGGCGACTACATTTTTTGATCATCTTTATTTGATTTTGTTCATTAGCTTTATACCCGTTGAGCAAAACAAAACCAAATATTTTTCTTGTATATTCATTTTTCTCTTCTTCTTCGTGTCTACTAAGAATTTTGGGAAACCAAGATGACTTCATTATCCTACAAAAAATTAAAACGGTTTATGTATTGGCTCAAGCTAACATTAAGATATATATCTAGCAACCGGTTTAAAAAGAACAAAGAAAGTTTTAAAATCTTCATTTACATAACACTCTTTTTGATTAAATTAAGGGTTTTTTTCCTTTTTTAAATAAAGGGAAATTTTGCTATTATCTATTCAAATTCTAGCCGCTACAATCTTAAAATAATACCACATCAACATCTGAAAAACCTGCTGTACTAACTATTTTATCAAAAACAACGAGAAAATTAACTAAAATCCCAATAAAATGAATTAAATGCAGAAAAATGCTATAAAACATCCTAAACACCAATATAAATTAATAGCATAAGTGCCCAACGTAATTTTTTAAATACAGTTGCATACCACAGAATAGCAATCTTGAAATTAGGGACGACCCAAAGAAATATTATTCACGTTTACGCTCTACCAAGAGACAAGTCAAGGAGACAACTAGGAGCATCCGGTCTAGGTACCAGAAGATAGACTTCTAGGTACAATTCTGTATAGAGAACAACCTGTTCTTAGCTAACACCTTCTTGAAATAACATCCTAGAAAGAAATACATTTGGAAATCACTTTCAGACAGAAAGGCGAGAATTGTTAGAAATTAAATTGACTTTATTTTGCTTGATCACTGTCATGTCGGCAGGTTATGATTACGGTCACGGGGCTCTAGGCACAACGGTCAGTACTTGTCAAGGGGACTTGTTAAAAAATTAGGGATTTCCATTGACATTTAAACAACATGGACCTGGCACATGGTACAATAAACACTTAGGTCCACAAAATTTATAAGTATATAATGAACTAACAGAAAATAGAAATAAATAATGATAAAGTAAATTTTATTTAGATCGGATGAGCTAGGGCCATCAAATATGAGCGCATCGAAGTCACACAATATTACTCTAGGTTTTAAATGACATTTTTTTAATTGTCACACATAAAATTATCTTGGTGTTGTTTAATAATAATAATATGCACCACTGCAAGCCTAGTAGGCCCATGGATCGATGTACTATTCTTTCCCACTCCCTTCGGTTGCTTATCTTCCTAGTTCGTTACATTAAGTCTTCTCATATCTTCTTCGTATCAACTTCGTTGTTACATCTTGACCTCGGACTTATTCTTCGCCTTTTGCCTGCCAATGCACTAGATAGCATCATTCTGGGAAATTCTAGATGGAATCATTCTCTAGACATGGCCCAGCCATCTAAGTCTTTGTGCCTTAATTACCGCTAATATGTTAGGTTGTTGATAGAACTCCGTTAGCTTGTTATTTGTTCTTTTTATACATATCTACATATTCTACCGGCAGTCCAGTGGGACTGCCGGTAGAAGTTTTACTTCTATACACGCGTTCGCGGTTACAAATTTATATGGGAGTCAATCTGCACAATCATTACATATGTAATGCTATAGGTAAGAGAGAGAGCAGAAAGAGAAAAGGAATTAGTTATATAGGTATATGGTGCATCGTTTGCTGTATGTAAACATTTGACCTGTAATAGGAGTATAGTAAATGAAGGATTGTATCAATATTTGAATAAAAATATATGTATTTTTATTTTCATATATGTATAAAAGGAGTTGAATGAAAAAAATGTTTTACACATACTCTGCAGTAAAATTTATTGTTTATTTTGTTATTAATATAAAAATTACAATACAATAAATACACTGCAACATAATTCAATATAATAGTACAAACTAAATTAAAATGCAATATTCATAAGTATTTAAAACTGCCAATATACATAACTTCTTTACGAAGATAAAAATAAAAAACCAACAACTCGGATTATGCTGTAAATTTTTATTTTATTTTAAAATTTAGCATTTTTACGTATATTACATATATTTAATAAGATTAATGTGAGGTTTTTAAATATTTCAAAAACAAAAAGGGAAATTCTTATTGGGATTCAAACTCATAACCACCAGCGTATGAACCAAACACGTAAAGGATTTGCTACATAGACATAACACTAACGGATTTCAAAACTGACAATTCTCGGTCAAACAGTGATTATTTTGAAATACAAAAGCCTAAAATAATTATAAACTATAAACGTTAAACGTTTATAGTTTATAAATATAGTATAAATAATACAAAACATATCACATAAATAATAATATTAATACATATTATATATATATATATATATATATATATATATATATATATATATATATATATATATATACATATATATATATAAAACTGTTATCATGTGTTGTTGTTGTATGAGCTATGAGTAAATTTGAATAATATATGTAAGTATAGGGTTTTTATCGCGGTTCTCAAAGAATTAGTTTGTAAGTATTTTTTTAAATTATCTTTATTATAACTATTATGAAACAAACCTATCTATCTAATATAAGCAATATCAATTTAAAATAATCTATCTAAAATTTGAAATTCTTACAATTATTAAATTATTAACAAAATTTGGTACCTTCTTTCACTAAACGCCTAAAGTTTTTCCAAAATTAAAGTTATTATCACCACTCGATATTTTCTTACTAAGCCTTGGTTATCCAACTATTTTAATATGTTCCTTCTTAATTATCTCCACTCACCATATAAATATATAAATTTAAATCCTTGTAGTTTCCATATAATGTACTTTCAAGTATACTGGATCTTGTGGTTGTATTATTGAATGCTTACTTCAATGAATTAACTTCATACTATCACTATATTACTGTAGTAATAATTAATCTCAACTGTATTAGACTTAATAATTCATTTAACTTAATCATTCCCTTCTTCTAGCTAATAATCTCTTCATTACCTCATAAATTCTTGTTAATTATTCTTTGTAATTAATAATCACATGTAATTGACTTAATAATCCTTGAATTGTTGTAACTAACTCCTCAATAATAATCTTGTAACTGATTTAATTTCTTCTAACTAACTCACTTAACTCAATTAATAATCTTCTTGTAACTAAATTCTTGAATTATAACTTTACAGACTCACTTTACTAACTGATTAATCAACTGTAACTAACTAATTAACTGACTTCTAACTGATAACTGATCATAACTGACTGATAACTGATAACTGAACATACTGACCGACTGATCACTCCTCCAAATTACATGGCTTTTTATATGTTTTTCATTGTTTCCAGAATAATCTATCAATAAATAATGTTCGAATCATTCTATTTGTTCTATCTGAAAATTCTGGAATCGTTTTTTGTCTGTGATGTATTATGCATATAGTCCCATTGACATTTCTAGAGTTTTTTATCTATAATTTACTTGACTTTAGGCTCTCCAGATCAGAACTACACTATTATATGTAACTTAAACATTTATATGAAATATATTTTTACTATTCTACATCCACAATTATATTCTAAATTAACATTACAAAAATAAATAACTTTTTAACTTTGACACTACAGTGTATGTTTGGTTGCATATACACATGGATGAATAAACATATTAAATATTAAATAAAATAACATAAAAAAAAACTTCTTAAACTTAATTCTTATGCTAAATTCGCAAAAATACTATGTCTTTTATTACTATTTGATAATATATAAATAATTATGTCTTTTATTACTATTTGAATAAATTTAACATTGTATATTTGGTTGTATATATTTCTATGTTAATTTATTGCATTTCTGCTCTCACTACAATTCCCCAAAATTAACTTTAAAATAAATAATTCGTTTATTATTTTTTTAAAATTAATTTTCCTATTCATACACATTTGTAAATATCTTAATTAATATAATTCAATAATTTAATTTTTTATCTAAAATTTTCTTTAACTACGGCTATGTAATCTATGTTTCATGTCAAATGTCAAATTGTCATATCAAATGACAAATTTCAAATCATATGTTTATTTAACTAATAAGTTTCTAAACAATGTTTGTTTTTTAATAGACTAGATTTAGGAAATAATTCTTTCTTTTGGTTCAAAAGACTTTCTTTAGCATAAATGGTAAGTTTTACTTTTCATCTGTCAGTATAAAAATATTTACAAAATTAATCTTTTGGAGATATATAACCCCAATTCAAATTATATTATAAATTATTGTAAATTATATGATAGTGATTTTATACTTAACTCTAATTAAATTTATGGTTTTTAGGACTCAAACAAAAGACAAATTCAAGAGCTGCTCAAAACATGATGTCAAATTAATAATTGATACTTTATCCCACAAGGATTAGGTTTACCATGTGTTTCGTCAACAAACAAGATTGTCTAGTGGAATAGAGTTAAGTGTTTAGTGAACTGTTTGTGATGTTAACAGTGTTAAAAGTATATAAAACATTATTCAATCTCTTTGTAATTCTTGATATGAATTGTATCGGGTATTCGACCCCATCATGTATTTGTAGTAATACCCCTGATAATCTTTCTATTGAGGCATCTGTTCTTAATATCAATGGCTTTGTATAATCAGGATGGTATATTTTTAAATTTGACAGAAAAATGTTTTTGATTTCTTGGAATGCTAGTTCTCTTCGCTGGTCCCATTTCCATTTTACACCTTTCCTCAGTAGTTCAAGTAATGGAATTTCTTTTATACTTAGATCTGGTATCATCCTTTTATAATAATTAATTATTCCAATAAATCCTCTTAAAGTTCTTAAATTGTGTGGTGTTCTATAATCCTGAATAACCTGTGTCCGTTCTGGATCCATTTCAATTCCCTTAGTATTTAGTTTATAACCTACATATATTACTTCTTTTTGAAAAAATGTACATTTTTCTTGATTTATTTTTAGCCAAACTTTGTCTAATATGTTCATTATTATTTTTAGGTGTTTCGCATGTTCTTCAGCAGTTTTAGAAAAAATTAATATATCATCAATGTAATGAATTACAAATTGTTCATATTGATCCAAAATATCATGAAGACATCTACAAAGAGCACTGCACGATGATTGAAGTCCAAATGGTACTACTTTGAATTGATATACTACTCCATCTATCTGAAATCCTGTATATTGTCTACTTTTCCTTTCTAGAGGTATTAACCAAAAACTATGCTGTAAATCGATTTTAGTGAAAAATGACATTCCTGTAATTCTTCCTAGTATTCCATCTATACCTATATATATATATATATATATATATATATATATATATATATATATATATATATATATATATATATATATATATATAGTATTGGTGCTTCAAATTGCTTTTCAGTGGTTTTGTTAATATTCCTTGCATCCAAACATAGCCTGATTTCACCTGATCTTTTTTGTACTACCATAGGGTTAATGAAACGTGTATTTGCCTTCTCAATGATTCCATCTTCTAACATATTATTAATTGTTCTATTTACTTCTTCTCTGTATTTATATGGTATTGGGTACGATTTTGTTTTAAAATCTTTTTCTTCTTTTACTTTTATACTATGAATATAATTGTGTGCAATTCTATTTTCTTTATTAACAAGTCCCTTGTGTTGCTGCAATATGGAAATGACTATTGATTTATATTCTTCAGGGCAACTTAAAACTTTTATCATATCCTCTTCTTTACAAATAAAATTATTTTTTATTATGTAATCATTATTTCTTGCTTCCAGTTTTACGCACTCCGCCTCGTAGGCATCCATCAGCTTTTTTCCATTCCTTAAATATTCATTACAATTATTCTTTACATTATTTTGGGACATCTCCCTATCATCAAAATACATTTCTTCTTCATAAACATCATTACTTTCTTTTAATAATCTCATATCAATTCTTATTTCTTCTTCCTCCTCATCTTTCTGCATAAACTTAATTATTTGCCCTTCCAAAGTTACAACTTTTCCTTCAAAATCTATCTTCACTTTCTTCTTTTCCAATTCGTCATTTCCCATTAATATATCAACACATAAATCCTTGACAATAAATCCTTGCATATTAATTTCTTTATTAAGAATATTAATTTTAAAATTAGCTAATTTATCAATTTCACCCAACTTCTTATTATTTGCACCAACTATTTTAATTTTTCTTCATTAGAATCTTCATTATATCTGATAGTTTTAATGTATTAAAAATAAAATTTTCCGAGACTAAAGTACTTTCTGAACGAGTATCTATCATAATCTTAATCATTTTATTTTTGGCCATAGCATTTATATAAGTTAAATTAATAGATTCAATAATGTTATCTTCATCTAAAGAAATAAATTCAGAAGGTTTCTCATAATGACAATGACCACACTTGTAATTCAGAAAGTTTCCTGCATAAAATTTAGATTGTTAGCATTATTCTCTAATTGTGTCTGACCACTTGGTTCTAATGTCCTGTGTCTTTCACTACTATGACTTCTCATAGTTTCCTGCCTTGTACTATATCGTTCTCTATCTTCGCAGCTTCTGTTCCTTCATATATGATTTACCTGTCTGTTGTAATTAGGCCGTTCTGTATTTCTCCTATTGTTAAAATCTTGTCTATTATAATTAGTATTGTTATTAACATTTTGTCTATTGTAATAATTAGTACTGTTATTAACATTTTGTCTATTTTGATTAATATTATTGTTATTAAAATTTTGCATATTATTACCATATCTATTATTATTATATGATTGTCTATATTGTTGATTATTATTCTTATTATATTGAAAATTATTATTGTTTTTTCTATTATTATTATTATTCATCCTAATATCATTGTTTTCATTGTTACTTGTCATTGTAAACTATCTATTGTTTGAATATTTTGTACAGTTACTGTTTGTACAACATCTGCATCAAAATGTCTAGATACGTTTAAAACTGTTTCATCTTCTCTAAGTGGTGGTTCTAAATACTTTGCAACTGTTATCAGCTTTAATGCATAATCTACCATATTAGATCTTAAATTAGGATTAAACTTTCCAAAATAGAGAACTTCCCTAAATCTATCTTGCTCTAATTCACCCCAATAATAATTTAAAAATTTATTTTTAAATGTTTAAAAATTGTCCAAATCATTCTCAACACTGGCAAACCAAGTTGCTGCATTATCACTTAATGTCATTCTAATATAATCTTTAATATCATTAACATTATTCACTAATCTTAATTTATATTTTAAACTATTTATGTATACTCTAGAATGCAAATTTTTGATATTACCAGAAAATTTAATCCCAGTGTTATTTGTTAAATTTAAGTAAGTTCTCCCTATGTCTCTCATTTGTGAAATATCATCTATTCTCTGTTCCACATTTCTTAATTGATTACTATTTATTTGGATATTTTGTTGTATATCGTCTAATTTTTCTTCTGTCTTTCTCCTGTCTTCGTTAATTTTAACTTCTAAATTACATTTCTGCAACTCTATTTTCTGTTCTATATCTATCATATTATCTTGAATAATCCTATTTACTTCTGTTCTCTCATTTTCTATCCTTTTCTTATAGTCATGCCTTATATTTTTTATTTCATTTGCTACTTTTTTCTCTACAGCTTCAAGTTTTTTATCTATTTGTTTTTCTATTTGTTTTACAATTTTATTATTATTATCTTCTATTTTCTTTTCTAATTTTTTATAATTCTCTTCCATTTTTTTTTTTATGTCTTATTTGACTTCTTTTGAATTTTCTTCCAATTTATGTTCCATTTTTCTTATGTCTTCTTTGACTTCTTTCGAATTCTCTTCCATTTTTTTCGTATTTTCTTCCATTTTTTTCGTATTCTCTTCCATTGTCTTGTTCATCTGCATCATTATTGCCATCAGAGCTGCCATATTGAGATTTTCTCCTCTTTCTTGATTCATTTCTACTGAATCCTGTGGAACTTCAACTAAACTCTTCTCTTGTACAGTTTGTGTTTCTATTTCCACATCTTCTTCATTCTTTTTGTTTCTTGTACCTTTTTTTCCTTGAGACATATTGAGACTTTACTTGTTCAAATATAATTAAAATAAAAGCTATAATTGTTTTTTCTTTCAAATAAAATTAATTTAATTATATGAGAGCACTTATCTTCCCAAACTAATTCTTTTAAGCAGAGAGAGCCCCGCGTTGGGCGACAAAAATTGTTATGATGTGTTGTTGTTGTATGAGCTATGAGTAAATTTGAATGATATATGTAAGTATAGGGTTTTTATCGCGGTTCTCAAAGAATTAGTTTGTAAGTATTTTTTTAAATTATCTTTATTATAACTATTATGAAACAAACCTATCTATCTAATATAAGCAATATCGATTTAAAATAATCTATCTAAAATTTGAAATTCTTACAATTATTAAATTATTAATAAAATTTGGTACCTTCTTTCACTGAACGCCTAAAGTTTTTCCAAAATTAAAGTTATTATCACCACTCAATATTTTCTTACTAAGCCTTGGTTATCCAACTATTTTAATATGTTCCTTCTTAATTATCTCCACTCACCATATAAATATATAAATTTAAATCCTTGTAGTTTCCATATAATGTACTTTCAAGTATACTGGATCTTGTGGTTGTCCAGTATGTATAATGTACTTTCATCTCTTGTCCGATCTATCAAAGACAATATTCCAAATGAACAACACGGAGTTTATTAAATACCTTGTGCAGACTGTCCCCGATCCTATATAGGCCAAACAAATCGTAGAATCCAAAATAGGATTTATGAACACTCCATTTCTGTTCTCAATTCTGATTCAATTTCAGCTCTCGGTCAACACCATCTTCATACAGGTCATAAAATTGATTTTGAAAACTCCAGAACCATAGCCCCCATCCGCTTCTATAAACCAAGAATTATCCAAGAAGCCATAGAAATGGAAAAAAGGCCAAATTGTCTTAATAAAAGAGATGACGCCATACGGTTACCTTCTACATGGAGACCTCTCATAAAGAAAATATCGCCCCCTCCATCCTCGAATCAAAATTCCACAGTCGGAAATATTCGCGTCAACTCTCGCGCTAATCCCAGAGCCAACTCTCGCGCCAACCCCCACCCCAACCCCCACCTAGGCACGCCATCATAGACGGTATAAATGAACCGTCTCCTGTTTCCAGCCGTAGTAGTGACAGCGCAGTGATCAGTGAACAGTGTAGTAGTGTCTGGGGGCTCGGGAGACTGAAACCTCGGAAGCCCCGAGGAAGGCATCAGAGAGGATGCCGAAAGCTCGGCAAAATGGATATCGACGCGGTTCAACCCGGAAGACTGGTGAGTTTGATATTAATTTTAGTAATAATGTTAATCTTAGCTATAGGTTTCATATATATATATATATATATATATATATATATATATATATATATATATATATATATATATATATATATATATATATATATATATATATATATATATATATATATATATATATATATATATATATATATATATATATATATATATATATATATATATATATATATATATATATATATATATATATATATATATATATATATATATATATATATATATATATGATATTAAATATATATACAAAAGGAACATTTTTATGCTCGAAAGAGGAAGAGAGAGAAAATATATCTTCTGTCTCTCTCTTACTCATCTTACATATGTAATGCTTTCACAGATTCACTCTCATGCAAATTTCCAACGCCGACCGTGCGTATAAAAGTATAACTTCAAAAAAAATAAAAGTGTGTGAAGGAAACACTAACGAAAAAACGTAAACAATCCATATGCTTTGATGCAGTACATGAAAGCGCTAAAAACAAGTGAATTACAAGTTTTACAGAAAAAAATACTATGCAATATAATAAACTAAGTAGCAACTAAACACCACAGAAACTTTTCAAGATACTATAATGTTTTAACTTAGAAAAACGCGATAAATTGATACAATGTCAAAAAAGTCGTTAAACTATCATTACAAATAATGAGTTCGAGGGATCTTTGCTACGTCACACGCCTGGCTCTTCTGTCATATGTCATGCGGAATATCATACATTGTGTTCATTGTACCATGGACCTGGAGTTAATTGTTAGAATCGACGCTGGCGCAGTGCGAAAGAGACAGCACGCGAAGAATAGAGCTAACTCGGGCAAAATATATTTAAATCATCATAGAATATTTTAATCTTAATCAAGGTGTACCGAAAGGCTCCATATTGGGACCCTTAATATTTATTTTATATGTCAATGATTTGATAAATTTTTTAACTGCAGATCATACAGTTCTCTATGCAGATGATTCAACAATTGTAGTTGACGCGTCAACTGAAGTCGAACTCATATCAAAAATAAACTTGATAGCACAGTAATTTACAACCTGGTGTAAAATGAACTCTTTAATAGTAAATGCAAAGAAAACTATTTGTATGCATTTCTACTCGCGCTGTAAACCATCCCATGATTATAAGATCACAGTTAGTTCTGAGGAAATACTTTTTCGTGATACAACATTATTTCTTGGTAGCATTCTAGAAAGTAATATGACATGGGATGAAAATGTTACTAAAGTCTGCAAAACAATTAATAAGAGTTACTGTGCGATCCTTCAGTTGAAAACCCTATTTAATATAAATCAATTGATAAGTGTGTACTATGCATTGGTTTGTTCATATATGGCCTATAATGTTGTCTTGTGGGTACACTCTAGGAGATCTTCTAGAGTTTTTATATCTCAAAAGAGAATTCTTAGATTGATATTCATTAATGATAATAGACAGTCATGTCGTAAATATTTTATTGAACAAAAACTGTTGACTTTCCATGCTTTATATATTTATAAGTGTATTATTCACGTCAAAACTAAATTTCGAAATTTTACCCTCAACTCTGACTTTCATAATTACCCGACAAGACACGGGACGTTGATAAGCGTATGTAAACACTCCATAACTCTTTTTGAAACTAGTCCTGATTTTGCAGGATCTAAATTTTACGATTGTTTGCCACTTAATATGAGAAATTTAAATAATATTCAAAAATTCATAAATAAATTAAAATCATGCTTGATCCAATTATGCGTTTACAACCTAAATGATTATTTTGACTTAATAAAAGACTACAGGGAATGAGGACCGACGGGGTTCAGAGACGCTCTATATATATATATATATATATATATATATATATATATATATATATATATATATATATATATATATATATATATATATATATATATATATATATATATATATATATATATATATATATATATATATATATATATATATATATATCTGCATATCTGTTTTATATTAATCTATATTTTGTTGATTTTGTTTTATGTATTATAACTATATGACTTGTCCTGTATCACAATGTGATCTCATTGGATTAATAAAGAATATTCTATTCTATTGTATTCTATACCTGTGTTTCTTGCATTGTGTATATTTATTATCGCTAAGTGTCTACTGCAAGGCAGCGGGGATTCGCCTTTGGAGAGGATCGTACTTTTTCGAGTTACTTTACTTATTCGATTTAGGTGTATTTAAAAGCTTCTTTATCATTGTGTACTAAAGTTATAATCGTTACAAAAATATTTACATACACTTCATTCACATATTTACAAAACTTTATCATGTCTTAGAAAATTATTTTCAAAATTGAGGTGTGTCTAAAAGCTGGTTTTATCCCGTTATCAACTGAATTAAAAAATATTTACATAAATTAGTTTCAAGTCAGTTTCACTATCACTGTCGTTATCTAGATTTATAATAATTGTTTCTTTGAGGAACACATCTGTATTTATATAAGATCTTTCCATGTTTAGAACATGGGCAACACTATTTCTCCAGCTGTCATTGGCTATTTTTTCCATTTCTAATTCAATTAGACGAACCACCGATGAATTTAGGGTGGGCGTATTAATAACGTATGACCCATTTCTTCCGCTAAACTGTATGACCCATTTCTTCCGCTAACCTGTCGCAATAATATTGTTTCCTGATATAAATGATTTTAAAGTTTCAAGTACCTAATTGTTTTTTAGAATACGTATATCATTTTCCAGCATATATTTCTTGAATTCTAAGTTTGGTGTCATTAGAACATGGAACCTTATTCGGCCTACGACTGTGGTAGCTGGCATTGTCTATCACAGTTATACTGTTTGTTGGTTTATTTGGCAATAACTTCGTTGAAAACCAGTTTTCAAGTAATTCTGACGTGATTTCATCATGATAGTCGTCACGGAGTCCTTAATGTTTTTGCATAACAAGGCTAAAGCATAAGGTATAAAAACCATTTTTTGTTCCTGCATGGATTATTGTAATACGTTTTTCTTTATTTGATGGAGCTTCTGTTATACAGAGACCAGAATAATCTGCCCAACCATATTTTGGAACGTCATAGGTGTCAAACCACCTCTCATCCAGATAAACAATTGCTCTTCCACTTTCTCTGTATTTATAAATTTGAATTAAAAATTCCGTTCTTCATATTTGTAGACGAGCAGTTTCCATAATCACTTGGCGTTTATCGATCTTTTTTTTTATTTTAAAGCCGTTTTTAGAAGACATTCCCTTACTATCTCACTGCAGCACTTGATTCCTGTGTCATCTTTCTGCAACTTTTGCATAATGGTTTGTAACGTGGGGACCATCTGCTCTTCATACATGTTATAATTTTTTCTTCTAATGATCCCCACATCCCTCCGGTCTAGTTTCCTAAACATACCAGCATATTTTCTTTTTCTTCTACTTACTATCGGTTGTTTTGTTATGGACCAAACTACGTTCCACACCTGCAGGCAACAACCACTGTCAGATTACATACTAACAGTAATCGTATAAAAATAGAACGGGGGGTTAGACAAGGAGACCCAATGTCACCTAAACTTTTTAATACGTTGCTAGAACATGCTTTTAAGTATTTGGATTGGATGAGAAAGGGAATAAAAATAGATGGAGAATATCTAAACAACTTACGTTTCGCCGATGATATACTTATAATAGCTGAAGATCTAGGTATCGCAAGAGAGATGGTACAGGAACTCGTTGTGGCTACAGAAAATGTAGGTTTAAATATAAATATCTCGAAAACAAAAATCATGACCAATTTGGTACCCAACCAGAACATCAGTATTGGTGGGAAAGAAATAGAACTCGTAGATAGATATAAATACCTGATACATGAAATTATGATTGGCAGGGATAACCAGACTCATGAACTGAAGAGAAGAATCGGCCTTGGGTGGGCAGCATTTGGAAAACTGAGAGAAACTTTTAAAAGTGAGCTGCCCACATACCTAAAGAGAAAGATATTTGATCAGTGCGTCCTCCCAGTCTTGACGTACGGAGCAGAAACACTTACCTTAACAAAAGCCGCAGCTACCAAACTGAGAGTCACGCAGAGAAGAATGGAGCGGTCCATGTTAGGAATAACTTCTGCGAGACAGAATATCCAACGAAGACATCAGGAGAAGAACCGGATTAACTGACATCATCGAGAAGATAGCCAGACTAAAATGAAGATGGGCAGAACACAGCCAGAATGACAGATGGGCGATGGACAAAGAGGTTATTGGAATGGAGGCCAAGGGAAGACAAGAGAAGCGTCAGTCGACCACCTACAAGATGGACTGACGATTTAAGAAAACTCAATAAAAACTGGATAAGAGCGGCGCAATATAGACGTGGTTGGAAATACGAGGAAGAGACCTATGTTCAGCAGTGGACTCTTGAGGCTGGATGATGATGATGACACTACGTTCACCGGTCTTTGTGTTAAGGCTGCCGCTTCCTTCACTGCATAAATATGGAAAGTTCTCGTTCAAGGAGGGTAGTGTAAACGTCAAATATCACTTTTTTGGGTCAACTGACAAAACACTGCGCTTTACGGGTTTGTTAATACTGGCATCTATTCTTCCGACATTATTATTATCAATAACTTCACGATAAGTACTAGGCTCTTTCCCTTCCTTTATGAACAAAATCAAACAAATAACTAACTAAATTGTCATAATATTATCTTAGTCTACCTGTTCTCCAAGTCAGAAAATATATTTACGATTTTAAATGTATCATGATTGGTGTTTTAGGCAATATCAGAAATAAAACCATTCCAAGAAATTATTTCAATTAACTTTTACTGATAAGACGTATTGAGATTATAATGACAGGTTATTTATATTACTCTTTTTAAAAGCTAGTTTATTATCAGAATCGAAAAAATATACCTAAACTGTTACCGTTTTGGAGGCTCAAAAAATATTTCTTTTCATAAATTTCATTTCAGGCGTTAAATTTTATTTATTACAATATCTTTTTTTTTATCTTAGTGTTGAATCAAAAATACAAATTTCAGGACCTATAAATAATTTTATGCGGTGAAAGAAGCGGCAGTCTTAACACAAACACCAATGAAGACAGTGTGGTCAATATCAAAACAACCAATAGTAAGTAGAAGAAAAAGGAAAGACGCTGGTATGTTTAGGAAACTAGACTGGAGTGATGTGGACATTATTAGAAGAAAAATTTACAACCTGCATGATTAATAGATGATCCCCACGTTAAAAACCATCATGCATATGTTGCAGAAAGTTGACACATGGATAAAATGCTGCAGAGAGGAAGGAAGGCAATGTCTTCTAAAAAACGGCTTTAAAATAAAAACAATCGATAAACGCCAAGTGATTATGGAATCATCTTGTCTACAAATATGGAGAACGGAATTTTTAATTCAAATTCATAAATACAGAGAAAGTGGAAGAGAAATTGTTTATATAGATGGGACGTGGTTTGACACCCATGACGTTCCAAAATGTGGTTGGACAGATTCTTCTTGCGGCTGTACAACAAAATCTTTATGAAATAAAGGAAAACGTATTACAATAATCCATGCAGAAAAAAACGGTTTTATACCTAATGTTTTAGCCTTGTCATGCAAAAACATTAAGGACTCCTGTGTCGACTATCATGATGACACCGTGTCAGAATTATTTGAGAACTGGTTTTCAACGAAGTTATTGCCAAATATAGCACCAAACAGTGTAATTGTGATGGACAATGCCAGCTACCACAGTATTAGGCCGAATAAAGTTCCATGTTCCGATGACACCAAACTTAGAATCCAGGAATATATGCTGGAAAATGATATATATTATGAAAATAATTATTCTAAAGAACAATTACTTGAAACTTTAAAATCATTTTCCATCAGAAAACAATATTATTGCTACAGTTTGGCAGAAGAAATGGGTCATACAGTATTAAGACTTCTTCCTTACTATTGCTGTTCAATCTGATTGAACGCATATGGCATGAGCTAAAAGCATCGGTAAGGAGAAGTAATATTTCACTTGCCCTAAATTCGTCTGTGGTTCGTCTAATTAAATTAAATGGAGAAAATAACCAATGACAGCTGGAAAAATACAGATAGATTGTTCAAATGAACAATTAATATAGATCTAGATAACGACAGTGATAGTAAAACTATATTTTTAAATTCAGTTAATAACGGTATAACACCAGCTTTTAGACACACCTCACCTTTTTGAAAATAATTTTCTAAAATATTTTTGCCTATTCTTTTTGTACTCTATTTAGAAATGATAAAGCTTTGTAAATATGTGAATGTAGTATATGTAAATATTTTTGCAACTATCATAACTTTAGTAGACAATGATATAGACTGGCTTTTATCTACACCTAACAATCTAATCAGAGATGCTAAAAATGGGAGGCACTGCATTAGAAGAGGCAATAAGAGCATTACTTAATAAATGCATATTGGAAGGACAAATACCGAAGACATGGAAAAATGCGGAAGTCATTCTGCTCCATAAAAAAGGGGACGCCGCAAATATAGAAAACTACCGACCAATAAGCTTATTGTCACACCTTTACAAACTACTAACCCGAATAATAACAAATAGATTGACAGCTAAACTAGATGCATACCAACCAGTGGAGCAAGCAGGCTTTCGTAAGGGTTTTAGCACTATCGATCACTTGCAAACAATTCGGACCATTATTGAAAAAACAATAGAGTACAACATACCACTACATCTTTCATTTGTCGATTATCACAAAGCATTCGACAGTATCGAGAAATGGGCTTTCTTAACAGCATTGGACGACGCCAGAGTAGATTCAAGATATGCTGCCCTCCTTAAGAATATATACGATGATGCTACTTTTCACGTAAAAATAGATGATGATCTGGAAACTATGAAAATAGACCTTGGCAAAGGTGTAAGACAGGGCGACACCATCTTACCCAAGTTATTTACTTTGGCATTAGAAAATGTTTTCAAACAACTAAATTGGGCCGAAAATGGATTAAAAATAGATTGAGAATATCTTAACCATTTGCGTTTTGCAGACGACATAGTACTAATAAGCACAGATATCCATGAACTAAAATCAATGCTACAAGATTTAAATCACAAATCGAACCAAATAGGATTAAAAATGAATCTCGACAAAACAAAGATATTAAGCAACAGCCTAGAAAACATCACGATAGATAACATCAATATAGAAAAGGTAGAACAATATATATATATATATATATATATATATATATATATATATATATATATATATATATATTATTGTGATATTTCAAGTCTTGGTGCACCAAGCAATTAATTAGCTAATTAATTAATTAATTAATTAAAATTATTTAAATGATATGATTATGACTCTATCACACTTTTTAATTCTCTTATCTCAGGGTTAAATTCGTGCTTCAATATCTATGCTATTACATGTGAAAGGTAAGGTCCAAAGAATACCGGAATAATAAAAAACACATTTGATATAACACTATATATTGAAATAAAAATAATGAAATAATTCACACTCAAATGTTTTCAATACACAAAATCTCATATAATGATTCTCAAAATTTTGTTCTACGTACGTGAACCTTCAAACTTAATGGTACAAACAATATTAATTGAAATCTCAAAATCCCAAACTATTCTAACTCTCCTAATCAAAATATTTATATCCTTTCTAAATTAAGTGTAAAAAGTGTGTTATCAATAAAATAAAAACTGCAGAAAACAAAAATATCTCTCTCTGATGATGAGTGGTCCAGATCCTTGTTCCTTGTAGACTATATTATCTACTCTCAGCCGCTCCCTAGGTAATCAGCAATCTAACAACAAATTGTTGCAAGTATATTGTCCTTAATGATCTCCTTCAAAAGCACGAATCATTCAAATTATGATAGCCTTTCTCCTCTCCATAAACTGAATCTCTCGTCGGCCCGAGTGAAAAAATGACTCTTGGAATATCTTCTCTTTACGATAAATTTAATCTCTCGTTGGCCTGAACAGTGACTCTTGGAATATAAGTAGAAAAATATGACTTACAATATTTTGCTGCTTCAGCTTCTGTCAGATACACTAACTCCACAAAAACTCTACTAACTAAACTAACTAATTAACTAACTAAACTAACATTCAACACTACTGCTTGCTACCTCTCGGGAACCGCCAGAGAACAATCACTGTTCGTCTTACAGACTTAGAAAACCAACTGACTATCTTTTTTGTCTCAAAAACTAACTAAAGTCTCATTCTCCAAACAATCATCCCACCTTTTTCAATTTCATCCAATCAAAACGCGTCATCCATCCCCATTTTTTCATTTCGATAACAAACAAATTTTTACCTATAATTTCCTAAAACTTATTTACAAATAATATTTTTCTACGATTCTTAAAAACTAACAAAAACCTATCTTTCTAAAATCTATTCTATTGTCCTTAATCACTGCATTAATGTATTTGGAAAACCCGGTTCAATTGTCTTTGGATTTCACTTCAAATTATGCGAGTCACTCAAGTATATTATAACAAAGAAAATAATTTATGCATAGCTTACATTTTGTTTAATACAGGTAATCCAAAAATTTAAAGACTTTCCTTCTTCGAAATTTTTGTTGGTTATTATCCTACTTATCTGAATTATTTTAATGTTTTTGAATTATGAAATATTTTAAGCAAACCAATACTTTTCTCGATTTTACATATCATAACAATATATATATATATATATATATATATACATATATATATATATATATATATATATATATATATGTTATATGTGAAAATAGTCACCTTGAACCACTCAAGGGTTACCGACACTTTGGTTTCGCAATATCAGTTCCTATTTCATCATTCTTTTAGCAAGCGTTCCCATAGAGATAGCTGACTATGCACGGACATCAAACTCTGACCAAAGCTGGCCTTTCGTGGGAAATGCCGACACCACATTTTGTAGATAGATTATAAATTCAGGACTAACATTATATTTTTCACTCGTCATATAAGTTTCTTACTAATAACATTTGTATTGTATAATTTTATTTGCTTCATTTTATCGTATAACTAAGTGTAACTTTTATTTGTGAAATAAATCTTTTTTAAAAAGTCAATCAAGAAGTTAGTGATTTAACATTTGGCGCAGTCAGTAGGATCCGGTTAACGTTGTTAGAACAAGGAAACTCACTAGCAACGGCGGATCCCTATCCCTCAACGGAAAAAGAACCTAGAGCCGTCCTCATTCAACTGGATACTACGGAAGGAACACCTGGTGAAGCCCCTGGTAGCAGATCCCGTTAGAAAACAAGACGTACTCGATGTTTCTGTTAATGTAAGTTATTGAATCATCTCGTTTTTACTATTTTTATATTTGCAAACATACCGTACATACATCATAATTTTTTTCAATTTATAATCTTGACTATACAGAAAGTCAAGCCATGTTGATTATCTAATAAGGAAATACCTTTTTATTGCATACTTTTATTATTTTATCATTCTTATTTACACATTTTATTGATTTCGTATTATATTTTCACCGATATTTTACTATATTCTACTTTATTTTACCACATTTTACTTGATTTTACCATATTTTACTTGATTTTACTACATTTTATTTTATTTTACCATATTTACTATTCGTATATTTGTTTTATACTTCCACTAACATATTATTATCAAAATGCCTGAAACACGTTCACAAACCCAAGTTGAAATTGAACCATACAAACTTTCAGAAATATTCTCCATAATTCCTGAGTTTGAAGGAGACCCAATCTCTCTTCCCACATTCTTAGACGCATGTGATTGCGCGATTAAAATGTCTTCGGCAGACCAACGTATTTTATTAACGATTCACATTAAAAATAAACTAAAAGGTAAAGCAGCTCAATTAATAAACTCTAGAAAACCAACTTCATACACAGACATAAAAAATTTATTAAACCTTCATTTCGGAGATAGTAGAGATCTCACTTCCTTAATTCACGACCTACAAAGACTTCGACAGTTATCGAACGAATCACCTTTAACCTTTTTCAACAGATTACAAGTTCTAAATGCAAACATGCACGCCTCAATTCAAAAATCAGGCCTAACACAAGACCAAAAAACCGCCCAATGCACGTTAATCGACTCTATGGCTTTGAATACTCTCTTAACTGGACTGGAACCCCGCTTAGGACAAATAATTAGGGCCAGTAACCCTAAAGACCTTATTGAAGCCAGTAACCGTATCCGACGTGAACTTCAGTTATCGTATTTCGAATCTCAAAAATCAAATAAAGATAGCCAAAATAATCCAAAACCTTCCCAACCGATGAGAAGAACCTCATCTAATTTTTCTAAATGTACAAGTTGTGGTCGTATTGGCCATTTAAGTAGCGAATGTCGCTCATCACGTTTTTCTTATCAAAATCAATATAGCGGTAGACCACAAAACTACCAAAATAATCAAAACCAATCCAATCAATATAATACTAGATCACAAAATTACCCAAGTAATCAAAACCAATACTCTTCTAATCAACAAAATTTAAACCCACAGAGATCGAATTTCCCTTCTCAAAATCAACCACAGAATCGCCCCTCTGTTATTCAGAGAAATCCAAATTTCCAAAATTTTCAGCAAAGAGCCCATGTCTTTAATGAATACCCTGACGATCTTGTAGAATCTTATGAAGATTATTATACAGAAAATGATCTTCAAACTAACTATTTTTACGAATATACCAATGACACATCTGATTTTATTAATAATACACCTGATACAGAAAATTATCAGGATTTTCTCTCGCTACCCAATCAGAACCATCCCCCAGTACATACGAATCTTTCAACCGATATCACGAATGTACAACAACAAATCCAAGCCCTCAATTTGGACAATTTCGATCCAAATGTGAATTTCCCCGAACAGAAATTCCTGTAAGCCCCTTCCACACAATGAGCTCTAAAAACTTATATTATATCAATGACGCTACGAATACTTTTAAACTTCTAATTGACACCGGTGCAGGAATTACAGTTTTCAAAGAGAATACTGCACGAAATTATCATAACCGATCCCCAGAAAATGTTACCATTCAAGGCATAACCGACGAGAAACTTCTAATTACAGAATCTGTCCTTATTCCCTTTACCGATGACAACCCTCACAAAGTTTTCATTTTTAATCTAGACATTGACTTTGACGGCATAATAGGCCTAGATTTCCTAGACCACTACGAATGTGTAATAGACCTTAAAACAAGACAACTTCATACAAATTTTAAAACTCTTACCCTGCATAAAGTCGGACAAGAGACCCATAAACCCATAGAAAATACTCCGGTTACATTTCCTACAAAAATAGTACCGTCAAATAATTTCCAAACATATCCGAAATCAAACTCAAACGTTAAAGCTCAACACAATAGCAGCTCATTTCACGAAAACACTCATGATCAACACAAACACATCCCAAGACCAGAGAAAAAACGAATAAAAGAAAAAATAAACAAAATTTCGATTGATAGCCGAACAGAACAAATATTCAAATTGAAATGCAACCTATCCAATACAGACGCAATACTGTCATCCCAAGAAATCGAAAAAGTTCGAATTCCTCACGCATTAGTCCATGTAGACGAAAATGGAGACTTTTTAACTTCCGTCATTAATGCTAATGCAATGCCAAAAATAATCGAATTTTCGAATATTTCCATCGAACCTATCGAAAACTTGGAGACAATCTTCACCTACGATCAAAATCACTGCGAACAGCCAATTATAGACAGAGAAGAAATAATTAGAGAACAACTGAGAATTGACCACTTAAACTCAGAAGAAAAGGAACAAATTCTAAACATTTGTACAGAATTTTCAGATATATTTTACGTAGAAGGTGACAAGCTAACATTCACAAATGAAATTAAGCACGCAATCAAAACGAACAACGCGAAACCGATATACACGAAATCTTACAGATATCCACAGGTTCATAAAGAAGAGGTAAAGACGCAAACCAACAAAATGCTAGAGCAAGGAATAATTCGGCATAGCATATCGCCCTGGTCAAGTCCAGTGTGGGTGGTACCCAAAAAACTTGACGCATCTGGCAAACAGAAATGGAGAGTCGTTATTGACTATCGTAAACTTAATGAAGTTACAATAGAAGATCGTTATCCACTTCCACAAATTTCAGAATTGTTGGACCAACTTGGAAAGTGTCAATATTTTACAACATTAGATTTAGCGTCCGGATTCCACCAAATTGAAATCGATCCAAAAGATATCCAAAAAACAGCATTTTCAGTAGACAACGGACATTACGAATTTGTTCGTATGCCTTTCGGATTAAGGAATGCTCCTTCCACATTTCAACGAGTAATGGATAACATCCTCTTAGGAATTCAAAACGAGAGATGTTTAGTATATATGGACGACATAATCATCTATTCAGCCACCATTCATGAGCATATGTCACGACTGACAGAAGTATTTAAAAGATTAAGAAAAGCAAATCTGAAGATACAACCGGATAAATGTGAATTCTTAAGAAAAGAAGTCGCATACTTAGGACACCTCGTAACTGAACACGGAGTAAAAACAAATCCTGCCAAGGTATCATGCATAAAAAGTTTCCCAGAAACCAAATACTCCACAATAGAAAGAGAATTACTAGCTATAGTATGGGCAGTAAAACATTTCAGACCATATCTTTTCGGTCGCAAGTTTACTCTTATCACTGACCATCGACCTCTTACATGGCTATTTTCAATTAAAGACCCAGGAAGCCGCCTAGCACGCTGGCGCCTAAAACTTGAAGAATATAATTACAAAATAGAGCACCGTTCAGGAAAAATCAACAGAAACGCAGATGCACTATCCAAAATAAAAATAAACCATTTTAAGGACTGTGCAGATTTTCAATCAAAACTTGCCCTGCACGCATCTAACAGAGATGAAACCGAGACAGATGAAGACGAAGAAGAAAAAGAAGACACAGAAGAAGGAATAGAAAAGATGTCCGAAGAATTCGATAAATTTCTGGAATTATATAGAACCAAATCCATTATCGATTACTCCAAAATAGAAACGTCAAACGCAGAACTGTTAGATAAATCTCACAAGAATATTGTTACCTTTTTCTGGCAGAATAAACTCGAGGACCTGCACGAAAAAATAATGAGTGACATATTCGAAGAAAATATAGAATATAGTAACCGAAGGATCAATATTGTATCTAGTAAAACCGTAAAAGATCGAAAATATTTCATTATCCCATTACCTTACGATCCACAAAGAGTAATGTCATACTTATTTCTCATACTTTATGCGAACCAAGAACAATTTGACGAATCAAAGACCTATTGCATAGAAAACAATCTCGAACTTCCCATTCTAGAAATATTTTCCTATATATTTGCAGACAAAGAACTTAAATTAAAAATCTGCCAAAATGTAATTAAACAGGCAAGCGAAGACGAAACCCCACAAATCCTAGAACATTACCATTGTGGCAAAAATAACTTGCACAGAGGAATAAACGAAACCGTTAGACGTATAAAAGAAAAATATAATTGGAAGAACTTAGCAAAAGACGTAGAAAAATATATAAAAGCCTGTGAAATTTGCCAAAAGGTTAAAATTTACAGAAAAAATCTAAGTGGACCATTAGTTATAACGGAAACACCAAAAACACCATTTGAAAGGATCAACATAGACATATTTGAATACCCCACCAGAAACTACGCTTTAACTATTCGTGACGAATTGACAAAATTCACGCAAGCCTACCCTTTGGAAGACAAAAAGGCAGTAACAGTAGCCAACACACTCCTACTCTTCTTTCAACACTATGGAACACCACTAAGAATTCATTGTGATTGCGGTCGAGAATTCGAGAATGCTATAATCAAAGATCTATGCGGATTATACGACATCAAACTAACATTTTCTAGTGTTAACCATCCACAATCTAATGGGTCTGTGGAAAGATTTCATGCCACACTCTCAGAAATGATTAGAGCAAATCAAGCCGAGAACCCAAACGATCATCCCTTCACTATACTTCCTTATGCAATAATATGCTATAACAACACAAAAAATAAGACCCACGGTTTCACACCATATGAACTTATATTTGGGCACACTGCAAGCCGACCACCAGAAACGCTATACAATCAAAAAACACTAATGAGCAAATATATTCGAGACCTGAATAATCGCATGGAATATTTTTACAAAGTAGCCAAAGCAAAAACAGAAAGACAGAAAGAAAAGGCGAAAGTAAGATTTGACGAGAATATTTCAGAACGAAGACCTGATTTTAAAATTGGTGACAAAGTTTACGTAAAAGAATCCCAAATTAAATCAAAATCAGATAATCTTTTTAATGGACCTTTCAAAATTCAAGAAGTTTTTACAAATTCCGCAATTATCCTTAACCCCAAAACTAACCAAACCTCTAAAGTAAATTTTGACAGACTGAAACCTTATTTTGAATAAATTTCTTCTTTACAGATTCTATGGACTATTCTCAGTCGCCTACTCCCAATTTTACCTCTCTCCCATTAATAATACAGTCGGAATCTTCTATCACGAAGAAGGTACCATTCGAATATCTAACGATAAATGGACATTACTTGTTTACAAGGAATTGCTCCCTATAGAAACTGCCATATCCAACAACGACAAAATTTTAGAAAACTTGCTAGATAAATTTACTAAGGCCGATACTCCAAGAAAACTTGCATTTCAATCCGAAGTACAAACACACATTAGTTTGATAAGACAAATTTCTAATTCCGTAAATTTAAAATATAGAGAAGTAATTGCCGACACACGAGCCTATAATCCACGCCAAAAACGAGGATTAATCAATGGTGTTGGAACCTTATGGAAATCTATTAGTGGAAATTTAGACGCATCAGACGGTGAATATTTCAATCAATGTATAAATAGGATCACTACAGATGAAAAGCAAATAGAAACACTCCTAAAGAACCAAATCTCTGTTACAACTTCTGTCATAAAATCTTTTAACACTACTATCCAAAAATTACAAATAGACGAACAAACTTTTAACAAAGACCTAAACGATATCGAAACCACTCTTATAGACATTGCAGACGACATATCATTTTACCGTGCACAATTACAAACCTTAAATTTGTGTGAATCATTAATGGAAAGCTACATATTTTTAGAAAATTATCTCAATGACATTTTGAACGCCATCACCTTTTCTCGGTTGCAAATTTTACACAGTTCAATTATTTCGCCCAATGATTTACTAGATTCATTGAAAACTATCTCACAATCATTACAAAATAATGTATTACCATTGCCCATTTATACATCAAATATAGCCCAATATATTGATATAATAAAACTTCAAGCATATCAACTCGATTCCAAAATTGTATTCGTCCTAGAAATTCCATTAGTCGACCCCGAAATCTATACCTTATATCATCTATATTCGATACCAATATTAGATAATCAAACTGGTCTTTTTCATACACTCTCTACAATACATAAGTATATAGCGCGAGATGATGATTCAATTTCATATGTATTACCCCGAAACACAGAAGAATGCAAATCAATTAGTCCAGATCAAAGAATGTGCACAGATATTCTTCCCTATCCAATAGACAGCGATACTATATGTGAGGCACAGTTATTGAAACCAGTTAGCTTTCTACCAAAAACTTGTCAGATGTCGACGTTTTTAGCACAAGATTACAATGTGCAAGAAATTGACCGAAATTTATGGTTAATAACAGTATCCGATCCATTACCAGTTACAATCAAGTGTGAAAGAAAAGACATTAGTACCCAGACAATCAAAGTAAACACAATTCTAAGATTACTACCCGAATGTACAGCATTTATTGGAAGTACCAGAGTCCACGCCAGAGATCAAATCAATAAATATCCAAATATAACCTACAGAAGTCATCCAGTTAATATTCCATACAGATGTTGTGACCATTTCGGAAGAAGAAACCATATACCAAATTTGAAACCATTAAAACTCAATAAGATAAATGCAGACGATTTAAATATTGCACAACATAAGCTGGACCAATATTCAGAAGAACTCGACCAAATCATGAACCAACCATTCATCGAAAAACATTTGCCTTGGTTCACTATATTGTTTTTATCATTAATTATCATTCTAGTTTTTGTATACATCCTCTGCAAATGTAGACGCAAAAGATTTCCAAGACTTGCCATGAACTATTCTCAGGACTCACCTCCACCTTCACCACATCGCAGCAGTTCCATTAAACAGAAACTTAAAGGATTAACCTTTAAAAGAAGACCAGACGTACGCCCAGAAAATGAAGACGTCTCCGAAACCCCAATTGAGCTTTAAAAGTCGAAGCAAGGCATCGACTTTTCACTAATGAGGGGAGCTGTTATATGTGAAAATAGTCACCTTGAACCACTCAAGGGTTACCGACACTTTGGTTTCGCAATATCAGTTCCTATTTCATCATTCTTTTAGCAAGCGTTCCCATAGAGATAGCTGACTATGCACGGACATCAAACTCTGACCAAAGCTGGCCTTTCGTGGGAAATGCCGACACCACATTTTGTAGATAGATTATAAATTCAGGACTAACATTATATTTTTCACTCGTCATATAAGTTTCTTACTAATAACATTTGTATTGTATAATTTTATTTGCTTCATTTTATCGTATAACTAAGTGTAACTTTTATTTGTGAAATAAATCTTTTTTAAAAAGTCAATCAAGAAGTTAGTGATTTAACATATATATATATACATATATATATATATATATATATATATATATATATATATATATATATATATATATATCTAGGACATGCAATTAAAAACGAAAAGGAAAATCAAACCCTAGAAATTAAAAGGACAAAATTATCATGGGCTGCTTTTGGTAAGTTGAGCTTCATTTTAAAAGACAGAAAAATCCCAATTCACTTAAAACGAAAAACCTATGACACTTGTATACTACCAGTTGCAACTTATGGATTGGAAACTATTGCAATAACAAGAAAAATGGCAGAACAATTAAGAGTAACTCAACGGGCCATGGAGAGGGCCATGTTAAATATAAGCCTCAGAGACAAAATTCCTAACACCGAAATACGTCGAAGAACTAAAGTAACCGACATCATGGGAAAAATAGCGACATTGAGATGGCAATGGGTAGCACATGTAGCAAGACAAGACACCAACAGATGGTCTCATAAAGTGACATTCTGGAGACCTCGAGAAACAAAAAGAAGCGTGGGACGACCTAAAAAGGGATGGATAGACGATATAACTGCTGTAGCTGGAAAGCAGTGGATGAGAATTGCAAAAGATAGGGAAGCGTGGAAGCAATTGGAGGAGGCCTATGTCCAACATTGGATAAATGAAGGCTGAAGAAAAAAAAAAGAAAAAAACAATCTAATAAGTAATGCAAATCGAAAATAAAAGTACGATCCTGTCCAGAAGCGATCTCCCGCTGCCTTGCGGTTAACACTTATCGATAATAAATATTAATGACTCTCTTAGATCTCTGGCAGGACTATAAAAAAATACAGTTTTAATCCGAGTAATAGGAGAGTTATACACGAAAATCATTTCACATAAGACAATTTGGAGCCCAATGTACGTGGAAATAGAGTTCTAAAGAAATGAGTGTAATGTTTTAGTGAAAATTTTGGAACTTTGTTTCTGTAATATTTATTATCCCTGCAGTTTGTTGTTCCCATGTCCAAAATTGTAAATCGTTAAAGGGTAAAAATACAGAATAGCATGTATAATAATTAAAAGTAGAATAGATTAATATTTATTACTTTCTACCTGTGCCGGAAGTAAGCAAAGGAATACGTTTAAAAAAGAGTCATGCTTATAATAGTGAAAATCATTGCTAATTGGAAATGAATGACGGCACAATCATTATTATTCTACATTACTGGGATTATTTAGTAAATTTTGAAACTTCTGTGCGTGCAATTAAAAGTTTGTTATACCTAGTTATTTTATATTTGAATTACGACAAAATGTGGCGTCCTTGAATGATAGATAATAATGAAGAAATTTCTTAGCAAGAAAAATATGCCGATTAAAATGAGACTAGTACAAGTAAAATAATGTTCCCACTAGAGGCAAAACAGGTAGTTACAAATGAATATAATGGACTTTGTTTGAAATTATCTAAGGCAGAAACTATAAAAGAGACAGTATGGTTAAATAAAGTGCTTCAATCAACTGTGTACCATATTTTTAAAAATTTGAAAAAATTTAATTCTGCGCATTGTTAAGAAACTTTTTAATGTCTTTTAATTTTTTGTATCTGCAAACTTTATCAAGAAAATTAAAGCTAAAAATTATCCACTTTTGCTTGCGCATGTAGTTTGGAAACACCCTGTATAGTAAAAACATTTTTACTGTGAGCTCGTTAAACGCGGTTACAACTACGGGAAACAGAGTAAAAATGTTTTGTTACATTCCAAATTTAAAGTAGAAAGTCCCACCTCTATTTTATCAAAATTCAAATAAGTCAAGACGTGTAAGAGCGGTTGCCTATAATATATTATAAGCAAGTTGGCGAAAATAAAATTATTAATTTTCAAATAGGGGTAATGTCTGGAAAATTGTGCTGAACTTAAGGAAAACGTCCTTTTTTTAAGAAACTTATTTAGATCGTTCTTTCTAGAGTCATCTTGGAAGAATTGGGATCATAAAATTGAAATGTTTGAATCTTGGTATTATTCGGTGACCTCCGTGTGTCAAGTTGTCAAGTGCTCGGAAAGACGACGGAAAGGGACTGATTCTTGGTCTGACCTGACTGTGTTACTGATAGGTTGGGCTGGCTTAAAAAACGGCATTTTGGTTTTTGCTGCTGTTCTATGTGGGATCTGGACTAGTCCGAACCGTGTTGATATTCAAGGGGATTTGCTGCCTTCGTGGAAGGGTTTTTTTTTTGGAAAATCCACAATTTCGCTAAAGAAAAGCGGATCTACAGTACACGTAAATACCGGGAGTCGCATTTAGAACAAGAAATTAGCCTTAATCACGAGTCCAAATAGCCGACTACGTTTCGGTCCAATTTGGGATATTTCAAACCCCTAATCTGGCTAAGAAGGGTGAGTGTTAGAACATTTCGTTTTTAATTAATTGAAAAGTTGTAGTTATTTTTTTCCCATCTCTAAAAAGCTATTCAAATTTTTATCAGTTTTCATACATTCAAGTTCAGATACTAGTTTTTTTGTATTGCTCTATTATTGCCAAAAAGCAGATAAACAAAGTGTTAAAATTAATATATTTATTTCCAAATAAGTATTTTAGACACAGATGGTAATTAATGTTTTATTGCTTCAGGGTTTTGCTGTTTTGATGTTTTGCTGGTTTGCTGTTTTCTTGGTTTGTTTGGTTTTTTTTTCCATCTTCTTCTTCTTCGTATTTTTCCGTCTGGCTGTAATTTTCAACTTCGCAACATTGTCACACAAGTCTATGTACATCGGCAATCGTATGGGGATTTTGGATTGGAGACACACTGAACTGTAACTGGACTTCCACGTGGTGAATAATATGAAAATTCAAGGTATGGATTGATAATTAATTTTCAACGGAAGATTTAAGCGCCGTCTAATTTGTTTACAGAATACAATAGTTTTTTTAAAGAGTACTTGCTGTTAGTTTTTATTTTATTATTTACAAATACTTTACAGTTTTTTTTTAAAGATTATTAGCGGTTTATTTTATAAATTAAATATTTACACATACCTATTTTGTTTTTGTAAACTGCGTCTAAGGGGGGTTATATATTTGAGATTTATTTCTTTATATTATTTACTGCGCACGCACTTGAGCTCACGTGGTGTCCTATTTGCGTTAATTATTATTTTTTTGGTCATTATTGAACCGCACACCCCTTAGCGTCCGGTACTTTTGATACGTCTTACCTTTTATTTTGTTCTGTTAAATAGAACTTATGAATTTTTGTTAGGCAAGTAGAAGCAGGATTTTTATATTATTTTTTATCAAGCCTATGGTAAAGTTAAATAATATTGTAGCATGTACTTATTTTCAACTATCTTGGGAATCTATTTATTAAAATTGACTAAATTTTAATCTGACAATTTTATTTATTTTTTTTATGTATTCAGGTTGTATACTGTTACTTAGTATTTTAGTAGTAGACTTATTGGTAAGTTGGTGGTTTATTGCATAGTAACGTAGGGAAGGTTGTGGGCCAATTTACCTGGCGCCCCTGATATAACTTCGAATTTTTTTGTTTTGTGGACCGCACGACCATCTCCACTGTTTTGTCTAGCCGCGAGCCATTCCCAGACTGTCACCGTATAAGTACTTTTCTTTCCGGATGCACGTCTGATTTATATTTGGTACATTTTGTAACCTTTTTTATAGATTCGGTTTTGTACGCCACAGTTTATATTTTTTAATAATAAAAAATACCTCAATAGAAATAGTTCACACCATTAATATTACTGAAGAGAAAAGAGGGCAATAATTTAAGAATAAAGTGGATGCTAATGAGAATCTAAAACTAATAAAGAAATAATGTATACAAGGGTGGTCCAAAGCCTTGTGAAGAGTGAGCTATTCAGTTAGGTATTATTATATAAGAAATCAACTATATTTACTTGATTGACTAACATTTTACAAAGACCGGGTGTTAAGTATTTGAATATTGTTATTTTTACAACCGGCAACGCTGGCAACATTGGTTCTGCTTCTGCCCACAGCAGCCGCTTTTTATGACAGCCGACGACTCGCAGAAAGAAAAAGAAGAAGAAAAAGACTCGTATCTAATATCTAACCTAATTCACATCACCACGCCACGCATACTATATATTCTTTTGAATCTTTTGTTCAGTTTTTCGTTGCATTATAATAAATAAATTTAGTAAAGTGTAGTTATTCATTCCAAAATTAATAGGCCTTAGGTGGCAACAAACATAATTCTGGTCCTTCAAGAAGCCGAATAAACAGCAGTAAACACGATTTATAGTTCAACACGAGACACGAGGTCAAATCTAATGGCACCGCTAATTAAAGTAAGTGCGTAATCCTATCTCATATATATCCTAAAAACTTGAAAACAGACTCTTTTGTGGTTGAATGGGTTTTCGCTTATCGTTTTGTTGAAATTTAATACTTTTATGCTTATACACGATAATACTATTTAACTAAATACATGCTTTAAGGGATATGGGATATATTTAAAATAAAAACTTATTTTTAAAGTCTTTACATTTTCAATACTACACATTTTATAGTACAGGAAAATTTGGAATCTTATATTAAATACTTAGAATACTTACTTATTTGGAATTTATTAATCTCTTTTGGTAACAATTGAATATTCGTTTATTAATTTGTTTTACTAAAAATTTAGTTGTTTTATAATGGCAGAAAACATATCGTTAGAATCTTTGAAAAATACTAGAAAAGGTTTAAAAAGTTCATTAACTAGGTTCGAAAATTACATTAAAACAAAGATAGATAATCAAAGCTCTCCTGACTTGGCTGATTTAGAATCTCGCTTCGAAAATATATCAACGCTACTTGAAAGATTTGATGATACGCAATCAATGATTGAAGCCTTGACTAGCAAGGATGAATTTATTGTAGACAATGATGAAAGAGCTGCATTTGAGGACTCATTTTACACTATTACAAGTAAAGCTAAAAAACTTCTTTCATACACTTCTAAGATCTCAAATCCGCAGGCTCCTCAGTCAGCTCAACCTTTTAGCTACATAAAGCTTCCAGATATCAATCTTCCATCATTCTCCGGGCCCTATAAAGATTGGATTTTCTTCAAAGAAACCTTTATTTCTGTAATTGATCAACATCCTCATATGCCACAATCACAAAAGCTAAACTACCTCAGAATGTCATTAAAAGGCGAACCTCTTCATTTAATTGATACTCTTGAAATATCTGATGCAAACTATGAAATCGCTTGGACCATATTAAATGACAAATATGAGAATATCGAAAAACTTATAAACGATCAGATTAAGGAACTTTTCAATCTTCCTGTTATGAATAAAGAAACTCACTCATCCTTAAGTCAACTCTTTGATAACACAAGTAGAATTTTAAAAGCTCTCAAAGCCCTAAACGAACCTGTCCAACATTGGGACTCTATCTTAGTATATTTAATAACCACAAAATTAAACTCTAGTGCTAAACATGCTTGGGAATCAAAAAAGACCAAACGTGAGAGGCCTAATCTTAAAAAATTATTGAGTTTTCTGGAAGACAGGTGTGACATGTTTGAATCTATTGAGGAGGATAAGCCTTCCTCCACGAACCATCAACAAAAGTCTTCAAGCTCTAAATCACTTGTGACATCTAACAATAATCCTACACAATCTTATAAACTCAAATGTACAGTCTGTGATGAAGAACACAGTGTATATAATTGCAACAAATTCCTTAAACTAAACACTAATAGTAGATACAATGAAGCGAAACGCTTAAAGCTTTGTCTGAATTGCCTGAGAAAGGGACATGGTGTGCAACAATGTCATGCCATTAAATGTAGGAAATGTTCCAAGCCCCACAACACTCTTTTACATATCGAATCGCAATCTAGAGCAAACTCTGTAGGTCAATTGGAAAATTCATCCACAACCACGGTTGAGGAAAATGCTGTTGGAACTTCTACCTCTAAATCTCATTGCTCGATATTCCCTAACACTTGTACCTTGCTGTCAACTGCCTTAGTAAATATTCTCGATAGCAGTGGTCAAACGCAAACCTGTAGAATTCTTTTAGATAATGGCTCTCAATGTAATTTCATAACCAACAAACTTTGTGATAAACTAAACCTTCCGAAAACCAAAATACAAGCCATAATTTCTGGTATTGGTGATTCTTCTTCTAAGGTGACCTCAAGGACGAAGGTCATAATTCAGTCCAGTTTAAACCTTTACTCAATTAACTTAAATTGTCTTGTGGTCGAAACTATTACTGGCTTAGTACCTTGTAAAACTTTTAATAAAAATCAATTAAATGTTCCACCCAATCTAATTTTGGCTGATCCCAGCTTTGATGTTAGTGCTCCGATAGACATATTGGTTGGAGCAGATACTTTTTGGGACTTATTATATATAGGGCAACATAAGTTAGGTCCAAATGCACCAGTCTTACAAAAGACTCAATTAGGTTGGATAGCTTCAGGTCCACTTAATCTAAATAGCAAGTCCAATGAAAAATCTCTTTGTTATTTTAATACTATTGACTTAAATCAACAGCTGGAAAAATTCTGGCAATTAGAAAGTGTAAAGGAAACCTCTCACCTTTCAAAGGAGGAAATATTTTGTGAACAGCATTTTCAAACAAATACTTGTCGGGACAATACTGGTAGGTTTGAGGTAACAATTCCTTTTAAATTAGATACTTCAAAGCTCGGAGATTCCTTTCAAATTGCAAGAAACAGATTCTACTCTATGGAAAGAAAAATGCTGAAAAACGATCCTCTTAAAACTCAATACACTGAATTCATTTCAGAATACTTAGAACTAGGTCATATGACTAAACAAGAATCTATGGACGACTATAGCGGGTTTTTCTTACCCCATCACGCTGTTTTCAAACCCTCCAGCACTAGTACAAAACTTCGTGTAGTCTTCGATGGCTCAGCTAAATCTACCTCTGGCTTATCTGTGAATGATCTCATGATGGTTGGCCCCAATATCCAAGATGATTTATTCTCTATAGCAATTCGTTTTCGAAAACACAATATTGTCATTTCAGCAGATATAGCCAAAATGTATCGGCAAATACTTGTAACCAAGGAACAACGACAATTCCAAAAAATACTCTGGCGATTTGATCCAACTGAGCCGTTGTCAATCTTTGAACTAAACACTGTAACTTATGGCTTAGCATCTAGTGCATTCTTAGTAACAAGATGTCTACGAAAGATAGCTGATAATATTAAGCAATCTAATCCCAAACTTAGCTTCATAATAGAACACGATTTCTATGTTGACGACCTTCTTTCTGGTGCAGACAGCCTAGAAGAAGTCTTAGATATCAAAAATTCTTTGATACAATTATTCAAATCTTATGGTATGGATATTCGAAAATGGAACTCTAATAATTTGATGCTTATTGGTGATACTGATCAATTAGAAACTATTGAAATAGGAAACTCTGAAACTAGTAAAACTCTTGGACTTAATTGGAATCCTAAGTCAGATATCTTATCATATTCAGTTATTCAACCCTCGTTAGTCACCGTTAGTAAAAGATCTATTCTCAGTTCTATCTCTCAGCTTTTTGACCCACTAGGTTTATTATCTCCATTGACTATAAACGCAAAGATCCTTATCCAACAACTTTGGCAATTACATGTATCATGGGACGAATCTGTGCCAGCATCAATTCACACGAAATGGTCCACATTTCAAAGAGACTTAAAGCTAATAACTGAACTTAGAATACCTCCTAGACTTGTTTTGATCAATGGTAGAAAGGCCGTAGAATTGATAGGATTTGCAGATGCTTCCGAATCAGCCTACGGCTGCTGTGTTTATCTTCGCTCCACAGATTCCTCTGGTAATTCTCAGTGTCACTTGCTGTGTGCAAAAACTCGTGTAGCTCCTTTAAAAATGGTTACCATTCCAAGATTAGAACTGTGTTCAGCCTTACTTTTGGCTGAATTAATGGACAAGGTAAAATCTTCTCTACACTTACATGTAGACAAAATCTTTTATTTTTCTGATTCTACTATAACACTATCTTGGATTAATACTTCTCCTCACCTATTAAAGGTTTTTGTAGCAAACAGAGTGGCACAGATTCAATCTTTAACTAAAACTACCAATTGGAGATATATAAATACAAAAGAAAATCCTGCTGATTTACTAACCCGTGGAATTTCCACACTTGAGCTGATAAATTCCGATATTTGGTGGAATGGCCCCAAATGTCTGAGCAGCTTCGATTATGAATCTAATGAAACCTTTGTACCTTCATCGTATGAGAATCTCCCAGAAACAAAACCCAAGGTTTTAATGACCACCTTATCTCCTGTGACAGAATTTCTAGAAATTGCTAAACTAAATGATTACTCCACACTTAGAAAACTTCAAAGAGTGTTTGCTTATGTACTACGTTTTATTCGTTTTTGTCGTACCAGCTCTTCCGATAGAGACTTAGGTCCCTTGACATGCGAAGAATTGGGAAATTCCTTAAAACAATTAACTCGCATTTGTCAACATGAATCATTCCTCCTAGAAATTAAATCATTAAAGGTGAACAAATTGAATCCTTCTAATGGCTTGTTTTCTTTAAACCCCTTTATAGATGATTCAGGTATCCTAAGAGTTGGAGGACGCTTGGGTAAATCCCATTTTAACTATGATAAAAAACATCCAGATATTCTTCCTAAAAACCATCATCTCACTAAACTCTATGCCGAATCTAAACATATTGCTCTTCTTCATGCTGGACCTCGACTCACATTATCAGCAATTCGTGAAGAATTCTGGCCTATAAATGGTCGAAATTTAGTAAAACAAATCGTTTATAATTGTATTCGATGCTTTCGTTTTAATGCTAAAAGTGTTAAGTACCTGATGTCAGATTTACCAATTGATCGAACGCGACCTTCTCGACCCTTTTCGATATGCGGTACTGATTATGCAGGCCCATTTAAGTTACGCGATAGAAAAACTCGCAATTATAAGGTCCAAAAATGCTACATATGCCTATTTGTTTGTTTTAGTACCAAAGCTGTACACTTAGAATTGGTCAGTGACCTTACTACAGAATGTTTCATAGCCTCACTTCGTCGCTTTACAGCGCGACGTGGTATTTGTCGAAAATTATTTTCGGATCACGGTACTAATTTTATGGGTGCAAAAAATGAATTAAGGAAATTCTTTGAAATCAATTCAGGCGAGATTCAGACTAGACTTGGTCAGGAAAGCATTGATTGGCGGTTTATTCCACCTAATTCTCCGCACTTTGGCGGACTTTGGGAAGCCGGTGTTAAATAGGCTAAGCATCATTTGCGCCGTAGTATCGGCGAAAATATTTTAACATTCGAAGAGTTTTCAACCCTTTTAACTCAAATAGAGTCCTGTTTAAATTCCAGACCAATTTCTCCCCTATCTGATGACCCTAATGATCCTAGTCCTCTGACACCTGCGCACTTTTTGATAGGAGAGCCACTTTTCTCTATACCAGACCACAATTGGCTTGATGTTAATGAAAATCGTCTCAACCAGTATCAGCTTATCCAACAACGACTTCAATTATTTTGGAAGAGATGGTCATCCGAATACATTTCACAGCTACAATCTCGAAACAAATGGAAGAAATCAGAGCCCCAAGTATTGACTTCGGGTACACTTGTACTAATCAAGGAGGATGGGCTTCCTCCTCTCAAATGGTCTTTAGGTCGTGTACAAACGACCTTTCCCGGAAGTGATGGTGTCATCCGTAGTGCAATGGTGAAAACTGCAACTGGAGTGATTCATCGTCCAGTAGTTAAATTGTGTGTGTTACCTTGTGCTTAAAGGCATATCAGCCTTCAAGGGAGGCGGCTATGTTAAGTATTTGAATATTGTTATTTTTACAACCGGCAACGCTGGCAACATTGGTTCTGCTTCTGCCCACAGCAGCCGCTATTTATGACAGCCGACGACTCGCAGAAAGAAAAAGAAGAAGAAAAAGACTCGTATCTAACCTAATTCACATCACCACGCCACGCATACTATATATTCTTTTGAATCTTTTGTTCAGTTTTTCGTTGCATTATAATAAATAAATTTAGTAAAGTGTAGTTATTCATTCCAAAATTAATAGGCCTTAGGTGGCAACAAACACCGGGTTTTAGTTAAAAAAAAAATTGAGAGGTCAACATTTTTACTTTATTTACTTTATTTTACATGAAGTGAAAATAAAACCAAAATTTTTTTACATAAACTTAATAATTCGTACTTAATTAAAATGGCGTATATTCCATCCCTTAATTGTTATAAACAACTAAGCTGTGAATTAATAAAAAACTTTGGCTAACTTTGGCCCTAATTGACCTAGGTCAAATTTTTCTTTTTCTAAAATCTTTTTGTAATCAATAACCAAAAGTATATAAAAAAATATGCTTTTTCTGAATATGTGAAAATAAATATTTTACGAACAATAACAAAAAGTCATTCTATTTGTTTATACGTAAAAAATAGAGTATTTTTGTAAAATTATTTTTCGATAATAAATTTTTTTTTTAATTTTTTTTACTATTTTTAAAAAAGAATTGTTCGAACTGCATGTGTTTTACTTATCTTATGGCAAAAAATAACTTTCTGGCAAAAACAAATGGAACAAAATTTAAACAATTAAATTTTTATCACATATTAAGCTTTACAAGACAAAACTTAAAGAAAAATTTCAAAGCCTTAGAACAATTTTTGCAACAGATATAAATTAATTAATTTTTTCGAAATTTTGCTCGTTTTTCCATTTATCTAAACAACAACGTATATAAATTTTTGCAAATCGTCATTTTCAAGCTCTTTACATGTTCTAAAAGATGGTTATGCAAATAAACCTTTAAAACCTTATGTTTTTCAATGATAAAATAAAAACGTCAAAAAGTACAAATTATCAACAAATCACACGCAGGAAATAGTTGTGTTTGTATAAGTATTATACAAACACTCACTGGCAATCACTCACCGAACCTAACATATCGAACATAACATTCTCATGGAATGTCTAATGAGAAAAGGACTGAGAAAAATAGCACGAATGCGCAACAGAAAAGTAGAGGAGTGAGACAGGGCTGTATACTTTTACCATTACTATTTAATATATATTCCAAAGAGTTATTTACGCAAGCACTGTAAATATATACATAAAAAATTTGAGAGCATAAAAACTAATGTGATCCAATTAGATCCATTTTAACTCATTTGGTCCCACTGTACTCGTCTAAGTACAGCAGCAAAAATGGCCTAGTAGTGACACATCTGGCAAAAAAAGTGGTACTCCACGTGTATGTCCGATTCTATTAGGAAGTGTTCTACTAGATTTTCACAAATTATACCCTAGGTGGCGCTCTTCTTCGTATTTTGACCGCAGTAATTATAACCTAACCTCGATATTTCTGTTGGATTATTGAAGTGCTTGTTATTTTGTGATTTTGATATTATTTATCATTTTTTTAACTTTTACTGTTGTAAGGGTAAGTACTAGTAATGTTTATTTATTCAGTATAAGATTTTTTTTTATTATTTTTGTTTTTATGTTACAAAATAGACCTGTACTCGTCTGAGTACAGTGGGTTTGTATAAGATCAAAATGATTAAATGGTTTTTTATTGTTTTAGGTTCAATATTGGTATTATAATGGATTTTCAAGAATTGCCGCCTATTAGTCCCATTGGGTTTTATGGAAAACGTTATAGAACTCTTGCTTTAGCTTCAGATGACATAGCGAGTTCCACTCATAAAGATGCATCAGTGGTAGTCATTCCTTCTGAGATTGACTATCAAACTGACAATGACGACATAGATGAGGATGATCTTCAGACTCAAAGCCTTCCGAATGACGTTCCCGGAGAAATAGAGGTTTATTACACGAGTGATGACTCTGATGACGACGAAGAAGACAATCTTCCTCTTGCCATTAGAAGAGAAAATTTACTGAAGAGTCAAAATAAAACAATGGAATCTGACTGGACGGAAGAAATTACTGACATTAGTATGACATCTACAACAGGTTACGAGGGTCGTCTGGATAATATGAAAGAATAAATCCGAGGTAAATATCCTATAGAAATATTTGAGAAATTTTTCGATAATGAAATTATTGAATATATTACACAGCAGACAAATTTATATGCCGCTCAAAATAATAACCATCAATTTCATGTAACGCAGGAAGAGATAAAGATATTTCTGGCTGTTTTACTTTTTACTGGATACCATAGATTGTCACCAGAGCGCAACTATTGGTGTTTAGATGAAGATCTTCATATTCCCTTCGTGGCTAATGCAATTTCAAGGAACCGTTTTCAAGAAATTAAAAAATACCTACATTTGGCAGATAATTCGAAAATTGATACAAGGGACAAAATGTATAAAGTGAGGCCTCTCATGAACAAACTAAATAAAAAATTTCAACAATTTGGCATATTCCACAAAGACTTATCAATTGATGAAGCGATGATAAAGTATTTTGAGCATCACTCGTCTAAACAGTTCATAAGGGGAAAGCCAGTAAGATTCGGGTACAAGGACTGGATGCTTTGTAGTTCAACTGGTTATTGCTACAATTTTGACACATATTGTGGAGCATCAGTGGATAAACCAAAAGTCGCGGCGTTGCCTTTAGGATCACAAGTTGTTCTAAAAATGCTTGATGTCGTTGATGTACCTACTGATCACGAAGTATTTTTTAAAAATTATTTTACTAGTTACAATTTGATGGAAACTTTAAAAGAGAAGGGCTTTAGAGCAACAGGCACAGCAAGAGAAAATCGTATAAAAAAATGTCGTTTGTTACCTTCCGCTGTAATTAAAAAGAAGAATCGCGGATATTTCGAATATCGCTTTGACAAGACAAGTCTACTACTTTTTGTAAAATGGAACGACAACAATGTTGTCACAATGGCATCAAATTACGATAGTATTGAACCACTTTCAAAAGTGAACCGTTGGAGTGCTGCTGCCAAACAAAAAATTGATGTACCCCAACCAAATCTTTTCTCATCATACAATCCTTCAATGGGCGGTGTTGATCTCTTTGACCAATCGGTTAACAACTACCGAGTCAGTATACAAGGTAAAAAATGGTGGTGGCCCATTTTTACCCACATGCTCAACTCAGCTCTTGTTAACTCGTGGAGGTTACAAATATTTGCTGGAAATGAAGAAATGGATCTTTTGGATTTTCAACGAGATGTAGTACGTCATTATTTAAGAAGTTTTGGGAAATCTACTTATTCTAAAAAACGACTAGCAGGATCGGTACCAATTAGTCTAAAAATGGATGGAAGCGGTCATTTTCCTAAGAAAATAGACAAACAACTTCGATGTCGCTTATGCCATCAAAGAGTACGTTGGACTTGTATAAAGTGTGAAGTTACTCTGTGTATTGAACATGATTGTTTTGTACAATTTCATACTCGTTAGATTATAATACAGGATGTAACCAAGTATGTACCTATATATAAGAAGAAAATAAAATATTTTCATTTTTACACAATGTTTTATATTTTTGACTCCCGATCGGCCCATTGTACTCGTATGAGTACACCTACTTTTTGCTAAAAATTTTAATTTTTTTTGACAAATAACAATGAATTGTTACTATTTAACCCAGATTCAACAAGGATATTCAAAAAAATCTTGTATTATCGAAAAAAAAAATGTCGTGGGATCAAATGGGTTAATTATTATAACAAGATCTAAAATAAATGAAAAAAAAATATTGAAGAGAGGTACTTAAATGTGTGGTAGCGACAATTAAAAATTTATTTCTTTATTTCTTTCATGTGAGAACACATAAAAAATATGCAAACCGCGGCACCGGTACTATAAACTATTTGTTGTTTGCAATTTGTGATAAATTTATTTCTATTATATCGAAAGATTTACAACTCACAAGAGTGAACAAAATAAAGGGAAACGCATTTTGCTCTATAGAGGAAAGAAAGATTTTTGGGATTTCTTCCTATATTTTTTTATACTGGTGAAAACTTGAAAAGTTATTTTAGAACTTTTAAATAATTTAGATTTAGACATCACTAACTGTCGGGGACACAGTTATGATAATACGTTTAATAAGTCACGTAAATATAAGAATTTTCAATCCATAATACAACAATAAATTTTCTGCCATTTAATACCACATGTAAATAATTCATTAAATTTAATTGGAAACGCTGCTGCCGAAATTTGCATGGAAATGACCACTTTTTTAATTTTAGAAGAATTCTACGTATTTTTTTTTTCAAGTTCTGCATATAGGTTAATAGAATTACAAAAATTTTGAGCAAACACTTAAGTATTTACCCTTTTTGTGGCACTAGGTGATCTGTTCGTTCCGAAGCTGAGAAATCCTTAAAGGAAAATTATGAACAAATAAAACATTGTTTACATTTTTTCTCAAAAAAAGTCGAAAAATCATTAACGAGGTCCGAAGTTGCCGGTTGCATAAAAAAATCTTGATACATGTGAGTATATATTATTATTTGCTATATGAAAATAGTATATTACTATAGACGCGCCCGATATTACGCGCCGAACGAAGTGAGGCGCGTAATAGAGGGCAAGTCAAGAAAAGTCACTTCTTTGCCGAATAAAGTATACTATTTTTTATTTATTACTAAACTATCAAAGTCGTCTAGATGTTAGAAATTAAAATAATTAAGTCGTCGGTGGGATTTGCGTCTCTCTGGTTACAGTTGTTTGACAATTGTTTGCAATTATTAAAGACAGCTTATTGTTGTTCGCAAGCCACCAACATCGGGAATGATTGCTGAAAGTTGTTCTCGACCATCAGTATCATCAACAATTACCAATGCGTATCAAGAGTCGGGAACATTTTTGCACGGTTTCAATTTTGAAAATAACTCATTTACTAATTGTACTTTTAATATTGTTGAATGAGTATAAAATGATGTTTAATTGTTGTTAATGACATTTGCATTGTTGCTTTGTGACATGTTTCATATTGTTGCCATGACAACATTTTTCCTCCGCAGTAAAGAAATGGAAAAAAACTGCTGCCGGCGGAGACATCAAACTTTGACAGGATCAAGTTAGATAAGTAATGTCACCATTATTTGGACGTTTGAAGAAAAAATATTTTACAGAGAATAAATGCTTTAAGCAAAACAAAAAGATGAATCCCTAAATACAGCAGTTTTAATATATTCATTGATAGATTTCATACAAACTGGAGAGATGATTTTGACAATTCAGAAATAGAAGCAGAAAAATTTAAAGATAATTCTATAACATGAAATAAGATTCAAAGGCAAAGAATTTTTTAAAGTTAATATTTTTTTGTGTTGTTTGCGATTCTTAAATTATATTAAAAAAAGATCTGAGGAAAATAAAACTATGAACAATAAATTCAAAATAATTTCTCGTTATAGTGATGTCAGTGACTCTTTAATAGAGCAATTAAATGTTTTGAATGCAAATACCAGAACTGAAAAATGAAGTATTACAATTTTTATAAGTAAAGGAAATAATATTTTGCCTATATCCATGTGATCATTTTTATTCAGAAAAATAATATTATTTCGATATTCCCAATTTTAACACAATTCTTCGAATTTATTTAATGATGACAAACTAATTGAAAAGTTTCCAGAATTAAAATGGAGAAAAAAGGCAATATAGCTAATTAATCTAGGTATATTTGTTTGTTTTAATAAATTGTATTTATTTAATGTTTGTACATGTATATTATTTTTTTCTTGGAATCCGATAATTAAATAGATCTGTAAACATACTAAACGCTTTTAAACTAAACGTCTAAACGCAAAATAATTTCATGACTGAAAAATAGGCACGAAACTACAAAGTTGCCTAGGTCCCGCTTTAGCCTTAGTCCGCCTCTGTATACATCGAAAAAACCTTTCAGTACAGTGACGCACCCAGGGGGGTTTTGGGGGTTAAAGCCTCCTCCAGGGCACTATTCCGACACTGTTACTCACAAATTTTAAGGACTTAAAATGATGGAGGTAGCATAAAAATTTCGGTCTCCAACCAAACCCCCCCCCCCAGAGAAAAAATTCTATGTGCGCCACTGTTTCAGTACCGTGGCTTTTTGAATGTCACGAACAGGTGACACTACTTTAACTTAACTGATTAGATATTTTTTATCTCGATGAATCTGGACAAAATTTAAATTTTAATTATGACTTTATTTTAATCTAAGAAAATATTAAAACTCAGCAACAGTGAACGGATCAGATCAGAAAATCAGATCATCGGTATTTTTACTTGCGTTTTGTTTTGAAGTTGTAGTAGGTAATAAAATTATTACTTTAAAATTGGAGACATAAGAACGCCATTTATGTAAAACATTTAGTAATATAATAACAATCATTTTGTTGTTAAAGGATTTAAACAGAAAAACAAACAATGAAGGTTCACAATCCTCTGTACATTGCTATTGTAACTTCTGATAAAGTGATATCTCACTTTGCGTATACAGGGTGGTGAATCGTCAAACGGGCCATAGAAAACCCAATGGAAAATTCTAAATTATTGAATTCCTGATTCCCTAATTATTTTACACCAAAAGTCATGGAAAACTATTTGTAGACGACTCAAATATGTATCGAAAACAAATGTTATAATTGTTCTACGATTTAAACATCTTCCAAAATTTTGCAAAAATATAATACATTTTTCAGGCCACCCCCAAAAGTCAGGCCAGACGCCGTGAAAAAATGTGTATTACGTGTTGCCTTTTTTCATATTGATGTTTCTGATATTTGACAATATTTGAATCAACTATATTATATTTATCTTTGATTTAAATGGCCAACATTTTTATTTTGATCACTACTTACAGTAGATCACTACTGTTTAAAAAAATTAAGTTTATTCTAAAATGTACTCAGTTGAGAAGAAAAGAACAATGATAAAAATGTTTTATTCATGTTTTATTATAACATTTGTTATAGTTTTATGTTCAGAAATTATCATAAATTATTTTTAGGAATAACGATCACAGTAACATTATGTTGGAATTCATTGAATTGTTGTATAACTTGGAATTAAATTTTAGTGTATTAGAATATCTTATATTAAATAAAGATCTGGTAGTACTCACACCTTAAACAAAGAAAAGGTTCGCACTATTGCCTGAATACAACATTATGCGATTTTTCGTCAACTGAGTACATTACATTATATTGATTGATTTGTAAACAATATAATTTATTGTTCACAAAGTTATATTTGTTGTTCAGTAGTAGTACGTAGTAAACTTCATTGTTTATAATTTAATCATAAAATAAAAAAATTGACAATTCAAACATTGTCGAACATCTGACATCAATATGATAAATCACACACGTCATAATATATATTCTTGCATTACATGTGGCCTAACTTTTAGGGGTGGCCTGAAAAATGTATTATATTTTTGCAAAATTTTGAAGTACATTTGATTAGTAGAACGGTTTTAACATTTGTTTTTAATTCAGATTTTAGTCTTCTACAAATAGTTTTTTATGACTTTTGATCTAAAATAATTAGGGAAGCAGCAATTCAACAATTTAAAATTTCCCATTGAGTTTCCTATGGCCCGTTTGACGATTCACCACCCGGTATACGAATGTTAACCTAACTTTAAATCGTATTTTATAATATACCTATAAAAATATAAGTTTGTAGTTACTTACCTACCAAAACTATAAAACATTATAACATTAAAACTTTATGTATGCCTAACTTTATAATGTAACAAGTCCTTAAATAGAAGATATCTAATCTTTAAGTACACTAGGTACAACTATGTTCGGTATCATAACTTTTTAAATATGCAATATTAAAACTATTGCAAGTTATTGGTTACTTGATACTTGAGTAATGAAGATATCAGATATCTATCTCATTTTTAAGTACCCTACAATTGTGTTCGCGACGTCAGGTTCGCAGCCAAGATAATAATATGCAATATCAATATACGAATATTACTAGACTCACTTATTTGGTTACTAGTAACGTCAATCTACAAACGAAACTATGAAATCTCACACTAGCAGAACATTTCGGCGATTCATTTTTAAATATAGATGAAAAATAGTAAAGACCAACTCATCAAGTGCCCGTCCAAAAACTATTCAATTTTGTATTCCATGTCCCTGGCATGCTTGCATATCTGTGATCTGTTGAATTCCTGTTGTTAATATATGTTTCGTGATCGTATATCCTGTCATTTAGTGGTCTTGCGGTTTCTCTTTGTGGAAGATCCCTTCTCTTTTACAATCGACTGGATGTCGTTTTAGTAAGATAAGCGTTTTAGTTGGAAAGCAGGTCGTTAGTAAAATGAAGAGTGTTGTTTTGCATTCAGATTAGAATATTTTATTCGACATGATGTTATAAAAATAGGAGCGTCCCTGTAAGTTGACATGTAAATAAAAAATGATCTAAATTAATGTAAATAAATCACATACGATATGTCCCGCCTTAACGATATATATATCTAAACAAAAAATAAATATTTTTAACTACCAAAACCACCAGCCGCCGCACTATATCTTAAAGCAGAACTAGCGAAACCTACAAATTTAATCATTCTACTATATTTCTTATTTTAAGTATACCTTCTTATCAAATTTCTTCTTCATCTTATGTAGACATGACTCCGTCTGTTTTTCAATGTGCCTCCAGTAAGTTGTTATTCCATCGTTTTCGTAGTCTTCCCCTTGATCGTCTTCCTATTGGGGAACCAGCTCTCACCGTCTTTACTACTCTATTTGTTGTCATTCGGCATATGTGATCGTTCCATTCTATTCTTCTATTTCTTATCTAGTCCTTCATATTCTCCACCTTGCATTTTCGTCGTATATACCTATGTACTTCTAGCTCTGCTCCATAGTATCTCACCATCAATTTTTATAAGAGTTTTCATCTTTGCTGTTTTTAAAATTATTTTTGTCCTATCTGTGTCAGGTCCTTTCTGCCATAACTGCTTGACGTTTATTTATTGTTCTAAATTTAAACCCATTACAGAGGAATTATAATCGGTTCACAATGTGTCGATAGCTAACCACGAGTTTAACCCTAATTAGAGAACTGAAATACAGAGAGGATAGGTAATACGATATAATAGTAAAAACCAACCTGAAACTAATGGTTTAAGATGTTTTCGACTAACCCACCTTGTATCTGCAGGAATATAACACCTTATAATCCTATTACGAGGGTATTTTGAATGGTTACAGATGACCGACCAGTGTCGTAGAGTATTGGGACCGTGCAAGTTCGGAACAGCGACAGCTGGTGTCGTAAATCAGCAAAATTTACTGCGCTTTTATGTTCGATCGAGGTAGCCGGATAACTGTCAAGGACGTGGCCCCAAAAAAGAATAAGAAGAAAAAGTAAGATTGAGGTTATGTCGGTATGTTATTAAAAGGTAAACGTTGATGTAGCGTAAATACAAATAAATATATTATTGAATTACAGCATTACTGTTAATATGGATTCAATAATAAAAACTGGATTTGAGAAAGTAAATCACCAAATAACTTTTCAACCAAGCACTGAGTCAAAGGGAAAAGCTTTAGTAGTGGCAAATGTCAAAAAATAATGGACGAATTAAGAAAAATAAATTACCATAAATAATGCTAATGCATAAATTAGCAGGTTAACCCCATGATATCATCATATTGGTTTGAACAATTAATTCTTTCCCTGTAAACTTTTGGACAGCGAATATATCTTAATGCATCTTCAGAAAAACTTGAACTTGATGCATTCTTGTAAACTTCAAAAAAATAAAATTTAAACATTAAACTTGATTTTTGGGTTAAAATGAACTCTAAGTGAGTGTTATGAAACTAAAATTTACACTTAAAAGTGAACATTTATTTATTATTTATTTCAAACTGACTTTAAAATCGGGCGCAAGAATAATGCATAATTTGGGTTATGTTACTTATGCTTTTCAATGACGTATAAGATATAGACTCGGTGAACGCTTTAAAAAGTGTCCAAAACATGAATACCTTTGTTATTGTTTATTGTTTTGATACGAAGATGCACGAAGTTCATGATTTCTTACGAAGCATCACGAAGTTGATCTTGTGTTTGAAAACATCATGGACGTATGAAAACATTTTTTCCATTTTGGGTGACAGCAAATTTTATTTTAAAATGTTGAGAGTTATTTACTTACTATTTAAGTAAAATGCCATACTATTTTATCAAAATAATTATTTCTCTTATAGACGGGAACAAAAAGAAATCATAAATATTTAATTTTAATTAAAAAAATAATTATTGTCATTAACATATAAATGAGCACGCCGCTGTTGTGATAAACATACCTTCAAACTTGAGCCGAGATCTTTCGGACACTTCATTCTATAGCGAGAATAGGGCACTGCGTAGTCTATATATTATACGTCATTGATGCTTTTTTATGATATAAATCCACTTTTCTCTTTGTAGTAGCTTTGTGCTTCGAAGTTGGAAACGATCGTTTCTCGTATCCCCTCCAAGTACTTGCACGTCGCCAATATGATTGAAACATGTATTTGAAATAAATAAATTTATTTTTTAAATTGTACTTATGTAAATTGTATTTCTGTTTTAATAAAACTTTTCTATTTTATTTAAAAATAAAAAGTTTATTGCCATTTTTGTCAAAGATACATTTATTTAATTAAGGGAAAAGGCGCCAAATGTTGCCTATTTTCGAATCCGGAGAAAACTAAATACTATTACTTTTAGGGATGTGTGATGGAAAAAGTCTTGCTTATAGATGGAATACTAAAACAATACGTTGACAAAAATAAACGTTTTATTCTAACATAAATTGTTGTTTACATAAATGTCTTAATTCTACTACTTGACGTTGACACTTGTCACTTACAGGTAATGCCAACGCTTAACATAAAAATGTACAATATAGAATTGTCATACCAACACCCTTCTGCAATTCTATATTAGTGTAACTACAAAACTATTACAACTCAATAACATTCAAAAGTTCCCTAAAATAGGTGAATTTAGTTTTTGACAATGATTTTGTAAAAATGTCAGCTTGTTGCTGATCAGACTGTACATACTGTAAAGTAATAAGTTCAAAAAGAACCAAACATCAATATGTTTGGTTCTTTTTGATTCCAATGTAGAAGCCATCTTAATACATGATTGGTTATCTTCATACACATGTACACTATACATGATTTTAAAGATCTCTTCCAACATCTGACTAAAGAACAAACTTTCTGTTACACATGAAGATAATGCCATATATTCGGCTTCTGCACTAGATAGTGACACTACATTTTGCTTCTTAGTTTTCCAACAAATAACATTATTATTAAACTTTATAACATAACCACTAATACTTTTTCTGTCGATTTGATTGTTTGCAAAATCTGCATCAACATAGGATACTATCTCTATTTCTTTATTTCTACCTTTAACAAAACTTACGACATAATTTTCTGTATATTTTAAGTATCTCAAAACATTTTTTTAAATTTTTCCAATATTCTTCGGTGTAATTATTTTGAAATTGACTAAAATATGACATACAAAAACTTAAATCTGGCCTAGAGCCTAACATTACATACATCAGACAACCAATCAATTCTCTATAAGGTAACTTAACATTTCCTACCAAATTTTTATCTTTACAAATTGACAGATTAAGTTTAGGTTGCATTGGAATATCTGAAATTTTACAATCACTCATATTAAATCTGTGCAAAATTTTCTTAATTAATTTCTTTTGTGAAATATAAACTTCATTTCGAATTTTACTTATATGTAGACCTAAAAATACCAATTTTTCATCATCAAACTCTTTCAATTTAAATTTTTTCTTTAACTCAGTTTTTATAAAAATAATATTGTCTTCGACTTTTGAAAATATTATCAAATCATCAATATACACAAGTAAAAATGTAAAATCCTTAAAATACAAACAAGGATCCTTCCTAGATCGTTGAAAACCAAGATCAGTTATGCTTTCATGAAAAAGTGTATTCCAACATTTAGGAGCTTCTTTTAGACCATATAGTGATTTACTTAACTTACAAATTAAATTTTTGTCATATCCTTCAAGCCCTTCTGGTTGATACATATACACTGGTTCTTTCAACATTCCATAAAGGAAAGCAGACTTAATATCTAGCTGTTTTACAAAAAGATCATATTCTACATACAATGACAGTAATACTCTAATTGTAGCCATTCTTGCTACTGGTGCATACACATTTTCACTAAAATTACTCTGTTGGAAGCCTCGAGCTACCAATCTAGCTTTCTTAACTACCTTTTCGTTCACTTCTTTTTCACGAAAAACCCACTTGGAATCTATTTCACTCACATTTTCTGGTTGTTTCACTAAAGTCCATGTCTTGTTTTCTTCCAAAGACTGAAGTTTATCCTGGATTGCTTGTTTCCATTCCATGTCCTTGACAGCTTCAGAGAAGGTTTCAGGAACATCATCAAGAAATGTACCTACTGATAAGGCTGCTAGTAGATTCATCTCTGTATTATACTCACAATCATAGTCTTTAAGATATGTCGGTCTCTTTTTATTTCGTGTAATTCTTCTATTTTCATTAATTATTTCAACTACTTCTTCTTCTTCGTCATGTACATTTTGTTCAGTGATTCTTTCAGGAATATTTTCTACTCCATTCTCAGTTTGAATTTGAGCAATTTGTTCATTCTCAGATAGTCTAATTGTATTATTTTCAATTGAATTTTCATCAAAAATTATATTCCGTGCATGGATTATTTTCTTTCTTCCGGATTCCATAGTCTGTAGCCATTATCTGAATAACCCACCATAATCAGCTTTTCACTACGAGGATCAAGCTTAGATTTCCTATTCTCTTTAGGAATTAAATTATAAGCATTACAACCAAATAATCTTATCTTTTCCATATTTGGCTTTTCACCATACCAAATTTCAGCAGGTGTTTTGTTATCAGGTAAAGTTCGAGTTTCTATTCTATTAATTAAGTATGCTGCTACTCTGACAGCTTCACCCCACATGCTTTTATCTAAATTTGAATCAAAAATTAAACATCTTGCTTTTTCCATAATGGTTCTGTTAAAACGTTCAGAAACACCATTCTGTTCTGGATTCCTTGGTACTGTATACTGAATTTTAATTCCATTATTTGAACATAATCTTTTAAAAGCTTTTGATGAGTATTCATCCTATATTATCACACCTTATCCTTTCAATTTTTACATTAAATTTAGCAGTAACCATATCAGTATATTCTTTAAATTTATCTATTACTTCAGATTTTCTCTCAATTAAATAACATATACAAAAATGTGAATATTGGTCTATAAATGTAACAAAATAAGTTTTATTATCATGAGTTATTGGATCTATAGGGCCACACACATCTGTTGATACAACTTCTAAAATTCTTTTTGCTTTTCTTTCAGCATCAATGCCATAAAAAGGTAATCGTGATTGTTTTCCTTTTAAACAGATTTCACATATACCAGATATGGGATACTTTGCAGAGTGACCCATTTTCCTATGCATTCGCACATTATGTTCAACAGTTGTAATTTGTGCTTCTGGTAGATGTCTACATTTTAATTTAACAATATATAAGTTATCATCTGTTATCACAGCATGATTTCCTTTCATTATGTTGACTTGTTTATCTTTGAACACAATTTGAAGACCTGCTTCTTCCATTTTCTTCACAGACATTAAATTATATGAAAGTTGATTACATACCCATACATTCTTCATCTCAATTTGGTTACCATTTACTGCTTGTAGATTCAAATCACCTTGTTTTATTGCCTCCAATGATTGACCCTTCTTTGCTACATTTATATTATGCATTACTTCCTGGATATTATCTAAAAACCTTTCAACATCCTTTGTAACTAAGTGATTTGTAGCACCACTGTCTATTATGAAATTTATTTCACCAGATTCTGAGTTGCTAACTGAGGTGGTTTCCTCTGCTGTCAAAAATGTTACCTTTTCACTATTTTCTGCTGGGAATGCCCTATTTCCATTTTTATTTTTCCAGCACTGATAGCGCTTGTGTCCCATTTTTCCACAGTTATGAGATTTAAATTGAAATGGTTTATTATTTCTCACATTACCATTACTTGTTCCAGCTCTATTCTTCCATTTATTCCATGGCTGTTTATTTGCTACAAATGCAACATCAGGGTTTGTTTCATGGTCATTTTTATTGTGCCTTGCCTCTTCCATTAGTAGCTTGTTTTTAACAAAGTCTAATGTAACTTTAGTTTCATCTTGACAAAACATAATATCAATTGCTGTAGTAACTGCTTGATATGATTCAGGCATTGCAGAGAGTAACTGTGATATAACTTCACTATCTTGTACTTGACCTCCTGCACTTTTAAGTTCATATACAGTTTGATTGAATTCTGTTAAAAACATATTTAAAAACCTGTTGTATATTTCAATGACCTTAGTTTCTGCTGCAGTTGAACCTGTGTCGAAATTCCCTTCTTTTGGTAAGTATTTTCCAATGTATCTATAATCTCTTTTGCTGAGGTATTTGCCTTAATCATTTCTAGTATATTATCATGCAAACATTGCACAATTAGATTCCGGGCTTTCACATCGTTTTTCTTAAATACTTCTCGAGAGACATCATCTGCAGGTTCATCTTGAGATAGTACAGCTAAGACACCAGCCTATTCCAGTAACAATTTAACTCTGAATAACCAGTTGGAGAAATTATTTCCATCAAAGGGTGTGATGTTTACAACATTTGTTTCCGCCATTTTTGTCGTTGAGTTCCGTACCACGTTTTCCGTAAACACTTTTGTTTTCTGATTACCACTATGCAAGCTTCTTGGATTTCCACAACTCTAAGCCCATAACCTTTAGGGATACGTGATGGAAAAAGTCTTGCTTATAGATGGAATACTAAAACAATACGTTGACAAAAATAAACGTTTTATTCTAACATCAATTGTTGTTTACATAAATGTCTTAATTCTACTACTTGACGTTGACACTTGACACTTACAGGTAATGCCAACACTTAACATAAAAATGTACAACATAGAATTGTCATACCAACATTACTTACTATTGTTCTGAAGCTATTTTCTTGTGGCATTGTAAATTAATTACTATTTAACTGGGAATAAGCCACAATTAAAGATAAAAAATACGTTTATTGACGTTTCAATTTCCATTTTGGAAATCGTTCTCAAAATACAAACAGTAAGTTAAACAAATTTTGTTTTTTGTTACATAGTGAAAAATTCTTCTAATAATTTAATTTTATCTGACTCATTTATATTGACAATTCAGACATACATTATGCATTTTAAAGTAGACGACTTTAAAATGACATTGCCAATATTGTTGAGTTGCGCTCCTGGGACGACTTTACTTATAAGATAGTTCATTCGATTACATGAAATCAACTTTTACTTGAGAATATCCGTCAGAAAAAAATCATAGCATGTAACTCGTCTTTAAAAAGACAAATACATGACACGATGGCAGTAAAATTCTCCTGTTAGTGATTCCATAGTAAATTATGAGGGAAAAACCAGGAAAAAAACCTCATAATACTATCCCGACATTGTAAGTATTTGTTCGTGAATTTAGTTTACCCTCAACAAACACCAAAATTCTGATTTTATATGTTTCGTTATTTAAAAAACATAAAAGATGTATCCTCTATATGTTACTGACTTACTAATACTGGTATTTTCTTATTAATAACTTCCTCTTTCAATATTGGTAACCAGATCCTACTACATTCTGCCGAGGAATTTGCGACACAATTTGGCCTTGTTTAGCATAATTAGAGCCGCTTCTTTGATTTTTAAAAAAAGAAAAAGAAAAAGAGTTACATGCTATGATTTTTTTCTGACGGATATTCTCAAGTTAAAGTTGATTTAAAAAGTCGTCTACTTTAAAATGCATAATGTATGTCTGAATTGTCAATATGTATGAGTCAGATAAAATTAAATTATTAGAAGAATTTTTCACTATGTAACAAAAAACAAAATTTGTTTAATTTACTGTTTGTATTTTGAGAACGATTTCCGAAGTGGAAATTGAAACGTTAATAAACGTATTTTTTATCTTTAATTGTGGCTTATTCCCAGTTAAATAGTAATTAACTATTACTTACCTTATATAATTACGATTAGAAAACTATGCAAATTCAAAATAAACAGGATCAACTTCGGAATCCGATTCGTCTTGAGGGTTAATAATAAGCGGTTGCCACATAACTTTTCATTTGTGCCCAAATGAGTTCAATTGGATTTATTTTGAAGTGATAGGGTGGAAATCTAAGGACTGTGATGTTTCGCCTTTCCACCATATTGTCAACAACGTAATTCTTGAACTTAGATTTGTGTTGCCGGGCAATTTTTAAAAGTTCTGCTTTTACCGTTCCATTTTCGTAAGGCAGATACTTATTCCGCAGCCAGTCAAGAATATCCTGTTTCTTCCACGCAGTCGTTGGAAGTCTTTCTACTAATCGTGAATGATAAGGTGCATTATCTAATACTAACATCAGAAAGCATCAGCTGTCATCTCCTCGTGATAGTCTTTTGTGCTTTTGGACTGAAATTCCAACAAACCATGCTTAACAAATCCTTTTTCACTGCCAATGTAAGAAATTATTAATCTACTGCCTTTACCAGAAGGTGGGGAGATACCAATAGACCAACCTTCCATAATGGCTTGCCTGGAGCTTAATATATTTTTATCTGACCAAATTTTTTTTAGAGTGTGACCTGAGTTTACCCACGTTTTATCCTGGTAGAAGATTGGCCTTCCTTCAGTCCGGAATTTTCGTGTGGATCTTAGATAATTTCTTCTCCAACATATTATCTCCTCCCGGTCAATCAAAAGTGATTTTGGGTCTGATTTCTTCTACCGCAAATTTAATTCTTTTAAAACTTGTCACAATTTAGTTCGTTCGATATGAGGCAAATCCGGGTCGTCTTTAACTTCTTGTAAAATTTTGTTTAGTTTTGGTATTTTTTTTTTTGAAAAAAATCCATGAATTTTCCTTTGAATACCATTTTTGGCAAATTCCTTTAATTTCAATAGGCTTTTCCCTCTCTTTAAGTGTTCGTTTGTGTTTGGGTTAGCTATACCGTGTTTTTTTCTTTCTGATAGGAACCTATATATAGTTGACCCCTACGCCAGTCATGTTGGATGTTGGCATAACTTTCGACTATGTTGCGAACAGTGTTTGTGGGATTCTGAGAAACCAGAGCATTGTGAACATTCAGGACAACAGTCTTCTCTCTTGGTGAATAGACAGACTTACTGACTGTAAGCAACAGTACCTGTGTAAAACTTGATGATGTTGATGATGAAGCCATCACAAAAAATTCAACAAAACGAGCACGAGCGAAAGATACGTATATGTTCGTAGGTATATGGAATAAAAAATCACTCATGCACTGCATATAATTCGCAAAAGAAATATTCGAGACGCTAATTACTGCTGTAGACGCGGAAATACTGACGAGCCATAAATTCTTCTTCCGTTCCGTTCCGCTCCTATCGGAGATTGGAAATTATTCTGGCAATTATAATTTTGTTGTTTACGCGCCTGAATAGTTCAATTGAACTGCATCCAAACCATTCACGGAGATTGCGTAGCCACGGGATTTTACGTCTTCCTGCGCTTCTTCTGCCTTTGCTTTTACCCTGCATTATATTCCTTAGTAGTTCGTATTTTTTACCTCTCATGATGTGCCCCAGGTATTCCAATTTCCTGATTTTTATGGAATTTAAAACTTCGCATTGTTTTCCTAGTTGTTCGAGAACTTGTTCGTTTGTTTTGCGATCCATCCATAATATTTTCAAAATACGTAGGTAACACCACATTTCGAATGCTTCTAGTTTTTTAATGTTGGATTTTTAAGTGTCCAAGCTTCAACCCCACACAAAAGGGTGGAGAAGATATAACATCGAAGCATTCTTATTCGGAGCGATATATTGATATCGCGATTACAAAAAAGTTTTTTCATTCTTTTAAAAATTGACCGTGCAATTTCAATGCGGCATCTTATTTCTTTTGTCTGATTAGTATCTTCTGTGATCCATGCTCCAAGGTATTTGTACGAAGATATTTGTTCAATTTCTGTATTATCTAGTACTAGGTTAAATTTGATGTTTGTGCTTTTGTAAATACCATGAACTTGGTTTTCTTCCAATTTATTTTTAGTCCATAATCGTTGCAATATATATTTAGTTCTTCAGCAAGGTGTTGCAGTTCTTCTGGTGTTCCTGCCAGAAGGACGGTGTCGTCAGCATATCTTATGTTATTAAGAGGCTCACTGTTTATTATAAGGCCCTCACTGACCTCGGCAAGCGCTAATTCTGAGATGGCTTCACTGTATAAATTGAACAACAAGGGTCATAAAATACACCCTTGGCGGACCCCACGGCGAATCTGGATATCCTCGATCAGTTCATTTTCAACTTTCACTTCTGCTGTTTGGTTCCAATAGATGTTACATATGATTCTAATGTCTCTACTGTCTATGTTTTTATTTAATAAAATTTCTTTAAGCCGATTATGCTGCACTCTGTCAAATGCCTTTTCAAAATCAATGAAACAGGCATATACTTTCTTATATCTAAGCATCTCTGCGAAAGAACACTTACTGCAAACAGTGCATCTCGTGTTCCCAGTCCTTTCCTAAATCACATTTGTGTATTACTTATGCCTTCATCTAATTTCCTATGTATTCTATTGTGAATTACTTATAAAAACAATTTCAAGACATGACTCAATAAGGCTATGGTACGATGTTCATTGCACTCCTTTGCATTGGCATTTTTGGGTAGCAGTATGAATGTTGATTGGAGCCATTCTTTAGGTATTATACCTGTTCTATATATGCTATTGAATAGATCCAAAAGAAGATCAATAGATTCATTATTTACAATTTTAAGTAATTCGATAGGAACTTCATCAGGCCCGGGAGATTTACCACCTTTAGCTTGTTTCATAGCATATTCAATTTCTTCTCGTATAATGTCAGGCCAGTATCATCCTTAAATTCTTTTGGTGCTTCAGTTCTCTTTTTGTCTTCAAAAAGTTGTGCTATATATTGTGCCCATCTCTGCATTTTTTGGTTTATATCTGTTATAAGTGCACCACTTTCATCTCTTAGTTAATTAGCCGTAAATTACATGCGATCAAAAACGTACTAAACAAAAAAAATTGTTTTCGTTCGTAATACCTTCACCCTTCCAAGTTAGGTTTCGAATATAAACTGAACAGACGAGACACATGGTCAAAGCCGGCATCTTTATACCCATTATATTATTAAAAATCTGGGGAATTCCATCCTAATTATCTTGCAACGAACAGTACCTTCGGATATGAATTCCAGGTTTTCTAGTAAAGTGATTAAACGCGAAGATTAGTATTGAAATATCCAAAGAGATAAGGTATTCTTATTTACAAAATTGTTAATGGTTATATTCTTATTTTTATTAATATAATATAATAACCCACATTAGCCGTAAAAGTTTTCATTGTTTTTTGCTAAATATATTAGAATTAAAATATTATTAGGACTTCACGTCGAACCTTTGTCGTTAACAGACGTGTTTAATAGCTAGCCTAATTACACCTAGTTTTTTGCGATATTATTTATATTCAGTTGATAAAATTGCAATAAAGTGTAGTGTTAATATAAAAATAAATTTGAACTACTTGGAAAAAAACTGTAAGTAGTATTTATTATAATATAATTAAAGATACTTATATCAAAACAAGTTCCTGCTACCGGATTTATCAACTCCACAACTTTTGGTACCTCATTACCGATTCTGTTGTGACAAACAGGACCGTCTGAAGAATAGAGGTACCAAAATATGAATAATATTTTTAAAAATGGATGAAGATTCTGTTGGTTCTGTTTCTTCTCCTAACAATAATCAACCATGTTTATATTCCAACGCTGTTACTTCATTTAAATATCCAACCAAAAACCAAGCCATTGTCCTATCTGCTCTCAATGGAATAAAAATAAATGAATACGTGATAGCAATAGGAAATATAGTAAAACCAGAAAATATATTATTTGCATCCCGCATCTCAAATAACAGAATTTGTATTTATCTCTCCAATACCGAAGTCGTCAATACATTGCTGAAGACACATACAGCAATATCCATTAATGATTCAGAAGTTGAAGTAAGACGTCTAATTACTCCTGCTACAAGACTGGTCATCTCAAATGTCTGTCCCACCATACCAAACTCAGTACTTGAAGTTGAGCTGAAAAAATTAGGACTTAATACTGTATCCCAGATGACTTTTCTGCGAGTTGGAATGCCGGACACTGCCTATAACCATGTTTTAAGCTTTCGAAGACAAATTTTTATAACTCCTATTGAAAATATCACTATCCCAGATTTCATTACAATATCCTTCGACAACACCAACTATCGAATTTACCTATCCACTGACTTAAATTGCCCTAAGTGTATGTCAAAAGGTCATCGCGAAACAGACTGCCCTGTTCTATCACAATTGACATCAACTGAAACGCCCATTGAATCTCAATCTACAATATCACTTCCGTCTAAACCTCAAAATCTTACAACAGAAGCAGAAAATCCTATTAATAATACCACTAACTTTCAAATAACAACAGAAGATATTCACAACGAAACGACAAAAAATAACAATCCTATTACTTTGAACACTGATGCCTCCCATCAAAAAACAAAGAGACAAATATCTACTGACTCTCCTGAGATACATGAAACGCCACCCGATCCAACAATTTTTAAAATTACCTATTAAAGGTAAAATCGAATCTAAATACCCGACATTTCCTCTTAAATTTACAGTTCTTTGTGACGCGATATGTAACGCATTAAACTCAAATTATCCTACCCCCATAGTAGAAAATTACACAACCGATATAAGTTCTTTTAAAGAGATACTTCTATTCGCCCACGACCATATTCCTGTAGGTAAACCCTGTGTTATGTTGATATCAATAGTCGCCAAAAAACGATACGTGTCGTACTCTGTCTTCCATTTCAAGGTGTCAATTGTCGTTTTGTATCAACTTATTTGTAGCTGTGGCCTCGCTTCCACTCAACACCTTCAGACGTGTTGTTTTAGAGAGAGACACACGTCGCTTGATAATTGGACGCATTGGTTAGAAAGAGATACAACTAATCGGTAAAAGCGTTCAAAATTTAGGTTAGAGTTAGCGGTTTATTTATATGTAAACATCGTGTCGTATATTGTATAACCGTATCGTATAAATCTTATTTTTTTGGTATTTTTCACTTTAATGGAGTTAGGAAATTTGATTTTATTTGCAAATGTCTCAATAATGTCTTCAATTATTTCAAAATTATTGCCCTAGACATTATTTGTTGAGACACTAATTGTAAATTTTGCCCTATAGTGTTTTGGTAGCTACCAGTAGCAAGAAATTGGAGGGTATCAAAAAACTTTATTGCGACTGGAACTGCCACAACATTATTATCGATGACCATATTTTGCATGATTCCATTTAATATATCTCTTGCTATATCTTTGGTTAAACGATACAATCCTTTAAACTGAAAATCTGTTAGTTCATTGAAAGGATCACTTTAATATCTAAGTAAACGCCTATTAATGTTAAAGTTTCTTAATACTGTGTTCTTAATACTTAATACGTTCATACTGTTCACAGGCAACATTATCACTCAGTATACCTTACCTACTAAATAAATTACTTTTAAAATAAATTAAATTGCAAAATACTTAGTAATACCAAGACAAAAATGTCACTAAAATTATAAAGTCTAAAATTAAAGATTTTGCATTGCCATTGGATATAATTTTTTAATTAAAAACGTGTAGCCAATAACAATACACTTTTACAGAGAGAATCTTGAATCTGTATATCTACCTTAACTATTGCCAATATTAGAAACACAAATAACAATGAATGTTTTTGGAGTGAACAATAAGATCTCGAAAATATCCGAAGCAAAAGCGACACTGACACAGAGTACCAAAATAATAAGATGTAGTAATGGAAGTCGCAATGAAATATCCGTTTCTACATGTTGCAAGCAACATGACACAGGGTTCCTGGGCTGATCGCAAAATAAAAAATAAACTAACAAGACTTCGAAAAAAGATACAATCCTTAGTTACCGATTCATCCTCGGATATTGAAAGCGATAACTCCCTTTCCCACGTTGTAAAATAAAATGGATAATACATTTATATTACAGTGGAATCTTAATGGTTATTTTAATAATTTAGAATCCCTTAATCTACTTATAAACGATCTTTCTCCTCTTATAATATGTTTACAGGAAACCCACCTTAAAAGTAATAACTTTAATATAAAAAATTATTCCCATTTCCTTAAAAATCGAGACGCAACATATGCTAGTGGAGGTGTTGGTATTTTTGTAAAAAATCACATTCAGACCAAAGAAATTAAGCTACACACTAATCTAGAAGCTGTAGCTGTATCAGTGTCATGCAATATCAACTGCAGACCTATTAACATATGTAAAATTTACCTCCCTCATCCAAATGAAAATATACTTGAAGAATTACATCGCTTAATCGATGATATTCCTTCTCCCAAACTAATACTTGGTGACTTGAATTGTCATAATATCACATGGGGTAGTATAAAAACAGACAAATGTGGTAGACTTCTTCAGAAATTAATAGACAATCAAAATCTAATTTTAATGAATACTGGTAAATCTACTCATTTCAGCTCCCACAATAGTACTTTTTCTGCCATCGATATTTCATTGTGTGATCACACATTAGCTACAAGTTTTTCTTGGAATAGTCTTGATTATCTATATAATAGCGATCATTTTTCTGTAACAATTGAAACCATTTTGCATGATCAACCAAATATTCCTGTTTACCAAAAATGGAAATTAAACTCAGCAAACTGGGACTTATATAGAGATCTATTAAATAATTATCTTACGAACTTTATTCTAGAAGATAGCATAGATTCATCTCTTTACCATTTCAATGATACTATAGTAAAATGCGCTAATATTGCAGTGGGAAAAACAAAACCTTGTAAACGAAAACCAGTACCATGGTGGAGTGAAGAAATAGCCTTAGCTATGAAATCTAGCAAACATGCTTTCAATGTTTTAAAAAGACATAAAACAACAGAAAATATTATCAATTTTAAAAAACTTAGAGCAAAAACTAAATATCTTATTAAGAAAAGTAAAAAAGAAACATGGTCAAATTATGTCTCTACCATAAATTCATCAACACCTATGACTACAATCTGGAATAAAGTTCGTACATTAAAAGGTGAACAAAACTCAATTCATATTAACACTCTTTATTATAGAAACAAATTAATATCTTCCAAACAAGAAATTAGTAATATTATGTCAGATGTATATAAGAATAATTCAAACAATGCAAACTTCAATCCCGCATTTTTAGATTTCAAAAATAAACGTGAAATGACAGATTTATCTATAATAGATAGTGATAATCCACTAAATTTCCCATCACATATCAAGAATTTGAAGAAGCTCTAGATAAATCAAAAAACACTTCATCGGGTCCTGATAATATACCAATCATATTTATCAAAAACTTGCCGTATATAGGAAAATTAATTCTCTTAGACATTTTCAATCACATTTACCTTAATAAAAAATTTCCTTCAATCTGGTCTGAATCAACAATTATTCCCATATTAAAACCTTTCAAATCAAAAACTGACCCCCATTCCTATAGACCAATTTCTCTTACAAATAATACATGCAAACTACTAGAAAAAATTTTAAATAACAGATTAATGTGGTTTCTTGAAAAAAACCAATTATTAAGCCATATCCAAAGCGGTTTCAGAAAAGGCAGATCAACTCATGATGCCTTAGTAGCTATTGACAATATTATATGTGAGTCCTTTAGAAATAACCAGAAAGTAATTGCCATATTTTTTGATATAAATAAAGCATTTGATACTGCATGGAGATACAACATTTTACAAACCATGTCCAATTGGGGTATCCAGGGAAATTTTCTTGCCTTTGTAAAACATTTCATGAATAATAGGATATTTCAAGTACATGTAAATGGAATTACCTCAAAAACAGAATGTCTTGAAAACGGTATTCCACAGGGCTCAACCTTAAGCCCCACTTTATTCTTAATAGCAATTAATAATATCGCTCAAGAGATAAAGCTACCTTTGAAAGCAGGTCTGTATGCAGATGACTTAGTTGTATATACTAGTAGCTGTAATATTACACTAGCCTCAAACATTTTGCAATCATTTCTGCATAAACTAGAAGACTGGTCCCAAAAGACTGGTTTTACGTTCTCAGGTGATAAATCTAGTTTCATCGTATTCAATAAAAGAAAAACTGATTGCAAAACAACACTTACTCTAAATGGTATCAACCTAGAACAAGTAGAGAGCATTGACTTTCTTGGTCTAAGACTGGACAGTCAGTTAACATGGGCAGAACATATTAAAAAGCTAGTCGTATCCTGCCAATCTAAAATAAATCTCCTTAAAATGCTATCAAACCGATCTTGGGGAGCGGACACAATAAAATTGCTGCATATATACCAATCATTAATCCGAAGTAAACTGGATTATGGTGCAATATGCTATTCAACTGCGAGTAATTATATACTTAAAAAACTAGACATTATACAAAACACATGTTTAAGACTAATTCTGGGTGCTTACCGAACTAGTCCTGTTTCAAGTTTTCAGGTTATCCTAAATGAATTTCCCCTATCAATACGAAGACAACACATTTCTTTAAATTATGCCGCGAGATTGTCTTCCAACCCTAATAACACAAATTATCCACTTCTTTATAAAATATAGGTATCCACCTACTCATTGCCATCAACAAATTAAATATCCACCCCTTAAAGAACGTCTAACGAGATACGGTTTTGACATGGAGCAGCTCACACATTCTTACCCTACACAACGAACTATACCTCCCTGGACTATTAATTTCCCCACTATTGATCTATCCCTCACGGCCTATCCAAAGAGTACCACAAATCCCATAATCATTAACAAATTATATCAAGAACGGATATTAGAATACACTGGCCATAACAAGATTTTTACCGATGCGTCAAGAACTGAAAACGGACACGCAGCGGCCTATATTCTAGGAAAGTCTGAATATGCAGTTCGCATCCCTCAATTCTGCAGCATTTTCACGGGAGAAGCAATTGCCATTTTAAAGGCTTTAGACATGTGTAAGAGTCATGCAAGCTCAGATTTTCTTATCATTACTGACTCTTTATCTGTTCTTCAGAGCTTAAGGCAAATATACCCAGTACATGCTATCCTGCAACAAATACAATTAGCACTTTATCACCTACAAAACAGACACGTTAACGTTACATTTCTCTGGGTACCATCACATACAGGTATCGCAGGAAATGAAAAAGTAGATGAATTAGCAAAGAAAGCTGCTACTGACGAGCAAACTGAAATTATGACTACAATTCCATTCAGTGATATCCAGCTCAATATTAAACAGCACTGTGTAAAAAATTGGCAACAAATGTGGAATTCTACTAAGGCTAACCTTAAAAACGTGAAAACTAGGATTGGCACTAAACTACAATTTCCAGAAAACAGAATTCAACAAGTGATTATAAACCGACTAAGAATTGGACACACAGCGTTAACTCACCAGCATCTCATAACAAAAGAACTACCACCTGAATGTTCCTATTGTGAATGTCCAATAACTGTTCAACATGTATTAATTGAATGTCCTCTTTATTCCTACGAAAGAGCCATCAACAACGTACCAGAAGAAGCAAAGAAACTTAAAGATATTTTAAACAGTAATGTATCTAATACAATCAAATTCCTTAAGGACATACGTTTACTACACAAAATTTAAGTTATATGTATCTCTTTGTAATTTGTAATTTATTATGTGTAATTTGTAATAACAATTTGTAATAACAACTGTAAAATCTGTAAAACCCGCTAATAACCTTTAATGGTTGATGAGGAAATTCTAAATAAAAAAAAAAAAAATTATTATTAATATTACATATAACAGTATTAAAACAATATATTATTATTTAATGAATAAACACCTCAAAAACGCCTATGATGATACAAATTTTATGACCGTTTTATGATCTCAAGGCACATTTCGTGCTCTTATCAATTTGTGAACGAAGAATAATTTACTAAACATAACACTAAAATTAACAACCAAAGTCATAACAGATAAACTGAATAAAATTATAACACTAGCAAAAGAACAAAAAGGTTTTAGGTCGGGAAGATCATACCGACGCTATATTTATAATCAGGCAAGTGCAAGAGAAATCGTTAGAATACAACAAACCGGCATATCTATGTTTCGTGGACATTAAAAAGGCATTTGACCAGGCCAAATTAAAGAACATCCACTTAATGTACGCAAGAGAAATACCTCTAAGAATAATCAAAACAATCGAAAATATCTACCGAAACAACACAATAAAAGTAAAAGTAGAAAAAGAAGAAGAACTAACCGACCCTATTGAAGCTGGCAATGAGATAACACAGGGAGATTCCCTGAGTCCTATATTGTTCAACCTGATTATGGATGAAATAATGAAAAAAGTAAGAACTAAAAAAGGATACCAAATGGGAGAAAAACAACTTAAAATAATCAGCTAAGCCGACGACGCAATACTAGTCTCACAAAGTAAATACGACTTACAACGTATGCTGCAATAATTTAATATAACCGCCAAAAAATTTAACATGTTAATTTCCTCAAAAAAGACAAAATTCATGGTTACAACAGCAAATTTACTAAGATGTAAATTGGAGCTGGGAGGTCAGATAATAGAACAAGTGATGGAGGGTAAATGTTTAGACATCACATCATGTAGCTACGGAAAGCTCGAAACTGAAGTGGAAGATCAAGTGAATAGAGCATACAGAGCCGCAGACTGCCTGAATGAAACAATATGGAGAAATAAAAATATCGGGAAAGAAATGAAAGACAGAATTTACAAACAGTCATCAGACCAATAATGACATACGCGAATTATGAATGTTCTTTTGGAAAACACTTTTTTAAAAACACGAACAATCAAAATACACTTTTATTTGCATTAGCAAAGATTTTAGTTACAACTCAAAATATATTATTAATTTTACATTCTCTGACAGTCTGACATTAATAATCTGTTAGTTAATTATTATAAATTAATTAACAGATTATTATAACATTAATTTCAGACCAAAAAAGGAGGTTTTACAATGCTTTATTTATAATAATTTAATTTGCTGAATTTGCTGTTTTACTAAGTCGCAATTGATGTTGTAAGGCTACGGAATATTCGGTGCTGATATACGTTATAACTTCTTATTATATTCGCGTGGTCGAATATACTGGATTCTAGCAGTCATTGTACTATAACTACTCCATACCCTGAGGAAGTTTTGTGAGGGACGAACAAAACTTTTGCATTAACTTCTTCTGGAGTTTCGTTGCCATAATTCATTTCTCTATTACTTGTTTTATACCTGTAACATATATATATATATATATATATATATATATATATATATATATATATATATATATATATATATATATATAAAGGCAGATTATTGTAATAAAGATTATATCTGTATAGATAGTTTTCCATTAGTATTTTGTAATTTAAAGTATCAAATGCCTTTGATAAATCTAAAAATATGCCCATGGATATATCTTTGTTTTCATAACCCTCATTTATCTTTGTTATAAAATCATAAATGACAGTCTCTATAGAATTTCTGTTAAGGTACCCATGTTGTGCATGGCATAAGTCCCTCACTATAGAAAAAACTGAGAAGCCTGTCACACATGACTGTTTTAAAAACCTTTCAACTGAGACTGAGCAAGAATTTACATGTCTATAATTCTTTAGATCACATTTATCCCCTTTTTTGTGAAATATTGTTACTAGACTATCTTTCAAGTCTTTAGGGATCTTGCTATTATGGAACCGTCTATTAAATACCTGTTATTATAGGGATGGTTAGTGGCTTACTTGTTTTCAAGAGCTCAGCAACTATACCGTTGGGTCCTGGAATTTTATTATTTTTCAGCTCTTTTAAAGCTCTTTCTATTTCGAATCTTTTTATATTTGGTATGACTTCTGATCCCACGTTTTCCATCTTAATGAATCAACAAAGGAGAACACCTAGAGTTTACGAAGAAATAAATATTTTAATGTTTAATGTATCAATATTTATATATATATATATATATATATATATATATATATATATATATATATATATATATATATTTACATCTGACTATCTGTATGGCACCTCTACATATACGTATAGATTTGGCACCCACCGAAAGGAATTGATTATTTGCATATGTACCTGTGTATATTACATTAGAATTTACGATAGATCATACTGTTACATGTAAAATTATGAATTTGTTAAAAATACAATTATACTCTCTTTATATATTTCGCCATTCTTTTGGACCCCTTTTATACTCGTATTCATTAGGTACCCGATGTATACTTTACTCATTTTCAGGGCTATGTGGCACCCACAATGTATATTTTTTAGCTACATTACAATACATATTACACCCGCTGTGTTGCCACATTGTTGTTATGTTGCATTAATTTTGATATTGATTTCATTGGACTCTTTGGTATCTTATTTATATATGATGTTTATTTTTAGTTATTATTCAAATGTAGTTAATTTAAATTTATTATAATTGACAATTTTTTTATTAATAAATTTCTTTATGTTTATTTTAAATAGGAATTATAAACTTCCTCATTTAATTTAAATTAATATTTTTACAATTTGCAATTTTGTAATTTCAATAATTTTTTCATTTGATTGGTTTACTCTATACTTCTATTTTAATTATCATTATAAATTTATTAATTGCCTAATTACTATTTCTCATTTATAAGTTATTTAATTTAAATACCAACAACGCAATTTAAAACAACCGAATTAATTCTTTGGAAATAAATTTAGGATAAAGTTCTATATACCTGGGGTGATCGACAAGGGTCCAAACTAAGTATAGTACCTACTTCAAGACGTAATGTATTGATGACCTTATGTTCGTATATAGAATACCTTTTTAAAATTTAGTTTAACAATGTATTACATTTTAATTTCAAACACAGGTTACCAATTTTAAATGTAAAAAATAACACATAAAAATTTAGCGTTTTTTTCTTTAAGATACATTTACAGATTAATTTCTTAATGTTTTATATTAACGTTAATAATAAACGACTTAAAAACCCTTTATTTAAAATTTCGCATAATTTATATAGAAATTTTTGAGCTTTGTACGATTTTTATATTTAAAATTCAATTGAATAAGATGCCATTTATTTTAAAGTTTTCAAAAGTTGACATATTTATATTTACATGCACAATAATGTATTTCATTTTATATATCTATATATTAAACATTGGAATGAAATTAAATGTGTACGAATTAAAACGTGGTTGTATTTAAAATATACAAATAGAAAAATGCGTATTCGGGCCGGCTACCTTCTTTTACTACTATTGACGGTCTAATAAGTAATATTATGTAAATTTGTAATTTTTAGTTAGGAACTACAATTGTGATTTCGGTTATTAAGTTTTCAAAATTGTACAAAATAATAACTAAAGTTTTATTGAGCTTAGAACTTCGTTGTGATTTTGAAAATTTCAACAACTTCCAATACATACTCTAATATTGAGTAGTTCTCCGTTTTATGAATGCTATAATTTATTCATATTTATTAGCTTGGATCCTTGTCGAGCACCCCAGGTATATTAGGATAAGTGAAATATTGTAAAAGTTGAGCAATATTTTGACATATTTATATTTTATTAGAATAAAATTATTATATGCAGCACGTGTTGGAACAATCAGCACTGCGCACATCATATCTTCAACAACCAATAAGACAAACAAATTCACGTGAGCTTTGTTTATTGTATGCTTTATGATATTTTTTAGTCTTGTTTCAACTCGCAGACAAACGGTTGATTAAGATGTTGTCATTACGTTTCGTACTTTTTTTATTGCAATTTGTTGATGCTGTTTCCACCATTTCCGGTGGCTCTACATATGATATATATTGGAATATTTCTAATAACATTTTTCAAAAAAATAAATTTTTTTTGTTCAATTCAAACCTGGCCACGAATATTTTTTCATTTCCACACCACATAATTATAATTTAAACAGAAGAATTGGGGACCAGTGTAAAATGAAAATAATGATTAAAGTGGAAGGTCACCAGAAGCCTTTGGCGACCTCCATCTACACACCAGTATTTATTCAAAATATATTTATAAAAATTTTAAGATTCATATTTATATTTATTGAATAATTTTTTGTGTTTCTATGAATTATTATAATTTGTAATTGTTAATAAAAATTTCTAATTATTTAATATTATTGTTTCTTTATCTACATAATATACCTATTTTATCCTATTATCAATTTGCGATATTTTTTGCCTATTGAATTGTTATATCGTTATAGTTTATTTATTGTTTTTCTTATGGTATTAAAAATGAATCTCTTGTTGTCGGCGTCCTTTTGATTTGCGAGTTGAAAGTATACTATTGTGGCACAGGTATGAATGGATATCCCAACATTTTACTTTGCGACTAGCCGCAACCTCAATTCTGTGTCATACCGAGAAGTTATTTACTTAATATATATTTCAATTATGTGTTATATTTGCTTGGGTATATAATATAATACGTATTACTTTTGTCACTTCTCTTTTTTCATTTCCTTGATACCCTCTAATTTCTTAAAGATTAATAAACTATGTTCCTAAATAGCACCACGAGTCACTTAACTTTGTATTTATACCTAAATTAATTTGAAAAGTTACATTAAACATTTATCTTTTATAATAAAAGCGTTCCCAACATAGCGTAAAAAGCATTTAATAAGTTACATATTATTTGGGTTTTAAACGATTTCAATTAATGCAAAAACGTTTTTATCACACGGCATTTTACAAGGAACATTTATGTTAAAATATGGAATGCAAAATATGCTGTAATACATATAATGTTTCGAATTTCAGTAAAAGAATTTTACATATAATTTTAGATTTGCTAATATTTATTATTTCAGTTTGTATTTTCTTTACTCATAAAATTAATTATTGAAGAATAGTAAGTGATTACTTAAGTCGGGTGATACACGATGAGAATTGTTGCGATCTTTTTGGGATTTCCTAGTAGGTATAAAGCGCGCTATCTTTTTCTAATGCCAGTGTGAAATGGCTTAAAAAAAGATAGCGGCGCATTGGTAATTTTTCTATTCTGACAAAATTCTCATCGTGTGTCCCGGGACATAATAGCATTCTTTTAATTTATATAGTTTTTGTTTACGTTTGTCTAATAAGCTTGATATAAAATAAACATTTATATAATATTTTTATTTTATTACCCAAATTACCAAAAATTCTTCATTTGCATATTCTGTTGATTATATTTTTTAAATATAGCTAAATTTAAATTAAAATACATAACACATTTAACCACATTCGTAATAGTTGTGTGTCATTTCTATACATTATGCAATTTGTTTGTGCATGTTTATTTTTATGTTTAATGTTTGTATTATATTTTATTTAACATGTGCAAACGATTTAGTTTACAACACAACAGGAGGTCATCATTCAAAGAAACAAGTTACCTTCCCGTTCCGCCCAGTTTTTATTGCTTGAGGAATGGGTACCATTTCTGTTATTTTGTTTTTCTGGGAAATATTTTTTTAAATCAATTTGAGGGTTTCGTAAGATTAAAATAAAATTAATTCGAATATTACTTTTATGTAGAAAATAAATACAATTTCCTCTCATTGCTGTTATTGTAAGGAGTTTAGAAATGAAATACGTGGTATTGCCGTTTAAATGTTTTTATTACTTTTGTATTTCTTTGCCTATCTATTTTAAAACAATAATATACTCGATAAAAAAAGTTTCTAATAAATTAGTAGTAAACAAACCCTTTATTTGAATATTTCCGTGTAAATGGTATTGAAAACACGCCCCATGAACTTTATATAATTATTATTACTGCAGATATTATTTAAATAAGATGTAAAATTTATAAGAAAATTTTGTAAAAACTTTAAACTATTAAATTAATAAAATATTTTTCATTGACGTTCAGTGTATGGTATTAAAACAAGAATTAGGTAATACTTTGTGATCAGGTTATATTATTTAATATTAAATGGATACAAAATTACAATACTATTAATGTTAATTTAATTACAAGTTATTTAGTTCGGTTTTTTTGAATATAAATTTTGGATATACACTTTTATCTTAAGCCACGACTTGTTACTTAAAACTTTTTTATTTTCTTGTATTAACTGCTCACATTCTCTTTTCTTTGGAGGTCTCTTAGTTGTAATATGGTCTTTAAAAAAATCAGTTACAAGTTTTTTTTGTTCCATTGTCCAAGGAACTAGTGTCCTTGCTTTCTTTGCCTTATGTTCGGATACGGGAACGGAAGATACAAAACTTTGGGTACTGGTTGATGGAAGAGAATTATCAATTGTAACAGGAACCCGGTCATTTATATCCATATCTGAATCCTCGGAATTTAAATTTAATAAATTTTCATTCAAATTTACTTCAATCTCATCTATGGACTTTCCCTTATATTGGGCACCATTACCACTTTCCATTAAAAGTAATAACTTTGTAATTTTTGCCGTTTGGTAAATATCGTTGGGCAATCTATACGACTTTTTATGTACCTCCGTTGTGTGGCCCATAAACGTCGAAAGTTGTTCCAAATCATTCTCTGTCATGCTAAACACCTGAGTAATCGTGGCTAAATGCTTCCGTAGCCTGGTTGAAGTGATAGCTCGGGGATTTTTGACACCGCTCCTTGAAACTATTTTACTCAGAGTTTTATATCCACAAATTGGTGTCTGGTATCCCGGCCTTCCAAAAAGGTAAGGATTATCGTCGGAAATAAAATTGGACCTGTGTTTTAACATGACATCTATATGATTTTGGACTTCTGGGCTAAACAACACAGGTACTCCTCTACCACGCTTTCCCCTTATAACTACTCGCTTAAATTTTTTAACCAAAATTTTTTCGCTGGCTGTTAAAATATTGCCGAACTCTTCATATTTTTGGTCATTACAATTTGTTTCGCTGCATTTGTAATAAAATAGCGGCATCCTTTCAAGCTCTCCAGGCCTTCGCCTATTCAATATTATTACTTGGCAAAATATTATTTCTACCAACGACGTATATGCTTCTGCATTTAAATTAGTTGATTGCAATTTTGAAATAGCGGCTACTGCCTTTTCTAATAAATATTTTTTTAGAATATTTAAATCCGACGATAACGGAACAAGTGTTATCTTATTCCACTTCTTAATACTTAAGTCATTAGCGGCCTGACTGCTTATTTCATATCTCCAATGAGATTCAAACAGCTTTATTAGTGTTTTTAAATTTGCCTCCGCCTCACCGGCTGCTATTGTCGAATAAAATTCTTTTCTTTTGAGGACAAATACGATAGCTATTTCGCAGCATTGTTTAAGGGTCGTAGCAATATTCAAGGCCAAAGTTGGGGATTTGAATACTTGGTTCGTTTCGTCGTAATTTGCAACAATTTTGGTGGCTTGCACAAACAGGTCAAAGTTGGCTGGTTGAAGAGAGTGAAACAAATTTCGAACATTATTGTTCAATTTTTTAATTTCAATTAGTATTTTTGCCAGCTCTCGCATTTTTCTTGATGCAACATTAACGAAATGTGCTTCCCTATGTACCGATATGTAGCGAGAGCCAAATGCACATATCAGTTCATCCTTTTTGGCTACAAGGGAAACAGAATCTGGTCGCATCCGCGGAAAAACCTGATTTCTTAATCGCTCATCAACTTTTGTTTGTTTGGTCAAAAAGTTTTGACCATCGGACTGAGCAGTCTTTGAATTGCTGTTAAGATTTTTTGCACAAACTTTTCTGTGTTTCCACAATTGTTTTTTTGAATAAAATCCATAACAATTTGTGCATGGTAAATAATCTTCTTCATTCAAAAGTACCGATGTCTTTTGTGGTCTTTTGCAGCCTTCAGAATTTATGATGAAATTGCCTTTTTTGCGCAAATTTGCTAAAAGTTCTTTCCTTTCGCGACTGTTCTTTGGTTTAGACAATATGCGCTGGACCTCAATTTCGTCGGGATGGTTTCTCTCGATATGGCGAGAAAACTGTAAAACCATTGTATCACAAAAGTAACAATGGTTCTTAAGACTAATGCGCTTTGCTTGGTTCATAGGATGATCTTCCGAAATTTCAGGATCCTGGTTTTCGATTTCGGTGTCGGATTCTAAATTTAAATTTTCATTGTTCAATGGGTCCTAAAAATTTAAATATATTAGTAATTTAACACGAATCAATAAGTAATTAATCTATTAGTTCACCTCTAAGGCAACATCCTCGGATGAACATGAAACTGCATCGCTCTCAGAAGAGCTACTTTTGGTTGATTCATCCATTCCGAACTCAGGGTCTTTATCTGAATCATAGTATTCAGTACTATCCTAAAAGCCAAAAAAAACAGAGTAATTAATTTATTTATTATTTTTCATTTTAATTATCTTACGGATACATCTGAAGGTGCAAAATCATAAATAGAAGCAGGCAGCTCAGTAATTGATGTTTCGGTCGCAGTTTTGCTACATATTTCATTGGTTTCCTAAAACAAAAATAATTTACAAGTCGTTCTGATAAAAACATTGCATTAATTTACCGATTCATCAGAACTATAATCGGCTACAAGTTGAACAGGCTCACAACTTATGGGGAATGATATTTTTCCTTCAACATTATTTATCTCAGGATTTAAAATTTTAGGAACAGACGCGCAATTGCTGTCTTTTGCTACCTACAAAGCGACAAATTTTTATTAAAGAATATTAGACAGCTTTCTAAAATTTACCAAAAATATATTACATATTTTAGATCTCGTAAAGGTAAAACATCAACAAACCTTATGTTCTTTTTTTGGACAATTAGAAGTGACTTGTACACCTAAAAAAAAAATTAATACATGGTGATAAACAAGGCAACAAAAAACTGAATAATACAATCGGTTCTATTTTGGCGAGTTTTGTTTTATTAAAAACCCTACTAGAATAAATTCTGAACTTATATTAAGAAATAGCTACGATTAATTTATACTTTATAAATTATACTAAAATGACTGTCTTGTAGCTCGATAAATCAGTTATGTACTTATAAATATAATTCATAATTAGTTTATGATGCCATAATAAAAATAAGCAAAGTTAATAACTCCTTTTAAGTCACCATAAGCGAAATATTTGAAATAAAATTCTGACGTTAAGAAATTTAATTTAAATTAAATACTAAATGATAAATTTGTAACGCGGAAACTTAATAGTATAATCACATGTACTATTTATAGTTTCGTTTTATTTCGGAGCTTTGATATAGCCTTCCCAGTCACTAATAAATGGCCTATCGTGCGTGCGTTACATAGCTTGAGTTGCATTATTGTTTAGGTAATTTTCGGGAAAACCCTGTTCCTAAGATTCAGTACACAAAGCGCTGGTCAAATAAAAACCTTTTAAGGGTAGAAATATGTAATCTTAATATTTATTACAGTAAGTAGGTAAAATTTTTGAATGACTCAAATTCGTAGCCTGTAAAATATCCCTCAATGAAGATTTTTACATACTATTTATATTAAACTCTAATTAAAGAAAGGAATCTATCCAGAAATTGTGTATTGTGTTTCAAAAATGTCTATCCCAAGTAATTGGACCAACTATTTTTTTTATTGTGAAAAAGCATATCATAATAATATTTATAAACTTGTTATATATAAATAAGTCTATGTGTTAGATATAATATTTTTGAATTTTCACTAATGGAAATGTTCGTTATTTCACATAGTATTATTTTTTAAATTATCTTTTACATGTCAAAAATAATAAATTTTCTTATATCGTTACTACATGTCATTTTCCTTTATTTAGCAAAAATTATTTCGATACGTTGTGTAATTGTTTAAATTCTGATCAAATAATATATATACTTCATCTAATTTAGATAACGACTTACGTCATTATCTACGTCAGAGATCGAAGTTGACATAGTTGCCAAAGTATAAAAAAATCCTGACTCCATTTTAAATCAAATAGGTCACATAATTATTGCAAAAGTATTACCATCTCTTTACAACGACTATTTAAATTCTTACGTGACATTTTTGAAATAAAATACACTAATTTTGTTCCAAAAAGAACAGATTTTATTAAATAGGTAAAAATATAAAACAAGAGGTATTCACTTTAAAATTCAAAATAATAAAGTACAAAAAGTGTCAACACCGCAACTGTCAAATAAGTGTTACCAATTTATGCCAAAATTTTACCTTCGTTCGATTACAGTTACAGTGTGTTCCGAACAAATGTTCTTGATAAAAACTCTTTATAATGGATTTATACAAATTAAATGAAACATATTATTGTGTCTTTCTTTAAGTTAACATTAATAGAAATTTTTAAATATTATTTCTACGCGTATATAATAAAATATGTCTAGTGGCTGTAATGCCAGTGTACTCGGTAAAGTGATTCTAAAAAGAACACACCTAAACCCTAAATATTTCGTGTTGGTATCATATGACGTCACAGGCTATGACACCGATGACGTGCATCGTTATATAAATTAGATGAAGTGTAGGTTTCTATTATTTCTATAGCTGCTTTTTTAATATATGGCCACTTAGTTACTTTCAAATAGTTTAATAAATAACTTAATATATATTTCGACTTCTTAAGTTAACTTCAGAAGTATAATAAGGAGCTTAGCTAAACAAGTTAATATTATTCCAAAATAATATACAGCCACAACAAAACAGAAAAACAAATAGTGCGGGGAGGGGTATTTTTTATTTACATCAAAGGGCAGGTAGACAACTTTAAAGTGGCGACGAAAATAAGGCAATACAATTCATTCATAAGGGGTTTCCCTTGTCTAATGGCTTTATGGCTTTCAAAGGTTTTTAAAAGATCTAGAACTTAAGCCGTTATTGACCATATGTATCACTTTTAAATTGTCTATGGAAAATGGTGTGTTTGTTTTTAAACATAAGTTTCGCTACGTTATAATTTGTTTTATGTAACTGCAAAGAATTTAAATGTTCCTTAAATCTAAATTCAAAGTTACGTACGGTTTTCGCGATATAAACAAATAGTGTGGGGAGGGGTATTCTTATTTACATCAAAGGGCAGGTAGACAACTTTAAAGTGGCGACGAAAATAAGGCAATACAATTTATTCATAAGGGGTTTCCCTTGTCTAATTGCTTTATGGCTTTCAAAGGTTTTCAAAAGATCTAGTTTTAAGCCGTTATTGACCATATGTATCACTTTTAAATTGTCTATGGAAAATGGTGTGTTTGTTTTTGAACATATGTTTCGCTACGTTATAATTTGTTTTATGTAACCGCAAAGAATTTAAATGCTCCTTAAATCTAAATTCAAAGTTACGTACGGTTTTCGCGATATATACATATATAAAGAGTCAGAAGAATTGCAGATTATTTTATAGATTCCGCTTTTAATATTTTATCTTTATTTCCTAATTTGTTGTTGATCAATATCTTTTTTAAAGTATAGTTGCTGTAATAAGCTGCAGTGATTTTTAATTGTTTTAATTTTATGAATGTTGACCTAACTTCCTTATTATTCTTTAATTATTTTATAGCAAGCTTATTAGACAAACGTAAACAAAAACTATATAAATTAAAACAATGCTATTAAGTCCCGGGACACACGTTGACAATTTTGTCAGAATAGAAAAATTCCCAATGCTCCGCTATCTTTTTTTAAGCCATCTTACACTGGCGTTAGAAAAAGATAGCGCGCTTTATACCTACTAGGAAATCCCAAAAAGATCACAAAAATTCTCATCGTGTATCACCCCACTAAGAGTCCCTAATAAGTCGAAATAAAGGTTTTTAATAAGCTAATTGAACGTAACCAAGTGCTTTCTATTCGTTCCTTGATGTATCTAAAATATTCTTTCAATAAGTGATTACAGCTGAATTAATCGAATTTATGTAAAATTTATTTTGTCGAATTAACTAAACAAAGTCAACATTTCTTTAGTTTTATTAATATTAATTTGAACGGTACATCATAAATATCATTATATGATTTACAGTAATTAGTTTAAAATAAATAAATTTCATAGAAATAATTTAACTTATAAAAATTATTCTAATCGAATACAAAAGAGCGTTTGATAGTCTTTTGAAATTAACATGAACAATATTCGTGAAAATAGCGCTTTCGCTTTCTTCTTACCCTATACCGTTACTGTTTTAATAAAACGGTAAATTCTTTACCTCATAATCTATTACTGTTATTTAAAATAACTATTGCATATATAAGTTTGTTTTTTTTTTGTCAATTGTTAAAAAAATCGCTGTTTTTTATTTGAAGGTAAACCGGAACTCTTAAGAATTCATAGGTTTATTATTAAAATAACATCAATGTTAATTCTAGGTATTTTATTATTGCCGTTTTATTGTAAATTCGGGCTTTAGACACGAAAATGGTATAAATTCATTTGTATATACAAATATAATATTTTTTGTCGCAATTAAAGTAATAATGAGTATAATGGTTTTTTATTGTACAGTAGTATGAATAGATGAAATCAAATATGCTATCAAAAACTCTAAGACAATAAGGCAGCTGGATTAGATGAAATACCAGTAGAACTCTTAAAACTAGTGGAAGAGGACAACTTGGAAGTATTGGCAGATTTATTCAACACGGTGTACGATACGGGAATAATACCACAGGAGTGGCTAAAGTCAGCATTTATAACCATCCCTAAAAAACAAGCAGCAAAAGAGTGCTCTGATTATTGAACACTGAGCCTCATCAGTCATACTTTAAAAGTTCTGCTAAAAATAATACATAAGAGAATATACGAAAGGCTAGAGGAGGATATTAGCGAGACGCAGTTCGGGTTCCGAAATGGAATGGGTACTCGAGAAGGACTATTGGCCATCAACATATTAATTCAGCGATGTCGGGATGTGAATGTTAATCTACACTTGTGCTTCGTTGACTACGAAAAAGCTTTCGATAAAGTAAGACATGAAAAACTAATATCAATACTTATGAACAAGCGCATTGACAGTAAAATCATAAATATAGTGCAAACATTATATTGGAACCAAAGTGCCATAGTTCAAATTGATGGGCAACACTCAGAAGAAATGAAGATCTGTAGAGGAGTTAGACAGGGATGTGTGTTATCACCACTTTTGTTTAACTTATATTCTGAAGAAATTTTCCAAAACACGCTCAATAATATCGAAGCGGGAGTCACCGTTAACGGAAAATTAATTAATAATTTAAGATATGCAGATGACACTGTGATCATAGCAACGAGTATAGAGGATCTACAACATCTTATCGAAAGCTTGAGTATAAATAGTGCTGAGATGGGAATTACTATAAACGCCAAAAAAACGAAGTACATGCTGATTACAAAAAGGCCACAAAATATATATCACCTATTGACAATAAATGGTAACGTGATAGAACAAGTAGAAAAATATCAGTATTTGGGAACTTTGATCAATGAAACCAATGATCATACTGTAGAAATAAACAGACGAATAGAGATTGCCAGATAGGACCCTTAAGCTAGCGGGGACACATGAGCGGAATCCAATTTAACCTACGTAATATTTTTTCACTCATTTTCACTAATTTATTACCACCCTAATAATTTTTCACCACCAAACCAACCTTAAAGGGAGCGATTCTGCTGGCTCAAGGTTCAAGCCAGCAGAATTCAAAAAATAAACTTTTTGTTGATGGCATATTTTTTCACCCATTTTTCACTAATTTATTACCATCATAATATTTTTTCACCATCAAACCACCCTTAAGGGGAGCGATTTTGCTGGCTTACGGTTCCAACTAGCAGAATTAAAATAAATATGTACGACATACCATAGTGTTTTGATAGGTTTTTACGAATTTATTACCACCCTAGCAATTTTTCACCCCTTAACTACCCCTTCAGAAGTCAATAATTGTGATAGATTAAAATTAAAGGAGAATTTTTTTTTCAAATTTACTCTCCTCTACTTATAACTGAAATAAAAAAGTGTTTAGTTAAGATTTTACTAAACTTTGACCATCCTGATAATTTTGCTCCCATAAACCTTTTCGGAAACTTGTCTGCTAACTCAATATTCGAACCAGCGGAATTAGAAAAAAACGTATTTTTGAAATATTATAGTATTCTATACCAACTTAGTAATTTTTTATCCCTCGACTAACCCTTGTTGGAAGTTAATAATTCTGCTATTGAAAAAGTATTGTTTTATAATTTTACTCTTTTCTGTGGCAAATAGATTTTTGTCTAATGCCATTTCTCTCTCATACACACACATACACACACACGCACACACACACACATACATAATTTTACTAAATACTATTTATAAATAAAATAAGAAACCGCTCTGGTTGGTTTTTACTATTAGTTATCCAACCTCACCAATTCTACCATCTAAACATTTACGCTAGTTAAATACAAAGCAAATTTTTTCGGAAATATGAGATACGATAGTATGGTGCTAGATTTGTACTAATATATTAGCATCCTAGTAATTTTTTACCCTTTAACTACCCTCCCAATCCGGAATTAATAATTCTGCTAGGTTAAAATTTAAGGTGATAAAAAATCTATTTCTATAATTTAACTGTATTCTACTTTTAACTGATTTTATAAATTGATTGCCAGGTTTTTACTGAATTTGATCCACCCTTATAATTTTTGACCCCCTGAGCCTCAGTTAACGGGAAACATTCAAAAAGCTACACATTGAGGCTAGGTAAATAAAAAAGCTTTTTTTGGAAACACAAGAGTGCTCTCCTAGATTTTTACTATATTTTTACCAACCTAGTCATGTTTTTCTCAACTACTCTAATTGAAAAACATTTTCAAATCTTATTCTATGCTAACAATTTTTTATTTTTTTAGTGTTTAAATATTGAAAATACTTTATTCCAAAAAACTATAAATTTGAACCCTTTATGAATATAAAATAACTGAAATCGAGTTGAGTTTTAGTCAATACAATGGAATTTTTATATTTCACAGAATAAATTACCAGGTAATTCAAACTAACATTTCAGGTATTACCAGGTAATAAACATTCAAAATAACATAACACACAAATTGAAATAATTTTATTACGTCTATTATATTATTTAACTAATTGAAAAGAAGGGTCGGGACCGTGCGTATCTATTGTTAAGAGATTAAAAGATTTGTATTCAGTAGGTATATGAAAATTTGAAAAATAATTTAGGTATTTAATATTATTCAAATAAGAAGAGTATTAACGATTGGTCAAACCATATTTTTAAGATTATGTGTACCTATAGCACAAAGAATTTATCTTGGAAAACATTTTAGGATATAAATATTTTAAGTAGGTATATTCAAATAAATCGGAAATTACCGGTTGGTCAGAACAGCTGTTGTAGATTATTTGCGTAGTAAATTAAATTTAAATTAGCAGCATTTTAAAAATTTAAAGATCTTTGTATTTTTTTAATTCTTTGTCGAATTTTCATTCATTGTGTTGAATATAACTAGAAATTAAAGGGCATTTCAAAAAATATTAACCTGTTTATTTTGTTTATGGAAATGTTTAGAAGAATCGACCAAGGAGAGATCTGGTTTCTCGGGACAGTTCGCACACTCATAAATTGGGTTTTTTCTAATGTTTAGGATAGTACTTACTCTGCATCTTTTTATTATTAATTTTTTATATTAATAATTCTATATCAATTATTTATAGGTAAATGTTCGCGTACGATATTCCGTCTTTCTTTACTTTTTTTATGAATTAATTTACGAATTAATTCTAACCTTCATACCGTTTTTTATGTGTTTTTTATTTAATATATTGTTTAAAACTAAATCTAACTTTCCACGGTACCATCGATTCATCTAGTGGTCATTCTTTTACTGGATAATACAGAGCAGTCATTTTATAATTAAAAAGTATATGACTGTTGTTATTCTATAAAACCGATCTACAGAAATAACATTAGGTCTCATTGGATTATGGATGAAGTGTAAGCACCCTAAAATTTAAAGAACAAGATCTCTGCCGAAAAACTTAACATAACACGTTTTTATTTCAGTTATAAGTAGCGAAGAGTAACATTGTAAAAGAATATTTTTCACCTTAAAGTTTAACAGAATTATTGACTTCCCATAGGAGGCAGTTGAGGGGTGAATAATTGCTAGTGTGGAATTAAATTCGCAAAAACCTAGCAAAACACTGTGATATTAAAAAAAATAATTTTTTTCTGATTTTGCTGGTTCAAATATTGAGCTAGCAGGAACATTTTTAAATAAGATTAGTTTAGAAGTGCAAAATTATTAGGATGCTCAAAGTATAGTAAAAACTTAACAAACCACTTTTTTTTATTTCAGTTATAAGTAGAAAAGAGGAAAAAATTTCTTCGTAAATTTTAATCTAACACAATTATTGACTTTTCACAAGGGGTAGTTAAGGTGGTAATAAATTAGTGAAAAATGGGTGAAAAAATATGCCATTAACAAAAAGTTTTTTTTCCAAATTCTGCTAACTTGAACCTTAAGCCAGCAGAATCGCTCCCCTTAAGGTTGGTTTGGTGGTGAAAAATTATTAGGGTGGTAATAAATTAGTGAAAAATGGGTGAAAAAATATTACGTAGGTTAAAATGGATTCCGCTCATGTGTCCCCGCTAGCTTAAGGGTGCTTTGCCAGATCAGCATTTATACGAATAAAGCCACTCCTAACGTGCAAAAATCTAAATTTGGAGATCAGACTACGTACCATTCGCTGTTATATATTTTCAATATTATTATATGGAGCTGAGACTTGGACATTAAAAAAATGTAATTTAAAAAGAATCGAGGCCTTCGAACTCTGGTTATACCGCAGAGTATTGAAAATATCATGGACTGATAGAATTACAAATAAAGAAGTACTGGAGAGGGTTGGTAAAGAAACAGAACTAATCACCACTATACAAACCAGAAAACTGGAATACCTAGGCCACGTGATAAGGGGACCAAAATATGAAATTTTGAGACTGATAATACAGGGAAAGATTCAAGGAAGAAGATCTGTTGGCCGAAGGCAGAACTCATGGTTAAAGAATCTACGTGATTGGTACCAATGCAGATCGATTGATTTGTTTAGAGCAGCAAGTTCTAAAATAAAAATAGCCATTATGATTGCCAACCTCCGTAGGGAGACGGCACTCTAAGAAGAAGAAGTATGAATAAGCGCTTGTAAATATTTAGATCCAAAAGCATACATACAACACCAGAACATGAATTATGGGTGTACGGGACTTAAGTATATTTTTTAAATTTAACTTTATATTAATATTTGATTTATAAAAATGAGATATAGAACAAATATTTACCTAGCATATAATATAAACGCAGCAATTTCTTGCAAATATAAAATAAAAAAAATTAAGTTCAAAATAGTTCGATTGTATTTTTAATTTAAGAAAAGGAAAATTATTGAAAATATGCATATTACAAAAAATATATTCTTTGTACTTACCCGCTAATTCCAACATTTTCTGGGCGCGCGAAGAATTCATCACAATTTATTTATCAACACGAGTATCAATAAAAGTAACTATTCACAACAGCACAACTTCTGTAATAAGACTTTTTCGAATTGCGGGGTTGACAAATTACGGGGTGCCGAATGTACGATCAAATGTCGTAGAATGTATACTTTGAAATATACGCGGCGATACTAGAGACATTTGCGGAAAAAAATGTAACTACAAATACACCCAAATTTTTATTTTACTATTAATTTGGCACCCCCCTAAAACTGTGTTTGTTGCTTAAATATTATGATTTTCTAGCTTTTCAACACAAAAAACTTTCGGCACCCGATATACGGGTACTAAAAGTAGGTGGGTGCCATATCATATGAAAATTTGGAAATGTATGGGTGCCATATGGATAGTCAGATATATATATATATATATATATATATATATATATATATATAGGTATATGTTTATATATATATATATATATATATATATATATATATATATATATAAATATATATATATATATATATATATATATATATATATATATATATATATAATTGGGTGGTGCCGGTAAAATAAATAAATTTTAACAACATAATAATTATTGACGTAAATCTTCATTTTATAATTCAAAATTTACAAACTAAATTTAAACAGTATACTCTGTAAAATGTAACATTATATAAATAAATAATTAAGAAAGAAAATTTTGTTGTGTTTTATCTTTATCTTCTTGTGTCTTATCTTGATTGTTCACTCTATGAAAATATCTATTGGAATAAACGTTCTTGATGTTGATTGGATAGTATGTTCAAGGTGAGTGAGCGGTAAATTTGAAAGACTTACTGTACAGCTTGTCACGCAGGGGAGCTATACTATACTATATATTATATCATCCGCTCTTTATTGGTGAGCCTGCATACACGGAACCATTAGTTCCGTCTATGCAGGCTCATTTATTATTATAGAGAGCGGGTATGATATAATATAGCATATACCCGGTTCGCTATTCCCAGTCCGAACTGTCTAGTGATTTTAGTAATTCTTTTTTTGCGAAGTTAGTTACTTTTTGACAGACTCGAAGTGGCTGGAAATTACTATACAACCAAGCATACGTGCTCTTAGTCAATATTAATGTAAACAAAAGTAAATAAAATAGAACTTTGCCGACAATCAATATTTATTTATTTACACCGTATAATGTATTGATAGCAAATAATAAAATGATTTATTGTACAAAATAAAAAAAGTGGGAATAAATTCTACAAAATTAAAAAGTCAAAGTGAGGTTAAATAAGAGAGCAAGTTCCTTATGTTGTGACTAGGATGGAATCAATGATTAAAGATTAACAGTTCATTGGATAACATTAACATAAACTGTTGTTTTATTATCTTACAAAATAAGTGTACTTCCATATGCTAAAAGCAAATATTAGTAATTTGACTAGGCAAATTCGTGGTTCAATAGTAATTTTTGCTCATTAGCATTTGAGGATGTTGAAATCTTCCACATATGGTGAATGAATTCAGTGTCCTGCACAGACCACTCCAGGTGATCTGTGGTGTCCTGGCCGCAGTCTGCAGTCATATAAACCCAAACAAACAACAAAAACCTCCATGTAAGTATAAACAAGTTTATATTAAATTAGAAACAACTAATCTAAAAATATTAACTTTTAAAAAACATTTTATCATATTTATTAAGAAAAACTTACCAACGCATTAGCTGATGGAACAAATGAAAAACTTTGACTATCCATAATAATAAACTTTAAAATATAACTAATTAATTAACTGAATAGAACTAACAAAAGAATTAAATAAAGATAATAAAACAATAAAACTATATTAAATTAAATAAACAACGCGAATAATACAAATATTTACTACAATATTTTAAATTGTAACAATTCAAATATTATATTTATACAGGGAAAATTTGATGGGTTTAGTATACACCTCCACTATTTCGAATAATTCATCTTTTTTTCAAAGAAACAAGTCTGCAATAGTAGTATACTTGAGCTATTAATACTGAGAAGTAGGAATTGTTGTGTTGTAGGTTTCCGACAATGAGTCTGTCAAAATATGCCCTAGCTAAGCGAATAGACAATAGCTCCCAGTATGTGACAAGCTGTACGGTAAGTCTTTCAAATTTACCGCTCACTCACCTTGAGCATACTATCCAATCAACATCAAGAAGGTTTAAAATTTCACACCTATCATGTAGGAGCTACCATCCAATCAACAACAAGAACGTTTAAAATTTTGCACCTATCATGTGGAAGCCACAGACCAATTATGTGAAGGCCATATTATGGTATACTTCCAGGCCGAGAGGTGGCGCTGAAATACGTGACATATTTTATGAAGAGTAAGATCGCATTCTACCTAACCTTCTTACCTATGATACGGAGTTAGTACTTTTAAACACCGGATCACCTACAAGGTTCACAAATAACGGGAATAATTCAGTCGTGGATTTAACTTTTGCAACTCCAGATATAGCAATTACTTGTGCATGGGAAACTTTACCTGATGTACTGGGTTCAGACCATTTTCCAATTATTATAGAAATTAACCAAGGCATAGAAAGTAAAGGCATCATAATACACCCAAAAACAAAATGGAATTTGAATAAAGCAGACTGGACTTTATATCAAGATGTTGCGAATAACTATTTCTCACAACACATTAAAAATAGCAGTAACGCGGAAGATAATTATAGCTTATTAAATTGAAGGGATAAATAAGGCAGCCAATGCCTCTATACCCATTTACCAATCCTTTAAACCGAACAAAAAAACTCCTCTTCCACCATGGTGGGATCAAAGCTGTGAAGAGGCTATTAAAAAAAGAAAACAAATGCTCAACACGTATAAGCAACAAAGCACTATGGAAAATTATGTCAAATGTAAAAACGAAATTTCAAAAACAAAAAAGTTTTTAAAAATTAAAGCTAAACTACATTGGCAGCTCAGGTGCGAAAACTTAAATAGAAATACACCATTGACAAACATATGGACTCAGGCCAGAAAAATGAATAGGATATATAGGAAAGGTAAACATCGGATAATTATGAATGGCAAGAACAATTTTTAGATAAAATTACACCAGCTAATGCTATGGGCAGTATTCGTTGGACAGTTAACAGGTGAACATCGTTCGATAAATCTGTGCCGGTGTCCTTAACTAGTGCTATTAACAAATTAATAGGTAGGTATTTAATTTGAAAATAAACCAAACGATCTTCAAAAAAAGGTAGGATCTAATTATTTATTATTATGAGTGAATCGGGGGGTGGTGTTGAGCCACCCCAGAATAATACATTATTATTGGATACGGAAGACAAAAGGTATATCAATTTAAATAACAGATATAAAATAAATGATTCAGGCTATTATAATGTCTTTGTAGAATCTACGGACAAAAACTTGTCCCGTTTATCACCAGTACGTGTCGGTCATTATTTATTTAAAAACCAATATTTTAAACACGATGTACTAGACATTAAAGCTGTTGGAAGAAATAAGGTGAAGGTAATTTTTAAAACTTATTCGTGCGCAAATTCTTTAATTGAACATAAGCTTATTAAAAATAATAAACTTGTAGCGTATATTCCATCATTGTTTACTCAAAAGAAGGGAATTATTAGGGAAGTCGATACGTTTTTGGATGAAAAGTATATTTTAGAAAATATTATTTCAGATAAAAATGTTGTCGAAGTAAAAAGGTTAAAACGAAAAATAATTGATTCGGATAATGAAACAATTCCTGTACCTCGCCAGATGGTCATTTTGACATTTGAAGGAAATAGCATTCCTAAGACTGTTAAATTAGACTTGGTTAGGTTTAATGTTGAACAATATATATATATATATATATATATATATATATATATATATATATATATCCGGTTGTTCAGTGTTTTAATTGATTTCGGTTCGGTCATACTGCTCGGCAATGCAAATCAACATCAAATCGTTGTAAAAAATGTAGCCAAACTCATGATAATAATGAAACATGCACTAACTCCCTATCTTGTTTACATTGTAACCACTGAACATTACTCACTCTCTAAACAGTGTCCTGCATTTAAACACCAATACAAAATAAAATCAATAATGGCTTTAGAAAACACTACCTTTAAAGAGGCAGAAATCACAGCTAACAATCCGTCATACGCCAAGGTAACTACAAATAATAGATTCGATATCCTCAATACTATACAAAATTTCCCTGCCTACCTATAATCCCTAATCCCTACAGGGACGAGTTTATGGCGTATAAAGAAAAAGTTCCAGCCTTGATAGGAAATATTATCAAGAAAATTAACCCTAAAATATTTTTACCTAACTTACAAAAAAATACAAAGGAAGAAATTGAAAAAATGTTGATCAACCTAACACGCTAACAGATATTGAAAGCGATGGGGAATAACAGGACATTTAACATACTGCAGTGGAACTGTCAATCTATAAATAAACATAAACCTAGTTTACTTGATTATCTCGAGCACAATGTTGTTGATGTCATTCTGCTTAATGAAACATGGCTTTCTAAAAATAAAAATTTCGGTTTAACAGGTTACAACGTCATCAGGAACGATAGACCTGATGGTTACGGTGGTGTAGCCATCCTTATATCAAATAACATTTGTTTTACTGAAATTAATGTAACGAAAAACTTTAATAAAGGTATTGAAATGTGTGCAGTTTTTATAGAACAAATTAAATTGGTAATCGTTTGTATTTATAAACCACCCAAAGTAATAGTCAATAATAGAGATTGGGAAAAGCTTTTAACTCAATTTAGTGGTAGGGTTGTCATTGGTGGGGACTTCAATGGGCACATAGTAGGTGGGGCTCCTTGAAGGATTCCGCTCAGGGCAAGTGTATAGTAGAAGCACTAGATAACAGTAATTTAGTTCTGCTAAACGACTGTAGACCGACCAAAGTAACAAGACCTAATGAACTTCCATCAATGGTGGATCTATCCCTTGTTACACCAAATCTAATTGGATACACCACATGGGATCCTGTTCCCGATAATCTGGGTTCAACTCACTTACCTATAGTAATCACCGTCGACTTAGACTATCACCCATGTACAATAATTCCTTCATCTAAATGGAAAGAGTCTTCAACAAACTGGAATACCTTTAAATGTCATATAGAAAAAACATTGTGAAAATATAACCGATAATATCACTTCAGCGGAACGTTTTGACTTTCTGTTAAAGACAATTGACGATGCTGCCTCATCTTCTATGAATATCAAAAATTCCTTTCGGTCAAAATCTCGAATTCCAGTCTGGTGGGATTATGAATGCAAAAATATGATCATTTTACGAAAAATTGCATACAAAAGATACATAGAAACATCAAATTTTGAAAACTATATTAAATACAAACAAATTCAAGCCAAAAGTAAACTCCTCTTTACAAACAAACAAAAAACTTCGTGGATTATCTTTGTTAATACTTTAAACAAAAATACTCCCATCAGTAAAATTTGGAATTTTGTTAATAAACTAGTGAATAAAAATTACCATACAAGAAGATATCCCCTGTCAAATGAACTAATAGAAGAGTTGTTCGACAAATTTGCTCCAGCATATGTTGACCTTCCCATTCAGGATAATAGTAAAACTTGTAAATACAATATTTTCCAGGAAAGTTTTGATATGAAAGAATTTGAGGCTGCACTCAAGTCTTCAAATTCCTCGGCTCCGGGGCGCGATCAAATTACTTATAACATAATATATGAATTACCTCTTATAGCTAAACAAAGTTTATTAACAATTTTCAACGATTGGCTTTTCAATGGAAGTTATGTTGATCATATGAAAGAAATAGTTATTTGTTTAATTCTTAAACCCAATAAAGATAAAACACTCTCCTCTTCTTACAGACCGATATCATTAATGTCTTGCATATGCAAGACATTTGAAAGACTTATTAAGACTCGATTAGAATGGTTTATAGAACATTATAGTATCCTTCCAAGTACACAATATGGATTTAGGACTAGTGTTGGTACACTGGATGCAATATCACATTTAGTTCCCGACATTCAAATAACGTTTTCCAGAAACAAATATCTTGCTTGTTTGTTTTTACACCTAAAAGGGGCATATGATTCTGTTAATTTAACAATGTTACACAAAAAACTGTATGATATAGGATTACCTCAAAATATAGCGACTAATATTGTTCATCTTTATAATAATCGTGTTATATATATTAAAGATCATTTAAACCAACTACACGGTCCTAGAATTGCTCATACAGGTCTTCCACAAGGATCAGTTTTAAGTCCGTTATTGTTTAACATATTTTCAGCAAGTATTCATGGCATTTTTGATAACACAATAAATTGCATCCAATACGCTGATGACATATGCATCTATACAGAGCGTAACTCGTATACTGACTGCCTAGAGGCTCTGGAATTAATCATGCAAAACGTTAATAACTGGGTAAGAAATCATGGATTGACCATTTCCCCTGACAAATCAGCCACAATGATATTCACTAGACATAGGATTCGTACGCCTGACAAAATAAAGTTGTCTGGTTATGATATACCTATTGTCAAAGAATACAAATATCTTGGCATTCTTCTTGATCCCAAACTTTTATGGTCAAAACATGTTGAATATATAAAAAGTATGTGTGAAAAAGGTATTAATATTCTTAAATGTGTCACTAATCGTAGATGGGGTGCTGACCCTAAAGTTGCACTGATGTTTTACAGAGACTACGTGCGATCTATTGTAGACTATGGTTGCATTCTGTATGGTGGCGCCAGTAACACACACTTATTAACTGTAGACCGTATTCAGTTCAAATGTCTAAGAATATGCTTGGGCGCCATGAAATCTACTCCTTGCCCTGTACTACTTGCTGAAAGTAATGAAATGCCTCTTCAAAATCGTCGAGAAATTATGGCAATTAAACATATCCTAAAGCTAAGATTAAATAATAATAATCTACTTAGCCATCTGTATGAGTTATCTATGGAAATCCTCTCAAATAATTACTGGAGCATAAAAAATTCTCCTCCCCTTGCTGATGCTTTCTTAGAAACTAATGAGTATTCTCTTAGACCATAAAAACTGATAGACACGCCTTGTACCGAACCGTTGAAGCAAAGACCTTCCGCGAAAGTGACGTCACAATTAGGCAAGAGCCCGCTTGTATTCTTAGCAAAGCACTAGTATAATTACCCAATTTTAGATTAATTTTAATATATCTTCAATATTTTGTAAAAAATATGGAAGATAAATTATTTAGCAAAGTAATTAATAAATATTTTTGCCTTAAATTGTAAAAAATAAATGTTTTATTTGAAAATACATACCTACATTTATTATTATATATATCGTTGGTATCTCACTTCTTGTTTGATATTCAGAAATAAATTTAAAGGAGAATAATTTTCTTTTGGGTGGAAGTTTCAGGTTAGGTAAAAAAATATGTAGGAAATCTATTAATTTATTGACCACAAAACAAAATAGCTTTTGTTAACTTACTTCTAACTCTTATTACATTATTTAATTTTTCACCTTCGTGGTACAATCTAATGTTGCAATAATGGAAACAAATTATCTTTATTAGATTAAACAAATGATTTGTTTCAAATTCATGATCAAACATATGTTCTTTGTATGCGTTAAACACAGAACCATGCACGTTAGTCATGACATTTAAGATCAATTTTGTCATTATTTTGGAATCGTTTAATTTTTTTGAATTGTACATAAATTTAATTTCGCTTTCAGCAATTTTGCAAATATGAATGACGTCTTTAGAAGGTTGAATTAAAAAATCTTTTGATATGCTATAATTTTTGTGTCTTATGAATGGTGATTGTAAATTATCACATTCAATTGCACACAAACATATGTCACAATCTAATGTTTTCTTAACTTTCTTAACGACAAACCCAGCGATATAGTCAACAACATCACAAACATAAGATGATAACGTTCTTGAAAAACTTAAATTATTTACAGTATAATCCCGATCCTGGTTACTAGTTATTGTATCAATATTATTTTCATCGGGTATAAAGTTGTCAATGAGTTGATGATCAACAGTTTTCATTTTCACAGTATTTGTTGTGCTCATTGCTAATATTATGGAAGGTGCCTGTTCTATACAATTAGCCTGGGTAGATCCTGTAACAATTGTGTGCATTAACAGTCTTTTATATGCAGCTTTAAATTGTTTTGCCGTTGGGTTGTTGTTGTAACCTCCATGACTCCTAATAGAACTAAAGAAAACTTCTAAGTGATCTTGAGAAAGTTTATAGGCCGAAAGATACTTTAGACCTCCATCCATATCCTCCACGTAATTTTTCCAAATTCCCATTAGTGATTTTAAACTAATGATCATACCAATAAAACTCGTCTTTCTTTGGCTTAGATATAGGGTGAACTAAGATATTTTATAGATTCTTCAGTTTTTTGAAAAATCGCTTGTTTATTATGATGCTGTAAACTAGATTTTAGGTGTTTTGCCAATAAATTTCGGCTATTTAAAATATCAAAAATATCATTGATATGTTCAATGAAATTTTGAGTAGCTTCGCTATGTACAAATTCTTTTGACCTTTTATTTCTCAAATAATGTATTGCCTTAGCAACTTTTTGGCTAAACGTTTGGGCAGCTAATTTCACTTTCATTTTTTCCTTATACCAATTTAAATGCCTTCGCGTTATCCTAGTTGCAAGATGAATTCTTCCTTCCTTCCTTCTCTTGAATGTCTAATAATTTTTGCAAATATTCCCATTTAATCGCTTTATTATTCCCGTCAAAAAAAATTTTGTAATAACCTAAAGTATTGCGAATAAGTTTCAACATATGTGGAGGGTCAAACATTACATATATTGGTTGATTTGTTGCTGGATGTAGAAAATATACTTTATTGGAATTAATCGATAAATCAACTCCAAGTTGTTTAACCATGCTAATATTTGATGCTGCACCATCAAATGTTAGACTGGTAATTGTGACATCAGCTTCGTGCATTATTTTTAAGCACATTTTTATTAGATTACTTTTTTGAACACCTGATAACCCAGCGATTAAAAAGTAGCCTATCGGCAGCTTCCATGAATCATTTAAACTATTAATTAAGAATACAATTGCTTCTTTTGCTTTAATTTCGGAAGAATCGCTTTGAGGTTTACTTCCTATGTCAACATACCTAAAATTAATGTTTTCAATTATTTAAATAGAAAATATATTGTTATGATACTTTTTTTAATTGCTAATAAATATTAAGCTACACTTACCCTAAAAACTTTTCACCATCCCATTCTATTTTCTGGTGTATAGACATTTCATCGACCATCAAAGCACAAATACATGATTTTCCTTTATTTCTAAGTTCAACTACTTTTTGTTTTAATACATTCACTGCTTCTTTTTGAAATCCAGGCTCACAAGCTACTACTAGATACCACTTTTGAAGAGTTCGTGGATGAGGTAACATGTTAGGAAAAGTTTTTCCGACATACAAGTAAGCTTTTGGTGAATAGAAATTAAGAGTGAGAGCAAAGCTTTTTAACTCCAGTGGATATGTTTTAGTGCTCTTAGATTTAAGTAGCTGTTTAAAGATAGTTTTTGCAGAAGCATGCATCGTATCCTAATAAAATAAAAAGCAATAATCAAAACTTGATCGACTAACTACAAACAATATAAAATAAACTGTTATACATGCCAAAGCTAAATAGATCACTAATAAGAAGTATTATTAACTTTCCTTACCGAAAGTTTCAGAGAGGAATATTCATCGATCATTTGTTTTTCTTTAAGATGTTCTAATAAAGATTTTAAGGTATTTACTTTTTTAATAAGCCTTCTATTTCGTTGTTGCAACATTTTGATTTGTTTGTTTTTCTTTTGAATTAATTTGTTTACTACTACTTTATATCCCTGGTCTGTGTTAGATGATCCTTGTTCAAAGTCACCAAGATAATGTCTTCGCTTTTTCAAGGAAGGTTCTAAGGTAGTTTCGTCTGAAATTTCTACTGGAGTCTTTATAGTGGTAGATTCACTCGTTATATTTATATTTTCCCTTTTAGATCCTGTTGGTTTGAATGAAACAGTTTCTCTTTTTTTTTGTAAATTTTCTAGTTGTAACTTGCTTAATTAAATGGTTTGGAAAATCGAAAATGCTAGGTACAGCATCTTTTTTTAGTTGTTTTTTTGAACTCCATGTAACAAAAATGCTTTGTGCTGTGGCACGCCAATGTAACAAAACGTGTAGGATAATGGAAATGATAACATATAATTTAAGCTGGCTAGCAGAAGGTGCCGGAGAGTGACTACTTGACACTCAAAGGAGAATTCGGCCAATTTGCATGCCCTACAGAGACCGTAGAATTAGTAGATGAATGACGAGTTAGTAAAAAAAACTATAGGTATACAAATAAGATAAATAAAAATGATTATAGAAGTTGCTCCAAAATGTGAGTGGGCGCCAGGAAAGTATTTACATAAACTTTCCAAGGTATCTTGTAAAGCTGTTTGCTAAAATAAAGAAAGGATATAGGTATGAATTGAAATATTTAGTTTTCACCAAAACTTTAATCCCTAGCCAAATATATACAATCTAAATTTAATATACCCACCACCAATTATGTACAGCTAATCTAGTTATATACAAAAAATAAATGCCCTGGTTATACAACTGATCCTGGATGATCTAAATTTACAAATAATAAAATATGGAAAAAAAAATGGTAATAACTGACCTAAAAAGGTAATTTATTTGCCTCAGAGATGCAACTCTGTATTCTGGCTTTATTGAATATAAGAGTACCAAGTAATAAGGACACTATCTTGATGAGATAAGTGTCCAAACGTTTAAATATATATTGATAATAAAATCTAAAAAATATAACTCTATGATTAAATGTGTACACAAGAAACCATACAAGTGAGTTAGAAGGGAGGACTTAAAAACCTCTACCTGTAGTTGACAATTTGTATTTAAATATTATTCAATAAATTATTAAAAAAAATGACGACTCTTATTATTATATGAAATACTAGAAGTTAAATATACAAAAAATTTATACAAAAAATATCATAGGTAAAAAAATTAATCTAAGAAATAAACTTAATCCAGATTTACTATATTTTAAGGGAGATAACTCCCGCTGGCTTCCTAAGATTTTCGTAATCGGAAGGTCAGATCTGGACCTCTGGAGAGCAGCTACGGCAAGGAAAAAACAGGCCTGGAACCAGGTATAACCGGACTAGGTTTCAAGTTAATCGACACTTCTTATTCAAATTTAAAAAAAAAAACAAAAGCAAATTCTTCCCCCGACTTCTGTTGGAATCCCAAAGGTAGGCTAAAAAAACATTTCTTTTAGAGTTTTTTCTTATACTTTACAGAGGAGGAAAAAAAAAACAAGGTTTATGAACCTTGAAAGGTTTTATAAATGTTACTTATGAATTGTGAGAGCAAAAAAAACTTAATGGATTTATAGATAATTTGATCGTCGTATGGTTTGACAATTTAAATGGATTAATTATATCGACAATTTTAATGAAAAGCATATGATACGAATTTATTTTATATTATAAAGAGCGATATAAGACAGAATATTTTAACGATACTGGTAATAGCAATTTTACCGATAGATAATTATGTTTTACGGCCGGGAAATAAAATTAAAATACATATGATTTTAGATCAATTAACACTATCTATTTAGATGTTGAATATTTCTTAATGACGGATGGAAAAAGTTCAGATAAGTATATCGAATTGAAACGTGACAATACAGGATCTCAAAATGGCTGATGACTTTTTTTTATTGTCGTTTTATTTATAACTTGGATACTTACGGCTCACAGTGGCTATAAACCAAATAGGACACTTCAAACAAAAAACCCCAAACTAAAACTTCTTATTACTTCTTCATAAAAAAACTTAAATTCCAAAAACCACGCCACGTGGCCCCTACCTTGGACTTAAGTTTCTGCTACCAAAGTTCAAACAGAAGTGCGATTCGGATACTCAATTTGAGCCAGCTAAACTATGATTTCAAACTTGGACGCTTGGTGTCGCTGTTTCATACCAACTTAAATTTTTAAGATTCAGAAAATCATTAAGAGGATTGAGATTTTAAATTTATTTAAAAAATGTTTCCGGAATGTTATAGTAACGTTCTCGTTACACTCCCCTCTTACTTGGAGAAAAAAAATTTTAATGAAAAATTTTTTTTTTCATATCTAACCACAATCATAGTGTAGGTATGAACCGTCAGTCATAGCAATAGCTCAAACAGGCGTTTAACCGTTGGTTAGCCAAAGTTTCCATCATTGTAGTGAAAGCAAATGATACAAACCAATCTAAAATTTAAATTTTTAGCCATGGCCCTAGTTTGCCAAATGTAGCTAAAATACACTAATTTAAACTAACTTCATAACAATCTACATCGATTCGCAAGATTACAAGTAACCACAGATTATGAATAATGTAGAAAGAAAGAGAAATCTAAAGATATCCAAATATTACTAAGTGACTTACAAGTCACATCCTATCTATAGTACATAAACTACATTAACGCTTAGCGCCAATGTAACAAAAATGCTTTCATGTAGCCTAAAATAGTCATAGAGACAAATAATCATATATCTCAAAGTAATGTGAAATCGGACACTGACTCCAAAATTGACTATTCGGTGGACAACAGATTTATAGTAGAATATCCAAAGATAATCAATCAGGCAAAGGTGTGGACCGATTCACAAATCATAAGTGACAATAAAAAATATTCCAAACGTATATGCTAATTTAAGTATTGAATTGGGCACTAAATCCAAAATTGATCAATCAGTGGACAACAGATTTATAGAATAGCATATCTAAAGATATAATCAACCATGCAAATGAGTCACCAATTTCCAACTATTAATCAGACAATCCAAAAAGGTAACCATAAGAAAATGCCAAATATATATAGACCCATTTAAGTGTTGAATTGGGCACTAAATCCAAAATTGATAAACCAGTGGACAACAGATTTATAGAATAGCATATCCAGAGGTATAATCGACCAGGCAAATGGGTAACCAATTCACACTATAATCAAATAATCTAAATAAATTAGGTCAACATATACCCACATCCGGTAATATGTGCCTAAACCATAATATTCATCGAATAAATCATGAATCTAAATCACTATCAAAACAAATTAACATGCTGATATTCACTAACTATAGCAAGTAGCTACAACAGATTTATAAGAATATCAGACATAAGCGAGCTACGTGACATTTAGTAAGCCAACAATAACTACTCAAAATATCCAAAAGTAATAGTTAAAGAAGTAAGTAATCAAGCAAATAATAAATAAATAATTAATCAACAACAAAACATCAAGAACGCACAGGCCAATTTCTGTAGAAACTGCAAATTAATGATTCGTTTTGACATTACTAAGAAAGAACAAGATATGTTCTAATTTTAAATCCAAAATCAAGAAGTGAATGCATAAGGAAAGAAGTGAATGGAACTGTAAACGGTCATTTGTTGATTAAAATATAACTTACTAATTTCAGAAAGCAATCTAACAATGCTAGCCATAGAGGTAGCAATGACAAGAATATCTTAACATAAGTGAGACTAAAACAAGCTAAAGGAAATCTTTTGTACTTGTAATTGAACATAGTCTGGAAAGATTCAAGATTAAGACTAAAATGTTCAAATTAGAATTCAAATTGAAGATGGTTAGCTAATTATGAACGAAATATCTTACTGCCCAGTCATCTGCACAACCCGTCATGAAAATGGTGAATTCCGAAACTCATCGAACAACTGAGGCCTCGAATTGAACAACAACTTCGAACCCACGTATTCAATCAAGTATGCATAGGCAGAATAGTCCATATGGCATAAGAGTATATAAAAAAAACCCACAAATTAAGTATATAAATAGTTTCTAGTAACTGCTTTTTTAAATTATCCCATAGAGTACATCAGGATATTAATTAACATAAAGTATGACTATGACCATTTAAGCGACTAAATCTATACACAAAAAATCATAACATTCTTTCCAACATGGCAAATCAAATAACAAAAGATGATAATCAAATTAACAGACAAAATAGATAATAGTAGGGTTTTATATAGTTCCATACCAGTATAAAGTAAACACAGATAAGTGTACCTAATAATAAGAATGAAAAGGCTTAATAATTTCAACTTATATAATCAAATAATCAGCAAGGAATAAGCTGTACATATACAATATCTGGTGATTAATAATAAAGTTCCAAGAAGATACCAAATCATAATCAAAACCGAGCCAAAACAATAATAGTCAAAATGATAGATTAAGTTTCTTAGACAAACCTAAGTTAATCTTCATCTGAGGAAGAGGATGCTATGTCATCTACGGTATTGTCTGGAAGTAAATCCTTTATATGAAATTGACCAATTCGTCTATTTGTCGAATTGTCTTTTAATTCATATACTAAAGGAGATATTACTCGAACGACAGTACAGGGAATATATTTCTGACAAAACTTAGCAGAAATGGCATCACCCTTACTTGACTTTACAAAATTTCGCTTCAAAACTCGATCGAAAATAAAGAATCGCATGTCTCGTTTCCTCAAATTATACTGACTCTGATTTCTAAGGTAAGAAGCTTTCAACTTCTTCCTAATGTCAGCGAAGATTGGAGGTAAGTTTTGGAGATCATCCATACGATGAAGTTTCTCAGAAACTTGAGGAAGGGTTGCTGAATTCTCCGAAATTAATCCAAAATAATCACCTGACAAAGGAACATGTCTACCAAAATTAACATAAGCTGGAGTACATTGAGTGACTTCATGAACAGAAGTTCGAATGGCCTGAGCGACTGAATGAATATACTGATCCCAAGCTCTATGATCAGTGTAGGTATAAGATCGCAGAGCAGTAACAATGCTGCGATTTACACGTTCAGTGTGATTAGCTTGCGGATGATAAGATGCATTATAAAAAATCTTTTGGACCTTATATTTATTCAAAAGGTCTTTAAAAGCTTTTGAAATGAATTGTGGACCGTTGTTACACGAAACTATTTGCGGAGTACCAAAAAGCAAGAAAACTTGTTCCTCTAAGAATTTCAAAATCGCTGGAGTTGTAGCTTTTCGAAGAGGACAAACTAAAGGGAATTTGGTGAAATAATCTACAACAACCAAACAATACGTATTACCTGAATAACTACGTGGATACGGTCCAATAAGATCTAAAGATATCATTTGCCAAGGAAAATTAATGTTCCTAAATGAACCCATTAATCCAGCTTGAGGTAGGTTACTCGGCTTACATGTTGCACAAACTCTACATCTCGAAATGTATTTCTTAACTGAGTTGCGCAGACCAGGCCAGTAATATAGCTCAGCTATCTTACTATAAGTTTTATAGAAACCAAAGTGACCTGATGTCACATCATCATGAAAGGTTTTCAACACTTCATCCCTATTAGCTGTTGGGACTACTATTTTCCAATCAGACATATTCGATAAAGATTCCACAGGACTGATTACATGTTTATAAAGGATATTATTCTCCACCTTGAAATCAGGATATCTAGTAGGTTCTTGGGTGACATTATGAATCATCTTTCGATACCAATTATCTGGAGATAAAGTGGACAGATCTAAAAGATTGATATCGAATGTACGTGACAACGCATCTGCAACCACAACACCATTGGCTTTGCGATGAACAATGTTATAATCGAAGACAGAAAGCCTACAAATCCAACGGGACAAACGTTGTGACGGATTTTTCATGGAATGTAACCATAATAAAGAACTATGATCTGTGATGATAGTAAACTTACGACCCTCAAGATAGTACCGAAAGGCATCAAGACCATGACTAATTGCAAGAAGTTCTCTTTCTGTGGTGGAATAATTTTTCTGTGCTTTATTAAGCTTTTTGCTGGTATAAGCTATTGGGTGTTCCGAACCATCCTTTATCTGAAATAATACACCACCTGAAGCAGTGTTGGAACAATCTGTCATGAGGTAAAAATGCTCTAGGTGATGTGAAGGAATGCCCCACGTTGGGCGCCAATGTAACAAAAATGCTTTGTGCTGTGGCACGCCAATGTAACAAAACGTGTAGGATAATGGAAATGATAACATATAATTTAAGCTGGCTAGCAGAAGGTGCCGGAGAGTGACTACTTGACACTCAAAGGAGAATTCGGCCAATTTGCATGACCTACAGAGACCGTAGAATTAGTAGATGAATGACGAGTTAGTAAAAAAAACTATAGGTATACAAATAAGATAAATAAAAATGATTATAGAAGTTGCTCCAAAATGTGAGATGGTCCTGGATGATCTAAATTTACAAATAATAAAATATGGAAAAAAAATGGTAATAACTGACCTAAAAAGGTAATTTATTTGCCTCAGAGATGCAACTCTGTATTCTGGCTTTATTGAATATAAGAGTACCAAGTAATAAGGACACTATCTTGATGAGATAAGTGTCCAAACGTTTAAATATATATTGATAATAAAATCTAAAAAATATAACTCTCTGATTAAATGTGTACACAAGAAACCATACAAGTGAGTTAGAAGGGAGGACTTAAAAACCTCTACCTGTAGTTGACAATTTGTATTTAAATATTATTCAATAAATTATTAAAAAAAATGACGACTCTTATTATTATATGAAATACTAGAAGTTAAATATACAAAAAATTTATACAAAAAATATCATAGGTAAAAAAATTAATCTAAGAAATAAACTTAATCCAGATTTACTATATTTTAAGGGAGATAACTCCCGCTGGCTTCCTAAGATTTTCGTAATCGGAAGGTCAGATCTGGACCTCTGGAGAGCAGCTACGGCAAGGAAAAAACAGGCCTGGAACCAGGTATAACCGGACTAGGTTTCAAGTTAATCGACACTTCTTATTCAAATTTAAAAAAAAAAAAACAAAAGCAAATTCTTCCCCCGACTTCTGTTGGAATCCCAAAGGTAGGCTAAAAAAACATTTCTTTTAGAGTTTTTTCTTATACTTTACAGAGGAGGAAAAAAAAAACAAGGTTTATGAACCTTGAAAGGTTTTATAAATGTTACTTATGAATTGTGAGAGCAAAAAAAACTTAATGGATTTATAGATAATTTGATCGTCGTATGGTTTGACAATTTAAATGGATTAATTATATCGACAATTTTAATGAAAAGCATATGATACGAATTTATTTTATATTATAAAGAGCGATATAAGACAGAATATTTTAACGATACTGGTAATAGCAATTTTACCGATAGATAATTATGTTTTACGGCCGGGAAATAAAATTAAAATACATATGATTTTAGATCAATTAACACTATCTATTTAGATGTTGAATATTTCTTAATGACGGATGGAAAAAGTTCAGATAAGTATATCGAATTGAAACGTGACAATACAGGATCTCAAAATGGCTGATGACTTTTTTTTATTGTCGTTTTATTTATAACTTGGATACTTACGGCTCACAGTGGCTATAAACCAAATAGGACACTTCAAACAAAAAACCCCAAACTAAAACTTCTTATTACTTCTTCATAAAAAAACTTAAATTCCAAAAACCACGCCACGTGGCCCCTACCTTGGACTTAAGTTTCTGCTACCAAAGTTCAAACAGAAGTGCGATTCGGATACTCAATTTGAGCCAGCTAAACTATGATTTCAAACTTGGACGCTTGGTGTCGCTGTTTCATACCAACTTAAATTTTTAAGATTCAGAAAATCATTAAGAGGATTGAGATTTTAAATTTATTTAAAAAATGTTTCCGGAATGTTATAGTAACGTTCTCGTTACATCCAACCGCTAGTAATATACGAATCCGCTGTGAAATGTTTGGAGCAAATTTTAGAACTCTTTGTTGGTTTAAAATTTTCACGGCGCATCGCTATAATCCATTTTTTTTGCAATGATGAATCTTTAGGAAATCTAAAACAATTTATTTACTTAATACTTTAGTTTTCAATCTAATTAGAAAATGAAAATTGTATATAAGACTCTCTCTCTCATATGTATCTATTTTAAACACTTTGGGAGCAAAAAGTAAAATAATAGATGCTAAATTTCTGGTATGTTTTTCAAGTTTAATTTGTTAATTTACTTACCCGTGAAATGATATATCTGTCCCTGTTTTGTGTCGCTGCGTACAATTAAATGCACTGCAAGATACCACCATAATTATAATATTAATGTATTGGAAAATTTTTAAATTTAAACACTTTAAAACGTTTACAACGCGTATAAACACTACTACTCTCTACCGTTTCTGCCTAAAACTGACGTCACCCACAGCTGTGTGAATCGTTTTATGTTGGCTTCACTCCTCGAGACGAGAGAATAGCATTACGGCGCGTCTATCAGTTTTTATGGTCTAAGAGTATTCTAATATCTATGGCAAAGAAAAAAGATTACCAATATATAAAGCTAATTTTCAGGTAACATTAAATAAACCAAAAGTCATTATACCAAAAGTACACAGAAAGCCCACAAATAAACTTTGTCTTACTTAAATCCATATTGAGTGACTATAATGATCACGTAATAATGTATACGGATGGTTCCAAAAAAGAGGATGGTGCCACAGGTTATGCAGTTTACATTCCACATAAAAGCGAATCTTTGAAAATTAAACTTCCATCACATTGTTCAATATACACTGCTGAAGCCATAGCAATCGAAAAAGCATTAGATTGGCTAGATTTACACAATTTTAATAAAGCAGTAATATTATCAGATTCATTATCGGTCATTAAAGGATTAAACCCAGATATGACTCAACATAATAGAAATAATATTCTTTGTGATATTAAAAATAAAACATATAGTAAAGATATTACAGTTATTTGGGTTAAAAGTCACATTGGTATCGAGGGAAATGAACTGGTTGACCAGCTTGCTAAAGATGCGACCCATGTTGGACTCTACATTCCCATATTCACATTGGAGGACTTACAACAACATTATTATAACAAAATTTTTATAAATTGGAAAGAAAATTGGAAAAACATAGCATCGAACTCAAATAATCAATATTATACTATCTACCCTACCTTACCACAAGATGTTGCCTATATTTTTAAATATGCAATGCCAAAGAAGTTGACAGCCACAATTACACGACTGAAAACTAATCACGGTGCATTTCCAGCTCACTTGGCTAAGTTAAATATTATTCCTACTGGGGTATGCTCATGCGATAATATATCACAATGTGACATCAACCATATTCTTTTTAAGTGCGATAAACATAGGTATGAAATAGATCAGCTGTATTCAAAACTATCAGAACTTAAAATTCAGACTCCCATAAACATCACCCATTTACTCTCCTTAGATAGTAGAGAAGTAAACGAACTAATATGTAACTTTTTATTTAAAGTTGGTTACATTGTTTAAAAACTAATATATTATATTATAATTCTGTGGCTAAAGGACTAGTTTTCAAGCCAACTCACTAAACACACACACACACATAATGCTATAAGTGATACCTCACACATTTTCTCAAAACAAAGGCAAATTAACACAACCATAAAATTTTTAGTCAACCAATTTGCTTAACAGAATTAAATTATGTCATAAAAAACAGAAAGAATACATCACCTGGATATGATGATATTAGATATCCTATGATATTCCAATTACCAAACAATGCCAAGATGTTTCTAATCAAAATTCTAAATGATATCTGGATCAATGGGGAAAGAATAGAAAAATGGAAAAAGGCTATTGTAATACCAATACACAAACCAAACAAAGACCCCCACCTATGTGACTCATATAGACCTATTGCACTTATGCCCTGTATACTCAAGGTTTTTGAAAGAATAATTAAAAACCGATTGGAATGGTGGTTAAATACAACCGGCGCTCTGCCAACTACACAATATGGTTTTAAAAAAGTTTTTGGCACCATAGATGCGGTGACACACTTAGTTACAGACATACAAATAGGCTTAACTGAAAACGAGTATATTGGAACGATGTTTCTAGATGTGCAAGGTGCCTACGACAATGTCAACTGGTTCATCTTACGGGAAAAAATGATACAATTACAAATCCCTCAAGAAGTTGCCAACACGATATGCAAATTATATATAAACAGACAAGTAGGGCTCAGAGGACATTATAGGTGCCCAGTAAAATACCAAACTGCAAATTTAGGTCTGCCACAAGGATCAGTCCTTGCACCATTACTTTTTAATATATATACTACTAATTTACACACCTCTATACCTAAAGCAACTATTATACAATATGCCGATGATTTTGTTGTTTATACACGTAGCAAACATCTCGACGAATGCATTAATCGTTTGAATTTAAGCACGAAACTCGTTTTAAGCTCCATAAGTGATTTAGGACTTCCAATCTCCGCAGAAAAATCCAAAGTTATAATCTTCACCAGGCATAACATGAAACCGATGCAGAAAATTACAATAGATGGTATAGAATTTCCGGTGGATACCAATGTCAAATACTTGGGAATCACATTAGACAGAAAATTAACCTGGAAACGTCATATTGAACAAATAGAGACAAAATGCAATAAAGGGCTAAACTTTTTAAAATCCATTATGCGAACTTGGTGGGGTGCAGAACCTCAAACAGCTCTACTCTTCTATAAAGCTTACATAAGATCAATAATTGATTATGATTGTACACTCTATGGAACAGCCAATAAAACAAATCTACGTAAGCTGGATATTATACAAAACAAATCACTCAGAATATGTCTGGGAGCAATGAAATCTACACCAGTTGAACCGTTAAGAGCTGAAGCAATCGAACCTCCACTAGAACTGAGAAGATCATTTTTAGCTGAAAAAATTATTATTAAGTCGCTAAAGAAAAACTCACCATTCATTAGCAGCATGTATAAACTAAACGAATACGACCTAACTAAGCCTTTTTGGATTCATAAACACTCTCCTTCTATTTGTGATGGATTAAGAAACGTGGCCTTAAAACCGCAAACAAAGTTAGAGACCGACTACTTTGATCACCTTGTTTCCTGTGATGTGAATATACCACTTTATTCGGAGTTAGCATCATTTAATAGTATAGTCATAAATCAAATTTTAGAGGAACATCTATTTTCACAGCTGAGGCAATAGCAATTCTAAAAGCACTAGAATATGTTTATCAGGAAGAGGATCAGATTGCTATAATCTTTTCCGATTCACTTTCCGTTCTTAAAATTTTAAAATCAAACTCAAACACAACTAATGATATTATTTTTAGCATCCAAGCAATACTTAAACAATTACAAGATCAGAATAAATATATAAAATTCTTCTGGGTCAAAGCACACGCAGGAATAACAAACAATGAAATTGCAGATCAAATTGCCAAAGAAAGCATAGTAATGGGAGAACAAATAAATTACGAATTAACTACAGACGAACAAATAATCATAGCAAAACAGAGAATGATGAAGAAATGGTCCTATTTATGGCAAGAGTACAGCTTCACAAATCCAACACGTTACACCAGACTTGAAACCAAATTAAGGAGAAAACCTTGGTACAATGAGTACGATTACAGTCGAAAAAGTATAACTTCTATCAGCAGAATGAAGTTTGGTCACGCATGTTATCCAGCACATTTATTTAAAATAAAAATGCTTGAGAGTGATCTTTGCGAAGCCTGTAATAAAATCGGTGATCTTGACCACATCTTTTTTGATTGTTTAAAATATAGAGCTCAATCTAATGAGCTTTTCAGTAAACTTTTAAAATTAAACATTGAAAACCCATTTAATATACTGCATCTTCTTGCTTTAGAAAAAAAAAGAAATTTATGATTGTTTGCTATCTTTCGTCAGAACAACGAATATACAAATATAACCACCTTTGTTAATTCCTTATGTCTTTCCTTAATGTATGAATACCTATCTGTCCGAGGCCTATCTTTTATCGTTTATAAAAATGCCCTGATCGGCCCCTGGGCGAGAAGAGTATAATCCCTGTCTGTTTTTAAAAATTGTGTCTGGCTGTGTGGGTATTTACCCTAAAGCCAAAAAAAAACAAAAAAAAAGTTTCTTTGACTTTAAATAAATTTTTACATCAAGTGTCATTATTTCAGTAGTACCAATGGTTTTATTATTAAATAAATTATTGTTAAAAAATTTTTAAGTTTTATTATTATTAAAAATAGTGATTAAGATTATACAAAAAATTATGCTGAATTTGATAAAGAGTAAGAGCTTGAACAAGAGGTAAAAATAAGTGGAAATTACATTATAGTTAGCGAAAACTGTTGATTTTAGACACAAGATAATTTCAAATAACTTTAATAAGGACAACATAGCTAAAGAAACAGAAAAAGTGGTAATTTTATTTTTTTATATGAAAGAACAAGAAAATCTAGCATTAATTACATACTAAAAATTAACTGTAGTTAGTATAAATGTTAATCAATTCATTGTGACTTTAAAGGTGCGTCCAGACATGCAACAAAACATCGTATCGTAACACCGTCGCGTATCAAGTCTAGACCGCACTGCGTAACAGCGTAACAGCGCAACACCGCAACATCGAGGCGTCCCATCGGTTGTCGGTTTTCTGCCGTCGCATCAAAGGAATGTTACGCGCTGATGTTGCACCGCTTGTTTGCTTGTTTGGACGAGTCTGCGTACATACTCGCGTTTTATCTTCCGTTGTATTTATTTAGTTGAAACAATTGTAATGGAGTGGACGGAAGAATCTTCTATTAATTTTATAAATAGTTACCAAAATAAAGATATTTTGTGGGATACAAAACATCCGAAATATTATAATAAAATAAAAAAGCATGATGCTTGGGAAGAACTTGCTGTAGAATTTAAAACGACAGTAGATGAATGTAAAAAAAAAATAAATACTCTATTATCAGCACTTAGGCGAGAGAAAGCCAAAATTAAAAAGAGTCACAGTACTGGAAAAGGTAAGTTTGAATGAGTGAATTTTAATTTACTTTTGATATATTTTTATTTAGGTATTTTTGAATTACAAATTGTTTTTTTATTTATAGGGCTTTCAGATGTCTACGAAAGTAGTTGGTATGCATTTAAAAGTATGCAATTCCTTTGGAACAAGAATCAGGTTCGAGTAACACAAAGCACTGTGAGTATTAAATTAAATACTACGTATACCTAATTAGAATTATCTTGCCACAAAAGTCGATGATTATTTTGAAAGTACGCTGCTAATTCGTCTCTAATTAGTGCTGCATTTGCGGTGGGTTTTCTGGGAACATTTCTAATTGGAAGTAATGAGGACATGGTTCCATTGGTTATAGTTTTATAGGTTCCTTCTATAAGCGTTCCTTCATTTTCTGTATCGAAAGCTTCACGTGGCGTATACAGAGCAGCAGATGTGGAACTTTTCTTTAAAAAATTATGTAGATGAGCTATTGCCATTATAATTAATTCGGCCTTCTTAGGTTCAAGCAACATTGGTTTACGAAGTACCCTAAAAACGGCTGAGGTAATGCCAAATACATTTTCGACAGTTCTTCGTGCGCGAGATAATCTATAATTAAACACTCTTCGTGGTGATCCTTTCGCATGTATTCCCGAAAACGGTTTCATTAATGAATCAGTTAAAGCAAATGCCTCGTCTCCAATAAAAAAGTAGGGAATTTTCCGTGGCATGCCATCCAAAGCTTCCGGTTCGGGAAAATTTAAATTATTTTGTACTAATTTTTTGTAAAGAGAGCAATTTTTAAAGATACCACCATCTGAAATTCTTCCTTGGCCTCCAGCATTGACATACAAAAAGTTGTAATTAGCATCCACTAAAGCAAAAAGAACTACACTGAATGTTGATTTGTAATTAAAAAACTCGCTTCCAGTGTTTATTGGTGCTTGTAAAACAACATGTTTTCCATCTAAGGCACCCAGACAATGAGGAAAGTTCCAGGTTTTCTCGTATTGTTTTGCCACTTCTATCCATTTTTCTGGTGTTGTTGGTATCTGAAAATTGAAATAAACAACTGTGTCAAAAATTCAGCAATGTTTTTATTACCTAACTAAACTTTTTTACTTAATATTTATTTTAAAAAAGTTAGATGATACTACTAAATATTTTAGATTGAAGATAATGAAGAAGGTGAAGGTGAAAAAGATATACCGAGTGAAGAACCTACATTAGCGGATAGCGATAAAAATTCTGCTTCACAAGAGATTCAAGAGAATATAGAAAACAGACCGAAAAGGAAACAAACGGAGGTAACACCTAGAAAACGCCAAAAGAAGAGTGAAGATTCTGAGAAACTAGATCAAGCTTTTAAAATATTGTCCAAAGCATCAGCAAATGCCAATAACCTACGGGAAGAAAACGAATGTCAGATAATTGGAAATCTTGTGGCTAAAAAACTGGCCAAATATTCTTCTCAATTACAAAGTGATGTACAACAAGAAATTATGAATGTTTTATTTAAAGCAGACAGGATCCATCTCAAGCAAACTTCAATCAATTCGGATTATTTACAAACATACCGTACTCATAATTTTCAGTCAGACTTCACAAATTCTATGCCACAAGATTCTCAATTTGAACACTACCAGGATAGCCAAAGATCTAATTTTATTCAACAACAATCACAGTCACCATCTCCAGCATCTACTTATGATAGTTCTAGTATTTCGATTCATTCAAGTCGCACTACTCCAGTCACTACCTCTTTACCACACCAATTACTGGATATGCCCGACATTGAATTAGGGGATTTATAAAAAAATATTTTTAGAAATAGTGTGTAATATACTTGTTTAATAAAATAGTTTCTTACCTCTATACTTTCTTTTAATACTTCTACGATAGCTTTACACACGTCAGGAACTATAGTACTTATCGATTGTTTAGACATTTTAAAAAGATATTGTAGACTGGTATAGGAATCACCAGTCGCCAAAAAACGACTTGTTACTGCCAATATTTCTTGGACAGAAATTGCCTTTCTCCATCTAGTATCTTTTCGTCCTATTTTTGGTCCAATTACATTAATCAAATACTCGAAGTCTGTTGGAGACATTCTAGTAAAATTTTTGTAGAGGCCACTAATTGCCTGAAATTTTAAATCCTGTAGTAAGTGTCTTCCACTGTATGCCTTTCTTACAGTATACAACTTCGTCTGCCACCAGCGCCTTTCTACCCGCCTTTTTTTATTTTTCTTAACGAAATAATGCATAAATATGTAAGCTGCTGCAGCAACCTCCATTTCGTACCAATTGTACCTCACAACTAGAAAACGACAATTCAGACGGAACGGCAGTATGTTCTGCTGCTAAGATACGCGATGATGTATTGTTGCGCCTGTATTTTTGATCATGCCGTAACTTCGATGCGTACAACAATTGTTGCGTGACGGTGTTACGATACGATGTTTTGTTGCATGTCTGGACGCACCTTAAGAATGATGAATGCCTTTATTTAAATACAATACCTACCTGCCTGAACCAAGTCGAAGTAAAGAAGAAAGAAAGCTACAATACCTTTTATAATCTTTTAACCACTATTTATAATATATTCTCAAGAGATATTTACCTAATATAAATAAATAGCTATGTTTAGTGTTAAAATATTGAGATGTGTACAATTCTAATCACAAAGAGATATTGTAAAGAAATGAATGAAATGAAAGAAATAAAATGAAATAAATAAAACATGGAAATAACCAGTAATACTTTACCACTAGTTTGTGAGCTAATTCTTTACAATTTTATTGATTTGTCTTTAACATATTACAATTTGCTTTATTAAATAGTAGGGTAGGTTAGGACTAATCTAAATAGGTGTATGAAAATACAGTAGTTTTTAAACAGGAATAAAATCTAGTGTTAATATTTGTTACAAACAACTATGATTTTTTTTCTAAATAAAAAACTATACAGATTTTATCCATAGGACATGGAATCCTGCATTTTTAAAGAAGTCAATTTAAGAAGAAAACTATGAATAATAAAGTATGAGAATAAGAAAGAACAAAATTAGTAGCAGGCCAATGGCTTCATGTAGAAAAAAAAAGGGGAAAGTAGCACAACAGAAACTTGTCAGAGAAATGGAACTGGCGAAGACATGCATTGAAAAGAAATAGATTTATTAGATTTAAAAATTAAATTATACAAAGAAAATTTTAATAAAAAATAAAAAAAAAAGTTATATGTAATATTAATGATTCTTCTGAGGTTTTCCCATTCCCATAACCCAAAAATATTTTATAGGGCTCTCAAACACCTTCAACTGAAAGAAGTTCAATATTGTCTTGATTATTAAATAATTGCTATTTAGCAATTCATCTTCAAAATTGTCTCCACTTTGATTTTTCAATTGAATCATTTCAACTATACAGCCACTTTCATTGGCTAAAATAGGAAACTTTCTTCTTCCATACACGTTCTGTTACATATCTGGAATTCATTATACAAAATTTCAGGATGTCTTAGTGTTAATTTAAAAATCCTATCAGTAATACAATATTATCCATACCTGGTTCAAAAAGAAAATATATCCAGGGAGTATGACCAAATTATCAGAATTTAAAATCTCAATTCCTTTTTGTTGCAAGTTGTTGTTTTGGAGAATCATGAGCCGAATGTGACAACCTAGGTACTATATCACTCCAAACTTTTCATTTTGCATTCTTATAATACTTGGCATTTCAAAGAAAACCATCCCGCATGTTTTAGAAATCAATAGCATCCATATCACTTGGAAAACGTCGATTAATCCATTTTTAAACTTTCAAAATGATAAAAACATTTACCTAATGACTAGATCAAGTAAAAGATAGGAGTGAAGAAAAAGGTAGAATTATATAATGTAACAATAAAACACTGAAAACTTTGTTTTCAAACTTCCACAAAATTTATTTTAAATATTATCAATACAGCTGTTTCGGCTGATAGCCTTTCTCAAGTGATCTATTTTTGGCTTGGGTTTACAAATTTATAGTCTCTAATGAAATAGGTTGAGGAGGGGAAAACTGTTTGTCTTAAGTTGGTCATTCAGAATTATATAATTACTTACTCTTACTTACCTCTTTTCCACACAAATTACCAAATTTACACAAGTTGGTGATACTGAATTCACGTCCAATAAATGAGAAAAATAGAACATGTTCTATTTCGTCAATTTCTTCACGAAGTTATTCATGAATTTATTCACGGCAAAATTGGATATCAAATTGTGAGTTTACACATGTCAAATTTGACCTTGAATTCACGCGACTTCATGAATTTATTGTTGGTGTAAAGCCCGTATAAAGAGACATGGAAAAACTAAATAAAATAAAACGATGTACATACGTAATACATATTGAAGATAAAAAAACGAATGAATGAAGAATGTATTTTTATTTTGTTTAAATAAACAATTTCTTATCTTCTACACAGCCTAACTTTTTTGTTCACCATATCAACCTAATTTACCCTATGTAAAATTATGGGCTTGATTAACTACGTTATGATGAGTCTATTACAGTGGGATCTTAAAGTATCATGTTAAACGGGTGCAGGAATAAAAAGGAACTAATAATTAAAATTTTTATAGAAATCTACTTTTATTTTATACAAATTTTGTGTATTCAAATTACAAAAATTATAAAACACTTTGCTGTACACTTACAAATATTTACTTTTACAAATATAATGTGAAACTGTAATAAATTCTAAAACATTTTTTGGTAACAGATACATAGATATTTAATAACTAACGTAAGTCTTCAGGATTTTTAGAATATCCAAGAAAGTAATACATTATTTATTGTACATAACTAATTTGTAAAGCTTAAAAAATAGTTTGCTGTAGCTTCACAAATGCGTACTTTTACACATGCCTATTACTAAAATACATGAAGTATGACGTATAAAATGAACAAAGTCCCACTATGTATAAAAAAAAATTAGTCTCCAGGGCCAACATTTTTTTTCGTAAATATTGTTTTTTATAATGTCTATGAACATGTATAGGCAACCTTTGGTGGAAAAAATATGTCTCCTTGATAATATTAGTTTTTTTTGTTGGTGGATAACGGGTATCCACCATGGCCAAAACTAATAAATATTTGTTGTGGGCCATGGTGGACAAGCGGTATCCACCAATGATTTCAGACTATTCGAGTGTGTACGTGTGTAAGGCCAAACCGCTGAAGAGCTGTTTGGCCTTTCATTAGTCTTTAATTAACTTTTAGTTGTGAAGTGTGAAAGTATTGACGATGTCTTATGAAAAAGAACAGAAGTGTCTTCATAATATGTGGAATAAGTTTCTTTCAGAAGAATCAGATTTTTCGGCGAGTTGTTCTGATTATGAACCCAGTAGCGAAGATAAATGATCCTTGGAAGATTTTGACGTTGAAATTCAAATAAACGAGGCCAGTAATAATACACCTCCCTGTAATAACTCTAGTAAACATTCAATGATTACTGAAAATGTATGTGATGAAACCAACAATTTGAGATGGGGTCCTGTGACTAGTGAGCATTTACGAAATTTTCTATTTACTGTTAATTCTGGTTTTGCAATGTCATTGCATGACAACTATGATAAGTCTCCGTATTATTTCTATAAACTTTTCATTTCGGATGAGCTAGTTAATTTTTTTGTAAATGAAACCAATGGTTATGCTTTACAGCAACAAGAAAAAGCACAAAAATAAAAGTTAGAATCCATCGGTGGAATTAGTGGCCATCAAGGAATCATTATGAGCATCGGTAATATGTATTTACCTGGTATTTCATTGTATTGGTCAAGAAATTTTCTCTATACAAATGCTGTATCGTCGGTTATGGCACGGAATCGGTTCCAAATACTATTGAAAATGTGGCATTTAATAAATAATGAAGCCGCAGACCAAAATGATAAACTTTTTCAAAATCAGTGACCTATAACAAAACTCAACCAATCGTTTCAAGCTCAAGTTGTCCCTGGAGAATTTATCTGCATAGACGAAACTTTGGTGCCATTCAAGGGGCGCTTGAAATTCAAACAATACATAAAAAACAAACGTCGCAAATTTGGCATCAAATTGTTTAAAGTGTGCCGTGATGGTAGCTACCTATATAACACCAAACTATATTGCGGCAAAGAAGATAGGGGCCATGATCTTACAGTACCTTCACAAACAGTTCCAGCACTAAGTGTAGATTTACTGAATGCTGGAGGAACAATTTGTATGGACAATTATTACTCAAGTGTTGAGCTTGCTCATGGTCTTCTAGAAAAACAAACATTACTGAAAAATAGAAAAAACTAGCCTGATATAGTTATAACAACCAAGTTGCAGAAAGGCCAACTAATGCAAGAGAGCAATACAGGAATATTTGTGAAGAAGTGAAAGGATAAGAGAGATGTACTAATTTTCAATACTTAGTACATTCCGGATATGATAAGATACAATTGAAAAATGAAGGGGACCAATCCAAAAAACCCAAAACAGTAATAGAATTCAACAAATATAACAGTTATATCGATCTTTCAGGTACGTATTACTCGTATTGTTTGAACTATGTAACATTAGTTTTGGTATTAGAAGTACCTATATAACTACTTTTATTTTTCAGATCAAAAAAAGTCGTATAATTCCTTTTTTCGAAAAAGCATGTAATGGTATAGAAAGTTGGCTGTGGAACTTATTGTTGATGCTGCTCTTGTGACATCTTTCGTTACATCAAGAAGTAACAAAAAGAAGTAACAAAAGACAAAATGACAGTAACGAAATTCAGGAAAAATATCATAAAAGGTAAAATAGGCATATTTCACTACCAATTTTTGACTCTGTACATATTATGGCTTTTTACTTTTGACAAAACAAGAAGGAACTGCCCCACAAGAAGTTGGGGCAAAACTTAAAAATCATTCTTTGAATGACATGGAGAATTGGCAAATTTGTGCAAATTGTTACAAAGAAAATGTTGCATTTATGGACAGGAAGTCAGCGAAGAAAACAAAAAAAAACTGAATATCGGTGCCAGTCCTGCAAAACATATTTTTGCTTTGACTGTTTTTTTCTAAAATATAATTTTGTTTCTAAAAACTAGTTTTAGGCTTTTATTGCCATATAATTGTTTCTTTCTAAATAAAAAATATAAATATATATATTTGTTTTGCTGAAAAAAAGTTTGATCATTTGTAGACTTGTCATGTGTACAACACAGAAACCAGTTTTACTACCATTTTTTTATATGCTTTATAAACCTCTTCATAAGCATTATTTAGTGGTTTGGTCCATTTCCGTTACCCACCGTGGCTTAACATAAATTCTAAGATGGTGCATAACGCATGTCCACCACGGACACTGGGGATATTTTTTTCTTGAAAATGGGGGATACGTTATATCCACTATGGCACGCTTTGTGTTAAATAGATATTTCAAATAATCACAACTACAATTATTTATCTTAACAAATATTGTGCTAAAACTAGTTACCAATATACTCTTAAAAAAATTTCAAATACGTACTATAGGTAGTTTTATTTTTAAATACAATAGTATAACACAGTCCGGTGAGTCTTTGCACATGTACCATAGCTTTAAATGTGTCCTTACCCCACGAAATTGAACAATAAAGAAATTGTTTGTCGTTATATTATATTTGACAAAAATGCACTTAAAACTGAATGCTCTTAAATAAATGTAAACTTAAATCACGTGAAAATTAATTATAAACAAGAAAGTTGTCATTTTGACTTTGTCAAAACTCGAAATTCGATTCAATCGCCGTCTTGATCTTATACTGCAGAATAATGAACAATTGTTTATTATTCTGTGCTTATACATAGACATATAATTATGTGTCTATGGTCTTATATGTCATATCACTATATTTGTTTGAGGTTCCCTTTTGTGAACAGATAGGGTAAATGCACCTGTTGTTGGCCATGAGTGAATTATTGGCTCTCAAATATGTTTTGATTAAAATTAGGAAAATTTTGGTATTTTGCTAAATCTGACTAATTTTTTTTAAGTTTGGCATCATGTTTGCTAGAGTATGAACATCTAGTTTCAAGGTAACGACCATAGATAGTCCATAGATAAACAATATCGTATAATTTTAGACAGTATTTGGCGCTGATTAAGACACTATTCTGTGCCGTTAGTTTGCATGCGAATTTTTTTTTTATTTATCTAGGGAAACTAGTGCTACCGGGTAAGTACTATATACTGAAATATTCTTTCTACTTCATGTTTTATGTTATTGTGAGAATATAGTGTATGTTCTGTACGAAATTGCATAACGAATCTAACGGTATTTATTCCAATAACGTGAATTTTAAGGTGGCCAAATACTAATGCATGAAATTATCAATATATATATGTATATATATATATATATATATATATATATATATATATATATATTAATTTTTGGTTTTGACTATGAAAGGTTCTAGAAATGTCTGTGAAATTGAACATAACCCAAAAGGTTACCTAAACAGTTATTTTCACATTTTCTGCAATAGGAAATATTTTACCTTCGGTTATAATTTTTCCCCATAAGAGATTGCCTAATAATATATTAAGTGCTGTGCCGAATTCGTGGGGTATTGGTTTAACAGAAAATGATTGGATGGATAAAAAAACTTTTAGGAATACGTTGAAAATATATTTAACCCTTATTTAGCCCTAAAATTTATTTAACCCTAAAATAATATTCCACGTGATGTCTTTTGTTGATGGGCATAAAACCCATTTAACTGTACAGATAAGTCAACTTTGTAGAGATTTTAAAATTATTTTAGTAGCTCTAGTAGATCTAAAAACTTTTTGGAACAAAAAGTCTGTGCTTCAGTTTAGGAAAGACAACCCCCATAAAGTGGTAACAAAAGCACAGTTTGCTCCAGTTTTAAAATCTGCTATAGATACGTTAAATCCAGATGTTATTAGAAGTGGGTTTAGGGCATGCGGTATATTCCCTTGGAATTCGTCTGCACTTGACTATTCAAAATGTATTGGGAAATAATTTGAAACTGAAGGTAATCTGGATGACCACGAAGATTTGCATTTATTGATGCAAATACAACAATTTCTTATAAACAATTTTATGAAATAGTTGGCAATGACAAAATTAAACAGCTTTGTCGAAATAATTGTAAAACTCAATCAGATGATTATCAAATATTGAAATAAATCTTTTCAGCATTTGCGAAAAAGTCGTCAGTAGAAATTTCTCCAAACCACGAACAAGAAAATGTTTTAGACGAAGGAGCATAAGTTTTAGAAACAAGTAAAGTAATTTTCGAGATAAATGATATACCTGTAATAATATATGATACTGAAATTGTAAACATACCTGAAATCGTGAACGCAAACTTGATAGCACCCTACAATGATGAAATTTTTAACATGCAAGGAATAGAAGACCATACAAATCAAGTTGAATTAAGTGTGACGAAAACGGTTCAAGAAGATCTATCCAAAAAACCTGAAACAACCCTAAACATTTCTGAAAATATACCTCTAAATCCTACAAAAAATCTATTGCGACTTACTTTGTATGGTCAGGTACTCCAGCACGAAAAGGCAAGAAGTAAACTCAAAAGCTTCCAATTGTTTTAACTACATCAGGAGAAATATAGAAAAAGAAAAAAAGAAAAAAATTAGATGAGGAGCGTAAAAATAACAGAGAAAACACGAAAGAAAGAAAAAACAAATTATTATGTACTCGAAAGAAAGAAAACCAAAAGAAAATATAAAGCTTGGATTAAAAAATAAAAAATGAGCTAAAACGTTAAATAAGTCTTAAGAGAAAAGTAGACAACTCATAGAAATGCCTTTAACAAAACTAAAAAAAGGGTAAAAGTTCACTTCTCTATTGCATAATATCAAGAAGTACGACAACTTTAAAAATGTCTAGCACTACAATCAGATTAGGTACCTGGAACGTTAAAAGCCTCTATGTAGCAGGCAAGCTCAGTAACTTAGTTCAAGAGCTTAAACGTTTAAAAATTGATATAATGGGCATCAGTGAGCTCCGGTGGCCTGAAACGGGAATATGTGAACAAGATGAAAGCACACTATACTATTCTGGAAGTGCAGAAGATGACACACATCATAGGAATGGAGTTGGCTTATTTATAACGTCTAAATTTAAGAAATATGTGAAAAATTTTATACCAGTGAACGACAGACTAGCAATACTCCAATTAAATAGCAAACCATTTAATGTCAATGTTATCCAGATATATGCCCCTACTGCAGAAAAGAAATATGACAATGATGTCGAATCATTCTATAGCCAATTAAAACAGACACTTAAAAATCTAAAAAGTAACGAAGTCACATATATTATTGGAGATTTTAACGCAAAAATTGGCCAAAGCTGAAGATCTGACCTGGTAGGTGAATATGGACTAGGGGAGAGCAATGAAAGAGGCAAAAGATTATACCAGTTTTGTCAAGAACATGACATGATAATCGCAAATACATGGTTCAAATTACACAAAAAAAAGGTTATACACATGGAGGGGACCAGGATATAATTCACTACATATGATTAGAAATCAGATAGACTATATTCTGGTAAACAAGATATTTAAGAATGGCGTAACCAGAGTAACGACATATCCTGGAGCAGATATCGGTTCAGACCATAACCCTGTAATAACTGACATCAAAGTGAAGCTCAAAAAAGTCCAAGAAAGCCTCAAAATCCCAAAATTACATATCTCAATATCCAACAAAACGTTAATAGAAAATGACTTAAACAATGAGCTAAAGAAATCAATAAATGAAAATAACACAAAAATATGGAACACATTTAAAGATCTTACCTTGAAAGTAATAGAAAGATATTCAACAACGTTACACAGGCACAAAAAACAACAATGGATGACTGATGAAATCCTGGAATTAATGGAGCAGAGAAGGAAACTGAAAGGTAACAAGACAGAATATAAGGAAAAACAGAAACTAATTAAACAAAAAATAAAGGTGGCTAAAGAAAAATGGATGGAGGATAAATGCAAGGAATTAGAAAAGTTGAATGAAAAACATGATACGTTTAATATATTTAAAAAAGTTATAGAAGTAGCTGGTCGTTATCATAAGAAAACTCCACATACTATAACCGATTCGTCGGGAAAAATGATAATAGACGAACATGAAATTCGAACAACCTGGTGTAATTATATAAGTGAACTGTATAATGATGATAGACCTGAAGAACCGGAGACTTTAATTGAAGGTGAAGGACCAGAAATACTAAAATCAGAAATACTGCATGCTATAAAGTTAGTAAAGAACAAAAAAGCCGTTGGCCCTGATAACATACCGACAGAGATGTTAAAGCTTATAAATGTGGAGAACATTGGAATACTGGTCAAACTTTTCAATGATGTTTATTCGACTGGTGATATCCCTGAAGATTGGTTAAAGTCCGAATTCATAACACTACCAAAAAAACAACGTCCGAAAAACTGTAGCGATTATAGAATAATAAGTCTTATAAGCCACACTTTGAAAATATTTCTACGCATCATCCTCAGTAGAATCAGAGATAAACGTGAAGAAGATCAGGATGAAACACAATTTGGCTTCAGAAATGGACTGGGAACTCATGACGCCCTCTTTGCACTAAATGTATTACTGCAGAAATGTCGAAATCAAAGGAAAGACGTCTTTGCTGTATTTATTGACTATGAAAAGGCCTTTGATCGAGTACAGCATCACAAATTAATTACAATATTAAAAGATAAAGGAGTTGATAGTCAAGACATACGATTCATAGAAAAGTTATACTGGCGTCAAACAGCGACAGCTTGCATTAACGGAAAATCAACTGAAATATGTAGAATACAAAGAGGTGTCAGACAGGGTTGTATACTATCCCCACTGTTATTTAATTTATATTCAGATAGAATATTTAAAGAAGCGCTGCAAAATTTGGAATGGGGCGTGAAAGTTAATGGAATTCTGATAAATACAATCAGATATGCAGACGATACAGTTATTTTAAGTGATGACAAGAATTGATTACAATGCCTTTTAAATGCCATTGATACAGTGGGAAGAGAGTTTGGCCTAAACATAAACTGTGCAAAAACAAAACACATGGTGCTTAGCCGTTTAGCACATCAAGATGCACGATTATATGTTGATGGTCATATAATTCAAAGAATGTCCAGTTTTAAATATCTTGGTTGCCATATTACTGAACAACTAGATCCAGATCAAGAGATAAAATGTAGAATAGAGATAGCCCGCACGACATTTTTAAAAATGAGGTCATTCTTCTGTAATGATAACTTGCACCTTCAACTTCGAAAGCGCATGGTTAAATGCTACATTTGGTCAGTCCTATTATACGGTGTCGAAGCATGGACATTAAAAATATCCACCATTAATCGTCTGGAGGCCTTTGAAATGTGGCTGCACAGACGTATACTAAAAATTCCATGGACGGCTATGCTGACAAATATGACAGTCCTTGAGAAAGCAAATGCTGCTCGCGAGCTGCTTGATAACATCAAATGTAGAAAGATGGCCTATTTTGGACACGTAGTAAGGAGAGACCGATATAATATTCTTCAACTTATTATGATGGGCAAAATCGAAGGACGCAGAGGAATTGGTAGAAAGCAGGCCTCTTGGTTGAAGAATATCAGGGAGTGGACAGGAATAAAGAAAGCTCCACTACCTAAACTTATTAAAGTTCATACACCAGAATTATATTCTCAGACAAAATCATCAAGCTCTGTAAATAACCAATATAATATTGATATTTTCTAGCATTCACCTACACCAGAAGAGATTTTAAGATTATCTCCAAAAATATTTCTCGCCCACACGAAATCTCCAAGCCCTGAGAAAAAATTGCACCCAAACGAAAATTATTTGATGATATGTAATACAAAACAGTCCTTAACAAAAGTTAGAATTCTGCCTGATAATTTATTGTGAATTATTACTTCATACCTCAAAAATCGTAACTCGGTATCAAACATTCCATCACATTTTAAAAATCAAAAAGTTTTTAAAGGTGTGTATTATCTAGATGTACTAAATATTACAGAGTATAAAGAAATGTCTCTTAAATGTAACTTGAGTAACTAGATTCTATGGGGACACAGGTCTAGTATATGTTTTAGAATCTTGTCCGAATAAAAAATAAAAGTTTACTTTGACATGCTATTTTTTTCTGTGTTCACACTCAATACATAATCCTTGCTTACCCAAATCGGTATCTACCTACCTATCTTAAATTACGATTTAAGTGATAAAATTTCACTTAAAAAATGATGGCCAATCACTAATACATATCGTGTCACTAACAGGAACAGCGTGCCCAATATCTGTTTCATTTGAACATTTACAAAAGAACACATGTAAAATACTTTCATACATGAAAGCATAACATAATAAAATTGTGCAACATGCAAAAGTAATAATAAAATTCCATGATGACAACAATAGTCATAATAGACCACAGTGCCAAAACCTTTGATAGATAAATATATCGATGTGCTCTCCTTAACCGTTATGTCTATACCCAAGTACCTGATACGGGAGTCTGAGTCTATACCCGTGCTACCCAGGTAGCATTGTTTCGGTAAACTTCGCTTGTACATTTCGAAAATAACAGACAATTGGGATTTTTCTTTGCTATCAGTGTTTATTTAACTGTACTTACAAGTTGTTAATATTTTTGTGACTATACGCGTGTTTTATGTTGTAATTACTTGTAATAATGGCAAGAAGAGAAGTGAGTGCTAGCGAATTTAGAAGGTAAGTTATTACTGTTTATTTTTACAATGTTTTATACATAGATCATTCAATTTTATAATGACGTATGAAAAGCAACAGAAGTACTTGCAACAATTTATAGACGATATAGATGAGGAAGTAGACAAAAATATCGAAAACCAGGAATCAGATGGGGACTATGTTTCGCAAAGCAAACCGGATGGAGATGAAGATTCTGACATAGAGGACGTTTTTACTGAGATCAATAATAAGATTGAAATCGATACCGACGGCGACGATAGTAGTGATGAAGATTTTGACGGTTTTCAAGTAAGTTCTTCGCAAAGTGATGTTCTGGTTGCAAAAGATAAAACGATTTGGCAACGAAAACCGTTTACTGCAAGTCGAACACTGAAACGTAACCTTTTGCGTGAAAAAACGGGCCCAGTACGTTCTACTACAACTCTTTCGATTAGAGATACATTCAAATGTGTTTTCAGTGACGTAATGTGTGACATAATTATACGCGAAACCAATCGAAAAGCTAATAGCGTTTGTGAAAAGTATAATGTTGAAAACCCCGACAAGACTCAAAATGTTTGGAAGTCACTCACAACAGAAGAATTTGATGCATACTTAGGTATTCTTATTACAGCAGGAGTACGGCGTTCAAATTCAGAGCACTCGAAAGATTTATGGAAAACAGACTCTCATCCTTTGTACCGAGCAAGTATGGGCATAAATCGCTTTTGGAGCATCAGCAGATTCTTACGGTTTGACAATGACAAAACACGTGCAGAACGTTTGCAAAAAGATAAAGCTGCAGCTATTACAGATATATTCCATCTTATCAATGATAATTTACGTCGTAACTATGTACCGTCGGATTCTCTTACTGTGGATGAACAGTTATTACCTTTTAGAGGTAGGACACGTTTCACACAATATATGCAAGCAAAACCTGCCAAGTATGGCATCAAGGTTTGGTGGGTTTGTGACGCCAATAATTCGTATCCACTTACTGGACAAATTTATACTGGAAAAAATTCGACTGGACGTGAAACTAATCAAGGTGAACGCGTAGTAAAAGATTTGTGTTACCGATACAAAAATTCTGGACGAAACATAACAATGGATAATTTTTTCACAACTCTTCCACTAGCCCGTCTCCTGTTGTCTTGGAATTTATCATTAGCTGGTACTTTGAAAAGAAACAAACCATATACTCCACAAGAAATGCTGCCTTCGCCAGAGCGTGAGCCTGAATCGTCATTACACGGATTCAGTGCAGATTGTGTTACTATTTGTTCATATGTACCAAAAAAAAAGCGTTATCTTGCTGTCAACAATGCATGACAACGATAATGTAAGTGGCCCAAAAAATAAACCTGAAATAATTCAGTTCTATAATACAACTAAAGAAGGCGTAGACAACATGGACAAAATGGTTTCTCATTATTCCACTAACGCAGAACTTTGCGTTGGCCAGTAGCCTTCTTTTACAATATCCTAGACGTAGCTTGCCTAGCAAACTATATAATTTATACAGAGAATAATCCACAGAGTTCTACTGAAACCAGTAGAACTTTTCGTAGAATTTTTCTACAAGACTTAGGGAAACAACTAGTGATGCCTACAATTTCTGCTAGATCTAAAATACCAAATGTATACCGAAATTTTTCATCAAGGTCAGGAATTGAGTGTATGTTAGGAAAACCTCTACCTACAGATTCAAGTAATACTGCAGAGTCATTACCACTTCGAGATTCCACTGGACGCCTCAAAATTGTTGGAAACTGCTACATTTGTATGTCTTTAGCGAAAAAGCGGCTAAGAAAGACACGAAAATCATGGAATGTTTGTAATCGTCCACTATGTAACGAACACTCAGTAAATATAAGTAAGTGTGGACAATATGTTTAAAATGTAACTTTTATTTACGTTTCCATATCACTTTTATTATAAAAAAAACTAGACAGAGCTTCATAATTTACTAAACATTAGTGTTACCCGGGTGCCACGGGTGTGGACGTAATGGTGTAAAAACTTTGACAGGTAATTTTAATATATTATATGCATTTTTTTCTTTGGTTTTTATTATAAATCTCTTCGTTCTAAATAATTTTAGGAATAACTAGAAGCTCGAATAAAAATATTTATACTATCGTCAATGATTCAGATAAAACAATTACCAAGGATACCCAGGTACCTGGGTATAGACACAAAGGTTAGAGGCCAATAACTGGTGCTGTTACCCTAAATAGTTTAGTTAGATTCGGTGAGTTTTAAACAGCTGTGATTTAGAAAACAATTAATAAATAATGTGTTAGGTGGTACATGTGCAAAGAAAATAATTACAATCTATATTCTTATAAACAAAATACAGAATTAGTTTAATCTGTCATCTGTTTAATGTGTTAGGCGGTACATGTGCTAAGAAAATAATTACAATCTATATTCTTATAAACAAAATACAGAATTAGTTTAATCTCTCTAATTTAAGTATCACTAAAAGTAAGTTAGTCAACATGAAGGGACCATTAAGAAATATTGTACTGATTGTACATTATGTGCTTTAAAAAGAAATAATTTATTAGGTGTTTGGTAACGTAAAAGTGTTTGTATTTATCTCTCAATCTAATTTTATGTATTTAGATACACTCAACTTTTTAGACATTTTTAATATATTATCCACTTTGTGTGTATGGCACTTTCTGAGCAGCATTTTAAAGCGAAGAAAAATCTAGTAAAATCAATGAAAGATATTCATAGTACCAAGTAGAAAAGCAAAAAGACTATGGAAAACAAAACAGATCAAAAATACTGCATAGGGTAGTTGTAATGAGTCCGTCACTTAAATAATTCCTAAATAATTTCTAAGTAAGATCTTTAAATCTACATTCAATAAAATTCATTAAGTATAGTATTCATCATATATATTCCATAGTTATTTTTAATCTATAAGGTGGTATTAAACAGCACTTGCAACGGAAATATGAAAGTTACTTCAACGCAACGCAACGAAAGTTTGCTATCCATTGGGAAAAGTTAACGGACGTGCGACGGTTAGAAATGCTGTTTTAAGAATATCTAATTTTAATTTTATCTTCAAGGAAATTGTATAAGTTTAAAGTATTTTAGGATACTTTCTGGTGTTAATGTTTATCTTTAGTTAATAGTCAGTCTGAACCGGTAAGTAAGCATTAAAAAGTGAACCTGATGATAACAGAGATGACACCTTTTGCTTATTTTGTTGCGAAGCGTTCTCAAAATCGAAGCCAGGATGACCATGGCTACAAAGCTGCAAATGCAAGCAGTGGGCACATGTTTTTTGTGTAGGAATTGCAACAAAGACATACATTTACTATGCTTCCATTTGAATGTATGCCGTTTTGTCCCGAACCAATAAATACTCAAAATACTTGAAGTTTTTTATATTTTTGTTAAAATTTAGGCTACTGTTGATTAGAATTGATGATATTAGTAACAATAGTACAGTCTCAGATCTCTAGCACAGAGGAGTTGTATTTCAAGATTTTTTTGTAATAATATGCCATTTTAGACAGACTTTTGGAGCAAAACGGTTAATGTATTTGAACGCATGTTTATTTTTTTTTTCTGTAATGGATGATTGATTTTGTTTCTTTGTAACCGACAGGGTGAATACTAAATAAATATTACATCTAATGCAGTTTCTACTTTTTCTTTAAGTTGATTTCTGTTAAAAGTATGACACTTTCAAAAAAGAGTATGCCGTTTCAGGCCAGCCTGTTCTGAGTTCCAAAAAAGACCAACTTCCAAAACTGTTCAAGCCAGAAATAACTTCGTATGACTGAAAGTTCTCTTTGCGATCTGAATATTGGTATGAATCTTAGACAAATGACAACAAATTGTTACTTTACTGACTTTAATAACAAATCCGAATAAATTAAAAATCTTTGAGATCTGGTTGTATCGATGAATTCTTAAAATGTCATGCACTGGAAGAGTACGCAACGAAAAGGTTCTGCGAAGAGTCGACTATGATACAAAACTTATCTTAACAATCAAATTATGAAAGATAGCGTACCTAGGCTCACAGGCGGCATCCACAGTCCACGGCTTCGCAGTCCGAGGGGCCTTGCGCCATGAAGATTTATTATTACTTAAACCTAATAGGTACTAACGAGTAAGTAACCAAAACAAAAAATAGTAACAAGCCTACTAATGTCCAAAGAGCTTCCACACTCTCGCGCTTTCAGAATTTTGAGACAGGTGCCGACTCCGACCGATAGCCGACGGACCAACATGCCTATCCACAAACAAATGTGGTAACAACAAGCCATGAACGCGCCAAAAAATTGCTTGTGTTGCTATCGCTCGCGAGAAATCCTCGCTGCAATGCGGGATCGCTGGATCCTAAGAGAGATAGGGATGCTGGGAGAAAATGGGAATCCGGATAAACAAAACGAAAAAGAAAAGCTAAAAGAGCAATATCAAACCAGGCGTTAAGTACAGGTATGATAAAGTTTCTCAATCCAACTGCATCTGGTAGTACAAAACCACTAGAATCGATAGCGTCGACTTCTAAAATAAATTCACTCATGATTGAGATTCCTATGAATTTGGAAAGTACCGATAAAGAACCGCTAAATACTGATACCGAACGACATTCTGAAATTGATGAAAAATCAATATCTAAGGAATCAGATTCCGACGATGAAACTCCTGTGTTTCCCGAGAGCAATATTTTAGATCAAGAAAAAAAAATAAAAATTTGTTATTCACCAACTAGCAGCGATGCGAGTGACGACATAATATAAAGTATTTGATAATTTTAATCCAGGTATGTGGTCGATGCCCACATTAGATGTTCAGCGTCATGATATAGTTCAGAAGGGCCCCTCACAACAATTAAATATTGGTGATGAAGATTATCTCAAAGACGACAACCGTAGGAACTAATTTTCATTTCTCTAGAAAATTAAACAATGGTGAGATTCCACATCGTCGCTGGTTAGTTTATTCTAATTCTTAAAATGAAGTATTCTGTTTTCTATGCAGACTTTTTGGCAATTCACAAACTCAGATGGTACAGGGAGGATGCTGTGACTGGAAACATTTAAGCAATATTTTTCAAAGACATGAGAATACCAAAGAACATATGGTATTTATGTTCCAATTGTTATTAGAGAGATGCATAAAACACAAAAAAACTGTAGATAAAGAAGGCGAAACTCTAATTTGATAATCTCAAAAACATTGGTACAATTTGTTTAAGGGATTAATTAATATTATTAACTTCTTAGCCCTTCATAATCTCGCATTCAGAGGTTACAGAGAACCTATAAAGACAGACGGTGACTTTAGGAATAGTGAGAACTTCATTGATTTATTTAAATTCATATCAAAATTTGATCCTACTTTACGAAAATATATGAGATATTACTGAAAAACAACTTAAGCATCATTCTTTAAGTCACGATATACAAAATGAATTGACCACATTTATGTCAAAAACAGTAACTGGTTAAGTGATTCGCAAACTAAAAGAGGCAAAATATTATTTTTTTTTTTTTTTGCTTGACTGCACTAGAGACTGTAGTAAAGTAGAACAAATGTCTGTGATCTTAAAATTTTGTAATACGTCAACGGGCACAATAGAAGAACAATTTATTGGATTTCTTGCTGTAAGTAAGATAACAGGAGAGTATTTAGTCCATACTCTCCTGTTGTCATACTAGGCGGAGTAATGCCACACTAGGCGAACTAAAAAAGAATGGCTTAGATATTCAAAACAGCCATGGCCAAGGATATGACAATGGCGCAAATAAGGTAGGCATAAATCTATCTATCTATCTAATTAGCCTTCTTCGGTCCATCTTTGGACATAGGCCTCCCCAATCCTTTTCCATTCTTCTCTGTCTGTCGCTACAGTCATCCACCTAGAGCCCACGTGCTTCTTGATATCATCTGCCCATCTCGTTTGGGGCCTTCCTCTGCTTCGTTTATATACCCACGGTCTCCAACTTATAAGAATTTTGTTCCATCGGACTTTTTTTTGTCTTATATTGTGTCCGGCAAATCTCCTTTTTAATTTTGCAACTTCTTGTCTAACATCCCTTACTTTTGTTTTTTCTCTTATCCACTCGTTTCTCTTTTTATCCATTAGTCTTATGTGCAACATTTGTCTTTCCATTGCTCTTTGGGTTTTTATGATTTTGTCCATGTTTGCTTTTGTAAATGTCCACGTTTGGGAACCATAAGTAAGAACAGGGAGTACGCATTGATTGTATACTTTGGTCTTAAGATGCTGTGGATATCTTTTGTTTTTAAGAATGTAGCTTAGTTTTCCAAATGCCGCCAATGCCAGTCTAACTCGTCTCTTTACTGTTCTCTATGCTAACCTTTATAGTTTGACCAAGATATATACAATCCTGAACTTGTTCTATTTCATATTGTCCGATTCTCATTGTGATGTCTTCATCTGTATTTGTTATGGTTTTGGTCTTGCTGTAATTCATATTAAGGCCTATCTTTCCAGCTTCTACGTCCAGTTCTTTCATCATTTCAAATAATTCTTCTTTTTTATCAGTTATCAATACGATATCATCAACGTACCTTAGATGGTTCAAGCGTTGTCCACAAATTTTTATACCTTTTTCTTCCCATTCTAATCTTTTTAAAGTATCTTCAAGAGCCTGATTAAAAAGTTTCGGTGATATTGTATCACCCTGTCTCACGCCTCTATTTATTTGTATTGATTTTGTTCCTTCATATACTTTAATTGTTGTTTTAGCTTCCTTATATATATTGGCTATTAGTTCCGTATATCTGTGGTCAATTCTGCTGTTAATCAAAAAACTTTTCACTGTCCAATGTTCGACTGTGTCGAAAGCCTTTTCGAAATCTATGAACGCCACATATAGAGGAATGTGGTATTCATTTGCTCGTTCTATAAGTATTTTCATACTTAGTAAATGGTCACTTGTGCTGATTCCCTTTCTAGAACCAGCTTGTTCTTTCAACTGGTATCCATCGAATTTTGTCGTCAATCTATTGGTTAATATTTTTGTTAGGAGTTTATACATTACATTGAGGAGTGTTATAGGACGGTAGTTTTTTATATCTGCTTTATCCCCTTTCTTGTAGGATACTGGTTACTCATTCCTTCCAGTTGTTTGGGATTCTTTTTTCTTTCAATATCTTATTAAAAAGGGAATGTAGAGTATTAATTACCACTTTTCCACCATATTTCAGCATCTCTGCAGTTATTTCATCTTTTCCAGTCGATTTGTTGAATTTCATTTCTTTCAATGCCTTCTTTATTTCTGATTTGCTTATTTCTGGCTATAACTCTGAGTTGACATTTTTTATTTTAATCTTAAGTTGGTTTTTAATTTCTTCTGGTGGTTCCTTTTTTGTTTTATATAATTCTGAGTAGAAATGGTGGATTATATTTATGATGTCATCTTAAACATTTGTTTCTAATCCATTTACATCTTTTATTTTGTTTATTTCAAACTTACCTAATTTCGGCCTTAAGCATTTCATATTTTTGTTGTTCTGTACTACTTCTTCTATTTTTATTTCTTGTTCTTTTCTCTTATTTGCTTTTATTATTCTGCTTATTATTTTATTGATTTCTACATATTCTATAGATTTCCTTTTGCCTCCTTCATTCAGCTTCCTTCTTTTATCCATAAGCTTCTTTGTTTCTGTTGATATATAGTTGTTCTTTTTTAGATCTTTTTTTGCTATTTCTTTTCCTGATGTAATCATTGTTGCTGTAAGTATGTTGTCTATTTCGTCTATATATTTATCATCACTGTCTAATTTTTGGGTAAGTTGTTCTTTTAATAGGTCTTTGTATATCTCTTTATATTGCCTTAGTTTGTTTCTATCTACTAGATCGCAATTTCTACTTATTTTTCTTTTCATCTCATAGTTACCGTCAATACAAATTTTTGCTCTGACCGTCCTGTGATCGCTACCTGTTGTGAATCTATTAAGAACTATTACACCTTTAATGATATATCGTTCCGTGGACAGTATGAAGTCGATCCCATTTTTTGTGGATCCATTAGGGCTGATCCATGTCCACTTTCGCTAGGGCTTCTTTTTGTAAAAGAAGTTCATTGCGTATAAATGCTTTTCTTCTAGGTAGTTCATCAAAGTATCACCTCTATCATTTCTCTGACCATACCCGAAATCACCTATTTCAGTTTCTTCAGGCATAAATAGTGGAGTCAAAATTCGAATATTAAATATAAATCCTAGGACATTTTTCACACCTCGCAGTTGTCATACCTAGAATTCAAATAATGATCCAAAATTTACCTAACTTTATAACAGACGTGAAACAGTTGCTTCTATACATTACAGATAATAACTTAAAAGAAATATACCCAAACATTTTCATCGTCATTAGAATATTATTAACAATACCATTTGGTGTAGCCTCCGTTGAAAGGAGTTTTTAAAATTAAAACTCATTAAGAATTATTTAAGGAGTACGATGTCACAGGAAAGACTTTCTGCGGTCGCAATTTTGTCTATCGAGGATGATATGGCATCAAAGCTAGATTACGAGCACGTAATTAAACAATATAGCAGTGTAAAATGATATTGTTAGATTTGTAAAGTCACAAAGACTAAACTGGATTGGTCACCTAGAAAGAATGCCAGATAATCGAGCTGTAAAAGTAGTCCAGAGATGGAAGCCAGAAGGAAATAGAACAAAAGGTAGACCCCGTAAAATATGGATAGATGACGTAGAGAGGGATCTTAAAACCATGAACATTAGGCAGTGGCGAAGGAAAGTATCCGACAGGGCAGAATGGAAGAACGTTGTTAAGCAGGCCAAGACTCACAAAGTGTTGTAGCGCCATTAGAAGAAGAAGAAAAGCAGTGTAAAAAGTAGAAAATTTCTGTTCCTGTAATATTTATATTAAATTTTTAGGTTAGTTGTAAGTTTCATTAGATTTTGCATGAATAAAAGGTTAATAATGAAATGACACATGTCATGACTTTTAATAAACAATACCTTTATGTGCGAGCAGAGCGCATGGTAAAATTTATCTTGCCCACATAAAATTATGATCTTGCGCCGCCACTGCCTAAGTGTCTAGGCTATTTAATACATAATCGAAAGCATTATATTTTCCAAATAATAATAAAAGTATTAATAATAATTGGAAAAAGGGGAAAATGTAACAGAAACCTCTAATTATTCCGTAAAATTAGAAACTGATTAGGATTACGCTTCGAAGTACTAATCAGAACAGCTGATTGAGCCACCGATTTTAAGCAGCCACCGACAGGCTTAAGCTACAGTGGTGCCACGCTGCACTTAGTTGCCTTCCAAATATTGTATTGCTTCATAAGCACAATTTAGAAAGGCGTGGTCTAAAGCTGTGTGTTTATGATCATTTTCTAACTCAATTAAATCCATGAAAATTTCTTTGTGTGAATTTTTAAAGTAATGCAAAACGTTCACCGCATTTCCAGAAGATGCAGAGTGTATCAGCGAATCTCCTACAAAATTTTTAACTCTTAAAATATTATCAATATCAATATTTATCTCATTCTCATTCAGTTCATTCACAAAATAGCGAATGATTTCGTGAGCATCGTTATGTGCTGCAAAATGTAAAGGAGTATTACCGCTTAGGTTTTTAATAGTACAAATTGAGGTATTTTCATTAAAAAGAAATTGGACTATTTCTAAAAATTGGTTATCCATACAAAAGTAATGCAACAGGGTATTGCCAAATTCGTCAACAACATTAACCAAAAAATCATCACGTTCGATCATCAAATAACGTGCCAGCGCATAAACATCTTCAGGTGTCATTGATTTATTATACATTTCACTAAGATATGAGCTAATGGCATAATGACAAATACCATATCCTTTATCATCCAGGGCGTTAATATCTGCTCCATTTTCAACTAAGAATTCAACTAATTTGGGATATGTGGCAGAATAGTGAAGAACCGTTCTTCCTTTTGGATATCTTTTACTCAATAATGTCGAACAGTCGTTGGAGTTTGCTAAAAATAACTTGAAAATATTTATATTTCCTTGCTGAGCAAGGTATCTAAAATCAGTGCTCTCAATTCTTTCAGGTTCAGAAAAAATTTCACAGTATACTTCACTTATTTTTGTTAAATTTTCTTGAGGTGCTATCTGCAATATATTATCAAAAAAACTACAGAGTCCTGGGTATTCAAAATTAAAAAATATAATATCCAGTAATTCGGAAAGTATTTTTTTGCTCTTTGTACAAACCAATTTCCAAATATATTCAGCTGAAAGATATTCTTCAAAAGTTTTATGTCTGAAAATGTATTTGTCGTAAGATTTTTCGATTATACCTATTCTTAATACAAAATCATGAATACTGACGAGTTCAAAGAATTTATCACAATCGGTGTTAGCAAAAACATGTTTAATAGCTATAAGCCTCATATCGTTTAAGTACCGTTCAAATGCATCGTCCAAAATACTAAATAAAACACTGTTTTCTTCGGTATGTTCTAATGCAAATAAGCGTTTCTTAATTTTTAAAAAGTAATTGTAAATCTCATAAACGTTGTCCCTCGTTAGTGTAATTGCTGTTTGGTTGTCGCTTTCCACAAATATTTCCAAGAGAAGACTCATATATAAAGGAATGGACATCAAAGAATTCAGTTTAGTAAATGTTCCAACAAAATTATGAAAGTTCGACTTATTTTTTAATGACTGGATTGCCTTATTGAAATATGTTTCTTGGTCTTCTATAGAAAATGGATTGATAGTTAATATTTCAACGTCTTTCACAGTTTTTAATGCTTGCATAGAAATATGGTTGTCTCTGAGAGCAATGAAAATTTTAGAAACGTTGTTTATTTGTAAAAGAAGATTAATCATTTTCTGAAAATAACTTAAATACGTTGTATTAAGCTCAATAAACCCGTCAATGAGCACGTACTTTTCCAAAGATTTCAAGAGTTCTTTTTCTAAATTGCTCTCTGCTCCTTCTAGCTGATAAAACAAATTTATTAGCGGTTGCTCTTTATGTTTCTCTAAAAATTTTATTACAGAGCCGATATCAAGATTAATAATCCACGTTTGTGGTGATCTTTCTTTTTTTAAATGAGCCACTTTGATGAGATAAGTACTTTTGCCAGAGCCTGGTGGGCCCGCAAGAACAAATATTTTTTTATCAAGTGTATCGAAGAAATCATGATTTGAAACAGTCAATCCTGTTGCACTAGTCAAAGACCTATTAATATGACAGTATTTAATGTTCTCCAAAGATTTTACATATCTTCCTATGTAGAATGTATTAAGGTCTCTTAATCTTGTTAGTATATGTTCGTCAATATGTTGTTCAAGGTCTTGACCACAATTAAGTAGGTCCCGTAACTTTAGAGTCTTATTTGGAAATTGGAACACAATTTCTCTATTTAATAAAGTTTTTTCTGATGTACTATCAAACCAGCTCAAAGAAATCTTATCTTCCAAAGAGGTAATTACGTTGTTGCTGGAATAACTTGTCTCATTAGCAACGAAAAATACTAATTTTTTTGAGTTTCCATCCATTATTTTTTCCAGAGTCTGGCACACGTTCTTAACTTGCTCATTAGTAGATATAGGAAGGCAAATTATAAGATATTTAAATTTGTTTAATTTAAACAAATTGATGAAATTAATCTCATTTTCTTGTATAAATAAAATTTGGTCGTAAAAGAGATTATCCGGTTTTTTGTCAAAGTGTCTTAAGCTTTGAACAATTCGTCTTAAACTCCAATGATAATGATTACCTGGTTTAACAAAAACAATTTTGTTCTCGTACATTTCGTGCATAGTTTTAAAGTTAATTGATGTATCTAGATACATTTCTGTTAGATGTCTACTCCTTTCTCCATAAAAAATGGAATTTGTGTAGAGATTAGTTAAATAATCTTCCTTGTTACGCTCCATTCTATACCAAGTCTCTATTTGATGAAGTAAGTATATATAGTTCACTTTTTGGTTAAAGCTGTTAATCTCTTCCTCAATATTTGCCCCTAAATTAGCTTCGCTTATTTTTATATACCGAAATTTTAAAATAAATGCTTTTATATCTCTTTTGCTTACCATAGTGCGTTTCCATAACTCCTTTTTGTGATGTGGCTTAATATTCTTTTTAAACTTACGAATAGTACTATAAATTTTTCTAACCGTTTGCGTATCTAATTTAACACCAAATAATTTACTTCTTTTAAATATATCTTTAATCTGTTTATCCTCCTGTTTACTAATTTCAAATAGAGGTGATTTAATGTCAGCATTGGTGCATACTAACAAATACTTTATATTTTTAATTTTTATATTTTTGTATGATAAAATATATGCTATCAAATTATAGTCAGTTTTAGTTGGAGAATCTGAAAAAACTTCACTTTCGGCGATACATGTGCTCTTCGTTTTTGCTTGGACTAAAATTGCTCCAGTATTAAATTGACACACCAGATCATCAAACTTACCTGCACAATTGTCTTGGGTTGACAGCCTCCAATTGCAGTTTTTATAATATTTTACACCTGCGACTGCAAATAACGTTATTAATTTAATTTCATAAGGTACCCCGCCAGTTGGAGTTTTGGTTTTCTCATATTTCATATTTTGTTGGTCAACGTCATCGTGAACAACTAAAGGATCATTTTGTTGTTCCCAAACAAGACAATTGTCAGGATTACATGTATCAATATTTAAAATATTGAGAAATTGACAACATTCATTGCTTAAAATCTCGGTACAGCTTCCTTTATTCGCATTCATGTCCATTATTAGGCCATCTGAAAGCAGTATTATATAATAACTAATTTGCTGGTTATTTATTTTAAAAAATCTAACATAAAAATAAAACAAATATAAGTGTAATGAATATCCCAATAAAAGTTACTCAAGTTACAATGACGCTCAATGTCTCGTTGCTTATTATAAAAAGAAAAATGGTAAATCGCAAAATGTTTTGACCATCAAATAATATCTCTCTATAGTCCGACAATTTTCAATTAAAGATGACTAATCTACCAACTGAAGTAAGAGTTAACGGCAACGATGGTAAATGTAAAAAGTAAATTCTTACCGGGGTCATTTTTACCGTGTATGATTTACCCATGTAAATAAGTGAAAAGTTAAGATTGGTCCCATAAAATTTGCCCCCGTAACAACATAAATTGGTACGATTCACGGGCGTATAGTTAGACAAGTTCTATATATATTTACGTCTATATATATTACGGTCTATATATATTTACGTTTTAGAAAGACTGGGAATGAGAGAAATATATTTTAATTTATTCGTTCCACATTATCTATGTGCAGAGGCGTAGTGTGGTCTATTTCTTCAGGATATATTTATTAAATAGACCTTATTACTAACTTTAAAATAATTTTGAGGTAAGTTAAATAAATTTGAAATAAGTTTATTCTTTTTATAGTATTAACCCATTAACGAAAGATACAATAAACAAAAAGAAATTTGACAATTAATTTATTAGAATGGATTAAAAAAACATAGGTAAATTAAGACTATTTACAACAAAAAAGATTTTTTTTCTTATTTTCAAGAACAAACAGTAAAATTTTTAATAAAGGAACACATTGTATTTTAAATGTACATTAAATTTTAAGGAGAAATTTTTCAAAACATTCAGGGTGTAGATGCACTCTACACATTTTACATAAATAAATAGTATTACTTTTGCACATCCGACATTCTTGAACTATCCTCACTTTTTGTAATGTGGTCAATATTGTCGAATCTGGTTTCATCCGGTAAAGCAAATTAAGATTGACGTCCGTATACTAAGTTTGACATGATGTAGCGGTTTCTCCACTATTATAAATTATAAATATAAATCTATATCAGCTCATGCTTTCTCTTATAATGTGCATTTATTTATCCTCATCCTTCGACCAATACATATCAACTTGAAGTAGAGTGTAAACCAGATAATATACATATTGTGCCAATAACTTTTTTAAATCCATGTCATTCATTTCAAAATCGTGACGGTTATTCTGTGATGCATAAATATTAGTAAAATATAGAATGCTCTCAACTACTTGTTTATCAAAAGAGTAAAAAACTTCAATATATGACGTGCCTACATGGTTGGCTCTTCTTCTTCTTCAAGTGCCCTGTCCGTTGCGAACGTTGGCTATTAACATGGCAATTTTGATCTTGTTTGCGGCGCTTCTGAATAGTTCGACCGATGTGAGCCCGAACCACTTCCGCAGATTTTGGAGCCACGAGTGTCTTCTCCTGCCTGGCCCTCGCTTACTGTCTATTTTCCCCGGACAATCAATTGTAGCAGACGGTACTTATCGTGTCTCAATATGTGGCCTAGATATTCAAGCTTTCTTTGTTTAATTATATTCACGATTTCTGTCTCCTTTCCGATTCTTTGGAGTACCTCTATGTTGGTGACATGTTCGGTCCAGGATATACGAAGAATGCGTCGGTACACCTACATTTCGAATGCTTCTAGTTTTCTCGTTAGCGTCTCCGTCAGCGTCCAGGCCTCCACGCCATACAGCAAGATCGGAAAAATGTAGCATTTAACTAGACGTAGTTTTAGGGAATAGACAAATCCTTGCTTATGAGGAGCTTTTTCATATTGCTAAATGCTGCTCTAGCTCGTTCTATTCTCGCCTTAATTTCTATGGTCTGTTCCCATTTTGCATTTACGTTGGTGCCAAGGTACACATAAGATTCTACATGGTCAATTAGTATGTTACTTATCCGTAATTGTCGAGCAGTTTGTTGCTTTTTGCTTATCAGCATCCACTTTGTCTTCTTGAAGTTGAGGCTCAGGCCGTATTCCTCACTAACTGAATAAAGTCTTTCCATTACTTGTTGTAATTCGTCTATGGTACTGGCAAGGATCACCGTGTCGTCGGCATATATTATATTGTTCGTTAATTCGCCGATAATTTTTATGCCCTCATTTGCATTTTCCATACATTTGTTAAATATTTCCTCGGAATACATATTGAATAGGAGTGGGGATAATATACACCCCTGACGGACACCTCTTTTGATCTGCACGCTTTCAGTGAGTTCGTTGCCAATTTTTGCTCTTGCTGTTTGACCCCAGTATAGGTTTGCCACAATTCGAATGTCCTTGTCGTCAATACCTGTCTTTCGCATAATACCTATCAATTGTTCATGATTGACATTGTCAAATGCTTTTCTAAAATCTACAAAGCACAAATACACGCCTATATCAACGTCTCTACACCGCTGTATAAGCACCTGGAGAGCGAAAATTGCTTCTCTAGTTCCAAGTGCTTTCCGAAAACCAAACTGCGATCTATCAGTATTTGACTCACATTTATCATATATTCTTCTATGAATGATCTTAGTGAACGCTTTAGTGACATGATTGATCAAGCTTATAAGCCGGTAGTCATCACAAATCTGGGCATTTGGTTTCTTCGAGATTGTAATAAATGTTAACTGCAGCCAGTTCTCCGGGATTTTACCGCTATTATATATGTTGTTAAAAAGTACAACTAGATTATCAAAAAACTGTTTGTCTGATTTACATAGGATCTTTAATATTTCGCAGGGTACATTGTCCGGACCAGCTGACTTATTGTTTTTTAGTGTTGCAGTGGCATCTTCTATCTCCGATTTAAGGATTGAAAGTCCTGTTTCTCCTTCTCCATATAGGTGATCATCAGTCCTGTCAGATGCAAATAATTTTTCTATGTATGATTTTCATGTTTTTAAGATCGTTGATGGCTCCGAGATAAGATAGATTTAGCTATCTTTTATGCTGTTGGGTGACTTATTTATTGAATTTCCTCTTGTTTGTCATCGATTTTATTTTTTTGTGCATATTGTAACTGTCGTATTTTCGTTCGTATTGTTCTATTTCCCTGCATTCGTTGGAAAACCATTTTTCTTTGGTTTCTCGAATTTTCGTCCTTTTTGTGGATCTGCTGGTATTTTCTGCATTTTTATTCTTGAATTTACGTCTTTCATCCATCATATCCATTATCTCATCAGACATCCATTCTTTCTTTTTCCGTCGGTCACGCTTTAATAGAGTCGCGCATGTTGTTTGGATTGCTTCCCTCGATTTATCCCATCTCTCTAGTATGTCCGACGTGTTCTCGTTAATGTCCTTTATTTTCTTTCCTAGTTGTTCTCGTACTTTTATTTCGGTCTCTGGGTTAGTGAGTTTTTTAATATCGATTGTGTTTAAATTAGATTTTTTCTCGAGCCGTTTTACTCTCATGACCATTCTGCATACCAACAAATTGTGGTCCGTAGGAACATCGGCACCTGGGTACGTTTTTGATGATTTTATGATTTTATGATGATTTTATATCATCATAAAATCATGGTTGGCTCTTATATTGTCTAAATATTAAGCACACTGATTTTGAATTACTTCTGAGTACAAAGGAGTATCTGTTGTTACTCAACTTGAGACAAAGGTGGATTCACTATTTTTTCCTGGTTTTTTCTTTGGACGTTTTATCTGTTTTTCAGAGGAATATCATAATCAAAATCGACAATCACTTGTATTTCATATGTACCTGCAATATACGATTTTATTGATTCTTCACAAATAATATTATCATCAATGTCTTCTACATTGGAAACTTCATCTAATTCCGGCGGCAAATAAATCACATTAAGTGAGCCAGCATTTTCACAATCGGAGTCTTCTAACAAAGCTATTAACTCTTTAGTAGTGAGTGCCATCTTTATTTTATATTTCGAGAATTTACTGAAATAAACAAATGCACTACTATATATATATATATATATATATATATATATATATATATATATATATATATATATACGCATTTACATGATAATAGTTTAGCTTACTTCATTTTAATTTATATGAAATATAAAACAAATAAACACGAGAAAGTTTTCAAATCAAGTTGAAAAAACAACTATAATGTTTACAGCACACATCAGCACACATCACAATTAAATAAATAGAGAATGAAGTGTATAATCGTATGTTAAATTTCGGATTAAGTCTAATGAAAAAATAAGTATTTTGCAAAGTTTTCTCTTTTTTGAAGTACTATTAGATACTTTCCAGCTGTTCTCCGTGCGTAGAGGTTTTCTCCCCGGCTCTGGAACTCAAATTTTACAATGTATGTTCCCTGAAGTCATATTTAATTTAATACTGAACATCACAGTTTTTTAACAACAAGATGTATAATCTTTTATAACTATATGTAATTTAAAGGGTTTTTACCCATGTATTTTGGTGGCTCAGGCATTTTAACCTAGCGATTTAAACCTGATGGTGGACTGTTTAGTCCGAAAACGTTTGTTTTTTTTATGTAGCCCTTTTAAGGGTTTTTAAATAAATATACCCACTTACGAAGACTAAATAATTATTGGACGTCGGAAAAGTCACAAATGTCCATTTCCACTCTCAAGGCAGCGATGCAGGTGTATGTAAAGTTTGATGAGACTTGTAATAAAATGTTTCATTTGTTTTAGTCGAAACTGGACCTTCTTAAATTAATTTAAGTTCCGAAAAATATTAATGGTACAAAAAACCAAGAAGATGAGGCTATTCCAGGTCTCTCATCTAAAAGTTCATAATTACAGGATTTTTACTTTTTCGATATAATCTTTCATTGTTTAGCAACATATTGTTTTTAATGTTTAGCATAGTTTATTATTTATTTTCAATTATAAAAAGTTATGATTGTCCAATAAAAAGATTCATTTTGTGTTCTTACTACATTTTTGTATTTTTGTACTTTTTTTTGTCAAAAAATATATATGGTCACCGTAGTTCGGTCGGCACTCTCCAAGCGCCACGCTAATATTTTAAAAATTTTCCCAACATACTGATACGCTACTGAATTCATACGGTTTTAATTTTTTGAATGCTTTTGAATACCTAGTACTGTACAATAATATAAAAATTAAACCTTTTTGTATTTTTTTGTTTAATTAGTAAGTTCTAATTTCTCATAAACTACAATTGTTTAGATTTAGTTCATGCAAAATGCAAGAAAAGTTCTCCAAAAACCTATTCTGTGTATCATGAATGTTTCTCAATATATTTTTTTGAAAGCTTTTTATTTTTTAACTTTGTAAAGACGTTAAATCAAAACTAATTCCATATTTCGTAAATGTTTATGTATAAAGTTTATGTATATATGTCGTTTGATATTTTAAAATATGTAACGAATGTTTTAAATAATTTTAGTTGTTTTGAATTTGTCTCAAGCTGGCCCAGTACTTGTTCGAAACGAAAAAGTGTTTTTAAAAATAATTAATAAAAAAATAATAGTTTGTGATTACAAAAGATTGCTATTTTTGTTTGGTGATAAATCGATTCAGTACTTAAATTTTGAATTTGAACTAAAAAAAAATTGGTAATAAACAGCTTACATAAAATATAATATCATCAAAAATATGAAAAATGTATCAACGTGACCAAATCTCCCCTACAGTCGAAGCGTAAATTTGTACTTTGCACATGCATGAGTCATAGTCGTTTAAATGATTCACTACCTCTACAGTGTATTGTCTATTGCCATTATGCGAGGTTTGTCTTGATCATTGTAAACTATTTTTCGATTTAACTTAATTTCTAATAAGTGTTTTACTAAGTCTTTTAAATTATGCTTTGCAGCCAAATGAAGAGGAGTATTACCTTCATTATTTTTAACATTTACGCTATGTCCTTTGTCAGTAAGCAAATTTATAATATTTGTTAAGTTATTACTGACTGCTATATGAAGTGGAGTGTCACCAGAGAAGTTCTGTGGTTGCACAGAACAATTATTATTTAAAAGCCATCTTACAACATGCTCTAACTTGTTCTTTACTGCTAAATGTAATGGTGTATCACCATTCTTATTTATGTGATAGCTGTCTTCATCCCTATTATAAAGTAAATATATTAACTGTTCTGCATTTTGATTCACAGCTTCGTGTAACGCAGTATTACCCAGTAAATTTTTACCCAGCACCTCAGCATTGTTTGCTAGCAAATATTTTGCTAACTCTGTTCGATTGCTTCGCACAGCTAAGTGAAGGGCACTATCTCCATTACGATTAGGTTTGTTGATGTCAAAAGCATATCTCTTTAGTAATATTTCAACTATTTCTAAATTGTTATTTTTAACTGCTTCGTGGAGGGCGGTATTACCTTCTATATCTGCTATCTCTCTATTGACACCTCCATCTAATAGCTCAGCAATTAATGAAGATAAATTCCATTTTACTGCTAAATGAAGTACGGTTTTATTAAGTTCGCTAACGATATTAAGGTTGTTTGTTTTTGGTAAAAGCATTTTGGCAATTATTTCTTCTTTATTTCGAAGAGCTACAAGAAGTGGAGTTTCGTTATCTTTATTGACATCATCTGCAGGGTGACCATTTTCGATTAATAATTGCACCTGATCCATATAACCTTTTTCGACTGCCAGATGAAGCGGTGTGTCGCCATTATTATTTTTTTGATTAATTATATCTGATTCCTTAACAAGAGATCTTACAGTTTCTTGTAAATTATTTAGAACAGCTAAATGCAGTATCGTATTTTTATTACTGTCGATATTTTTGAAGTGATGTTTGTGATTTATTAAGTAATCTAATACATTTTCATTTTTGTTTGTTAAGCGCATTGTTAAGTGATCTTCATCATAAGAATATAGCCCATCGCATTTGCTACATTTAGCTAACATCAACATCAAAATACTGTTTCTTCTGTCTTCAGCTAATTTAAGTATTTGAACATTTTGAATATTTTCAGTGATTGTTCCGAATATCTCGAATACATGTTTCTGAATGTTTTGAGTCTTTAGCATATTATCTATTAAAATATTAATATTGTGAGTGACTGAACTTAAAAAAATTTCTTTTGTTATAAACTCGGCTAACTCTGTTGTAAGTTTATCTTCCTTTAACAAGTCACAGATATGTTTAGCAACAAAATATTCTGCATATGTTCTATGGCAAAAGTAGCTATGTCCTTCTTTTTCAGTTATAAATCCAAATTCGTATAATACGTTTTCGTCTACATCTGAGGTTTCAAGAATTTTAAAAAATTTATAATAAATCTCGTCAAATATAGATTTAATCGATTTTTTAATATGTTCATTTTCTATTGTTTTTAAATCTAATGTTTTATTAGGTTCAAATTTTTTTTCAATGATATTTTTATAAAGATCAATTAAGATTAAGTCAATAGTTTTATCTTTATCTTTCATGTTTAGGAAACATTCTGCCATCATTCTAACTTCTAACGGGATTTCTGTTGAAGAAGGAATTGTAATTTCCATTGTTTTGATCAAACGTTCTGCGTATGTTTTATATTTATTGTCCTCTTCACTATCCTCATTAAAGTCAATATTATTCTTCCAGTAATTGTAAATAAACATAGTGGCGTCTAGTTTGGAAATAGGTACCAAATTGCATATATCGGCATTAACTACAGTCAAAAGACTTTGTATGATATATGGTCTAGTACCTACAATAATGTTTGCAATGTTCTTCTGTCGAGTTAAATGATACAAAGTATTTAAGTATATGTTCGAGTAACTCGGACATATTTGATCAATACCATCTAATAAAACAATAACTTTATTTTCGAGGTAAAAAATCTTTCGTTCAAATGTATCTTCTTTTAACCACGGTACTTTTGTCAAGAATTCCTCGAATTGTATGTGGTCCACCTTATCCTTAGCTTTCGCTTTAAATAGGTATTCGAATTCCCACAAATTAATTTTGAATATCCAGTAAGGTTTAGTTCTTAATATATATTGAAGCCTAGATAAAAATGTGGTTTTCCCCATACCTGCATCTCCAACCATTAAAACTACTTTAGAATAAGTTTTTGAATGCATATTTTGCAGGAATTCATTTTCTGTTATTAGCTCGTTATATATTTTAAGAAATCTTGAAATATATAACTTGGAGTCATAACTTGCTTCATCCCGAATAGATTGCATTTGAACGCTGTCATTAAGAATTATTTTATGTAATGTAACTTCATCGAAAATTGTTGACATGATTTTTGGATTATTTCTGACAATATCTTTCAAGCAAAAATGACTGCCATTAAAAATAATTTTCTTTTCTAATATACATTTTTGCGTTGTATGGGAAAAGCTGCCAAATGTTATTTCTTCATTTATTTCAGCAAAAGTAAACTCTTTATGTTTTTCTACATCGCTCTTTATCTTTATATTCAGATGACTATCTGTTGTTAAAAACACGTATGATTTGTATTTTTTTGAGATATTACTCCGTATTGTTTGAGTTATAGTATCCTTCAAATCATTATAAGATAAGTGAATGAGTGTAATTACAAGAACACTATACTCTGGAAGATCGAAAGCACGTATCATCTTCGCTTGAATATCTATGGACTTTGTGTGATCTACAAATAATACTTCGTCATATACACCAAAACTAGCCAATATTTGAATAACCTTTAAAAGGTGTAATTTATAAGTAGATGGATTTTTTAATGAAATTATTATATTTTGTCTTTTTTGTTGACTAAGAACGAACTGGATAGGTTCTTTAATTTGTTCTAAACATTCTAACTCTTTATTGACATTGAGATATAATAAAACATGTTGGGGACGAAGAATCGAATTTTTCATACGATATTTTAAATACCATTTTATTAAGTTGTCCGAAAATACTCTAAATGAAATCTTCTGTGGTATTGTTGAATCCAAAATATCAATGTTTTCAAATAAATGTTGTATTTGTTTTTTGAGGTATTTTGGATTTATGGAATGTATTTGAAATTTATTCAAAAATATACTTATATATCGGATATCGAAATGACTTTTCGTTAAAAATAGATCTATCAATGAGTGTTTATATTTGGGATTAAACATATAACATTTTGTAGTACCAAATAAACTTAAAATATGATTTTGTTTTAAAGAAATTTCCATCATGTAATCATCTACTTGTTCTAGATCTAATTTAGTTCCACATTTAAGAAGCTCTTCTTTTAAATTTAAGTTAATGTTTGTCAAGTCAATACTAGAATTGGTACAGAGCGAAAGGAATTCAATGTTTTTAAAGTGCTTTTCTATACTAATAAATGATTGTAAATACTGAAGAATACTAAAATATTTATTATGGGAATTCAAAGAGAAAAAATTTTTGTATGCTATTGCTTTGCTATACTCCGAACGTTTTGCTTGTAAAAGAATCGATCTTTGGGATGTTTCATAAACAATATCGTCGAAGTAACCAGCACGGTGATTGTCCGCTGACAAACGAAAATTATCTTTTTGTTGGTGGCCGTGAAGAAGAAATAGTTCTAATAAATTTAATTGAAAAGTTTTAGAAAAGGAAGACCTCCAAAACCGCAAGTTTAGATATATAAGTTGAAATGCACTATCAGGTTCAAATACGTCTCTTTGGTCATAAAATTGTTCTAGGTCTTGCAAAAAATTAGAATAAATGACGCTTATAATCGGAAAATCTGTATTAACAATTTTAACTTTAGTCATTAAAGTCATTAAAGTTATATCTAATTCTGCTTCTTGTAAAAAAATTAGTTTTAGTCTATTAATACATAACTTTAACATATTCCTATTAGCTTTAACATTAAATGTAGACACAAGATCAGATATAATTGTTTCATGAATTTTATTGAACACATATGTTTTTGCCCCTTTGATAGTTGAAAACAAATATTGATCGTCAGACTCTACAAAGAAATTTCCAATTTTTTCATCGTTGAATCTATACACACTATTTGAAAACAACTTGTTTAAATCGTTTTCAGTAGTAGAACCTCTTATACAAAAAATAAAAGAAGATATATCTGATGTATCATATTTACAATCATTAAAAATGCTAAATATTTGATGAAAATTAGTTGGTGATAGATTTTTCTCTTTATTAACGTATACTGCCTCGATAAATAACTTTTCATTAGTAAGAGCACAAATCAGGTAATCAACTTTGGTATAATCTTGGCGACTACATTTTTTTATCGTCTTTATTTGATTTTTTTTATTATCTTTATACCGGTTGAGCAAAATTAAACCAAATACTTTTCTTGCAAATTCATTTTGCTTTCTTTTGGATATTTCTTCAAGTACACTAGAATTTCTGGGAAAAGAAGGTGACTCCATTATCCTACAAAAAATTAAAACGGTTTATGTATTTGCTCAAGTTAACATTTAAGACATATATCTAGCAACCGTTTCAAAAAGAACAAAGAAACTTTTAAAATCTTCATTTACACTCAAAAAAATTTTAGTTACCCCCATACAGGGGGGGATACTTATGTGATACTTATGTGATAAAGTCCGTTATAAATATCATCTGTTATTAAATGCCAAAAAAACTTATTTACAAAACTAGAAGACAACTTTAAGTACCACATTTTAGAATTAGTTACACAAGGATTACATTAAAAAAAGAATACCACATCAACATCTGAATCACCTGCTGTACTGACTTTTTTGTCAAACACAACGAAAAATTAACTAAATCCCCAATACAAATGAATTAAATACAGAAAAATGTTATAAACCATCCCAAACACCAATAGAAACTGACACCATAAGTGCCTAACGTAATTTTTTAGATACAATCCACAAGGAATCTAAGTTCCTGTAGTTGGCTGTATACCATGACTCAGTTATACATACATCGTTATGTTACCAAATCCACTGGTAACTTTAACATCTTAATATATAATGTCATATAATGTAAACTAAATTTAAATAAATAACTTTTCACGTTAGACTCTACCAAGAGACTAGTCAAGTAGACAACTAGCAGCATCTGGTCTCGGTACCAGAAGATAGACTTCTAGGTAAAATTCTGCATAAAGAACAACACTGTTATTAGCTAACACCTTCTTGAAACAACATCCTAGAAAGAAATACACTTGGAAATCACTTTCAGACAGAAAAGACAGAATTGTTAGAAATTAAATTGACTTTGTTTTGCTCGATCACTGTCATGTCGGCAGGTTATGATTACGGTCACGGGGTTCTAGGCACAACGGATGGGGACTCGTTGTCAGTTGTCAGTACTTGACAAGAAGACTTGTTGTTAGAAAATGGAGGATTTCCATTGACATTTAAACAAGAGGGACCTGGCAAATGGTATAATGAACACTTAGGTACACAACATTTATACGTATACTTATATATAAAGTAAATTTTATTTAGATCGGATAAGGTAGGGCCATCGAATATGAGCGCATCGAAATCACACAATATTACTCTGTTATAAATGACATCTTTTTTAATTTTCACACATAAAATTATCTTGGAAAGGTCTCTCTTAGAAAAGGAAAATTAAAAAGTTAGGTCAATACATACTAATCTACAGTGGAGTAGCAAAAGAAAACAGGGCCAAAGAAGTTGTAGACTTACTAATACACCAAAGGTACCAAAATCACATCAAAGAGTGTCAATACATATCAGAAAGAATAGTAACAGCAAAGATAAGAATGGAGAAGGAAGACCTGAACATCATCGGAGTATACGGCCCAGAAAATAACAAGCCTCAAACAACAAGGGAAGCTTTTTACGACCAATTACAACAAGTAGTAGATCAAGTCAGAGAAACGATGATAATATTGGGGGATTTTAACGCTCGAATAAGCAACCAAGTAATACCCGGCATCAAACAAAAACATAACGAGAATGTTAAACACAAAAATGGAGAACTGATGATCTACTTCTACACGAATAACGAACTAAGAATAAACAACACATTTTTTGACTACAAAAACCAAGACAAGTATACATTTAATAATACCCGTGGACAAAGATCTATGATAGATTATATTATAATCAACAGAGATATACATCCATCAAAACTAATCGACGTAAGATGCCTCAACTCAGCAGATTTAGGTAGCGACCATAGCCTACTATTATGTAAAGTAAGAATAATCCTGAAATACTTCCCACCCAAGTGAGCGGCGCCAACACACACAAAAATCAAAGTCGAAGGACTAAATATGGAATCGACGGAATACTTATACAGGAAAAGAATATCAGAGAAGATCTCAAAACTAATAAATAATAAATAAACTCAAAAACTCAAAAATAATATAATTAACGTAGCAACAGAATCACTTGGAGAGAGGAAAGTAACGAACACTAACATATTAAAAAAGACAACATTATGATTTAGAGAGGAAGTGAAGACAAAACGTTAAGAAAGGAAGAAAGCCTTTTTACAATACAGAACCCAACAAACACAACAGGCATACAACCACTATAAACGAATCAGAAATGAAACAAATACATTAGTTCTTCTTCTTCTTAAGGTGCCGTGCATTTCTGCGTAGGCGTCCACCGTACATCGTCTTGTCAGGTGAGATGTTAAATATTCTAGGATTAAATAATTCTGTTTTTAGCAGCATTGCGAAGCATTTCATAGCTGTGGATTCCTGTCCATTGTCGAATATTGCGCAGCCATGACATTTTTTTACGTCCGAGACCTCTCCTACCCTCTATCTTCCCTTCGAGTATCAGTTGCTGAAAAGTGTATCGTTTTCCTTGTATAATGTGCCCCAAGTATGCAGTCTTCTTACTTTTTACATAATCAAAAAGTTCCCTATCCTGTAAGCCCGCTCTTCTGAGTACTTCCTCATTTCTGACCCTGTCCGTCAGAATACATACATTAGTTAGACAAATAAAAAAGGAACGCTAGAAGAGTTTCTCAAAACAGATGGAACACGATTTATACGGAACACAAAAAGAAATATGGAGAATGATCTAGGACAAAGAGAGAGAGAGAGAGAAAAGCAATGAATGGACTAATAAAAACGAAACACATTCAGAAGGAAACATGGGTAGACTACTTTCGATCCCTGTTTGCTAAATATGACGATGATGAACCACCAACACCAGAGGTGACGACAAACGAAGAAATAAATATTGAGGATGAAGAGGTAAAGGGAGCATTAAGGAAATTTAAAAAATAGAAAATCACCAGGAGAGAATAGAATACCGAACGAACTCCTAAAGTACGAAGGACTAGATCTAAGCAAACAACTACTAAAACTAATTCAAAAAATAATAAAACAAAACAGAATTCCTCAAGAATGGAGATCAAGCATCCTAACACCTCTCTTCAAAAAGGGAGACAAATCAGACCCGGGAAATTACAGAGGCATTAATGTATTAAACACAACACTAAAATTAACAACCAAAGTGATAACAAATAAATTTAATGAAATTATAACACTAGCAGAAGAACAAGAAAGTTTTAGATCGGGAAGATCATGCACCGACGCTATATTTATAATGAGGCAAGTGCAAGAGAAATCATTAGAATACAACAAACCGGCATATTTATGTTTCGTGGACAATACAAAGGCATTTGAGCAGGTCAAATTAACAGACGTTATCCATTTACTGTATGCAAGAGTGATACCTCTAGGAATAATCAAAACGATCGAAAATATCTACCAAAACAACACAATAAAAGTAAAAGTTAAAGAAGAACTAACCGACCCTATTGAAGCTGGCAATGGGATAAGACAGGGAGATTCCCTGAGTAATCCTCTATTGTTCAACCTGATTATATATAAAATAATAAAAACAGTAAAAACTAAAAGAGGATATCAAATGGGAGAAAAACAACTTAAAAGAATCTGCTATGCAGACGACTATTGCACTAGTCTCTCAAAGTGAAGATGATTTACAACGTATGCTGCACTAATTTAACATAACCGCCAGAAAATTTAACATGGTAATTTCCCCAACAAAGACAAATAACAGCAAATTTACTAAGATGTAAATTGGAGCTGGAAGGTCAGATAATAGAACAATTGATGGGATTTAAATAACTAGGCATCACATTATCTAGCTACGGAAAGCTCGAAACCGAAGTGGAAGATCAAGTGAATAGAGCAAACAGAGCCGCAGGCTGCCAAAATGAAACAATATGGAGAAATAAAAATATCGAGAAATAAACGAAAGGCGGAATTTACAAAGCAGTCATCAGACCAATAATGACATACGCGGCAGAACCAAGACCTAACACAGAGAGGACAAAAAGGATGTTAGAAACAGCAGAGGTTAAAACACAAATTAATGGTAAGACACAGAGCTAGAAGTACAGATATACGACATAGATGCAAGGTGGAGAACATCAAAAACTGGGTAATAAATAGAAGAGTAGAATGGAACGATCATATAAGCCGAACGACAACAAATAGAGTAGTAAAGACGGCAAGAGATGGTTCTTCAATAAGACGACGATCAGTAGAAGGACCACGAAAACGATGGAATGATAACTTACTGGAGGCACATTGAAAAACAGACAGAGTCATGTCTATATAAAAAGAAGAAGAAGAAGAAGAAAATTATCTTAGTGTTATTTAATAATAATAATATGTAGCACTACAAGCCTAGTAGGCCCTTAGATTGATGTACTATTCTTTTTCACTCTCTTTTGTCGCTTGCTGTTCTTCCTAGTTGGTTACATAAAGTCTTCTTAGATCTTCTTTAACTTCGTTGTCCATCTTGACCTAGTCTTCCTCTTTGAATGGAGCGAATCCTCTTTGAAGCGAATCTCATGGCCTAGATATTTGTAAGCTATTACTTGGTCGACGCTATAGCTCTCAATCAGAATTTTACCGCTGAATACAAGGTTGGTCATAAATTTTGTCTTTGAAGTGTTAATTTTAAGACTAATTGTTTTTGACACTTTATAGAGCGTGTGCAGCATTTTTGTAGCTTTATCAACTCTATCAGATATTAAAACAATGTCATCGGCAAATCTTAGGTGGTTCAGATCTTCCCCATTTATATTAATTCCCATATAATGCTCTCGTTCCGTTTGCTTGAACATATATTCAAGAACAGCTGTAAACAATTTAGAGGAGATAGTATCACCCTGTCTAATTCCACGTTCTTGGTATCTTCATGGAGGCTTACACAAGCTGTACCAGTTTCGTAAATACTTTTAATTAAGGCGATATATCGGTAGTCAATGCGGCAGTCAGCCAGTGCTTTGAAGCATTTTATGATGATCTATAGTATCGAACACCTTTTCATAATATATGAATATAAGAAAGATAGGTTTGTTATACTCTGTACACTTTTCTATTAGCGTTTTTATAACTTGTAGATGATCATTTGTTCCGTATCTGGAGCGGAACCCAGCCTGTTCACGAGGTTGGTAACTATCCAGTTTGTTATGTACTGCCTTCGATTGAATTGCTTATTTTTGGTTGCTGCAGTCATTTGGTCCGCAAATGCTAAGCACTAATGTTTTTTGTGGTAGATCAGACCTGTTTCATTACACTTGGAAAAATTGATGGTAATATACTATGGCACAGAGCTAGAAGTACAGATATACGACATAGATGCAAGGTGGAGAACATCAAAAACTGGGTAAGTAGTAAACACGACAAGAGACGGTTTCCCAATAGGAAGACCACGAAAACGATGGAATGACAACTTACTGGAGGCACATTGAAAAACAAACAACAAAGTCATGTCTATAAAAAAAGAAGAAGAAGAAGGGTGGCCCAAAGCCTTGTCAGGAGTGAGCGATTCAATTAGGTATTATTATATAAGAAATGAACTATATTTACATGATTTACTAACATTTTACAAAGACAGGGTTTTAGTTCCAAAAAAAAATTGAGAGGTCCACATTTTTACTTTATTTTTGAAGCTTTACCGACGACTCTCTTGAAGTAAAAATAGAACCAAATTTTTTTTTACATAAACTTAACAATTCGTACTTAATTAAAATGGTGTAAATTCCATCCCTTAATTGTTATAAACAACTAAGCTGTGAATTTATAAAAAAAAAATGGCTAACTTTAGCCCTAATTGACCTAGGCCAAATTTTTCTTTTTCTCAAGTCTTTTTATATCGTGAAAGAATATACGTTTTCTGAATATGTAAAAATAAATATTTTAAGAACAACAACAAAAGAGTAAGTGGATTTTCACAGGTCCGATATCCGAAGGTACGATGATACGATATAAATTTTAGCGAATTTCATTGGTTGAAAAATGACAGGTGGGATTTTCGTACGAAATTAAAAGTCATCGGAAGAAGTTCAAAATATTTTAACTTTTGCACGAAAATCGGATGAATTTTGACATTGTTGACATTTTAACTTGAACTTTAACCTTACTTTTGTCAAGTGTTTATGTTTACTATTTGAAATATTATTTCATATTAAATATTTATATTTAAAATGGAACAAAGACCTAATTATTATATAAAAATGCAATGAATAAAGTGTTACTTTTGTGTCTTTTACACTATGTGAGGCAAAAACGACGAAAAAGTAGCTCAATATAATATATATTTTATCAAACAAAACAGCTATTGTTTGATGAACTATCAAACATTTATTGATATTTCATTGAAATCAATATCAATCGATCCAATAATCTCACATATAACACATATATATGACATATATGTCAAAAAATTTCGAATACGACAATCAAATATATTCTTACGAAAAAATTTCGTATTTCGTGTCATCGGATATCGGACCTGTGAAAATCCAGCTTTACTCTATTTGTTTATACGGAAAAAATTAGAATATATTTGTAAAATTATATTTCGATAATAAACTTTTTTTCTTTAATTTTTTTTTAATATTTTTACAAAAAAAAGACTTAATCTTTCATTTAAAAATCGAAAAATTGCTCTAATTGCATTTTTTTTTACTTATGTTATTGCAAAAAACAACTCTCTGGGATAAACAAATAGAATATTTCAAAGCCTAAGAACAATTTTTGCAAGAGATATAAATAAATTATTTTTTTCGAAATTTTGCTCTTTTTTCCATTTACCTAAACAACAACGTATATAAATTTTTGCATGATCCAAATGATGGTTATGTAAATAAACCTTCAAAACCTTATGTTTTTCAATAATAAAATAAAAACGCCAAACTCGTACGTACAAATTATCAACAAATCACAGGCAATAAATCTGTACCTTGATGCTAATACAACCACAGAATAATAAAGAATCAGAAGGGCCACTCTCAGATGCCGCCTTTAAAGTTTTTCAGCACGCGCGCCATGTTTTAGGAGGACACAAACATATGATTTGTGAGGTTATGCAATTGTTTACATTTATGTTTAATTATATTATATTTATGTTATTATATTTAAAACTGTTAATATAATTGTATAGTATGTCTATGATTGCCGTAAGTCAAATAAACCTGGTTTTTTTTTCCATGCACACCACATAAACAACACTGGTTCCCTTTAAAATCCTCGTAAAACATGGCGGAACGTCTGCGCGGAGGAGATGCGCGTACTTAATTTTCCGTGGAGAGTGGGTATTCTGTTTGTTTATTATTCTGTGATACAACCAACAGGTGTGGCAATACTGTGTCCTTTATATTGTGCAAGAACAACCAATGTCTCAACTAGTGCCATTTTAGATGTGGGGTATAACTGATAGACCAATGTCATTATTATATAGAAATATTTTTAATGCTATAACATCCAATGTATACTTTGGTTATTTATTTTATCGTAATTTAGTGCAAGAACAGCCCATGTCAAGCCAGAGTGTACATTGGTTTCATTAGTTTCGATTCAGATCGGTTTATCTTTATGTAATAACAACCAATGTCGACTTTGGTTGTCAGATTGGCAAAACTGTTTGTCAATCAGCTGAAATTGGGCATTCCATTCGTGATGAAACATTCATATTGTTTGTCATTCAATTTAGTATGTTGTTTTTAATTTTTATAGAAAAACGAAATTTGTTTTAAATACTTTTTTAAAGTTTATCTTTTACCTTATTGCGATTTATTATAAATTTGTTTGCTAAGCAGGTAATTTGTGTTTTGTTTTGTGTAAACATGAAGCGTGGAAAACAACTTGTACTTTTGTGTACAAATCCAAAGAATGGTGAGTAGAAATGGTTATCTTCCTACTTATTTTTCAATTATACTCAGTTGACTTGATGTTTTCATTAAATATTATGTTTTATTATTATTTACGTTTTAGTTAGGTGGTTAACAATTTTTTAGGTGTAACGTAGGCTTAACGTTTTATTATAAATATTACTTTTACCGATCAGAAAAGCTCAAATTTAACTCGATACTTAGGACAGCAATTGTTTGCTGAGTTTCAACCAGTAACGGATAATGCATTGCTGTGCAGAGAAAATAACTCTTATTATCGTATTATCTGATAAATTCGGTAGATAAAATTATTGAGCATATGCTCAGTTGAACACGCCTGTAACAACTTTTCATGTTTGTAGAAGAATTCATTAACTGCGATGGAATGATGAAGGAACCAAAATTTTTACTGAGTTACAACCAGTTACCGATGTTGTGCCGCTGAATATAGACTATAAAAGCCCTACACCTGGGCCCTCAAATTATTTGCGCCAGCTTCATAATGAGGTCTCTGATTCATCAGACAAAAATGGTTTGTACTGCATTATTTCATTTGTAGAAAGATTCATTCATTCAAATTTGTGCAGTTTACTCAATTATATTTAACTATTTTTTTAGATTTATCAGACGGGAGCTCTGATGAGTACATTCCCGAAGGCAAGTCAGATTCTGACTCTTCACAATCTGAGGATCACGCTTCTCCAAGTTTGCCTGGAGAAGAAGTTGACTTTGCAAAACGACCAGAACAAAACCTGACATCAAGAAAAAGGAAGAATAATGCAAAATATTAAAAAATAAATGTGAGAAAAGTTGCAAAGGTTGAGGCAAAAAATACGTTAAAAAATGTAAAGAGCTGATTACCGAAGAAAGTAGAAACCGTATTTTTAAGGAATTTTATCAACTACCAGTAGATGACCAGAACCAATTTCTGAGTTCCAGTGTTACACAACACGAAAAACAAACAGAACGATTGCGTTCGCACGGAGAAAGTAGCAGAAGAAAATTTTCTAGAAAGTATGTCTTATTTCCTTCGCAACTGCAGGAGTTGAGGTATGTCAGACGATGTTCTTCAATACCCTTGATATAAGTCTAATGAAAATTAGAATGATAGTTGTAAAAAAAGAGGAACAGGAAGTAATATGTGCCCCCTGATAAGAGAGGAAGACATGGAAAGCAGCCCAAAATATGCAACTTAGAGAAAGAGAGTTATGATAAATAAAGATAATGATTTTGCACACAATCTCCTTACACTTTAAACAAACAAAAAATTTTTAGAACCTGGGCATTCTCACATGGAAGCCGACATTATCCATGCTCTAATTGAGAGAGGGAAAAAGAAAACAAACATAAAAATTGAAGTGCCTCACGATAAGCCAAATTTTATCAGATCTGTTTACAAACAGATAAGTGTCGTGGAAATGACCATGAATGACTTTCTGAATTTCAAGAAGCTGTTAAAAACCACTTTTATCCACAAAAAAGAAAATATAGAAAAAGAAAAAGTGCCATGGTTTAAGTTAAAGTGGCTCCAATTTAATAAAGGCGAACCAGGGGTGATAAAATACAAATTAGGTTTCGACGAAAAGAAGGAATTTAAAATTTTGACATCAACAGAAGAAGACAGAGGTCGTCCTCTAATAATAGGGATTTGCTGCCTAGGTACGCAGAGCCGCGACCGCTGGATAAAAAAAATTGATGACATATGCAGTTTGTTAAAATACATCAACCCCGCCAGTCATATTTTATTTCAATCTCTGAAAACTGCTGGTGATGGGGAAAATGGAGAATCAGAAGATGATTTTGCTTAAGTTGATAATATGTATGTACCTAGTGTAAATTATAATATATTACGTTGGTTTCAATAATGAGTAATGTTTGAGTAATGTATCTTCTATACCTAATATTATAGAACAGAGAAAACAATTTGTTTTTTAATTTTTAATAAAAAAATTGTTATTTTATAAATTTCTAATAACTGATTGTTTATATTTTATTACTGAGTCCAATACACGGCGGGTTTTGACGAAAAAACACATTGACATTAAAAACCAATGTCATCAGTTAAGGGGTTATTACTTATTTCATGTAGTAAATATTTCTATGCAATAGCAACAAATGCCAATATTTTTTAACTAACCAATTAAAATAAATTAGGGTAAGACCCAGAAAAACAATGAGGTATGAATCGTCTTCAAGTGGCCTAAATCACAAAGAGCCAAGTATAACTGAAGCGAAATAAAAAAATATGAAAGTTTTAGGCAAATCTTAAAACTGAATTACTCAAAACAAGAAATTTTGACATGGGTTGTTTTAGCACCAAGGTACAGAAATAGTTAGAATATTAGCCCAGGGAAATAAGCTTTTTTCGTGACATTCATCCGGCCAGTCAACCGACAGTTATTTTGAGTAGTATGGACCTCTACATGTATATGTATGTATAACAAAAACCTATATGTTTCCTGTAGTCGATTTTTTTGACTTGATTAATTATTAACAAATTAAGGTCGAAAACGGTTAAATTTTTGCTTTTTTCGTCTATCAACAAAAAGTAAAGCGCTTGAAACAAATTTGAGAAGAAAAGAACCTTATAAATGATATAAAAACCTTCAAAATGGCTTTTTCTAAACGTTCCTATCGTTATTTATTACTTAGAAAGTTACAAAATAAGTCCAAAATTTCAGTTTTATTTAAATGTTTTAACCTATTTTAAAATAAACTTATAACCTTTATATTACACACAACGTTGGGTCTTGTGGTGCTTACAATAAGATTAAAATTTAAAGTTGATCGGTCAAAGAGTTTGAAAGTTATTTAATTTGTTTATCCCAAATTAAATTTTTTTGCAACATTATAATTCAGAAAATTAAATAGGTATATTAAATATACGGATAGTTTCTTAAAGAAGATTTATTCTATTAATATTATTTAAAAAAAAATGAAGAAAAATAATTTTAAATATTGCAAAATAATTTTAAACATGTCAATTTTTTGCTAATTATTAAAATAATACATATTCGTCATGTACGCAAAAAGTACATACAAATTAACCTTTTTGTGACCGTGCGAGGTATTTTACATATTATTGTTCCTTCAGATAATCTTAGAACATACATTACTAAATCCTTTTTTTATAAAAATTATTAGATTTAATTTCAATTCCAATCCTTTCCACTTTTCAATTTATTCAATTTGTTCACGCGCAACCTGCCAGCTCTCGCTTGTCGGATAAGTGTACACCTACATTGGAACCGTATTTCTCCCGATCCGATATCGGGCGACGTCGACCGACGTCGGATTGGAAACAAACTCAAGGTATTAAATCATAGTACCTATACTGCTTCCATGACGAAGCATGAAGAGGAATTACGTAGAATTTTAGAAGAAAGTGACAACGGTGACGATGAATGCGAGCTTAGTGATAGTGAATCAGAAAGTACGAACAATGTCGAAGAACAAGAAATAGTTCTAGATGAAATTACAGTCCTTGAAAACGAAAGCGAAAAATCTACTTTTGAGCCAGTTGCCGAAATACTAAAATCGAAACCTGGAAAATACAACCACCTGCACTTACAAGGCGCAGGGCTCATAATATAGTAAATTTTCGTAAAGGTGTAAAAAATAATATGAGTATACATTTTTAAAATAAACAAACGTTTTGATAATTTCGCAATTTGTTTTGGCATTGCGCTTGGTTCAATAAAAGAAACATTCCAATATTATATAAATGAGAGTAGGCATGCTAGCTGACATATGCACGAACACAAATCGACACGAAGAAGTATATACTAAAAAATTTAATGAAAATCATCCTGCTTTGGATGCATTTGGATCAAATGGTTTGGAAAAATGTTACAATTACTGAGTATTACTGAGATTATAGTCAGTGGAAGGAATGACAAAAGAAAACCTCACCTGGCGAAAATGTGGGCCGAAATTCAAACAACCATTTTTTACAGCTGTAATGTCTCGAAATAGATTCAAGATGATCTACAGACACATAAGATTTGATGACTTTTTCACACAAACAAATAGAATAATAGAAACAAATGATAAACTACGAACAATTCGCAATACATATGATTAATTTGTAAAAAATTTCATTGATAATTATTTAGTAAAATTTATTGTGAAAATATTACAGTCGATGAGAGATTAGCTACATTCAGAGAAAAATGTCGATTTAGAGTTTATATAAAAAGTAAACCTGGTAGATATGGAATAAAAAATTTGGGTTTGTTCGGACACTGATACTGCTTATATTTGGAACAGTCAGATATACACTGGAATGATAGTAGAAGAAAACTTCGATTTCCCTAGCCGAAGAACTGCTAAGATATCAACTTACAACTACGGGGACTCTAAGGGCTAACAAAAAAGAGATTTCTGCCGAATTTGTTCCGAATTCTGCGAGCAAAGAACTATGTAACTACAGAAAAGAAAGAAGTTATTCTTTTATCGACACAGTTTCACAGCAACAAAAAATATCCTCTGATGAAAAAGCAAAACGTTAGTATTCTATGTACCTACAGAAAAGAAAGAAGTTATTCTTTTATCGACACAGTTTCACAGCAACAAAATTATCCTCTGATTAAAAAGCAAAACGTAAGCTTGAAATTATTTTACACTATAATAAAACTCAAGAGTCCGTTGAGACCAGAGATAAAATGACCAGAGAATATACATGTGTTCGTTCAAGTAGGAGATGGCCATTTAGAATTTTTATGGAAATTATTGATATGGTTGCACTTAATGCCTATATTATATTCACTGAAAAGTTTCTCGATTGAAAAAGTAATGACTGAAGTAGACGAAGGATTTTTTTACAAAATTTGGCACAAGAACTTGCACTCCCAAACGTTCCAAACCGGAAACAAAATAGCAATAATTTTCACAAAACTGTAAAAACCGCGATATATGTATTTCTTTCTAACAGTAATGCCACATCCTCAGAAAACCGTGCTAGAGGAACTCAACATTATACAAATCGAAGATGCAATTTTTGTGCTAGATCACGGAATAGAAAGACTAAAATATCATGTAGTATATGCAGAAAACCCATTTGCAACATATATCGAGAAGAAAGTAAAAAATTTGTATGTCCTAACTGTAAAAATAATGAATTTAAAGATTTTAGGTAAACGTAAAAATAAAAACAATGTATATTTTTTAAATAATAAAAACAAATTATTTTAGTTGCTAGTAGCTACTTACTAGTGCTTCATTGTATTGTATAACTTCTCGAACAATAATGTATAATTTAAATGAATTGTTAAAATATTTTAGTGGGGTACCATAGTTACCCCATACGGCCTGAAGCGTAAGTTTTTGTAGCACGGTTCCGGAAAGGTTAAAAAAGAAACGTGGAAATCTATAAACAAGAAACAGAAATACAGTTAAGGTGGTATGTCACAATGTTAAAATTTGTATACTTTTTAGGTACAGTTATCGTCACTATTTCAAAACCAATCTTCAACTTATGACTATGTACGTAAACTGTAACCTTTCTATTTTAATGATATCTAGTTAAAATTTCCAAAGAAAGCAGTAATTTTTTTATAACTGTACCTAAATGAATCCATGTCATAACTTACGTGGTAACGTGCCTAAAAATTGGTATTGTGTAATAATTTTTGAACTTAGGTACAAAATAACTACTTTAAATGATTAACTATCCAAAAACCTTTATTTTAAGCGAATGTTCGTTATCCATACTGCCGTAATTTTTAAATTAACTGTACCTAAAGATAAAATTACAATTAAAAACTGCAAACTAGGGATTTTGTTGATGTCACCGTTATAAGTTGGCATTTTGCTAGTGAGAAATTAGTTCCGCTATTACTTAATAGATGTGAAAATAAGTTCACGTGTCATTTAGTAGAGGGCAGCAGTGATGTACAAATGCGCGTTTGCCGCATTTGAGAAAAATCTGCAAAACATTGAAACCTAGTTTTGTGGTTATGCCAATTGTCTATTTGTTGTGCAGTAACCATGGTAATACGAATCACGTGGTTGGGTTTGGCGAAGCGGCCCAAACCAGTTAATATTTTGGCTTCGTTTGACTGTCAATTATCAATCATGATTGCATAACGTCACGGTGTTTTAAAAATACAAGTATACCAGTAATTCCAGTTTCATTCATGTTTTGGCAAATTTAATTTTTATAGACAAAACAATATAATGTAATCATTGATTAAATTTTGTCGATTAATTATTTCCTTAAATGAAAAAGATTATTGAAATTTACTTGAGTCATAATTAGAAATCAGATGAAAATCTGAAATTTTCTAAGTAAAAACCTTCTTCGATATGAAAAAAGTAAACGTATTTTAGATTTTCAAACAATTGCAAATTTCTTTTATCAGTTTGGAATAAATATTTTTGGGTAGATAAAGAATTCCGAATTGTCGTAAATATTTCCAAATGAATGAACGTTTTGTGTATATGTATTGAGCAAAAAAAGTGTCAAGTAATTAATATGTTTACTAAAAATCCCTAATCAGCACATCCGCTAAGTGCTGGTGTAAGATAATTAAATTTTACGACCTTTCCGTCTGAGAATGGAATGATGAGTATCATAATGTATCATATTAATAATATGTATTAGAATTGCATTGCATACATATATTTTTACAACCAGAGCAAGCTGTATTATAAATCCACACTTGTGTAATTTAATACAAAAGTAAATTTTTTTGTACTTAAAATTTAATTTTGTATTATTTCGCGAAAGACAACTGCGGGATATGACAGGACTTATATACGGGAAGTTAGTTGTTTTCGCCTATTTTAGTGCAAACTTTTTTCCGGCGGATAGTTTTGTTCTTGCCGTGAGGGTCGGCGAAAGTTACCGTCGGAAAATGAAATCAGATAGAAAACGCAGAGCGGTACTTCGGATAGTGCATTTACGAAAATTGCTAATGTTTTGGACAGTTTGTTAGCTTTACTTGTAAGTCTTACAAGTAAACTACTATGAGCTTTGTGAAGTGAAAAGTGCGATACTTAAAAGTATATTCGAAGAAGCTTCCGACGAATAGTGAGATAGAGGCAACTGATAAATACAGTGCAAGGTACTTTGAGTCATCAAGTATAAAAGGTAAGCGCAAATTTAAATTACCTCCAATCGAGTTAAAAAATTATTTAGAGTTTGTAGCCTAGGTTCTTTCACTTGAGACCTTAGACAAAACTTGCTGACAAATTTGCAGTGATATTGTATCCTCTTATTGAGTCACGTTTGCCATAACATATGATTCGACTATTACATCTTGTTTCCGTGTCCATGGAAAATATCAGAGAAACTGCAGAAGTTATAACTTTAGATATTCAATTCAATTCCTTATAAGTTCCACACGTAACAATAAATACATTTTTTAGTGTTCTACATCTATTTTCAATACTTGGAAATGTTAAAACAAAACCTTCATCAGCATCTTCCTTATCTTTCCCATAAAGGGTATATTCATTATCCACTGTTCGATTTCATTCCGCTTACGCTTCCAATATCCAACAGCTACTTCTCCGACATCTAAATCGCTGTTCAGATAATTAAATTTCGAGAAAATCAAAATATTAAAATATGATGCACGTGCTACCATCTATTTAAAAAATTGTTAAACGTTAGTTTATTTGAACACCGCTCATTTTAACTGCGGCGTGAACATACCCCCTTAATGGTATCGTTCATAAAGCTTGAACATTGTGGTCCTCAAAATTGGTCGACTTTGAGACTGGTGAGAGCGCAGGCGGGTAAAGAGCTGTTAATCCGAGCCCCTCAGTTAACCGAGGCAAAATTTTGCCTTGGTTTTACCTTTATTTACCTTTATAGTCATACTTGTTGAATCACAATATCGAGTAATAAAAAAAGGGTCGATGGTCAGAAGTTATATCGGCAGCTGTTATATGGGCAATCAATTGAAAATTTTGGATTATTGATAAGAAGAGAATTATTTGTAAGGTATGCTTTAGGTCAAGCTGATGTGAAAGAGATTTCATGCGCAGAAATTTCTGTGTGGTGTTTTGTCTACAACTTCCTGTTCCTTTCTATGTTAATCAATGTGAATTTAACTACCGATTTGTTTGGTGTCGTTCAGATCGTCAAATTAAGAATCTGTACGGTAATATTTTTCCTTTTATGTACTGTTTTGTGAATTTATTCCAGTTATTAGTTTCGGTTTCATAATTAATTTTTCATAAGTTGATTTGTGTGAGTGTAAGAGAGAATCTTTCTGTGCAATATGACTGGAAAGCGGAAGAGAGTAATTTAATTGCACCTTTGGAAACAAAAGTGAATACAATTAAGAGGTTGGACAAGGGTAAATCAATAAAGAAGGTTTCTTCAGATTTAGATGTCGGAGAAGTAGCTGTTGGATATTGGAAGCGTAAGCGGAATGAAATCGAACAGTGGATAATGAATATACCCTTTATGGGAAAGATAAGGAAGATGCTGATGAAGGTTTTGTTTTAACATTTCCAAGTATTGAAAATAGATGTAGAACACTAAAAAATGTATTTATTGTTACGTGTGGAACTTATAAGGAATTGAATTAAATATCTAAAGTTATAACTTCTGCAGTTTCTCTGATATTTTGCATGGACACGGAAACAAGATGTAATAGTCGAATCATATGTTCTGGCAAACGTGACTCAATAAGAGGATACAATATCACTGCAAATTTGTCAGCAAGTTTTGTCTAAGGTCTCAAGTGAAAGAACCTAGGCTACAAACTCTAAATAATTTTTTAACTCGATTGGAGGTAATTTAAATTTGCGCTTACCTTTTACACTTGATGACTCAAAGTACCTTGCACTGTATTTATCAGTTGCCTCTATCTCACTATTCGTCGGAAGCTTCTTCGAATATACTTTTAAGTATCGCACTTTTCACTTTACAAAGCTCATAGTAGTTTACTTGTAAGACTTACAAGTAAAGCTAACAAACTGTCCAAAACATTAGCAATTTTCGTAAATGCACTATCCGAAGTACCGCTCTGCGTTTTCTAGCTGATTTCATTTTCCGACGGTAACTTTCGCCGACCCTCACGGCAAGAACAAAACTATCCGCCGGAAAAAAGTTTGCACTAAAATAGGCGAAAACAACTAACTTCCCGTATATAAGTCCTGTCATATCCCGCAGTTGTCTTTCGCGAAATAATACAAAATTAAATTTTAAGTACAAAAAAATTTACTTTTGTATTAAATTACACAAGTGTGGATTTATAATACAGCTTGCTCTGGTTGTAAAAATATATGTATGCAATGCAATTCTAATACATATTATTAATATGATACATTATGATACTCATCATTCCATTCTCAGACGGAAAGGTCGTAAAATTTAATTATCTTACACCAGCACTTAGCGGATGTGCTGATTAGGGATTTTTAGTAAACATATTAATTACTTGACACTTTTTTTGCTCAATACATATACACAAAACGTTCATTCATTTGGAAATATTTACGACAATTCGGAATTCTTTATCTACCCAAAAATATTTATTCCAAACTGATAAAAGAAATTTGCAATTGTTTGAAAATCTAAAATACGTTTACTTTTTTCATATCGAAGAAGGTTTTTACTTAGAAAATTTCAGATTTTCATCTGATTTCTAATTATGACTCAAGTAAATTTCAATAATCTTTTTCATTTAAGGAAATAATTAATCGACAAAATTTAATCAATGATTACATTATATTGTTTTGTCTATAAAAATTAAATTTGCCAAAACATGAATGAAACTGGAATTACTGGTATACTTGTATTTTTAAAACACCGTGACGTTATGCAATCATGATTGATAATTGACAGTCAAACGAAGCCAAAATATTAACTGGTTTGGGCCGCTTCGCCAAACCCAACCACGTGATTCGTATTACCATGGTTACTGCACAACAAATAGACAATTGGCATAACCACAAAACTAGGTTTCAATGTTTTGCAGATTTTTCTCAAATGCGGCAAACGCGCATTTGTACATCACTGCTGCCCTCTACTTAATGACACGTGAACTTATTTTCACATCTATTAAGTAATAGCGGAACTAATTTCTCACTAGCAAAATGCCAACTTATAACGGTGACATCAACAAAATCCCTAGTTTGCAGTTTTTAATTGTAATTTTATCTTTAGGTACAGTTAATTTAAAAATTACGGCAGTATGGATAACGAACATTCGCTTAAAATAAAGGTTTTTGGATAGTTAATCATTTAAAGTAGTTATTTTGTACCTAAGTTCAAAAATTATTACACAATACCAATTTTTAGGCACGTTACCACGTAAGTTATGACATGGATTCATTTAGGTACAGTTATAAAAAAATTACTGCTTTCTTTGGAAATTTTAACTAGATGTCATTAAAATAGAAAGGTTACAGTTTACGTACATAGTCATAAGTTGAAGATTGGTTTTGAAATAGTGACGATAACTGTACCTAAAAAGTATACAAATTTTAACATTGTGACATACCACCTTAAAATGTAATCTTTTTCGAATTTTTCACGTTAAAACCTTAAAGTATATTTGTAATGTATTGGCCATGTAATTATAAACCCACTCCCGACGCTCATATTGATAATTATCGCATTATATTTCAGTTAGGTTACAGGTAAAACAATTAAACAGTTGTATTTGATATGTAGTCAAATAAAGATTTGTTTTGGGTTCATCCAAGTGTTTTTGTACCAAACATTTCATGGCGACGAGGATAAAAACGTTTTTAAATTGTGTATAAGTGAATACAAAATGTCAAAAGACGGGAAATTAGATTTATCGTTAAACCTGGAATTTAATCCCAGAATTTGTGAATGGAATGTGTCTATAAAAAGGCTAGAACAATATTTCACCGCTAGAGAAATTACAGATGTTAATATTAAAAGAGCTATTTTTTATATAGCCTTTCAGAAGAAACTTATATCTTGTTATCCGACTTGTCCGTGCCTAAAAAACCTGAAGAATGTGAATTCAATGGCATTGTAAAAAGCCTAGATAGCTACTATAACAAAATTTGTTTAGTGTGGGTAGAAAGAGCAAAGTTTTATGGTGCTTCAAAAATAAAAAATAAAAGTGTACAAGATGGGAGAGTACGTTTAAAAAAACTAACCGGTACTTGTGAATTTGGAAATAATTTGTAACCGAAATTAACAGATATGAATAATTTAATAATTTCAGTGAAAATTTAATATTAAACCAGATGCCAGACCTAAATCTTTTAAACCCAGGGTGGTTCCTTTTTCTTTAAGAAACAAGGTAGAGATGGAATTAAATAAAATGGTCCAGGAGGGCATTATATCTGAGTTGAATTTTCGAAATGGGGAACACCCATAGTACCGATCTTAAAAAATGATGAAGGTGTTGGATTTGTGGTGATTTCAAAATAACTATCAATCCTTTTCTACAGAGACATTAGAAGTTACAGGGTGGTCAAGAGTTTTCTAAAATTGACCTGAGTTAAGCTTATCAGCAAGTTGTGATTCATCCAGATTTTCGGAAATACACGGTTATTAGTACTCATAAGAGATTATTTGCATTTAATCGTGTACCATATGGAGCTACATTAAGTCCATCCCAGTTCCAACGTATTATAAAACAAATATTTCTCAATATGCCAAGTAAATCTATTTTTTTAGACAATATTCTAATTACAGGAAGGAATAGGGAAGAACACGCTAAGAATTTGTGTATAGTTTTAGCGATTTTAGAAGAATGTGGTCTTACAGTAAAAAAAGAAAAATGTACGTTTTTCGTGGAATCAGTACCTTACCTCGGATTTATAATTGATAAAAGGAGCTTGCATAAAAGTCAAGATAAAATTCGGGCTATTGAGGAAATCCTAGAACTTACGAATGTGACACAACTAAAATCGTTTTTGGGAAGTATAAATTATTATAAACTTGATTTCTATCAGCCCAAAGAACGGGCAGACTTCAGGGCAGGATATGGCACAAATGACCATTTGCATACCATAAAGATCTTAATAGAAAAGTGCATCGAGTACAACATACCACTGGTTCTTGCATTTGTCAATTACGAGAAGGCTTTTGATTCTGTAGAGTTTGAAACAATACTGAAATTCCTAAATCAAAGCCGAATAGATTACAGGTACACGACACTAATCAAAAACATCTACGAGACCGCTACATCAAGTATACGACTACACGAAGACACAGAAAAATTCAGCTTAGGTCGAGGAGTTAGATAAGGAGACAATATTTCACCAAAATTGTTCACGGCAGCTCTAGAGTCAATATTTAAGAGCACTCAATGGCAAGGTATGGGCATCAATATAGATGGAGAAAGATTAGATCACCTAAGATTTGCAGATGATGTTGTATTAATCGCAGATAACTTACATGATAGTTTCTATGATGCATTCGCTTAAAAGTCTGTCTGAAAGAGCAGGATTAAAGAAAAACTTTGAGAAAACTAAACTTATAACAAATCTTGTAATGAGTGGAAATATAACTAGTGACGATAATACCATACAACAGATACTTACAAATATCTGGGACACGAAATCAAAATCAGCAGAGACAATAAAACACATGAAATACGGAGGCGAATAGGCCTAACATGGGCAGCATTTGGAAAATTAAGCCATATTCTAAAAAGTTTAATTCCCATGTGTCTCAAGCGAAAGGTTTATAACCAATGTGTTTTACCTGTACAAACTTATGGAGCAGAGACTTTAACACTCACGCAAAAATCTGCGAATAAACTCAGAGCTACACAACGAGCCATGGAACGTACAATGCTGAACGTGAGCCTTCGAGACCACATAACAAACCAACAAATCAGGCAAAGATCAGGAGTTCAAGACGTCATCAAAAGAACCACGACGCTTAAGTGGAACTGGGTAGGGGTAGGAACTTAGCCAGAACACAAGATGGACGGTGGACAAGACGTATTATGGAATGGAGGCCCAGAAACTATAAAAGAAGCCGAGGACGACCACCGATGATATAAAACGTATAGCGGGAAACTAGCTACAAGCGGCCCAGTGTAGAGAACACTGGAAAGAACTGAGGGAGGCCTATATCCAGCAGTGGACGTGATTGGCTGATTGATGAATGATGAAATTATTATAATCGATTCATTCCAAATCTCCCAAACATTGTTCATTGTTTATATCAGCTTTTAAAATAAAATGTAGTTTGGCACTATTTTGAATAATGTCAATTAGCTTTTGACACTATTGAACAAATGTTAGCTTCAGATCTAGTATTCGTTCATTACGATCCAACCTTAGAATTAAATTTGGCGGTTGATAGTTCAGATTATGGGATCGGAGCTGTTCTCTAACATGGTTTTAAATATGGTAGCGAGAAACATAAGAAACAAAAGAAACATCAGACTAATGAATAAGAAGAGAAACGAGTGGATAAGAGAGAAAACAAAAGTGAGGGATGTTAGACAAGAAGTTGCAAAATTGAAATGGAGATTTGCCGGACACAATATAAGACAAAAAGAAGACCGATGGAACAAAATTCTTATAAGTTGGAGACCGTGGGAATATAAACGAAGCAGAGGAAGGCCCCAAATGAGATGGGCAGATGATATCAAGAAGCACGTGGGCTCTAGATGGATGACTGTAGCGACAGACAGAGAAGAATGGAAAAGGATTGGGGAGGCCTATGTCCAAAGATGGACCGAAGAAGGCTAATTAGATAGATAGCCAGAAACCAATCTATTTTGCTAGTAGAACGCTCAGCGGTACAGAAAAGGCTTATTCGACCCTAGATAAAGAAGCAACGGCTATAGTGTGGGGAATCAAACGTTTCTACCAATTTTTATATGGGAAGAAGTTCAATTTAATCACAGATAACAAGGCGTCAGTATCCATTTTTGACCCTAAAAATGGGATACCGGTTACGGCGGTCAATATATTGCAGCGATATGCAGTATTTTTAAGTGGTTTCAATTTTATTATAAAGCATGTATCGACACAAAAAAAAGTAGCAGACTTTTAAGTAGATTACCTTCAAATAAGTCGATAAGGCTAGATTCTTCTAAGTTTAATATAGAGTAAACTGTTAATTTAAGTTATTTAGTAGAAAGCGAAGAAATTCCTATTAATGTGAATGAGATAGGGAAAGAAACATAATTAGATACGATTTTGTCTCGTGTAATTAAATATGATATAACCAAATGGCCAACAAATGTTGAATTAGAAATTAAACCCTACGTCCTTAAACGAAATGAAATATCTATTGAAGATGGCATCTTATTGTGGGAACAAAGAGTAATTGTTCCTAGCAAACTACGAAATAAATTACTGAATGAATTGGATACAGAGCTAGGTCTTATATTTGGTGGCCATCATTAAATACGGAAATTGAAGTTCTCAGCAAAAATTGTATTCCTTGTCAGAGCATGCAGGCAGATCCAGTTAAGCTTCTTTTGTAAGGCTGAAGCATTCCTCAAAATGTTTGGTCACGCGTGCATATAGATTTTGCCGAAACACGAAAAGCTAATTTTCTTATAATTTTGGATGCTTTTTCTAAATGGGTGGAAGTTTGTCCAATGTCTTCAGTCACGTCAATGGCTACGATTGCTAAACTTAGGGAATGTTTTGCTCGTTATGGTTTATGGAAGCGATAACGGCCCGCAGCTAACATCGCAAGAATTTAAACATTTTACTTTAATTCATGGTATCAAACCTATAACAATACCACCATTTTCAGCACATTGCAACGATGCTGCTGAAAATAGCGTTAAAACAGTCAAGCATTTTTTATTAAAAGATATTGATCAAAGAAATATGAATTTATCATTGTCTAAATTTTTATTAACATTTAGGAACATAGTGCACCTGCTGACAGGTACTTCTCCCGCTAAAATATTTTTTGGAACGGTTTTGGAACTGATGATTTACAAAAACAACAATCAAACCCGGTTGATTTAACACAAATTATACGTAACTTTATGCAAGCGCAAGAAAATAATAACAAATATTATAGAGGGAGGAGACAGGTAGAGTTTGTAGTGGGGATATCGTTTTAGTTAAAGATTATAGAAACACCAAGCTGTCGTGGTGCAAGGCAAAGATTTTACGAATTTTATGTAGAAGAGCATATTTGGTAAATCTGTAAGGTAGGAAACTTACGTGGAAAAGGCATTGTAATCAAATTAAAATAGTTTTTAATAGTAATTTCGAAGGTATTACATTTGCGGAGACGATGCACGATAGTTCAGAGAAAAATAATATTCAAAATAACGAGGTAAATGTTATCCAAGCTGATACAAACTCAACAGGAAATTTACGTGGGGAGTCTCAGCTAGACTCTCAAAAGGAAAGTGATGTATAGAAAACATATATATATATATATATATATATATATATATATATATATATATATATATATATATATATATATATGTATATAAACTTCTATATATAGTTTTATATTTAGAAGAAGTTTATATCGTCGTTAGGAATAAAATACCTCCAATGTGCAAATTTCTAGAAATTCAGATTTTAAACGATTCTAAATCGCTATGAATAGTTTTACAGTCTAGAAAAATATCCAATGTGCGTACCGATTCCTAACTTCCCAAATGTATAAAAATGCATTACTCCAATGTAACATATTATTAATTGTTGGACTAAAATAAATCCAATGTGCTTAAAAACACATTGAAGCTATTATCTATCATAATATCTGCACATTGGAGGTATTTCATACTTTCATCTGTCAAATTCCTATCCTCAAATTTTCTCAAATAAGCTATTTACCAGTGCAAAATGAGTGTTTTCAAGACAAGAACTAAAATAGTTGTACAAAATTCACTTGAGGAAGATTGGCAAAATTCTATCCAACTATTTTTTGCTCCTATTAAAAATGAAATTTATAATGAAAAATCCAAAAACATGTATGTAAACAAACACACTACTACGGTTAGATATCTTTCATCTCATTATTGCTTAAATTAAGTAGGTAATAATTATTTTTCAGCTACTATATTGGAACAGGAAAAAAGGCAAAATTTGTTTTTTGGCGATGTACAACATATTACCAGACGGAATGGCATGTCAGTTAAGGAGCGATGTAACCATATTATAACGCCAAAATGTTTAAAAGAACACTTTTTTAGATGTTCTTTAGTTACGCAGGACGATAGACTACGAATTTTTAAAAAATTTTGGACATTTACGTTGTGGGAACATAGAAGCACTTATGTTAAAAATCTTGTTCGGACAAGAGCAGTGCAAAGGCGCCGAAAAGATAATCAAAATTCAGACAAACGGTCCAAAAAGAAGAGTGCTCGTGACTTTTTTTGTTTCTAAAGACGGAAGTTACCCCAAGGTATGTCGAGTTATATTATTACATTAAATTTAGGAGAAGACACAATGAAACGATGGGTCTCAAGGGAGCCAGCCACTCATGAAATTGATACTTCTAGTGAAAGTCTACAAGATTCCAACATTCAACAAGATTACTCCAAGAAAAATGAGACAAATTTGCAAAGAAAAGAATGTTATGGAATGGTTGCAAGATATTCCTAAAGTTCCTTCACACTATTGTAGAGCATCTACTCAGTATCTAGAGCATCTAAAGGAAAGATCAATGTGATACGTGTGTTGCACACAAAATGAAGACAATAAGTACTGAAGATTATGATCAGCACATGCCAAAGCAGAAAGAAGGAAGACGGGCAAAAGAGTTATTAAAAAGTAGCGCAAATTCTGAAAAAATTGGTTCTCACAGTTGATATTGAAAGTTTCTTAACATGTCCAAAAGTATTAGCTTTCCAATCGTATTAAAAGCTCAAACTCCAAGTACACAACTTCACCATTTATTCTCTAAATGATGAAGATGTCAAGTTGTACGTTTGACACGAAGCAAATGGTGGAGTCAGTAGCAATGAATTTACATCTTGTCTTATATATTATATAAATAATATTTCTGCTAACTATCAACCTCTTGTATTCATCTCAGATGGATGCAACTACCAAAATCGAAAAAGAACTCTGGCTAGTGCTTTAAGTCATTCAGCAAGAGCAAAATCCCTTACAATACAGCAGTTATAGCTTGAAAAAGGCCATACTATGATGGAAGCAGATTCAGTTCATTTAACTTTGGAACATTACTTTCAGACTCTAATTAATTCACCGATGGATTACATTGCTAGAATTGCGTCTTACTTGGCCAAAACATCCGTATAATATTTTTTTTTTTTTTATTTAAAATTAACGTGTCTCGACAGCTTATGGTCATTGACACGGGTACAGTAGTTTACAACATTATACATATTTTATATAGGTATAGGTACAAGAATTTAATATGAACATTTTTTTTTTATATAGAAAGGTTAGAACAATAAAGCTTATCACTATGCACTGTTTATATTAGCTGAAATAAACTTGTTTCTTTTAAAAATCTAAGAACACTGTCAAAACGGTTTGGAACACTGAGAATGTCTTTTAGATTTCCTTTTAGGCTGTGCTTGTTTCTGGAAGAGTCATACTGGCAGCAGTCCACTATCACGTGTTTGATGGAAAGGACGTTATTACAGTAGTGGCATACTGGAGGGTTTTCTGATGCCATAAGGTATCCATGAGTGAGGCGTGTATGCCCTATTCGTAGTCGGTGAATAACTGATTTTTCTTTCCTGTTCATAGAGGAGATATTGACGCGAGATAAGTTGGGCTGAACTTCATGGAGCTTAGTTTTTGTTTTACTCCACAGGTCCGCCCATGAGCTGAGGATTTTTTGTTTTATCAATATTTTAAGATCCGTATGGATTTGGACCTCTTGGAAGGCTATGTCAGAAGAACATGCTGCTTTAGCGGCTTGGTCTGCTTTTTCGTTTCCCAATATACCAACATGAGATGGAGTCCAGATCATTATGACTTTTATGTTAGCAGAATATAGTTGGTTACAGATAGTGTGGATTTCCTGGACTAGTGGGTTTTTCGAGAAAATGCATCTTATTGAATAAATCGAGGAAAGAGAATCAGTGCAAATGGCGATTTTTATGCTTTCATTTGAAGTAGGACGGATTGAAGTCTTTAATGCTTGGAGTATTCCATATAATTCTGCGGTATAGATACTACAACTTTTAGGCAATCGCACAGAGCTTATTGTCGTCGTCAGTGTGGACACAGCGGAGCCACAACAGTCTTCATTCTTGGACGCATCGGTGTATAAAATTTCATCAAATTGTGTTGAGTTAAGGATGTTTTGGAAGGATTTTCTAAGGATTAAGTTTGGGGTTTCTGTTTTGTCGAATCTGCATAAATCTGTATTGAATATTGGAAGATTGTGCATCCATGGAGCTGTCTTGGGGGTATAAATAGAAGTAGTATTGGAGAGGTTGATGGAATCTAATAAAGGAGATAATATTTGTGGTAATGTGAGAGACTGATTGGAAGCGTTTACTGGGGGAGGTTCTATGGGATTGATTAGATTTATTACCGGGTTACTTGGGTTTGCTGATATTCTTACAAAGTATGAAAGTAGAAGCTGCTGCCTTCTTAGATGGAGTGGTGGCTCTGAAGATTCAACGCACAGACTTTCAGCGGGGCTTGATTTGAAAACACCGAGGCATAGTCGTAGGGATGTATTTTGAATCGTGTTTAGAGACTTTAGTAGGGAGCTACTAGATGTCATATAAAGAATACTGCCATAATCTAGCTTAGAGCGAATTAACGCTCTATATATTTTAAGAAGAGATTCTTCGTCAGCTCCCCAAGAGAAGCTAGCAAGAGATTTAAGTAAATTGATTCTTTGGGTACAGTTTCCTTTAAGTTTCTGAATATGCTGTCTCCAGATAAGCTTTTTATCAAAGGTGATACCAAGAAGTGTCAAATAATTAACTGTTTGTAAACGAAGTCCGTTTAGAGTTATAGAAGGTGGATTAGGTCTATGCTTTTTGGTAAAGTGAATTACTTTGGATTTAGGAGCTGAAAACACAAATCCAGCACGCGTAGACCAGGTGTCTATTTTGCTTATTGTGTTTTGTAGCAAAGTGCTTGTGGTAGCTGTGACTCTGCCTCGGCAGTATAATATAATATCATCAGCATATATCGAGTACCTGACTGGTGGTTCTATATATGAGGAAAAGTCGTTCATGCTAAGTAAAAATAAGGTAGTGCTTAAGACTGAGCCCTGAGGCAAACCGTTGTCCAAAGCGTGTGGTTTTGATATTTTTCCATTTGTTAATACTCTAAAATATCGACTTGTTAAAAAATTTTTTAAAAATAAGTAAATGTTACCAGTTAATTTATATTCCGTTAATTTTCTTAGAATTAGAGGTCTTTGTACAGTGTCGAAGGCACTTTGGATATCTAAAGTTACTGCTATGACTTCGCTTCTATTCGAAAATGCATTAACAATGTCAGTATGTAATGTGACCAGGTTATCCATTGTACTTCGATTTGATCTGAAACCTGTTTGGAATGGGTCAAGAATATTATTTCTTTCTAGATACCATAGTAAGCGTTTATTGACCATCTTTTCTAACAGTTTACATAGTGAACAAGTGAGAGAAATTGGTCTATATGATTTTAGAAGATTTGGAGATGAGTCATTCTTTTTAATAGAAATTGTAGTTGCTTGTCGCCATAACGTTGGGAACTGGTTTTGAGACCAGATCTTATTATACAACTCTAGCAGTTTGAGATGTGTGTCTGGATGGAGATTTTTTAAAAATATTGATGGGATATCGTCAGGACCGGCTGCTGAGTTTTTTATTGAAGATATGGCTTCGTTTAATTCTAGGAGATTAAAAGGAAGATTCATAGAGCTGGTGTTAGAAAATATTTTGGGGCTGGAAATGTTGGTATCTGAGTTATTGGGAAGATTCGGAATATTTGACTTATCTGAAAAGTGAGAGGCAAAGATATCTGCAATATGTTGATCATCGGTAACTGTATGATCCTGCAGGGAGATGGCGGCTATTTTGCTGGAAGTATTATGACCTTTCATACGTCTTATCTTTGACCACATTTGCGTGGGAGAAGTATCTTTTGTGATTGAACTAACGTATTGATTCCATGAGGCTTTCTTACTTTCTTTTAAAATACGCCTAGAATTGGCCCTAAGTTTTTTAAAATTTATTAAATCCGTGGTGGTACGGGTCTTCCGGAATTTATTTAATGCTTTTTTGCATTGTTTGACAGCTATTTTGCACGACTCATTCCACCACGGAACAGGTTTCTTGGAAGGATCAATCGCGCATTTACCAATACATTCCTCAGCAGATTCGGTTAAACAGTTATTTAATAGTTTTACATCTGTATCTATATCATTGTTAAAAAGTAATTCATCGGTTTTTTCCTTAACAGTGGTTCTGAAAAGATCCCAGTTTGCTTGAGTGATTTTCCATTTTGTTATAATTCTTGAGGGCATTTTTGACTGGTCAGAGATGAGGATAGGGAAATGATTACTATCGTAAAGACTGTTTAATGTGTACCATGAAAGTAAAGGAAATATTCCGGGATTACAGAAAGATAAATCTATGGAAGAGAAACTACCCGATTGGATGTGAAAGTATGTACTACTTCCTGAATTTAGTAAGTTTATATTTACGCTATTTAGAAAATTTTCGATTGTTTTACCTCTTCCAAATGTGTTTTCGGATCCCCACATAGTATTATGGGCATTAAAGTCACCTACTAAGGTAAAAGGTGTAGGAAGCTGAGAAGTTAAATCTTCAAGATCGGAACTTATTAAACAGTAGTTTGGAGGGATGTATATGCAACAAATTGTAATTTTGTAGGGACACCAAGCTGTAACGGCTATAGCTTCGAGGTTTGTGTTTAGCGGAAATTCTCTATGGAAAATATCAGTGGAAACAAAAATTGATGCTCCGCCACTGGCACGAAGTTGGGTAGTTCGAATATAGTGGTAACCTGTAAAATTTTTAAGTTGTCCGGACTATTTATCAGTGAAGTTTGTTTCTTGTAGGCATAGAAAGTCAGGAGAAGACTCAGATATGAGCTGTTCAAGGCGTGGACGACGGGGATAAAATCCGTCACAATTCCATTATATCAGTGTGAAGGTAGAAATTAATATGTAGAGTGTTTGGATGTTTGCGAGGTTTGTGAACTATCAGACAGGTATTCTTTATCACAAGCATCCTGGGAATTATCAAGACTGTTTATACTTTCAGAATCATCTGTTGCAGAATGTATTTTAGTTTTAATTTTTTTAATTAAGCGTGTAATTCTGATTTTTGTTGACCTATCTTTAAAATTAGGGTTTATTGATTGCAAAGTAAGAATGAGTGATTTAATATCTGTTGTGAATTTAAATGCTTCTGAGACAGGGCCACAGCTGCCGTAAGCGTTCTCGATAAAGGCAATTATATTATCAGGAGGAACTGCAAAAGCTTCTGGGTTTTGTTTATAGGCTTCGTGTATTGCTTGCTTGGAGTCAGTGGATAGACTGGGGTCGAGAGAAGAACTACGTTTTCGTTTCTTTTTTGTGTTGGAGTTGCTAGGGGAACTAGGAACTGTTTGTTTGGGAGGAAACATAGTTTGTTCTGTTGCAGGGTTTTCCCCAGATTGAAGGTTCTTATCACTTATAGACGATACAGATGAGCGTGGCCTTTTCTGTGAAAGATGAGAACTTAAACATAGTTTATCTGACTTTTCTGATATTGTATCATTTTCGCAATTCTCTGGGGAAGAAGACAAATAAAATGGATTTGTTTGAGAGCAGGATGATTCAGAATGAGATGGAAATTGTGTATTCTGTTGCTGTGACGTTGATTCGGTGGGGGATTTGGGAGGACATGGGAAACAGTAGGATTTTCAGATGATAAGTTGTCAGATGAAGTATTGGGACAATTTGAAGCAACATGCCCTGATTCTATTATCATTGCCTTCAAAAGTAATTAACAAGGAGGTGTGAAGCTCAAAATTATCAGAGGGAGGAAAAATATATACTTGACGGCGAAAACTAAGTATGTGGGAGTATTCATCACCTGGAATGCCCGCTTTAAGAAAGGACACGGGGGAGGCTATTTGGAAACCAAGACTTTTCACTGCATTTTCGACCAGTTCATGGGGAATGTAAGGAGAGATGTTCGAAATTAATATTCTTTTTGTTGGGGAGACAAGTTTACGAATACTTAAAGTAAGGTGTCCGATTTGAACGATTGGATGGGATTTCAGCAGTTGATCAACGAGATTTGAGTTCACTAGATATATGCAGATCCTATTGTTAGATATTCTGGATGCAAAGGAAATATTTTTTGGTTCGATGATGTCACCAATGGCTTTAACGTAGTCTAGAAGTTTAAGGTTTTCTTCTGCGTGAAGAACTATCGCCTGTTCTTTTTTTGGGAAAGATGGTTTTGGTGTAGATTTTGCAGCGGTTACGTATGAAAGAGATGTAGTTGCTGGAATGTTGTTTGTAGCAGTTTGAAGGGCCATTGTTAAGGTAGAAACTGTAGGAGTATTGTTTATATTTGTACTGTCCATGTAAATACAGACAGTAACCTCGTTTTATTTCTCTTCTTTAACTAATTTTGCTATCCAAATTTGTATTAAAATCCATTGAATTGGATGGCCAGCAAGAACCAGCAGACTGGTAAAACCAGTCTCTGGTATTCACTTTGTATAAATTAAATATAATTTATATGATTTAATAATATAACAAAAGCAATACGTACAAAGCTTGTCCAGAAATCACTTTTCGAAATTACACTATTAAATCTAAATTAAACACTAATTACTACCGATAAGGCAAACTGGATTTTAATTGTACTTGGCACACGTCTTACTCGTTCGAGTGCTAGAACAGCAATCAAATATATAATATTAAAAACGTAGATCTTACGTTCTTTAAAAAGTACGCTATTGATAGTAACTTTCGTTCAATAAGACCTGGAAAAAAATACCAAAGATCCGCAAGTTGTAGATATAAGACAATTAAAATATAGTCCCAATGGAGAGGTATACTACACCACTGATTACTCAGATAACTGGAAGCTACTACCACACAGAAGAGAAAGTCAAGACCTGTCGGTTTATGAAAACTCGCTCTTCAAGACACCTCCTGAAATATCAGAAGACAAGTTCAAACATCTGCAAGACCCCAAATCAGTTATTGAAAAAGATCATCATCACTTTTACGATACTCTTCCTAAAATCAACAAAAAAGAATACTTTCGGTGGTGTTCGTAAAAATATCATACACTGATACTACATGTCGAAGTTTGTTTATTTAAAATAAAGATAATACAAATCACTTTACTGTTTATATGACTCTTTTTCCCCTAATAACACCAAATTCAAGGTGTATAGTACTAGAAAATGCCGTACACAATATTTGAAATTCCTGCTATGTACCGGTTCAATCATTTATAATTTCTCCAATGTGCGCGTTTGTAATATTTTTTTTATTAGTTTAATGTTTTGTACTGATTTAAGGAATCAATTTCACCTTAATATCAATATCAATCTTAGTTTGGCCAAAAAAAATCAATTACTAATTTAATACAATATAAAATAGCATTATTTAACTGTTTTTTGTGTCTCCTGTAAAATTAGGATATTTTTACATTGGAGATATTTCATTCTTAACGACGATATATATATATATATATATATATATATATATATATATATATATATATATATATATATATATATATATATATGTGTTCGGAAAGATTTCCGCGGTTAGTACAATAAAACCTAGAGCTAAGATTAATATCATTACTAAAATTAATATTAAACTCACCTATCACATATATATATATATATATATATATATATATATATATATATATACATATATATATATATATATATATATATATATATATATAAATATATATATATATATGTATATATATATATATATATATATATATATATATATATATATATATATATATATATGTGATAGGTATATATATACATATATATATATATATATATATATATATATATATATAAATATATATATATATATATATATATTATATATATATATATAAATATATATATATATATATATATATATATACGTATATATATAGTATTTAGAAGACCCTAACTAGGTTTCTTAATTGTTATAAACAAAGCTGCTATCAATTTACAAAAAAAGGCACTAACTTCGTCCCAAACTGTCCTAGATATTTTTTCCTTTTAAATTTATAAAAAAATTCAGGCTGTCAAATATAAACAAACAGTTTTTTGCAGTCACTGGTTAAAAAGTTATTCTAATTGTTTATAAGCAAAAAATTGACATGTTTTTACAAATTATTTTGCAATATTTTAAATTATTTTTCCTCATTTTTTTAAATAATATTAATGGATAAAACCTTCTTTTACAATATATTCGTATATTTAATAACTTAAGTGATAGGATATTTTTTATGAATCTGGATAAAATTTAAATTTTTAATACATTTTCTTTTCCGAATGTATTTTATTTACCTAAATTATGATTTTATTTTAATCTAAGAAAATATTAAAACTCGGCAACACTGAACGAAAGATTGTAGTCTTTACATTTGGCGCAAGGCCAACGCGGAACTCTCGCGATAAGCGATATAAAACGGAAATCGGAAAACGTATTTCGGTATGTTTACTTGGGTTTTGTTTTGAAGTAGGTAATAAAATTATTATAATAAAATTGGACACATACGAATGCCATTTAGAGGTCTTTTTAAATCATTTTGTTTTTAAAGGATTTAAAACGAAAAACAAACAATGAAGGTTCAAAATCCTTTGTTTATTGCTATTGTAACTACTGATAATGTGATATCTCACTTTGGGTATTACGAATCTACGAATGTTAACCTAACCTTAAATCTTATTTTATATCTCTAAAAATATAAGTATGTAATTACTTACCTACTAAAACTATAACACATATAACATTAAAACTTTATTTATGCTTAATATTAGGGTGTAAATAACAGAAGATATCTCATTTTTAAGTACACTACAAGTGTGTTCTGTGTTCGGGATTCGGGTTCGCACGTTCGCAGCCAAGGCCAGGATATGCAATATAATATCCATAGTATCACAGAATACTAATCACAATTAGTTGTGATTAGTGTTCTGTGATAGTATCCTATAATAACTTGGCCTAAAGTTATTAAAATACTTGACTCACTTATTTGGTGTTGGTGACTGGTGACGTCAATCCAGTGTTGTTAACTCTGCAACTGATCTATAAATTTAAATATAAATATTTATATATATATATATATATATATATATATATATATATATATATATATATATATATATATATATAAATTTAAATTTAAATAAAAAAAATTATACAGAAAAAACAAATACCTATCTACTTAACCGAATAAAAGCAATAATTAATCTATTAAGCGTTATCCTCTTCCTCGGATGATGACAATACTTTTTTATGATCGTATAAAATTTTACTTTTCATATTAATAATGACATTTTTATCTATTGTTAAATTAAAAGATGTTTTGTCTGCATCGTTAAATTCTTTTTTCCTTCAATTTTACCTTGCAAAATGCATTGGAGTAGCTCGTATCTGCCTTGATTTCTCATTATATGTCCCAAGTACTCCAGCTTACAACTCTTCACAATGGAATGGAATCTTCAGGATTCTTCTGTATAAACATAATTCAAACGCCTGAAGTTTTGATAGAGTTTCCGCCTTCAATGTCCACGTTTCTACTCCATACAGAAGCACTGAGTACACGTAACATTTAAGGAGCCTTATTTTTGTTTTCAGGGTGAGGTCATGGCTTTTGAACACAGAGCTCATAGCCAAGAATGCACTTTTGGCCTTTCCGATGCGACATTTAATCTCTTGGGTATTGGATACATCTAATTCTAAATTTTTGAAGTTCGGAATCCGGTAAATTTTTATTCTCTAGCACGAAAGCTGCTACTGCCCCTCCAAGATACATCTCAGACAAAGGTAGTAAGTTATACGGATGTTTATAATCAGTCTTTGAAACATCTCCGGAGTCAAGAGCTGTAGACTTCACAAACATTACAAGAATAGTTTTCATTAAAGATTCTACCTTGGTAAACAGATTGAAAATTTTTGGATCTTCCGCTTGCATTAGTTTATTCAGCTCTTTCACCATTGGCAAAATGAAATCCAAAAAATGCAGGTAGGTACATTTTTTGAAACACGTTTTCCATTAAGATGTGGATTGTTTCTGCATTGGTAATATTTTTATCTGGATCTGTCAATACTTCGTGATGAAAAAATAGTTTTAGGGCATTCCACTGCTCCAGTACCCTCCTGACAACGGAAACTAAGAAAAGCCAACGGGTTTGAGCTGTTTGCAGCATTTTGTGAGGTTTCACAGAACAAAAATTTTGAAATTGTCTGAATTGAACTAAATTTTTTCGGACTATATTGAAAATATTTATAAATATCCCGAAGCAGTTTTTCATTACAAATAAATTTGGAATGTCGTTTCTCAATAAAGTCAGGAGAGAATGCCTGCTACCCATCATGGTATTTGGCCCATCACTTCCAAATCCTATCATATTTCGAACATAATCTATTCCATGTTCAACAAAAAAAATTTTATTAACCCATATAATGAGTCGGCAGAAGCACTTTCCTCCAACGGCAATACAGCCAAAAAGCTATCACTAACTTTATATTTCTCTAAATGTTTTACAATGCGCCATATCATAGCCGCAGACTAGAACAATTACCGACGACTGCATGGCGTAAAGGGAGAATTCAAGAATGGCTTAGAGAAAAGGGGATCGCATACGAAGAATCAATGCTCAAAATTCAGCTACTTGACATTGCACGGTTAAGGAAAAATGAATATTTTAAATATGCTGTGGATGAAACTGCAAAAGATTATCGTGTCAAAGTTCTGCGTCTACAGCCTTATCATTGCGAAATTAATCCCATTGAACTTATCTGGGCAAAAGTGAAAGGAGAAGTAGCACGCAATAACACAACGTTTAAATTAAATGAAGTTAAGGAACTTTTAATTCAAGCAATGCTCCATGTATAAAACTCCAGAGAAACGGGGTAAATATATAGACCACATAATTAAAGAAGAACAACGTATGTTGGAACTTCACACTCCTATCGAAGTTTTACTAGAGCCAAGCGATAGCAACACTGCATCTTCAGATTTAGACAGCGAATAATATTTTCTAATAGTTTAGTAAGAACATCAGCATAAAAAAACCAAAAACAAAAAAAAACGAGAAGAACATAGTAAGTGTGTATAGTGTTTGTGTTTAAATAGAATAGTACAATGTTTTGTTACATCAAAAATTATTTTTATTTTGATTTTATAGAATTTTATTTTGTTTTGTTTTATACTGTCCAAGTGTTTTGCTCATTTTATTTAATGGAACAATATGGCTCTTGGCGAACACTCATTTAAAAAAAGTAACGCGCCACAAGTCATACCTCTGGGGTGGTGTGGAAACTGTCTTAAAATTTGTTTAAAAAAAATTTCATGGTGTAACTCTTTAAGGACGAGTCACGTCAAAAGCCGCGTTTTTATAGCAAAACCTATAAAAGTTTTTTATAGCTTTTTGTTTGTGACATTCTGTATTTTTAGGGGAATGTAGGGAATGAGCCACAAAATATTTATTCATATCGTCGGGTTAGTACTTATTTGTTCCATATGCCAAATTCTCGTTTTGAGATATTTACATTTGAATATTTTGGTAATATTTACTCGTTTATTTTAAAACTCTAAAAGTTTGATGTTAATTCTAAAAACAAATATTTAAAATGGTGTACTGGATTATGACTTCAGATTTTTACTGACTCTTTTTCAATTTGAAAAAAAAAAATAAAAACCTTTGCTTATGGAACAAAAAGTAAAACTAGTACAGGAATTTGCACATTTGTTCCATATACAATGAAGTACAAAACTGAATTAAAAGAAAACTGCTTTTTGTTTTCAAAATTTATTAAGAATTAAAACATGTTTATGTGAAACAAACAGTAAAAGTTTTACATTCTTCTCCGTAGGTACACGTCATGTAACTGAAATAAATGAATAATATTGTAACTAAAAGAATGAACCTTATATTACTGCACCTTTTTTTTTCATACAAGGGTACATCAAAAAGGAAAATCCTTTTTGCTTTTAAAATTTATTAATAATCAAAACATGTGTATGTGAAACAAACAGTAAATAAAAGTAAAATATTCTTTGCAGTAGGTACCTACTCATAACGTAATTAAAACAAATACTTGCAGTTGGATGAAATAAAATTATTTATTTAGTGAAGAAAATATTGTTGTGTACAATATTTTGTCAACCTCAGGCATTTAGGTAAACATAGACTCGATATGCTTTATTTTTTTAGCATCGACTGTAGGTTTTTCGGTAATAACCTTTACCATGGAAAAGTTAATAATATTAGGATCGTTTTTGCCATGTTTTTTAGCAGAGCCGCGTGTCTCATGTTTATTAAGTCTAATAAAAGTAACATTGTCATTTTCATTAAAATCACATTTAAAACTAATATGCAAGGGGTCATCTTTTTTATAGTTAATTTGTTTAACTTTAGTAAAAGGCAGATGTGAATTGCGGTTTTGGGGGACACAAGAATCCGACCATAATATAAACTTATTTACATTAGGATTTGTTTCTGAAATTGTGTTTAATAGTTTTATAAGAGCACTGGCAATGTGATTACCATTACGGCCTGAAATGGCTTCATGCCATAGAGCACAGTAGGTAATTTTATCTGTGGAGCAGTGAACAGGTAAATTATATACTGGAAACTTTTTTTAATAAAAAAAATTTGACACCTCAGCTTTTGGTAGCGCAAAAACATTTTGCATATCAAAGCATACAACAGCAGTAGACTGGTCAAATTTGTAGGCCTTTCTATCAAAGTCTCTTTCTATTTTTCCTTTGATTTTATTTTTTATGTGATAATCATAATGTTTTTTATTTTCTTCAGTTTTATTTTCAATTAATTTGTATTTCTCGCAGGTATCACATCTATCCTTTTTTGGTAGAAGAAAACCAAAATTATATTCTCTTGTAAAAATTTCTCTATACTTATGTGATTTAACAGGAAAATTTTTACTATAGTCACTTTCACTAGATATAGTCGATTCTTCTTCTTCTCGTGCCACTCCTAGCGGAGATTGGAAATCATCATGGCCACTGCGACTTTGTTAGCAGCGCGCCTGAAAAGTTCAATCGAACTACACCCGAACCATTCACGTAGATTACGAAGCCACGATATTTTTCTTCTTCCCACACTTCTTTTGCCCTTAATTTTGCCCTGCATGATGTTTCTTAAAAGTTCGTACTTTTCACCTCTCACAATGTGCCCCAAGTATTCCATCTTTCTAGTTTTTATCTCATTTAGAATTTCGCATCTTTTGTCTAAAGTTTGGAGTACTTGCGTGTTAGTGATGCGGTCCATCCATGATATTCTGAGAATGCGCCTATAGCACCACATCTCGAAAGCTTCGATGTTTTTTATGGTCAACTGTTTTAGTGTCCAAGCCTCAACTCCATATAGCAGGGTAGAAAAGACATAACACCGCAGCATTCGTATTCGTAACTTTATATTGATATCACGATTGCAAAAGAGTTTGCGCATTCTATTAAAGACTGATCTAGCGATTTCTATTCTACATCTAATCTCTTTTGTTTGATCAGTATCGTCTGTGATCCAAGCACCTAGGTATTTATAACAGGGCACACGCTCAATCGTTGTATTGTCTATTACAAGATTAGCTCTGATGTTCTTTGATTTCGTGATTACCATAAATTTAGTTTTTTTCAAATTAATTTTTAAGCCGTAACTGTTACAGTATATATTGAGACTTTCAACGAGATGTTGTAGTTCTACTAGCGTTTCCGTTAGGAGAACTGTATCGTCAGCATACCTTATATTGTTGATGGTCTCACCATTTACTATCAGACCAAGATCTTCTTCCTCGAGTGCTTGTTCACAGATAGCTTCACTATACAGATTAAATAAAAGTGGCGATAAGATACATCCCTGCCGGACTCCTCGACGGATTTGAATTTCTTCTGTTAGTCTGCCCTCAACCTTGACATTTGCTGTTTGATTCCAATATAGATTGCATATAATTCGAATATCTCGGCTGTCTATATTTTTCTTTATTAGAACTTGTCTTAGTGGTTCATGTTGTACTTTGTCAAAGGCCTTTTCGAAATCAATAAAGCAGGCGTAAATTTCTTGGTTCATGTCTAAGCATCTCTGTGAGAGAACGTTCATTGCAAATATAGTCGATACATTTTTTCAATAGAGAGACACGGATCTAAATACAATCTAACACGATATAATCGACAGTAATGAGACTCTATATGGGGGAATGACTTAATATGTTTTCGTACCCCATCTAGAGCTTCTAATGGTAAGACTTTCTTTATATTTTCCTTTCAAAGGAGTCTGAGCAATCCCTGAGTTATCCTTATAGTGATTTTTAAAGAAATAATAAATTCTCTGTTTACTAATGTTTACAGTAGTTAAAAAAAATTCCCTACATACTCTTATTTGCTTATTTAAAACCTCAAGATGATATTGAAACGAATTTTGTTTCTGGCAGACAGAAATATTTTCTGTTTTCACATACCTTCGTTTTGGTGAACTTCTTTTTACAAATTTTGAATAAAATGCGCCTTTTTTGCTATCGCTTAGCTGCCAAAAGTTTTTAAATATAACTTCCCTTTCGTTCGTATTAATATTTTTAATACATTGATAGGTACAAGTTTTTAAACACTTGGATTGACATTGCCCTGGAGCATGTACAACTCCTTTTTCGTCCTTATATTGAAGCCCATGTTCTCGCTGAACTTTTTTCACATTTCTAGTCCAGTTCTCAGGATAATCGCTTTCTTGTTTTTTTAGAAGTCATCTTGCTGCTTGCTGGGACATCTTGATTTTCCATGTTATTTTCTGCTGAGCTTTCTTCTGTACATTTTTCGGTACATTCTGACACCATTTTTGTAGAACTCTCTGTATTTTGTCTGTTTCCATTAGAAGATATTGAACTTGAATCACTGTTATAGTCAAATTTTTTTCTGAGTGGTTCGGCATTATAATCAGGATCCCAGACTGAATCGTCACTATCAAACATATTCTCGACATCAGTAGGTAATGACGGCGCAGGAGACGAACATTCAGACATTGCAATATTGTTTCTTTTAAAAACATCGGGAATCGTCTCAAATAGATTTCTTTTTATAGCGTTAATTTGTTTACGATCCATATCCACTCCGTAACAAAACAATTACATGAGTTTTTACGCTTTCCTAGCAAAAATATCGTCAAATTAGTGCTTATTTGTTCCACATGCCAAATTCTTATTCTGAGACATTGATATTATTAAATTTGGTAATATAGTGAAGAACACATCATTAAATACATAAGATGTATACATTTTTACACACGTAAATAAATAATATATGCATTTACTTACCCGTTTTATACTTTTATTTATCACATCCAGTCGCCACCATACAAGAAGTAAGACACGTTAACCTCAACTCACTGCATAACACTGGCATGGCACAAACAAGCACCGAATGCGCGGGTGAAATACTGGCGTTTGCATAATATGGAACACTTAAGCACTGAAATAACCCATAAAATAATCATATGGCACAAAGTTACAAAGGTATTGCAGAAAAGTTTTGGCTGTTAGAGTTATCAGGGCCAAATTACATACATTATTATGTTGTCAATGTTTCATTACAGCTTCTAACCCGAAAAAGTAGAAAATGTGGTATGGAACAAATAAGCACTAACCCGACGATATGTTTATTTACTGACGTTTCGATCTCTATATCTAGAAACCGTTTTTAATTATACAAATGATAGTAATATGTAATTTCTATGGCTTTTTGCTTGTCGTTCTGTATTTTAAGAAATAATGTTGGGAATAAGCCACAATACATTTATTCAAAAGTTTAATTTACGGACGTTTCGATCTCGATAAAGAGACCCTTTTCAAACATACAAATGACAGATATATTTATTTTTCTACAGCTTTTTGTTTGTGGCATTCTGTATTTTTACGGAGAAGGTTGGAAATAAACCACAATATATCTATTTACATGTTTAATACACTGACGTTTCGATCTCTATTCCAGAGACCGTTTTTAAAGATAGAAAAAAAAAGAAAATAAATAATATAAGACTATAAAAATAATTAATAATAAACAAATAAAATAAATATAACTATCATTTATATCTTTGAAAGCGGTCTTTGGATATAGAGATCGAAACGTCAGTAAAAATTTGTAAATACATATACTGTGGCCTATTTCGAACAATAATATTTGAAAAATATAATATAATTAACGTTAAAATAAAAGTGAGTGTACGCCACTGAATTTTCATACGTCTTTCCCCACTTCTTCGCCTTTAAACGATGAATCACTCTTCCAAATAGTGGAGTATATAGTATAGAATATATGAGGAAACGGCTAGTAATAAAATTGTTTCCAAAAATTTTCTGGTACACGCAACGCTCTTTTTAGAATCGACCCAGATTATTATAGCAGCTAGGACGGATTAAACTTGGTACATACTATTGGTATATACTACATACTTGGTACATATTAATTATATAAAACTATGGTTGAAAGATACTAATATTTGCCCTGTTAGTCGAAAGATAATATTTTGTGATAATATTAGGTAATCATAGGTGAATAAACTTCTACCGAAAACATCGGAAAATTACGAGTAATAGAATACTTTTATAATTTATTTTATTTAAGCTTTAAATGAATTAGCCACAACAAATTGAAACATAAATCAGCTGATAAAAGGTTATACAGCTGATAAAAGGTTATAAAAAGTTATATTATTTTTCATATAACACGTCTAATTATATTTGATAATATTTTATAAATATAGATTTACTTTTTCGCAAATATTGTTAATATTGTTAATTTAAGCTGATACATTTCAGAATTGATATTACTTTGTAAGATTTTCTTATTTGCTTATCCCTTGATCCAATCCCTTTATTAATTGCGATGATTTCTGTCCTTACGGGACATACCTCAAAGACACTAAAATTCGAATTATCTTTTGATATCATATCGTTTTCTTGTTGTTTGAAACGCTTATAACGTTTCAAACAACAACGTTTCTAACATCATTCAGGTCTACACATCGACATCAGAATCCACTGAAGAAGAAATAGAAAATTTCTATCAGATTCTGAAAGACTCTCTAAAACTGACCAAAAAACATGAACTCACTATTATCATACGCAATTTTAATTCCAAGATAGGACAAGGTACAGTCGAGAATATCTTAGGGTCATATGGTCTTGATATAAGCAACGAAACGGGAGAAAAACTGATCCAATGCTGCCAAGAGACGGATATGGTTGTAACGAATACAATTTTTAAATTACACCCAAGAAGGCTTTATACATGGAAATCACTCGGTGATACCCCAGAGAAAATCATAAGAAACCAAATTGACTGAAACACAGGCAATGTATTGCGTTTTTGACTACCATTAAAGATAAATTACGAATATGAAAAGAATATTGTAGTATATTTATATTGTTCTAATTTATTTGTCTTTATTCTAATTTATTGTCTATATTCTAATTTATTAAAACTCAAGATAACTAATTACTAATTTATTAATTAATTTTACAACTGTTTATGTTACGTTTCGTTACAATTAAATCGCGTTTCCCGATCTTCTTATGACTAACTCCTCAATGAGAATCTTCCTTTATTTATATGAAACCAGCTTGTAAACAGAATTTTGTAGAAAATACGATGCTGTTCTCGGTGTAGACACAGCGGCAACCGGTCTCAAAACTGGTATGTTCTTTATCGGCTCGTCCCCAGAAAATTCGATTGTTGTTTGTTTAGCGAAGGGGACCCAAATGATGTCAGGTAGATTTTTGACCTAGAAATTACGAGAATCAATACAAAAGAATTAGTCATAAAATATTTAGTTCTATACGCCATAACATTTAAAATCGTAACATTGAAAGATGGTTCCTCCTGGAACCTTGTCGGGACTGGAATTGGAACGACATGCTGATATCGGCAACTGGACCCTCTTTTACAACTTCCAGTTGTATAGAAATGACAAGGGACGGTTTTCTCTCCGCACCAGTAACTATGCGGATTGCAACAGACTAACACCTGGACTTCGGTGTCTTTAAAGATCTCCTCCACCATGTTTCGTATAACCCTCCAATCTAATTGGCGGCACTTCAACTTTGGCATGGCTAACTTTTGCACGTCGGACTCTAGTACGTGCTCTCTCAACTGAAGTAAGGCTTCCCATACATCTCGGTAGGTAGGTTGGTCACGGGCAGTGTCTTTTGTTACCAGGTAGAAAAGGTAACGTGATGCATCTTGGAGTTTCAAGGTTTTACCGGGAGCTGGCACTTGGAATTGAAGTTCTGCAACTCGACCAAACTTCCTTCGAAAGACGGATGCCAATCCTGGTGCTTCTTTGATACTGGCCGGGATAGTAAGGGCCAGCGAGTAGTCATCGGGAAGCGCGAGTAGATCTTGCCTTTCTTCAGTGGTAACACCATGTCTTGCTTTACCGGTACCTCCATAGGCACCCATGAATTCCTCAAACGTGAGGTCAGACACATCTTGGACTTGGTTTACTTTCAGTTCTTCATCTACGTCGTGGTCACCCTCGAAAGACGCCAGCCGATTATGATGTACTATCATCGGCTTTCCTCTCGGGATCTTGCTTATTCGGTAAATAACATCATTGATCTTCTCCATAATGAGATATGGACCTTCCCAAAACTGTTGCAACTTGGGAGAACAGCCTTTTCGCTTTTTGGGATTATAGAGCCAGACTTTGTCGTTCTTCTTAAAACACCCCTTTTCGGCTTGCGTATCGTACCGTTTCTTCATTCGGTCACTAGCGATCTGGAGATGGGAACGGACCAACTCGTGTACATCGTCCATTCTTCTTCGTAATTCGATCACATAATCTTCACCTGCTACATCTTCTCCAGGTCGACACCCAAACTCTTGATCACAAGGTAGTCGCATCTCGCGTCCGAATAGGACTCTATCTGGTGTCTGGCCTGTTGACTCATTAACAGCAGATCTGTAGGCCATTGTGAAGAACGGAAGATATTGGTCCCAGTCTCGCTGATGATCGGATATCATCTTTGTCAAATACTTGCCAACTGTTCTATTCATCCGTTCTACCATACCATCCGATTGCGGATGATAAGCCGTAGTTCTTGAACCCAGTCTATCACATATTCCTTGGAATAAGTCGCTTTCGAAGTTCCTGCCTTGGTCACTATGGATCTCCAAAGGTACTCCAAATCGGCTGATATATTCTTGGATCAACTTATCTGCAACGGTGGCGGCCTTCTGGTCTGGAAGTGCGTAAATCTCGACCCACTTAATGAAGTAATCCATTACTACCAATATGTACTTGCCTCCATTATCACTTTCTGGAAATGGCCCAGCAATGTCCAAAGCTATTCTTTCAAACGGACTTCCAACGTTATATTGTCTCATAGGAACTCTCCTTTTTCGTTAAGGCCCGTTACTCGTACCACAAATAGTACGTTTCTTACACCAGTCTTTTACATCGTCGGAACTATTCATCCAATAAAACCGTTCCCGAATTCGCTGAAGGGTCTTTTTCACACCAAAATGCCCTCCTGATGGACTGTCGTGTAACTGACGAAGTACTTCGGCTATTCTGCTCTTTGGAATCACCAACTGTCTTCTCTTCTCTGCACCGTCATCATTTTCCAGGACTCGTTTGAGCAAGCCATCTTCCATGATAAAAGAGTCCCACTTGGCCCAATACGTCTTAACTACTGAGCCTAGGTTCGATATTTCTTGCCAGGGTAGTCGACGGTTTTCCTCTTTCCATTTTCGGATTTTCTGTATAACTGGATCTCTCTCTTGTTCTTACCTGATCTTGGTAGGCGTCCAGTCGTCGTGGACCACCGTCGTTCTTAGTACTGCTGCTTCCTTGGATTCCGTTTTGTTGCAGTGGGAACACTCTGATGGGCATGGTCTTCTGGAAAGAGAATCAGCGTTTCGGTGGCTAACTCCCGCCCGGTGCTCAATCTTAAAATCATATTCTTGGAGTCGTTCGATCCACCTGGCTATCTGACCCTCTGGATTTTTAAACTGCATCAACCACTTAAGGGCGGCATGGTCGGTTCGGATTAAAAACTTCCTTCCATAGAGGTATTGATAGAAGTGCTCTACTGATTTCACTACTGCCAGAAGTTCTCTTCTCGTGACGCAATAATTCCGCTCAGGTTTTGAGAGAACTTTACTGAAATATCCAAGGACTCTTTCCTGTCCTCCCTGAATCTGAGACAGCACTCCTCCAATTCCCACATTACTTGCATCTGTATCTAAGATGAACTCTTCTTCTGGCAGTGGATACCCTAAAATTGGTGCTGTGATTAAATGCTTTTTTAAGGTCTCAAAGGCATTTTGGCAGTCTACATCCCAGCGGTATTCTCTCGCTTCCTCTGTAAGTCGCGTTAATGGTTTAGCGATATCTGCAAACTTCTTAATAAACCTCCGGTAGTAAGTACATAGTCCCAGAAAACTTCTCACTTGGTGTTTGTCAGTTGGTTTTGGCCATTCCTTAATGGAATCGATTTTTCCCTTATCCACAGCCACTCCTTCTTTACTGACTATATGACCCAGATAATTGACTTTACCTTGAAATAGCTGGCACTTCTTGGGGTTTAACATCAATTGGGCAGCTTTGGGTCGATTAAAAACGTTTTCTAAATTCTTCAGATGGTCTTCAAATGTCTCCCCCAAGACGATTATGTCGTCTAGATAAACTAGGCATGTTTTCCAAGATAACCCTCTCAACACATTTTCCATAAGCCTCTCAAATGTCGCAGGAGCGTTACAAAGTCCAAATGGCATAACGTTGAATTGCCATAATCCAGATCCTGTGGTGAAGGCTGTCTTTTCTTTATCTACTGGGTCCATTTCTACCTGCCAGTATCCAGACTTCAAATCCAAAGTAGAAAATAATTTACTTCCAGCCAATGTGTCTAACGTGTCATCGATCCGAGGCAGAGGATAACTATCTTCTATCTCTCTTTTCGCCTGTGGTAATCGTCGAGCTGTTTGACGAATTGGTTTAGCATTACCAGTACCAATTTTATGCTTAACAACGGTAGTTCTTCCCGTCTTTCCTCCTTTCGGTACGAAAATATCACGATACTGCCGAAGAAATTTCCTTTTCTCAATCTGATTCAGCGACTGTCCAGCAACCGCAACCATTTGATCAAATTTATCGTTGGAATTATCAGACGTTGTCGTCTGACGGATTATGGATGTGACAGGTACACAAGTTCCTACTTTTGTCTCTTTCTTGATGGTCACTGGGTAGTCATTGACATTAATAAGTCTCACAGGAATTTCTTTAGCCGAAGTCACTAATTCTTTTCCAATTATGATTCCACGGCCAACTTCGTCGTCATGATTCCAAGGCTCCATCATAACAGGTGTTCCTTCGTCCATAATTCCCTGTAGCCGCGCTACTATGATCGTTTCACTTCTCGCAGGCACGACTGTATCTTCTTTAACGGCTGCTTGCATAGTGTTGTTATCATGTGGATGGAGAAATACCTCCTCGTTAATAACTTGGATTACTTTATTTTTAAAATCCAATTGGAATCCATGCGTATTCATTACGTCCATTCCTAATATAACATCCTCTTCGATGTCAGCAACTATAACAGTATGGACGAACTTTTCTGCTCCAATTCCTAATTGTACCTGGATTTCTCCATGAATGTTAGCATTTTCACCCGTAGCGGTCCGAAGTCGCAACCTCGTTGGTAACAGTTTCTTACGGCTGTTTATAACTGTCGGGCGTATAATGGTTCTGGTCGCTCCAGTATCCACAAACAACGTATGCTTTTTACCATTTATTTCTCCATCTACATATACACTATCTTCACGACATTTCAAAGAAGCTATTAGTATGAGAGGGTCTTTGGAAAAGTTCTGGGTCGAAGCTGCCCCCCTAAGGCCGACCCGTTCTAGTTTTCCTGATGGTGAGTTTCTTGATTTGCGTCGTACCTAGGATGCTTACAAGAACTTCGTACGTGTCCTATTTCGCCACAATTCCAGCATCTTATGGTCTTCGGTTTCTTGTATGTCATGCTTTTTATCATATTAACGAGCTGGTCAAGTTTATCTTCATCTCCTTCCTCTTTTACAGTCCTAACTTTACTGTACCCGCCAGAGGCCTGCGTAGCAGACTCGTATTCTAGGGCGGCGGATAAGACATCAACCAGCGTCTTGTGACAAGCTAATCGTAGTGTTCTTTGCATTTCATGATCACGAAGACCATCAATAAACGTTTGAACAGCCAACTTTTCCATCATGTCTTCGGGAGCTGTTGGATAAGCATATCGCACTAATCTGGCGATATCTACTTCATATTCTTGAAGAGCCTCATCTTTCTTTTGTCTTCGATTTTTAAGCTGCGACTGATATACATGCTCCAAGTGTTCGTGGCCATATCGCATATTTAACCTCTTCTTGAGTTGTTCGAAATCATCCATCTCCTCTACGGCTATGGTCTGGAGCACATCTAAGGCATCTCCACGAAGAGCGATAGTCAGGTTCACAGCCTTTTCTTTTTCAGACCATCCATTCGCTCTTGCAGCTGATTCGAACTGTTTCATGTAGTTGTTCCATGATGATTTTTCGTCGAAAGTTGGGACTTTGACATGAACAGAACCTCCACTTCCTTCAAATTTCGGCCGTGTTTACAACTTACATTTCGTCTCGTCTTCTTTTGTCTCTATGGTAATTGGATTGTTTACTCTCTCTGTTGTTCCTGTTCCCTCAATCTTCCTTTCCAACTCTTTCCATATCTTCTCTTCGAAGGCCATCATATCGGCAGCAACTTGGTTTTTTAACGAAGACATTCTGTCGTCGAGGGCAGACATCTCCGAAGTGACTTTAGAGATTTCCAAGGAGATGTTAGCAGAAACTTTGCTTTCTAGAGGAGAAATCTTGTTAGACACTTTGTCTTCTAAAGAGGCGATGTCGCCGCAAACTTTGGCTACATCAGAGGAAACTTTCGAAATATCGCCATGAACTCTGTTCTCTAATGATGCGATGTCACCAGAAACTTTATTCTCTAATTTTGAAATTCTCTAAATTAAATTTGAATTGAAAGTTTTCGGATCTAAACCCTCTTCCTCCAAAGCATTCTTTAGTCGTTGGACTAACTCAGCCTTTTTCCCGGTAGAAGCTAATTCTCTATCCTCAAGATGTCTTCTTAAATTCGTAACTGTGAGCTCGTAAATCGTAGCCATTGTTCACCAATTTTACTTCTTTTCAAAAATTCAAATTAAATTTATCTACAATTCCACTCCTGTACACCACTGTAGTATATTTATATTGTTCTAATTTATTTGTCTTTATTCTAATTTATTGTCTATATTCTAATTTATTAATTAATTTTACAACTGTTTATGTTACGTTTCGTTACAATTAAATCGCGTTTTTCGATCTTCTTATGACTAACTCCTCAATGAGAATCTTCCTTTATTTATATGAAACCAGCTTGTAAACAGAATTTTGTAGAAAATACGATGCTCTTCTCGGTGTAGACACAGCGGCAACCGGTCTCAAAACTGGTATGTTCTTTATCGGCTCGTCCCCAGAAAATTCGATTGTTGTTTGTTTAGCGAAGGGGACCCAAATGATGTCAGGTAGATTTTTGACCTAGAAATTACGAGAATCAATACAAAAGAATTAGTCATAAAATATTTACAGTTCTATACGACATAACATTTAAAATCGTAACAATATATTCAAAAATTATGCGAAGATGCAGCACGAAGTCCTATTGAAATAAACCCTACGGCCCAAAAATAACAAACGAAGAAGTAACTATGGCCATTAAGCGGATTAAAGATGGGAAATCACAATCAGATGAGGTGCGTGATGAAATTTTAAAGCAATTAGAGGCACACCAAATCTCAACTCATACGAAGCTATTCAATAACATCTAAGAGACTGGTTTTTACCAAAAGACTGGCTACTATCAATATTTATTCCACTTTCTAAAAAACCCAAGGCTAGAAAATGTGAAGAACATAAATTAATTAGTTTGATGAGCCATGTACTTAAAATACTCCTTACTATTATTCACTCGCCCATATAAACCAAATTAGAAGAACACCTGAGTGAAGTTCAATTTGGATTCAGAGCAGGACTCGAAACGAGGGAAGCAGTTTTTAGTTTGCCAGAAAATCAGAAGTTCTTATACAGAGAGCCAGGGATGTCAACTGCGATATGTATGCATGTTTCATTGATTTTGAGAAGGCATTTGATAAAGTCCCTCCCACATGGGAAACTAATCGATTTCCTAAAAAAATCAGGAATTGATGGTAAGGATATAAGACTGATCTCAAACTTATATCCCCAACAAAAAGCAACAGTGCGATTAGAAAATGAACTGTCCGAGATCTTCACAGTCGAAAAAAGGAGTAAGACAGGGTTTCATATTGTCACCGGCATTATTTAACATACTCTGAAAACATCTTTAGATAGGCCTTCGACGAATCAGTAGATGGGATTGCTGTAAAGAGCCAACTTACAAACAATATTGGATATGCAGACGATACAGTGTTGCTGGCAGATAGATAGTGCGCAGTGCTCCAAAGGATGATGAATAACGTTGTAGAAACATGTAACAAATACGGCCTAAAACTAAATTGCAATAAGACAAAAATAATGATCATTAGTAAGAACACCAACATAAACGCCCAAATTATAATAGGCGATACACCGTTACAAAGAGTGGAACAAAGATGCTATTTGGGCTGCAACATTAAGGATACTTGGGATCACAACTACGAAATAATAATTCGTATTGAAAAAGCCAGAAGTTTTTTTAACAGCCATTAGGGAAATTCTTTGCAACTTACAAAGGTTTATGATATTTAATGGTTTCATATAATTCCGGTTTTACAGCGGTAGGTATAAATGGAATATTTTTATGTACTAATCATTCTATCATTTCATTTTTTTGCGTTTGATGTAGGAGCCCGCTCTAACTGAATACTATGATAAGATGTCTTATCAAAAACTAGTACCGAGTTATCAGGTAAATTAGGTATTAAACGTTCTTGTAACCATTTTCCATAATGTGCATTCGTTTCAGAGTGGAAATCCCCTGATTTTGTACCTGAAGATTTGACTTGAAGATTAATAATCCATTCTTATAGTTTATTTTTATGAACGAGAGAGTAATTAGCATAATTTTAACTGATATCTCCGACCACTCCATGGGCGTGCTCAAGATTAATTGAAAAATTACTTTAAATAATTGTAAAAAATAAATTAATTATTTCATTGTTATAAAGTGTTATGTGTATGTAAACAAAAGTGACCTCTTTTATCACACACTATATTAGAACTGACTGGTCTACATTAAAAAGAGTTTTAAAAAATTCACATTTTTTTTAATTTTTAAAAATTACAAAAGAGAAAAAGAGTTTTTAAAACCGTCTAAGGTATGTTAAATAGATGAATAAAAATATTAATATAAAACTTACAGCTACTTGTTACAAATCCAAATCAGATTCAGAAGATGAACTTTCAGAACCATGATTTATAATAACTGGCTCGATCATTTTATCAGTAATATTGTCCAGCTTCCACATTTTTTCCTCTTCTTTAATAGTGTGATTTACTGCCTTTTCCCAGTTTTCAGGTTTTACATTATTTACGGCCTCTAAAAACAACTGTTTAACATCATGAATTTTAAAAGTGGTATTTTTTCTTGAAACTTCACTCTTTATCTGTGCCCATACCAGTTCAATCGGGTTTAATTCACAATGATATGGTGGGGATCTGAGTACTGTCATTCCACGATTTTTGGCAATTTCATCAATTTCGTATTTTTAAAATTTTTCTTTATGAAGGGCACACAACGAATAAAGTTCCTTTCTTATAGATCCGGGATGGTACGTAATATTTTTTGAACTCAGCCAATTCTGCAAGTCTTTTTTTAACCACTTGGTTGTGGGCAGTCCTTCTATAAGTCTGGAGTGATAACTTGCATTATCCATTACACAGTTCTTAGGAAGAAGATCTATCATTTGTTCGAACAATTCTTGAAAGACATCAGCGTTCATGTCTTCATGGTAGTCACCGGTACGAGTTGATTCAAAAGTTAATAAACCACCGTCAACAAAACCGTCTGAACTGCCAATGTGTACTATTATCAGCCTGCGTCCCTTTCCTGATGGTGGGTTTAAACCAGTAGATAAGTTATTTACAAAAGCGTGCCTTTGACTTGTAACAGTTTCATCCTGCCAAAATTTATTTGGTGTATGACCCTCGTTGATCCATGTTTCATCAAGATAAAATATTTTTCTTTTTTGGTTTCTCATTTCCTTTATGGTTTTTAGAAAATGTCTTCTCCATATGACAATATCGCTTCTTTCTAATAAAATAGACTTTCTGGGATTCTTTTTCCAGCGGAAGCCTATTTCTTTTAAAAGTTTCCATAACGTACTTCGACTCATTTCTGGGTAATCCTTATCATCTCGAACTGAGACAAGAACTTTATCCAATGTTGGAAATTCTTGTCTAAAGAAGAATTCATGCACTTTCCGTCGAAGTCCTTCTTTAAAATGATATTCTATTTGAAATTTTGGTGTCCCTGGAGCATTACGTGGCATTTGAAAACTACCATATTTCTCTTCTTTAATAACTCTGTAAATCGTAGATTTCCCAACACCAAGTGTGCTGCTAACTAACTCAACGGTCTCATCAACACTTTCACATAAAAGTTTGTCTTTAAATGATTTAAAACAATTAAAATTAATGTTTTTTTAACTGTTAAAGGACCAATTTTTCGGCGTTTACACGGCACTTCCAAATTTTCCATAACACTAGTATACACAATAAACTGCACCTTGCAACTGAAGTACCTACTTTTAGTGAACTGTTAAGAATTTTGAATACACCACTTGGACCTTCCTACAAAATGGAAAAACCCACTTTCACATTTTCTGTGGAATAAGTTTAGAAGGTAATTATCTAGTCAATTACTGTCGTAGATTCCTGGAATTAAAGAATTAAATGTTTGATTGTTGAAACCCTTACTTCGTGGAATGCACTCATTTCAGATAAAATAAAACGTTTTATTTTATCTAAAGAATTAAACTTTATTTTGCAAATAGGTAGGTACTTATTAAACTTTTATTGGTGATATATAACCAATAAAATAAACATCTTATATTTCTTGCAAATTCATTAGTACCTGTTAACCTCCATCACTCCGACACTGGCAACCTTATTTAGGGATTAGTAACCCTCACAACTATTGTATTCTATTCTGCTCCAACCTTTATACCTGGTGGTCATACTCAATTTAAAATTGTTTTCCTATATACTTCTGTAAACTTGTTGACAAATATCTGTTTTTCATTGAGTCACCCGTATCAACAGTTTAGGGATTTGCATACATAATTTATTGTTTTATTACTCTCTCATACATAAAAATACACTATAGTGAATCCCATGTCTCCACCGGCATGCACTATTATTAGTCGTTGACCTTTGGAAATATTAGAAAATAATCCCTTTCGTTGATTCGCCAGTCCAGTTCTTCGAAGAATTATGACCACTGTGTAAGTAAGTCTCGTCAACATACACAATTGGCCTATTTTGAGTACGAAAATGTTTGATTTGGCTGAGATATTTTATTCTCAAAGCTCGTATTTCACTTTTTTCTATAATCAATTTTCGGTTGTTTTCCGGCAAATCTATGATTGATCTCCTTACTCGTTTTTTTGCCTGGACTGGCAAACTGGACTCTGTCGGTATTTTTCAAAGAATATTTTACCTGTCTTGTTATCATTTCGATTGTTCTAATAAATTGAAATTCCTGTAAAAGTAACTATAGTGATTCATTTTATCTAGTATGTAAGTATAACAAAGTCTATATTTACTGCCATGCCGAAAGACAGTACACAATATATTCATGTGCTAATAGGTGTAATAATTTAAGTATGTTAAAAAATGTCTTTCAATTATCGAGAGTAAGGCCGATGTACATACAATAATTATAATTTTACAAATTTTTGCAAATATGTTTATTTAAAAAGCTATGCCGTTGCAAACTTGAATATTTTGGCCATGTGATGCGACAACCAGAGAGATATAATATACTCCACTTAATAATACAAGGCAATGTAGACAGAAGAAGAGTGAACAGGTCGAAGAAGAACGTCATGGTTTAGAAATCTGAGAGAATGGTTTAACAGATCCTCTGCATCCCTTTTCCGAGCTGCCGTCAACAAAATTACTATAGCCAATTTGATAGCCAACGCTCGATAATCGAGCACGGCAGATGAAAAAGAAGAATGCCATATGATATAACCACGAAAGTACGTTATAGCTATATATACCTAACTAAAAGATAATGAATTAAGAAGATATGACTAATAAAATATAAAGGCAGAGTTAAAAACTCTTGATTATTTTCAGTTCATTTGATAGCGATTTAAAATTAATTTATTGTACAAACTTACCTGTTGCTTTAGCTGTTGTTTCTTTCACAGTTTTCAAGGTATCTGCTTCGAGTTTAACATTTTTGAAACAATTAAACACATTATATATGATCTCACGAGATAGTCCATTAATAACAGAATTAGTCTTTCTATTACTTTCTAACGCCATTGTTTAAAGAAACTGCCAAAAAAAACACTACACTATCCAAAATAATAAGAAGTCTGAAAAATAACAGCCGCACTTCACTTTTGTGTTACGCACCTGACTACTGGGAGAAGACTGTTGACAACCACCTAATCCACCCTAAACGGACTTTTTGGGTTTGTGCGCCTCGCTAACTTAAGTGGCGTTGACAGTATCTTTAAGTATCAATATACGCATAAGAATTCTTAGATGTTACGTCTTTAGTGTTCTCCTCTATGGAGTAGAAAGCTTGAGCCTTACAGAATATGCCATAAAACGATTTTAATCATTTGAAATGTGGTGCTACGGACGTATGTTGAGGGTCTCATATATACACCACACAATTAGTATAACTATTCTCCAGAGGCTAAGAAAAGACAAAGAAATTATTAACACCTTAAAGAACAGAAAATTGGTAAGAGAGGCCCTGGATGTAGGCGTATATCCTGGCTGGCTAATCTTAGAAAGTGCAATGGTCTAACGTCAACTGATTTATTTCGTTCTGCTGTAAATAGACTAAGATGGGCCAATGTGGTCGCCAACATCTTTAGAAGATAGGCACATTTAGAAGCAGAAGAAGAATATGTTTATATCCTATATATGTTATTGTATATTTACCTTATTTGATTATTTATCTGATTATTCGATTTTATTTTTAATCTCACTTAAGAAGTCTCGTCAATTTGGTATCTATCTATCTATACAGCCCTTAAAATCCATCCTTGGATATAGGCCTCCTCCTCCTTCTTCCATGCCTCTCTATCTTGGGCAATTTGCATCCATTTTGACCCGGCGTGTTTCTTCAGGTCATCTGACCATCGCATTTGTGGCCTTCCCCTTTTACGTTTGTGATTCCATGGTCTCCAATGTATAATTGTTTTAGTCCATCTTTCATCTTTCTGCTTTAGGGTGTGTCCGGCGAACTTCCATTTAAGCTTTGCTACTTGGGTTGAGACATCTTTCACTTTTGTTTTATTACGGATCCATTCGTTTCTTTTTTTGTCTGATAGTTTAATGTTCAGCATTTGTCTTTCCATGGATCTTTCTGTCTTTGCTATTTTTTCCATATTTTCCTTTGTAAACGTCCATGTCTGAGAGCCATATGTGAGGACAGGGAGTATACATTGATTGAAGACTCTGGTTTTTAAGTATTGGGGGTATTTTGAATTCTTTAGAATATAAGACAGTTTTCCGAATGATGCCCAGGCCAATCTTATTCTTCTCTTTATTTCTTCAGTCTGATTTTCTTTATTTAATTTAGTGATTTGGCCTAGATATATATACTCTTTTACTTGTTCTATTTTTGTTTGTGCCACTGTAATCATAAGTTCTTCTGGTTGATTAGTCATGGTTTTTGTTTTACTATAATTCATTTTGAGTCCAATTTTTGTCGATTCTCTATCTAGTTCTTCCATCATTCTTTGTAATTCTTCACTTTTTTCTGTTATTAATACAATATCATCAGCATATCGTAAATGATTCAGATTTTGCCCGTTTATATTAATTCCCAAGTCATCCCAGTGTAGTCGTTTAAAAACATCTTCTAGCGCTTGGTTAAATAACTTGGGCGATATGGTATCTCCTTGTCTTACTCCTCGGTTTATTTTAATGGGCTCCGTTTGTTTCATTAGCTTAATAGTTGTTGTTGCCTTGTTGTATATATTTGTAATTAAGTCGGTATATCGGTAGTCTATTCTGCTGTTTTGTAGGGAATTCTGTACTGCCCAGTGTTCCACACTATCAAATGCCTTCTCAAAGTCAATAAATGCCATGTATAGCGGGATATGATATTCGTTAGTTTTTTCGATTAAAATCTTCATCGTTAAAAGGTGGTCACTTGTACTGAAGCTCTTTCTAAATCCGGCTTGTTCTCTTGCCTGGTATCCATCTAATTTAGTTGTTAATCTATTTGTTAATATTTTGGTTAATAGTTTGTACATCACATTTAATAAAGTTATGGGTCTGTAATTCTTTAGATCCTTTTTATCTCCTTTCTTAAATAGTAACAGTGTTATTGCTTCGTTCCAACTGTTGGGTATTTGTTTTGTCATTAAAATTTTATTCATAAGTATGTACAAAACTTCTCTAGTTGTTTTCCCACCATGTTTTAGCATTTCTACAGTCACCCCGTCTTTTCCTGGCGATTTATTGTTCTTCATCTCTTTGAGTGCTCTTCTTATCTCGTTCTTACTGATCTCTGGTTGTAAGTCGGAATTAACATTTTTTATTTTTATTTGTAGTTGCTTAAGGATTTCTTGGGTTGGTTTCTGTTTTGTATTGTACAGGTTTTTATAATATTCTTGTGTTATCTGTATAATTTCTTCTACATTATTGGTCTCTGTACCTTCTTTGTTCTTTATACTATTAATTTGTATGGTTTCAAGCTGTGGTTTTAAGCACTTCATGTTTTTATTTTGTTCAATTGCTTTTTCTATTTTTTCTTCCTGTACTCTCCTTTTATAATCCTTGATATTCCTTCTGATAGCTTTGTTTACCTCTTTGTAATCTACTGTGTTTCTCTTATCTTGTTCCAGTAATGTTTTTCTTTTACTCATAAGATTTTTTGTTTCCTGGGATACATAGTTTTCCTTTTTTATTCTTGTTTGTGCTACCTCTTTTCCCGCCTTTGCTAATGTATCGGTTAATAGCTGATTTATTTCATCGATATTTTTGTTTTCCAAATCTCTAGTGACCGGTATACCTTCCTTTATTTTTTGTTTATATTCGTCTTTTGATTGCTTAAGTTTTTCCATATCTAGTTTCGATACATTTTCTATTTTCTTTTTTGTTTCGAATTGGCTATTAATCCTGAGTTTGGCTCTGACAAGTCTATGATCGCTACCGGTTGAGAAGCGGTTCAGTACTGTAACATCTTTGATGATGGTTTTTTCTGTTGTAAGGATGTAATCTATTTCGTTTTTTGTATTACCGTTAGGACTTATCCATGTCCATTTTCTTTGTGGTTTTTTGTTAAAAAATGAGTTCATAGCAAAAAGTTGTCTCTCCTCCAAGTAGTTCATTAATCTGTGTCCTCTATTATTTCTTTCGTCATATCCATACTTTCCAATTCTATGTTCTTCTCCATCTATTCTTCCCCCTAATTTGACATTGAAGTCTCCAATTATTAGCGTCAATTTAGTTTTCTTTTCTTCCATAGCGAGTGTTAGTTCTTCGTAGAAGTTTTCAATATCTTCATCTGTATATGAACTTGTTGGCGCGTATACCTGTATAATTTTCAAAGACGTTCTTTTTAATTTAAGCATAATGTAGGCTACTCTGTCTGATATACCCTTGGTGGATTGTATGTATCTGACGACTTTCTTGTTTATTATAAAACCAACTCCGTTGTTAGAGTTATCTTCATTGCCTTTATAGTACAGCATGTTTTTTGAGTTTAATAGTATTTTTTGTTCACCTTTTCTTCTTATCTCTGACAGACCAATGACATCCCATTGTATATTATTTAGTTCTTCTTCTAATTCGTGAAGTTTAGTATCATCATTCATGGATCTGATGTTATATGTTCCTATGTTTAGTTTAGTCGAATGTTTGCCTCCCCCAGAATCCTTGAGGCAGACCGGATTGTCGGTGTGGGACTTCGAGATGTTATCTCTACCCACCTGGGGTAATTTTCCGTTTGTTTTGTGATTCGACATGTTTGTTGAAGAGGGTTTTTTGACATTTAAACGCCACGCTTGTCAGGCGGGTTGGCGAGTGAGGAAACTTAGGAGTGTGTGAATGGGGAAAGGCGCAAGTTACGCAGTTTGTGTGTAGGGTGCGCGGCATGTATATGCCACACACACCCCCCGCGCAAAATGGGCCTCTTCCACTCAAACACGGTTAAGAGGACTCATCCAACACTCGGGGTGTGGGTGAGATAGGTTCTAGGTAAATAGATGGGTAAAGAACGAGATGGATTGTTGGGTAGGGACAGCGGTCAGCTGCTCCTGCAGTCGCCTCTTACGACCAGTAGGAGATCCTGTGGGTGTATTCTTCTTAGTGGCCCGCATCCCACACGGGGACAATTTGGTATATTAAATATTATTGAATAGGACTGTCAACGTTGTACTATAAAGTTTGTAGCATTTTCAATTTCATTGATTCTTTGAAGTATATTGAAATCCCCTCGTATATGAAATATATTGAAATCTCCTTATATATGTTTAAAAAATAAAACGAAGAATTTTTTCCGTGTTTGTTAGTTCGTATCTTTCAAGTTAAAATACGCAAAAGTGTTTTCAGTAATTGTATTTGCATTGCTAGATGTTAAAATAAACCATTTTAGAGTTGTTTATTATTTTAACTTTTTCGGCAATTTCTATTAATGTTTTATTCGAAGTCGCATTATAATTTTTATACGTTGTAGAAGTGAAATCTTTTACGTTTTAATTTCGTTGTGTTTTGTTATGTCAGCTTTTTGTTTTATTTTCAAGTTATGTGAACGAATTTTTCAGTTCGTCATTCATACTTGGGTCGTCGTAGTGTCAAGTGTGGATCCGATTCATACTTGGGTAGTCGTAGTGTCAAGTATGGATCCAATTCATGCTTGGGTCGTCGTAGTATCAAGTATGGATCCAATTCATACTTGTAGGCTCAGGTATGGATCCGAATTCGTCGTCGAATTTGTAGTTTTATGTTTTTGGCTCCTTTTGGGGAAATAAATAGCAGTAGTGGTGGATTTTATATATTATGAAGTGACCGGCAATAATTTGCCAAAATTAGTGGAGTTTTTGCTCGATATTTCAAGATGTTTGAAAAGTCTAGTTCCTGTTGAAAATTTGAACAAGTTTAGTTCCTGTTTTTTTGAGAATTTTCGTTTTTCCATATGTGCTAGTTCCAGCCCCCAATGCATAAAGCTCTTCGCTGATGATGTCCGGATAGATACTCCAGAGATGTAACAAGTTTTTTTTTCGTTAAGTGGAAATATGTGAATCCAGGTTTATTGTTTGTTTAATTTCAAAGTAAAGACAGATACTTTTTAGAACAATAATTGCTTTCGTTAAAATTTAAAAATTGTAACATTTCAAAATTGTAATGCGGTAACATTTGTAAGTTTTATGTAGTATCTCCAACTCCTGGAGTTTGTAAGCGGATGACACACGTAAGTTTTTTGTATTCTTGTATTTCTCCATGTTGTAACTGTTTGTGGTGACACAAAAATAAATGTTAAATTTTGTTTTCTTAATATTTTGTTTATTTTTTTTAACTAACCCTTTTTTGAGTTCTATTTGAAAAATATATGTTTTTGATGTTTTATAATTATTTCCCTAGTTACAACTAGTGGTTGTGATAGGTATAATTAGGCACCTCAAGTGGCGCCCTATATTATATTCCTTGATGTGTTTCCTGTTTATTTTTATTTTGTTTATCCCAAGAGATTAATGACCCCTTTATTTAATTTTTTGTAGTTGCCCCAATCCAACCCCCTTATCTTTTACTTATCCACGACCCCAGCTCACCTAACAAACCCTGAGTGCCGTTCGCACAAGTAGCGATTATTTTGCTTGCCTTATCTCCACCCCTTTAGTTTCAGTCCCCAATTTTATACCTCATAATCTTACCCCATGTGGTAGGTAAAATATCTATGTTACAAGTTGGAAGAAACACATTCTAAGTTGTCTATTTGAAACACCAAACATTTTTTAAGTGCCAGTGTAGAAGACATCCGAAAATTTTAGAAGATATATTAGACTATTTTTTGTAGTGTCAAGGGTTATTTTATCTAATTGTTATGAATTGACATATAAATTCTTTATTACTTATTTACATCTACTTATCTTAACACATTTTGAACTGAACTAGCAGATTTTTATGTTATTTCTAATACCTGGTTGATACATTAATCGAAAAGCCTCTGTAACGGTTCATGTAAATAAATTGGTTTCGAAAATACCATTGTATCTGAAATCGTGTACAAGAGAATGTGAAATTAATTCAAGAAAACAACACCGTGTGCGCATTTCCGAGTTCGTATATCAAATTATCGCTGAATCTGACAATAACACCTGCTAGGCGTGCGAGGTGCAATACATGCTTACTCCCTACAGGACGTTGTTGCCACACTCTAAATAAAAGTATGAATTTATATATTTTATTTACGATCAGGTTTCTACGTTTACAAAGCCGTTATATAGTTTTTTAAAAGATATTAATGTTGTTCCTATATTGAAATTGTATCATAGTTTATTTAAATAATATAGAAAGTTTAGAAAAGCTAGTTGTTCCATAAATTGAATGTATCTTTTAAATAAGTACTGTGATCTCCTTGAACAACAAACACATCAGAATATAAAAAAAACTTACATAGAAGTAAAGACTTCTTGTGTGTAATGGTATATTTTGTTAAAAAAAATATTAAAAACTTATCTATAAGGATTACAAATCTTGGAAACCCTTATATTACATGAAAATCATGGTTAATTTTAATATTGTAATGAGACTAGCTCAATTACAATATAAAAATAACAGTAATAGTACCATATAAACACCCCTCAATAGGGCACATGATAATTGTACTGGTCAATTTTCTTCTTCTTTTTGTACCCTGTCCGATTATCGAACGTTGGCAATCATATTGGCAATAATAACTTTGTTTACGGCGGCTCTAAATAAATTAACAGTGGTCTCTTGATACCATTCTTGAAGATTTCGGAGCCAGGATGTTCTTTTTTGGCCTGGGCCTGATACAAAGCAGGTGGTCTCTGTACGCAAACCACTGCGGTGGTGAATCTTTAGGAGACATTCGTTTGGACTTTCCAGTTTAAATTTATATCAGCCGAAATGAGTCATAACACTTTGTTGATACCGATTCGAATACGGGAAGTTTAGCGAATGTGTCCTCCTAGGCCATATATTTGGCCATTTAATAACAAAACGATAACAGCTTTTGCTAGAAAATTTAATCTTTTACATATTTCAGATAGCCCAGGGAGAACAGAAAACGATATTAATATATCGTTTTTGTTCATGGCCGCGAAAGCAAGTGGCACCTCTGTACGCAAACCACTGCGGTGGTGAAGCTTTAGGACACATTCGTTTAAACTTTTCGAGTTTACATTTGTATCAGTCCAAGTGTCTGATGAGGCTGGGATATATATATATATATATATATATATATATATATATATATATATATATATATATATATATATATATATATATTTATATATATACATAGTATATATACGCGGGTATATTAGGCGCCACGCCCTTCCGGTAGGGATCTATGGAGGAGTACCACCGAGTTGCAAGCCCTTATCTCTAGTAGTACTGCTCCACCATAAGCCGATCAGACACCAACAACATAATCTAGTCTAAGCCGTAGATTCGTTTTGGAATGTTAAACTGCTGCGTTAGCCTTTTTTATTTTTCTGTACACCGAGCCAAGGCTTGAACACACATCCACTTAACCATTCGACAGTGAAGCGAATGAGAGTCGGCCGCCTGACCCGCTTGGTTATATAACCGACTACCAAATCATTCTATCCTCATCTATAGTTAGTTAAATAGTGAGATTGTTAGATAGATAGGATATTAAACAATCATATCACTGGAATATACGCGCACGCGTTACATAACAGACAAAAAAGACAAAAAAAGATAAAATCATTATTGTTTCAACTAAAGCATGATTCAATCATCGATTTATGAATAAGTGTCATTACATTGTCGAACTAAACAATAAAGAACATGAATAAAAATACTATATACTATATATATATATATATATATATATATATATATATATATATATATATATATATATATATATCACTCCGGCAAATTTGATTTTCTGAACAAATTTTTTCGCGAAAAATTTCCCGACAAAAAAACAAACGTGATGACAAACGAAGAAATAAAAATGAAGCATTAAGTAAATTAAAAAATAGAAAATTACCAGGAGAGGACAGAATACCGAACGAACTCCTAAAGTGCAGAAGACCAGATCTGATCAAACAACTATTAAAACTAATTCAAAAAATTATAGAACAAAATAGAATTCCTCAAGAATGGAGATCAAGCATCCTAATAACTCTCTTTAAAAAGGAAGACAAATCGGACCCGGAAAATTACAGAGGAATTAATTTATTAAACACAACACTAAAATTAACAACCAAAGTGATAACCAATAAATTGAATGAAATTATAACACTAGCAGAAGAACAACAAGGTTTTAGGTCGGGAAGATCATGCACCGACGCTATATTTATATTGAGGCAAGTGCAAGAGAAATCATTAGAATACAACAAACCAGCATATCTAACTTTCATGGACCTTACAAAGGCATTTGACCGGGTCAAATTAAAAGACGTTTTCCACTTACTATATGCAAAAGAGATACCTCTACGTAATACTACTCTCTCAAATCTGACAGTTGGAACCGGAAATTGTTATACGAACAGGTAGAATGATCCTCTATTTAAACCGGTGGTAAGTAAATTTATTCTTATTTCAATTTTCGGTGTCATATGAACAGATATTCCTCACACCTACATGGACAATGGTGAGTTACTTAAAACAATTGTACAAATTATACATTTGATTATATTATAAAATATACATGTTAAGTTGCCAAAGAATTACTTTAATTTGTTCAGTAATTTGGACATTAGACTGAGTTAGTTATATTGTGGGATGTATTTCAATTATCCATATTGTTACATTAAATTTGATTAATTAAAGATTGTTAAAGTATGCCAATATTAAACACATCAATTTACTTTTGATATCTAAATTGAAACAATTTGTAGACATTCATTAATAACAGCATATTTCATAAAACTAGATAACTTAACTTACAGTATTGAGAAACAGAAGAAGAACTGTCACATGCTAACCTACATCTGTCAAATTTACCACTAAAATCTAATAGATAAAACATAAAAAACTCATTGTGCCCAAGACTGAGATGTAGTGCATTAAAGCCCTTCCCCCTTTTAAATTTAATGTTTGTTTCGTCCCTTCTAAGTGTTTTCTATTTTAGTGTGTTTAAATTGTCCTTAATTGTTTGTATTTTAATATTTTACTTACTTGACTTTTCAATAATTTACTAATTGCCAATAGAACTTTATCAAAGTAATTTGATAACTACAAGTTGGAAAATAATTGCACACCCACACAATTTTTACATCTAAACTTATTCATTGTCATAAAACTGTCACCTTCATAAAACAATTACTCAATAAATAACACACATGTCAAAAATATATCTCTCGAATAAGTATAAATAACTTTTAATAACACAATGGTATATTACATCACTTTCATTTAACAAACAATCATACACATATCTCTTCTTCATTGGTTCAAATCTATCTCCTCAAGAACTTCCCGTTTACTGTCAAACAACTGCAATAATAGAATTGAGTTCTCCATTCAACAATACATAGTAATTTCAACCATGTTCTACCATCCATCAATTAATAGAGTAAAGGGCAGGTAAGTAATGTTTATTTTATTTATTTGCTCTTTTATTAATTTATTTCAATCGAAGAGACTATTTTATAACAATTTGTGGGCCTTACCTTGTCTGTTTAAACTTTTAAAACTTTTATACCTTTTAATCAACTTACTCATTTAAATAAAACCACAGACATGTAATATTGGCATAATTATTGTAATTTACAACATCTACTTTGTTTATCGTTATTAGACAACCCTCTAATATGGGTTTTTATTATTTTAGCATTTGTTTAACTTTGTATCGAGACCTGAGGATGCTTTGCATATTGTAGAAAGCGAAACCGGTCGTCTGATAGTTAAATTAAATTGATTGTGAGTAAGTTTTATTTATTATTTCTTTACTTATTTGTGAAAAATGTTTATTTGAAATTGAAATCAAACACAAAAATAGGTGACTACCACAGTGAACTGAATTACGAAAATTATAAAAAATGGCTTCAGGAAATGCTTATTCCCAATCTTCCTCCACGTAGTGTCTTGGTTATTGACAATGCTTCTTATTACAACGTGCAAGTTGAAAAGTGTCCTAATATGAGTTCAACGAAAAATGTAATGAAAGAGTCGCTAAGACAACGCAATCTGAGACAACAGCGCTAAGACATCTAAGATTCTTAAACCTTTTCCTATATTTGCCAAATAACACATAGATGCAAGGTGGAGAACATCAAAAACTGAGTTAGAAATAGAAGACTAGAATGGAACGATCATAAGGGCCGAATGACAGCAAATAGAGTAGTAAAACGGCAAGAGACGGTTTCCCAATAGGAAGACGATCAGTAGAAAGATCACGAAAACAATGGAATGACAACTTACTGGAGGCACATTGAAAAACAGACAGAGTCATGTCTATATAAATAGGAGAAGAAGAAGAAAAAATTGTGGAACAAAAGGCAAATCAAGGATAGGCTAATGGAAAAGAACACTTTCTTCGAGGAATTTTACCTAAAAAGTGAATTACTGTATACTGCGGCCGCTTTAGAGACGAGCAAGACAAACACAAAATTGAAACAATTGCGGAAAAATATGGCGAAGATAAAAGAGATGGTGTGAAGTCAAGTGAAAAGGTATGTTACTTCAAACAACATTGATTTTAAAGAAAAAACGGTAGAACGGTTAATAAAGGAAGCTTACCAACGCGTATCTAAGGATCAGTGGCATAATTATGTGAGCCACGTCAAGAAAGTAGAAGAAACAATTTTTGCGGTGGACTATTGCAGGAAGATGTTGAACCGGTGGTTGAATTAATATAGGAGATGAATTCTAAGGATGAGGACGATTTAGATATGGATTGCGATTGGTAATAATTAACGAGAAATATCTCATTAATTAATACTAACCTACTACTACTTCTTCTTTAAGTGCCCTGTCCGTTGGGAACGTTGGCTATTAACATGGCAATTTTGATCTTGTTTGCGGCGCTTCTGAATAGTTCGACCGATGTGAGCCCGAACCACTTCCGCAGATTTTGGAGCCACGAGTGTCTTCTCCTGCCTGGCCCGCGCTTACTGTCTATTTTTTCATGGACAATCAATTGTAGCAGACGGTACTTATCGTGTCTCAATATGTGTCCTAGATATTCAAGCTTTCTTTGTTTAATTGTATTCACGATTTCTTTCTCCTTTCCGATTCTTTGGAGTACCTCTATGTTGGTGACATGTTCGGTCCAGGATATACGAAGAATGCGTCGGTACACCCACATTTCGAATGCTTCTAGTTTTCTTGTTAGCGTCTCCGTCAGCGTCCAGGCCTCCACGCCCTACAGCAAGATCAGAAAAATGTAGCATTTAACTATACGTAGTTTTAGGGGAAGAGACAAATCCTTGCTTATGAGGAGCTTTTTCATATCGCTAAATGCTGCTCTAGCTCGTTCTATTCTCGCCTTAATTTCTATGGTCTGTTCCCCTTTTTCCATTTACGTTGGTGCCAAGGTACACATAAAATTATACATGGTCGTTGTTGCTTTTTGCTTATCAGCATCCACTTTGTCTTCTTGAAGTTGAGGCTCAGGCCGTATTCCTCACTAACTGAATAAAGTCTTTCCATTACTTGTTGTAATTCGTCTGTGGTAGTGGCAAGGATCACCGTGTCGTCGGCATATCTTATATTGTTCGTTAACTAGCCGTTTATTTTTATGCCCTCATTTGCATTTTCCATACATTTGTTAAATATTTCCTCGGAATACATATTGAATAGGAGTGGGGATAGTATACACCCCTGACGGACACCTCTTTTTATCTGCACACTTTCAGTGAGTTCGTTGCCAATTTTTGCTCTTGCTGTTTGACCCCAGTATAGGTTTGCCACAATTCGAATGTTCTTGTCGTCAATACCTGTCTTTCGCAGAATACCTATCAATTGTTCATGATTGACATTGTCAAATGCTTTTCTAAAATCTACAAAGCACAAATACACGTCCTTATCAACGTCTCTACACCGCTGTATAAGCACCTGGAGAGCGAAAATTGCTTCTCTAGTTTCAAGTGCTTTCCGAAAACCAAACTGCGATCTATCAATATTTGACTCACATTTATCATATATTCTTCTATGAATGATCTTAGTGAACGCTTTAGTCACATTATTGATCAAACTTATAAGCCGGTAGTCATCACAAATCTGGGCATTTGGTTTCTTCGGGATTGTAATAAATGTTGACTGCAGCCAGTTCTCCGGGATTTTACCGCTATTATATATGTTGTTAAAAAGTACAACTAGATTATCAAGGAACTGTTTGTCTGATTTACATAGGATCTTTAATATTTCGCAGGGTACATTGTCCGGACCTGCTGACTTATTGTTTTTTAGTGCTGCAATGGCATCTTCTATCTCCGATTTAAGGATTGAAGGTCCTGTTTCTCCTTCTCCATATAGGTGGTCATCAGTCCTGTTAGATGCAAATAATTTTTCTATGTATGATTTCCATGTTTTTAAGATCGTTGATTGCTCCGAGATAAGATTTCCGTCGCTATCTTTTATGATGTTGGGTGACTTATTAAATTTCCTCTTGTTTGTCATCGATTTTTATTTTTTTGTGCATATTGTAACTGTCGTATTTTCGTTCGTATTGTTCTATTTCCCTGCATTCGTTGGAAAACCATTTTTCTTTGGCTTCTCCAATTTTCCAACTACTACTAATGAGATTTATTACTCATTTATTTTTTTAGTATTGTACGTACAGTACATTTCAGTTATGATCTTATGTATTTTATGTATATATATTTATCGTGTCATATAGGGTAAACTACTTGCATTTTTTTTGTATATATGTATATATTTATTAAATTATTAATATTATATATTAACATATTATATTATTATATTAACAATTAAATTAATAAGTATATATTTTTGAAACGAATCGCGTACGGTCCTGACTTCTCAGTATATCGCCAAACTACCATACACCTACCACTGTGCAGACATGAGCGGCATCGCTGCACGCCGCAAGACCAACACTGCATTCTAACTGTGGCTTCTACTATAGATAGTATTTTTCACGTTTAACCCAATGCCTTTTTGTTACTAAAATATTCTTGCAAAACCTACTTATGTCAGATTCTCTTCAGTATAACTCACTAATACATAAAAAATTTGAATTTCTTCTATAAAATACATAAAAATATTTGAATTTCTCTTAATATCCAACTACAAAACACTGAATAAGCAATAAGATAATTTTTTGTTTTGGCTAACTCAAAAAAATAGTTGAAAACAATCACGTATTCACTGGGAGCCTGATTACATATCATCGATAAAGGGAAATAACGCTGTCGTAATTGGTCATAAAAGCGCTGTATAGAGTTCAGATTAATGCTTTTTTTACCTCATGTGGACCTGATCAACTAACAGCGAAATTTTTATCGTACGACTGCACAAATTCTTAGAAATGAAAGTCAAATCATACGAGGCACATTTTTAAGAGGAATGAGAGTGAAAAAATCGATAAGATCATACATGTCATTTGAAACTAAAGAAAAAGATGATGATTACTTTGCAGTCAGTTGCTTAGGATAGAGTTATTGCAGCGTCCTACTCTTCTTCTTTCTTTAGGTTTGTAATTTAGTGTTTGTTTAGTTGTTCGACTTTTATTTATGTTGTTTATACAGGCTGTCCAGAAACTCCCCTGACAAACGGAAACTGGGGATTCTTCAAATAATTTTAAGACAATTTAATCCAATTTACCTAGTCCGAAAATGCTTCTTTATGAAGGTAGAGCTGTTTGAAGATGGTGGTTTGTAATTAGTTTTTTTTATACCTCCAGAACGCTTCTAGTTAGAAAAACAAAAACTAGTAAGATTATGTATCATCCAGAGTTAAATCGATTCCATTAATTGCAAATTTCTAGTACCAGTCATAGGCGTCCGTTTTGGGTAGGTTAATGGTTATTTTAATGCATAACTGTTTGTCTTTAACTTTTAAGCATTCGTTATACTAGAATATTAAATTTTAGGTATTTTGGTACTAAAAGGTACTATTACTGTAAGTCAGTAGGATACACCATTTTTTAGAAAAAACGATTTGAAACTTTTTCGTTTTTTCGTCGTGAAAGTTACATTATAGGTACCTGAATTAATTTTATAAATTATTTTTTATTTCAATGAATGCAGCACACCATTCGTAAAAAAAGTTTGGAAAAAGACGCAAAAAATCAAATTGAAACAAAAATTTTATTTAAAGGTTTCAAAAACAAAGTATTTATTACGATGGAACAAAACTAACAAATATCAAAAATAGATAGTTACAAACGATGCTCGATGTGATGAAAATTAGTCTCAATACATAAATTTTCCCTTTTGCTTAGACTACGCCGAATTCTTGCAAAAATTCCAAAGTTATTTCTAAATTCGTTGCAAGCATCTTGTATCCTTAGCCAGAGTTGTGCACGATTTTGTATCAGATCGGAATAAACAAATGCTTTTATGTATAGTCAAACACAAAATTCGCAAGTAGTAAAATCCGGCGACCTTGCTCCTTGCTCTCCAAGCAAATGAATCGCCTTTTCTAATCCAGTGGTCTTCGTAACTGGAGAAAGAAAAGTAACTACAAGAAAGTCTCGTATATTCCTGTTAAAGTGGACTAGACAGCCGTCATGTAGAAACCTTAAGTTTTGCCGAATATTTAAATTGGAACATTGCATCGTGGAACAAACGGGAACAGAAAGTTGTGCAGGAATTGGAGCTCCATAAAATTGATATATATATATATATATATATATATATATATATATATATATATATATATATATATATATATATATATATATATATGCCCTGAACGAAACAAAAAAACAAAGGGAAAGGAAGGGCCAATAGAAACAAATTTATATTCCTGTACAGCGGTGTAGATAAAAGCAAACGAGCTCAGGCAGGAGTAGGCCTCTTAATGCACAATAAATATAGTAAGAATATCCAAGAAATAAGATACATCAACGAACACATGATACTGGTTTCCCTTAAACTTAACCAGGCGATACTTAATATTATCCCCATATATGCACCGGATAACAACAAAAACAAGGAAGACAAAGATGCTTTTTATGGACAGCTCCAAGATCTTCTGAACGCCACAAAACCCGGTAGTAAAACAATAATTCTCGGCGACCTAAACGCCAGAGTAGCTAACATACCTGCGGCTGGAGTTACACAAAGATTTAACGAAGAAACGCTCAACAACGAAGAACGACTTCTAGAACTTTGTTTAATGAATAACCTCCAAATTAACAACACATATTTTGACCACCCAACACAATATAAGATTATCTGGTCAGATACAAGGGGACGTGACTCTTTGATTGACTACAATATAACAAACAGACAAATACACCCCAAGAATATAATAGATGTGTTGTAAAAACAACCTATATAATATTGTAATCATATAGTTATTTTATCAAATTGTGCTCTCAGGTCGTCAGCTATCGTGTTAACGTGTGTGCGACTGATTTCCTACATCAGGGACCCGCCCTCCCCTCGTTATATAACTTAGGAAAGACAGTGCGAATTTGCCTCTCGGCAAGTGAAGGCCGGGTGTGTGTGATCCCGAAAAGTACGTAAGCCGCGTATGCGCTATCGTGAGCCGGTGTTTTCAGTGTTTTGTGTTAAAACGTATATAGTTGGTCTCTCTCAATTTTATCATTTCATGTATATCTCTTACTGCCTCCCCGCACTCACTGTAAAGCTAATATTTATATAACTCTTTATGTAACTATCAGAATTGCGATAATTGTCAATGTTTGAACCAGCCCTTAAGTCTATTGTGTAAATAAATCGATGGAAAATACCTCTTAATTGTTTTATTGCTTCAGTGGTCGCTTTATAAATATTTTGAAGCAATAAGGTGTTCAAATACGCCTCTCTTAAATGTGGATAGTTTGGCAACAAAGTTTACCCTTTCCACCCAAGATGTGTGCACTCTATCTTCCGCCAATAAAAAACAAGCTTTCCTAACATACAAAGGAGTGAATATACCGGAGTCACGAGAAGACTACGTGAAAATCAGGAATAGGGTCAACCAAGAAATAGATAGCATCAAAAAAGAACACTGGGAGAAATTTACCAATGATATAGAATACGATCTCTATGGATCCCAGAATAAGGTGTGGAAGATGATAAGGAGACAAAAACAGAAATGAATAAATTTGTACGCATAGATAATAATACGGAGGAAAAATGGACTGAGCATTTCACGAAATTATATGGAGAAGGAGAAGAAGGGAACAGAGAAAGAATCATTAACGAAACTCACGATAGAGTAGTAATATCAGAAGAAGAGCTACAAAAACAAATAAAAAAATCAAAAAACAGAAAGGCATCTGGTCCTGATAAGATAAACAATCTTCTTCTTCTTCTTTTTCTTTTTATATAAACATGACTCTGTCTGTTTTTCAATGTGCCTCCAGTAAGCTGTCATTCCATCGTTTGCGTGGTCTTCCTACTGATCGTCTTCCTATTGGGGAAACGAGCGGAATGGAATGAAAGTCTCGTGCTATCGATACTTAAAAAAGAGAGACTCGAGAAATCCTGAAAGTTATAGAGGCATTAATCTGATGAATAGTAGATTAAAATTGTTAAAGGCAGTCATAAAAGGCAAAATCGAGGAAAAAGCGAACATGGCAGATGAACAACAAGGCTTTCGGAAGAACCGTAGTACAATGGACGCAATTTTTATTATCAGACAAATAATAGAGAAATGAAATTAACAAGAACAACAAGACCAGAGTTATAATGCCAATAGGAGAAACAGAATGCATAGAACTAAAAGGAGGAATCTGCCAAGGAGACTCGCTCAGCCCATTGTTATTTAATATGGTGATGAATTAAATAATTCACGAAGTAAGAAAACGACACGGATACCACATGGGAGCGCCTAACATCACGATACTATGCTATGCCGATGATGCAGTACTAATTTCTGATAACGAAGACGACCTACAAAGGCAGCTCCACACCTTCAATATCACAGCAAACAAACTTAATATGAGAATATCAGTAGAAAAACTAATAGAACAGATAGTGTCACTATCACTAGTGACAGAGATATAAGAATATAGACCACAAAGCAAGCATCAAAAGCAGCAAGAGTAAGTGGCTGCCTCCGAGAAACCATATGGAGAAACAAATATCTGACCACGGCAAAATCACGACCAAGCAAAATGAAAGTATACAAGACAACAGTAAGACCAATCCTAACATATGCAGCAGAGAGAAGGACCGATACAAAAAAGCCGAAACAACAAATCAACAATATTGAAATGAAACTATTAAGATCAATAGCGGGCATATCATTAAGAGACAGACAAACCAACAGAAGTAGACGCGAAAAATGCAAAATTCAAAATATTAACAGGTGGATAAAAACAAGAAAAAAAACTTGAACGAACATGTAAACCGAATGGGACCAGATAACATTTGTAAAAACAACAAGCCATATAGCAGAGGACCCGTTAGAAGGCCGCCAAAAAGGTGGAAAGATAACGTATAGTCAACAACGACTGAAAGAGAATAAGAGGCAGATAAACAGGAGTAATCCTAGTCGTACGAAAAAGAAGAAGAAGCATGCTAATGAATCAGGTAAAACATTTTTCAGGAAATTTAAATAATCACAAATAACAATAATAACTATTTCAATAACCATAACCATAATCAATAATAACCATTTAAACAAATTGGGAATTCCACAGGCCCAAGTAGATAATCGTCAACTACTCATATTCAGACGTTAACATAAGACATAAACCTATGCGGATGCTTAAACTCTTGAACAACGTGGGTATCGTCACTAATTTACGAATTATATTGTGCATTATTCACATTAAAAATTTACTTTTTTTAATGTAGCTTTGTCGCAACCAAATGTACCTGACAAAAATAATCATTTTGATTTTTTTGTCCATCTAGCGAATTCTTCACGAGCAGGAAAATCTCCTTGTAGCCGTACTTGTACCTTTGTACAATGAAAAGGATATAAATTTTCGTTGTATAAGATATTTCCTACGAAGACGAAAAATTTTAAAATTTTGCTAATTTCTGGATTTTCCTCAACTTCCATTAAAATAACATCTTCATGAGCTGCTGTTACATAATCATGTCGTCTTCTTTCATTATTTTTTGGGACCACTGAACCTGTTTCTTTTAATCGTTGATAAAGAGCTGTAAATATTAAGTAAGTGGGATCACGACTGGAAAATTTTTCAGGGTATCTACGTTGTGCTGCTAGAGTGTTACATCTCATTTCGCCATAAACTAAAGCATATTAGCGTATTCGTTATTAGTAAAAAGCATTTTTGTTAAATTGAAATTGTTATATTTGAATGTCACAAAGTAAAAAACTTAAAGATAAACTTCGCAAACCGACCACAATTTTACAATGAAAAACGTAGGTTATACTTCTGTTGACAGGTCAAAGCCAACTAGTACAAAAAATATTAATTTAACTTTCATGACTAAAAAATGAAAAGTGTTCAAATCGATTTTTCTGGACAACGGTTTATCATATAGAGTAAAGAGTACTTTTTAGTGCTAGAATACCTGAAAATTGAATGTTCTAGTATCACGGTAAATACTTAATATACTTAAAAGGTAAAGACAAAAAGGTATACTGTTGACCTACCCAAAACAGACGTCTATGATCGGTACTAGAAATTAGCAATTTATAAAATCGATTCAACTCTGGAGGATAAATAATCGCACCAGTTTTCGTTTTTATAAGTGATGCGGGTACAGCGGAGCAATGACAAGACTAATCTCTTCGTACTTGAGCAACCGGAGTTTCAGAGTCCGGATAGGACAAGTCTTGTCCGAACTCGGGAACCCGGAGGTTGGAGTGCTACAGGGAGCGGTACTGTCACCTTTGCTGTACACGATATACACAGCGGACATACTTAGAACACCAGGTACATTATTAAGTCTCTATGCCGATGACACAGCAGTAGCGGCCAAACACAGAAACGTAGACATAGCGGTCACCAATCTACAATCAGCACTAGACGACATAGAAGAATGGAGTCTAAAGTGGAAAATAGCAATAATCTCCGATAAAATGCAAGCTGCGCTTTTTAAAAAGAGGCACCAACAACCGGAAGAACAGGTAACTGTGCAGGATAATCCCATCGAGTGGAAAAGCGAAGCAAAATACCGCGGAGTAATAATGGATAAAGGGCTAACCTTTAGCACACATGTAGAAGCCACCATGGCAAGAGCTGCAATAAGAGGCCTAGCAGGAAGAAAGAGCAAACTGCGCATCAAAACTAAAATAAGACTAATAAATAGTATAGTCCTTCCCATACTGACCTACGCGTGACTTGCATGGGGACACACATGCAACACGACCAAGAAGAAAATACAGGCGATGCATAATAAAAGCCTAAGAGAAGCAGTAAACGTACCAAGATACGTCGCTGAAAGATTCCTTTTCAGAGAATTACAGCAAGTCAGAGTGACTGACACCATGAAGGAAGAGGCCAGGACAAAGTTTGCAGAATTAGAGAACCATCCCCGCCACATACTACGAGGGATAATGAGGTATGACGCTTTCCACAGATGGAAGCACAAAAGACCAAAACAACAGATAGTCGATTAAAATAAAATACCAGAGAGACAGAAGTAACCCCCCCAAAAAACACCAGAGAGAGAAGAAATCACAAAAATCAATAGACAAAACACAAGGAAGATAGTTCCTAGCGCAAAACATCCAGGATACGTCCGTCTGTATTGTGGTATTGTATAATATTAATTTATTTTCATTATTATAATTTAGACTATATACTAATTCTGATTTTTTGTTCACAGGGTCACCTACAAAAAAAAATCACAAAAAACACAAAAAACCGGCTTCGGTCACCAAAAAAATCAAAAAAATTACTAACAAAAACCGGCTTCGGCCACCAAAAAAATTAACAAAACCCCCAAAACCCGGGCACGTAGGGCCTAACCCCTTGAGCACCAAGCCGCCGAACTGAGCCGGGACTCAGAGCGGGGACTTGAGGCCCAAGTAAGCAATTTTAGTTCGCGGATAAGCCACCATAAGATAACAGGAATATAGCGGAGATGCGCTGTCCTGAGTTTTGCATTCGATTAGGAAACCATGTTGGGGTTCTATTACCCAGGACCTCCACATGAAGAGCATTTGGCTGATTGTTGTGCCTCTATAGCGCATCAGAGTGCTATAGGGGGGAAAGGGATGGTCTATAGCATTGGAGCACGGTGGGGTGACTCCTGTTTATACTAGATTTAACACACCTTGCTCCAATGAATTGTTACACCCGATCGTAATACTTAGGGGTGAACATTTCTCATAGGCTGGGTTTAATTAAATTGCTTGCTTGTTTTTCTAAGTAGAAGCGTTCTGGATGTATATAAAAAAATAATTACAAGACGCCATCTTCAAAGACCTGTAGCTCCCTTAGTAAGCATTTTCGGACTAGGCGAATTGAGTTAAATTGTCAGGAGAGTTTCTGGACATCCTTTATTAAGTATTTTTAAACCTAATCTTCTCTACTAGCTACTATAAATTGTATTCTATAAATTGTATTATTTTTTCTTTATAGTAAAATGCTGAGGCGAGCGTTACGGACGTAGCGATACTTAACGAGTCCATTTACGGACGAAGAGAGTCCGTTATGCAACATGTCAATGTTTTCAATTTAATTAGGATCTATAGGTAACAAGAATATTAACTAACAGCAGTTTTATGTAATTCTTAAATAGTACTTATTTATTTTGTAGAGGTGATACCCATCACCTCTTCATAGATTTTAGAAGTGCTTATGACAGTGTAGACAGAAGCGCACTTTATAATGCCATGGCAGAGCTAGATATTCCGTCGCATCTAATAACATTGGAAAGGCAACTCTTTCGAAAGTTGAGTGCAAAGTCAAGGGACAAAACAGAGTGTCAAGGTCTTTTCAAACACATAATAAATTACGCCAGGGAGACAGTGTATCGTGTCTATTAACATCGCGCTAGAAAGAGCCATAGAGAAATCGGACATAACAACCAGAGGTACGATCATTAATAGAAGTGTACAGATATTGGCCTAAGCAGATGACATTGACATAGTAACACGGAAAAAACGAGACCTGATACAGGTTTTTGAAACATTAGAAAAAGCCGCGAAGATAATGGGACTGCAGGCTAACGTACCTATCCAAAACAAAATACATGAAGGTCACGAACAGCACACAGATAGCGGCACCACAAGATCTGGTGACAGAAGCACACACATTCGAAGGGGTCTCGGAGTTTATATATCTTGGAACACAACTAAAGAACAGCAACCTAGTAAGCGTAGAAATTAAGAGAAGAATATACCTGGCGAACAGGGCTTACTTTGGACTAAATCAGTTCTTAACAGCAGAAAAACCAAAATACTAATATATGAAACTCTTATTAATCCTGTCCTGGCATACGCGTCAGAGACATGGACTATGATAAAAAGCGACGAAGAACTGTTAAGCCGCTTTGAAAGACGAATACTTAGACACATATACGGAGGAGTACAAGAAAGCGGGATATGACCAGCCGCTACAATTTTGAGTTGTATCAATGCTATAAAAATGCAACATCGTCCGGTCTATTAAAATTAACAGACTAAGGTGGCTAGGACACCTTGCAAGAATGGACACTGAAGGCCCCCAAAGACAGATATTCTATCAAGAGCCAGTAGGAACCAGGAAGAGAGGCAGGCCAAGATCTAGATTCAAAACTCAAGTCGAAGATGACTTGAGGAATCTAGGGGTCAAAAAGTGAAAAGCCAGGGCAAAAGATAGAGGGGAATGGAGACTAATTCTTGAACAGGCCAAGACCCACCCAGGGTTGTAGAGCCAAAGATGATGATGATGATGACTTATTTATTTTGTTCTTTGTAAATCTATCATATGACATCAAACACGACCCCCCACCTTACTTAAATAATAGTAGCAGAGTTTATTGATGAAACGTACACTATGGGTGTTGACCCGGGATTACTTTGAGTAGAGACTGTTGCAGTTGATCGCTGAAGACTATCAAGTTTGTTGAGTGAATATTGATTGAATGCTTCTCTAGGCAGGAGATATTAGTTTTAAACAAGTTTTAATTGGGTCAATATATTCGCGGGCCTCGCGTGATATGTGTGTCTAATTTATGTAAATTGTTTAACTTTGTCAGCACTTTTGACTGATGTCCAAATGATATTGTTGATAATTGACCAAATCCGTATGTAACCTAATTAACTACGTGTGTGTATTTAATAACGAATAAATTCATTCGATCTACTGGGTGATAAAATTATACTGTCCAATTTCGGATATGAATTCTGACGATTTGATATTGGACACTTGGTATGTCAGTGTTCGTTACTTTTTCCTCTCAAAGCACTTCTATTGCTGCGGTAGTTATGTTATTTTTAAGTTTTTTCCAGCTTTTCTCGATGTTATTCTTTTCTAAAGATGCATTTAAATCAATACGCACACGAAAGCACGAATTCGTAGGTATTCGCTTGACCATTTGTTCAAGAAATGTTGACCTGCACAAGGAATTTCGTGTTGTTAATTTAGAATGTATTTGATTGATCGGACAAGAGATGAAAGTTTTTCTCGGCGGTAAATATGGCCTGTATTTCTCTTGATTTAAGAATTTTATCGATTTTATCAGTGGTATCTTTGATGTAAGGACGAAAAGCTTTCATACGACGAGGGTCTGAGTCCTTTAGTTGACATTGAGTGGGAGATTGATGTCTATGGATGTTCCTATTGATGTGATTTTCGCGGTAACCGTTTTGGATTAGGGCTTGTTTCAAACAAGAGAACCCAGCAAGTCTAGCGAGAGACAAGAGTATTGATGACTGAATTAATTTGTGAAGGTGGATGATGAGAGTTGGCATGCAAGTAACGATTGGTATGGGTGGGTTTCCAATAAACAGAGTGATGAAAACCTTGGAATTGGTTTTTCTTTATGATAACGTCAAGACATATTAATAAGTCTTAAAAGAAAATCTTACGAAGCGGAAACGTTGATTATGACAAGGAGAACAGTGAAAAATATCCGTGGCTCAAAGGGCGATGGAGTGGTTGGTGCTACAGAGAGAATAGCAGTCATCATCAGCATCATCAACTAGCCTCTAACGTCCAATGCTGAACATAGACCTCTTACATGCTTTTTCTCTTAGTTTGATTTTGCGCCATCTGAATCCAATTTGTAGTCACTCTTTTTATGTCATCTGTCCATTTCGTTGGGGGTCGACCTCTATTTCTGTTAGCTTGTATTTAGGGTCTCCATTCCAAAATTCTTTTTGTCCACCGGTCATCAACTGATCTTGCCACATGACCCGCCCAGTTCCACTTTAGTGTTGTTATCCTTTCAATAACGTCTGGTACTCCTGATCTTTTGCATGTAGTAGCATTGGGTATTCTATCACGTAGAGAGAAATTCCTAACATTGTTCTCTTCATTGCCCTTTCCGTAACTTGTAGTTTACTCACTGTTGTTCTCGTGAGTGTTAGGATTTCTGCGCCGTAGGTTATCACAAAATAGCATTACTGGAGTGAAAATAGGCAACTCACGTGGCTCTAATGATAGATAACAAATGGACAAAGCGGATACTGAAATGGAGACGAAGAAATGATATCTACCGAAGTAGAGATCGTCCACCGACACGTTGGACTGACGATTTACAATGCTGCCATAGTAATGAACAGCTTTTTCAAGTTACCACCCAGACGTCTCTACACGTGGAAATCTCCTGCAGATGGAATAGAAGGACGCATCACAAGAAATCAAATCGATTACATAATGGTCAACAAAAGATACAAAAACGCAGTAAAAGCATGCAAGACATACCCCGGAGCTGACATCCCCACCGACCACAATCTTCTTCTTGCAACAATTAGGATAGAATTTAAAAGAACAAAAAGAAATAAACAAATAATAGCTATTAACTTAGATAAGCTTAAAGAAGAATCCACAGGTAATAAAATACGGGAAGAAATACATAGACACTTGAGTAACAGAACAGTACAATCGACACAAACTCCCGAGGAAGACTGGCACTATATTGGGAAAACACTTAAAAGAGTAACAGAAGACCACCTCAAACAAGATACACGAAAAAAGAACAAACCATGGATGACAGAAGAAATTCTAAACATGATGGACGAAAGAAGAAAATACAGAGGTAAAAATGAAACAACGTACAAGAAAATACACAAGAATAACAGAATAAAGATCCAACAAGCCAAAGAAACCTGGCTAAGTGAAAGATGCCAAGAAATTGAAGAGTTGGAACAAAGACATGATACTTTCAATCTACATAAAAAAGTAAAAGAAGCCGCTGGAATATTTAAACAAACTTCTACGTCTTTCACCGAAGATAAACATGGGAACCCGCTACTGAACATAAAGGATCAAATAGGTAGATGGATATTATACGTGGAAAAGATGTTTCAAGAACGAGAGAGGACGAACATTTACATGCAGGAAGCATCGAGTGGATCTTATATCACAACGCAAGAAATTATCAAAGCGGCAAATCAGATAAAGAACGGAAAAGCTGTTGGGGAAGATAATATCCCAATTGAAATAATAAAGATATTACTAGACGAACACATCGAAGTAATGGAAGATATATTTAGCAAAATATACGAAAGAGGCATAATACCAAATTATTGGCTGACATCGGTGTTTATACCACTACCAAAGAAGAGAAACTCCAAGAAATGTGAAGACCACAGGATTATTAGCCTGATAAATCATATGTTGAAGCTTTTCCTTAGAGTAATACACAATAGAGTATACAATAAACTAGACGAACACACTGGTCAAACTCAGTTTGGTTTTAAGAATGGGTTCGGAACAAGAGAAGTACTTTTTTCAATACGTGTGCTAGTTGAAAGATGTAGAGATGTCAATTCTGATGTATACTTGTGTTTTATAGACTTTCAGAAGGCGTTTGACCTGGTGAAACATGATAAACTAATAGATATTTTAAGGTCATGTAATATCGACGATAAAGACTTAAGGATCATGCAACCGCCAGCTGGGCATCTCATTGAGAAATAGAATACTTCAGTGCTATGTTTTCTCCACCTTGCTCTATGGTGTTGAAGCCTGGACAATGACAGAAGCAACACAAAAAAGAATCCAAGCATTCGAACTCTGGTGTTACCGTAAAATGCTCAGAATATCCTACATGAGCCATACGACAAATGCGGAAGTCTTGCGGAGGATGAATAAGGAAAGAGAGCTTATGCTTATAATAAAAGAACGGAAAACACAATATTTTGGTCACATCATAAGAAATCAAAAGTATGAACTGCTTCAACTTATAATCGAAGGCAAAGTCAATAGCAAAAGAGGACCAGGAAGAAGACGCAAATCTTGGCTTAAAAACCTACGGCAATGGACGAACATGACCTCCATAGAACTATTCAGGGCTGCTACAAATGATTAAATGGGCAAATGTAATGGCCAACGTCCTTAAGGATAAGGCACCGTAAGAAGAAGAAGCCATAGTATTTGGATGCAAGAGGCATAAGATTGAAATAGATAGAAAATTATGAAGGGGATATATGTAAAACAGTAGACAAGAGAAGATTGAATGATAGAGTGATATAGTGAAAAGTCAAAGACAAAAGGTCTATGGAACATAAAAAGCTATCTTGGCTACGCAATCTTAGACAATGATGCAATATGACAGCTGAACAGCAATTTTGCACAGAAACTGATAGAGAAAAATTTCAAGAACTATAAACATGATATATTTATAATGATGACAATAAGATGATAATTAGCTATAACTAGGCAGATAGATGGAGAAGTATCGGTTTAAAACTTGTTTTTTCCTCTACGTGAACCAGCTTTCGATTAATAATATTGAATTAATAAGTAATACAATAAAAAATGTTCGTATTTTCCAGAAAAGCAAAAAAAGATAAATTTGGTGATCACCTTAAAACATTCTATTAAGATTAAAATGAGACACATTTCTTGCATGTACCTACGCCATAACCTTTCGTAACACCAATCATTCACTCGCCCAGCCATCATTAATTGATAAATTACGGTAAACAAAATATCTACGGTATAAAATAAATTTATAAATTCTTTCTGATTTAATTCTGTAGTGAATGTTGTTGAGTGTTGTGAAATATGTTTTGTGTCTCATAAAAGTGTCCTATTTTAAAAATTAAAAATATCCTCTGGTTTCATAAAAGGTATGTCTTAAGTCAGATAATATTCATTATTGAGAAACACTTTTTTAATAATTACCATTTACATCAATTTATCTAAGAAGTATTATAGGTTATGTTGTAAAGAAGGCAGTAAATTTTGTTTAGGAGTCAGTCATAACTGTTATTGTTATAATTAAATTTAATTTTTAAATTAAATTATTAAATTTTTTTAATAGATATATATTTCATATTTTCTCGTATCAAATATAAAATATGTAGTTTTTGCCATATTTTATCCTAATACCCAAAAAAGTAAGTACAAAATACCAGATTCTCGTCTTCCTCCTTAGTTTCTTCCTTTTAACAATCAGATCGCTGTTCCTTGCTCTCTTTCGTCACTCATACCTATCCATAGTGTCTTCTTCATTAAAACCTTTCCTCTGCTACAGGGTCCTTCCGTATTCTTTTTGGTTCTCCTCTACCTCTCTTGCCCTCAACTTCTAACAGCTTTATTCTTCGTTCCACATAGTTTTCATTTTTATATCTGAGGTGACCAAACCATTGCAGTCTTTGTTCTTAAGCCTTTTTTGAGACTGTAGTAATCCCGGCTTTTCTCTAATCCAAATACAGGAATATCAATCTTAAAAGCTGAAGTGGAAATAGCCATACACCAAGCCAAAAACAGCAAAGCCAGTGGACCAGATCAAATATACAGCGAATGGCTAAAATTACTCTCAAGTGACAATATAAAAGAACTCACTGTACTTTTCAATCAAATATATGATACCAGTGAAATTCCATCTGACTGGTTAAAATCGATCTTTATTCCTCTACCTAAGAAACCAAACATTAAGAAATGTAGCGATTGTAGACTCATTAGTTTAATGAGCCATGCCGTTAAAATACTGTTGCATATTCTTCTAAACCGAATTAACAACAAGTGCGAAGAAATAATTAGTCAAGAGCAGTTCGGGTTCCGGAGATGCCTTGGAACTAGAGAAGCACTATTTTCTATGCAAACACTCCTTCAACGATGTTGGGAGGTAAGAAAACCCGTATATATGTGTATGCGTATGCGTTCAGCATACCAGACTAATTACCGCCTTACAGAGCACCCAACTAGATGAGAAAGACATCAAACTTATTGCCAAACTTTACTGGAACCAAACAGCCATTATGAATACCAACAACAGAGAATCAAAGCCAATCAGTATTGAACGAGGCGTAAGACAAGGCTGTATACTATCTCCCACCCTCTTTAACGTGTATTCTGAGAATCTATTTAGGGAAGCTTTAAAAGATCAAAAAGGAATTATCATAGGAGGAGAAATAATTAACAATATACGGTACGCCGACGATACTGTGATTCTAGCTGAAAACATCGACGATCTGCAGGAGCTAATCAATAGAGTTGACATGGAATGCACAAATTGGGGACTGTCGATAAACATCGATAAAACTAAATACATGGTGACCAGTAAAGTGGATATCAGCGCAACCAAACTGATATTAAATCAACAACCGCTGCAAAGAGATCAGAGATTCAAATACCTTGGATGTTGGATTACCCAAAATCTAGATCCATCCTTCGAAATTCGATGTAGAATTGAACAGGCAAGAAACTCATTTCAAAAATTCAAGCCTCTATTATCCAATAACTCATTAAATTTGGAAATCCGTGAAAAGTTTACAAGATGTTACGTGTGGTCTATACTTTTATATGGATGTGAAACTTGGACTTTAAACGTCGATATCATGAATAAAATCTAGGCGTTTGAGATATGGTTGTATCGAAGGATACTAAAAATTCCATGGACTAGCAGAACTAGAAACGAAGAAGTTCTTCGTAGAATGGGACATCAACGAACTCTATTAAATATTATTAGGAGGCGTAAACTAGAATATCTTGGACAAATAATCAGAGGACCAAGATATGAGTTCCTTCGGCTAATTCTCAACGGTACAATCGAAGGAAAGAAATAGATAGGACGGAAGAAACTCTCTTGGTTGAGGAATTTGCGGCAGTGGACAGGTTTGACAGCGGACCAATTGCTACACGTAGCGCAAGACCGAAATCAGTATAACAATATTATAAGCATGCTAGTCGCCGACGTTCCGTAGGGATATGGCACTCTAAGAAGAAGAAGTAAGTTTAACGTCAAAATACTCAAGGTACGTTATTATTGCATACATATATTGTTATTGTACAAGAGGGGGCGCGCTGAAAATAATTATCAAAATCCACAAGCAAAACAGTTCCTGTAGCTGGCTGTATACCACGTATCACAAAAAAGGAGGTAAGTCTTCGAAAGTGGGTATATTTATTTAAAAACCCTTAAAAGGGGCTACATAAAAAAAACAAACGTTTTCGGACTAAACAGTCCATCATCAGGTTTAAAATCGCCTAAAATAAGTATAAACCATTTAGTTAAAACAAACGTGGTTATGAAATTTTGACTATGGTTACAAAGCAAAAATTGCTATACTTACTATTTTTGGTGGCTCAGGCATTTTAACCTAGTAAGTATAGCCATTTTTGCTTTTTAACCAAAGTCAAAATTTTATAACCACGTTTGTTTTAACTAAATGGTTAATACTTATTTTAGGCGATTTTAAACCTGATGATGGACTGTTTAGTCCGAAAACGTTTGTTTTTTTATGTAGCTTTTTTAAGGGTTTTTAAATAAATATACCCACTTACGAAGACAAACCTCTTTTTTTTTTAAATGATTATGGAAAATTGGGTCGCAAATGGTAAAAGGTTGAGAAACACTGCTTTAAGCACTTTAAGACCTTTAGCACTTGGTATCTATAAATTGCCTGTCAGCCCAAGTTGCTTTATTAGTGCAAACATTTATGATAATCCAATCGTTGTCAGAAAAATCTCTAATTTCTCTAGTTGTTGACTAAGTGTGATCTAAACTTAATGTATTACCATAATTATAATGTATAATCCTTAAAATGTAAATGTGTGTGCCTCTGTGTGTTTGATGTTCTCAGTATTTCATTTTACATCTAGGTCATCAGACTACATTACCCTTTTAATTTTCTCAGGTATTTTTTGGCAAAATGAGAGTAGCTGTGATTGGAGCAGGTGCATCTGGGGTTTCTTCAGCAAAGCACATCAAGGAAAATGGATTCGAGTGTGATGTTTTTGAAATGGCAGAAGGGTTAGGAGGTACCTGGGTTTACACAGATGACGTAGGAGAGGACAAGTATGGATTTCCCGTTTATTCAGCTATGTACAAAAATTTAAGGTAAGTCACGTATGAAACCAGATTAATATATATTTCTTTTATTTAATGATGAAAACACACACAACAGGTATTTTATAGATGCTGTTCTTTGATCTCTTCTGTGTGCTGTTTGGTTTGGTTTTGGAAATAATAGATCTCAGTGTATTGGTTGTTTAGAATGTATTTAAAACCTATCCTTTTTAATTTTTGAAGCGAACCTTCTATACTGACGCATTTCCATAGATTCTAATAAAGATAGATTAAGGCCTTTATTTTGAATGTGAAGAATTTAAGATTCGGCATTAAAAGAATGATTATGGTCTAGAAGGTGAAATGCGTACGTAGAGTCTGTTTTTCTATTATTGAAAGCCCTTTTATGTTCTGCTATACGTTTGATAACATAACAGTTCTAAAATTGCGAGCATTTCTGGATTGCTTATGGTGTTATATTATTTCCTTTTTTCAATCTTGTGAAATTCCTTTTTTATAAATAACAATGGTTAATCATTTTTTGTTAAAACCTTTGTTAGCAGGTTTTTTCATTCTGAATTGCATTTTTATTAAAATAGATGTTTTGGGCTCTATCAATAATATGTTTTGATAATTATCCTTTTAAAAACCATCTACCACTGAAGAGGTTGTCCAAGCCATAAAGAACCTTAAAAATAATAAAGCACCAGGAACTGATCAAATTTTTAGTGAGCTCTACAAGAATGATGGCGACGCCCTAATATAAGCACTGCATAAACTTTTACTTCTTGTCTGTCAAATTGAGACCATGCTCTGTGAATAGCCTCAAGGTGTGATATGCCCGTTACATAAAAAAGGTTCCAGTTTGATAATTACAGAGGTATAACCCGGTAAACAACTGCTTACAAAATACTAGCAAATATTTTATACGAAAGGTTACAAGTTTACAAAGTTGGCATAGTTGGAAAATAAAAGGCTGGATTTACTCTAGAAAAATCAACAATCGAACAGCTTCATTCAATAAGACAGATCCTCGAAAATACATTATAATTTAACATTGAAACCCATCACCTATTCGTCAACTTCAAGGCCGCATACGAAAGTGTCAAGAGAACAGTACTGTACCAGAAAAACTTATCCGATTAACGAGAATAACAATGCCTAACTTAAAAGTCAGCGTTAGGATACAAGGAGAAAATTCTAGATCTTTTGAGATAAAGGATGGACTCAGATAAGGGTATGCCCTGACTTGTCTCCTATTTAACGTTGCCTTGGAAAAGATAGTCCAAGATACACGTGTTAGAGACGGTGGTACTATTTACAATAGATCGATACAAATCTTAGCATAGGCTGATGATATTGACATTATAGGTCGTAGCAAGCGAGATATTGAGCAATATTTCCTAGAATTGGAAACGACAGTGAAACAGGTCGGTCTAGTCATCAACGAAGCCAAAACCAAGTACATGTTAGTTACTAAAGATCCTATAGCAAATGAAGAACGAGAAACAGTATTTGGAAGTCATATCTTTGAATGTGTTGACAGCTTCACATACCTTGGCTTGCTAGTTACTACTATCGATAAAACAAGCGAGGAAAATAAAAGACGAATAATCCTTACAAATAGGACATACTATGGACTAATAATTCCACTAAAGAAATATCCAAAGAAAAACTACAATTATTTAGACAACACACTGCTGAGGCCGGTCCTCACATACGGGGCGGAAAGATGGACTCTAACGCAGAAGGATGAAAGACTTCTGAGAATATTCGAGCCTAATAGACTCCGCAAAATATTTGAAGCTAAAAACGATCATTAAAACACAGCGACAGCGACAAATGGACCGGACACATAATACGAATGACTGACGTGATTGCTAAAAAGCTAACGATAGGAACATCTATAAGAAGAAGAAGCAGAGGCTGACCGCGAATTAGGTGGTTAGATGGAGTTAAGACCGACTTAGGTATACTAGAGATCAGAAGATGGCAACGCGTGCCAGAAACCGAACAGAATGGCAACTAATCTTAGAGTAGGTCAGGATCCATAAAGGATTGAAGATGATGATGATGAATTCCCCTTTTAATATTTACGTTGTGGTTTGAGTGACAATTTAAATATGTTGGTGTGGGTTGGTTTTCTGTACACTTTGGCTGCATTTTCTGCATCCTCTTTTGTGATTAACACATCCAGAAAATGTAGTTTGTTGATATTTTCTTTTTCTATTGTGAATTGGATTAATTCTTCTCTATGTCCACCAAAAATTTATTCAGTGCTTGCGGTCCATGAGAAATTGAGTTGTGTTCGGGCAAAATGTTTTGCTCAAATTCCTCCATGAAAATATCTGTTAATAATGAAGATAATGAAAAGCCCATGGGTAATCCAAAATCTTGTTTATAAAACCACTATATAGTAAAAAATAAGTAGGTATTGTCTGTGCATAGAGCACAGAACATAATACTTAAACACTCAAAAAAATGAGCAATTGATATCAACCTCAGAGTACAGTCCCTGCGTCTGCTGAGTTTAAAGTTTGGATGTCTAGAATTTGCTTTGGGTGGTTTTTTCTATTAGTTACTATAAAATCAATCATAGATTTATGCCCCCTGGAGTTTTTAAATGTATATTTATACTGGATCTTCTGGTCGAAAAATGTTTTATTGATTCTCAGTTCGTTAAAAGCACAGAGATTAGCCATTAGTTCTCCATTTGCGTTGACATGGTTTTCATTAAATCTTTGTTTTACTCCTAAAACTATTTTATTTTCGATTCGTGCATTAAAGTCACCCATAAGATTTAACGGCTCTTCACGAAATTTCATCCAGGATGTTTTGCAATTGTTTGTAGAATATGTCCCGTTCCTCCTTAGGTTTGCAATAATTTGATGTAGAATCACTGTGGAACGGCTCTACAAGAGAAATGTACCAAAAGAGGCTAGCACAGAAGATACAGCTGAAACAAATAGATGACATTAAAGATATAAACGCGAGCTGGGAGAAAATTAAAAATAACTTTGAAAAAGCAGCAACTTTAAAGTTGTTTGAAAAAGAAGCTCTAGGAAAACGTAAGGTCATACTGAACAAAAGAAACAAAAACAATACACCATGGTTCATAAAAGAAATAAAAGAGAAATGTAAAGAGAAAAGAGAGACCTAAACGAAGTAAAAAACACCAAACAACATAGAATCCCGAGACGCCTATAGAAGAATACGAAATGAAACAAAGCAGTTGGTAAGAAGAACAAAAATTGTTAAGAACAGTTTACAAAAAGGATGGAAAGCGACTTTTATGGTACACAAAAACAAATATGGAGATTCATAAGAAACCAACGGAAAGAAATGGCAGAATTGAAGGAATACAATAACATACCAGCAAACGAATGGGAAAGATATCTGACGAAACTGTTTAAAACAAAAGAAAATAATAATCAACACAATAACGTACCTGAATTAATACACGAAATAGAAATCAGTTTTTAGGAAGTAGAAATATCCATAAATTCACTCAAAAATAAAACAGAATCTATAAATCTATAATATATTAACATATACGGCGGAGACAAGACCTGACACATCTAGAACGAGACAACTACTAGAAACAACAGAGATTAAAATACTCCGACGAATATCGGGGAAAAGTCTGTTGAATAGAAAGAGAAGCGAAACATAAGAAGAGCATGCAATATAGAAAACATAAATGGATGGGTGAAAACACGGAAACGAGAGTGGAACGAACACATCAGTAGAATGGCAGGGGATAGGATAGTACTAATAGCACGAGATAAATCACCAAATGGACGAAGAAGTATTGGCAGACCAAGAAAAAGATGGTGTGACAATTTAAACAATTTGAGAGGCTATTATTGAAGAAAAAACAGGCCTACAGACAGGAAGGGAGAAGAAGAAGAAGAAGGTACAACACCACATTCAGAATTTATTAAATTAAAACATGGCTAAATGAAATCGTAGGCTTCCACGGCCAGAGTCAGAATTATAGTTTATTTGTCTTCCGGGTTTGGACCGCCGGGATTCACTCCCCGCCTCTCGACGCGTTAGTGTTCTGAGCTGTTGGACGTGAATCCCTGTCCTGGCATTTGGTTTTCACCTCTGGCTGCGTTAAGTAGTTGAGTTACTGTGAGTTACCGTTGCTAATTACCCATCTTCCTGTCTTTTGATTTCTTTTCTTTGTCCTCCTGAAAAAGCTACATACAATTGTAGCGAAACGTCGAGATGAACCTACTTTTGGGTCACTCACAAATGACACGGTCCAAACCCGGAAGACGAATAAACTAAAACATGGCTTTTTGCCTACAAGATCGGGACCAAGTAACTCACCTGTTAAATTGGAGAAACAAATCCCATATAAATACAATATTTACCTTAAACATGACACAAGAACAGTTTCAAATCCTCTTATAATGAAGGTACACTTGACCATTTGCATATTTAAGAAATTTTTACAATTTTTACTTTAAACTTTTGAGATTATTATTTTAACTAATAATTACACATTATTCATATGTTACGTAAAGCTATGATAAAAAAATTAGGCTTATTAAAGATTATTTTTACATTGCATTTTATTAGGAGCACGGCGCAATATATATTAATAAATGATAAGAAGTATATTTCACCACTTGATAAAAATTATTGTTAACCCAATTATTAAAACAAATTTTAATAGCGTACTTTCCCAATTTTGAAATAATAAATATTAGTGGAAAATAAATGTACTAATGTATTAGTGGAAAATTAATTTATTATTTATATTTGTAATAATATATATACATATATATATATATATATATATATATATATATATATATATATATATATATATATATATAATGTTATGATGTGTTGTTGTTGTATGAGCAATGAGTAAATTTGAATGATATATGTAAGTATAGGGTTTTTATCGCGGTTCTCAAAGAATTAGTTTGTAAGTACTTTTTTAAATTATCTTTATTATAAATATTATGAAACAAACCTATCTATCTAATATAAGCAATATCAATTTAAAACAATCTATCTAAAATTTGAAATTATTACAATTATTAAATTATTGACAAAATTTGGTACCTTCTTTCACTGAACGCCTAAAGTTTTTCCAAAATTAAAGTTATTATCACCACTCGATATCTTCTTACTAAGCCTTGGTTATCCAACTATGTTAATATCTTCCTTCGTAATTATGTACACTCACCATATAAATATATATTTAACTCCTTGTAATTTCCATATACTTAATGTACTTTGAAATATACTGGATCTTGTGGTTGAATTATTGAATGCTTATTTCAATGAATTAACTTCAAAACTGTCACTATATTACTGTAGTAATAATTAATCTCCAACTGTATTTAACTTAATAATTCATTTAACTTAATCAATGCCTTCTTCTGAGCAAAACTGTAGTAACTGTAAAAACACAAGAAGGAGACACAGAAGAATTTGTTATAAATAAAGGTGTACGTCAAGGAGATTCATTATCCATAGCACACTACCACCTAGCATTGAAACTTCCGTGTTGACGAGTAAAACAATGATTGGCGCATCACCTAGTGACCGGGCGCCTAACTATAAATACATGGCGCGAAATTCAAAACTTTTGTAATATTACCTAGGATTGTGAACTCATTTTAAAGTAAAGGAAAATCGATATAATCTTAAAATAACAAGAAAAATCCTTATCCTATACGATAATAAATATTTTTCGTATACTTTTTGGGTTTTCTTGTTATGTTGAGACTATATTTATTTTACATTACATTAAAATGCCAAAGTGGTCAAAAAATTAAAGAATAAAATATAGAATAAAATCTTTATTTATAAAAATATTACAAGAAATGTTATATGTGTTACAAGAAATATTAATAATACAAGCCAAGTGTACTATAATTTAGTTTTCTTAATGTTGTGGCAAGAACTGGTCAGTATTTAAATAATTGTTTTGTCTTAGTATGTCAAGTTTTATGTAAATAGAAGCCTAATTCTGCAAAAGGCCTTTTACTACAATTTTATTCTCAAAATTTGCAAAGAATTCAAACATTGGTATATAACATTCAAGATATTTTTAGAAAGCAATGAATCTAAAGATAAATCCCTAGAAGACAAAATAAGTACATGCTTGTAATAAATTTAGTCTATAATTACATAAGCGAAGCAATCAATGGGGAAAACCAATTGCTTTTTTCACACATACTCTCACAGATTCAGAATGAAAACATGCAAATGCATTGAAGTATTAAAAAAATGCAGACATTATCTGGTAGGAAAGCAATTCAAACCAATCACAGATTAAATCACTATTTTGTTTATATAGAATGCTGGCATATATAAAATCTGACAAGGAGAACTAGCTTTACTTCACAAGAATTTATTAATTATCTCCACTCTAAAGGAATATTTCAAGTAGAACAACACCATATAACCATGAAGGAAATGGTTAAGTTGAAAGATACAATGAGTTATATAGAAATTGGTGAATCTAGCATTGAAAACCAAATATTTAGACAACGATGAAGATGAAGTCCAAATAACACATTAGAGAATTCCACTACTAAATCAATGCCAGATGTGACAGAAAATTTACCTGTTCAAAAACCTGATGATAATTATGAACCAAGATTGGAAAATTCAGATTTTCAATCTAGCTGTAAATCAGCTGGAGCTAAAAATAAACCAAGATAGTTGCAATATTTTGTTCACAAATAGGGAAGGGTAAATGTAGTATAATTTAGTGTTCTAAATCTTGTGACAAGAACTTGTCAGTAATTAAATAATTTTTTTGGAATTCTAATGTCAAATTAAAGCCTAATAATTCTGAGTTCTTTGTAGTACTTACATCCTAATCTAATAACACACACTACCAGTGGTCAGTGAGAACTCTTACTGTCTGGCGTTCTACTCACAGAAAAACAGAACTCAAGAACTCTGCTAAGTTGGAAACAGAAAAATTAAATGATTTAGTTCTAGAAAGAACTTTATATACATTTATATGATAATATTTTAGTCATATTTAAACCTATAAACCCAACAGTTAGCTCTAAGATTCTAAGATCCAGCACTATAAAGATGGAAAAATAACATTAACAATAAAAAAATATGTAAAGTATTACCTAGTTACAATAATATTATGAAGTATTTTACAAAGTTACGTTTCCAAACTCTATCTTACCAGTAACTCTTTTCTACTAATATTTATATATTTATTGAGAGACATATTAAATACATTTAGATTTAGGTTGTTCTTTTGATTAAAAGTACATAGATGAGACAAACCATGATAATATATGGTACTCTAAGACCAATCTCACTCACAAGAGAGAGACAGATCCCTCCTCGCACTTAACGGCAAGCTCATGGACCTCTCCATATGATAGTGTAGTCATGGTCTGCTAATCTAATCCAACTTTGAAACAGGCACACCTGTAGAAATTATGTCGAACCCTCTCTAAGGTGATGATTTTTTAAGATAGTTGTTGAACCACCACCTACAAAATAATTCAAATAGTAAGCAAGTAAGTCTGATTTTATAATTAGGTTAAATTTATAATTAACTAATTTTATAAGTAAAAGGTCACATACATACATATATTGGCATAATAGTTCTTACCTGGTGCTGGTAAAAACAAACTCAGAAGGGCTGTTCTCGTAATACCGGTATGTCCAACATTAATTATATCATCCTCTTTAAAATGACTAGCGCATACACGAAAATTGTTATAAAGAGTTTCTGTTGCAGCATTCTCTAATTAGGGCTTTTAACAGCATTCACCCATTTATCAAACATATCCATATTATAATCTCCTGGACTTGAAAAACGGTATTGCTTGCCAGCGGTAGTGTGCTTGCCTAGTATCCATGCAATCTGGAATACATCTTTTTTGTTCAGTTCTTCGTCACTATATTGTTATTCCATGTAATGTGTTCGATTCCATAATAAAAAATCGTCTAAAATTTTACCTTTTTGCACTACTTATATAAAAAAATTTAAACTATAAAATAAATTATAAAAAATAAAACAAATAAAAATATGGCGCCGTATTTGTCTAAATTCAACTTTTGATTTGACCACAGCACACTCCCTACGCGTAGAAACGAGACTAGCAGCGCCACCAAACGAATGGGCGCCTAAATCCGAACGTGATTTGACATTGCTTATCCCTGTTACCAATCTATAAATTTTATCTATGTTCATTATCTGCAACTCTGTTTAATCTTGCCCTGGAATATATAGTCAGAAAAATCAACAAAGGTACACTTAGAACGAGAGAGGGACAAATAATAGCATATGCCGACGATATTGTGATAATAACAAAGAACAGAAAAAAAATGAAAAGTATGTTAAAAGAATTGGTAGCAGAAGGGAAAGTAATGGGATTAGTAATAAATCAAGAAAAAACAAAAATAATGAGATTTGACAAAAAATATGAAAACAAAAAGGTTAGACTGGGAGAATATATATTTGAAGAAGTATAAAAGTTTAAGTATTTGGGAATATTATTAGCAAACAATGGAGAAAGGGAAACAGAAATTAAAGAAAGGATAATTACAGCAAATAAGGCATACTATGCAAATAAAAAGCTTCTAAAAAATAAATTACTGAGCAAAAAATCGAAAATGAAAATATATAACACAATAATTCGACCGACTATGATGTATGCTGCCGAAACTCTTAGCATGACAAAACAACAAGAGGAAGACCTTAGAATACTAGAAAGGAAAATACAAAGAGCAATACTAGGACCAATAAATATTAATGAAAACCAATATAGACAAAGAACGAATCATGAACTACTAAACGAAATTAAAGAGGATATAGTTTGTAAAATAAAACAGCAAAGGGCAAAATGGCTAGGACATATATGGAGATCAGGACCATCTACGACAATATTCTCAATATTGGAATGGACACCAGCTGGTAAACGAAGACGTGGAAGACCAAGATCTACATGGCTACAAGAAGTAACAAACGATCTCAACAGGGCGGGAGTACGACAATGGAGAGAAAATACCAGAGATAGGAAACAGTGGAGAAAAATAACAAGAAAAATTAAATAAAGAAAATGAGGACTGATCTACCTCGTAAAATAGATCTAGAGAGCTTAAGCGGCGTAACCCCGTACGGGGTGTTTAGCCACATATATATATATATATATATATATATATATATATATATATATATATATATATATATATATATATATATATATATATATATATATATATATATATATATATAGCGAAAAGGAAAGCGAAAATGAAGAAAGAACAAAATGTTTTAAGCCATGGGCCTCTAAGGCCTTTAGTGCTATTGTATATATATATATATATATATATATATATATATATATATATATATATATATATATATATATATATAATCAATGCCTTCTTCTAGCATTGAATAATCTCTTCATAACCTCATAAATAACTGACTTAATAATCCTTAAATTGTTATAACTAACTCCTCAATAATAATCTTGTAACTGATTTAATATCCTCTAACTAACTCACTTAACTCAATTAATAATCTTCTTGTAACTAAATTCTTGAATTATAACTTTACTAACTGATAACTGAACTGGTAACTGAACTTAACTGAACTAAACTGCTAACTCAAACTGACTGACTAAACTCTAACTCATTTCCTTCTTCTTTTTATATCCTTTCATTGTTTCCAGAATATTCTAGCACTAAATAATGTTCGAATCATTCTATTTGTTTCCATTTGAAAATTCTGGAATGATTTCCTGTCTGTGATGTATTATGTATACAGTCCCATTGACATTTCGAGAATTATCTATGAACAATTTACTTAACTTTAGGCTCTCCAGATCAGAACTACACTATTATATGTAACTTAAACATTTATATGAAATATATTTTTTACTATTCTACATCCACAATTATATTCTAAATTAACATTCCAAAAATAAATAACTTTTTGACTTTGACACTGCAGTGTATGTTTGGTTGCATATGCTGACTCAAAAATATCTAATATTAAATAAAATAAAAATAACTTCTTAAACTTAATTCTTATGCTAAATTCTTAAAAATACCCTCATATAATTATTTTTTAACAATATTATCTAGTATATAACTTACAAATTATGTCTCGAACCACTATTTAAATAAATATTTTAATTAACATTGTATATCCGGTTGTATATATTTCTAAGTTAATTTATTGTATTTCTGTTCTCATTACAATATATATTAAATAGACAAATATCTGCAATTTAAGTCACAACATAAATATAACATTGCATTTTTAAAATAAAAACATAAAATTTTAATTCTATTCAAACTTTTATTCTTATGATAACGTAAACATAAACAAAACAGTTTTAAGAAATTTTTAACAAAATTTTATTTTTTGAACAAAGAACTGTTTCAGTAGATAACAATTTAAAAATTAAGAAAAAAACGAAAGTAAATATAACAAAATCTCTAGGTAACCACTATTTATGTAAAATGTACATAGGTAGCATTACTTACTTTTTAAATCTGTCTACATCGAATCAAATCAAACTCTATATGTAGGCCCAGGATAGCGAAATCTACAGGACTCTCCAGTTCTGCATGAACCTCTTAGAAAAAAATTACAGTCTACTGTCTTTGAAGGACACGATCTCTTCAAGTATGCTTCAGGCAATTTTTCAATTCAGATTTTCTAGTACATGGCCTATTTTGGGTAAGGCCAAATACTTGATGTCATACTTGCTCACGATTTTCTTCAAATTAGTTAGAGCACGCCATATATCCTCGTAGCTTGCCTTGTCTGTATACGATTTCCTGGTCACCACATACAGCAAAGAACGAAGACCATCTTTTAATCTCAGTACTCTTCCAACTTTAGGCTGCTGATTTTTTAACTCATCCAAACGACCGAACTTCTTCTAAAATAACAATAAAAAGATCCTGCTGAACTTCGGTGGTCAAGCCGAATCTAGCACTCTTTCTCTCTGCGTAATTTGACATAAATTTATTAAAGCTTTGTCGCGGCATCGAGCAAAAAGATAAAAGAGGGAATCTAATCGTTATGAAAAGGAGACCAAAAAAGTGGCCTCTGATGGCGGACATATCCGGAAATGCAAAGGCGCTAAATTTAAATTTTCCAACACATATTAACAATAGCTATAAAATATTTTTCAGACGAGAAAGTTTTAATTAAATATTAACTATAATAGTCTAAAAAGTGACACAATTGGTAAAAAACTTCAATATAAATAAAATTTCATGTGACAGTTGGGACAAACAATAACATAACCAAACTAAATTTGACTTCTCAAACAAGGAAAGAGACTGTCTTTCCTTGTTTAAAGTGGCCTCTCAAATAGCACTTCCTGTCTAACAATATTTTTGTCCCCACTACCTTTACATTCCCTCTTTTATCTTTTTGCTCGATGGTCGCCGGTCATCTTTGATCTCATGTAGAAGGGTTCGTACTTCTTCTGTTTTATTTATGCCAGCATAAGCTGCAAGACGATTTATGTGAACTACTTTTGGTTTACCTTTCGGCAAATTCGGTGTATTACGTCATTGATTATCTTTTTAATTTTATACGGATCTTTGCAGTTTAGGAGACAAGCCTCGACGACGTTGTGGATTATAGAGCCAAACAAGATCACCTACTTCATAGCTTTCATTCTTGCATCGAGAATTATATTGGTCATGCGTTGTCGAGCAAGTTCATGAATGTTGTTCATTCTTAACTTCAGGCGGTTGACATAATCTTCGCCTGCAATATATTCTTCGGAAGGTCTGCAGCCAAACTCTAGGTCACAGGGCAAACTAACTTCTCGAACATTAGGCAGGTTGAAATCTGACTTGTAATTTCATTCGCGGCTGAGCGGTAGACCATTAGCAATAAGTGAATGTGCTGGTCAAAATCTCTTTGATGTTCTGATACAACTTTGGACAGGTGTTTACCCATCGGTCGGTTCGACCATTCCATCTGATTGAGGATGTAGGGGTGTCGTTCAGGTCTTATTGACACCAATCAATTTAAAAACTTTTTGGAAAAGGGTTGACTCGAAGTTTCGAGACCATTACTGGTTGCACACAGTTCACATTTCCGGCACCATCTTCTTACATCATCTTTACAGTTTACCCAATAGAACCGTTCTCGAACCTTTTGCAGAGTCTTTGTAATACCAAAGTGTCCATTTGATATCCGTCATGCAACTGATATACTTAATACTTAATATTTAATACTGAATACTTAATACTTCTGACACTTTACTTTTAGGTACAATCAACTGAAGCTTAGATTCTGTATCATCATCGTTATAAAAGGTTCTATACAGAAGATCATCTTTTAGCACTAGGCAATTCTATTGGTTCCAGTAACACTTGACTTCTGGACTGCATGCACTTATGTCTTGCCAAGAAGGTCTTTCACTTCGACGCATCCAATCCTCCAATTCTCTTTTTATACATGGATCATCTGCTTGAGCATCTTGTAGCTGTTGAGGCTGCCATTGATCATTAATGAGGGTGGTTCGTCTCACAGGGCAAAGTCGTTCTCCTAATTTAAGACAGTGATTACAATTGGCACTGCATGGCCGTCTTACCGAGCACCAACATTTAAAAGACTTTTTCCAGCCCGGTGTTCGATCTGTTCTAGCTTTCTGACTGTTATATTGAATTTAATATAACAAATATAACATGTATAACAATATAACGAATATGACCTACGTTGCCACCATTCCAACATCTGGTTTCGCGTCTCTTCGGCATCTTGTTACGTACAACTTTCCGTACAATTTCCTCGAGATGTTTATCGTTTTGTTTGACGCTCTCTTCAGAGGTTCGTACTCGATAGCTCCGTGAAGCTTTTCCGACAATGGCGACTCCAACTAGCTGTTTCGTGTTATTAGACAATGGCGAGCGCTTCATCTAAAACTTTCGGTCTTGCTAGTCGTACAACTTTCTGTAATTCACTTCCTCTTAACCCATTGATGAAGGTATCTTCAGCAATTTCTTCCAATATGTTGTCTGATGCCTCCGGATAAGACAACAGCGCTATATGAGCAACATCTGTTTTAAATTCTTGCAAATTCTCACTTGGTCGTTGAATTCTACTTCTTGCTTGTACTTTGTAGACTTGTTGTAGATGGCATCCCCGTAACGTTTGTCTAGTCGAGTGAACAAGGTCTGAAAAAATTTTTCTTGACCAATTTTTTCAATCAAGGAAACAGCCTTTCCTTGTCCTGTCTAGTGATTGACTGTCGCAATACCTTCAAATTGTCTAAGGTATATGGACCAAGAAGACTTTCCATCAAATGGTGGCAATTTGAATCTCATATGATGTGTCGGTTTGTCTTTAGGTGATTCTTCTTTCACTACAGGATCTAAAACTACTGCATTAACTGGTGGTAGCACTTTTGTATTGGTTATCATGGTCTCTAATTGTTTAATCTTCTCTTCTACGTCTTCTATCTTGTCGTTTACATTTTTCTGTATCTCATCGAATGCTCTAGAAACTTCTTGAAATTTCTCATTGTTCTGACTACATACTTCATCGAATCTTCTAGAAACATTTTCTCGTCATTTTGTCTAATTTCTTCTTAAATAATTTGAGATGTTTCATCGAAACTTTCATCATTTTTTGTAGAAGTTTCTTCAATCAATTGCGAGACATTTTCAAATGTCTTATCATTTTTTCTAGAATTTTTTTCTAGTTTCTTCGATCATTTGAGAAACATTTTTATTTCCCAATCGTAAAATAGTTTCGAAACACAATTCAGATTTCTGCTTTTATCTGTGCTTTCTAAAAATTGCAAAGCAAAACAGACGTTGATAAAGGTGTTAAAAGAGGCGTGGGGAATCTAAAATTTGCATTCCACGACACATCTTTTCAACTAAGCAGAAATCCTTAGCGAATTGGTTTCTTGTACTCGTACAGAGTAAATCCGAAAAAAGTGAAAAAGACAGCAAATATTTGATTTCACGCAAACAGCGCCTTTGTATCTGTTGATACGTATTTCGACCTAATAGGTCTCATCAGAACAGTTATTCAAAGGTGTTCTCAACGTGAAAGATCAATATTTCCTGTCTTTTAAGAAGCAACAATAACATGGCTTCGAATACGGACGCACTAGCGACATCTAATTTAACAATCGTAAAATAGTTTCGAAACACAATTCAGATTTCTGCTTTTATCTGTGCTTTCTAAAAATTGCAAAGCAAAACAGACGTTGATAAAGGTGTTAAAAGAGACGTGGGGAATCTAAAATTTGCATTCCACGACACATCTTTTCAACTAAGCAGAAATCCTTAGCGAATTGGTTTCTTGTACTCGTACAGAGTAAATCCGAAAAAAGTGAAAAAGACAGCAAATATTTGATTTCACGCAAACAGCGCCTTTGTATCTGTTGATACGTATTTCACATTTTTATTTCCGTTAAAACTGCTTCTTCTGCTAACTGGAACTGGAATGTCTCTGGGTCATCTTCATTCTTGTTGAGAACATCCTTCAGTATTTCTTGAAGGATTTTCTTGAACCCGCTGCAGTCTTCATCGGGTTCTTCTAGTTGCTCACGTAACAGTTTTACTGAAAGTTCTACTAGCAGCATCTTTTGTCAGGCACACACGTACTTTTTAAATATTCTTTCATACAAAGATCACTACCGAACTACACGGATGTTCCCGACGAACAATACTTTTCAAAAGTTTAAAAGTGTTTTTCAAAGATCACTGCTGAATTTATTTTTAAATCTTACACCGTGACATCAACTGTACCGTTTTTAAATAAAACGAGTGGTTCTAATTTATGTAAATATATTTATTTATAAGTTAACAGCACGATAATATCGTATCAACTAAACTTAGCTAATATCAGCGCTACTTACATAATAATATAAGAGTTATTAGTTACTAGAATATTCTGCAATAGTCCACCTCTATTACTTGCATTATTGCTTTGATTCCAACCCGGAAGGTTCTCGAGCTCAGATCATCGTTGTCTCCAGATGCAACCGTTATATGGGCTACGTCAAAATAAGCAAGATTGGTACAATATATATATATATATATATATATATATATATATATATATATATATATATATATATATATATATGTACGAGTATATACAGAATGTGTCTTTATATTTAACTTGCGATATTTAAATGGTCTCTGTAAAAAAGCTATAATAACGACGCAACCAAAACTTTCTAGATTTAAAACTCAAATAATCAAAATATATTTTTAGGACAAACCTTCCAAAACAAGTAATGGGCTTCCCCGATTTTCCAGTGGCTTCTGATAAAAAATCGTATTTAACACAAAATGAGGTTCTTGAATTATTAAATCAATATGTGGATCATTTTCAATTAAGGAATCTAATTAAGGTAAGTAACAAAGTTAGTATTGTCACTGAAAAGTCAAGTTATCTAAATAATTTCGGATATAAAAATATTATAACAGATCTTCGTCCTCTTCGCACCAGGGATTAGGAGTTGTTGTCTTCCAACAAAAATAATGTACAAATAATTAGTTGTATTTTATATTTTCATACTTTTATTTTCATTGTTCATTATATTTAAATAAAATATATTTATCTAACTGACTAAAATTTTACAATAAATACATTTGTTATAAGCGTCCGTACTACATTCGGGGCTGATGTTATAACGCCCGATGAGGGCATGTGGTTCCAATGGAAACGACATGCAGTAACTCCAGTAACTACATACTTTTCGAAGCACATCACTCTACAGACATGGAGCTCTACAGATAAGGTGATGATATGTGTGTTCAGAAAGCAGCTCCGGGATAAAAATTAACATTCTATTGGTTAAGTGTTACGCTTTGATACGGACTATATAGTTGTTTTGTGTTGATAAAATTAAAATCTTAAGAAATGACAGTAGGTCGTGTGAATTAACGAAACTTAACATTAGTTAAGTTTCATAACAACTTAACATTTAAGTTTTTGACGAGAAAATACATGAGCGATGTTGGGATTTTCAAATACGGGAAGTCAAGATGCTGTTGAGATATCGACCTGTATTTTGAAACAAATTTATCCTACTTTAAAAAACTCGCAGGCGAAATTAATTGCACAAACTTGAGATGGTGCTGCTGTAATGCGTTAATAGTTTTGTTCTTGGCCATCAAAGCAGGTGGTACCTCTGTACTCTAACCACTAGGAAGTATTTTGGAGACATTATTTGAATTTTCGGAGTTTGAATTTGTATAATTTGGAGTCGACTGGCTTTGGGGACTACAATGAAATAACAGTTATATCCCTCCATTGATACCGATTCAAGCGCGAAAGGTTTGACTACTTTGTGCTTTAATGCCATAATATTTGGCATTTAATTCATCAGAGCAATAGCAAGCTTTTGCTAAAAGTACTCGAGTACTGATTGGATTTGTTTTAGAAAATAATGACTGATGCTGCCACATAATTTATTAATGCCACATGATACATTTAGTTAGTTTAGTTTAAAAGGGACTCAATGAAATTGCAATATGACGTATATGCAGTATAGACGTATTGGTAGGAGTAGTCATTACCTTATAAAATTTTATCAGTGTAAATATACGTAGACGGTTACGTATGGATTAAATTTGAGTCTCTTACCAGTCTCTAGCACGTGTTTCTGGGTCTACACGTCATCATAGAGACAAGAAGACTAAAACTAAATCAAAACGCATCCGATGGCAATTATAGGAAAAATATTTCACAGATCAACAATGAATTTGATGGTTTAAAATAAACATCCTTTGATAGGTAATTTTGACCTCCTGAATCCGAAACTGACATTAGTTTGTTTCTATAACCTTCCAATTTTTCACAAATCGAGATCTTATAAAAATTCCCTGATTATACGAAAAGGTTACATATAAAATTAGAAAAACGGTTTTTAGTGTAAATATATGGCACAAACCGTTGTCCAAAAATATTTTAATAAAATTTTTAATTGTGGTAACACTGTAAGCGGCTGCACCTCTCCCAGTCGTAAATAAACGCATCAAAATCAGTTGTCTGTTTGTAGTATTTCGATGAGGTTTATCACTGAGTTTCGAATTTGTGTTTTTAATTTTTTATTCTATTCTTTTTTCGAGCTATGGAAAGGAGACATTGTATTAATAATGCAGACTGCTTTTGATATATTTGTGTCATTTTTGTGATTGCAAAACAAAAAATAACCTTATTTGTTCGTAATGCGTACCATGCCTATTTTGGACTGAAAATAGGAGAACAAGACAAATCTTGGGCACCACATATTGTATGTAAAGTTTGTGTAGAAGCTTTAAGAAGTTGGACAAAAGGAAGAAAAAAGTCATTGAGATTTGGAGTTCCCATAGTGTGGGGTGAGTCACAAAACCATTCTGACGATTGCTACTTTTGCTCCTGTTTTAAAGGGATTTAATGGTAAGAATAAAAAAATATTATATACCCGCACCTACAATCTGCTATTAGACCTATTTCTCATAGCCCTGATGTACCTATACCTATTCTACCAAAGGAGTTAAAGAATGTTTCATCGTCTGATTCGGAACAGTCTGCATTTGAGTCCACAGATTTCGACGTTACTTTTGAAGCAGAAGAAGGACCACAACTATTTAATCAAATGGAATTAAACGATTTAATAAGAGACTTAAATCTTCCCAAAGATGTCTCAGAACTTCTAGCCTCTAGACTTTGTGATAAAAATTTGCTGGCTCCAGGTACATCAATCAGTTTCTACAGAAATCGAAAAAAGGACCTGAGTCCATATTTTACTCAAGAAAATTCTTAAGTATATTGTAACAATATCTCCGACTTAGTTATTAAGCTAGGAGTTGCCTCTTATGAAAAGGAAGAATGGCGACCTATTTATTGACTCTAGCAAAAGTAGTCTAAAAGGTGTTTTATTGCACAATGGTAATACACTGGCTCCTGTTCCGGTCGCTCATTCTGTTCACCTTAAAGAAACATACGAAAACTTGGAACTTCTCTTAGAAAAAATTAAATACCGAGACTATAACTGGATACTTTGTGGAAATCTAAAAGTTCTGTGTATGCTACTTGAACAACAGTCAGGTTAAACTGAATATCCTTACTTCATTTGTGAATGAGACAGCCGAGCACGAAATAAACTTTGGACCGAAAAAGAAGGACCCACAAGAGAAAACCTTACGCCAGGAAGTAAAAACATAAAACACAATGCCTTAGTTGATCGTGAAAGAATTTTATTGTCCCCTCTGCATATAAAATTAGGTTAGATGAAACGGGTTAAAGCTATTGACAAAAATGGAGAATGTTTTAAATATATTTATTCAAAAATTTTCAGGTTGTCCGATACAAAATTAAAAGGAATTTTTGTTGGTCCCGACATTAGATTTTTATGAAGAGACGAAATCTTCAAAATTCTATGACGCTTATCGAAAAGAAATTAAAGAAGTTATCGAAAACTTCTTGGGAAATAAGAAAGTTCCAGACTATGAAAACATTATTACACAAGTGCTACAAAATTTTCGTATTCTAGGATGCAATATGAGTTTAAAAGTACATTTTTTATTCGCTCATCTAGACCAATTTCCAGGAAATCTAGGAGCTGTTAGCGAAGACCAAGGGGAATAGCGTTTCCACCAACACATTAAGCAGATGGAAAGACTTTATCAGGGTAAATGGAGTGTATCCATGATGGCAGACTACTGTTGGATGCTACAACGTGATAATCCTGACAAAATTTATAAAAAAATTTCTACCAAACGCAGTTTTTTGACAAAAAGTAGAAGATTTTATTAAGTTGTGCATACAAAATATGTAGTTTTCTTTACTTTGAGCATTACTCTTATTTTTAAAATATATTAATAAATGTATTTATAAGCACATTAAGTGTATTTTTTTAACTTTTTTAATTTGCTAAAATATCTTACGTGATAGAAAAATTGGTTTGCAGATTTGGAATCAGCGCATCAAAATTATATAAAATCACTTTGCAAATTTAAAACATCTTTCAAAAAGTTTTTTTGTAGACCTGTGTATCAGAGTATGCTACTAGCGAGCTCTAGTGAGGGAAGATGAAGTGAAATGTCGATAGCAATTAGAGTAAACTGTACACCCAAGCTTAATCAAGCTATTCAGAGTGATGTAGGGAATATTTATATTTCACTATACATTAACAATTTACCCATATAAATTACCATCATTTTTGTACTTCTTATCTTTCTTCACTATAGGTCACTAGTAGCATACTCTGGTAATTATTTTTCCTATAATTGCCATATTAATCGGTACGTTTTGATTTGGTTTGATTCTTCTTACAAGTCTGTCCGACGACGGGTAGACCCAAAAACACGTGTTTGAGAATGGTAAGAGATTCATATAAAATCCATATGCAACCGTCTACGTATTTATTTGTTATCGTCCTTACTCGACGAAATGAGTACAAAAATGATGGTAATTTATATGGGTAAATTGTTGATGCATAGTGGAATATAAATATTCCCAGCATCGCTCTGAATGGCTTGATTAAGCTTGGGTATACACTGTACTTTAATTGCCATCGACATTTCACTTCATTTTATCAGTGAATATTTTCTTGTCTTGTTCTTCAATGAACAAAATTATATACATGATGACGGTATAAAAGTCGGAGATGCCACACTGGACAGAGTAGAGAAACTCGTGTATCTCGGCAGTAATATCAATGAGAGCTGGGATCCAACCGCAGAAATTAAAAGCCGAATAGAACAAGCCCGAGCTGCCTTTGTAAAAATGAGAAACGTACTTTGCAGTCATGATCTTAGCATTGACCTTAGAGTTCGTATGATATCTTGCTACATCTTTCCTGTCCTGCTGTATGGAGTAGAAGCGTGGACCCTAACTGAGGCTATGCTTAAACGCTTGACAGCCTTTGAGATGTGGGTATACAGACGACTACTGAAAATAAGCTGGGTCGACAGAGTTAGAAATGAGGAGGTCCTTAGACGGCTGAACCAAACAACACAACTGGTCAATATAATAAAGAAACGCAAGCTGGAATACTTCGGTCATATTATGAGACACCCTGAAAAATATGATCTTTTACATCTGATCATTCAGGGAAAGATCCAAGGTAATCGTGGTCCTGGTAGAAGAAGAACATCATGGCTGAAAAATCTAAGGCAATGGTATGGAAAATCAACTACATCGTTATTTAGAGCTGCTGTCAATAAAGTCACGATAGCGAATATGGTAGCCAACATGATATCCAACGATCGATAACGGTCATGGAACTAGAAGAAGAAGTTCTTCAATGTTTTGTAAATTGTTCCGCGTATATTCTGAAACTCATGGTATAATAAACGAAAAAGGTAACATATTGCGTACGCCGCATGACCGTCGGCCAGGGAGTGACGTCAGTTGCAGCGTAATCAGTCAGAAACTAACATCCGTAGAGTGCAATTACCTTTTTTATTATATTATATTAAGTATATGCAATTATATTTATTCCCTAAAGAGAAAAATCTAATTAAACAATGGGTGCATGCCACCGGTAGGAAGGAAAGATGAATTTAACCCAAATTTACTTATAAATTTTCTCAAGGTTTCCAAGTAGTAACTATGGTTTGTGATTTGGGGGGTAAAAATAGAGGACTGCATACAGAATTAGAAATTACAGAATCCAAACCTTATTTTAAAAACCCACACAATGGTCAAAATGTTAATGTTTTTGTTGACGTGCCACACCTATTAAAGCTTATCAGAAATCATTTTGTGGATGAAGGTTTTATTTTTAATGGAAGAGAACTAAATAAGGACTGTGTTGAATCGGTTCTTGATGCTACAACAGATTCTGATTTAAAGATTACCCACAAAACAGACAAAGAAAAGCTACGGCATACGGTATCGAAGGAAGTAGGTGCGGCATGCTTGGTCTCATCACGCAAAACACAAATTGGACACAATTGGCAGATGTTTTTAAATTAGTAAGTGTTACAATTTGTAAGGTAAACATTAATTAGAAAAGAAACCGGGCTTATGGTTTGGCGCTAGAAGCGCATAATGATATTTTAAAAAGAATGTCTGACATAATTTCAACAATGCTCGTTAAAGACAAGAAATCATTGCTTCTTATATAAATTAAATCATTATAGGTATTCTTATATAAAATAAGACTCTGCAGTTGCTGCTTGAAGATAAAGGCAAACGATATAATATAAACTACCTTTTGACGACGAGCTTAAGGCTTATCCTCGATAATTGTAACGGTAAAATTCAGAGAGATGTCTATTTCAAAAATATCTTTCTTTACAAAAACAAAATCCATTCACGAAGAATATTCTAAACGTCATCTTGTACTAGAGGTAAGCTTTATATAACCCCCTATTGTGTAAAGTCTTGGGTCTATACAATAAACGACTGGGCGGCCTTCTATTCAGTGTGGTTTTGAAATAATGTTGAATAAAAACATTCATGAAATTAAAATGAAAGAATTTACGTTTATTAGTAGAAGTGCGATTTATAAAATTAGTACTTGAAGCATAAATCGCGGGAGGAATATGTGCATCAGTTTTCAAATATTTATTATTTACTATATAATTTCTAAATTGAACCACTTTCACTTCTTTAGTTAACAATGTATCTGTTTTGACAACTAAATAGGTAATTAGACAAAATAATTATTAATTTCAAAACAGGAGTTTAAAGAATTAGAAAGAGGTAGCCCGGGCCCAGTTAAATGGTCAAGCTTATTCCAGTGGAAGCAATAAGGAGGATTATTTTTCGTTTTGGCACAGCTGACATGCTCTCTCTAGTACTACAACCCATGAAACTGTGGTAAAAAGTATGCTTTATTTATACGGTTGTGAAACACGACGATTAACAGAGACAGATTAATATCGAAGAAAGATATCTCGTCGAACTTAATGCAATAAAGTATGAGAATAGAAGGTACAGTCATGGATGGCATACAACGAAAGCAGCTCAAATGGGTACAGGTCCAATAAATGAAAGACAAGAGACTCCTAAAACAAGTACATGTATGAACACCTACCGTAATCCAGAAGAGAGGATTACCTTAGAAAACACGGATGGAAGGAATAAGAAACTTAATGAGCTCGAAAGAACTTAAAGAACAATGGAACAACCGAATTGAATGAAAAATGAACGTCGGAAGACATTTTATAAGGATTATATCATATTATAGGTACATTTTTTGGACTAAAAATAAATTTGAAGAAAACCAAGTTCATGGTATTTACAAAAGCACAAAGCATCAAAGTTAAGCTAGTACTAGATAATACAAAAATTGAACAAATATCTTTGTACAAATACCTTGGAGCATGGATCACAGAAGATACTGATTAGACAAAAGAAATAAGATGCCGCATTGGAATTGCACGGTCAACTTTTAATAGAACGAGAAAACTTTTTTGTAATCGAGATATCAATATATCGCTCCGGATAAGAATGCTTTGATGTTATATTTTCTTTACCCTTTTATATGGGATTCAAGCTTGGTCACGGATCGCAAAACAACCGAACAAGTTCTCGAACAACTAGGAAAACAATGCGAAGTTTTAGATTCCATAAAAATCAGGAAATTAGAATACTTGGGGCACATCATACATCACACATCAAGACGTAAAATCTAGTGGTTACGTAATCTCCGTGAATGGTTTGGATGCAATTCAACTGAACTATTCAGGCGCATATCCAACAAAATGATAATTGCCAGAATGATTTCCAATCTCCGATAGGAGTGGAACTTGAAGAAGAAGAATAAGTACATTATTATTATATCATATATATATATATATATATATATATATATATATATATATATATATATATATATTTATATAATATATGATATAAACGATATTGAAAGAGGTTACAACATAGACAATCAACAAAATCTACATCGACAACTACACAGTGAACACCCAACAATAATAGAAGTGTCAAATGCCGTCCTAAAATTCAAAGACAATAAAGCCACAGGAATCGATTAAATCTGTTGGAAAATATATAAAAAAAGGTGATGATCAGCTTTTTGCAGTAACCCATAAACTAATAGTACTTATATGGCAAAATGAATTTGTTCCAGAAGAGTGGTTAAATGAAATAATATACGTTGCATAAAAAGGACGATTAACTGGATTGTAAGAACTATAGAGGCATTACTCTGTTAGCATCTTCACCTGTTAGCACCCTGCTTGGCAGGGTCACATATCAGATCAATTTACGGTTGAAAAAGGCTTGAGACTGGGAGATCCTTTATCCACTACATTATCCAAATTAGTATTAGAAACTGTAATCAGAAAATGCAGCATGAAGATGGAAGAAACGATCATGAAAAATGAGCACCAGTGCTTGGCATTTGCTGATGATCTAACGATCCTAGCAAAAACCGAGTAAGAATTAAGAAGAGTTGTGAAGAAAATCATCGAAGAAGCACAGAAATTTGGATTGGAACTAAATGAAGACAAAACTAAATATATGATCATAGAAGGAACAGAAGGGAAAAAAGAAGACTTTAGTATGAGGTCAGTAAGTGGTAAAAGCTATAGTTTTAAAAGGGTGGACAAATTTGAATACCTAGGTGTAGTTTTCGATGAAAATGGAAAAGATAAATGGGAGCTCGTAGCCAGAATAGCAAAAGGGAATAAAAAATTAGGTGGTTTAAGAGCCCCACTAAACTCAAAATATGTTTCTAGACAAGGTAAACTCAGAATATATAAAACAGTAATTCGACCCACAGTAACATATGCCGGTGAGCCTGGACATTAAATAAGAAGGAAGAGGATACTCTGGAAAGATGGGAAAGGAAAATATTGAGATGCATATTCAGAGGATGAAAGGCAGAAGATGGTTGGGAAAGAAGAACCAACAATGAATTAATGGCTTTATACAAAGAACCTACTATTACCAAGTTCGTCAAGGCACAAAGAATCAGATGGTTGGGACATGTGGAAAGAATGGCAGCAAACAGAATTCCTAAACTAGTAATAACCAGAAAATTAATCGACCCCAAAAGAAGAGGTAGACCCAGAACGAGGTGGATTAGTAAAGCGGAGGAAGACCTTAAACACGTGAAGGTGAGGGAATGGAAAAAAAAGGACAAAATAGAAGCGAATGGAAAAATATTGTACACCAGATCCTTCAGAGTAATTAGGAATGTTATATATACATATTTACGTTAAAGTTTTGTTTAAAATAATTGTAATTAGTTAATATTAGAATTATGTTGTAAAAAAAATGCTTTAGGCCTTAACGGCCTATTGTGCGTAAAAATAAATAAATAAATAATAGAGTGCAAAGATCGAAAGAATCGCGTTTTTTGCATTAATTGTTAATCATTAAAAAACGGCTCCGAACTATACGCAGGAAACAGGTAGGTTTTCTTCTTATAGGTCTACAATAACTAAAAAAGTTGTCAGCTACCTGGATTATTGAGTGTCACGAGAAAATCTTTATTAGCCTGGACTAATATGGCTGGACAAGCAAGTGAAGAAACAAACTTCATATATTATGTAAACTTTACTAACAAAAACGTTGAAAATAAATATTCCTATAAATATAAATAATCAAATTCCATATTCAAATACAGCAAAATATTTGGGTATTGTCCAATAAATATAAATAATCAAATTCCGTATTCAAATACTGCAAAATATTTGAGTATTACTCTAAGCTTTTATGTAAAGAAGAAAAGAAAATATTAATTCTGATTGAAATACAAAAAAAAATACTGGCTGATTGACCAAAATTCTACGCTGTTTCTACATAATAAATTATTATATAAGCAAATACTGAAACAATAGTATTATTATAAAAACAGTATAAACATTTAGAAGGAAAATGTTACAAATTAACAGAAAATATTTCTATTCATATAAAAATTTAATCAAATTATAGGTACTTATTATAGGTACTGCTTATTTATATAAAATTTCCTCAATCGGAACATAAACTTCTTCGTGAACTACCCATTTTAAAAACAATTAACACACTGGTTTGTCAAAAGTCGAAATAAACCCTAATAATGTTATTCAACATTATTTATGACCCACCTTCGAGAGGGTATTATACTTCTTACCTAACCAACCTAACCGTGTCGACGAGAATCCAGAAACTATCGACAAGGACAGCCTGTACTGGCCGAGAGAGAAAGTTACATGTAGCAAAATTTGAGATTTTAAAAAAAGTTTATACCAAATAGCTGCTTTGTGTTACACTTTATGTTAAAAATAAAAACAGATTCAGAAAGTGGGTCAAATTCTGTAGTGCCCTATTTCAAAAAAAAAATTTTTACGTTTATTTTAACCAAAAATATTTGAAAAAAAAATATTGTTTAAACAATTTATTAATTTACAACTAAATAGTGCACTAGAACTTTTTAAGACCTTTCATATAAAAAAAGAATCATCTCAATATCTGCCATAGTTTTTGCGTTATTTGATATAAACTTTTACATTGGAACTTAGGTATGCCCAGAAACGCAAGGAACGGCCAAAATCCCTTGGAGACTTTTTTTGGGGTCATAAGAGCAAAAGGTGGTTTGAACGATCATCCAACTTTTTTAGATTTTAAATACCGACTGCGTTCTTATTTAATGCGAAAAAACAAAGGTACTTTTTCAGATTACTGTAATGTAGAAGAGATGGTACTCCTATTATAAGCGGTAGTATGGTAGAAAAGCTTGCTTAAAAAAACAATCATTGACACCAATCCCACGGATGAATATACCATACTCCTCTATGAAGAACTTGATGATCTAGGTCAGGATATGATGGACTAGAACATTTAGGAGGATTTATTTGTAGCAAGCTTAAACGCTAAATTAAAGTTACCAAATTTAACTAACCAAAGTTCGACGTCTTACACCTGGACCAATCATTTGACAGAGGGTGGAGTATGTAAACCCTTTAACGAATTTATGGTTCATTTGGAAAAACTAGAGCAAAATTTTCAAAATTTTAATGGAGATACCATATTTACTGGCAAGCAATATATTTCAAGTCTGTTGCCCGCAAGTGTTAATATTGATTGTCCTCAAGATGCTAAGAAAATATTTTTCGGTCGCGTATGTACATCTGTACAAAAGATTTTAATAAAAAAATTATTTTAGCACCTACTAATAAAAGAAGCATACAAAAAACTATCGCATAATGTATATAGTTTTATATTTTTAAACGTAATTTTTTTAAAAATTGTTTTATATATAGTTATTTAGCAAGAATCTTAACACGGTCGTAATATTTATTTTGAAAATTGGCATCGGACTTCTCTAAGGGACGGTTGTTTTAAGTATTTAAATTTAAGTATATATTCATCAATTATATATAATATAAAAATGTTGTTCCTTCTTAAAAGTTTATGAAAAGTGCAAGTATGTAGGTTCCTAAATAAGTAGCTATTTTTTTGTACTAATACCTTATTAGTTCTAATTCGCATAAAAATTAAATATCTTTGACTGAGAAAACATGATAAACAGTTGTTTTTATTGTATAAAGAACGTAAAATAATATGCAGAATATCCATATCTAGGGTGACTAAGTTTATAGTAAGTGCTTATGTATTCAATTAAGAGCAATGTGAATACTACGCTGCAAGTGACGTAGCTGCGCAAGGTTAACGCGAATTTGCACTTCGGACTAGATGGAAACTGTCCTGTCCTGTCCCTGTCTGAAACCTGTCCATTTTGTTAGCAAGTCTCTACGAATCGACATGTCCGAACATAATTTCTAGCATTCCCCATTTATTTGTAATCAAATATTAAATTTGGCTGATATACACTGTAAATATGAATAATTGTGCAAATTGACGTTTAGTATTAATTAAAAGTTTTCTATTTTTTCAGTTTAACTGTATGGTAACAGATGTACGTCCACTTAAAGAAAAAAAATGGCAACTTACATACATTCACAAACCTTCAAAAGAGTACCATACTCTTACATACGATTCAATAATGGTATGTAACGGTCATTACAACCAACCTTTTTGGCCCAAATTCGAAGGACAAGAACACTTTTCCGGTATTATAGTTCATAGTCATACTTTTAGATCTGCCCAGAACTTTGAAGGAAAGAATGTGCTTCTTGTTGGCGCAGGACCATCCGGGCTGGATTTAACTTTACAAGTATCTAAATATGCTGAAAAGGTAATATTTTATTAATAACCAAAAAAGCTATTACAACATGACCATCTCTGTCCATCTCTCCTTCGTAAATACTTTTATATATAATCGGTCCGTTGGTTCCTTGTACATGCTTCATTATTCAATTTAGGCCAATTAGATCGAAATGTGTAAGTCAATCGTATGCTGTCGTTTTAAAAACTAAAGAATGGCTAATATTCCAGTATGTGTTTATGAAGGATTCCTTTATTAAATTATTATTTTGAAAAATTAGTGTATAAGGTATGTGCAGGTAATATAGGCACCTTAAGATCCTTAATCTGTATTTTGGACCAACTTTAAATTTTTTTAAAGAGTAACTGCTACTATAGACTAGGCGGGATCTGTAAAAATTCAGACCATAATGGACATTTTCCATAGGAAGCTATTTTTTTGCTGGAATTAATAAAAAATAATTAATTTCTGCAGTTTTATTATAATAATGACATTATTTGATTTGAGAATATATTTTGATTCGAAAATGATATGTTTAAAGCTCGTAAAGATATTCAATTTTTTTATAAGCATAAAAAATGTTTAAAACTTTAAAAAAATTTCTAGGCTCTCCTAGTGAACCGATTTGAATTTTACAAAAAGCGTTTGAAAGTTTGAGCCTTCCTTTATACGTAAAAAAAATTGCAACTATCTGAGGGCCTTATTTAGGGCCTACTATAAATTTGAAAATTTGCGATTTTTTTCCAGTAGGCTGAATTGCACAATTATTATGCAAAACTTATCCGATCGATCTTAACAAAATTTAGCACACGTTTTAAACATATTAAAAAGTTTTTCTAGGCGGAATATGGAGCTTGTAAGTCAAGTTTAGAAAGTCAAAAACATTTAAAGGATTAACTTCATTTTTTGTACTTTTTTTCCAATTATTGCTATTTTTTCAACAATAAACATTAAATTTTCAATTTCTAGCTAATGAAATATTGTGTAAAATTGAATTATGTAACTTTTAACTTCGTATAATTGTTTCTCTAGGATCAATATTTTCCGAATGATAAATGAAAATAGGAGCAAAAAAATGAGAAATTTTCAATTGTTTTCAGATTTTGTTAAATAAAAAATTTAGCACAGGATTTGCGACTGGCGCATATCGTGATTATTGATATTGGGCACATTCTGAAGGGATTCCATCAAAAAATAGCTTCCTATGAAAAATGTCCAATCCAAAAGAGATCCCGTCTAGACTACTACAGTTATATGGGCTATCTAGATATACATTTATTTTAAAATTTTTTAAAAATTTATAAAAATACATTTTTATATTTTAGAATTTTCCTGAAAATGCTGGTCGTTTTAAACCATCATTTAATAATGGTTTAAAGCCATTTAATTAAAATCAATTTAATAAATATGTGATAGATTTAGATAGACGGGCATTTGGATTAATCAAGGATCAGTTAAGAAAAAATTGCTGTTTATTGTGGTGTTTATTTATCACTACGAAGAAAATGATTGGTAATGATTTTGTACAATCCTTAACGAAGAAATTTAATCTACCACCCCGTAAACCAGAAGCAACTTTTGCTGCTAGATTAATGGCTTTTACTAAGGTTAATATGGAAACTTTCTTTAAGGTATACAAAGAACTCCATCAAAAATATTCATATTGTGCTACTCAAATTTTCAATACTGATGAAACCGGTTTTTCTTCAGTACCTACCAAGGATCTTAAAATATTATCCCCAAGAGGTAACCGTCGAGTGGTGAAGATGGCAGAAAGAAGTGGTAACGTGACAGCTGTTTGTGGCATAAATACCATTGGAAATTTGCGACGGAGTATATGAATTCTCAGGATCTCACAGAAAAAGAATATGAAGTGAATAAAAGGAATTTATGAAATGCCATTTACAATTCGGTTTTTCCAGTCGTAGTTTGCAGGTGATAAATTTGCTGTCTCCCTAAGATTTTTGTCACAAATATTTCAGAAATGAGTTGCTAGAGTTCTGTGCAAAAAAACAAATTTGTATGCTGTTCAGAATTTCGTACCAACTTTTCCAGCAACAAACATATCTGAACTGAACACATTTTCGGAGCCCTACGTTTTGTTGGGTCAAGGACCTGGTGTTGTTACGCAGTTATTAGAAAAGATGCCATTACATATTAAACTTCTTTTTTTGATAATTACTTCAGTTCTTACTAGCTATTTCAGTGGCTTTTCAAAAAAATTATGCAGCTGGAACAATTCGAAAAGATCGTTTTTCCAAACCACTTTTCACGGAGCGTCATGAAACTTATGAAAAGTTAGAAGGAGGCTTTATGACAAAATTTCATTTGTGGAGATTCTGGTGTTGTTTTAACTAAATGGGTAGGTAGTAGTGTGGTAACCCTTGGTTCCAATTTTGTTGGAGTAGCTCCCATGATATGTGTCAAAGATTGGACAAGAAAACCAAACAATATATAAAAATGTGCCAGTAAGTTTCAGTGACAACTTACCTTAAACAAGGAAAGCGAGTTCCTTGTTAAAGCAACGTACACTGCTTGTCAAGATAACTACACGCATCTCGTTCGCGTAGACGGAATCAGCCCTCTTTTAAACGGAACCAGTGCTTTTCAGTGAAATTTTACCTTGTGTGCATAGAAACATTAATCCGGTTTAATTTATTTACGGCAATCATAGACGTAATATTCACTATTATTTTTTTATGATTAACTTATTATGTGGTCACTATTACACCACAGTGTACATGTTGAATACCCAAGGAGACATACATAAGTTGGTTTAAATTAGTATTAAAAATAACCCGCATTGAGGAAATACATAAAAAAAGGTTTCACAAAGTTTTCATAATTCATGACTGAAAGAATGTTGTATCATATAGTATTACATATTGCATTTTTTAGGTTTATTTTAGTCATCACTCCAGTAAGGCAGCAAAGACCATTTTCCCCGTCAACGTTGAACACAAACCAGATATAAAACGCATAACAGATGATGGTACAATTGAATTTGTTGACGACTCTTGTTGTTGTGTCGATGCGATAATTCTTTGTACAGGTTACAAGTACAGTTTCCCATTTCTCCATGAGTCTTGTGGAATAACAGTAGACGATAACTTTATACAGCCTTTATATAAACATATGATAAATTTAAAAATGCCTACGATGTGTTTCATTGGAATTCCTTTTACTGTCTGTACATTCCATATGTTTGATTTACAGGTAAATATTTCCATAATACTCAACATTAGCATCATCATCCACACCTCATCCTAAGTCCATTAAGATTCCTTATTGTTCAAACTCAATTCAATCTGCCTATTTTAAATGATTTAAGAATTTTTTTCAAATTGTGTCCCTTTATTGTCAAGTCTTTCATTAATATTTTTATAGCATGATTCAAGCACAAAAGGCTTGTTTGTATAATACAATTTGGCTCCTTGGCTCCTGATATAAAACTAAAACGGTTTTAATACAACCTAGCTATAATGACAAATAAAACGTCAGAGAAAAACGTCATCATCGACAATATGAAAGTACAATCACAGAATACACCACCCAACAGAAAACAACAGAATATAAAACCGTTTATATATGTAAATAATACCAAACTTGAGCAAGTTGATAAAATCGTCTACCTTGGACAGCAATTAAATTGTAATGCAGAAAATCACGGCGAAATTAGATCCAGAATAGAGCAGGCTAGAGCTGCTTTTAGAAGGATGTCCAAGGTGTTATGTAACAGAGACCTAAAATTGGCATTAAGGATCCGCCTACTTCGCTGCTACGTGTTCTCGGTCTTACTTTATGCTGTCGAGTCCTGGACTGTGAATAAAATCGATCTAAATCGCCTTGAGGCTTTCGAAATGTGGTGCTATAGAAGAATTTTAAAAGTTTCCTGGGTGGAGAAGATTCGTAACTCCACAATACTTGAACGTCTCAGCAAGACTACTGAGATCATAAAAAGCATCAAGCAGAGAAAGCTGGAATATTTCGGACATGTAATGAGAGGTCCCAAATATAGATTGCTACAAAATATCATGCAAGGAAAAATAGCAGGCAAACGCAGTCCAGGACGAAGAAGAACCTCATGGTTGAAGAACTTGCGAGATTGGTATGGTGTAGATACAAGCATGCTATTTAGGGTGGCAGTGAATAAAATTAAAATAGCTATGATGGTAACCAACGTTCTGAAAGGACATGGTACATGAAGAAGAACAAGAAGTGAAACGAAGGGCTTTTTCGTAATCCAAATTGCTGTGAGAATACGCCATATTCTAAATAGTTTATCTGTCAACCTCTAAAAACTGAAGTTTTTAGAGGTATATACATCCAAGATGCCAAATTCCAGATATACCTTACATAGCTTAATAGATGGAACAAGAAAAATCTATATCATTAATGACATATAGAATTATTTTAGAATATCCACTATAAATTGTCCAAAATAGTTGAAGGGAATATGGTTATTTTCAGAATCTCTGTGAGGAGAATTCCCTTCTATAATTGAAATAAAAATATATACATGAGCTGGCCACGTACCTAAGAGGTGGAGGCCATAAAATGAAAGAAGAAGAAGAAGTACATATACATATTTTAATACCTTAAAAAAGTATAATGTAACAGTAAAAAAAGAATAATACTGTTTAATTTTGTATATAGGTACATATACATATTATAATACCTTAAGAAAATCATTAAAAATAATAGAAATCGACTGATTTTCATCTTCATTTTGAAATTAATTCTCAATTCAATCGTTTTTTATCGGTTTTCAATCGTTTTTTTAACTAGTTAGTACAGTGAATGAAGGTAAAATCAACTACAACCTCTTATTTTGGTGAACTTCCTTCGATTTGAATGAAAATTTGGGATTGAGTAAATTTTACCCTCAACTTCAAAAGTAACATATGCTCAACTTGCGCTTTTTAAGCTTGCGCTCAATAAATATTTTGCAACATTTATAAGCATGATTTATGATTTTAATTAATTTTTTAACCCTTTTAGCAACTATCCCTTAAATCTAAAATTCTGAAAAAATAATTTTTTATATTTCTGAAATATCAAATCGCATATATTAATATTACCCAAATATTTTCTTTAATGTTCATAATTTTTGATTGACTGTGAAATTTCAACCCTTAAAACCTACCCCCTTAAAGCAGAATTATTGAAAAAATTAATTTCAAGAAACTTTAATTATTTGAATAATACATTACTGAATTGAAATCTCATTTACTGAGTATTAAAGTATTTATTTATTTCGTAATTTTGCACCCTTAACAACTACCCCTGGTCATAAAAATAATGGAAAATGTTGTTTTATTAGCTTTAATTATTTAGAAACTTTTTATTGGTTATGATTTACTTTATTGATATATTCCAAAATATATTAATATTATTCTTTCCACATTTCCTGAACAATTTTTTCAGTGCTTATGTGACTTATTTATAAAAATTTAATTTGTTGGTTAAGAGCAAAACGTATATACTTATATGAAAAGTTCGTTCATCTTTTATTTAAGTAATGTTTCATAAATTAATCAAATATTAATAGTACTTTAATTGTTAATTTTTCACTCTTCATCAGAGCTCTCTTCGCCAATTTCTCCTTTTTAATTAATTGGAGGGCTATTTTGACAATTGTTTCCACTGCATAATCCGCAGACTGTATTACAAAATAACCCCATTCGACACCCGCAAAAAAGCACCGCACCATTTTTTGTAGTTGCAAAAAATCATTTTTAACAATTCTTCTGGTGCAGGTGGATTAGGATTTTTAGTTGGAAACAAAGACTCTTCAATTTTGCACCATTCCCAATCAACTGGACAAATGTCTTTGTTTCCAAGTCATATCTGGCTTTGTAAATAAACTCTTGATGTGTTCATCCAATGCAGCAACCGTTTAAGACCAGAGATGAAAAATTTATATCTAGTGTATATAAAGTAAGTTAAGAAGTTTTAAGATGTAACCTTTATTTGAAGAAAAGTAATGAAAAATAAAATACAATTGAAATTTAATTTATTTTAAATTACTAAATGAAGGAACAAGCAATATTTATACAGGGTTAGTCACTCAAAAGGGTCCACCCTTTTATACAGGTAAACCCTGTATAAATATTATATGTTATACACTTTTTTCCAATCCAAAAACCAATCCAATCCAAAAACCAAACATAAAACTATTGAATTTTTAAAAACAGAATCGTTTTAATTTCCTTGTTATATATTTACTTAATTGAGTTTTTTAGGCAAGATACTTCTGCAAATTTCTAAATGGTTCACTGTCTCTTCCAAGTGCAGAAGAAATGAGAGAAGATACTAATAAAGACATGCAACGAAGATGGGCAAAAGGAATTCAGAAAAAGCAAGCTCATTGTATGGGAGAATATCAGCAGGAATATTATGACGATTTGGCTAGCGTTGCTGATACTAAACCAATCAATCCAGTATTAGTAAAATTACGAGACTACAGTGTACAGCAGCTTTATGATAATCTCATTCATTTTAGGGAAAATAAGTATAAGATTATAGATCGTGAAACTTTTATAACAGTAAATTAATAACCAAAAGATTGTTTTTAATTGTAATAAATTGTAATAAAACAGATAAAGGTGTCTTTCTTAATTTTATATCCATTTTAAAATAGTACAGTTTTTATTATTCAAGCAGATAAAGGACCAATGATAGAAGTTGTTTTACAGTAAATTCATAAGAGGATATGAAACGTTATATCACATTGACGATTAACTTTTTGAAACAAGTTTTGTTTCTGGAAGATAGAGTTATTTTAAAATATTTCACTAGGCTCTACATAATTAGAAAACACATAGTGATGTCTATTTTCTGTCATATAAATCAAAAGATTTTTGTCAAGTGAGAAGTTGGACTAAATATTTGCCTTTCTCTATTTCAGTCTGTCTTCGATTCTGGTTCTGATGAGTTATCAATAAAGACAAAACATGTCGTGTCGTAGAGAAACAAAAAACGGATGTGGCGGTCCAGTGGGACTGTCGTTAGAAATACTTCTAAACACGCGTTCGCCGTTACAAATTTATATGGGAGTCAATCTGCACAATCATTACATATGTAATGCTGTAGGTAAGAGAGAGCAGAAAGAGAAACATAATTAGGTATATAGGTATATGATGCATCGTTTTCTGTATATAAACAACATTTGACCTGTAATAGGAGTATAGTAAATAAAGGATTGAATCAATATTTTTTACACATGCTCTGCAGTAAAATTCATTGTTTGTTTGTTATTAATATAAAAATACAATACAATACACTGCAACATAATTCAATATAATAATACAATACAAATTAAAATGCAATATTCATACCTTACTTACGCATATATTTAATTTACCATGATAATGATCTTAATAAAAAAATATTAATAATAATAATAATAATAAATATTAAATATATTTACAAAAGGAATATTTTTATTCCTGAGAGAGAAAGAGAAATGTATCTTCTGTCTCTCTCTTACCTACATCTTACATATGTTATGATTTTGCCGGTTCACTCCTGTACAAATTTCCAACGTCGAACACGCTTATAGAAGTATAACTTCAAAAACAGACTTTTAGGAAGAAAAGATAAAGTTTTTAACCCTTTAAGGCGAAAGTTTATTATGATGAACGGTTTTCAAAGATTTTTCATATAATCGATTGGAATACTATAGTTAGTATATCAGTTACTAGATTTTGAATATATTTTTGTTTTTTCTATGAAAAAATGCTGCTCAACAGTTTTACCAAAGTTTAGAAAAAGTGTATTTAATAGGTATAGGACTTTAAATAATACAAAAATACTGCACAATATTTTAATGGACAAACAAGAATATAATACATAATAAAAATAATAGTTCAGGCATTTGAATAATATGGTTAAAACAATCCAAGCACAAAGCCACTTTACAGTCTACGCACTATATATCACTGCATTTCTGTAATCCCGTTTTTGAGCACTGCTGGCATCGTCTTCGCGTGGTTTTGCGGCAAATGACCAACATTTTGAAAATACTCCAGTTTAATGTTTTTTTTTTCTCACAGAAAAATCTTTTATAAGACTGGTAGCCAATTTGGATCTATATTCAACGTGAAATATTGCTTTTTTTTTCTACTGTTACTTTGCCTAAGGGATTATTTATAAAGTATGTAAGAATTTACTATGGATGCATCAAAAAGTTAATAAAACAACCTTATTCACCATCGACGCCATTTCCAAGGTACTGAGTATGTCTGTATTCGTTGGTCAAACCGATCAACACCGCCCATATACATATTGTAGTCTACAATGGCTTAAGTACAACGGATGTTTCTTCATGATTATGCATATTGCTGCATACGGTCACAGATTTTGAGCCATGATCCTTCCACTTACTTTATGTAGTAATATCATTGCAGACAACTTCATCAATTTCATCCATTTTCATTTTTCTGTCATCTACTAAATGTGTTTTTGGAAAATATTTTCGTGTTTGTCCTACTGTCCACAATCAAAATGATCTAGTTCGGATAACTTCATAAAAGGAAGCATGGTAAAAAAATTATCAAAGAACAAGCAGAGTCCCCCTTTTTTCCAACACTTTAATTAAATTCAGTATAACTCTTTCCCCTAGAGTATGTTCGTCAGTCCGTTCAGGTTCTCTACCTTGATATAGCTCAAAATTGATGAGTTAACCTGTTTCAGCACATACTATTGCCCACATTTTTATACCCATCTTTATGGCTTACATTGACATGTACTGTTTCAAAGTAGTCCTTCCTTTAAATGCCCTTCCTATCAGTTGAAATATTTCTGCTCGGAGAAAAGGATCCCATAAAAGTTTTTTTAATTTTTGAGTGACAAGTATTACTTTGTAGTAAAATTCTCGAGTTCTTCTAGGAAAGCTTTCAATTCTTAGGCTTAGGTACAGTAACTCATAAATTTATATGATTTGTATCAAATTTTATATACACTTGTAGTTTGTGAATCGTTTTAAAACCGTCTAAAAAGGATACAACGTTGCTCTTTTATAATCTAGATTTTTTCGGAAGCCGTTTGTTGTTACAACGAGTTGTACTGCAGTCAATTGGCTTATTATACATCTTCTATTCATGTAACCTTCTGACGTATGTTTTAGTTTTAACAACTACTTACGTAGCTTGGACCAACGGCTTTACATATACTCCAAAGCACGTTGAAGCATCAGTAAAATTAGAATTTGAAAAATTTCTGGTTCTGCTAATCTTTTTTATTAATTGCTGTATTGCCGTATTCCAGTAAGAGTCTAAGAAAGTATCCATTAAATTCTAACAGGCAACGATGGGGGAAATCTTTTTTGGATATCTACGTCACGGAACAAGACACCCTGGCATCTTTCGGCCGAGTAGGATACTAAGCCAGAAGACCCCAGGCACCCCCAGGGTAGTGCCGGATTAACCATGTTCCGGCTTAAACCTTAACCACCGTACCAGAGAGGTGATCTTGCCACTCAATAAACAACTAAAATAAAAAACTAAAAATTTATAAAAAACTATACCTATTACCGTAAATCAGAAAATATTTAAATGTTAGGCCATAAACTAATAAATAATATTAACTATAAATTTTTAGATCCCTAGCCTAATTTCCTCCTCTGTTCTCTTGCTCCTTTTTCTTGATCACCCCAGAAATCAGACAGTGTACTTCTCCCCATTCTTTCTCTCCCCTCAACATTATGTTTACAATGTTTCTTTCATCCAGCCCGAAACCCATTCGCCTCTCGAAATCTCCCATGTCATTTGCCCATCTCTGGCAGTCTGTGTCCGGTACCCCATAAACAGTACAGTCTGCCGAGGTAGATTTGCCTACTCTATTTGTGAAGGTGCCAAAACTACCATGTCCGGTCCTTCGTCCACCTTGCCTTTCCACTATCATTCGCCCATTCACTCTACCACTCTATTGTTCTTTCTGTCTCATTCGCATGTATATTTACATCCATCCTACTAACATACATCCTCGCTCGCTCTTTACAAAACAAAACGATCGGTATCACACCGCTCCAATGACATATAGAGCCTCATTCGAGACTGTCCTATATGCACTAGACACCCTGAGGAGCATTCGTCTTTGCGAAGTCTTCATCAGCTTAGCGTATTTCGCAGTGGTTAGTACACTACACCACACAGGGGCAGCGTAGGTTACTACCGACTGGAAAACTCCATTTAGCACCTTTCTTTTGGTGCTTCCTGGGCCTCCAATATTTGGCATCAACCGTATCAACGCTTCCAGATTTCTGTTCGCCTTCTCTACTGTCTTTTGGATGTGTACTCCGAACCTTAGACCTTCCGTCAACCAGACTCCCAGATATTTAATTGATTTAACCAGTGCAACCTCCACACCGTCCACCTTTGAGAACTAACACCTCAGTTTTCTGAGGTGCTAGCTGTAGATCGTCCTCTCTGATCCACCTACTAATGCGACGCAAGGCTGTATTAGCCATGTCCGTGTTCTGACTCGCCTTCGCAACCAGTGCGAGATCATCGGCATAAGCTACAAGAGTGCATCCCCTTGGCATCTGTAGCCTCAACACCCCGTCGTACAGGACATTCCACAGGATGGGACCTAGTACTGAACTCTGCGGAACACCCTGCGACAAACTGATGCTGGTATCTTTTTCTCTTATGGACCTGTAAGTGAAGTATATGTTCTGCTAATCTATACCAAAGAATATTAATATATTATAATATATTATAAATATATATTTTAAACGGAAACATAGACTAGAAATTTGTGACAAGCTACGACAGAACTGTAATTTAAATTTTTAGAGATTAATAATTGAGTACATTTGAAATAATTTACTCTATTCTTCAATTAAAAGTATAAATAAAATAGTGCATATTATGTCTAGGGGCCGTAAATAAATTAAACCGGGTTAATTTTTTAGGCACATCGGATAAAATGTCACTGAACAGCACTGGTTCCATTTAATCCATGGCTGATTTCGTCTACGCGAACGAGATGCGCGTACTTATTTTTTCAAGCAGAGTGGGCATTCATATTCTTTGCTATAACTCCGGAGGTTCTTGTTACCGGTTTATTTTAATTTTGCATAATTTCATGAATCGTTAGTGTTATGTTTGTGTTACAAATACATAGTTGTGATAATTGTGTGTATTTACAATATAATTTCCTCAAGTTTAATAAAAAGGAACGTCCTCAATAATCTATAGAATTTCATTTTTTGTGTTGTGAATTTTTAAATGCATAAACTGTGACACAGTGTTATTTATTCTGTGACACAGTCAAGACCACAGAACAACTAATAAATTTATATATGCCCTGTGTCCTGTGGTCAATGCATTGGCACAGAATAATAAACAAACAGAATGCCCACTCTCCACGGAAAATTAAGCACGCGCATCTCCTTCGCGCAGACTTTCCGCCATGTTTTAGAGGGAACCAGTGTTGTTTATGTGGTGTGCATAGAAAAATTAACCCGGTTTAATTGACTTACGGCAATCATAGACATAGGATACAATTATATTAACATTGTTAAATATAATAACATAAATATAATATAATTAAACATAAATATCTCTCTTACATATCTCTGATATAAACAATTACATAACCTCACAAATCATATGTCTGTGTTATGTGTTTCCTTCTAAAACATGGCGCGCGTGCTGAAAAACTTCAAAGGCGGCATCTGAGAGTGGGCATTCTGATTGTTTATTATTCTGTGGCATTGGCACAGAATAATAAACAAACAGAATACCCACTCTCCACGGAAAATTAAGTACGCGCATCTCCTCCGCGCAGACGTTCGGCCATGTTTTAGGAGGATTTTAAAGAAATTAGTGTTGTTTATGTGGTGTGCATGGAAAAATTAACCAGGTTTATTTGACTTACGGCAATCAAAGACATACAATACAATTATATTAACATTGTTAAATATAATAACATAAATATAATATAATTAAACATAAATATAAACAATTACATAACCACACAAATCATTTGTCTGTGTCCTCCTAAAACATGGCGCGCGTGCTGAAAAACTTCAAAGGCGGCATCTGAGAGTGGCCCTTCTGTTTGTTTATTATTCTGTGGCATTGGTATCAATGCGATGTTTTGTGTGAACAAGAACAGTTGAAGTTGAAGGTTGAAGTTCTGAAGCTGATCGTTGTCATATTTGACAGTGACAGGTGGTTAGGTTAGTTTTTCTCAAACGACCTCCATCGTCGTCTTTGAGATTAGCATTGTTTTCAATAATCTACAAGGCTTATTTCATCACACGCTATATCGATTAAAATAATTACACTTTACGGTATATAAAATAAACATTCAAACAACGAAATAGTGCAATTAAAATCAAAATGGCAGACAGTACCACAGAAATAAATCAAGAAAGAGTTTATGGAGGATGCGAAGGACCTGATGCTATGTATGTAAAATTAATTTCATCAGACGGTCATGAATTTATAGTTAAAAGAGAACACGCTCTTACATCTGGCACTATCAAAGCCATGTTAAGTGGCCCTGGGCAGTTTGCCGAAAATGAAGCAAATGAAGTTAACTTTAGAGAAATCCCGTAAGTATGAAGTAGTAGAACAATAATTGCGATACTACTACTTTAGCTGTACATTTGAAAGATAACTGAGACGTTTGAGATCTAATTGACCGCTTTTATACACAGAATTCTTTGTCTGTTTCATGTGTACAAGTGGTATTTATGCTATGAATTTCTTAAAACATACAAACTGATGTATTTTCTAACTTGGCTTTTATTAGCCCAGTATTTATGTACTCTGCATTTCAGCCTATACAAATATTTTATTCATGTTTTTTGTGGAAATAATCATATAGAGTTAAGGTAGCTTGTTACAATATCTTACATGTGAATTTTTTACATTGTAATCTAATCTATTAATGATATATTAATATATACCAAATGTCCAATCTGATTTGGTCTTGAACTATTACAATTTGGTTACTTCAAACTTATATTCATTTGTTCTAAGAATTGTACAAAAAAAAATTTACTTGGCATAAAATTTATCCTTAACCTTCAACAACTTTTGACTTCTAATGCTGTGATGTATGTTGGTTTTCGAGAAAATTCAAGGGACATTTTATCAAATATGTCCCCTAATTCAATAATGATTAAATAAAAAAAATGAATGAAATTATTTCTACCTGTTAATTGAAAATAATATATATTACAATGGGTTTGCAATCAAAATGGCGAGAAAATATGAAATATTTGTTTATTTTTATTAACAGTAAAAGCTATAAGAATATAAAGTGAAAATAATATTCACAGTGAAAGAAAATTTTAAATAGCACTTAAAAAGTGTATATGTGCGTATATATATATATATATATATATATATATATATATATATATATATATATATATATATATATATATATATATATATATATATATATATATATATATATATATATATATATATATATATATATATATATATATAAAATATTTGATAAAACAAGCTTGCTTGAACTGTTATAACCTATATCTGAATATAACATTTCTCTCTGGAAAAATATGGTCAATCACTATGGCAAAGTATATATTGGATACACTCTAATAGGGATGAAGTACTGATGAAAATGAATGTAGTAGATGGTTGGATTTCTGACAAACTTCAACTACGATTTTATTTATTATGCCTTTGAGAGTACTGAAAGATGAGAGTAAAATATGTGAAAACTGTATGGTTTCCTGAGTAGTAGAGTAAATAGACTGGCAAAAGGCTTCTAGAATAGATTTTGGTGGGCACTTTGTTGCTAAAATGTAAAACCTATTTTTTTTCGTTTCTAATATCTTTCTAATGCAAAATCACTTGGTCGTCCAAAAATCGTAGCGGGAGGGGAGTGGTGGGGAGCCTTACAAAAAAAAGTGGTAATTTTTTTTTTCGTCATTTTTCGGATCTACGATAACCGAAAATTCATTCCTCAAATTTGTATGTTGATCTAGACATTAGAAATAGTCTTATTTTATTTATAAAAATACGTCAAACCATTGTTGTATATGGAGCGCCTTCATACAAAATCACTTGTTCTGAAAACCCATATTTTTAAAATCTTTTACCTCGCTCTACCTCGAAAAATATTGGGTTTAGCAAAAAATTACTTTCTATAAACATTATAGACCAAAAATCAAAGAACACGTGGGTTTTTTTAGAATTTCGATTGGATACTTAGTTTAAGAAAAAATTAAATAAATCGAACGGCATGTCACAACGGACAGTGCTGAACGCCGAGATGCGAGGAAGAGCGAGATTTCTAATCTGAAGTCAAAGCAAATCGACTCTAGTGATGGCGATGTTGTTAGGGTCGATTTTACATTGAAACGCTGTTGTGTTGTATATTCTATTGCGAAAGTGCATCATTGTGCATTATTTTATACTAATAGCGCGAAATCCACTGAGCTGAGATTTTTTATATTAAAAGTTTTAAATTATTAAAAGTTATTAATTAGCTTATTGCTATAATAAAAATATTAAATATCTACTTAATATTAAAGTAAATATTTTTTTCATCTAGAAACGGATTTAACGAAAAGCAGCAGGTCTGACAGTGAACTTGAGTCAAAAATCAGATTAAGGCATGTTTTTTTCCATAAAGTCCATTTCCTTTTCAGTTTGTTGAAGGACGCGGAAACTGGAGAATACATTTTTGTTCTAGTTTTTGAAAAATGCATCCTTACTTCTTTGCATTTGGCCATGTGAACTATTCTTTTTGGGGAATATTATATTTGTTGGACATGTACAAATTTGCTGATAAATATCCAGAATTTCATGAAGACTTTATTAGAGGAAATTTTGTTGTGAAAAGTTTGAACAGAAACTTGTACCAACTATTTGTAGATATAGCTTTAAACATATAAATACAAACTCAAAAGATGCAGGAGAAATCGTGTGATATACTAAAACCAGCACAAAACTAGACAAATGGTTTTTAAGCTACAATATGATTGGCATAAATTATCTTATTCTAAGTCAGACTCTTCAGTATTCTCAGAACTAAAATCTTCTACGGTTAAAATTGTTTTACGTATATTACCTTTATTGCCACATTTCGCCTGGGCCACACATTTACAAGAACCAATGCATTTGATCTGCTTCCTTTTACACGAACATTGGGCCCTGTACAGTCTGAAAATTATTAAAAAAAAGCTAATATAATTATTCTTCACATAAAAAGGCAAAAGTTGATTCACCTTTTTTTAAATTTACAACTATTCAGAATATATGTATCTTTCGTCAACATGGGTTCCGTGTTTAAAACTGGTACCAGCTCTCCATTTTGTTTACTCCAACCACTTAGCAACGGATTTGGCAGACATGGTCTTGGTGTCGCACTACATAGCCATATTTTCGTCTGGAAGTGTATACGAAGGCAGTGTTGCCTCAGACTGTCTAAAGTAGGAGGCAGTTTATGAATAGGTTTCGTAGTGGCCAAAATACCTCTTAGAATATTAATACACTTAATAGTCGTTAGGTGTATAAAGAAGAATAACAGATTTAACAATATCATATCATCGAAAACATCTTTGCTCAAATATTCTTCACTTCCCACTCTAGATAGGAGACTATAATTTAATAGAAATACCTTCCAATATGAAAGGCTGGTCAACATTTCCTTAGGGAGTAATCCATAGAGAGTTCGTGGATACCTATAAATATTTCGTTGTCCTTTGTTCCAACCCTTATCTAAACTTCTGGAGTTGAAAGGTCTTTAAAATGGGCACATCGGTAACTTTACAGTCGACTATACATTTTGTATATCCCTCCATTTTTGCTGACAGAATGTGTAATATTATTCTGGTATCTGCCTCTTTATGTGATGAGACTAATATTTCAGAATTCAAACCAAAATTTGTTTTGTAATGTAAAACGTCGCAAAATCCTCTGCTGGATACGAAGTGAGCGGTACAATTTGTTAAGGAATATTTAACTAGCTGATTGCTTACGAAGTGTGCAAGCTGGTTTTTATTAAAAACTCAATTAATAAATGAATTCCATTTTTGAGGTAATACTGTATCCGGACCTTTAATTAACCGTTGTGTTGATTTAATTTTGGCGCCTCTCTTTTGTCTCGTGCAGTTTTTTATGGAAGATTCCTTGTAGTGATCCAAAACAAAATCGATCCTTTTAACGTTGTAGGGGTTCTTGAACACTATTGATTTCAAAATTCTTGCATAGTCGTCAAATGTTTTGGTATTTGATGGTTTGCCAACTACTTGAATCAATCCCATACCATCAAAAATGTGACACGTTTTGTGATTTTGTAACAACTGTAAACTGTTCTATTATAGAACCTAAGGCAGATTTATTTTATGGTATCGATAAAACTCCTGCTGGTACAAGTGACATTGGATATGCTGTCAATTCATATTTGAAAATATCCTCATAATATTTATGTCTCTTTCAATTGCCTTGGTTGCTAGTATTTTTTGTAAAAATTCTTGCTCATCTTGAATAATTTTCTTATTTTCAGAGACAGTTTTATAGGTACCTGCGCGACGAAGTCTTGGAAGATTATTCTCTTTTCTATGCTGATAAAAATTGGGAGTTCCAACAGTAACAATACATTTCGCTAGGCTCTCTTTTTCATTTTTTTTTTGTATATTTAGTGAGGATGTTTGAACATTTGGCGATGCAATCTCATTAGCTGAAATTACGAGAAGACGATCTACGCTTTTTAAAAATACATTAAATCGTAAAAACTGACCATGTAGTTTTTGTACAGAATATTCATCAATTTTCATCCGTTTTTTTCTACTTTCTACGTTTTGCCTTGAGTGGTTGCTTGGGTCTCATGATGCACGAAATTCATCTACCATCATGCCAATCATATTATAGCTTAAAAATCATTCGTCTAGTTTGGTGCTGGTTTTAGTAAATCACACGATTTCTCCTACATCTTTTGAGTTTGTATTTATATGTTTAAAGCTATATCTACAAATAGTTGGTACAAGTTTCTGTTCAAACTTTTCACAACAAAATTTCCTCTAATAAAGTCTTCATGAAATTCTGGATATTTATCAGCAAATTTGTACATGTCCAACAAATATAATATTCCCCAAAAAGAATAGTTCACATGGCCAAATGCAAAGAAGTAAGGATGCATTTTTCGAAAACTAGAACAAAAATGTATTCTCCAGTTTCCGCGTCCTTCAACAAACTGAAAAGGAAATGGACTTTATGGAAAAAAACATGCCTTAATCTGATTTTTGACTCAAGTTCACTGTCAGACCTGCTGCTTTTCGTTAAATCCGTTTCTAGATGAAAAAAATATTTACTTTAATATTAAGTAGATATTTAATATTTTTATTATAGCAATAAGCTAATTAATAACTTTTAATAATTTAAAACTTTTAATATAAAAAATCTCAGCTCAGTGGATTTCGCGCTATTAGTATAAAATAATGCACAATGATGCACTTTCGCAATAGAATATACAACACAACAGCGTTTCAATGTAAAATCGACCCTAACAACATCGCCATCACTAGAGTCGATTTGCTTTGACTTCAGATTAGAAATCTCGCTCTTCCTCGCATCTCGGCGTTCAGCACTGTCCGTTGTGACATGCCGTTCGATTTATTTAATTTTTTCTTAAACTAAGTATCCAATCGAAATTCTAAAAAAACCCACGTGTTCTTTGATTTTTGGTCTATAATGTTTATAGAAAGTAATTTTTTGCTAAACCCAATATTTTTCGAGGTAGAGCGAGGTAAAAGATTTTAAAAATATGGGTTTTCAGAACAAGTGATTTTGTATGAAGGCGCTCCATATACAACAATGGTTTGACGTATTTTTATAAATAAAATAAGACTATTTCTAATGTCCAGATGGGTATGCAAATTTGATGAATAAATGTTCGGATATTGTACATCCGAAAAACGATGAAAAAAAATAATTGCATTTTTTTTTGTAAGGCTCCCCACCACCCCCCTCCCACTACGATTTTTGGACGACCAAGTGATTTTGCCTTACAAAGATATTAAAAACCAAAAAAAATGGGTTTTACATTTTAGCAATAAAGTTCCCACGGGATAACACAATAGGATCCTGTTTAAACTATACTAGAGGGAATTTGCGTCAGAATTGAATTTTCTTTGAATCCGGGTTTAAATTGAAGAAACTATTTCCTGATTTTCTCAAAAAATCCCCTTTTTTTCAAAATAACTCAACTAGAAAAGATACAGAAAAATGATATAATGTCAACGGATTTTACTGAAGATTTTATTTTTTTTTTTTTTTAATTCTGTAGACTAAAAATTAAACCAGATATTTTTTTAAGCCCTTTGTTTTAAAAAGGGTTGCACTGAAAAGGCTTGAAGATGGTGCTAAATGCATGGAAATACAACTAAAATCATATCTTCTTTAATTTTAGTGTACATAAATAAAAAAAAAATCTAAATCTTTAGTAAAAAACTTTTTTTATAGTAGTATTTCTCTGTATATTTTTCAGTTTATTAAATTATTTTGAAAAAAAATAGAATTTTTTATAGAATAGAAAAAAAGAAGAGAATTTCCATAATTAATGTCTTTACTTTAAACTCAGATTATTCAAAATTAAATGTTTTAAACCAGTTCAGAATGTAATGATCAGAATGTAAATGAACAACAAATAGTTGCAACCAGGATGGTTTTGGCGGGGATGGGTTTGTTACTTTCTGCGTCAAAAAATATAAGTGGACTTTATTTTAGTTATAACTTACCTTAATTTTCATGAAAATCACTTTTACCAGTGGTTATTTTAAAGTTTTTTAAGATCTTTAAAAAATTCCTATAAGCTATTCAACATCATATGTTTGGATTTTGTATTCGATGAATATATCTACTTTCAGCAACTATAACTTTGTTAATATTAAATTTACAGTTATAATAAAAAACAAATATCTTTGTTTTATAAGCTTCATATTATATCCAAACAGTGTTCCTGATAAAATTTAGAATTTTCAGAGTTATTCACAAAAACTGTTTAAAAACATTTTTGGTATGTGTAGTTTGTGAACTTTCAGTCACCAATAACTACAAAAATATTAACTTTTTGAAAAAAACGTTTTTGTCTTCAAATTCACTGTTCACTGTAGCGATAACTATGGTTTTTTATAAACTTTTTCCATCCCCGAGTTGGGGTTGTGACCACCCCAGAGGAAATCTATTGACATAGAGTAGATATTGATCTTTGAGCTATTTTCTACCTACTGTCAAAATTTCACGAAAATCCATTCAAAAGTATTTTAAAAACATGATGATAATTATATAGTGCTTTATATCAGACATTAAGATTATGTTGTCTTACCTTGATGGTGCATTTTTTTAATATTGTCAATTTGAATCTGGAAATATGGGCACCAAACAACAGAGAAATATTCCAAAAGAGCTCTTACCAAGAGGCAGTATTCTAGTCTAGAAGCTTCAATAAAAAGTATTTAAAATTTCTGGTGACAAATACCAGAAGTTTAAATGCCTTTGTAGATATGGTATTAATTTGTTCAACAATAGAAAGCTTTTCATCCAGAATAATACCCAAATCCCTAATGGAGAAAATATAATTCAATAGTTGTTTATTTAAATTGGGTTTTTTTTCAATTTCATGAAATTTTTGAAGAAAATATTACCATATTCTTTAGCTTTAGAGTATACCTATCCTTATGGTATCAATGATGTAGTTGATTTACTCATTTTACAACAAAGTCTGGTCCTTTAAACTGTACAGAACTCTCCAGAATTTTAAGCCATCTGCCAACATTAAACATTTACTGTGTAGGAAACACTTTAATACTACTTGCTACACTATAATAATGTCTTTATAAGCTGTTGATCGGTATGTTACCAATATGGTTATATCACCTAAAGCTTCTCATTATTATCTGATTCTGGAATATACTTAAAGTGACTTGAAAAACAGTTAAACAAACCTGAAAGACCTGATAAAGTTCTTGAACATACCACCAAGAAGATCCTGTATACCAAGTTTTAAGACTAGGACTTTTCCTTTAAGAATTATCTCAAGACTAGGATTTTTCCTTCAAGAATTATCTCGCAGAGAGGTGGCACAATTTCAATAAGGATATGTTGGGGATGTAAGACCTTTCAATAAACAAATATTTAAATAGGAGCAACATAACCTTACAAAATATTTAATATCGGGACCACAGGTCATTATGGACATTGTTAAAATATAACAGTAATACTGAATTACACCAAGGTTTCCAATTTCCTAATATGTGAATTTTGTTTCAGATCCCATGTACTACAAAAGGTCTGCATGTACTTTACCTACAAAGTTCGTTACACAAACAGCTCCACAGAGATACCTGAATTTCCTATTGCTCCAGAAATTGCACTAGAATTATTGATGGCTGCTAATTTCTTAGACTGTTAAATTATTTATTCTAAAAAATGGGGGTTGTTAATTACTTAGCTGTAAAATGCAGTTGCTAGTTTTTTTATTTATTTATTTGTACTTCATTAGTAATAATAATTAGATGACAATTGAAATGCTGCAAGGATATCAGAAGAAAAAACAATGTTGACTGCCAAAGTTGATTGTATCATATATTTAAATAGTTTCTGTAAAGTTTGAATAATTACTTTTATTGTATAGATGATTTTGTGTGAGTAACTCATCATTTTCAAATACTACCTGGAAAAAAACTACCCTGCAACTACATTTAAGGAAGTTCATTGCATTTTGATAGAGAAGTAATAAAATGTATCTTTATTAGTAAATCAGTTTGCAATTCATTTCACTGTTGCCAACCTGTATAGTGAAAGAGTTCAGTAAGACACTTAAATACCTATATTTGATTATACATGGTATTGGCACTAAACTATTCATATGTTAGAAGTCATCTAAGTTAGTTCTCTAGAATTGGTGATAATAAAATACCATTTTGTTTTCTCTAGCTGGATATCTCATTGTTTCGCTTTAAAACAATACTTCTACAGTATAGTAATGACAGTTGACATTGCTATTTTTTGTTTTATTTCAGTGATTTTTATTTTCTGTGCTTTTGATATGTAAAGAGTTATGAACATCATCATTAACTCAATTAATGTGGACCTTAGTTGAGCATCTTGTTTCAACACTCGTATTATGTTGGTGATCTTCAAAATCTTTAATAAATGGTTTTATTTCATATTATCACTGAGTATTTCCAAAAAAATTTTACTCCTTCAAAGAAATCATCAGTACTTGGTTATTTGAAACATTTATTTTTTTTTATTAGAAATTGAGCAATTCCTTTGGGCTATCTGCTATCTGGTAATTTTGTATCTAGCATACTTTTAATATTGTGTTTTATAAACACACACCTTTAGAGATATATCATGTCAAATACACTAAAAGTTGCTTTAAGATATTGGTGGCCCAGCATTTTACTTTGGTTTATTTTGCCAGACTGTTTTTTTTTTGCATAATATTGAAGTTGTTTCAAATAAATATAGTTACTTATATTGATTGTGTATTACACTAATTCTAATATTTCTTATAAACTTTATAGACTGCATTTCACAGCAATACTTATCTAACACTCTAGACGCCATATAGTTCAGCTCATTATGCATATTATCTATAAAATGTCAAAACATGAAACTTTAAGATTTAGCTTATCATTATATACTTGAATATTTTAATTTGGCTTAAATTTCAATCAAGTAATTTCATATTTGATTATTTTTATATCCTTGAAGTTGAACTAATACTATTTTCAGTTTTTCATTTTTATTTTTGATTCTCATGTTTTAATTATTTTACTGCAGAACTTAATGTATTTAGAAATGATTTTTTTCCCAATAAATTTTTTTACTAACTTAAAATCTATTAGTTACTGTAGTAGTAGTATCTGGAGGTCATCATCCGCATAGCACAGGATACTCAAATCTTGGTTTTCTGTTTTATAGCCAATGATGCATGAATTTTTAAACAGAACTTTTCCACAACGGTGGATAGGAAGAAGGGGACTGGTGGAATGGCCTCCTAGATCACCTGATTTGAACCAATTAGATTTCTTTTTATGAGTTATTTTAGATCTGAAGTCTACACAAACAGACCTGATAATATCCGTCGACTACAAGACCGAATTAGACAAGAAATAAAGAAATAACTCCCGCTATGTTACAGAATGTTAAAGACGAAACGAATGACCGGTTCAGTCATTTTTTCACGATTCATTTATGCTTTCTTTTATCTTGCCCGTGATCATGTTAAAGAACACGTTTATTTCCTCACCTGTAGCTCAGGAGGTTGCACTGCTCCCAAGCCCGGACAAGGCCTTGGAACCTGCAGTGGTACAGGTGAGGTTAGCAACGTATCTGTAGTAAAGGACTTTACTCATAGAGAGCAGTGGGCTAGAGAGACGTTATGCGGAACACTAAAAAGATCCTGCTGAACTTCTGTGGTCACGCCGAATCTAGCATTCTTTCTCTCTGCGTAATTTGAAATAAATTTATTAAAGCTTGGTCGCCGGTCATCTTTGATCTCGTGTTGAAGGGTTCGTGCTTCCTTTGTTTCATTTGATCCAGCATAAGGTGCAAGACGATTTATATGAATTACTTTTGGTTTACCTTTCGGCAACTTCTTAATTCGGTATATTAGGTAACCTAACCTAACCTACGTCATGTATTCTCTTTTTAATTTCATACAGACCCTCACATTGTCTTTGTAGTTTAGGAGACAAGCCTCGACGATGTTTTGGATTATAAAACCAAACAAGATCACCTACTTCATAGCTTTTATTCTTGCATCGAGAATCATATTGATCTTTCATTCTGTCACTGGCCAACTGGATGTGTTGTCGGGCAAGTTCATGAATGTTGTTCATTCTTAACTTCAGACGATCGACATAATCTTCGCTTGCAACGTGTTTTTCGGAAAGTCTGCAGCCAAACTATAGGTCGCAGCGCAAACGAACTTCACGACCTAACATCAGGCAGGTTGGAGTCTGGCCTGTAGTTTCATTTACGGCCGAGCGGTAGGTCATTAAGAATAAATGAATGTGCTGGACCCAATCTCTTTGTTCTGATACAACTTTGGACAGGTGTTAATGAGTACCCATCGTTCGGTTCATCCTCTCGGCCATTCCATCTGATTGAAGATGCAGAGGTGTCGCTCTGGTCTTATTGACACCAATAAATTTACAAACGTGTTGGATATGGGTTGACTTGAAGTGGAGCCCTTGGTCGGAGTGGATCTCCACGGGAACACCAAATCGACTAAAGAATTCTTTAACAAGTACCTCCGCAAAGGTAGCAGCTTCTTGATTTGGTATCGCATAGGTCTCAGCCCTGTTAAGGTGTGGATTTGGAAAATAAATAGTCGTACTTTACTACTATTATAAAAGGCTTTATTTCCTATAACATACATACTAATTAACTAACCTAACTTAAGCCACCATACTTCTTACTACTACCTACAACTACATGATACTCATTGACATTACTATTATTGTCTGTCATGTCAACCCATGACACTATGGGTGCGTTCCGCTTACTCTTACACCAATATATCTGTGTATACAATATAAATGTATTACATTCTCAACACGCCTCCTTACATTTACATTGTATTTACATTAATTCAAATTTAACATACTTCGAAATTTTTCAAATTTATCTTGGCCCAAGGACTTCGTAAAAATATCTGCAATATTATCATCAGAATCTACTTTAACCACATTTATAACATTTGCTTTAACATAATCATTTACATAATGATAATGAATTTCAACATGCTTAGAATTTTTTGTAAAATTGCCATAATTAGCTATACTAATTGTACCAGTGTTATCTTCATAAACATCAATTGGCTTTATTATTTCAATATCAAATATTTTCAACAATTCTTTTACAAATATCAATTCACTTACTGCTTCTGACAATGCTACATACTCTGCAAAAGTTGAAGCTTTTGTAACGCTTTTTTGTTTTCTAGATTTCCAATAAATTACATTACCAAACAATCTTATTACAAAACCAGTTGTAGACTTTCTATCTAAATGATCACCTGCCCAATCGGCATCCACATAACAATCAATAATACTTACTTTTTCATTTCTGTTATAAAACAATTTTAAATCTTTAGTTAAGCATAAATATTTCAAAATTCGTACAGCATATTTAAAGTGCGTTTCATTATAGCAATTTTGAAATCTACTCAGATAATTTACGCTGAAACTTATATCAGGCCTTGTTGCCGAACTTATGTATAATAGTGCACCAATTAAATTTTTATATTTAATATTTCTTTCACAATGATCAGATTTATCAATTTTTAAATTTACTTCCATAGGTGTATTATACAGTTTACCTTTTTCTAAATTATATTTTTTCCTTAATAATTCAATATATTTATTTTGATCCAATCTCATTTCATGTTTACTAGAATCATAATCAACAGTAATACCAAGATATTCTTTAATTTCACCAATATCTTTCATTTTAAATTTTTCTGATAATAAAATTTTAATCCTTTTAATTTCATTTAAATTTCTACCACAAATCAATAAATCATCGACATAAATTAATAAGTAAATAATATCATTTCCAATTTTATAAACGTACAAACAAGGATCAATATTACTTCTTTCAAAACCTAAATTTATCAAAAATGTATCTAGGCACTCATACCATGCCCTTGGACTTTCTTTTAAACCATATAAAGCTTTAACTAATTTACAAACTTTACTTGTTCCATCTTCATAACCCTTAGGTTGTTTAATATAAACTTCAGAAATTACTTTACCATTTAAAAAGGCTGTTTCAACATCCATTTGTTCAATTACTAGGCCCATTTGACAACAATATGACAATAAAATCTTTAATGTTTGCATTTTAGCCACAGGTGAATAAATATCATCAATTTCATCAGTTTGTTGAAAACCTCGTACAACCAATCTAGCTTTATAAGTATTATCAGACTTTTTAGTATAAACCCATTTAACATCCAGAATATTTTTGTTTGTATCATTTTTAACCAATTTCCAAGTTTTACTTTTATTTAAACTATCAATTTCTTTGTCCATAGCTGTTTTCCAATACTTACTTTCATTAGAATTTATCGCCTCCTCAAATGTATGTGGTATATCAGTTCTACACATATTTACAAAAATACTACTATTATATACATAGTAGTCATCAAATTTCTTTGGAGGATTTTTGGCTCTGTGAGATCTAGGTAACTCAGGTTCATTTTTATTCACACTATCATCCATACTTTCATTTGTACTTTCAAAAGTTTCATCTATTGAGTCATTTTCAGAGCTTTCATCAATTTTATCAGGGTAACACTCTTCATTATTATCATTATCTGATTCGTTAAAGTCTAAACCTATACACTTAACGTTTTCTTCAACAATATCCACGTGTCTAGCAACAATGACTCTGCCATTTAATAATACACGATAACCAACATTACTATAACCAATTAAAATTCCCATATCAGCTTTCTTATCCCATTTAGAGATTCTCTTCTGTTCTGGTCTTCGTACAAAAACTTTACTTCCATACAAACGCAAATTAGAAACATCAGGTTTCTGTCCAAAAAATATTTCATATGGAGTTTTCTTTTCAATTGTATCAGATAAAGTACGATTTTTCAAATAAACCGCAGCACAAACTATTTCAGGCCAATATTTTTTATGAATATCTGCTTCAGCCAACAAACATCTTGACATATCCATTATAGTTCGATTAAACCGTTCTGCAGTCCCATTCAATTCATGTACATATGTAGGACAATTATCAATTACTATACCCCTTTCTTTTGCAAATCTGTAGACTTTACTGTTCAAATATTCTTTCCCATTATCACATCTTAAAATCTTTATTTTCTTTCCAGTCAAATTTTCACTTTCATTCGTATATTCATTCAAACAATCACATACTTCTGCTTTTGATTTTATAGCATATACTTTAGAAATCTTACTATAATCATCAATGAAAGAAACAAAATAATTTTCACCTTTAAACCCAGTAGTTCGAAAAGGCCCACAAACATCAGTATGTACAATCTCTAAAATATCTTTAGCTTTTTTTCTACTGTTTACAAACGGAATATTATGCATTTTACTTTCAATACAAATCTTACATTTCATAAATTCAGATTCAAACTCATTAGGAATTCCATTCAACAGCTGATCTTTAGATAAAATATTCAAATATTTAAAATTTACATGACCTAATAAACGATGCCATTTTTCCTTTTGATTCATATTATTCATATCTTTATTTGCAACATTTACATGCAATTCAACTGATTTTAATTTACTTTTCATAATATATAAGCCATTATTTTTTAAAGCAACTGCTGTTATATTACCAAGTTTATCAAAAACTTTTGAAATATTACCTAGAGAAATAATCTTATTATTTTCTGTTATTTTGCTATAACTTATCAAATTTGATTTCATATCTTTAACATAGAAAACATTTTGCATATCTACTAAACTCTTTTTACCAAAAGCATCAAAGTAACTTAAAACATTTCCAATTTTAGTAGCTTTTACAACCCTATTATCTCCTAAATAAACATTAATGGGATCTTTAAGTAATTTACATTTATCAAATAATTTTTCATCATTAATAATGTGGTCTGTACAACCACTATCTAAAAGCCATTTTATTTCAATACAATTATTTACATTACCTATTTCAGTATTTTGTGCAATAACTGACATATCCTTACCAAGAGCTACTGTTGTAAGCCAAGAAGCACTGTTTCGCTCTTCGTTCTTCTGTCCTTGTCGGTTGAACCGCTGTGCACTTGTTCCATGCGTTCCGCGCTGTCCACGTGAGTGGCCACGTCCTCTGACGTAGCTTCCTCTTCCGGCTTCTTGTCGACCTCGCGTTTCTCTCCACCAGCCTCTACTGCTTGTCGTTTGTCCGCCATTACCCGACGCTTGATTGGCGCCATTTTTGCAATCTCGCTTGAAATGACCAACTTCGCCACACTGGAAGCATGATCGATCCTGTCGACCTTTATTTACCACAAATGTACTGGATTTTCTTCCAAAATCATTGTTTTGATTTTTTAATTCGGACATCATAACCTTAGTTTTTACGTAGTCTGCAGTTTGATCATCTTCTTTTAATGTATCTATTAAATCACCAATATAACTGTACGACTCTGGCAACGTGTTTAACATATAGTTCAATTTTTCCTTTTCAGACACACTAGCACCCGCGCTTTTTAACTCGTTTATAGCTTTTTCGAAGTCACTAAAAAATGTTGCACAGTCTCCATAGTTGTTCAATTTTAATCTTTCCAAGTTATTTCTACATACTATCTGCAATGCCGTTGATTCTTTCAAATATAAATTATCAAATTTCTTTATCATCTCATACGCCGTAGTTTTTTCGTCGATGTACTCCATCTGTCGATCCGATATTGCACCGCATATATAATTCATTGCTTTTACATCATCGTCATCCCAATTTGTATCATCATTTTCATTTTTCGGTCTGGTTACCACAACATCACACTTCTTCATTTTCAAAAATAGCATAAGACGTTTTTTCCACATTTTATAATTCTCCCCATCGAATATAGGTATTCTAAAATCACTACTACCTGCCATCATGTGTCACACTTTTTTTCAAACTGCACCAAACTTTTTCTGTTGTAAAAGGTACGACTTTCCAACCACGGACCTCTGCTACCATGTTAAGGTGTGGATTTGGAAAATAAATAGTCGTACTTTACTACTATTATAAAAGGCTTTATTTCCTATAACATACATACTAATTAACTAACCTAACTTAAGCCACCATACTTCTTACTACTACCTACAACTACATGATACTCATTGACATTACTATTATTGTCTGTCATGTCAACCCATGACACTATGGGTGCGTTCCGCTTACTCTTACACCAATATATCTGTGTATACAATATAAATGTATTACATTCTCAACAAGCCCATTTCGTAAAAAATCCATGGCCACCAGGATATATTTATTTCCGTCATTCGTCTCTGGAAGTGAACCTGCAATGTCGATTGCTACTCTTTTCATAGGACTACCAACATTGTACTGTTTCATGGGTGCCCTCTTTTTACCAACTGGACCATTACTGATTGTTCATATTTCCGCCACCATCGTCTTACATCATCTTTACAGTTCACCAAATAGAACTGTTCTCGAACCTTTTACAGAGTCTTCGTAATACCAAAGTGTCCACCTGATGTACCGTCATGCAAATGACGCAATACTTCTGACACTTTACTTTTAGGTACAATCAACTGAAGCTTAGATTATGTACCATCATGGTTCTCAAAGGTTATATACACAAGGTCATGCACTAATGTCTTGCCAAGTAGGTCTCTCACTTCGACGTATCCAATACAATACTCTTTTTATACATGGATCATCTGCTTGGGCGTCTTTTAGCTGTTGAGATTGCCATTGATCATTAATGACGGTGGTTTGTGTCACGGTGCAAAGTCGTCCTTCTAATTTAAGACATTGAGTACAATTTGCACTGCACTGTCTTGAGTATCAGCATTTGAATGACTTTTTCCCGCCCAGTGTTCGATCTGGTCTAGCTTTCTGACTGTTGTATTATTTTCTTACAATCTGCAGCGAATGTGACCTACGTCGTTACCATTCCAACATCTGGGTTCGCGTCTCTTCGGCATCGTGTTACGAACTACTTTTCGTACTATTTTCTCCAGATGTTTATCGCTTTGTTCGTCGCTCTCTTCACAGTTTCGTACTCGATAGCACCGTGAAGTTTTGCTAGTCTTAAAGCTTTCCGCAATTCATTGTCTTTTAACCCATTGACGAAGATATCTACAGCAATTTCTTCAAAAATGCTGTCTGTTGCCTCTGGATAAGCTAACCGCACTATACGAGTAACATTTGCTTCAAGCTCTTGCAAATTTTCACTTTCCCGTTGAATTCTACTTCTTAGTTGTACTTTGTAGATGGATATCTATGTAACGTTTGTCTAGTCGAGTAAACCAGGTCTGGTATCATTTTTCTTGACCCTTAGGAACTGATCTTAGGATATCACTTCGTAAAGCAACAGTCAAGGAAACAGCTTTTTCTTGTTCTGTCCAATGATTGGCTGTCGCAATAGCTTCAAATTGTCCAAATATATGGACTGAGAAGACTTTCCATCAAATGGTGGCAATTTGAATCTCATATGTGTCGTTTCGTCTCTAGGTGATTCTTCTTTGACTACAGAATCTAAAACGACTGTAATAACTGGTGGTAGCACTTTCGTATTAGTTATCATGCTCTCTAGCTGTTTGATCTTCTCTTCTACGTCGTTTACATTTTTCTGTATCTTATCGAATGTTCTAGACACTTGTTCAAATTTCTCGTCATTTTGTCTAGCTACTTCTTTAATAATAAGTTTCTAGAAACATTTTCGAATTTATTATCATTTTTTCTAGAAGTTTCTTCAATAATTTGCGAGACATTTTCAAATTTTTCGCCTCTAAGTAGTTGATTGGATGAAACCATTGAGTATTAGTCCATTTAAGATCATTATACCATACCATAAAGAATTACTGGGCTGAGTTTAGAATACCATGTACAAATCCATACTTATATTATTTCGGGCCAATAGACATATTTTAACAATACTCTAGCCTCACCGATAAGGGTCTCTATAAAAGACCAAATAAACAGAATCACGTCTTAACGGTTTGACGTTGTACGAGATAAAAGAGGATGCTATATATTTTTCGCAGGGAATCGAAACGAGTGACAATAATGAATTTTCTAAAACTTTTGAAACGGTTACATCCTTAAATGTATCATACTTCACACACGTGTCTTTAGATGGACTATGAAAGTGTAGATTAAAATCACGATGGAATATATTTCGGTACATTGCTTCCGATACTGAACTTATATTTTCTGTTGAGCTTTTTTCTTATAAAGATTGTACATAATTCTTATGTTCAGACTGGCATCGAGGTATTTTCTATTCGCATTATGACTTCGGGTGTAATGGGGCTGGTACATGGGGAAACTGCCAATATGTTCACGTAAATATTGTACATGTTTTTCGGTAGTTTTATTTCTTGATTTATGCCTACCTCGCAAATCTTCTCCAATCAATGAAAAACGTGAACATTGAATTACTCTTTCTAGTCGACTATTTGAAATTTGAAACGTTTGCAAAAAGTACTGTTTTCAAACATTGTGTGAAATACTTAAGGTGAGTATTTATAAAATACATATTTGTGGTAATTCTAATACTATTTTTACTTTGATCTCGAGGACATCGATGTTCAATGACACTTTCTTTAACTAAACCAGAGACAAATGGATTTTGTGCAGAAAAATCGCCCGTTTTCCAAAAGCTTTCAAATACTGTTTCTTTCCAGCTCATTACAATTCTGTTTAAACATTGTTTCTGTAATTACAATTTGTATTGTAAAATGCTTTTTGTGGCACCTTTTGCCAGGTGTACTGTAATATTCACCAGTAGCGCACCTAGAATTTTCCTATGGGGGGGATTTTGGTTGGGCACCGAAAATTTTTTATGCTACCTCCACCATTTTAAGTACTTAAAATTTGTAAATTAGTGTCGAAATAGGGTCCCGGGGGGGGGGGGTTAAACCCCCCTGGTGCGCCACTGATATTAACGTCATGTATTCCTCTTTCTCTTACGAATTACTTTGATATGTTTTCGGGTTCTCTAAAGCGCTTTTTACCAACGCGTTTCCTTTTATTACCACTTTCATGTTGACTTTGCGAATCTGATGCCTCATCAGATAAATATTTTGTTTCTCATCTAAAATAATTTAGAAGTTTGTATTTTGTTAAATGTAAGCAATAACTATGTGTACCTGAAGATAATGATGATTTCGAATTATCCAATCTGTCGGGTTCATATTCACTCCCACTACCAGGAAAAGGTTCTATCGCAGTGGTATATGTCACGCGTCTACTGACTTATAACCCTCTGCCTTTCATAGTATATACGTGGATATCTATTGTGTCTGCCTTTTAATGCTATTAGTATTTCGTTAAATGAGTATACCAGTTGTGCCATCTCTAGGTAAAGTGGCAAACATAATTATTTTATATTTTGTGTGAAAATAGATTCCTGTAAAATGAAGCTTTTGCCGATATTTGGACAAAAATGGAATTTTGTGATTTGTACCACTCTGGATTTCAACATCTCGTATATATGAATGCCGAGAGCAAAATCCGGATATATAAAGCACGTATAAGACCATTACTAGCACGGAAACAAGAGCTGAAATATCGCTTACGAAACGGTTAATGGCAACTACAGAAATGAAAGTATTAAAAACTATAAGAGGAACTTTCCTCAGATATAATAACGAATGAGGATACATTAATGGAAAAAGGAGTCCAGGATATGATGAGATGGACACAGTACGACGTCGCGAATGGAGAGATTATGTCGACAGAATGAACCCACGCTAAATAGGCAAAAAGACATAAACCCAATACAAAAAGACGACTAGTAAGATCCCCAAAGAGGTGATATGCTAGCTGGAGATCAACATCACAAGAATTGTTATGGTAAAATAAACAGGAACGGACTACAAGACTCTTTTGTTTGCTTCAAGGCTTGATGCTGATATTAATTAATAAAAATCCATTATAGGGTGTATAATTTTATTCTTTATACAATTATTATTTTCGAAATAATAACAAGAATTATTTGTAAACATCAATAAAAACAAAATTTTCCTTTTGTTAATTAATCTAACTAATGAGGAGCTACTTTCTTCATTTTTCGTTTTTTATCCAGGGCTCCTTTATCCACTTTGAATTTCTAAAACAGAATGAAAACATAACAGTAGTTAACAAGATTTTAGTAAGTAAATGTTAGTTACCTTTTTATCTTTATTAACTTTGGAACCTTGAAAACCTTTGTTATTAAAAACCATGCGCCTTTTGTCTTTCTTGAGAGTTTTACCATCACCTTCGATATTTTCTGCCTGTCCACTTTTTCTTTCTCTTCCCATCTTACGTCTTGTTGCATTCTAAAATGTAATTTCCATGTAAGTAAATCAATAGGTTTACCTCCGTAAAATGACAACATAACGTCTAGGGCAAAATGCTGTTTAAATTTTAATAAACTGTGTTTGTGTTTTCATGTATGTGGCGTTCATAAATTTTAATTTTACAATATTGACAGAACAGCTATAACAATTAATAAATGTATCGAGAAAAAAACATCTCGTTAAGTATTAACATAATGATAATATACACATGAAATTTAAAATTTATACATTTCTGGGTTTGAGTGAATGGATTCCTTAAAGAGGAAGGTGCTTTCCTGTATCTGATATCTTGTAGTTTTTAATAAAAATAAGACTAACATAGATAGCATCAGAGGCCTGATGATGGGATTATATTGTAAGTCTTGAAATCGGTAGCTCAAAATTTACCATCATTAAATAAAAACTACTTAAAATTGTGAGTATTAACTCATTTCCCACATACTAGTATTATGGGTTCACATTGGTAACCTTTTCATTATTTACAATAGGTTTTTTTGAGAATGCCGATTTTTGTTAACAAAAAAATTGAAAATAAACAGACATCATAAACTATGATTGAAAACTATCAAATTGTTATGCAAATGTATAAACTACATATAAAAGCTGATGTGTTAGTTGTCATTTTTTATAAAAATGTCACTTTTTGCCCTTCATTCATTTAAAAATGTAACCGATGTGTAAGTGATTGCAGGAAAAATATTTTATATTAATATTACCAAAAAAAAAATACACAATTATCAATTGTGATGGGTAGAGGTATCTGAATGGGATTTTAAACAAAAAATTGCCACAAATAGGTAAAAGTATAATAAGTTGATAAGTATTCCTATGTTATAAAATAAATACCAGATTGAACTGAGCCACATTTAGCAAAATTGCAAAAACAATAGAGTGCATTAATTGTAGGAATAGGCTTCTTCCAGCATATGGATATTTATCTGCCATTTATTCTTAATTTTCCCTCTCTAGCAAATGTAAACTGCATTTCGAATTCCGCACCAAACACATATCTTGTAGTCTCAAATGTTGCTTTGTCCCTGGGCCCCTTCTTCCTTTTATACTACCCTTTACAATCAATTCTAATATCTCAGACATTTGCCCTTCATTTTATGTGCCAAATAGGAATATTTTCATTGTTTAATTCATAGTAGTTTGTAACAATGCAGGTTATGTAAGACACATTTATAACAGATGGCTTTCCAAAACAATTCATGTTCGATTCCAGCTCTTGTTAACACTTCCTAGTTTATCATATATTAACCCATGTTTAAACAATAACATTTTACCATGCAGAATTTTAAGCTTAAAGGAATTTCGCTCAAATATAAGTATTTTTGGAATTTAATTGTTGCTGATCTTGTCATTGCTGCTCTTATTATTTTTTTTATTAATATTTAAGAGAACAGTGTCAACCATGAAAGGTTATTGTCAAACATTCTCCTGTACAAACATACGATTAAAATTGCCCTATATTTGTCTCCCCACGTCTTGTGTTTTTGTATTTTTTGAATTGTATTTGCCTTGCTTATTCGTGGCTTGCAATTACTTTTTTTAATGTATTAACTTTTAGTCCTTTATTCTGCCTTCACTTTTGCAAATCAACTAATCCTCCGCTAATTCGCTCAGTTCATTCACATTGTTTGATGGCAGTATTACATTGTCTGAAAATTTAAGTTTTGAACATGTCTTCAGTTAGCGAACAATTGCTGGATAGTGGGTTTTATTGTATAATGCTTCTTTTATTTCAATAGGTCGTGTGTCAGCAAATGAGTTAACTGTTACAACTGAGTCCTTGTACATGCTTTTAATGAACTGTATGTATCGATATTCGACTCAGCATCACTTTGACGCTTTTATTAACGGTCATGTTTTTACCATATTGAACGCTTTTTAGAAATCTATGAATGCCATGGAATGCCTTTAGAACAATGGTTAAATGAACAATGAATAGAACAGAAATAGATGAATACCAGAAAAAACATGATAGTTTTAACACACATAAAAAAATTAAAGAATTAACTCACAACAATAGAACAAGAAAACCGGGAATACTGAAATATGCAAATGGGAAACTTGTGTTGAATAGTAACGACAAATTAAAGAGATGGACAGAATACATCAATGAACTGTTCAAAGACGATAGAACAGAACAGAAGTAGAAGAGGATATGGTTTTAAAGATATTAAAAGAGGCAATTAAAATGGACTAAAAAAAAATTTGGTAAAGCATTGGTCCAGACCAAATCCCTATAGAAATCTTAAAATGCCTGAATGATGAAACCTTAGACATTATAGTAGACTTATTTAACTCAGTATACAAAACAGGACACATACAAAAACAATGGTTACCCTCCAGCTTTTGTGCTATCCCTAAAAATACAAACGCTAAATATTGCAGTGAATACAGAACAATATCACTAATAAGTCACATTCTCAAATCATTCCTGAAAATAATACATGGTTGCATAAATAAAAAACTGGAAGAAGGAATAGATGTTAGTCAGTTTGGGTTCAGAAATGAACTAGGAACCAGAGAAGCGTTATTTACTTTGAATGTGTTAGCTCAAAGATGCATTAATATGAATGTTGATGTGCATGTTTGTTACATTGATTTTGAAAAAGCATTTGACAAAGTAAGATATGAAAAATTAGTCCAAGTTCTAAAGAAAAAAATCATAGACCATAGGGACTTACGAATAATAACAAATCTCTACTGGTATCAAAGAGCACAAATCGTAATAGATAAAGAACGCAGTCCAGAAATTGAAATCAGGAAAGGAGTTTGGCAGGGATGTATTATGTCCCCATTACTATTTAATGTATATAGTGAAGCCATTTCTGAAGAAGCATTACTATCTCAAAGTGAAGGAATAATAATTAATGGAAGATCTAGTAACAACCTAAGATATGCAGATGACACTGTGATTATGGCAAGCTCTGTTGAACAATTCCAATTACTGCTAAACAAAACAAACAGTTTCTGTGAAAAATATGGACTAAAAATGAATATAAAAAAGACCTAATACATGATAATAACAAAGAAAACAAATATACCAACAAACATACATTTGGGAAATGTACCGATAGAAAGGGTTCATAAATACAAATACCTAGTAACCTAGATTTCAGACAATAATGATCAAACAACTGAAATAAGAGCTAGGATAGAAATAGCAAGAAATGCGTTTGTAAAAATGAAAACAATTCTCTGCAACAAAGATCTTAGATTAGAACTGAGAGTAAGAGCACTGAGGTGCTACATGTTTTCGATACTGCAATATGGACTTGAAACCTGGACATTGAAGCAAGAACACATAAATAAGTTACAGTCCTTTGAAATGTGGTGTTATAGGAGGATGCTTAGAATAGCATGGACACAGAAGAAAACGTAACACGGAAGTATTGCGAGAAATGGACAAAGAATGTGAAATAATCAACACAATAAAAATAAGAAAGTTACAATATCTGGAACACATAATGAGGGGACAGCGATATAAACTGTTAAGACTGGTAATACAGGGAAAGATAAGAGGAGGAAGGAGTATAGGAAGAAGGAGAGTATCATGGTTGAAGAATTTAAGGGACTGGTTTAAATGCAGTTCTATAGTACTCTTCAGAGCAGCAGTAGATAAAGATAGTGATGATGATATCCAACCTCCGATTGGGAGATGGCACTTAAAGAAGATGAATGCCATATAAAATTATGTTGTATCAATATCGCACCTCCAGTGTCTTGTCTAGAAGATATAATATAGGGATGTCTAGCCTAGAGGATATTGATAAATGCTTATACATATGAAATATTCAAGATATAGGTCAAAACCCCTTAATCTGAAATACATACCTGTTTATTTTCTTTCTTTTTATTTTTCTTAGCAGTGTTTACACTGGACAATTTAATTCTCAGTTCTCTATTACCAAGCTTTACATTTTCCATTTCAAGTGCTAATTGTACCGCATCAGATTCTTGAAAGTTGACATAGGCAAAGCCTTTGCCCATACCTGTATATGAATCTCTTATAATCCTTACTGAAGATATCGGGCCACAAGGTTCAAATAACTTCCACAGTTCTTCTTCTTCAGCATCTGAAAAGAAATTATAGTCTCAAGCCACAAGTAAAAAAATAGAAAAACAATTTCTAAAGTACTTATAGTCAGAAAACATAATGCTTATTAACACCTTGTGACTTATAGTATACTCAAAAGTTTTAAATGTGTAACATTAAAATAGTGACGGAAAATGCTGGTAGCACTGTTTGAATATGTTATCATGAATAGCTTAAAATGCAGACATATCTAATTAATTAATCATATCAAGTGTTTGGTGGCTAAGGTTCATAAGCATTCGGGCTTTTCATAGCTGAATATAAAGAAACCTTGTTCTGAGTCTTTCCCTTCTTTTTCACTAATACTCATTTGCAGAGAGATGTTTTGAACTAATAAGGTTTACTGCTCTCTTTTAAAAATGGTGGTAAAGATATTTTTAATATTAGTGTTATAGAGTTTAAATCAAACTTCCTCATGGTTGTTTAGATATGCATTATCTTGATAATTTTATGATAAATACTACATGCTATGTATGAATAAAATGCAATATATTTTTACGATAACCTTGCTATGCCCATGATGGAATCTACTTGAATCAACAATTCAAGTGGATATTTCCTGACATGAGAATTCAGCTGCACTCTACAAGCGGATCAAACACTTTGAAGCAAGACTTAACAGCATCAACAGATTTCTGGAGGCATAGCAGCACTATATATAAAGAACAATTTAGATTTTAAGGAGTTAGTCGATAAAATAAATATGTACTGTTAAGTAATAAATGTTATAAATTAATTGTGTTTTTTGTGTGAGTGTTAGAAGATGTAGAGTGTAAATAAATTAAAATAAACATTACAATATTCAATAAGTATGGTTTCTACAAATTTGGCCTTATTATTTTTCTTTTGAATATTTAAAATGTGACTTCAAGTTGACCCACACTTTAAGATTCACCCCATAAGTTGACTTACCCCATAAGTTTAGGAAGGGTAGCATTAATTTGTTTTAAGTAAGTGAATAATTACAGTCCTTTGAAATGTGGTGTTACAGGAGGATGCTTAGAATAGCATGGACACAGAAGAAAAATAACACGGAAGTATTGCAAGAAATGGGCAAAGAATGCGAAATAATAAACACAATAAAAATAAGAAAGTTAAAATATCTGGGACACATAATGAAGGAACAGCGATATGAACTGCTTTTGTTGATAATACAGAGAAATATATGAGGAGGAAGGAGTATAGGAAGAAGGAGAGTGTCACAGTTAAAAAATTTAAGGGACTGGTTTAAATGCAGTTCTATAGAACTCTTCAAAGCAGCAGTAGATAGAGTAAAGATCATGATGATGATATCCAACCTCCGATTAGAAGACAGCACTTAAAGAAGAAGTGAATAAACTAATTCACATGATATTAGTTTCTCAGAATGATTTTGGAGTGTCTATGACCAACTGATAAGGCAAGAACAATAATAAGCTACCACATTTTAAGGTTGATCTGCACCCCCCAAAAAATAAATTCCAAATTCAAAAAATTTGAAAAAATTTGAGAAGGTGTATGAAATGACTAGAAGTATTTTGACAACTTTTAAGCAAACTTCATGTTTTCGTTTTAAAAAAAACTCAAAAAAACTACTTTTTTCCAAGTATAAAGCGGGAAAACCAGAAATATAATTTTGTTCATTTTTTTACAGCATCAAGGTATAATTATAAGAAATACTTAGGAATTTTTTGAAAATTTTTGAATTTACAGTTTTGTCCCAATAGGAAAAAATAATATGTTTCTGCTTATAATAAAGCTTCCGGTAAAAAACCAAAAAATTTTTTAATAACAACATATATAAAACTGTAAAAGTGGAAAATATTTGCAATAAAACTTTAAATATTTTTTCCTAAACATATGAAAAACCTCGTTAAACAAGAATTGTGTTTTGAACCGCCGCCTTCAAATGTGCAATGTAGGGAGATGGCTCCATCTGAAACAGTGGTAGTATTTATCATCGATAGATAGCATTACGTTCGGCTGCTAAACGCTTCAAACGATACGACATAGTAACAGGGTTGCCGTATCAGTTACTTTGTACAACAATTTGGCAGATTATAATAAAACTTAGTAGGAATGTTATGGGTTTGAATTTTGAACTGGCCACGCTGAAACTTACAGAGTTACAGAATAGTAGATACTGCAACCTTTATTTTGAAAGTAGGATATCATAAAATTTACAGTATCTAAGTAATATATCTATAAAAAACTTATTTAGTTTTAAAAACCTATTTAGGCGTTTTTAGTAAATTATTTTAGTATTTATAAACAATAGTGTTCCTTGCTTAACGTATTAGTGGTAATTTTTTTATTAGTATTAGCGTTAGTTTTAGTGTTTCAGTTTCTGGTAGATAACTACTATTACAATGTTATTCTCACTCAAAGATATTTTTTTTGGACTGCCCTGTTGAATGTCCTAGTACTTAATTGTTATAACGGTTAACTCGAACTAATAAAATTTAAAAAGTGATTCTCACTTGCTAAGATTATGAAAGTTTATCTTCTTTTAATTTTCTTCAACTTTCGCAAGAAATAATATAGGCATAATAGCCAATAAGTCATACAACTGTCTAAATATTAATTTGTCACTTCTAGAGAAATCTGTATTATTATACTCTTTGTATATATCATTTTACCATTTTATAGGATTTTCAATTACGGTTCTAATGATATAAATATGTGTGTAGGTTTTTAGTTTGTTTTTAAATAATATTAGGATATGATTCAAAAAAAAGATCGAATCTGGTCGGTGTTTATATTGCTGCGTAAAATTCACATAAAAAGAGTTGCTTAATTAATTTTAATATATTCAAAAGTGGTAAGTGATAACAAACGCATATTAGAGTTAAAGGGTGTATGGTTTTTCAATTATTTACTACTAACTGTTTAAATATTAAGTGTTAAAAAAATCAATAATTATTGTCTGCTATTATCCGTACTTTTACCTGTAGCTTATAGAGCCGAAATGTGAAAAGTCATTAGCAGCAATAAAATATTGGCTAGTCAAGTTTCAGCAACTCAATAAAAGATGAACAAATGTCCAAATTGTAAGTTGTCAATTGTTAACAATAAAAATTCCCTTAGTTGTATGACATACAATTTACCGATTCATATACAATGTCTTCTGTCTTCTTTAATCAGTGCGTGTTGCCAGTACTTACATATGGTGCAGATACATTAACACTAACCAAGAAAGTAAGAAATAAAATTTGTGTTACCCAAAGAGCCATGGAACGATCGATTTTAGGCATTTCTCGTAGGGATCGGATCACGAACAAGGAAATAAGACGGAGAACAGGAGTGACAGATGCCATAGAAAGAATTATGACCCTTAAGTGGAACTGGGCGGGGCACATAGCTAGAGTGTCGGATAACAGATGGACACAGCAAATAATACAGTGGAGACCGAGACAAGAAGCACATCGAAGTAGAGGTCGTCCACCAACAAGATGGTCTGATGACATAAAACGGATCGTCAAAAATTGGATGCAAACAGCACAAAACAGAAATACATGGAAAATACTGAGGGAGACCTATATCCAGCAGTAGATAGATCCGGGTTAAATGATAATGATGATGATTTAATGTCTAGATATTGCACAAGAAAAAGTTATACGAATAAATAGGACAAAATCGGAGTCACTAAGACTCGTCTGTAATAGTTGCTGTACATTCGAAGATAAGTTCAATAAATTAACTGACTTAATTTCTAAGTTATCACATAGACTCACATCGATTGAGGATCGTCTCGAGGCCATGGAACAACCTTCTCAAACTAACTCAATGGAGTTGGAGGATTGTATACAAGAAGCAAATATTCGTTATCAGTTTCAGCGTTTTTCGTGTATTGGAAAGATTATCAATAGTATTAAACGTAGGCTATTAAAGGTTAAATTTGCAGATAATGATAGTCCATTATTTATGTTGCGCAATAATATGGGGTTGTTAGGAACCAAATTTTCTAGAATTCAATTGAAGGATGACTTAACTAAATATCAAATAAACTATTTGAATAAAGTGCGAGAGGAACTGGAAAAACGTAATCTACTTAACAAGGAACTAACAATAAAGTATATTAATAAAGTTCCAACTATTATTAGTACTAACCAACAAAATGCCGCAAAAAACAAATAGAGTTGAGAACAATAAATATTTTTTAGACTAATATTGCTTCTTTACATGCTAAGTTTTCTGACTTTTTGTCATTTACATCTTCTAATTCCGATATACATATTTTTGGGATGGAGTTCCTCTGAAATCGGTACGGGAAGTTAATAATTTTAGTGTTACGGTCAACCAAACAATAAGTCGGTCTACTCAAACACCAAAAGTAGTTAGTGAAGCGAACTCTGCTTTATTATATATCACAAAAGCTTTTCATAGAATATCTCAAGACTTGTTTTTGAAATTCTACAAAAGTTATGTCAGACCTCACCTAGAATTGGCAGTGTCAGTTTGGTCACCTCATTTGCAAAAAGTCATTAATTTATTAGAAGAAGTACAACGAAGAGCTACCTAGCTACCTTTTAATTATGGAAGATTAGACTATGAAACCCGACTAAGAAAGCTTAAGTTGTCTATATTAACTCTTAAGACGAGAAAGATATGATGTCATATCTACTTATAGAATTCTTAGTGGGGAATTTTGGAGGGGGGTGGTAGACTAAGAGGTCATAACTATAAATTAAAAAAGGAGTATTTTAAAACCACCTTAAGGCAAAACTTTTTAGTTAACCGAGTTTTTGATAAATTAAACGGTTTAAGTGATGACATAGTAGAAGCTACTAGTTTAAATAGTTTCAAAAACAAGTTTGATGAAAACGAACAAAATATTGTACCTAGCCTTATGTTAATTATATTGGTTGTATTTTTTTTCTTTTGAAAACTTATGTATACTTGGTAATATTTGTATTTTTGTAATTTGCTATTGCCAGAACTCTTTGTAAGTACTAATTATTTTAGTAAGTTTTCTTATAAGTTATAGTTTTCTTATAGTTTTCTCATAAGCTCTGCTTTGGCTCGATATCATTAAATAATAATAATAAGAATAATAATATCAATACGTTCCTGAGAGTATGCTGGAGAATGACAACTGCAAGCTATACTGGGATCGCACTGTGCTCATAGACCAAACTGTAGCACATAATAGACCAGATCTCGTGCTAGTTAATAAACTAACAAGACAAACAACTCTAATCGATGTGGCGATACCTAACAACAATAATCTGGGTGTTAAGTACAACGAAAAGATCGCCAAATACAGAGATCTGGAAATACAAATAAGAAGACAATGGAGAATGGAAAGTACCCAGACGATACCTATTATTCTTTTTACCACTGGAGTCATTCCGAAGAACCTCCTAGAAAACATAAAAAAGCTGGGTCTAAATGAACTGGATCTATATAAGGTCATGCAAAAAGCTGTGCTACTTTCGACGTTCAGATGGGTGCGAAAATTTTTAGGAGATACATCGACGTACCAAGTCACCTAGGACTCGATATCATGGAAAGAGTCCCACCAGAGCTCAATCCTTTTGATACCGTAGGTATCTGGGATGAGTGAATTTTCCCCTTAGAGGGAGTGTGAGCCGTATGGCTAAATCTGGATAATAATAATACTCAAGATCGCCAAGTACAGAGATCTGGAAATACAAATAAGAAGACAATGAAGAATGGAAAGTACCCAGACGATACCTATTATTCTTTCTACCACTGGAGTCATTCCGAAGAACCTCCTAGAAAACATAAAAAAGCTGGGTCTAAATGAACTCAATCCTTTTGATACCGTAGGTATCTGGGATGAGTAAATTTCCCCCTTAGAGGGAGTGTGAGCCGTATGGCTAAATCTGGATAATACTCATGTTACTCGTGTTATTCCCAAAAATCACCTAGCGAACATAAAACAGCTGGGTCTAAATGAACATCTTTATAAGGCCATATATAAAGCTGTACTCCTCGCGACGTCCAGATATGTACGAAATTTTTTGGGAGATACTCCAGCATACCAAGTCACCTAGGGCTCAATAACACAGAAAGAGTCCCACCAGAGCTCAATCCTTTTGATACCGTAGGTATCTGGAATGAGTGAATTTTCCTCTAAGAGGGAGTGTGAGCCGTATGATTAAATCTGGATAATACTCAAAAGCAAACTTAATTCCAAGCATATAGTAAAAGCAATAAACACATACGCAATGACACCTTTCACATAGTCCTCATTTGGCGTTATAAAATTGTCGAATACAGACACTGAAGAACTAAATAGACCAAATAGAACCGTAATAACTATGTACGCATCAACCATTCAAAATAATACATCCAACGTATGACTCACACGCACACAAGGTGGGAGAAGAACGGGGTGTTTTGGAAATATCACCCACTACTTAATAATAAAAAAAAACAGCAAAAAAAAAACAAAGACAAAAATACATATAGCAGCGATTAGACCGATGATAGCATAAGCGGCGGAAGTAATGTGTCTTACGAAAAAAGAATAAAATAAAAGAATAAAAAAAATATAAGAATAAACAGACCAATAAAGCCAGAACAATGAAGCATGAAATAAGAAATATAAATATAACCGTAGTATATATATATATATATATATATATATATATATATATATATATATATATATATATATATATATATATATAACCGAAAGAAGAAGACATAGTAAAATTTATTAATCAATAAAGACTGAGATAGTAATAGATTTAAATAACATTTTTGTTATTTCCCACTAAAATATTACATAATCATAATACCAGATCATTTAATTTTTAACTATCAACAAAAATGTAATATAATATGATGTACGAATTTAATGGTAATATGATATTGACAAAGAAAGCCGCAACATACATAATTTCTTTGTCGGTAACATTGTTTAGATAATGAATGAATTTGGTATATTATATTCCGACTGACATAGCAGAACAGTAAAGTATTATACATAAAGATGTTGTCATAAGATATCTTTGCTTAGTTGGTCTACTAGTAACCATATAAGATTTGATAAAATTACTGTCTACACAACTTGGCAACTCAGCCAATTGATATAATGATAGAAAACTGCAATTTATGTTAGGATTTGAAAATATTACAGAGTCGTCATGTAGAAATCTACAATTAAGTTAAAAAATTTACCACAGTAGCATGCCGCAGTAGAGCCATCTCTAGGATCAGAAACAAATTAATCGAGGGTGAAGATCAACCTTAATATTCAAATTTTGAAAAAAAATATACTACACATCTTAAAAATACAGAAATTATATACATTATAAAAAATATTTCCAACATACAAAAATCATTGCATCTTGAAGATTTGTTAAAGTACAGAAATTCATATTTGGAAGCATATATGCTTAGTGGCTTAGTGACACATTTCCCAGTTTGAGATATCTACACCATTGAGCTTACTTTAGTGAGTTCTATCGAGTGACACAAAACTATATCTTTCCGAACAGCTTAAACCCCAGTAAAGAGTTTTTGTAACTACATTTCTTATCAATCTTTTAGTATCACAGAAATGTAAGTGCTGTTACATTTCTGTGATACTATGTTTTCATACTATAAATAAGCTGATATTGAGTTACTTTTGTGGCATTCATTTTATTGCACTGAATGGTGATTGCAGGTAGCAACTGTGGATTTAATAATTTGTTTACCATGTTTAACAGGGTGGTTCATTGTATTTGCAATTCTGTTACAGTTGTGAAACATGTGAATCAGTTGATAATTTGTTTATATTAACAGGGAAGAAGTTAGTTTTGTTAGCTCTTAACAAATTATGAGATGATAAAACACATAGTAGTAATTTACCGCTCTCATCACAAGAAGTGACACATTCAGTCCATGGTCATATTGAGAAAGCATAAAAAAATGTGGACATATTTGACCCCACTGGGTGATACTCCATTGTAAGAATGGCGTCAAAGATATCAAAATACATTGTACACAAGATTGAACAGGAAGAAATTTATGACTTCAAAGCTGTAATAAAAAACAAAAAAATAGATATCGATGGTAGTAGTATAAATTGGCTAAAATTATCATGGATGCATGAATAGACGATAATAAGCATTATAGTTTTTAAATAAAACAAGGAAAATGAAAATTTCAGGTCTTTTGAGGTTGTTTGAAAAGAAACTAGGAAAATTTCCATGCCAAACTTAACAACGTCATATGACGGATAAAAGTAGAAAAGTATAGGGATTTAGAAGACCTGTGCAATAAAAGCATTATTCCTTTCCAGTATCATCTCTTCTATAAGTTGTTGCTCACAAAAAATAATAATAAGCTTAATCAATAAGATGTCCAAAGTGATTGACATATTTATTAAATTTATTGTTTGAAAATGTTTTCAAAGTTTATGTTTAATTAAAAAAAAATTATTTTATGATTTTAAATAAAGTTATAAACATCTCGATGGGATTAACATCTGATAACGTTGACATTTCGACTTCTAATTCAGAAATCGTTATCTAAACATTTTATAAAGTTCCTTATATAAAGTAAACCTTCAGAGCAGCTATTCACCTGTGAAAATAAATATTTCCTGTCATAGTAGAAGCAACACTAACGTGGCTTCATATAGACGCAAATAGCGACATCTGATAATAAATCCGTAAACTAATCTTTCAATTCAACTAATATTCTTTTTTTAATAAATATATTGTGGTTATTCCCATCGAGACATTTAAATAGTATTTAATGCAACAAGAAAATAGCTTTAGACCAGTATAAAGTCATAAAATGAGTTATGACCAGGTAGAGATTAATAAAGTTTAATCTATTGTACTTTTATTATACCTGCTACTCAGTATGTTCATCTCTCGAAATTTATTGATATTACTCAAATACAAATGACTTTCTTAATAGGATTAAGATTAAGCTTTTCTAAAATAAAATGGTACCTCCGTAAGTCTCTTTAATAATAGACTTTTCAGTTAGGGACGCAAAAATGTATCTCTGCTACTTTATCTAATTGTTGATATTTTGAAAACACAATTTATCCATTGTTGTGCATGATTGTATTACTGTAAAGAATACATTTCTAAGATTAATGATTTGAACCAAAAAGTTGAGAATATACTACAGGTCATTACAAAAAGCATTTTTGAGATACATTTTTGTGTCACTAAGCTGACGATATACAATACTTACTAAAACCTAAGTTTCCTATGAATATTGCTTTAGATTCATCAGGTTTTTCTTTGGTAACACAATTATGTACTCTTAAATGATGTTCTTGAAATACACTGCCATTTGCTTCTAAGGCTTTTTCAGCTTCTTCCTTATTAGAAAATCTAAAAAAAATATTTTCAATACATATTGTTTATATTTGTTCATATTTGAAATAAAACATTACCTTATGTAACAGTAAACACTATTTCTATCAGGATGAAATTCATTTTTAATTGCAGCCACCTTTTTAGGTATCTTTGGATCAGCAACGGGAATACCTCTAATCCTCAAAGTTTCAATTGTTCCGTACTTATTGAAAAATTGTTTTATTTTTTTCTTTTTAATCTTGATTGGAACATTACCTACAAATATTGTTCTTTCTTGCTCCTCTGGATCATGTTCCACTTTAATTTTCTTTTTTGGAGTTTCTTTCTCTTCTTGACCATTCTGTTCACTATTTACTTTTTCATCAAGATTCTCCTCATCATCACTATCAGCTAAACTGCTTCCATTTAAATTAGATTTATTTTTATGTGTTTTGCTACTTGTCTTCTCTACCAGTGATTCTGTATCTTCTATACTCGCCGTGCCTACAGATGTTTTCCGTTTCTTATTTTTTCCCTTTTTTATTAATGAGCCTTCCGTAATTTGTTCTTCGTCCTGACTAGTAGAAGATTTACGCTTTTTCTGTTTTATGCCCTTTTCAAGTAGTTTTTCTGGAATATTGTCATCATCTTGACTATCTGATATCTTCCTTTTTTTCTTTTTTTGGTTCTTTTTAACAGAATCACTAGAAGAAACTATTTCCTGTTCTAAAACACTAACTGACGGTTTGAGCTTTTTCTTTTCCTTATTTTTTGATTTTGGTGTATCCTGTTCTTCAGATTTATTTTCTTGTTTAACTGCAACTTTTTTTACCTTAGGTTTATTTGGTGTATTTTTACCAGATATTAAGTCAGCGAGACTTCCAACAGTGTACTCCATTTCTCACAAAGTACTTATTAGTAATAATTTAAAACGAAAATGTACTACATAAGTTGAAATAATTTGTGTACACGTGCGAACCACAACAAACTCTTACATGAGGTTATGTCTTGTCTTGTCTTGTCTTGTCGTATTGATGGCTTTGCTGCAAGGCAATTGCCAGCCCGATTTGTGTGAGACCCCACTTTGTCTGGCTCTGGGCCATGCAGGAATCTCTGGAAACTTCACTGGACTACAGCTTTTCTCGTGTTAGCGCGTTTCTTGTTTCTATATAGCTTGATAACTACGGCAAAAATACTGGAGGATAAGTTAATATTACAACAAATGGAATAAGCGGACAACACCAAAGCACTAAAACAGGCAGGATTATAGGAAACATCAGGGAAATTGGATAGTTGAGCTTCAGAGTTTGATTTTATTAATGTTAATGAATTGCATGATTATCTCTATAGTTTCGTTTTCCGGAGAAGATAGAATGTCATTCATGGATAACGGTGATATTTTCTTTTTTGACACAAAATACTTATATAAGTCCAAATTAGGAATATGGTTAATAGGGCACTCGAAAAATATGTGATTCAGGTTTTCTATCATGCCGCATTCACATGCAGGGTCATCTTTTATATTGATTTTGAAGAGATGGGCATTAGTCAGGCAATGACCTGTACGCATTCTAATTATAGTTGTGATGTGTCTTCTATCTTTATAATTTAAATTGCCATACCATGTCTTATTGGTGAAAGTTGATTGAACTCTAGCATACCCACGATGTTTGGTTGAGACTAAGATTCTCCATTTATCTTTAAAAATGTTTATAATATCCTGTTTTAAGAAATTTGAAATATCTTTTATGTCATAAACCATTTTTCTGGGAATATTAAGATCTGTTCCAATTTTGGCCAAAGTATCTGCCTCTGAATTCCCAGGTATACCTGAGTGACCCGGTATCCAGGATAATTGGATATTATAACCATTCATGTTAGATGAAGCAATTAGCCTTTTTGTCGTAAGAACCCAGTATTCAGAATTTGTTGCAAAAGAAGGATTACAGAGTTTTGTTATAGCCCCCTGTGAATCTGAGAAAATTATCACATTTTTAATTTTTTTATTAATGGCAGTTTTTACTGCATCATGTATGGCAATTATTTCTGCTTTGTAAATACTTAGATGATTGGGAAGACGTGACGAAAATTTATAGTTTAGGGATGGAATGAATATACCAAAACCCACTCTGTTGTCCCTTTTTGACGCATCAGAAAAAATGAAAGTATATTGAGATTTTAGACTATTAGTTTCGACTTCAAAATTAAATCTTGACATGATGTCTCCTTTTTTGCAATTACAGTTAACAGGTTTTAAAGGTTTATTGAGTATATGAAAATCAATTTCGTAACAGGGAAAATTTGAACCTCTATATATTAACTTTAAATAAGGCCTATAGTGCTGAAGTGCTTCCACTAGGTATGGTATTTTGTCCTTATTCCAAAACTCTGGTCTATGGATTATTTTTAATAGAAAGTCGTTGATAAATTGAATAGAGGGATGATTTGTTACAACTAAGAATTTTGAAATTAATTTAAGGGCCAGTAGTTTTCTTCTATGTTCCAGATCTAATATAGATGCTTCAGCCAAAAGTGCAACCCTGGGTGTGGAACGCATACATCCCATACATATACGTAATCCCTCATAAAACACCACATCCAATTTACTGAGAGCCGCCTTAGAACATGGTCTAAGAAACATTGATCCAAAATCAAGATGTGATTGTACTAGAGCAGAAAAGGCTATCAAAAGTGTGTTTGGATCTGCACCCCACCAAACCCTACACAGTGCTCTTAATACATTTAATGATTTTTTTGCTTTATTTGTAATGTTATTAATGTGTGATGACCATTTCATGTTTTCTTGCAGTATAATACCCAAATATTTAACCTCCTTTTTAAATGCAATGATTACGTTATTAATATGTATGGGGGGTGGGATGGTATGTTTCCTCCCTCTAGTGAACCATACTGCCTCACATTTATCCATGGAAAGTGACAGGTTGTGTTCACGAAGGTGTGCATTTATGTGCTTTAAAGCATTATTGATATTATTTACCATGGTTGCTACACTTTTTCCTCTGATCATAACTGCCAAGTCATCAGCATACCCTATGATAGATGCTTCTCCCAAATTTAAATTAAAAATATCCCTTAAATAAATATTGAATAAAATAGTACTCAGAGGGGAGCCCTGTGGTATACCCGAGGTTGTTGCTACAGGACCCAGAAAGGAGCCGTCATTACCCCTACAATATAGTGATCGTTCTGTTAAAAGATTGAAAATTAGGTTACACATTCGGATAGGCACTTCTAAGTTTTTAAGTTTATTATAGAGTTTATATATGTCAACATTATCGTATGCAGCTTTTATGTCTAAAAAAATTACGATGACTGACTCAGAGGATTGAAATGCCAGGTTAATGTATGATGTGATGAATGTTATGTTGTCATATATACCTCTTCCTTTACGAAATCCAGTCTGATTATTTGAAAATTTTAAATTATGTTCCAATTGCCAGTCTAATCGATTCTTGATCATTATTTCTAGAATTTTGGCTCCACATGAAGACAGGACAATTGGTCTATAATTTTCTGGATTTGTCGGATCCCTATTTGGTTTTAAAAAACTAATAATATTAAATGTTTTCCATGCGGCTGGTATTTCTCCACCCATTAAAATTTTATTATAACTATTAATAAGAATTTGCTTAGCTTTGAAAGGTAAAAATTGAAACATTTCATAAGATATATCATCCATACCAGGAGCGGATGATTTCTTTTTATTTAAAGCCAGGTTTAATTCATTTATGGAAAAGTGCTTTAAATTTTCATCTATGTTGTTAAGAACAAAATTTGGATCTATATTTATGATTGACATTTTATTTAAAATAGATATTTTAAGGTTATCTGGAATAGTAAGATTAAATCTTCCTGTTTTGAGGTTATTATTATTGAATTTCTTAATCTTGTTCCAAACATAAGTCATGCTAGAGTTCCTATTTAAAGTTTCACAAAAAAGCCTAAACTTTTCTTTTTTTTTATTATTTAATTTTTTCTTAGTTAATGCAATGGTTTTTTTTGCTAATATATAATTTTCCATAGATGGAAAATTATTAAAATTTGCTATGGCTTTTTTCCTTTCCTTAACCCAGGATGTACAATCATCATCCCACCAGGCATTACCCCTTTTAACATGTATACCGGCCTGTTTAACTGGAATTACTTGATCAGCTACAATGTTAATAATATACATTAGTTGATCATAGGTTAAGTTATAATCTAAATCTTGAAGGTATATCAAAAATTTATTATGGTACGCTTCCCAATCAGCTTTTTTAAAGTTTCTAATTTTATAAGGACTAATTGTGTTGTTAAGTACCTCACAATTGCCATTATCATTAAGTACAAGACGTATAGGAAAGTGGTCACTGTTACCACAATCTTTAATAGTATCCCAATTAGACCTAATAGCTAGATTCCCACTTACCATAGTCAAATCTACAGCACTTGGTATTGCCGCTGACAATTGAAATAGTGTTGGTGTACCATCATTCATAACAACTAGATCATTATCAAATAAGAAATCATGAATTATTCTACCTCCTTTGTTGGGTGTAGCTTTATCCCATAAGGGATGATGAGAGTTAAAATCTCCCATAATTATAATATTTTTAGGATTGAAGGAAATAAGATCATTTAAAATATTGTTATTTATATGCATATGTGAGTTGCAATAAAAATTAATTACTTGTAAATTACCTATTTCTATTATTATATATTGAATATGTTCTGAAGAAAAAGATTTAATTTTCTTAAATATTATATTATTTTTAATGCATGTTACAATCCCACCATACCCATCATCTCTATCCTGCCTAACTATGTTATACGAATTGAGTTTAAAATTGTCATTGGCTTTTAGCCATGACTCATTTATTAAAAAAATATCCGGGTTTTCTTTGTAAATTAAGTTAATTAAATTACCCCTGTTTGAATTTATGCTTCTTAGATTCCAACAAATTATCTTTAACTTAATTATATCTGACCTAGATGAAAAGAAAAGAAGGTTATTTAGGACTCTGAGTCCGATTGGGAACCAGGGTCAATATTCATATTAAAATTTTGATTGAATAATATGTTTTTAATTACTTTTTTATTATTTTCGGACGTATTTAAGATTGCATTAATAATATATCTAACCTCATCTGGATATGAGGAAGTAGATTCTTCTGAATTATAAGTGTGAACTGCACTAGTAGTAGGCAACTGTGTATTTATATTGTTTTCAAATTTTTTTGAGAAATTTGGTGAATTGTTTTCATTTTGAGATCTTGAGTTGGGAAATAATAAATTTTCATTATGAGCCTTTTTATCATAGCCTTTGTGAATTATCCTTTTTTTTTTATTGTTTTCAGCCACGACTTGTTGAAAAGATCTTTTGATAGGATCGGTTCTTACATGATGCGTACGTCTTTGTGAAGGTTGAATAAGGTTATCTTTATTATCATGTGTTTTTTCATTAGTATTAAAGTTTTTAATAATAGGGAATTCGGAGGGGCGATATACAAATTCATCACGTGTCAAATAAGTTTTTTTAACTATTTCGCTAGCATCATAGAAAGTTATATTTTCAAAAGACATGAGCTCTTTGATATTTTTTTGTCTTGTATACTCGGGACAACTTTTATCGGTTGATTTATGGGGATTTTTACAATAAAAACATTTAATTTTACAGGAAGAGTGAACCTCCCCATCTGATGTTTTTTCTTCAGCACAGGTGAAGCACCTCTCCCTGCCTTTACAATTTGTACGTGTATGGCCATACCTTAGACATCTAAAACACTGAGTTACTGGGGGAATATATACAGAAATAGGTCTTTCCAATCTATACAAATTTATGGATTTAGGGAGACAAACACCTTTAAATGTAAAGAGAACCGATCCAGTAGGTTCATATGTAGTTTCATTATTTTTAACTATTTTACGGTTTAATCTCTTAACTTGAAGAACTTCTACCGAGCTGTTAGTTTTACAAAATTCTAACAGTTCTCTCTCTCCTAATTCAACATCAATTTGCCTAACTAATCCTTTACAAGTTACAAAATTGAATGGTATAAATATTTTATAGCCTTTATCAAGAAGAGTTTTATTTTTTACAAAATTATTTGCAGCTTGAAAGTTAACAAATTCTACTGAGATTCTATTTAAGCCTTTGTTATTAATTTTTTTAATGTCAGTTAAGTTTTGAATAAAAATATCTCTAGCAATTTTAATATTGTTGAATTTACCAATATTGAAACCCACTTTTTCAGTGGATTCCACATATACCAAAAACGGCCCATTGTCGTTTTGTGAATAAAAAACTGGCTCTTTTTCAAGGTTATTGCTATTACTGGTCGAATTATTAACAAAATTATCACCATTATCCATCTGTTCTTGGCATTCTAGCCCTGTGCTGGGGGGGCCGCCCCCCCCTGTGTCGCTCATACTACTTCAAACAATCAACCAAAAGAGATAAGCATGCAAACAGAGAGCAAAAAAAAAAAATTAAGCCAATAAGCAAAAAAGTTATCTAACAATACAAAGCTTTATTAGTTATTATCAAGCTCAACTCACCTTTTAGAAACTCACACAACAGAAAATTAGATGGAAAGAGTTGAAAACACAGCCTCCCAAACTAGACCTTATGTCGTGAACGCTAACCGAAAAGTGTGTAATTGTACATGAGGTTATGTATATATTCAACAAATTTTGAGAGATGAACATTTTCTTCTTCTTTTCCCACGATCACAACGATTGAACTTTTTATTTATAGTCCAGTCGTCAGAGTCCCCTTAATTTTACGGGTCCACTCCGGTGTCCACTATACGGAGGGGATAAAAACACAAAAAAATCGATTTACCAAGAATATGTACCCAGTAGAAAAAAATGTTTCAAATAAAAAATGTAGCTGAGATCATTTTAAACAAAAATCTTAATAAGCATTTTTTGTGAAGAATATACCGCTCTCTTAGAAACAACGCTTGAAGCGACCGTCGATTTTACATGTCAGTTACTAAAATTTGTATCAGCTCAACGATAAAAATTCGATATCTTTTGATCCATTTTTAGATATCAATTTTCAAAACCTATGACATAAAATTTCAATTTTGAGTTATGGTAACAAATAATTTTAATTTTAAACGATCGCACATCACGGGAAATGCTTAAAAAAATACGGTTGTGGGTGTAGTTTATTGCAGAATATATTTTCTTTTAAAAAACGTACTAGTGTAATTGAAAAAGCGTTTTAAATGTTTTAGATCGTTTGTTGTGTAAAACTTTAATTCAAGCGTTTTTTAAATCATATTTCAAATGTTTGCTACATTTTTATTAATTTTTTTAGCTACCTCAGCTACATTTTTTAATGGAAACATTTTTCTACGTTGTGCAGATTCTTGGTAAATTGATTTTTTTGCGGTTTTACCCCCTTGCAAGGGAAGTTTTAGGGGGAAGCTCGGGGGTAAAAAAGGTAAACATTTTTGCATCTTTTTTGGGGTCCCAAAATTAATATTCGCTACAAACTTCAGCTTTTTCATATGATTTTTAGAGTTTCAGTGGCATTTTTGTCTCTGACCCTGATGACTGGAGTATTAAAGAGAAATAATAAAACTGTGATAAAACTGTCGATTTTAGAATAACATAACCTAGGAAAGTAGGGCAAATTTACTACATTATACTAATTCTGGTTGTAGTCTAATTTTATACTGGTATATTTATTTAAGCTTAAACATGTTAAATTTTACAAATCAATGGCCAGGAATATTTTAAACTCTTCATTTTTGCATTTTATATAACGTTGTTATGTAAGTTTATATTAAAAGGTTAAGGACGAGGAAATGGACGAACTTTTATTTCGAAGTTCACAGAGAATAGAAACTATTCAGGTAACTTATAAATCAAAATAGAAATATTAAAAATGATTAAATATATCTTGTTTTAGATACAAAGTAGAGTTTTAGCAACGAGCACTAAAGAGGCTTTGGAAGAATACATAAATCAAGGTAGAATATTTTTAATTAATGCATTTAACAGTCCACATTTACTACATCTAAGGGCCCACGTCAAAGAAGGAACACTGAGAGTTATATCAATTACCAATGAGTTTAAAGAAAACATTGTATCTTTCGTAAATCCTAAACAAATGTATTTAGCCCTTCTTAACGTCTTTGGAAAAAAATGTGAGTATTTAAATAAGTTACATAAATAATTATCATACAATAATGTGATCTTCCCAATGCACCGCCCCTAAGTATGTTATCTTGAAATATTGTAGAGATATTGAGTGATTTCCAAGTAAAATATATACCTAATATATTATCCTTAATGGGAATTAACCGCAATTCCAGTTTAAAATATTTTTAATTGATGTTTCCATTTCCCTTTGGAAATTGTTCTTTGAAATTCTTATTTTGATTTCTGATTGATTAGAAGCACATAATCCCTTTAGATTAAATCAACACATGGTAACTTATGTGCCAGTCTCTCCAACAATCACTTCAACCATATTTCTCACAGTCTTGCAATTTGGGTTTCCAACTCTTTGCCTATCTTTGGTAAAACTAATTTTCTTATGTTATAAGCACACAATGTGTCCCAAAGCAGTTACTTTGTGCCATATATTCTCATAGCTTGTTTCTTTGATAGATAATCTCTTGGTCCCTGGATACAGCAACAATCAGCGGCCATCTTCTAAACACAGAACTTTTGCTGCCTATAAAATGCTGATTTTCAACTGGATATTTTTAATGGAAGATTAAAGAAACTCCATTAAAATCAACAAAAGTTCCCTCAAGAGGTGCCAAAATCCTTATATATGACTCTTGAAGATATAGTATGACAAAGTATTTTAGTGGAGTATTTTAAAAAATGTAGTGGGGTATGTTAAAGCTAATATGTAAAGATGGGCAGGACATCTAATATGGGGTAGTGACAATCTGTTTTGGAAAAGACCATTACAGTAGAAGATCTGTAGGATGGCCTAGAGAAAGGCAAAAAGATACAGTTAGAGAGGATCTGTATACAATTGGAGACAATGGGCAATAATTGTACATTACCAACAAAAATAGAAGGCAGTAGTACATTTGACAAAAACTTTTGAAGAGCTGTAATCCCTTTAATGTTGCTAATGTTGATTATAAATGAATGTTTATGTATTTTAATATTTCTTGCTTTTTGATAATATTTTAACTGATTTCACAATAATTTTATCTTATTTGCAGGGTCAAAAAGAGACATATGTTTTGCATGTGGAGGATTAGTAGTAGGAGGCCTAGTAGGTTTTACAATTGGTATTGCATATCACAAAAGAGAACCAATCTTAAGATACATGCAAGCCATACATTGTACAAATTATATGGGTCCAGAGGTACACCATTAATATCATGTTAAGAGGTTTTTTTATAATTTAATAATTCTTTGCAGTCTGTAGCTGTTGCAGAAGATGCTTTTGCTCCATTTGAGTGCACTGACAACTGTGTTTTGGTGAATGTTAAAGCAGCATCTATTCAGTTAATTGATGTTCAGATCTGCCATGGGTATGGAAGAACATTGAGATGGATTTTACAAAGAATGTACTCAGTAAGTTGTAAAATTGTAAAAAATAATTAAGGCACAGAATGTACATTTTGAGGACAGTTTAAAAACAATTTTGTTTTTAAGAATGCAGATTGTTTTACTTTGAAGAAGATAAGTTGTCTATTATCTTAATGTGCTGTATTTGACTCTGTCAGTGTGTGTATCACAGCATTTATGTCTTATACTAAAGAAGTGATGCAACTGAGAGCTGAATCTGAAAGTCATTATTATTATATCGACACATTTTTGGCAAAGTAACGTAAGTGACATTTTTGGCGAAAATCATGTTTTTTAATTAAACTAACCCTATTATTGTTAAAAAAGGTACTGCCAAAGTGTAGTGAGCCTAGAATTACTTTAAACTTTTTTTAGGACAAGTTTTTTCAGTCATAATTTAAATATGTTTAACCAGGTTGAATTAAAAAATTGTTTTTTCTACAAATCGTGTTTGGTGACTTACGTTACTTTGCAAAAAATGTATCGATATATCTATTTATGATTTCATTCTGTTGAGAGTTGTTTCTGTTGACTGCAAATAATTTATGTATGTATTCAGTCTATCTTTGTAACACATGTCTTAGGTATGTGAATAATTTTCAATTTCTGTCCTTATTTACCCCAATCTGGTCTTTATTCTGGATTTCCATTATTTCTTTCACTTGTTTTTAATTTTTAAACTGCCATATTTTCCATCATAATTTTCTATTTCTTTACATTGTTCCTTAGCCCATATTTCTTTGGCATCTTTTATTTTTTTACCTATTTTTACTTTTTTGTATAGTTTTTTTTTGTGTCATCAGTACTTTGTTTCTCTTGTTAGTTTTGTTAGATATTTAGTACCCACTGCTTATCGTTATATTTATACAATTTACCTTTTTGTCTATTTCATTTATTTTGTTTTGATATGAACATTTTTTATACCTTAACTATTTTTTAGTGATACTCATTATGTTATGTTAAATATCTCCATTTGCTGTGCAGCATTGTTCAATTTTCCCACAGAGAACAAACTTTTAACATTCCATGTAGCAATTTTTTAAGCTGTAATGTGTTTATTTTTAAGCTGTAGGCTTATCTATGATCATTAGTATTATGTTTTGTCAGTTCTGAATTGATGATATGATTAGGGGTACTCTATGATTCTTTAATGCAAGGGTTCCCCATTGCCTTCTGCATCCTGCCATTGATCATTTGTTGATTCCTTCATCGTTGGAGCTGATTTCTGGACCTCAGGAAAAAAAGTACCGTGCCGCTTACCAGCTATTGATAGTAAGTGGGAGATCACCTATACTGTCAATCACTTAACCTGTAGGCCAGTGTAGTCTGGGGTGTGGCACATGGAGCAATAATTGAATGTTGGGTGTTTTATGAGGAGCAGTTGTTTGAAATCATCTGTCGTCTATGACACTTGATGTATCAGTTCTGATAGAAAGGTACTACCTTTATAACATACCCCTACATTCTGGGAAGATTATGGAGAGTATTTATTTTATCTTTTCTACCATTCTTAAGCAATTACACTGTCAGTTCTTCTTTTCCAAGAACTTTATTATTTTTTATTCCATTTAAAATGTCACTATTTCTGAGTTGATAATTTCAGGTTTTAATCTACCCCTTTCTCATCTTTTCACCTAGAAACCTGATTCAATAATTTTAGGTTTTAATCTACCCCTTTCTGATCTTTTATTTTATTAATTTCTGTTCTCTCTAGTTTTGTTTTCAGACATTTCGCAGTTCTATTCTTTTTAATCACTTCTTTTATTTTCACCTCTTGGGTTTATCTGATCTCTTTCTTTCTCACAAGTCTTTATGTACTAGCTAATATGCATGTATTTTTACTTTTGCCTTTTTTTTGATACTACAGTACCTATTGATACAGTTTTGCTATTGCTTTGAGGTTTTCTGTGAAAAATAAATCCAGTTCTTACATATGTTTATATCATTGCTTTTGCCATGATCGATATTTTTTATTTTGGACTGTTTCTGATTTATTTTTTACTCAGTGTTGCATTGAAATCGACTATACTTACTAACTGTTAAACTGGGTTTGCGTTCCTAAATAGCTCCATAAAATGCATTGATAAGAAACCTACTTGATCTGATGTTCCCTGATAGCTTGTGTACAATTATTTGAATTATGATACATAATTTTTACAAATAATCAAGATAAAATGTTAGATATTATTCTCAAAATCCAAATGGTAATGTGTAGAGAACATAAAATGAGGAAGTTGCGTTAATGAGGAAGTTGCGTTAATGAGGTCACATGATCTCAATTACATACTCTCTTATGGTTATTCAATCATAGATTGCAGGTTAACAAAGTGGGAAAAATATGAATGTGTATGTGGGTTGAAAAATTTGTGATATACATTTTTCAGACTACTTATCAATGGAAAACAGGAAAAACAAAAATATTTGCAATTTGTATTTAAATTGTATGTCTCCAACAAAAATTGTTCTATCTCACAAATGTTTCAAAATTTTAATGATTTTAAAGAAAAATTTGAGATTATATATTCAGTATACCAATTTTTTATTTGCCAATTTTTAGCAGTCAAGTAAAGATTTACCTATCATCTTAGGTAGAGATTGCACTGGTATTGTGACAGACATAGGCTCAAAGGTGACCAAATTAGAAGTAGGCGATGAAGTGTGGTTAACAGTTCCTTTCTGGGCACAAGGTACTTTGTGCCAATCGATATTAATCCAAGAAAATAGAATTGGAAGAAAACCAAAGAATGTTGGATTCGAAGGAGCATGTAGTCTTCCATATGCGGGTAGTTTAGCATTATCAGCTTTAGTGGAAGCCAGATTAGATGCCATGAATGCTGAAGGAAAACGGTAAATTGACTTCAAATACAGTCAAACTCCTAATCAATTATCTTATTAAAATATTTTCAGGATTCTAGTAGAAGGAGGATGTACACCTGTGGGATGTGTTCTCATTCAACTTCTTTCTCAATGGAAAGCGTCAGTAACTGCAACCTGTTACAGGAGAGCACTGCCAGTAGTTAGAGCATTAGGAGCTACAGACATAATCGTCATTTGTGAAGTATTGACACCTTCTGACAAATTTGTACCTGATAATAATCGTCAAGAACAAAATAAAGCTTTTTTAGAACAGTTGGAAAGCAGGTAAGTTCTGTAGAATTTAAATAATTTTTGGTAGAATTTTTATTTTATCTTTTTTTATTACCATAGTGTATGTACCTTGCATTAATAATCACGATCAGTCGCAAACATCGTGCTTATTTTTTTTTATTTAATAAAATCTGAAAAAAAAATCGAAAATTTTTGCTGTTTGCGCTAATATTTTGAGAAATATTACTCCTACAAAAAAATTATAAAAGGTAAAAGTTTCGTTTTTAAATTTTACATAATATTTGACAGGCTAGAAATTGAAAATTTAATGTTTATTGTTTAAAAAATTACAGTATGTATAAAGAAACACAAATGCAAAAATTCAAAATTACAACCATGTAAGAAAAACATTGAGTTCACATAAAACCAATTCGTTTTTTTCAGCCCATTTTACAGCTGTGTTGAAAGCTTCTACTGCCTCTGAACTACTAACTTTTTCTGAGGCGAGAACTTCAACGCTATTGTCCTCCCCTTGCTCATCGTCCTCACGCATAGCTGCTCGCACAATCTCCTCATCAGTTAACACTTTATATCTTTGTATCTGACTCTCGGCACCATCAGCAGCCCCTTCTTGAGCTTTTGCCTCACTTATTTAAGGATCATTGGGTCCCTCAACCTATTAAAAATCTGGGCTAAGGGAACATCATCTTCTGGTTCATCATTATCAGTGAGAAATTCAAGGTGCAAATTCTTTCATGATTTGTTAATTAGAGATGCCTTGACATCGGCCCAGAAATTGGCAAAAAGAAAAACAGTGTCCTTTAAAGATATCGATTTTAATGTGTCGATGAGGTTGTCAGAACATATTGCAAGACAGTTAACCAAAAGTGATTTAGGATAATTTAACTTCACATTTTGTATAACGTTCTGATCCATTGGTTGTGTACAGGCTGTTGTGTTAACTGGCAGGAACATTGCAAAATGGTGCTGTCTTCAGAGATAAGTTCATCTGCTGATGGATGCCCAGGACAATTATCTATTATATAAAAATGCCCGAGGAGGCAATGCGCGAACAAATTCCATTTTAAACCACAACAAGCAGGAAGACGTGCTGATTTAAATGCCCATGGGTTTTTTGATTTTCCAACAACAAGCAATAATTGAAATTTATGGATTCCAGCCCCATTTGCACAAGGCATGAATGTCACTCTCATCTTCATCATTTTCCTTCTGGAAGCTGATTTTTCATTGGCGGAGGCTAACGTATGATCGGGCAATGATCGCCAGTACAAACCAGATTCGTCAGCATTGTACACTTGTTCCGCTGTTATTTATTTTTTCTCTAATAATTTTCTGTAACTCTAGTTGAAATGGTCCGATAACGGATTCATCGTTGGATAGTTTTTCGTCGGCCATTTTTAAACTCGTATTTTGTGGCATTTTTTAAATGTGTCTAACCATCTCTGGCTCGCATTAAACTCGATATTGGAGTTTGTAATCTGGCGATAAAAAAACTTGAGTTTTCTCACATATATCACCACTTACAGGAACATGTAATCGTCTTTATTGCAAAAACCACGTAAACAAAACATCTTCTAAAATGGAATTTTCCGATTTCTTCAGTGTTTTTCGTACACCGGGACCACGTTCTGTTAGGCTTACAAACTTTAAGATTTTTATTGTTAATATTTTATTATTATATTACTTATTATATTTTATTGTTAATGTTGAATGTGTACGTGGAGGTGCCATAGTGTTAGCGAGCGCGCTAAATTGACATTGTACCAACAATTAAAACTATCAATCAAATCAAAATTTAATATCTTTTAGTAACAACGGTGACTTACAAAATTATCATAAAGCTGATCAAATCAACAATTATTTTATTAATGCTGTAAAAAATAATGAACTATCAGTTGTTAACCGTACCACACAAATTAACCAATTCAATTCAAGTTTCTTTTTATCACCAACCACTGAAAAAGAAGTTATATCTATTGTATTAAAAACTGCTTCTAAAACAGCTGCAGGGGTAGACGAAATTCTACTATCTTATCCATAAATGAATCATTTACATGCGGAATATTTCCAGATATAAAGAAATCGAAAGGAATCCCTAATTTTAAAAATAAAGGATCTGCAACGGATATTGCAAACTATAGACTGATTTGTGTGTCAAGTCAGTTCTCAAAATATTTGAAGCAGCCTATGCAAAGATTATTTAGAACATTTTAAAATTCTTCCTGTTATTCAAAACGGGTTTAGAAAAAAGAAATATACAAATACCGCTATTTCTGACTGTCTTCAATTTATTTATAAAGCATTAAATGATAACTTAAATGTGTTGGGTCTTTTTTATGACCTTAGTCGTGCATTTGATACGCTTGATCGTGAACTCTTACTACAAAAATTGCAGGGTATTGGAGTACGTGGTATACCGTACAATTGGGCCCTATCTTATCTAAATAATAGAACTCAAGTAGTCACAGTGGAAAATGTAACGTCGAGGCCACTTCAATGTACGATGGGCGTACCTCAAGGCTCAATACTTGGGCCTTTATTTTTCATTATATTTGTAAGTGACCTAAACACGTTTTGTTTCATGCCAGATAAAATTGTTCAATATGCTGATGATACCAACATTCTCATGTCTCACAGTGAACTCATACAACTGATGGAAAATATCAATGTTGTGTCTGCTGAATTTAGCACATATTGTAAAAATAATGGACTCAAGCTCAACGTAACAAAAACACATTTTATGCGTTTCTTACCAAAAAACTTAACTCCAAATTCTGACTTTTATTTACATGTGGATGGCAAATCAGTAGAAAGTTATACTACAAACGAAATTTTTGGGGGTAACCCTAGATCATAAACTTACATGGGAAACTCACGTAAATCATGTATCAGCATAGTTAAGTACATGTAGCTATATAATGCGTAATTTAAGAGAAACTGTCTCATTTGATATATTGCGAATGATTTACTTTAGTTTAGTCAAGTCTGTACTTCAGTATGCCTTAATATTTTGGGGTTCTTCTTCTTCTTCTACGGCACTACAGCCCAAAATGAGCCTTGGCCTCCTTTATTTTTTGCCTCCACCCTTGTCTGTCTGTGGCTGCTCTTCTCCATACACGGACTCCTAAAAGTGCTTGTGCGTCGCTGCTTACTGTGTCTTCCCAGCGCTTTCTTGGCTTTCCAACTGGTCTCTTTCCCTGCATTCTGGCGTTCAGTGCTCGTTTTGGTAGCCTATCCTCTCCCATTCGTATCACATGTCCGGCCCATTGCAATCTTTGTATTCTAATGAAGTCTGACAGGGGTGTTTCCTTATACAGTTGATAGAGCTCGTTGTTATATCGAATTCTGAAGATTCCGTTTTCCCTCACAGGTCCTAGTATTCTCCTCAGTACTTTTCTTTCGAATGTGTCGAGTTTGTTTTTGGATGTTTCTTTCAGGACCCATGCTTCGCTGCCATAACATGCTATTGGCCGAATTAAAGTTTTATAGATTCTCATCTTTGTATTTCGGTGGACACTTTTAGACCGAAATATATGGGAGAGGGCAAAATAAGCTTTGTTTGCCTGCGTTATCCTTTTTCGTATTTCTCCATCCTCTGCTCCATCGGCATGTATTTCTACTCCCAGGTATGTAAACTTTCCAAACGTTTCAATGTCATCTTCATGTATAATGTTTTGTGGGATTATATTTCTTCTCGTCTGTACCATTATTTTTGTTTTTTTCTGTGTTAATTTCCAGACCTAGCCTTTTCGTTTGTGTTTTTAACTCTGCGTATGCTTCCTGTACTCCTGTTGATGTTCTACTCATAATATTAATATCATCGGCGTAGGCAGCCAGTTGAACCGTTTTATTGGTCAGTAGGTTTTCTCGTCCAGTTTGAATTTGCCTAACCGCATACTCCAGTGCCAGGTTAAACAATGTTGGTGCCAGCCCATCTCCCTGCTTTAGTCCCTGCGAGATTTTGAAAAAGTCTGTCCGGTTGTTTTGTATTCGTACACATGCCTGAGTTTCATCCATTGTGGCTTTAATGAGTAATATTTTGGGGTTGCTCATCTCATTTTGAACGGGCATTTATAGCTCAAAAGAAAGTTTTAAGAAGTATGTATGATGTTCCATTTTAAGATAGTTGTAAGCCACTATTTAAGAAGTCTAATATTTTAACACTACCTAGCCTTTAAATTTTCGAATTAATATTACACATTGAGGAAAACAAGCTCAAGTTTGACAGAAATGAGGACATTCACTCACATGATACTAGGGGTAAATCAAATTTTCGACAACCTTTCTCTAGATTAGGGATATCCCAACATGCACCTGAATATATTGGAATAAAATGTTACAATAAAATAGTCAATATATTAACTCTCAGTAATTCTTCACATAAAGGTTTTCGCCAAACTGTGTATTCCATGGACGTCTTTGTTTATACGTCCATGGTGTATTCATTTTTAATGGACAACACATTCTACAGTGTTGATGGATTTTTAAATTTTTAACATTTTTGCAACAATCTAAATTTCTTTTTGTAAACTTGTATTTGTAACTTTGATTTATTTTATTGTAATCACTGTTTTATTTTAATCATGTGTACTTTTGCTATATATTGTACTTTTTTGTACTAAAATTTTGACTAGTCCGATAAGATTTATACATTTTTTGTTTTGTAAGAATTGTGTAAACTTTGTGGATGAATCAATTCTATATATCTATCTATCTATCTATCTATAAAGGCGACAAAAGACTGACGACAGGCTGGCTCACGGCAGTCCTCGCATCTAAACCCGTACGCGAACCCCATTGCCCAGCCGAATTACAGCGATCACTGGACAAGAAGAAGTCCGGATTAGCGAGGCCCTACTGTAGTTCAAGATATAACTGTACTCAATAAACTATCAGTTATTTATTTAGCGTATGGCATTTCGACACATCTACAATACTACAATAAACAATTCAAGAAACGTTAAAATTGACTCGATATAAAAATACTTAAATCATGCTCAGTTTATTGGCAAACGGTCAGTCGAAAGCGATCACAGACCAGTAAGAGCTAGAGTAACGATAAACCTACAAAAAGAAAGAGCAAAGATGATAAACAGTTGCAACCGCATAGTCATATAGACGCATAAACACAACTCAACTTTTTCAAGAAAAATGACCCCAAACCGAAAAGATTAGCAAATATACAAAAGTTCCAATGGAAATACGACGAAACCTAAGCGGAGAAGAAAAGGGAAACTACGTAGAATATAGAGAACTAACTAAAATAATTTCAGCAGAAATTATAAAAGATCAATATAATATTAATGTAATTATTCAAAAAGTAGAAAAAAAACAAAGGTTTAAAGATAATGAGAACTCAGAGTAAAAAAGAAAAATACAAGCTGAGAGACAAAGACGGAAAGGCAACATTCTGGACATTCTGAAAAAGAAAGAGAGTTTTATAAAGACCTCTGTTTCAGCCAAACACATAAGTCAGTTTCCCGACATAAGTAGGCACTCTCATAAATCAGAGATCTGATGTATTTTAACTATTACCCAAGTGTCAGAAATATTAGCAGCTTTAAAGGAAATGAAGAACAATTGGTCATCTGGTGATAATGGATTGGTTAGTAAGGAAATAAAAGCACAAGAAATTTTACTAAAATCAGTAAGCGAACTGTTTAATGAATGCTTAAAGACTATGATTCCAAAAGTGTTGGGTTTCTGGTATATTTTTAACTATTTCATTATACATATTAGACATTGTATAAAATTGTTAAATTTTAGACCTCTATTTTTAACGCGTTGTGATTCTATTTATTTTTTTTAGAAATGAAACTTTTGATGTAATCTTCAGAACGGGAATTGAATGCGAGTGTTCCAAAGAAGAACTGAGTATTTATCTTAAGACTGATGGTGCCTTTATATCAACGCTGCCACCTGTAATTGATTCTGACACTTACGGAGTTTTTCGTAGATTTTTACTCTGTTTATATATAAATATGAGATACAAATTACAGGTAAGGTATTAAATTTTACTTCCATGGTTGATCATATTTTTTGTTACTTATCTCAAATTAAAACAGGCCCAAGATCAAATAATAATTCTTAGTTTTCTTCAATGTGTTCTTTTTGTTTTAATTACTAGATATCAGCAATACTATGTTGTTTTACATGTATTTTTTTTAACGTTGGGGCCTTTGCACTACTTCAATTGGTATTTTGGAACTGTTCAGATAATTTGTTCCCGTCTCTATTTTTCTTAGCCTCCAATACAAGGTGTTTCATTGGTAAATGTACATATACAGTGCGTTAAGTTTTTGATTAGGTATTGCACACTATACGGAGCGCTAAACTCGGCAACGTTGCAAATGTTCGTTCTCCGACCCGAGACTATCTGCACCGACAGAAAATCATTTTAGTTTAGTAACTCACAACAACGTTTGGGATGTATTTCTCTGTCGTCCGATCTCATGTTTCATTACGTATAGCCGATTTTAATAGTAGGAAATTCGATAAAAATGCACTGACCTAATCGGTGCATTGTTATCGATTTTTATTAATGTGAAAATTTTTTTGTGGTTGAATTAAAAATAAAAGCGTATTTCTTTAAAAAGATAAAATAAAAAATATACTCTTATTGAAAATTAAAATATTATTCCTAATAAAATAAAAAATAATTCTTTATGACCTACAGAAATGGTTCAAACAGTTGACCTTATACGGCTGAACAGTACCCCAATCTGTCATAAAAACTTCTGCGAACAGATGAAAGAGTTTCTGCTGTAACAGAATTGGAGACTTCTCTTATTCGATTTTTTAATTCATCCAAATTTTGGGCTCTAGCCTCAGGATGATCGTAGATAATGCTTTTTAAATGTCCTCAAAAAAAAAGAAGTCCATGGGTGTAAGATCTGGAGATCGCGCAGGCCACTTAATATCGCCAGTTCCACTGATAACTCGATTCGGGAAAGTATTATTTAAATACTCCCTAATAATTCGAGCGTTGTGAACTGAACAGCCGTCTTGATGAAACTAAACATTCTCCAGATTTACATCAGGAAGATTGAGAATAGCGGGAAGAACATGATTCTGTAAAAAATCGAGGTATACTCTACTATTCAAGTTGCCCTCAATAAAAAATGGACCTATTATGTGGTCTCCTAAAATGCCAGTCCAGACGTTAACTTTTTGAGGACGTTGAGTTCGGTAAACAACACTTCTGTGCTGGTTTTCCCGCGCCCAATACCTCGTAATGGAAGGATTGTGTCTCCCTACTAACGAAACAGAAGATTCATCAGTGAATAAAATGTTTTTAATAAAATTTGGTTCACTATTAGCCTTCGTTATTAGAGTTTCACAAAACTCCATTCTTCGAAAGTAATCGTCTGGATAAAGCTGCTGCGTTTTCGAATATTTAAAATTCTTTTTCTGGTAACACTTCTTGAGCGTGACATTTTCTGCAATTTTTGAGGCAATAACAACTCTCAAAATTTTTAACAATATTATAAATTTACTGTACACAAGGAATTGGTCTTCCCTCAAAAAACACAGAAAATAAATCTACACACTATTGCGCAGAATCGCCACTATAAAACCATTTTATTATTTGAGCTTTTTCCGCGGCCATATAAACAGACATGTTTACAAAAATAAATTAAAACTCTACGCTGTTATACCTTTAAACAACCACGGTATAATGACAATATGACAAATTTGCCGACGGGCGACGAGCAACGACGAGTCAACGAAGCAGATATGTAGTGGCAGTGGCAAGTCGACGACGCGCAGTGTTGCCATTTATAGAGTGTATACCTAATCCAAAACTTAACGCACTGTATGTTAACTGCAGTTAGAGAATACTGAGCCGTTCTCAAAACCCCTTAGTAACTTTAGAAGCCTTACTACTTTAATAACAAAGATAAAGGTTATATCTAATTTGTCATAGCGTGTAATAATATTCTTAGGGGGTCATAACTTGTAGTAAACCCAATATCGTCTTCTTCTTCTTCCTTCTTGTATGTAGGCATTAAAGCCTGTTTTTTTTCTTCAATATTAGCCTCCTAAATTGTTTAAATTCTCGCACCAGTTTTTTCTTGGTCTGTCAATACTTCCTCGTTCAATTGGCGCATTCGCATCTCGTGCTATTCGTACTGTACTATCCTCTGCCATTCTACTAATGTGTTTCCGTTTAGTCACCCATCCATTTATGTCTTATATATTGCATGCTCTTCTTATGTTTTCGCTTCTCTCTCTAAGTCTAATTGCTGCTTTATAGATTCTTGTTTTTGTGTCTTGTCTTAGGTTTGTTCTTCCAGATTATGTCATTAAGAGATCTCGCCGCTTTACTTGCTTTTAAGCTTTGTTGTCATACTTCTTTAACATCTCCGTAACTATTTATATCTATTCCAAGATATCTACACCTTGCTTCCTGCTTTATTATTTTTTAATCAATTTCGATTTTACATCGTAATGGGCAGTTAGATGTTGTCATACATTAGGTTTTTTCTGCTGATATTATCATATTGTATTTCTTGGCTGTTGTATTGAAGATGTGTGTTAATCTTTGGAGCTCGTCTTCTATCTCGGAGATAATGCGGCGTCGTCTGCATAACATAATATTCTGATTTCTTTGTTCTCCATTCTGTAACCTTGCCCTTTAAGTACTGCTTGTATTATTTCGTCCATTATTATATTAAAGAGAAGTGGGCTTAACGAGTCACCCTGTCTGACTCCGCTTTGTACTTGAATACACTGTGTTAGTTTTCCATTTATCTTTGCCTGTATTCGATTAAGGAAGTAGATGTTTTCGATGGTTTGTATAATATTGATTGATGTGTCTTTTATACAGGTGTAAGTCGTCTTCGACTTGGATGCTATCGAAAACCTTTGTCAATTCTATAAAACATATATATGCTGGTTTGTTGTACTCGATGGTCGTTTCTGTAATTTGTCTCAGTACAAATACGGCGTCTACACAGGATCTTCCGGATCTGAATCCTTCTTGTTGATGGGATAAAGCAGTTAGTTTATTGATTTTGTTGGTTAGGACTTTTGTGGTAAGCTTAAGTGGTATTCGGTAGATTTATACGTATATACTTGTTGGGGTCTGCATCAACACCCAACAATAGAGTCAGGAACATCGGTCCCCAATTCACGGTTGATAACTCTACCTTTGAAGTGGTTGACAAATTCACATACTTAGGCTCCCTGATCACCAAAGAGAACGCCATAACGGAAGAAATCAAGCGAAGGATAATAATGGTAAACAGATGCTATTTTGGACTGAGTAGTCATATGAGAAGTAGAAACTTAAGCCAAAAAACAAAAATAACTATATACAAAACCCTTATACAGCCAGTGTTGACATATGGATCGGAGAAATGGACCATCTCCAAGGCAGACGAAGATCTTTTGCTTATATTTGAACGAAGGATCCTGAGAGGAATATTTGGTGGCATCTGTGAAAATGGTGTTTGGAGGAGGAGATACAACTACGAGGTATACCACAGATGTAAACAAATATTTGGTGGTAAAAACGTAGTATCTCTTATAAGAATAGGAAGACTAAGATGGGCAGGACATCTAGCAAGATCACAGCAGAACAACCGTCCTAGAAGAATCCTTATGTCACAACCCGTGGGAAGTAGAAAAAGGGGTAGGCCAAAACTCAGATGGAAGGATGGTGTAGATGAGGATGGTAGAAAGATAGGCGCAGCAAACTGGCAACGGTTGGCAATGGATAGGACTGCCTGGCGTAATAGACTTGGGAAGGTCGAGGCTGTAGCACCATTGATGATGATGACTTGTTGGGATCTTCTTTATCTCCTTTCTTGAACATTGGTATCATTATGCTGTTTCTCCATGAGTCTGGTATATTAGTTTTTGTATAAGTTTTGTTATCTCTAGAGTTATACTTTCTCCTTCGTGTTTTAGAAGCTTGTTGGTTATTCCGTCTGGTCCTGGTGACTTTTGATTTTTGAGTGAATTTATGGCTATCTCTAGTTCCTAAAAACTGATTTCTATTACGTGTCTTAATTCAGGTACGTTATTGTGTTTATTATTATTTTCTTTTCCTTTAAACAGTTCCGTCAGGTATATTTCCCATTCGTTTGCTGGTACGTTATTGTATTCCTTCAATTCTGCCATTTTTTGTCGTTGATTTGTTATAAATCTACATATTTGTTTTTGTGTACCGTATAAGTCGCTTTCTATCCTTTCCATCCCGTGAATTCAATATAATTAGATCATATTTAGAAAATTTATTTCACTCCAATTCAGTTGATTATGTTCTAAATTCTTGTTTTTACATTTCAGAATCTTCTTGGCCTACCAATCAATACATATGATGAGACTCACTTGTGTAGCGTAACATTAGACAGACTCTCTGAATTAGTAGAAGATGGATACGTACAAACAGTAGTAGATAAAATCTATCAACCTCAAGACATTGAAGTAGCTGTAAATCACATCCAGAGCCCTCATTCGATAGGAAGTACAATAATAACGTTTCGATAAGATTCATAATCAAACGATATTAAAAACTATGATTCGATAGGTACTAGGCGTGACTAATTTTTTATATAACTGTTGACGTGTGTTTGTTTCGGTTTTTGAGCGTCTTAGACCCTTTCAGTAGAAATCAAAGAACCAAAAGAATCGTCATCGTCCAAAAACGCTTCATTTCCTACCGTACTACTCATCCGATTAAATTCACTCGGGAATTTCTTTTTAATCAATCAGATCCACTTTTGATTTTATTATACGACCGACGCCGACGTTTAAATATTTTTGGCTGGAGTGTTGTCAAGTAAATCAAGGACCCATCTAAAAGATACTTACTTACACTGAAGTGAGTGTACGAGCTTGTTAAGCTATCCAACTCTTGACATTAGTGCAATTATTTAACAAAACAAAACGACGTTAGATTCCTGTTTGTATTATACAGTGTAGGTAAAAGTTTATGGTCGGTATGGTAAAATTGAACAGGATATCTAACACAGATATAAAATCATAGTTGGGTCTCCCCTCCATATTTCTAATAGACGCCTATTGCCCATTAGTGAGACGATTAGTTCCGATCAGAGATATTTTACATATCTCTGGTTCCGATCCTAATATACCTTAAAAACTAGAGGTGGGTCATTGACATTTTTATCAGAACCGTTTTTCGTAAACTAATAACTAATTGATTGTTTCAAATAAGCGAGTACACAAACAAACATATTGGCTATTATCGTTTATGTGTATAAGTATTGAAGTGAAAGAAACTAACGAAGGATATATTTATTATAACGAAAAATAAATTAAACAATACAAATAGTAAATAGTACTTACATTAGACATTATTAAATCGCGAATCGTCTAAATTGACATTTAAAAACATAAGTTTTTCCACTTTTCTTGTTAACTGTATTCTTCTTTTATTTAAAATTAAACCAGATTTTGAATATGTGTTCACAAGGAACAGATTTTTTTACAATATTACAATATTTTATGAATATAGTGGCGATGAAGTTAGGATATACATGGCGATGGTTTTTCAACCACTGTAATGGACAGAAAAACCAGAAGAGGATATCGAGGAGTTCTACGCAATAGTACAAAAAGCACTAAAATACACCAAGAAGAACGAGCTAACCATCGTAATGGATGATTTCAATGCCAAAGTTGGCAAAAGCCGTGTAGAAGACATCGTCGGACAACACGGCTTAGGCGAGAAAAACGAAAGAGGAGACCGACTCATACAATTTTGCCGGGAGAAGATGTTACCATTGCTAACACGTGGTTTAAATTCCCCCCGAGACGACTTTATACGTGGAAGTCACCTGCAGATACAGCCAGCAATATCATCAGAAACCAGATAGACTTTATTCTCATTAACAGAAGATTCAAGAACAGCTTGACTTCGGTGAAGACCTTCCCAGGAGCAGACGTCTCATCGGACCACAACCCATTAGTGGGCCAGATAGAACTCAAACTAAAGAAACTCATCAAAAATAAACCTAAACAGAACCTGGATTATGACACTCTAAAAGACCCCGTAGTTCGTCAGAATGTGAGAGATGCAATGAGACAAAAACTAGAAACGGCTCAACAACAAGAACAGAGTGTAGAACAAAAATGGAGCTATATCAAAGACGTCATGCTGAATGCGGGAAAAGAAAATCTGGGAAAGAAAAAAAGAGTAAAAAATAAAGAATGGATGACTGATGAAATTCTGCGGATGATGGAACAAAGAAGATTAATGAAAAACAAGGACGCGAATAAATACCAAGTAATCAACCAGACGATTAAAAAAGAAATACGAAGAGCTATGGATGCAAGAAAAATGTAAACTAATCGAGGAACTCCAAGAGAAACACGATCATATAAATATCCACCGAAAGATTCGTGAAGCCACTGGTCAATGCAAGAGGAGAAACACACACCTCCTCATAAATAAAGACGGTAATCTGCCGACGACAGTGAATGAGAAGTTGGTTACCTGGAAAACATATATCGAAGAACTTTTCTGGGACGACCGAGGCAACCTTCCGGAAATAAATTGCATGACAGGGCCGTCAATTCTAGAAAACGAGGTAAAGGCTGCTTTAAAACAGTCTAAGAATGGTAAGGCCACATGTCCGGATGAAATACCCGTTGAACTTATTAAGGTGATGAGTGAATTGAGCACAAAGGAATCTTAACTGAACTGTTCAACGCCATATACGATTCAGGTAATATCCCAGAGGAAAGGCTATTGTCAACATTTGTAACGCTACCAAAAAAAAAAAAAATCTGCGAAAACGTGCGAAGATTTCCGAACTATCAGTCTTATGAGTCATGCACTTAAAATTTTTCTTAAAATCATACATGCCAGAATTTACAAGAAATGCAAAGAATATGTCGCTGAAATGCAATTCGGATTCCGCAATTCCATGGGTACACGTGAAGCACTTTTCACCTTACAAGTCCTACTTCAGAGATGCCGCGATGTCAGTTGTGATGTCTATATTTGTTTTATTGACTACGCCAAGGCATTTGACCGTTGTCAGCACCAGAAGATGGTCACCGCCCTACAAAGAGTAGGATTGGATGAGAAGGACATTCGGATCATCATGAATTTATACTGGAACCAGCGTGCTCAAGTCAAGGTCGAAGACCAGCTGATCGACCAAGTGAAGATCATGCGAGGAGTAAGGCAAGGCTGTGTGCTATCGCCGACTCTTTTCAATATATACTCTGAGGAAATTTTTACTGAAGCCCTCACAAACCTAGAGATGGGAATCCGAGTGAACGGTGAATACATCAATAATATCCGCTACGCCGATGGCACTGTGTTACTAGCAACCAGCCTAAACGATCTGCAGGCCTTACTAGACCGGTGCGAACTGTGAGCGTAACATACGGACTGAACCTTAATATTAAGAAAACTAAATTCATGGTTGTCAGCCGTACAAATTTAAATCCCGGGGCACTAATGGCAGGTAGCGAAGAGATCCAGAGAGTCGACAGATTCACTTACCTCGGAACTACCCTCAACTCACAATGGGACTACGCTCAAGAGATTAGATCCAGAATTGAAATGGCACGGTCTACATTTATTAAGTTGAGATCCTTGCTGTGCTGCAGTGATCTCAATTTGGGAACCAAGATGCGGATAGTGAGGTGCTACGTCCTTCCAGTGTTACTATATGGAGTTGAAGCCTGGACACTGACGCAAGCCACTGAAAAACGAATCGAAGCCTTCGAGATGTAGATATACAGAAGGATACTAAAAATATCTTATGTGGACCATGTCACCAACGTTGAGGATATACAGCGCATGACAAAAGAAAAAGAAGTGCTTAATTTAATTAAACAACGTAAGCTTGAGTACCTTGGCCCTCGGTAATAATGTATTTTTTCATTCTGCGTTTAATTTTTCAAAAATATTTATTAGTTTTCTCAGGATTCGAAAAAAATGAATGCATTTAAAAAGCATTGGCCCGAAATTTTGGGCTTACGCTCTTGACGATAAAAACCCACCTCTACTACTCGTTACCCTACTTTGATTCGGTGCTTTGACCCAGACAGACTTTGCCAAATAATTATTGTGTATGAAGATTTTTTAATGTGGCGTTATTGTTTGCAGTTTATTATTTCATATTGGGAATAAGGCACAATGGACTTTAAAATAAGCTTATTTTGATGTTTAGATTTTTAATTCGGAAATCGTACTTAAAATACGAAACAATCAATTTTATTTATATAAAACGATTTCCGATGTGGAAATCAAAATGTTATATTACACTTATTGTAAAGTAAACTTGTGACCGCAAAATAAAAAACAGTAAGCCGCCATTTAAATCCATTTCGCCCAAATTTGATTATCTCAGAACATTGTTCAAATGCTAAAAAGACAAAAGGTCAAATAAAACCAATAGGTTTGGCAACTTTGAACTTCCCCTTTTTTATTATATCTACGCATGCATGTTCGGTGATATAAAGGGCGAACCTAATATACCTTTGTCTTTTTAAACAGCTGTTTCTCACGTAAGGTCCATACCGACCATAAACTTTTTCCTACACTGTATATATATATATATATATATATATATATATATATATATATATATATATATATATATATTCAAATTTTCGGAAATATAAAGTTTTTCTAAAAACGACGTCTATAACAAAGTGATATTTAAGGGAAAATTGGAGGTCTAGTCACCCTATAGTAGTGTGATACTTCCACTAACCTCCTCTGATTACCCCCTATTTCATCCGGTGATGGAGGTTACTTAGTAAATATTTACATTATGTTATTTACTTGAAATATTTTATTACGTTTTTAATAATTTATTATTTATATATTTATAGTATAAGAAATTTCAATACTTGCGTACATAAAAAAAAGTTCGCATTGGCCAAATTGTTTTTTAGATTTTAGCATATTTCGTGGGCTCGTTTAAAATCGACCCTTTTTATTCGGAATTGGCACTCCTTTTTCTTGATTCCTGATCGTAGCGGTGAATATTATTTCTCGCCAATTGCTAATCTATTTCTAACTTGTGTGCTTGCGCACATCCATAATTTATAAGAATATATTGGCTATAAAATCACACCCGGTCAGTGGCGCACCCAGGGGGGTTAACCCCCTCCCCCCCATAGTGCACTATTGCGACACTATTACTCACAAATTTTAAGGACTGAAAATGGTAGCATAAAAAAAATTCGGTGCCCAACGAAACCCCCCCACCAGAAAATTCTAGTTACGCCACTGCACCTGGTGGCGGATATAACCTCTGATCATAATTTGTTAGTAGAAATTTTGAGTACCTTGACATAAACTAAAAAGAAAACACAACTCCTTCTGATAGAAAAAAGATCAATGATCCAAAGGTAAGAATTATTAGTAAGTCATTAATATGCTCACTACGTGATATAAAACCCAGATAATGAGTTGAAGAAAAAATAGTCAGTATCGCTAAAACTGTTAAGAAACAAATACTTATAGACAAAAAGAATGATTCCTGAACTGAAAGAAAGACCACAATATGTAATGATATAAACATATATAATCTCATCAACAACCAAATTAGGAGAACAATCAGAGTAACAAAGGAACAAGAACTTAAAAACGGAAACGGAGAACTTAAAAAAGAAGAGGAAGGAAAAGTCACTTCCAATAACTAGGTGTTTCTCTATAATCACTCACCATATGAAACATTAGTGAAATCACTCATCATCATCATCATCACTGGCTCGACAAACCTTTTTGGGTCTTGACCTGTTCCAGGATTCTTCTCCATTCTGATCTGTTTCGTGCTTTTTTTTCTCCAGTTTTTTTATTTTTAAGGTTGTTATATCATTTTCTATTTGTTCTAAGTATCTCAGCTTCGGTCTTCCTTTTGTTCTTTTTTCTTTCTGGCATCTGTGAATATTTTGTTTGGTATTTCGCCTTCTTCCATTCTTTCTACATGTCCTATCCAACGCAGCAGTCCTATTTTAATGAATGTTATAATATCCGAATCTTGGTATATTTTGTATAGTTCAAAGTTGTATCTTCTTCGCCATTTCCGTTTTCTTTTGTGCCCTTACATATGTGTCACAAGATTTTTCTTTCGAAGGTGGCTAACAACGTTTCTTCTCTTTTAGTGAGTGTCCAGGTTTCTGAGCCGCATGTGAGTACCGGTTTTATTAAGGTTTTATATATTTGGAATTTTGTTTTTATTGCGACGTTATCTGATCTTAGTTGCCTAATTAAGCCATGGCAACATTTATTGGCAATAAATATCCGCCACTTGACTTCCTCCGCAACGTTATTATCAGACGTGACTAGGGATCCCAAGTATATAAAGTTTTTTACCCCCTCAATGTTGTATTCTCCTATTGTTATATTTTGTGGCTGCCTTATTTCTGCGTTTTTACTTACCTGCATATATTTTGTTTTGGTCTCATTGATTTTAATACCATTATTTTGTGCAGCTCGTTCTATTTGGTTGTATGCCTCTATCATTTCTCTTCTTGATCTTGCGATTATGTCAACATCATCTGCAAATGCTAGTATTTGCACGCTTTTATCAATGATTGTTCCTCGAGTATTGACTGTTGTGTCCCTCAGTATTTTCTAGAGTACGATATTGAACAAGATGCATGATAGGGCGTCTGCCTGGCGTAGTACCTTTTTCACATCTATTGTTTCCGTTAATTCATTTTGTATCCGGATTTTACTTTCTACTTTTAGAGATTCTTTTAGCAGTTCTATTAGTTGGGTTGGTATATTAAATTCTTTCATTGCTTTTATTAAGAATTCTCGGTTTATATTGTCATACGGCTTTCAAAATCTATGAAGAGATGATGTGTGTCGATGTTATATTCACGTCTGTCGCAGAACAAATATCTGGTCTATTGTTGATTTCTGTCTACAGAAGCCACTTTGGTATTTGCCAACTATTTTTTCAGCGTGTGGTCTACGTCTTTCATAAATGACGTTGGACATTATTTTGTATGCTGCATTCAGCAGCGTGATTCCACGGTAGTTTCCACATTCTAACTGATTTACCGCTATTCCACTCCGCTGGTAGCTGTTTAATCGGCCATATCTTTGTTATCAATTCGTGTACTGTTTTTTGTAGTGCTTCTCCTCCTTCCTTCAGTAACTCAGATGCTATTTGATCCGATCCCGATGCTTTATTGTTCTTTTATTTGTTTACTGCTGCTCTAATCTCGGCTATTGTTGGTGGAGTCTTTTCTCTGTTGTCTGCTTGGTCTAATGGTATGTCACTAATCTATCTAATAAAACAGTAATCTTGTGGAGTGAAGGGGAAGCTAAATTTGACAATCTTTTACTACAGTATGAAAAGAAAAACGTAAATGTCGTACAAAAATTCTTTAAATATGAACGTATATACGTTACTGTAAATAGTCATAAGCACAGATAGAATAAGAAATCACTGTACCAGCCAATTAGGTTGAAATTGTGAAGAGTTCAAGAAAACATCCATAATCCTAAATAGTACTGTCCAATAAATTTTTATTTCGCATTTTTTAGTGTCATACAATATGTATTTTGTGCATTCTTCCTGTGCATTGTCAAAGTTTGTTGTATGACTTGGCTTTCGTTACATTTTTCTTCCACTCATTTCGATCTATGCACAGTTCCCTCCAATTTCCGTCGTTAGCATAAGCCACTTAAATTATCAACAAAATTTGGATATCTGACATCACTGACAACTATTATTTTGATATCGTGCTTTAAGAATAATACTAATTATTAATAAAAGAAGCTAACCTACAAAAGATAACTTGATAAGAGTTTGCTTAAATTTTAAAAATTTAAAGCTAATATTTTAAGTGTATTAGTCAAATATATATTGTGTTCAAAATACCTAAAAAATAAAAACTTAAATAACAATAATTATAGTTTAAGAGATATGGATGTGTTTGGTGTTTTAATTCAATACTTTGACTGTATAGCTCAACAGCATTGCCAATTTGAGTAACAACTTGAATTAATTTTTTGTAAATCTGATATTAAAACTGTCTTCTATTTTTATGGTGCTATATTGTAGTTTACTGTACTTTTTTACCGAAAATAATTATGTTGATTAGTAGATAAAAAGTGTTTAATTATAACCTTCCATTTTCTTATTTATTGCTTTCGGAAGTAAAAGTTGCTATTAATTCGCTAAAGAAAAACAAATACCAAACCTGTCCTCACAAGGAAAGAAGAATGTAAACCGAAGATTCGGTAAATGAGATATTGCCAAGTAACTCAGATTTAAATTTTGAACCTAGCATCAATTTCACTTGTATTTGATGACCCGGCTACTTACCGTAAAACCGGGTGAAGTGATCCAATGTACAATGGGATAAACTGCACAAATGTGTCGTATGCGAAGTGGGCATTGCGGCGTTCCGGTTTATTTATTTATTGAAAGTGATAAATACAAATGTGTGCCCATGTGGCAGTTTAGGCACCTTACAGCATGTGTTGTTGGAATGTACTAGATATCAACGGGAGTCCCAGTTACTTAGAAGTGAATTTCAAGGTGTTCCAACATTCATTGATTTGTTGTTCAAAAACTTAAACAAAGACACTGCTTGCAGTGCAAAAGTTTTTAGCGTCAACAAGGTCTCAAGTGTAGTTCGGTTTGGTGCAGTATTATAGAACTTTAGAACTTATGTGAAAGAATTTTTGAACAATTGACTTTAATTTGTTTTTTTTTTTTTTCTTTAATTATTGTTGCAGGTTCAGGAGCTATGAGCTTAAACCCATAATACGGCTCTTGAACATTCAGTATAAATAAACAGACCCTGAACGTATAACCCTAGTAGCTAAGGCCAAGCAAATCAATGGAAGAAGAAGCTAATTGCATTTTGCATTACTTCACTTCACTTCGTCTTTTTGGCTCTTCCCAAAAATTCATAATGCATTTTGCATTATGAATTTCATAATCTGTCATTGTCACAGCATATACACAAACACAACCACAAACCATACAAATTTGTCCTTTCACTTTCGGCTCACAATACATTCAGCTGTGCCACAGTCATCGAGCAATAAGACAAAAGAGGGAATCTAATCCTTATGAAAAGGAGACCAAAAAAGTGGCCTCTGATGGCGGACATATCCGGAAATGCGAATGCGCGAAATTTAAATTTTCCGACACTTATCAACAGTAGCTATATAATATTTTTCAGAATGTGTCTTAGACGAGAAAGTTTTAATTAATTATTAATGATAAGAGTCTAAAATGCGACACAATTGATAAAAAACATCAATATAAATAAGATTTCATGTGACATTTGGGACAAACAATAACATAACCCAACTAAATTTGATGTCAAACAAGGAGAGAGACTGTCTTTCCTTGTTTAATGTGGCCTCTAAAGATCGCACTTCCTGTCTAACAATATGTTTGCCCCCACTACCTTTACATTCCCTCTATTGTCTTTTTGCTCGATGGCCACAGTATATGTTCGTAGTTCTCTGATATTGGTTAAAAATAATTCTTTTAGCAATATACTGTGGCTGTGCTGTGACCATTATATGAAAAAGTGAAAAAGTTTACCGAAAGTACAAGCTGAATATAGCCGCAAATGTCAAAAGTATTTTGGTTTGGCAGTGTTGGCATGTTTTTATAATGCATATTTGTATGCTTCAAATATAAAGAGATAGAGCTTTTAAGAAGTACATTTTGACTATACTATTTTATGAATTCTGGAAGTTTTAATTTATATGAAGCAATAACGAGTAGATATTTATCTCGTTCCAGATTAATTACAAACATCTGTTGTAAACTGGCAACTGCTGATTTGACGATTGCCAAATCTATCCCCTAGTCTATCAAAAGGTATTATAATTGCTATAAAAATTTCTAATAACTAACTGCAATTAATCTACACAGAAACAAATATTTACTCATTGTTTTATATGAATCAAAAATTGTAGAATGCATAACATAATATAAACAAAATGTACTTTTCTAAAGCTTTATCTTTGTATATTTGAAGCATACAGGATCTATACATGCCAACACTGCTATATCCAAATCTTTTGTTCCATGTTCCATGTTTGACATTTGCGGCTATAATCAGCTTATACTTTCGGTAAACTCAACCTAAAAATAATTATGTATACAAAAAAAGACAAGATAATATAAATAATAAATAAATAAATATAGACCTAGAGAGGGTATATACTAAAGACTCCTATGTTAAATTGCTATAATTTGTACTCGTAAATAAACTTAATCTAGTGGTATAATGTTTAATTAACTAATTATATTTACTGATTTATCCACAACCCTATACACTGTCTGCTATGGTTTTATCTTTACATAAATACAATGGAAGTAAATCAGGAAGATAATTCATTATCCAATATAAAATACAAAGTTGAAATTGACCTAGAAGAATCTCAGGAAAATTATGAAGATATTCCAGACTTGGTGAACAATGAATTTAAAATAGAAAAACCTGATACATTTTATCAAGAAACAAACATGAAAGATTATGAGAATCCTAATGTTTACCTAAATAAACTTAAAACAGAATTATTAATTGAAGAAGTGAAATCTGATAGAGATAATAAAGATAGTAGTTTATCACACTTTCAATATACGAATTCTAAGCAAATTATAAAAGATGAAAAATCAGATATTAGTGACAATCTACAGAATGAACGTGGTATGTACATTATATATATATATATATATATATATATATATATATATATATATATATATATATATATATATATATATATACTTATAAATATCAAGGACAGTAACGGGCTACTGCTAAACAATAGACAGTTGAAGGTAACTGGGAACGACCCAATACTAAGGAAGCAATAAAAAACGGGTGCTTCAAAGTGAGTGTCTTTTATTAAAAGTCAAGCTTTCGCCACATAATTTTGGGCTTCATTAGAACTTGCTGTAATGGAAAAACATTCTTTACAATCATTGTAATTAAACATGTTATTTTTAATATTACCTTAACGTTGACACTATTTCTTAGTGTAAATTATTGTAGATGTGGAACTACACATTGTTTTCCAAACACAAACCAAAACGCATCTCCTACTTAGAGGAAGATGGCAAACAAATTCATTTAAGCTTTGTTTGCCATCTTCCACAGTAGTAGTTCCACCTCTACAATAATTTACACTAAGAAATAGTGTCAACGTTAAGGTAATATTAAAAATAACATCTTTAATTACGATGATTGTAAAGAATGTTTTTCCATTACAGCAAGTTCTGATGAAGCCCAAAATTATGTGGCGAAAGCTTGACTTTTAATAAATAAAATACACTCACTTTGAAGCACCTGTTTTTTATTGCTTCCTTAGTATATATATATATATATATATATATATATATATATATATATATATATATATATATATATATATATATATATAAAATACAAGTAATGGATAAATCATTCATGAATATTTCACATGTTATTATTTTCCTTCCAATAACATTCTTTCTAACTACCTACCATTCCTGTCTAGCCCATAACTGATCTTACTTTATATATATTTTTAGATTGATTTTATTCTCATTGAAACAAAAAGAGATTGTGGTTAACCCACTGAAGAATTATCTTTTAAAAATTATATCTATATCACTTAGGTTAAAATATATCACTGGTTAAAGATATTGTGAGTGAGATTTTTCTTTTTTGGATATAAGGCAGGCTTTCAAAAATTAGCCTTGAATATCACTCCTGCCTTACTCATTATTTCACAATGTAAACTTGGTTTTTACTGAATTTGAATCAATCCTTTGAAAGCCGCTTCTCTCTATTGCATGAACCATAGATTCTTCCTTTTATTTAGGTACCATCTCTTTAAGGAGGTTGTTTTTTAAAGGAAACCTTTAAAGAAACAATCTTATTAACTCATTATTTTGACAGGTTTTCATTTTTTTTTTTTTAAGTTAACATATTTGCTGCCCATCTTGAACAAAAAACACATGGCGGGTACGTAATTAAAAACTCAATACTGCCTCTTCTTATGCTGAGGTATGGCAATATGCCCATTTTTTGCTATTTTATCCATACATTTTTGCTTTAAAACATATGACACATACAGTGCATCGTGGGCACCATAGAGAAACTTTTTTATTTCTCTATGGTGGGCACTGTCTATTAGTTTCTAGACACCCGTGCCTACTGACACACCTCTATTGTCAGCATTGAAATATCAACAAAATCATCCTAACTATGTTTAGTACACATAAAAATGACAGATACTATATTTTAAAGATCATAAAAAAAGTTACAAGTGATCAAAAATAAATTATTCTATTATATAATAAATTATTATAATAATAATTAAATAAAAATATTCCTTTATAGCACAATGCAAAAAAATGTCCAATGTTAAAACATAAAATGAAAAAACAAAAGAAAAATAGATATGATTATCACTGTAGACTACTGTGGTATGCCCCAAAACAAGATTCTAAATATAGCTCTGGTAAATCTGGACACTTTCTGTAGTAATTCATTAACGGATTGGTTTAATGAATTTCATATATCAAAATGTATACAGTTGAAGCAAAAATATAAATTTTAACTTGGTATTTTGGAGGTCACTCAATTTGAGAAATAGTAGATTTATTTGTTGTTTGTAACAATAAAACACTGAAAACTTTGTTTTCAAACTTCCACAAAATTTATTTTAAACTCTTATCACTACAGCTGTTTCAGCTGATTGCCTTTCTCAAGTGATCTATTTTTGGCATGTGTTTACACTTTATAGTCTCTAATGAAATAGGTTGAGGAGGGGAGAACTGTTTATCTCAAGTTGGTCATTCAGAATTATATCTGTGTTTTTTAGTTTGTTGATTTCCATAGATTCTAACAAGGATAGTTTAAGGCCTTTATTTTGAATGTGAATATTAAATTCGTCATTAAAAGAATAATTGTGATCTAGAAGGTGAAGTGTGTATGTAGAATCTGTTTTTCTATTATTGAAAGCCCTTTTATGTTCTGCTATTCGTTTATTAAAATTTCTACCAGTTTGACCGATGTAAGTTTTTGGGCAGTCACCACATTTAAGTTTGTACACACCACTGTGTAAGTGTTTTTTTATTTTGGCTCTTGTTGTTTTTAATATATTTGCCTAGGTTGTTATTTGTTCGGAAAGCTGGTGTTATTCCTTTCTTTTTTATGTTTGGCTATTTTTGTTGATATTTTGCCTGTATATGTAATCGAGCAGAAGGTACTGGGTTTTTTCTCTGGTCGTGGAAATACTAATTTCAGTGCTTTCTTGTGTAGTTTTTGTATAACATTTTATTAAATGTTTGTTCGTTGTATCCATTGTTTACTGTTATTTGTTTAATGGGTTCATGGGTTGAGTTTACCGAAAGTACAAGCTGAATATAGCTGCAAATGTCAAAAATATTTCGGCTTGGCAGTGTTGGTATGTTTTTATAATGTATGTATTGTATGCTTTAAATATAACGAGATAAAGCTTTTAAAAAGTACATTTTGATTATACTATTTTATGAATTCTCCAATATTTAATTTATATGAATCAGTAACGAGTAGATATTTTTCTCTTTCGAGATTAATTGCAAGCATCTGTTATAATCTGGCAACTGCTGATTTGAAGATTGAAAAATCTATCCCCTAATCTATGGGGATAGATTTTTCTATAGACTATAATTGTTGTTTTAAATAAATCAAAAATTGCAGAATTCATAACCCAGTATAAACAAAATGTATTTTTCTAAAGCTTTATCTTTTTATGTATGGAGCATACTGTATCTACTGTATATAAACATGCCAACACTGCTATACCGAAATTTTTTGTTCCATGTTTGACATTTGCAGCTATAATCAGCTTGTACTTTTGGTAAACTCAACAGCTTAATGATATTTAATTCTGTCTCAAATTCGTATTTTGACATCGGAATTTCTGTTAATCTATGTAACATACTTTGATGGCCTGCCAGTTTATGTTGTGTTGGATGGGATGATGAATTGTGTATAGTCGTGTCAGTATGGGTAGGTTTATGAAATATGAAGAAGTCATGTTTGTTTTTAAGTCTGATAATTTTTAAATCTAAAAAAATTATGGATTGATTTTGTTCTGTTTCTATTGTAAATTCAATATGACTATGAAGTGAATTAATATACGATAAAAATTGATCAAGTTGCCTGTTAGTTCCTGTGAAACATACCAGTACGTCGTCTACGTATCTCCACCAATATAAAAACTGTTTAAATACGGGATGTTTTGAAATATTTGTCTCTAGATGATCCATAAAAATATCTGATAGCAATGGGCTTAGATGATTGCCACAAATAACAGTGCAGAACTTTTAAAGGACAAGAAATAACTAGTGTAGAACAATAGTTAAAGAAGACTGAATAGAAGCTGATAATGAATTTCGACAGAGACATTTGACTTTTCAAAATATGCGGTATTTATTATTGAAACGATGTAGAGCTTGTATACAAGATAGGGGAGGTTATTTTTAACAGTTTTTAAATTAAATTAATTTCTTTTCTGTTCCTAATTGAAAGTTAATAATAAACTTAATATTTGTAAAAATAATACAGTAGACTCCCTCTATAACGAGAACTAAAATTGCAGACTAATTACCTCGTTATCAGCTGTTCTCGTTATATCAGACAACAATAATACTGTGCGTACATATGAATATGTAGTTTTCTAAAACATTAACTTCCTATAGTGAAGCCATTCGGAGCAATATAAGATGCTAAATATTGTTTGAATGGCGTTTTTGAAAAAAAGTTGTTTACTTTTATTGTCAATTCTATATATTAAAACAAAAAATCTATACTTACATTTTTTTCCAACTACAGAAGGTATAAAGCCTATTTTCAAGGATAACATAAACTACTGCTGCTGCAATTGAAAGAAGTCTATAATTTTTGAGTGCTTTAAATTGTCCAGTATCATTCTATCTATCATATTTTCTAAAGATGTGAAACAGTTGTATGCTTCTTCGTTTGCGTTTTGTTTTTGGATAAAGTTTCTTACAGCATTTAAAGGACTTTCCATATCTTCTAGGATTTTCTTGCGTGTATTCACCGCGATTGTCTTCTCCATCTTCATCACTTTTGTCACTGACGATAACGCGCTTCGCCGGCGGATTTATTACTTCCGCGATAATTTCACTATCCGTTGGAAGATCACAAACAATGATGGCGCCTGCGAAAACTGTGTTGCTTTTTCTTGAAGCAGTGGTCCACAGTTGTCATCAGAATACAAAGATTGCAATGTGTCGGACATGTGATAAGAATGGGAGAGGATAGGCTCCCAAAAAGAGCACTGAATGCTAGATTGCAGGGAAGGAGACCGGTTGGAAAGCCAAGAAAGCGCTGGGAAGACACAGTAAACAGCGACGCACAGGTCCTTTTAGGAGTCCGTGTGTGGAGAAGATCAGCCACAGACAAGCAAGGGTGGAGGCAAAAAATAAAGGAGGCCAAGGCTCAATTTGGGCTGTAGTTCCGTAGAAGAAGAAGAAGACGTGGTCCACTTATTGGAACATTCGTTGCCCTGTTTACGGTAAACCATTTGACCATTGCAGTATCGACTTCTTTATTAGTTGCGGCACGTAGTTTTTGTGATTTATCAGAAAAAAACGCACCCGCTTCGACAATCTTATGTTTATTTTTGAGCATGGCAGATAGAGTGTAACTTGAAATTCCTCTTTCACGAGAAACTTCTGCTTTCTTCTTACTGTTTTAAACATCTGTAAGGATGTTAATTTTTTCTTCTAAAGTAAGTGCTTTTCTTTTAGGAGTCATAGTGTGTAATATATGTGACTATGTAATCTACAACACAACTTTCAAGACGCGAAAGCACAACCAGGAAACAAACGATAAACATCTACGACAAAAATAACTGTGAAATGAAATTCTGGTGAAATTTGTTTCATTTGTTATGTTTTTAAACCTCTAGTAGTTTATTAGGTGCGAATTTACAAACCCTTACACTGACACTTGTGAATCATAAATTAGAAATTTCCGACAAAACAATACCGGCCGGTAGATTAAACAGAAGAAGTTTATTGCGGGCGGCAGTTAAAAAGGGTATTTATTTATAGTCACGGCCAAAAACGTAAAAAAACACATTTTTCGATCTTATTTTGTTTTATTATAACCACATTTGCCTCGCTAGGGGTTTTAATGGAGTAGTGATGCGCATTATAAGGTGTTGCTTCCAGATAACACCTCTAGCCTCTCCTACTCAATTCCTATCCTCACCTCCGAGAAGTGTGATCCGGATCACACGGGTGAACCCCGGTAAACCTGAGCAACCCTACTGGAGACTGGGTAACCAATCCCAGTGGAAGGTAGGGTCAGGGCTGACGAGGAAGGGAGAAATGGTCCTCCGAAAAGGGGGTTGGGCATGAGGCTAACTCCCTCATCCCATAAAAACCTATTGTTACGAAATCTCGAGATAGAAAAGCCGGACTGAATTCAAGACGACGACCCACGCACCGAACTAAGGACAATGAGTTAAAGATCAGTACTTGGAATGTAAGAACGCTGTATAGGACAGCGGGACTAAAGCTGCTGCAAGATCAACTCCTAAAATATAGAATAGACATTGCAGCCATTCAAGAGATGAGATGGACAGGAACCGGCATTTTGCAGAAAAAAGAACATGATATATATTACAGCTGCAACCCGAACCGACATGAGTTCGGAACCGCGTTCCTAGTATCAAAGAGAATCAAAAATTTTATTTAAATGAAATGAGGTTGAATGCTCGAATAAATGAACTTTGAAAATAAGGCTATTATCGAGCACCAAGTTAATTAAATCAAGCCCAAGTACTTTCGCTTATAATAGCATCTTCAGGGGCATCTGAAATAAGCCAAGAAAACGTTTTTTAGATGAAGTAAATTAGTTAACTTCGATAAAAAACTCGAAGTTAATGGATGAAAAAAAGGTTTTGAGATTAACGTTTTAGACTTACTTCGTCAAAATAAGATCTATCCAGCAAGCGTAGGAAGTGGAAACATTAAAACTAACATAAATTATACAAAACACTACACTAAACGAGGACAAACAGTTTAAAATTGCTTCTACGCTACATTATTCTCTGTCAGTTTCTGGAGGGATAATGATCTAAGCGGAAATGATACGGTGACATATGACATATGACAACTTTGATAGACAATCAAAGTTATGGATCTGTGATCAGCAAATATTGAAATTCTGTTTAAGTTGTCATTGGCCAAAGGTACAACTAGAACTACTATTTAAAAATCAGCTGATGACGTATGACATGTAGAATATTTTGATTTAAACTAGATTGCATAATCCAGATCTCACACTCACACCCGTCTGTAATAATAAGGTTGTAGGTTTGAGGCTAAATGAAGTGTACTTAAATGAAAGAAATAGACCAAACGATCTATTGGACAGTGGGTAGTTGACTACAATAAAATGGTCTACCTTACACTGTCAATATTGCAAAATTAGAAGAAAATTGACTATAAAATTGAAATATTAAAATTAGATCAGAATTGAAAGCAGTGTGTAAATGGTTATAGTTCAAGTAGTTCAGTTAAACCTCAAGCCAATGGGGAACTATAAAACTAATATGTAATAGCATTACTAAAGACCAACCGACCAACAGGTGTTGAAATATAAACTGTGGAATTAGTATATGTAAGTTATGCAAAGATATGAAGAGTGAAATCAACTCCAACTGTGGATCAATTGAATCTGAGCAAGCTAGTTGTGTAAATTGTTAAATACAATAGTACTGCTGAACAGAGCTTGAAATTGGCAGTGTAGAATTGTACACTTCATTTAGCCTCAAACCTACAACCTTATTATTACAGACGGGTGTGAGTGTGAGATCTGGATTATGCAATCTAGTTTAAATCAAAATATTCTACATGTCATACGTCATCAGCTGATTTTTAAATAGTAGTTCTAGTTGTACCTTTGGCCAATGACAACTTAAACAGAATTTCAATATTTGCTGATCACAGATCCATAACTTTGATTGTCTATCAAAGTTGTCATATGTCATATGTCACCGTATCATTTCCGCTTAGATCATTATCCCTCCAGAAACTGACAGAGAATAATGTAGCGTAGAAGCAATTTTAAACTGTTTGTCCTCGTTTAGTGTAGTGTTTTGTATAATTTATGTTAGTTTTAATGTTTCCACTTCCTACGCTTGCTGGATAGATCTTATTTTGACGAAGTAAGTCTAAAACGTTAATCTCAAAACCTTTTTTTCATCCATTAACTTCGAGTTTTTTATCGAAGTTAACTAATTTACTTCATCTAAAAAACGTTTTCTTGGCTTATTTCAGATGCCCCTGAAGATGCTATTATAAGCGAAAGTACTTGGGCTTGATTTAATTAACTTGGTGCTCGATAATAGCCTTATTTTCAAAGTTTAAAAATTTTATTATTGGTTTTAAAGCCATAAATGATCGGTTATGCATCCTTCGAATAAAAGGAAAATTTTTCAACATATGCCTGATCAACGTGCACGCGCCAACCGAGGAAAAAGACGAAGAAATTAAAGATCTATTTTACGAAGATCTCGAAAGAGCATATGATAACTGTGCCAAAAACGATATTAAAATAATCATTGGAGACATGAACGCCCAGATAGGAAAAGAGATATGCTACCAAGATTATATTGGTAAACATAGCCTTCACGACGTTACTAATGACAATGGTTTAAGGCTTATTAGTCTGGCAGCTTCCAAAGATTTAATTGTGGGAAGTACATGTTTTAATCACAAGAATATCCATAAAGCCACTTGGATATCACCAAATGGACACACCACAAATCAAATCGACCATGTTATAATTGACAGAAGGCACTTTACAAACCTAATGGACGTAAGAAGTTACAGAGGAGCAAATATTGACTCAGATCATTTTATGGTAGGGGCCAAGTTACGACAAAGAATTTCCAATGCCAAGAAAGAAAGGGGCACTAGACAAGTAAAATATAATTTACATATGCTAAAAAATGAAAACAAGGAGAAACAGTTCCAGTCACATATAAAAGAAACCCTAGAATACACCTGGGCAGTCGACCAGTCAAGCACGGAAATGTGGAACAACTGCAAGGAGGCTCTGAAATTAGCAGCCGAAAGCACATTGGGAATATCCCGAACCCAAGAAAGAAACGACTGGTTCGACCAAGACTGCAAAAAAATAACAGATGAGAAGAACGAGGCATTTAGGACCATGCAACAACGAAAAACTAGGACAACAATAGATAGATACAAAAACTTAAGGAGAGAGGAAAAACGCATACACCGAAAAAAGAAACGAGACTCGGAAAATGACATGTTAGAACGGCTCGAAAGCCATATGAGTCACGGAGAAACAAGAAAGTTCTACCATCAAATAAATAGTATTAGAAAAGAATTTAAACCAAGAATCAACTATTGTAATGATAAGGAAGGCAACTTACTTACCAACAAAGAGGACATCCTTTTACGATGGGTAGAGCACTTTCGAGAGTTGCTGGAAGGGGAACCTACTAACAATATAGAGCTGGAATACCGAAATGAGAAACTCGTGGAACCCCCCTCGGTAGATGAAGTAAAAATATCTATAGAAAAACTAAGGAACCATAGGTCCCCAGGTAGCGATGGCATCCCAGCAGAGTTATTTAAGCACGGTGGGGAGCAGCTCACCAAGGTGATGCGAGAAATTGTTTGTAGAATTTGGTCTGAGGAGCAAATGCCAGAAGAATGGAGCTTAGGCTTAATTTGCCCGTTACACAAAAAGGGAAACCAACTGGAATGCAATAATTACCGCGGAATAACTCTCCTAAATACAGCATACAAGATATTATCAAATATTTTGCACGAGAGATTAAAGCCTTATACTGAAATGTTTCTAGGGGAATATCAGGCAGGATTCAGGCCTGGACGTTCAACCATTAACCAGATCTTTACACTACGACAGATCCTCGAAAAAGCGCAAGAGTTTAACATAGATATGTATCATATTTTTGTCGATTTTAAAGCGGCATATGACAGTGTCTTAAGACCAAGTCTTTACAACGCTATGAATGAGTTAGGAATTCCAAAAAAACTAATATGTTTGATAAAAGTGACAATGGCGAAGATGCTATCAGCAGTAAAAATTCAAAACGACTCGTCAACCCCATTTCAAATACATAGGGGGTTAAGGCAGGGAGATGCGCTGGCGTGTCAGCTTTTTAATGTCGCCTTAGAAAAAGTTGTACGAGACGCTAATTTAGATAGCAGAGGAACAATATTTAATAGATCAGTCCAAATTCTAGCATATGCAGACGACGTGGACATTATAACAAGAACTATGGCGAGAACTGCGGAAATCCTAACCGAGCTAGTAGCAGCAGCAGAACGAATGGGGTTACATATAAATCAAAATAAAACCAAATTCATGGCGACTAACACAAACACAAGAGCTGGAAATGTTGACACAAATTTAATCATCAATGACCAAAACTTCGAAGCAGTCAATGAGTTCATATATCTAGGGACATCGGTTAACCCCAATAACAATACATCTGAGGAAATAAAAAGGCGAATAATAATTGCAAACAGGTGTTATTATGGTCTATCAAAGTACTTAGCTAACAAACGTCTGTCTCAAAAAACTCGTATAAGGCTGTATAGAACACTGATAGTCCCCGTTCTCACATACGGATCAGAGGCATGGACGCTAACGAAAACAGATGAATCCGCTCTATCCATTTTTGAAAGAAAGGTGCTACGCAAGATATTTGGAGCGGTCTGTGAGAACGGAATATGGAGGCGTAGATATAACTTCGAACTGCAGAATATCTACAAGCATACGTTTGGTGGTAAAGATATTACCACTATAATTAAGCGAAACCGCCTGCAGTGGGCAGGACATGTAGCCCGGGCCCCTGAATCGAACATGATAAAAAAGATTCTAACAGCGCAACCTGTGGGAATGAGACGACGGGGTAGACCAAAGCTGAGGTGGATGGATGGGGTAACACAAGATGCGGAGAAGATCGGAGTCGGCAACTGGAAAATTCAAGCAAGGGACAGAACAGAATGGCGTAGAAAGCTTGAGAAGGTCGAGGCCCTCTAAGGGCTGTAGCACCAAGATGATGATGATGATTTGCCTCGCTATAGACAATTATAGTTCAATAGAAATTTCACGGGACATCTAATGTACCTCGTTATAAGCGAAACCTCGTAATAACCGTGTTCGTTATAGAGGGAGTATACTGTATTTTATTTAAAAAAGTGCTGTATCTAATGATTTTACAAGCAAATAGTTTTAAAACGTTTTGGAGCAATATTAAAAATTAAAAAAGTTTTATTTTGTAATTTTAACATCCCATATCTTCGTCTGGGTGCAATTTTGCGTATAAGTAAGTTAGGCCAATTCATCCCTAAAAATAGTGATTTAATTTATAACCAATCTTTTTGTGTCTGTATAATGCGGTAATAAATTCGAAAGAGTTTTGGTAAAAACCACGCCTGACATAATATTATAACTATTGAAATTAGACAACTTTTTAACATTAAGAGTTAGTAAGTAACTGTTTTTTTTTTAGGTTTCTTACTTGAAGATGAACAAAATAAATCATCCAGCAAAGTGACAGAAAACATGACATATTCAAGTAGGAAATTTATAGATAATTTCTATCAATGTAACGTTTGTCTCAAGCAATTTACTACAGCTCTTGTTTTAAGAAAGCATATGAAATGGCATAATCGAAACAGATCTTTCCAATGTAATATATGTTTAAAGAAATTGCCATCATCCTATCTGTTGAAAACCCATTTGCACATACATAATACCGGAGAAATGGCTTTCAAATGTGAAATATGTCCTAAACAGTTTTCACAAACAAGCAATTTGAACACGCATATGCGCGTTCACACAAGAGAAAAACCTTTTAAATGTAAAAATTGTTCCAAGAAATTTTCACATTCGTCGACTTTAAAAGAGCATTCTAAATTACACACTGGAGAAAAACCATTTAATTGTGAAATTTGTTCAAAACGATTTGCACAAAAAGTCAATTTAAACACTCATATGCGAATTCATAGTGGAGAAAAACCTTTCAGATGTGATATTTGTTTCAAGCAATTTGCTCAATTGTCCAACTTAAAAAGGCATTCAAAAATGCACACTGAAGAAACATTTATTAATTGTGAAATTTTAAATGAAGACGTTGGTGTTTAATATAACAGATTGGGAATTTTTTTAACGGAACATAGCATTTTTAGTACAATAACTGAGATTCCCTGATTTGCAATGGAGGACCTTGCTACAAGAAAGCGGCAGCTCCATTTTTGATCAAATTTTAATTTATAGATGCATATTATGTAAAAAACTTAGTTGAATCGATTGGTGCAAGAAAGCAGATCCATTTATAAATGGTAAACCTATAACTATTTATGTACCTGTCTCCAAAATTGTTTGCTGTAAGAACAAGTAGGGTGCAGCTCCGGAGCTGCCACCTTCTTTCGCCAAACATCGAGACGCTTCGGCTGTAACCGTTAGCTTGGCTTCGAATTGAATTAACGGAAGTTTAAGTTTAGTATTTAGTCAATTGAAGTCCATCGCTCAAACGGTCTAATGTATTCTAGCAGTGCATTTTACGAAAGTTGACCACGTGTTTTTCTATCTTCTTCTTCAAGTGATATCTCCGCAACGGAGGTCGGCAATCATCATAGCTATTCGGACTTTTGAGACGGCTGCTCTAAAAAGTTCATTTGATGTACATCCGTACTACTCTCTCAGGTTGCGCAGCCATGACATTCTACACCTCTCTATGCTTCTCTTTCCTTGGATCTTTCCCTGCATAATCAGTTGGAGCAAGGTGTATTTCTCTCCACGTGTAATATGTTCGAGATATTCTAATTTTCTTGTTTTAATTGTATTTAAAATTTCCATTTCTTTATTCATCCTCAGAACCTCTTTGTTTGTGACGTGTTCTGTCCATGATATTTTCAGAATTCTTCTATACACCCACAGCTCGAATGATTCCAGTTTTTTCATTGATGTCGCATTGAAGGTCCAAAATTCCATTCCATACAATAAAGTCGAAAAAACATAGCACCTCGCCAACCTAACTCTTAGTTCCAGTTTTAAATTCCTGGTATATAGCACTCTTCTCATTTTGTTGAAATTTGCTCTAGCCTTTTCTATTCTTATTTTGATCTCCTGAATGTAATCATTTGTGGAATTATTCATTGTTCCCAGATAGGCATATTTGTCCACTTGTTCGACGTTGGTTCCATTTATTAGAATATTCTCGTTATTTCTTTTAGTTTCCGATATTCTCATAAATATAGTCTTCTTGACATTCATTATTAGACCATACCATTTTCCATACCCAGCTATTCTGGTCACCAGTCTCTGCAGATCTTCAATGTTTTCGGCTAAGATCTCAGCATCGTCCGCATATCTAATGTTGTTAATGGGAACTCCATTTACCTTTATTCTAGCTGTTTTACCCTCAAGAGCGTTTTTCGGGATCTCTTCATAGTAGGCATTAAAAAGAATTGGCGACAATACGCATCCCTGTCTCACTCTACATCTAATTTCAAGTTTCTATACAACTGTTTATTTATTTTTAAGTGTTTTTTATTATTTATTTGTATCATGAGTGTGTTTAGTAGAGGTTCGTCTGATCTGTATAATCCATCTGAATCGAAAAAAGCTCTGATCCTGATAAACTAGGGCTTTCAGTGAAAAGAAGGCGTGTAAAAAAAACACAAGCTTCCAGTCAATACAGTTCAAAACGAGGTTCAGAGTGTTTCGTTTACGAAGAATAGAAAAAGTGTTGATCTAGCTAAGTGGAAACAGAACGTTAAGGCCGATCCTCGCGATTCTGGGTATAGGTAAATTCCAATGTAAAAGTTTATATCAAATATGATTCTTTTTTATATGGAAGGTCTAAAAAAGTTCTAGTGCACTATTTGGTTGTAAATTAATAAATTGTTTAAACAATATTTTTTTTCAAATATTTTTGGTTAAAATAAACGTCAATTTTTTTTTTTTTTGAAATAGGGCACTACAGAATTTGACCCACTTTCCGAATCTGTTTTATTTTTAACATAAAGTGTAACACAAAGCAGCTATTTGATATAAACTTTTAAAAAATTTCAAATTTCTGCTAAATGCAATTTTCTCTCCGTCAGCACAGGCTGTCCTTGTCGGTAGCTTCTGGATTCTCGACAGGTAGGTAAAACCCTCGGAGGAGGATAAAGTTGAATAACATTATTAGGGCTTATTCCGACTTTTGACAAACCAGTGTGTTTATTGTATTTAAAATAGGAAATTTTATATAAATAAGCAGTAAGTACCTATAATTTTATTAAATTTTTATATGAATAGAAATATTTTCTGTTGATTAGTGACATTTTCCTTCTAAATACTATTATTGTATTATTAGCGAACAATAATACTATTGTTTCAGTATTTGCTTATATAATAATAATTTATTATAGAGAAACAGTTTTGGTCAATCATCCAGTACGTTTTTTTTTGTATTTCAATCAGAATTATTATTTTCTTTTCTTCTTTACATGAGCTCAGAGTAATAACCAAATATTTTGCAGTATTTGAATATGAAATTTAATTATTTATATTTATTGGTTAGCAACCTACCAATCGTAAAATCAAATACTGCTCAAAGAAACAATGTACAGTCTCGGAACCGGATTGATACTATGAAGATGACTACGGCAACAAATAAGGACAAGCGAAAAACATCCAAAACCCAGATGAGAATTACTTGGAATATCAGATCACTCAACTCAAGGGACCAAGAAATAACCCAAGTTTTGAAAGAGAAAGAAATAGACATTTGTGCTCTACAGCAAACAAAAAATAAAGGAAAAGGTCAATCATAATTAGGTGAATACATACTAATTTACAGTGGAGTAGCAAAAGAAAACAGGGCCAAAGAAGGTGTAGCCTTCCACCAAAGGTATCAAAATTACATCAAAGAGTGTCAATAGATATCAGAAAGAAAAGTAACATCAAAGATAAGAATGGAGAAGGAAAACCTGAGCATTATCGGAGTATACGGCCCAGAAAATAATAAGCCTCAAACAACAAGGGAAGTGTTTTACGACCAATTACAACAAGTAGTAGATCAAGTCAAAGAAAAGATGATAATTCACAGCTAATTTGATTATAATAATTAAGGAACCTCATTTTTTACCATGTTAAGAAATGGGATTTGTATTTTTTGTTAAAAAATTTGCACAAACATTGTACGTTTACAGGACCCTCTACGAATTTTCAAAAATGTAGTTCAAATGGTGACTAGGAAGAACCTACAAATCCATACCGAACAAGCAATTTCAAACTAATAAAATTTTCTATATCTCTGGATCTACTCAATGGATTTTGATCATTCTTTTTTTAATTTGTATGTAATTTCTACGTACATTAGGAATTAGTAATTTGTTTATATATTAATTAATTAATAAATAGTCTAGTTTGTTTAAACAATTCGTGCAAAACAATTTTCTTCCAAAAATCTATTTCTTTTTAATACTAGTATCAATAATCTTAGAAACAGTCGCGTTTTTTGCATTAAATTGTCAATAATTAAAAAACAGCTCCAAATTCAAGGGAAGAAACAAGTAGGTTTTCTTCCTAGAGGTCTACAATAACTAAAAAAGTTGTCAGCGACCTGGATTATTGAGTGTCACGAACATGGTCTATTTTTTGCTTATTTCCCTGGAGTATATATTTGATTAACATCTGTGTAATTTCTTTGTCGCTTCCTCGCTGGTTTTGCATATTGCTATGATAGCAATATCTTCGGTAAATGTTGTAATTGTATATTTTCTAGGACAATAATATAACACGTATACAAAAAGTAAAGACACTTCTTTGTGGCAGCCCTGCTGTAATATCTGTCAATTCCGTGTATGTTTCTTCCTGGTTAATTCTGAAATATCTTTCCAAGATGCAGGAGTCAATTATTTGGTAAATGTAGTCTTAGTTTATAGTTTTGGCGTCTTTGCCATACTTTATCATATACCTGAGTCACATCCTAAATTATTGATATAAGGTTGAATGCTCGAATAAATGAACTTTAAAAAATGAAGGCAAATTTCGAGCACAAATCTAATAATCAAATCTTGCCCAAGTACTTTCGCTTTCTACAGCATCATCAGGGGCATCTGCGCTTGTTGGATAGCCCAAATTTGACGAAGTAAGTCTAAAATGTTAATCACAAAAAACTTTTATCATCCATTAACTTCGAGTTTTTTATCGAAGTTTATTAATTTCCTTCATTTAAAAAAACTTTTCTTGGCTTATTTCAGATGCCCTTGATGATGCTGTAGAAAGCGAAAGTACTTGGACAAGATTTGATTATTAAATTTGTGCTCGATATTTGCCTTAATTTTTCAACGTACATCCTAAAATGTCCATCATATTATCCTTCATGATCCATATTTCACATCCATATAAATAGTTATACAGTATATTTCATCATCAATGGCGCTACAACTCTTCGTAAGTCTTTGCGATTACTATTGCCTTCCATGTTCGTCGGTCCTGTGCCAGTAATTCCCATTGTCGCACTCCCATTTTCTCTAGATCTAGGAGTATATTTACATATAACAAATTAAATCCTTAGTTGTAAGGATTGTAATTGTCTCTTATTTCTTTCATTTGACAATAATAATTGTCTGTTAGATTAGCATTGTAAGAAGTAAATTAGTCTCTTACTGAATGATAATAAACAACACATCAAACTTATTTTGAAACTATTTCTTGTGTCATGTTATATTTTATTAGATTTTGGTGTAATAAACCACAACCTATCAAATTCAATATCAAAAATCAAAATTGGAAATGATAGCGTGACTAAATTTTCCTTCCTTCAAGAAATTTTAAAAAGAACTGATTCCTATTACTATCCAGTGCAAGGACAGTTATTTTGTTATTTATATCGAATAGACAATACTGTTAGTTTGCGGTATGGACCCCAAAAAATATTTTATTCGAACAGATTGATAAATATATGGAACTGTGAGAAAATATGCTACAACAATTTCAAGATTTTTATTATAATTTTTATTTGAAACACCTTCTGAAGAAACATTAGACATAATTCTATATTTATATAGTTTCATTTTATCAATTTTAATGATCGTGATACTAATTAGATAAGATTTTTATTATAATTTTTATTTGAAACACCTTCTGAAGAAACATTAGACATAATTCTATATTTATATCGTTTCATTTTATCAATTTTAATGCTCGTGATACTAATAAAATTTTTATGATATATGATAATAATCTTTTTTTATAATTTTTATATTACGTAAACTATAATCTACGTTAAAATTTAGACAGCCAATTTTTCCGTAAAAAAAATAACAAATAAATTATGTATGTACATTTGTTACATTGTAAATTTATGAATAGATTATATTACTTTGATATGTTATTATATTTACTCAAAACACCACTAAAGAGATTTATGGTTTTATTGTAAGCCAAAACCTGTCACTGCAGGGGTTGTCTCGGTGTATAAATCGGCTCGAGTAAAAGATAAACGCATTTTTGACCTGGGCTTGAGAGAGATATCTAAACGAAGTTTAGAATATTACTTCATGAACAGATTTTGTTTTCGTAAAGAAAGAAATTTTTGAAATAGAGATAGCAAACTGAAATTTACCGTTAGGATTTTCGAGGATGAGCCTTAAGAAAAAGTGTATTGCAGAAGGAAAAAGTTATGTTAACTGGAAAGGTAGTAGTGTGGGACCTAGGCAAAGTGGAGCTAATTCTGAATGTAAGTTTAAATGTTATGAAAAGGTGAATGAAGAACAGAGGCAAGCAGTTTTAGTAAACTTTAATGAAATAGGAGACAAATAGATTCAAACTTGGATGGTTTAATAACAACAAGCAATGTTGCCAGAATTTGAGCTAAAACTGGTGAGCGAGAGAGGCGTAGTTGTGCTCACAAGTACTATATTAGGCTGGGTATGTAAAAAATACGAGTTTTTAGGAGTTCATTCGGAGCAATACATGGGAGATCCAAAAAACGAGTGGGTAGAGGTAATGGATTTTGGGAGCAGCTATGACCTTGAACATTTCACATAAACTTGTGTACTAAATAGGCATAATGCATAGCTCTTGTCAAAACCCCATACATTAATAATATAATTACATATCTTCGATTCTAAAATATTGTAAAAGACTTTAAAGAGTCTGAGTAAGAAAAGAAATATTTAGTTACATTCTTTGTGGCATTTTCAAGGTCATAGCTGTTCATAAAATCCATTAACTCTAATATTGCTAAAACTTTGCGCAGTAACAACATTACACCCACGAACAGGAAAGAAGGTATGTAAACATAAAAATAGAAAAAACCGCATTTCAAAAGATTTTCTGCAGAAGGAAGATAATCACATAAAAAGTTTTCCACGACTTGAGTCACACTACAGCTGAGAAAAAACGTCTCGTTTTTATTTGTCTCCTGGTCTCAATATTAAAAAGATGCATGAACTTTATTTGCAAGAAATGAACCGGAAAGTGTTGTTGATAAAAACTATAAACCTAAATTAACCTACGATTTTTATTTTAGATATTTTAAAGCAAATTTTAATTATAGTTTTGGGGCGCCTCGTTTAGACACCTGCAAAAGATGTGACATATTACACAATAGCCTTCAATATCCAGCTCTTGATGATACTGAAAAGGAAAATTTACGACTTGAAAAGAAAGTACATGAGGTTAAAGCAAGTCGTTTTTTTACAGACTTAACAGAAAAGACAAAACTGAGCCAACAAAATAACGTCATAGAAATTTTAACGTTTGATTTTCAGCAGAATCTTCCTCTGCCAAAAATTCCGGTCAGCGAAGCATTCTACAAACGTCAACTATGGGTCTACGATTTTTGCATACATTCGGGTAAAACCGGCAAAGCTCATTTTTACATTTACGATGAAACAACCGCTAGAAAATCACCGAATGAAGTTGTTTCTTTTCTTTATCACTACATAAAAAATATCCTTCTAAAAAATGTCAGACAACTGTACCCCTTTTCCGATAATGCTGCAGCTCAAAATAAAAATTCAACGATACTACAGTTTCTGCATTTTCTTGTAAGAACCACGTCTTTGGATAATATTCAACATCGTTTTCTTGAACCAGGGCAGAGTTTAATACCGTGTGACCGTTGCTTTGGTGCTATAGGTAAGTTTTTACGAAAAAAGATTATATTTTCTCTCCTACACAATACTGTCAGTTTATTCAACAGACAGACATCCAAATATTTCATACCCATTATGGTTCACCAAGATATGATCTTCAACTTTAGCAGTCATTTTGAGAACCGTTTTAAAAATGAATTCTCAGAAACAGAGGTTTAAGATTTGTCAACACCGTATTTTTGAACACATCAAGGACTACATGGATACAGTTAATGTGTCTGTTACAACTGGTATTCCTATTTTAGAACCGTACTATATTTCAAGGGACAATAAAGATAATCTTTCAGTTGAAACTAACTTGATGGTGTACGAGTCATTAATACCCGTAAAAAAGGCCAAATACAAAGACGTTATGCAGTTAGGTACCAACTACGTTCCAGCCAACGAAATGGAGTTTTACCAATCCCTTAAATATGATGACGATGGTAATGATAACCATGATTCCCAGATTTCATGCACGGATGACGACGACCAAGCAGTCGAATAGACTGATAGTCTGTTTGAATAAAAAAAAAACGTTTTTTTGTTAATTTTTAATAATAAACAGATTTTACAGTAACTTTTTTTTATTTTTCAATAATAACTACAATAGATAGTATTTTTTGTAATTTTTGTGATAGAGATTGGCAGCTCCCATTTTTTTTGCATTTTTCTGCTAAAAGAAGCTTATTCGCTCCGTGCGTGACCATGGTAGGGGTACATTGAAACGATGCCAGCGTGCGTAGCGGCGAAAGTAAATATCACATAATTTCATTTTTATGCAATTGAAATAGGAAAAATTTAAATAATTTACCTTGAATGATATTTGATAAGGTTTTAAGCTAACTGCAGTTGACTTTAACTTTTATATCATAACTTTTACCATTATTGTTTTTAATTATAAGCTCTTTTGCGTGAAAAACTTGATTTGCCAGTACAAGATTTTTCCCTTTCTTTTCCGTTTGGAGTTGAAAAGATATATTATGATGAATTTTGAGAAACTAAGTTTTTAATACTACATTTATTTTGAACATAAACTGAAAAAATTTAGTTAAAAAACTAATTTATTAATAATTGTCAATTTCGTATGTATTTAACAATGTCAAACATGTCATGTTTAACCTGAAAATTGGGACTCCAAAATTGTCAGATGAAGGCGGTAGGTGGCGCGTCAGTCACGCACGGAGCGAATATAAATAAAGAACAAAGTTGGCAGGTGTACCAATAATTATCTTTTAACTAAACTACTTTATTGTAATTAATACATGATTAAAGTTTTATAAAACATTTTTTCTATTTTCCCAAAAGTTACTATAAATGGAGCTGCCCTCTTCTTGCAGCAAGATCCTCAATTAACCAGTGTAAATATCAATACAACGTCGCGATGTTTTATAATTAATTTCTGGACTCCTTCCAGTCAATATCCTACGCACGGCACCTTAGCCAAAGCAGACGATTATGATATGGTTAAATCTAGCCTCCAGTGTAAAAACGGAACACAAGTAGAATGCATGTCAATTCACCAAATACGTACAATTTTACGTAGATATGGAATTAAAAATATTATTTAACTTAAAAAATTGTTATATTTTATTGCCAAAAGCCTTGAAAAAAGTAAATTTCTAAAAATAAAAAGGAAATCCAAAAATAACATAATAATATTAAAAACAAAAATTTAGCATAATAGAGGTTCAAATATTTCACCTCTTTCTGTAGAGCAAAAACCAAATCTGTTGTACAGATATACTCTGTACTGTATACTGTACTTTATCAAATTCAAAATTATGCCGCTTCCTACACTGTTGATATTTCAAGTTATAACTGAAATTCACAGAAAACCTGCCCATTTAACAAAGCAATCTGATAGCTACCTACGAACAAATCGCTGTAGATTAGGTATTTCAGAAAAAATTGTCTTAATTATAACTATTACAATATTTTACCAAAAATTATTAAACAGCCAAACGGTAATAGTTTCGAAAAAGTTATAAAAAATATTTTCTAAAACATTGTTTTTACTACTCATAAGAATATATGACTCATTGAAGAACATCCACTAAACTGCTTACCGTAACTTTGCCATAAATGTTTTTCTGTTTAATATATTTAAGTTACGTTTTACATTCCTTTTTTAATACTATGTATGTTTTTTTTGACTTGCTACAAACAATATTTGTAGCTGTTATGTAGTTAAATAAATACTCTGCTCTACTACTCTACTAGCAGATCCCTGAGCAGTTCCGGTCTAATGCTCCCACAAAGATGAATTATTTTGTCCCTTAATTCCGCTAAATTTCAGGATCTTTTAAAACCATGTCGATAAATACTTGCTTTCAAATATCCCCAAATAAAAAATCATTTGGGGATAAGTCTGGTAATCTGGGAGAGACTTGGTCGTACCACGAGAAGAAATTACTTTATTTCCAAAAATGATTTGTAAATAATTTTAAACTGCTCGTGTATTGTGAGCAGGACAGCTGTCTTGCTGAAACCAAATATCGTCAGTTGACAGGAAGTAATTGAACAATTCTAAATATTTATTGAGCGTTAAATTTCCATCAATAAAATTAAGTTTTTGGGGATATTGTGTTCGTACTAGAATACTCAAGTGTTTATTATGCCTAGACCAGTATGACGGACTGATTATGTCTCCGATGTAACGAAAATGTTTATTCAAGGGTAAATAAAACGTTTTTTAAAAAATATTAATTTTCAGTTTATTTATCCATCGTAAGTTCACAAAATTCCATACGTTTGAAATTGTCCTCGGCTAATAACTCTTGAGTAGTTCAAACTTTAAAACAACGGTAACCGTTTCGTTTCAAAATATTCCTGACAGTCCTATCATTCATGTCAACTTCTTCAGCAATAGTTTTACTTAAAAAAGGATCACTAGTTTCAGCAACACTATAAACATCAATTTCCATATTTTGCCGAACTTCGTTAATTATTTTCTGTGGTGGTAGATCCGTTCATTTTCGACTAATACGACTAATAGTTGATTGTGTCGGTATTGGCCTATCTTCATAGGTACAAGTAAATAAATTTATAATGTCACGGTACGAGTTGTCTTCAAAATACTATTTTAAAATTTGTACTTTTTCTTCGTTTCTATACATGGTTAGAAACACCACTTAAATTTTAGCTTATGGCATTATAATGAGAGGCAAAGGTATTTGATTTGCTTGGCCAGTGATGTTCCTTGGGGCTGTTGTCAAATCGGTAGATACCTTTGGCAAAAAACAGTAGATTTCGATACACCATAATATACACCCTTTTAAATTTTAAATTATAAACCATGTTTGGAATAATAAATGTATTAAAGTACAATTTAACCAATTCAAATAATACCTAATGAACACTAACAAAATTGTTGTTAATAAAACATTATTATCTGCACAAAAATACAGAATTACGAATATTCCAAATTTTTACGAACAACATGTCGGCGTACCCGTACCACAGAATAACAAACAATCAGAAGGGCCACTCTCAGATGCCGCCTTTGAAGTTTTTCAGCACGCGCGCCATGTTTTAGGAGGACACAAACATATGATTTGTGAGGTTATGCAATTGTTTACATTTATGTTTAATTATATTGTATTTATGTTATTATATTTAAAACTGTTAATATAATTGCATAGTATGTCTATGATTGCCGTAAGTCAAATAAACCTGGTTTTTTTCCATGCACACCACATAAACAACACTGGTTCCCTTTAAAATCCGCGTAAAACATGGCGGAACGTCTGCACGAAGGAGATGCGCGTACTTAATTTTCCGTGGAGAGTGGGCATTCCGTTTGTTTATTATTCTGTGCCCGTACCAAATATGCTGCTACAAATCACGACAGAGCAGCAGTCCAATGAAACAAACATATTAATTATAATAAAACATCGCGACGTTGTATTGAAATTTACATTGGTTAATTGCAAATAAGGGACTCTCAGTAATTGTATTAAAAATCCTATGTTCCGTTAAAAAATTTCCAATATATTCCTAGAAAATATATTTGGTAAAATGAACTGGAGGAACAGAGGCTTATCTAATGATGGAGATAGAGTCATCTAAGATTTCGATACTTCAGTTCAATAGCGTAACAAGTCAAAAAAAAATTCAAATTTGAGTTATTACAATCATGGCATTTCTGATACATTTATCTGGCAATTTCAATACTGAAATAAGTCGTGATTCGTCTTTTAATTCGTAGATGGTACAATCAATTTATGTAACAACTCCAAATTTATAAATGTTTTAGTTCAATAGTGCAACAACTTCACTTGTTACAGTATTGAACAAGAAGTATTATTCTTTCAATGTGACACTCAGTTGTTACGTTTTTCTCTAAAAATGAGCGAATTTAAATTAAATAATATAAATAAAAGGCATTTTGAGTCCCGTGGTGCATTATTATTACATTGGTAAGAACAATTTCAAGCAACATAGTTTAACTGTTTTGTTTTATTACAAATTATTATTCAAACACTAAGAATATACTAAATGGCACTGAAAAATATTTGAAATTGTAGGAAAAATCGTCAAGAATTACTTCGAATTACCTTCGAATACTGATATTACTGATAAAAATACTAAAAAAAACTAAAAAGAATGATAAGCAAGGCTGTTTATTTTCAGATCAACGTATAATATATGGGAAACAAAAAAAGGATCAAAGAAAAAGTATTTCGAGAAGTAAGAGACCACATCAATTAATTTCCGAGGAAGAAATCACATTACTGCCGAGATTGAACAAACAAAGAATATCATGGAAAGCTGCAAGGTAAATAATAAACAAGTTGTCAACATTTTTATGTATTCAAAAAAATCTATTGAATACAGAGGCTTATATCGCTTTTTACATACCTAAAAAAGACCAATGGAACTTACCTACTAAGTACACAAATGGAAATGATAATTAGAAAAATATACTGAGAAACAGATGTACTCCGAACCACAGATAAAACGTCCAAAGAAAAAACCATAATAGGCAAAAATAGTAAATCCAAATTTGTCTCAAGTTGTAACAACATATACTCCTGGCTAATTGGTCTTTACCAACGCCATCTAATTAAATAAAAAAATACTCATTCATGCTCAGTAGTAATCAGTCTGATTGATATTTAGACAATATAAAAGCCAACCAGGAAGACAAATCATATATTGGAAGTTTTTTCACTCTTTTTTTATAAAAAAGTAATTGAGAGCATTCTATATTTTATAAATATTTATGCATCCCAGAATAACCGTCACGATTTTGAAATGAATGACATAGATTTAAAAAAAAATTATTAGCATATGCATATTATCTGGTTTACACTCTGCTTCAAGTTGATATGCATTGGTCAAAGGATGAGGATAAAGAAGTGCACATTATAAGCGAAAGCATGAGCCGACATAGGTTTATATTTATTATAATAGTGAAGAAACCGCTACATCAGTGTCAAATTTAGTACATGGACGTCAATCTAAATTTGCTTTACCAGATGAAACCAGATTCGGCAATATTGGTCACATTACAAAAAGAGACGATATTGCAAAAATGTAGGATGTGCAAAAGTAATACTTTAGTCAATTTACTCTTTGTATTTTGAGAACGATTTCCGAAGTGGAAATTGAAACGTCAATAAACGTACTTTAACCTTTAATTGTGGCTTATTCCCATTTAAATAGTAATTAATTTAAAATGCCACAAGAAAATAGCTTCAGAACAATATTTTTAATATCGTCCTCTACTTCAACTGTGCATCGGTTTCCCCTAGCTCTCGTCTGTGTTAGCTTTTTTGAATATTTATTTCTAGTCCAGTCTCTTTTGCTCCGGTTTTTAATTGTGAATATATTTCTACCGCCTCCTCCGTTCTGCGAGACATAATGCTGATGACTAGCCAGTACATACTAGATTTGTTTTTTGTACATACTTCTTCTTCTTCTAGTTCCATGACCGCTACCGATCGTTGGATATCATGTTGGCTACCATATTCGCTATCGTGACTTTATTGACAGCAGCTCTAAATAACGATGTAGTTGATTTTCCATACCATTGCCTTAGATTTTTCAGCCATGATGTTCTTCTTCTACCAGGACCACGATTACCTTGGATCTTTCCCTGAATGATCAGATGTAAAAGATCATATTTTTCAGGGTGTCTCATAATATGACCGAAGTATTCCAGCTTGCGTTTCTTTATTATATTGACCAGTTGTGTTGTTTGGTTCAGCCGTCTAAGGACCTCCTCATTTCTAACTCTGTCGACCCAGCTTATTTTCAGTAGTCGTCTGTATACCCACATCTCAAAGGATGTCAAGCGTTTAAGCATAGCCTCAGTTAGGGTCCACGCTTCTACTCCATACAGCAGGACAGGAAAGATGTAGCAAGATATCATACGAACTCTAAGGTCAATGCTAAGATCATGACTGCAAAGTACGTTTCTCATTTTTACAAAGGCAGCTCGGGCTTGTTCTATTCGGCTTTTAATTTCTGCGGTTGGATCCCAGCTCTCATTGATATTACTGCCGAGATAGACGAGTTTCTCTACTCTGTCCAGTGTGGCATCTCCGACTTTTATACCGTCATCATGTATATAATTTTGTTTGCTAACTATCATATATTTAGTTTTCTTAACGTTGAGTTTTAATCCATACTGATCACAAGTCTGTTTTATTTTGTTCATTAGATTTTGAAGGTCTTCTCCGCAATTGGCAAGGACTAAGGTATCGTCGGCATATCTAATATTGTTGACGGTTACTCCATTCACAATAATACCTTCGGTTGTCTCCATTAAGGCTTCCTTAAATATTTCCTCCGAATATAAGTTAAAAAGTAAAGGCGACAATATACAGCCTTGTCTCACTCCTCTTTTTATATTTATTTCATCCGACAGTTCTTGTTCAACCTTTATTCTTGCCACTTGATGCCAGTATAGATTTCTAATTATTCGTAGATCTTTATCGTCCAATCCAGCTGTTTCCAATATTTCTAGCATTTTGTTATATCGGACTTTGTCAAAAGCTTTTTCAAAATCGATTGCACAAATATACACATTTTGATTTATATCTCTGCATCTCTGTACTAGCACCTGTATACTAAACAAGGCTTCTCTTGTGCCCAAGCCACTCCTAAACCCAAATTGAGTATTGCTAATTCTGTCCTCTAACAGCGTATAAATTCTGCTGTGTATTACTCGCAGAAAGATTTTCAAAACGTGACTCATCAGACTTATTGTCCGATAATCACCGCATGTCTTTGGACGATGTTTCTTAGGTATTGTGACAAATGTCGACTTTAACCAATCAGTTGGTAATATCCCAGTGTCATAAATTCTGTTAAAGAGATTACACAGAGCTTTAATTCCATTTTCTCATAAAAACTTTAGTATTTCAGCACTTACTTCATCGGGGCCAAGTAATTGTACATACTAGTATATTCGTTTTATGTTTTAAATGTCTCACCAGTTGTTGTTCTAGTCTAGATCGTAAGAATCTGGAGAAGACCGGCAAGTTTGGAAAAGACCAAGGCTCGATTTGGGCTGTAGTGCCCAAAGGTTGCTGAAAAGAGAGAGAGAGTTTTCTAAGTTGTAATGATGTCAGTGATTATCTCTTACTATTTCTTGTCGTGTAATGGTTGTTATCGTACCCATATCTATCAAAAAGGATGTGTCTCTCATTTCTATAGTATTGAATAAACTTACCAATTAATAAAGTTTCTGCATACATTTTTAGTTTATCTTCTTCGGTCTGTGCTTGGCCGCTGTTTGTACTTCTCAACTCATTTGTAGAGTGCTTGCACATAGTTCTGATACATTTTGTCCCCCATTGTCTACCTTAATTTATCGATATCAGCGTTTTTATTGATTTCTTCGATAGTATTTTGGGTTTTAGTTGTTAAATTATTCAAATCTGTGTATAGTTATTTAAACGTATTTTGTGAGGGATCTCATGCAGATGGTTATGGCAATAACACAAAAAATTATTTTATTCAAACATCTTTATTCAAATAAAATTAAAAAATAAAACAAATGTGAATTATGTACGAACAACTATACCTAAAATAAAGCAACACTATAGAAAAATTGCTGTTCAAAATCCGAATTCTGTATTAGACAGGGATAAAGTAAAATACGACCATCCTCAGGTGCATCTACTTTGAGTAATACCACAAATACATTCATTTATATAAAAACTAAATACTAGGTAGTTTGTTTCAAAGCAGAATTACTTATCGGCGAAAAATAGTTTGTTATATCCGATAAGCTCTGCGGAAAATGTTAAACATTAAGGCATCAACTAGTCATCCTTCTAAAAGTACATAATTTGTAAAATCTATAAATAAGACTGAATGTTATTAATATTAATGTGCAAATACATCGATTAAAACTGCTATAAACAAAAATAAAATTGCAAAAATAACATGAGTTTTTGGCACAAGTGTATTTATTAATATATGGAATTACAGCTGCACTATTTTGAATCTAGTCCAGCAGCGAATGAACTTAAAAATTGTGCAGAATGACTGTTAGATTGCACAGTCTGCTGCACGACATTGTTGCATATCTCACAGAAAACGTGCCCAAATAACGTATTTGGTTGAGTATATCTACTTCAAATTGTTTAATGGTTTATCGTTAATTCCTGGGTTCTAAAAAGTACGCAATTACTGCGACTTTCCCTTAATAATTCATTTATGTCCGCTCGTTCGCTTTTTTCGTTAATTTTACACACTCACAGCTATAAATATTGTTACTATATCTTAAAAACAAAAGGAAAGCAAACAAAATGCATTTATGTACGTCATTTTGCTTCGTTTTAAACAAAACCTTTGCTATGCTTAATACGAGCTAGTTCATATTTTCCAGTTAATAAATATTTGCAACATTTTCAACACATAGAAAGACAACTAGTTATTGCGTTATAAAAAATACATGTCATGGTTCATATATTTAAAATTAAATTTGTAAGTTTCAACATTTAGCCCAACAAAGGTATATTTGGATTAAACTGTTTATTTGGATACACCTATAATATGCAAACCAACACGCAAAATTAATAAAAATTGATTAAATGACAAGCATGTTATATATCAGTTGAATTAACCGCGATTCGTCTTATAAAATCTGCCCAATTCGGGACTCACCTACTGGTGCCGTGAACAATACGGGCAAACTTTACGCATGATCGATTCTTCAAATGAGTGAAAACACTGTTACAATTTTTTAATTCACACTTAATTGATTACAAGGATTGTTTTGCGATCATCACCATCAACATTAATGTTGTCATTTTTATTTACAATGCGTTTAAATGGTCCAATGTGTATTTATCAATATTAATCATCGCTGAAAATCGTGCCCCACGTATATGTGTGGTATTAAAGTGAAGGACTTCTATAGCTTCATCAAACAGGCAGGGAGTTTTCATCTTTTCCCCTAAGTATTAGTCAAAGTTATCATATAAAGAACCATTCGTCGGATCAGTGGCCTGTAGGCTGTTAGATCGACCGGTTTATGCGATGGCCTATTTTTCACGACCTATGTAATATTCACTGTTGAGTCATCAGTGGGCGAGACTTTTAGTTTGGCCTGGACTAAGAAAGATAACTATTACTGAGTATTCCAACTTTATTAAATCTTGGACACTGATATCACTCCCCTCTCTTTAAAACTTATTTATTTCGAATAAAAACAACTGTAAAATTCATATGTTATCATATCGCTTGATTATGTCAGTAATCTTCCCCTTGGATACCTAATGATGCCTTTTTTTTCTTGAAATCTTCCTCCTTTTATTATTATGTATCTTCAGTTTTGGTTATTCAAGTTTCTATATTGTATGTGGTCATGTATATATCAATACTTTCAGTTAGGAGTACTGTGAAATCATTAAATATTTCCCAGTTTCTGATGTTTATTTGAAAAAAAAAAAAAAAGAGAAATCAAATATAAATGTAATCATTTAATCCTTTTTTTATAGTTTGTACGTACTGGTCTACATAAAATCGAAGGAATTGAGATCAGACTTAATTTTGTGGCACTTATTGTCATTAACTATGAAACGTGGAGGTCTCTTATATTCTAAATTAGCTTAAAATAGCTACCATAAATTGTCGAGAACAAATAAAATTTTTCAAATATCAACATCATATTGATAGACACTTTATTATCAATAAGTATATGGAATGTGGTTAAGACATAAAATTTTTGCATACTCTATATTTTTTTAAATCTTTGTTGAACACATTTGTTGTTACTTTTTGAGATTCATACAATTAATATTTTTTAAAGCACCTTATGCAGTATGCATGTATTTTTTTATCGATCAGCAAAGCATCTTTAGCTGGTAGACCAAGCTATATTATACAGATTTCAGTAAATTATAAAAAAAATACAGTTCAACTTATGAAATGGCCTCAGAAATTACGTTATATATACCTTTTAGGTGAAATGGATTCTACTTTGTTATAAAGTATATTGTAAAGAACATTCATATAACGGCACTAAACCGTCGATTGAAAGTGAGTCAGTTATTATGATATCAAAAATCAAAACAAATTTGTTTACAATGAAACAAAACAAGCGTTGTAGGAATACTTCGTACCTCAGACAAAACTACAGTCAAACCAGTGTACTAAGGGGATAATCATATCAAATAATTATGAAGATAGCTAAACTCACAGTCACTATGTGCGAACTTGGTAGTTTTAATTGATTATATCACCAAAAAATACCATATTTGCCAAGTTACTACTTTGATTTCCTCGATCTCACGTACCTTACTCATCAGATGTCTTCTTTTTCCACACCAACTCGGAGGAAGAACATTTAATAACAATAATGCATAAGAACTATTTTAAAGAGTGAATGGTTCAATAAATGAGGCATCGAAGATGGCCAGCCAAAATAACTTTTCTTCATAACATTGGGTATTTCGGGAAATATCCGCTAGGGCCTTTAATAACACATTTTGAGTTTGTATAAATTTTATTCGACGATAAAAATTTTAGAAGTGATTACGAATAACCCTACACTCTTAGTATGACATGACATGAGACAGTGAACAATCAAATCAAAAAGAATGTGTTTAAAATTTGTAAAATATATAAACATATTTCATTTTTTATAATATTTATTGATGACGAATATAAAATGATATTTTGAATTATACAAACGCTAATTCTGAAACCATTATCTACATTTATTGTAAACTGTATTAAAATTTACCGAAATACTCAAGTCTATTGTTTAAACACACATTTAATACATAGAAGTAAATAAGTTATATACTAAATATATATAAATAAAAAATTGTAGAAATAGTGTTTGACACGAATATAAAATTGTATATAAACAAAAAAAATCTCACCTATACCTGCCCAAATCAAAATATACATAAAAATAAAGAACAACCTGTGATAAATCTTAGAAAATAAAATTATTTTAAAAGCTTAGATGTGAAGGTTAATTTAAAAAAGACATACCAAAGCAGATGCTTTATGTTCAAAATTATCGTGATTAGGTCAGCTCCCGGCAATACTAAAATATTTTTCTACATGTATAACTGCCAAAAACGCATACCAACTTTTTTTTAAACAAATATTACATTAAATATACATACAAAGCATATTTTCTTTTGAGAGGATAAACTTCGTGTTTCAAGCACGATTTTTACATCAATAAACACTTTCGATATTTTAAACATATCTGTTAAATAATTTACATTTAGCTTTGCAAAGGGGGTATGCCTAAAGATTTAGTTTGTGGGGAGCTAACCAGTGTAACACCTTTACTTGTGCTAATCGCTCTGGAATAAAAAATATGTAAAGTGTACACTATTTATATATAAAAAAATAATCCCGCACATGTTACTGTGTGGTCTGTTGTTGAATCTCGATCTTTTCCACGGTCATATCGGGATTCATAGCTGTTGCTTCTTGAATTGCTTCGGCCAGAGCTTTGTCGTGATCGATTGGATCTCCATCTGATTGGATAGTTATCTTTTGTTCCACTCTCGTTTCGACTACTCCGTCTCGTTCAGTTTTATACTGAAAACATATAAAGTTTCTTACAGTTTCGACTTCCTAGAGAGGATGATAATCGATTTATTTTGGATGGACCCATAGATAGGAAAAGGTTGAGGTTCTACTTTAAAAATATGATTTCAAAATTTCAAACATTCAATTAGATGCTTTAAGACAGAATTAAAGACGTTGAACGAACAAGCAGTAACAGGATTTAATCATTGATTCTTACAAAACCCAGTAAATTTGGAGGTTAGATATATATGATTAATATAAAGAAGGAAACGCTTGCAAAACATCTTCTAAAATTCATCGCTACAGGACATTGAAAAAAGTTAAGGATGTGAAATAAACACAGGAAAATAAGTTACAGAATATAAATGAATTTACAATTTACTTCGACAACTACGAACCGTACGATCAAGAAAAATACTTTGTAATAATTATTGTAATACAAAAGATCTTTTTTAGACACAATTCGATGTTCGAATTCCTTGAAAACAAACTCTTAGTTTTAAATTAATTGTCACTTAACATTTATCAACGTAATTTACATAATCTATAACAACGTAAATGTGGAAATAGTTAACTATTCAATATCAAGAACTTATGCATTAATAACATATAGTGCTAGTCAAAAGTCCGTTCCCCCCTCGTATCTTTTGAACAGTTATACTTATATTAGTGAAATTTGAAGGGAAGTAATAAACAGACATAGGCTTCTTAACTAGTCATAACAAGTGACGTAATAGTAACAGATGACGTTACAGCTCCACTGTGACAGATAATTTCAAAAAGGACCTTATGTCAAGTGATACCCACAGACAACTAATAACGTGATACCTCGTTTGAAAAGCATTGAAAAACTAAAATTGTAGTTTCACATTTAATTAATTAATAAATAATAAAACTGGCCTCTGGTTACAAAGTTAGTAGATATTTAAGTAGGTTGTCTCGTAACTATGTGGGCGAAGCGAGGGGAAGGCAGAATGCTTACGTCACTCATACGACAACGTCAAATTTGACAGTTGTCTGAGTTTAAGTTCACGTTTGTATTCGTATATTTTTTTTGTGGAATTTTCCTATAGTAATTAGTTCGTTTATTTGTTTAGTTATTGTTTAGTTTTTATTTTTAAGTATAAGTATAAGGACAATATTATTTGTAGAGACTTATTATTTAGTTATTTGTGTATATAAACACTTGTGAAGTGTGTTGTAGCTGTGATATCAAGGTTTGTCTAACAATTATATGTAGTTTTGTACGTTATAATAATGAAATATTTTTTAGATGAGTGGCTTTGTGGCTGGAAGATGTGTGTTTGAAGGACTAATCATTTTTTGTATTTTAATCTAATAATAAATTATTTATATTGCCTATTTGTTTTTTTTTGCCTACCACTAGATATGATAAGAATGCTGCAAATTCCAGGAAAAACATAAAAAGTAAGTTCCTACATATTTAGAATTTTTGCTTTTGAACTTTTTCTACTGCTTTTTTGAGTTTTTGTGCGAAATAAACTGTTATCTCCGTTTAAAACACACAATATTATCAATATTATCAATTCTATTTTTTGATAAGAACCACTTAACATCTTTATACCCAAGAAAATCCCAAAATATATTGCAAAACCTAAGTTTTTGAACCTTTTATTAGCATTAAAGCTTATGGCAATTTTAAAAGTGTCGTATGGGTGACGTATTCCCGCTTTTAAAAAGCGAGCATTTGATTGGTCTATAGTTACGAGGCAACCTACTTAAATATCTACTAACCGTGCTCTGGTTACCTGTTTAAAAGTTGACGTTTTTCAATTCTCTAATTGTTTTTACGCCAACGTCAACTTTTTTGACAATTAACCAGAGGCTGACATTACAATATTTATTAACTAAATGCGAAACTACAATTATTTTAATATACCTATTCAATCATATTATTTTTTTTTGGATTTAAGATGATTTTGATAAATAAATTAAATAAATAATAAAATTCTAGTTTGGCATTTGATTAATACAAATTCTAACCGCCCGCCTTTCGTCATTTGTCAAAAAAGTTGAAGTTTGTCAATTCTCTAGTTATATTTAGTTTGCAAAAGCGTTTATAGCTCAATATTTAGTTTCTATTTCTGCTAGTTTAACCAATTTTCTAGTTATTTTTAGTTTGCAAACGCGTTTATACCTGAATATTTAGTTTCTGTTTCTGCATAGTTTAGTCAATTCAAGTTTGGTCAAGTTGTTTTAGTTAGTTATTCTTATTAATATTTAGTTTAATTATTGTTTAACAAGTTGTTTAAATTTGTACAAAGGCAGAATGGTACGTACTGTAGCCGACTAAGTAGCAGCTGTGTTAATAATTGGTGAATGTGGAAATAATTTCCATGCAGCGGAACGTCTTTTTAATGAGAGGTATCCCGATCGCTCTACATCGAGAGCTTATTTGAGGAAGCTTCTTCGGAAGTTTAAAGAAACAGGTAGTGTTCAAGATGTCAAACGATTTGGTCGACCAATAATTAATGATGACAAAAAAAATTGACATAATTTCAGAAATGGTAGTACTTCTACAGCTCACTTCTTCTACAGCCCAAGTTGCATCTATCTATAGAATAAGTCAAAATACAGTACATCGAGTGTTGGCTGAAAACAAATTTCATCCATACAAATTAAAAATTGTGCACCAACTTTCCGAAGAAGATGATGACCCTGAACGAAGACTAGAATTCTATGAAAATATGTCCAATAAAATTAACCAACAGCCCGATTACATAAAAACAATTTGTTTTAGCGACGAAAGTACTTTTTTTCTCAATGAAAATGTTAACACACACAACAAATGTTGGGAAACCATATAGTTGGACCTGTTTTTCTCAATACTAACTTAACCGGTGAAGTGTATCTAGAGATGTTACAAAACCGTTAATACTTCGAAATTCTGGAGGATAATCCAGATGAATTCGGCAACTTGAAAATAATGTTTCAACAATATTTTCTGCACCATAATGGTGTTCCTGCACACCATTATGGTGCAGTAAGACGTTACCTAGATGAGGAATATCGTGGTAGATGGATTGGACGACGAGGTACGATATAATGGCCAGCTCGGTCACCGGACCTAACACCATTTGATTTTTTTCTGTGGGAATGAAATCTAAAGTTTACGCTACAGTACCCGACGATATTGACATTTTGAAACAACGAATTGTTGAAGAATGTAGGGCAATTTCCCCCGTCACATTTGAACGGCAAGATTTTAGAAATAGGATGCATTACTGTCAGGAAGTATATGGAGCACATTTTGAACAGTTACTGTAAGAACTGGTTGTTAAATATTTATTTATTAAATGAAAAGCTACAATTTTAGTATTTATTTAATTTATTCATCAAAATATCAACCAACATTATTATGACTGAATAAGTATTTTCAATACCTTTCAAACGAGGAATCACTTGCCATAAGATCCCGTTAAGAATTATCTATCACAGTGGCGCTGTAATGTCATCTGCCACTATTATGTCACTTATTATGATTATTTAAGAAGCCTACGCCTGTTTATTACCTCCCTCCAAATTTCACTATTATAAGTATAACCGTTCAAATGATACGAGGGGGAACGGACATTTAACTAGCACTGTATATGATTCCAAAGAAGCACAACGCCAGTCGTTACGAAGATCATCGCCTAAACAGCTTAATGAGCCACATACTCAAAGCGATTATAAGCGAATTTATAACAAATGTGAAGAGAGAACGAGAAACACTCAGTTCGCTTTCAAAAACAGTTTAGGAACACGAAAGGCACTTTTTTGCATGCAGTTATTGGTACAAAAATGCTACGACCGGTGATGGAATGTCTTGCTTTATCGATTACCAAGAGGCTTTCGAGAATACAAGACATGAAGGATTAATATACAATAAAAGCTCCTTATTCGCGCTTCATTGGAGTTTTCACTATTCGAGGTTCAAATCGGTACTTCTTCTTTTTGTGCCACTCCTATCGGAGATTGGAAATCATCAAGGCTATTCTGACCTTGTTTACGGCTGACCTAAAGAGTTCATTAGTGGTGCAGCCAAACCACTCTCTCAAATTCCGCAACCATGACATTCTTCTACGGCCTGGATTTCGTTTTCCTTCTATTTTTCCCTGCATTATATTTTGAAGTAATGCGTATTTATGTCCTCTCATCAGGTGACCAAAACATTCGAGTTTTCTTCGCTTTAGCGTTAACAAAATCTCTGGGTCTTTTCCTATTCTTCGTATTACTTCACAGTTTGTTATTCTTTCAACCCAACTAATCTTCAGCATTCGACGTTAGCACCACATCTCGAAACTTTCAATATTTTTCATGTTGTTCTGTTTGAGAGTCCAGGCCTCTACACCGTATAATAGCGTGTTCAATACATAGCCTCTCAGCATTCTTAATCGTAGAGGGATGCTTATATTTCTGTTGCAGAAGAATTTTCTCATCTTTATGAAGGTGGCCCTGGCAATTTCGATACGTCTTTTTATTTCACTGTTTTGGTCTCCAGTTTCGTTTATTAAAGTTCCCAAGTATTTGTAACTTGATACTTTTTCAACTTCAGTGCCGTTTATACTAATATACGCTGGTTGTGTCATGTTTTTACTGAAGACCATATACTTGGTTTTTTTAATATTGATATTTATACCATTTATACCAATTGTTGCAAGCAATATTTATGTCTGTAAGTAATCTTTGTAATTCTTCTACTGTTCTTGCAACTAGTACAGTGTCGTCCGCGTATCGAATATTATTTACAATCTCTCCATTAATTACGATTCCTCCGTTTGCTTGTAAAAGGGCTTCCTGACAGATGCTTTCACTATATACATTAAATAACAGAGGTGACAAAATGCAACTCTGTCGTACTCCTCTACGTATTTCTATTGCTTGTGATGTTTCAGTTTCTATTTTGATGTTAGCTTTCTGATTCCAATATAGATTGAGAATTATTCGCAGATCTTTATTATCTATGTCCTTCCTTTCAAGAATCTCTCTAAGCTTATCATGGCGTACTCTGTCAAACGCTTCTTTGTGTGAGAACATTCAAACCGAAGAGAGCTTCTCGAGCACCAAGCCCTTTTCTGAACCCCATCTGTGTATTACTAATATCTGACTCCAACTTTTGATAAACTCGGTTGTGGATGATTTTTAGAAATATCTTTAGTAGGTGGCTCATTAGAGATATTGTTCGATGTTCTGAACATTCTTTAGCATTAGATTTCTTTGGCAGTGTAACGAATGTAGACAACAGCCACTCTTGAGGTATAATGCCAGTATTGTATATTGTATTAAATAAGTGCAATATTATACCTATTGATTCATCATTCAAGAGCTTTAGCAATTCGGTAGGAACCTCATCCGGTCCATTTGCCTTCCCAGTTTTGGAATTTTTAAGTGCCATTTCTACTTCACATTTTAGAATTTCAGGTCCCGTTTCGCCATATATCAGAACAATGTTATTTCTGTTGTCCTCAAATAATTCTCTTATGTATTCACTCCATCTATTAATTTTCTCTGTTAAATCTATTAAATCGGTACATAAATAGATAAATAAAAAGCAATAGACATTCTTTGTCAACGCGTCAGCAAGTGAACTAATAAAAAAATAAACTTGACCTTATTACAACTAGGCCTAGATTGTGTTTTCAAAAGCTATCGACGTTGTTTGTTTGGTTCAACGATTCAGAATGTTTAGGTAAAATAAACTTATTACTCAAAACATAAATTATTAAATTCTGCCACAATTGGACGTTCCGTCTTTTGGTAAGAGCCGCAAAGCGTGTTTTATTGTTTTACTTTTCCATTTGTTACAAAAATTGTGATCGAGTAACACGTCTCATCCTAATTTATAATGTCGACTAAAAAAATAGAAATGCTTGATCGTTAATGCCTTGGAGAGTCGTTTGCATCCATCACTTTCATTCAATGTTAACGAATCAACTGTACCATCGATAAAAAAATCCGAAGATAAAATAAGGTCGTTTGTAGCTTCAACATCACAGTCAGCGAAAATTGTTCCTGATCCAGCAATAGAAAAAATGGAAATGGCGTTGTCTTTCTGGATCCAAGACCGCAACAAAAAAGGGTGCCTTTGAGTGCTCCAATGGTCTGCAGAAAGAAGGCAAAACGTCTTTACCAACATTTTAAAGAACCTAGTGGTAGGTGTGGCGGTGCATGTACAGATAGAGGATTTCAAGCATTGGAATGTTGGTTAAATAGATTTCAGCATATCTACACACAAACAATGTGTCGTTTTAAGTTCAAATACTTACCGTTATCGTTTCTACAGTTCTAGTCTTAGAACTGATAGTTTGTGAGCTGATGATTTCACCAGTGGCACTGTAAGATCCATCGTCTGACGTCAAGTTGACCTTACGCGCTTCGGTAGCTACCACTGGAACGTTCGTCGTAGAGTGAATAATGGTCGGATCTCCACGGTAAACAATACTTTCCGTTTGTACTATTCCTTCTGGTATGTTGTCCTAAAAAAATAGGTTAAAAATTATTTACAATTGTTAATTATTTTAATTAGTATACAAAAATTGACATTGAATATACGAAGTGCATAAAGATTAAGCTATTATGAGAATACCAAAAAGTTATTTGTTTAGAAGATAAGATTTAAGAAGGAGATACAATTCCAAACAAAATCAGTAGCTACCAATTTAGGAACTACCGAGAGTATCTTTTTTTTTTCAAATTTTTGTTTGTGAAACACTTTGTATCTATGCTCTTCTTTCTGATTTCGCATTAGATATTGCTTCTGTATTGTGTTACTATAGTTTCTTGTGTTTTTCTTTAATAATTGTAGGAAATTATCTTGGCTGTGATTACATGGCCTAAACGTTACACTATCCTTAGTTAAATGATATCTATGAGTGCCTTTTCATTTGGGTTTTTATTTATCATTGGTATTTCACACAGTATAAAATAACATTTAGCATTGCTGTATTTGCTCCCTAGAAGAGGCATTAATATCAATAGCATTTATGCATACGACTCTTTAATTCGTTGACAGAGAGTTGAGAGAGAGGGAGAGAAAAGAGGAGATCTAGATTAAAGGCCAGTGGCTTTCATAAACTGCAGATAATTGTTGAATGAACCAGTCATATCTTGATCCAATCTTGGTTTCCATTTTTTACTCAAATATTATTTTTTGTTATTTCTTCTCTGAAGATCAAAATTTTCCGTGATTTGTTATTTATAACGCATCAGTTGTATTGAGATAGATGTGACTGTCTTATACTACCAACAACAAAGAAATTTAATAAGAAAACATATTTACAACTGTTCCGCTAGGTAAATTTAAATTAATTGTTAAGAGAACCACACAAATGAGGAATTGCAATGTGATTATTGAATGTAAGCAGTGCTTTCATGTAATGTGGAAGGCTAGATGATTATTTTTGAAGCTATGTCATGTATGATGAATGAAAAACAGAAATTAAGAAAATTGTAAAAATTTCAAAGATACCTTAAACAGATCCTCGAGTTTTTTTATTTTGCCAACTGATCCAGCTACTACTTTTGCTGGATAATTTAAGAATTCTATGCCTAATTACGATACTTTATGGAGAAAGTAGACGTAAAGATCCTATAGAATTCGAATAAGAAGAAACTGAACTACGAGAAGGTAATAATGTGGATCAGTCAATCGTTCTTATCGCGGACAGTTTTGAACCCTTCTTTGTCAACCATTTTCCATCCACTCCTGAATGTAGGTCTCTCCCAATTGCTTCCATCTTTCTCTATCTTGCGCCAATCTAATCCACTGTTTGCCTGCCACTGCTCTTATGTCATCTACCCATCTTTTTGAGGTCTTCCCATTCTTCTTGTTGTCGTTCTTGGTCTCCATTCTAGAATTCTCCGTGTCCACCTGTTGTCATTATATTGGGCTACGTGACCTGCCCAGCGCCATTTCATTTTTGTAATTTCTTCCACAATATCCCTGATCTTTGTTCTACGTCTTATCTCGGTGTTTCTAATCTAGTCTCCCGGGGATATTCCAAGCATGATTCGTTTCATTGCTCTTTGCGTTGTTTCTAATTTTTTAGCAGATTTTTTGGTAAGGGCTACTGTCTCCAAGCCGTAGGTACAGTTGCGGTCACGAAATAGTTTACACCTTACTTTTTATATTGTAATACTGTAAAATTGCAGTGTCGTACGGATTTGATAAATGTCAAAGTCAAAAAATTTCAAAACGTCAATGCTTTCGCGAGTGTTCAACAATAAAATAAAAGTATATTAAACTCTTCCAAAATGGTTAGAATACATGCATATTAAAAAAAAAGACTTCTTTATTTTCGTTATTAAGATCATAATTCATTTTATTCAAAAAACTGTTTTCTATATTTTTCATTTTGTAAAATATTTTGATATTTTAATTTTAATCTACCTATTCTAGCTAGTACACCACTGGCAACGTCACTTTGACGTAAAAGGTGCGTTTAAACGAAGTAAAAATTTAAAAAATGGGCTCCTAGATACGTGAACCTGTAAACTATTCCGTGACCGCAACTGTACAAACTGGTAGTATGCATGTGTTATACACCTTTTTCTTTAAGTTTACAGGGATGGAGGTAAAAAAAAACACCTCCATTCCAATTTTGAACAGGCGTAGATAATGCTCCAAGAGCTCCATACTGCCATAAAAGAGTGAATCTTTAGGTCATGAGGTCAGACAATCAAACAATCGGGCTGAAGAGAAAAATAAACCTAGTTTGGGCAGAATTTGAAAAGATGAAGGATATTTTTAGGTTAAACATTCCAATGTGTCCGAAGAGAAAATATTTAATCAGTGCATTCTGCCAGTGACGACCTATGGTGGGGAAACCCTAAAACTCACAAGACCCATCTAAGTAAACTACAAGTTGCGGAAAGAACAACGAAGAGAATAATGTTAGTTTTTCTACGTAATAGAATACATAATGCTACTATACGCAAATTATTAGGAGTAGCAGCCGTTATTCAACGAATAGCAACATTAAAATAGAACTGAGCAGATCGTGTAGCAAGAGCAGTTAAGGATCGGTGAACGAAAAGAATTTTGGAATGTAGACCTCAAAACCAAGCTAATCGATACAGAGGTCGAGCCCCCACGAGATGCACCGATGGCATAAAAAGAGTGACAATTATTAGATTCAGATGGCGCAAAATTGGACTAAGTGAAAAAGAATGCGAGAGGTCTATGTTTAGCAGTGGGCGTTGAAGGCTAGATAATAATGATATCATGAACCATCAACTATTAGGGAAATAAATAAATCCAGTTGCTAACCAGAACAAATTACATGGACCAAACTACATGGAGAAATATGTAAATTTAGTGGTCAAAAGTTTGTAATTCTCTTTCATAAGCTACTAACACAGGTAAGACGAGAATGCTGTTTACCTGAAGAATGGAATACAGGTACTTTATGTCTATAAACACAAGAAAAAAACATGCTTGAGTGCTCCATTTGAGGGATTTTCGTTCTTAATAAGGCTTACAAGATTTGGTTCCTGATATGTTACGCAAGACACATATCATCCATTAAACATATGCTACAAAAAACTGCAGAATTTGGTATAGACTGGCACTACCTTGAAGTTATGATACTATTGACAGGTCCCAATTATATTTGGATATGATCGACTTAAGGCAATTTACGATATTATTGATAGGTGAGCGTTATATTCGGCTCTGGTAGGCCTCGAGAATATCTAAATATTGGTAGAGTCAACAAAAATGGCAGTGGAAAGTCGAATGTGTAACGTGCGAGCACAAAGAGATATTTCAGAACATTTAAAACTAACAAGTGACTGTCCTAAGTAGATGCGGTATCCTACACGCTGTTTAACCTAGCGTTGGAAAATGTTCGTGAATTAACATAAATCTACCATCTACAAATAATGGTATATATGCCTTCATTTCATAATATTTGTAGGAAATTACGTATCAAGAATTCTGCTACTTTAGATCACCGAGATCACTAGAAGTATGTCAAGATAAATAAAATGCAAAACTTTATCAATTCAATACTCCCAGTGCTCTTACAGATCGGAAATAAAGATGATATCGAATGACACGATCTGGTACAAATTTTTGAAAGAAAAATATCGAAGGCCATGTGTGGAGGAGTTAAAAAATAGGGTCTATGGAGAAGGTCCTATAATTATGAACTATATAGACTTTTTGGTTATACAGAGATCGTAAAAACCGTCAAAATAAACTGCCTGAGATGGGTGAGCCATTTTACCGATGGAAATGACCCGGTTAAAATAACTAGTCTAAATAAGCTGACCAGGAGAAGAAGAACGAACTAAGTTAAGATTTCTGGACGATCTGGAGAAAGATTAAAAAAGATTGGAGTCATTGGAGAGTCATCAAATTAGTCTATAGGATAATAAATTTATCATCGGAATCAGACTCAGAACCTAAATGCAGACTTTTAGTCAACATTAGCCTATCAGTTAATATCAACAACCTGTTATCCTATTCAGACAAATCTGCATTTGCTCTTTTATTTACGTTTGTAAAAGAATCGAAGATAAAAATTTAAACATCTTAACAATAATAATAACAACTGTGACAAAAGATTCTTGTCTAAGGCTCGTCATTTTTTCCATTGGAAGACTATGCTGATCACGAACAATGTGATAAGGTCAATATCGTGTTTTTTTAACACGTTTCGAAACGCCCTTGAAAGTAATTTCCTCTTTCATCGCAATTTGACAATCTTAACAAGAGTCATTCATTTTAATAGCAGCATGATGTAATAGCACATTCTAATAGAGTTTGCTTGTTTCACCCGGTGGGCAAAGTAGTCCCCTTTTTACTGATGACGGTCAGACTGGACCGGAAACGTTTTGGAATAACTGTAATCATTTAGACTAAAGAATAAGACAAGCGAGGTGTGTTATTTGATTGATATTCCGTTCATCTAAAATTGAGAATAATGACTTTTGATGGTGAAAGCTCTTTCGTCAACGCTTCTGTATGCTCATGCTTTTATATGGTAACATTATGTTGTATTTTTGTTTAACGTATATTTGAAACTTAGTACATATATCAGTAGCTACAGATGATATGAAGATAGGTAAAACATATAAAATAGAAGTACGATAAAAACAAATGAAACATTACAATCTTTCACATTTTCGGTAATTGAATCCGATTTGGATGTACACTACTGTGGTTTAGTTCACGAAGTATATGAAATAATGTTAACAAAACCACAAATAAATTTCAAAATATATTATTCATATGAAACCTAAAATAAGATAGATATTCTGTTTATACTAAATACGTCTCAATAATTAAAAGCACTACAATTGAAAAAATATATCGACTAAATTTTTCCTACAAATACAAATCGTAATGCCAAAAAAAAGTAACAAAACGGCCATAACATGCATGCAGAATTCTTCATAAACACACAGTGACGGATCATGCTTACTTACATTTTATACAACAGTTTTTTTATGAGAACTGATCAATAAATATCTGATGTGTTCATAACCTTCAATTTTCTAAAAAATTTAAAGTGTGTTGAAAAAGATGAAGAGAAAATAATATTGTATTAGTCCACATACCATCAAACTAGTAGAATACAAAAACTTAAAAAATTGTTTTGATCTATGTTTTTTTTCATCATGACAAACATTTTCACAAAACAGTAGAATATAATTGGCAAATAGAATTGAAATTAAAAGAAAAATAAATATTCTGTCATAAAACATTTTAAATTATTATTATAAATCTTTATAATCACGTCTTTTTTACTTGGACAGAACTTTTTCCGGAACCTAGAAAAGGTAACTGTCTGATTGCAAATTACAGTCATCAATCTTGACTATATTTCGCCTTCCTAGATACTTTTGCTCCATTTCTTTTGTAACCTGGTAAAACCTTTAAAATAGTTCTTGAATTCTAAGTTGAGATTTTTTGAAAAGTTCTTCTTAGGGTGCCTGTCCGTTCCGAACGTTGGCGATCATTCTGGCTATGATGACTTTGTTGGTTGCTATTCGGAATAGCTGTGTTGAGGTCTTTCTATACCATACTCTCAGGTTAGCAAGCCAAGATATTCTTCTTCGTACTGGGGTCCTTTTTCCTTAAATTTTACCTTGCAAAATGCATTGGAGTAGCTCATATCTGCCTTCATTTCTCATTACATGTCCCAAGTACTGCAGCTTACGGCCCTTCACGATGTTGACCAACTCCGCGGTTGTGTTCATCGTCCACAGCTAGTTTGCATCGCTAGAAAAAAAGTTCATAGGGTTTTCGGATCTTTTGATATAATTTTATTATTTACTGCTTTATATTCTATCATGCACATAAAGGATTTTCGCTAAAAGAATCAATTTGACGTAGTTTCGTTTCTAACAATCTTTTCCCACAGTGCGTTACCTTTTTGGCATTCCGAAACCACAAGTATCATAAGTGTGTTCATTCCAGCTAGTTTGCATCGCTAGAAAAAAAGTTAGCAAACCATAGGGTTTTCGGATCTTTTGATATAATTTTATTATTTACTGCTTTATACTCTATCATGCACATAAAGGATTTTCGCTAAAAGAATCAATTTGACGATGATTGTACTTCTTCATTGGTGACTTTGTCTATCCATGACATCTTCAGGATCCTTCTGTATAACTATAGATCAAAAGCTTGCAGTTTTGATAGAGTTTACGCCTTCAACGTCCACGTTTCTACTCTGTACAAAAGCACTGAGTACATGTAACAGTTAAGGAGCCTTATTTTTGTTTCTAGGGTAAGGTCATGGCTCTAGAACACAGACCTCACAGTCAAGAATATACTTTTCGCCTTTCCGATGCGACATTTAATCTCTTGGTTGTACCACGACTCATTGATTATAGTTCTCAAGTAGTTGTACTGTGAGAATCTTTCAATTCTCATTTGGTTCACATACAGATTTGCTCCTATGTTAGATATGTTCTATTTGTTTCCGTTATTTTGTTCATTCAGTTTTACAGCCTTTCTATGGTGCTGGAAAACACTATTGTATCATCTGCATATCGCATTTTATTGAGCTTGACTCCATTTATTGAGATGGCTTCATCAATATCTTTTAGAGCCTCTTCAAACATGTGCTTCGAGTACAGATTGCATATCAAAATTATGCACCCCTGTCTCACTCCCCTTTTGAAGATTTTGACCTGATCTGTATATTCTCCATCTATTCGGAGAACCGCTGATTGATTCCAATACAGGTTAGCTATTATTTTTAGGTCTCTTCCCACGTCCTCTTCAACACTTCCATTATTTGTTTATGCCTGACTATATCGAAAGCCTTCTTGTAGTCAATCAGGCATGCAAAAACATCACATCTGACACTTCTACATTTCTGAAACAAATCCTGCGCGCTAAAAAAAGCTTCCCTCGTATCAACGGTGTTCACAAATCCAAACTGATTGGACGCAATTTGTTCCTCGCATTTCCGGTAAATTCTTTTGTGGATCACTTTTAAAAACAGCTTTAGCAGATGGCTCATTAGGCTTAGGGTCCTATAGTCTGCACAAACTTTAACTCCCTTTTTTCTGGGCAATGGTACGAATTCCGACTTGAGCCACTCTAGTGGTATTTTTCCTGCCTTGTATATTTCATTAAATATTTCAGTTATTATTTTTGAAAAGTAATCAATCAGATCTCAAGAAGGAGAGTTTAAAGCTCACAGAAAATTCAAAATTTTTATACTCTTTATAGTCTAAGATTTTTAGGGCGGTTCAAGCTGTCGTCTCATTGACCTCTACTATGGAAACGATTTTTCATGTCGTAAAGCTACGAATATCGTTTTGCTTTCGATTGTTCAGAAAATACGTAACCTAAATATCTGATGTTGTTTCCTTGTATAAGGCCTTAACTGGTTACCTGCCGTAGAGGATTTTGTAATACTTTCCGTTCACACCATAGTCACCGAGACGGCATCACAGTTACATTAAAATTCCCGGTCAAATAGACCTCGCTGGCGTGCAGAGAAATTTTTTCTCGGTCACATAGACATAGACGGCAGGCAACGTGTTAATAAACTGCATGAATTTGAGTTTTGTTTCTTTTTTTGCGTTCCAATAAAACAAAGTGCCTGAGGCCAACAATTTTTTTTACTTTAACCTGGATCCGAGATCCGGAAACTCAGAGATGAATCTTTGAAAAGGTTGAAATTTTGATCTATATGGCTTGAATTCCATTTTTGTAATAATTTTGCTGGATTATTTCTCTATTAACATCATAACATCTAAACTACCATGTTGCAAGAGTTACTGGGAATAGATGTTCTTATGGGAGCCGTGAGACATTGTCCTGGAAACCCACAAGGTACTTTTCACGCTCGGTCATTAATTTTGTAAGATGAACACGATCGAATGGACGCTAAGAAGTACTCAACTTTTGGTATATGGCGACAATCAAGTTTGCAACATTTTCCCTATCCTAGGGTCTACCTATATGACCGTCCTTTCCCCTGCTTCTCGTAGGAAGAATGGAGAATGAACAAACAAAGTACAATGACGATGAAGTTCAATAAAAGCTGAAAAAAGGTCAGCCAGCGATCATAAGCGATTTTTAAGTACCCGTCGCGCCAGAAGTCCCTTAACAGAACGATTCCTTTATCTTCAATATAATATAGCAATAGATTTATGTGATTAAGAGTGTCGTAAAAAACGTCTCAATTGGGGTAACATATTTATTGCCTCTTACAGCCAAGTTGCACTAAAGACTATGGAGTCTACAATTTATTAGTTCGTAATAGTTTGACACTGCAAATAGTCTCTTAACCATCTGGTAAAAACACAACAAAGTACAGTAATCGCCAGCTAGGAAGAACTGTCACCTCGGGGTAAATGGAAAGGGTCTTGCCACCTTCTGTACCACCGTGTGCTCTGTAGAGGGGCTTCGGAAACATCATGAGCTCCTCTACTTTTGTCCATTTTCAGGGTATGGACTTCAAAATGTTTTGTCTCCTGATGGCTCGTCTTGATAAAGACGAGCTATTTCTTACATGACTTAGTCTTCTTACAAGTCGAAATAAACATCAGGTTCGTGGTTCTTCGATGACTTGCCTTAATAAAGGCAAGATATTTCTTACATGACTAAATAGTCGAAATAAAACACCAAGTTTAAAGTTGAATAGCTACTCAGCCACAGAGTATGGAAAGCTAAAAAGGAAGCAGAGCCCCGAGAGCACTAAACTCTCGGTGAGAGAGTTTAGTGCTCTCAAAAAATAAGAGGCGGGGCGATGCGTCTCGAACGTGAACTAGTCGCGGCCGAGAACAGAACCAACGCCATCTAATATCTCCGTAAGTTGCTGGTGTAAATACCAATTATCTTAAAGCAGTACGAAGATGAAGATTTGTGGTGGTTCTCTCCAACTGGCAAGAAGTCGAAGCACTAAGGAATTGCCCATAGTCTTGCTAAAGAAGGAATTTTTATTTTACTAAATCCATTCTACAGTATTAAAAAATCTTCATCCGCGGAAGTTGTCAAAAAATTCGAAAACAAATTTAGTGCAGCCTACTGGGAAAATATTTCTCAATATTATTAACTCCGAAATAGGCTAGTTCGGAATTCTAAACCTTTTAAACTTAAAACATGTAAGTAGATCTTTCTGCTCATAGTGTGGAAAAGTCTACAAGGCCCAACTATTGAAATCTACAATTTACAAAACCTTAGAATTTTTTTAATATATTTGTATATTCTAATATATAGTAATATTTAGAATACATACATGTAAATTATTTTCACATCAGAAATTTATTTATTCTGTACAATATCGATATAATCGTTATACTCTACCTTGTAAATAGGACTGTTGTAATATGGATGATTGGGATCGTCAGGCGGATCAATGGGTGTGCCTGAATCACCTGAACTAGTCGAACTAATGCTGTCTCGTCTGCCCAGCTATATAAGCCATGCATTGTTAGAAATGAAAAATAAAAATGTTGGTTAACAAAACAACGATGTAGTTGTTCCAAGATAAATTTGAATGTATTTAGCAGGTGCTGACTATGTCGGTTCTTTATGAAGTGCCAGCTTTTAAAATAGAAAATGTAGTTTAAAAGTTTATAATGAATTTTCTGGTTGATTGTGCACAATTATGAGATTGATATTGTAAATGGATCTTGTTTGTGTTGAGAAGAGTTAAATACTCCATTTGTAAACCATTTACTTATGATATATTATTGCTTAATTTTAATAAAGTATTTCAGTAAAAGGTGGCTTCCATTATCGTCCCCAATAAGTACACTTTTAAATATGGTTCTGAATTTACTTAACTTCTTTTAGTAGAATTTTACGTTCAAATATTTTATGATTCGACTTTTTTTTTCAATATTTTTTCCAAAATTTTCAAAATAACTTTTTTTGAGAAAACAAAAAAATTAAGAGTAGATACAATGCTTAATTCAATTTTAATTTTTACCTGCGAATTTAAATGGATATATTAATATTATATTAAAAGCAAAGCTCCCTGGAGCTTTGGTGGCTTAAGACCAGGTTCTTCCAAAAATCGATTTTTTTTAATAAAATTTATATCTAGTACATAGATAGTATCAAGATATTTGAAGATCAAACTTTTTGCAGGTGAAAATAGATAAATTAAATTACTTGAAACCTTTTTTTCCCAATGTAAGTCTGAAAATGGCCGCCCAAACTCATCCGATTTACTGGTCGGTGTCATAATTTCTTGGAAACGAAGTATCCGAAAGCAAAAAACAAAATGCTGGATTTTTCTACTCTTTTTAGCACTTTTAATTGTTTATAACTTTTTAAAATAACAATGAATATGGTGTACTTCAAGGTCGCTCCGGCCTTCGGGACTAATTCTATAAGAGCATTTTCTAGTAATTTTTGAAAATATTTTTTTTTGGGAATTTTAGGCAGATTGCATATAGTGAGCAATAGGACTGAAGTAAAATACGGAGAAGCTGGGTACGACAAACTATTCAAGATCAGAGCACTTTTGAATAAATTATCACTAACTTTTCGTCATTACTATTGTCGTCGCAGTATGAGTGGACCTATGAAGTTCTCCACTCTGCTTAGGAGCTTTGTGTATTGTGTACGAAGTACCCCTAAGCATTTATCCAATTTATCTTCTGGATGTTGTGGTTTTTACCAAGTCTTGATAAAGACTTAGTATGAAATTTCTTATATGTACAATAAGGTAGGCCATTGTTGAAATAAAACTTTTTGAAGAGTGAAGACTAGCTACAGAGTCTAAAATTTGCGGTAACAATGGAGCAGAGTCCCGAACGGTGACCCCCTACAGCGGACTATGCTCTAGGTGAGGCCGTGGTCTAACGACTGATCCTGACTCAAGCAATTTGATTGAACCCAGCCTATGAGACATGTTCACCCAGGTAGTACGATCGGGTGTAACAATTCATTGGAGCAAGGTGTTTTAATTCGTGTTTAAAAACAGGAATCACCCCACCGTGCTCCAATGCTCTAGACCATCCCTTTCCCCCCTATAGCAATCTGATTCGCTATAGAGGCACAACAATCAGCCAAGTGCTCTTCATGTGGATGTCCTGGGTAATTGAACCCCAACATGGTTTCCTAACCGTATGTGAAAACTCAGGACAGCGCATCTCCGCTTTATTCCTGTTTATCTTAATGTAGCTTATCCGCGAACTGATCTGATCCTGACTCTAAGATTGTGCGATTATTTATACACAATCTCCAAGTCGAGGTAGGCGGGGCGATGCGCATAAAGTGTGTGCTATTGGTCGAGAGACTAGGGCACTTGATGACACTATGAACCTGGGCAAAATCAAAGTATAGATGAATCCATACGATTAAAGGGATGATCATGATCCGACAATATATGTCTAAGAAACCCATAACATGTGGTTATAAGGTGTGGGTTAGAACTGATGTATCTGAGTATATAACACAATTTTGAGATATATTCAGGTATAAGTTGGTACAGTCATAGAGAAAAATCTGGGACAGTGCGTTGTCATTGATATGTCTAGATGCCTTACTGGTGTTACTCAAAAATTCATTTTGATAATTATTTTACCTCCTAACCACTTATACATGAAGGTTGAAGGCTAGAAAAGGTATATACTTATTTAGTAATTTTCATAATCCTTCAGATAATTCTATCGTAAATCGTAAATAAACACAAGGATGGGTCTTTTGAAGAAATATTTTGTTCTCAATTAGTAAAGGACTACAATAATTCTCACGAAATAAATCCAAAAAGCAAAAAGTGGTATATGCGTATTTTTTGGCAGATGTGCACTCTTAAATTCACACATTATTTTTTGTAAAAGAGGTGAAGGATCTGCATTTACAATAAAATATTTTACGTTAGCGGTGTCACGAGGACTAATTGATGACAAAAAAAATGATGATTTTGAATGACAAAAAATGCTTTGCGTTGGACAACAAACAGTGGTCCAGAAGATTCATGATGAAACCACCAATTTGTTTTTAACTTTTTGTAAAAATAAAAAATATTGATCTTTTGTGTTGTTTATAATATACATTATAAACAAATTTGTATTAAAAATCATTCAAAAAAGAGATAAACAGTAAAAGTTTAATGTTGAAAATAAAAGAACAAGAAAAAATGAATTCGAATATTAATGTCACTTCCACCATTAGAGAGACAATATTATATTTAAGGAGAAGATTTATGAATCAAAGGCACATTGGGCTAGGTATCCTTAGTTTAAAATTCACTCACTTTTTTTGTGAAGATAATTTTTTGTTACGGTATTTGCTTCTTAATAAAATTAAAAAACTGATTTTAGTTTACATTTTAAATTTAACATTAAAAATGTGTTTTCTTTAAATAAATTCCAAACTGGAAGGAATAAACTAAGGACGCAGTTGCGGAAAGTTAAGATTGATAGTAAAACTTTCTGCTAGAATGTGTTGCTGTACAATTCAGTACTATAACTATTTTATGTATATTGGTTTGTATTTTATCGATGTTTTCTTTTTGTTGATTACTGATGACTTATTTGACACTAGTCTCTACACTTGTACTTGTAAAACAATAAAACAGGTTATGGGCCCAGCGGCAGAAATTTAGAAAAGTGAACAAAGTAAAATTTGTGTCTCTAAAAGTATAGTTTGCAGGAAAAATTGTGTTCACAATTTTTGCACGCGTGTCATTTAGTTATGCCTAAATCCAGCAATAATTTTTGTATGACTAATGTAAAACAATCTAATGGAGCCGGTTTTGATTCGTGGAAATTTCGATTGGAAAGTAGAGAAACTGCTTGGACTGACGATAACTACAACGGTTTTCTTAAAATTTATTCGAATGCAAAGGATATTATTATTCATTTAGTTGGGGATAATGTTTTCGATATAGTTAAAACCCAAGAAACTTCGATGGGAATGATGGACGCTCTTAAAGCTGTTTACGAAAAGACAGGACTTCAGTTTCGAGTAAAAGCCAAGAAAAATTTCGCAACTTAGTACTTGAACAAGACGGCAACTCGGGTGAGTTTCTAGTGGATTTTGATAAAATCTTAAGAAAAATAAATTATTATTAACCTGTGTAAACAGAATGCTCTTACGGTAAAGTTTTATCTATATAATATTAATTCATTCAATGTACTTAGAGACAGTACCAATCTTAAATATTTCGTTTTTGACCATTACATATTACTGGTTTCTATTGTTTTGGTTTACAAATGGAGATACACATGAATGAATTTAACAAATACCCATATTAAAACAATTTGTGGCAAAATTAGTAAAAAACCAAAATCAACCATACATTATTGTAAATTTCATAGTTGAAAACTGAAAACAAAAAATGCAAAACAAAAATAAATATTAACCTGATCTCCGCTAACAACCGTACTGGTCGTTTTAACCTCCTGCGTAACCGTTCTTTGTTCTTGCCGTGTGGCGCTCGACGTCATCGAATGAGCTACAGTTTTCTCCTCAAGTTGTTGGGTACGTGCGTTCGTACCCAAATCCTCATGGGTAGTAGCCGTTCTGGTGGTAACAGCGCGTGCGGTGACAAACGGTGATTTGCCATCGTCAGACGGTACATCCGCCTTTTTATATCAACGAAAAATAAAAATAATGTAAAGGAACAAAATAAAAATCAAAAGAAATAAAGTAAATAAATAAAAAAAGTAAAAGGTAAAACGCGTTAATGATTGCATTGTTGCTATTTTTTTCTGCAAGACGTTAGAACTAAAATGTAGCTACGATTTTATTGTCTCTTAGTTGAAATGATCACTGTGCTTTATTTATATGGAATAATATACAAAAGAAAGTAACAGGTTATGGATTGATATTACAGAGAAGTGGGAAAGTAGATGTGGAGACACGCAGTATAGTCGGAGCAGAAAGTATCCAAAGACAAAGCGGTTTTCAGACTGTACTAGCCTGTTTCGATAGCACATTTACATTAAAACAACTGGCACAAAAGCCAGTGGAAAAAAATTTGAAGAATTACCTAATTTGATGAATACTTGCAAACCTGGCAAAAACTCGCGACAACGTGACAAGTGATAATACAAGATGTTTGGGGATCCCCAAAGTCTGGTTTGAATAACATATATACAAAAGCCACTGATAAGCAGTATAAAGGTGGGAGAAAAAAATATCACGACCCTTTGAAACATTTAACGTGTTAAAACAGAGATCTTGCCTATATCTTATCTGTTTAAAATATACACAAAAAAAACCTAGAGATATCGAAAAAAAAAAAATGTATTCGAGAATGGGAATAGAACTACTTTATACCTTGTTGTTTATAATCAGGTAATAGATTACCTGGTGAACGGTGAAAACGACAGTGTATTCATTGCTAGAAAACTGATACAAAGACAGCACAAAACAAAGTCTCAAAACAAATATGAATAAAACTGAACATCTTGTAGTTGGGGGAAAACCAAAAAAAATCGTACATGAATATGTGATTATAAACAGTTGTAAAGATAGTGCAAACATTCCTTACCATAGAGATGCGCAAAGGCTGAGTCAAAATTCACGTAAAGATAGAAAGGTTCTATTGTAAGAGGAATTATACAGTGCACAGTATAATGCGTTTCGCATGGAAGTGGGGAATAAACTAAATTTCGTCTACTGCGCCGTGGTCCGGAGTGCTTACACTATCTCTAACGTATACAAGTAACTTTTAAAAACTATAGGCGCCGGAAAGGATATTACCAACACGATAAATCAAGAACTAATACCTATCTAAAATCTAAATTCTATACTATGATCAAAAACTTTACAATGGCAATAAAAACAGAAAGAATATAGAATTAGATAGAACACCACAACATAGGAGAATTTTGGTAAATAACAAAGAAAAATAAAGAAAATAAGAAAAATAAAGAAAAGCACTGAAAGCGCTGATAATGAATTTTTAACGAAGGTAATACGGTTTTTCCGATTGGACCATATAAGAAATGAACGTTTATTGTACATCTTACATTCGTGTAACCTTTTGGAAATTGAAAATTTTCTAGTGTCTGTATCGGAAATCGAATCCAGTCGTCCGGTTTTATAAGCCACTCTGTATTTTTTAATTTCCACAGGTTCTAATAAAGATAGCTTAAGGTTTTTATTTTGAAAGTGGAGAGTTTGAAATTGGTGGTTAAAACAATGATTATGATCCAGAAGGCGAAAAGCCTACGTTGTATCGGTTTTTCTATTACTGAAAACCCTTTTGTGTTCTGTTGTTTGTTAAATGTTCTACCCGTTTGACCGATGTAAGTTTTTGGCCAGCACCACATGTTAGTTTGTATACACACTGTGTAAGTACTTTTTCTTTGGGTTCTTGTTGTTCTTAATATTCTTGCTTAGGTTATTGTTTGTTCCGAAAGCTGGTGTTATGTGTCTATATTGTTTTATGTGTTTGGTGGTTACTTTTGTTGTATATAACCCAAATTTTGGTGTAAAATTTTGTTTATTTTATGTTCGTTGTACCCATTGTTTACTGCTATTTGTTTAAGATATAATTTAATGTCATTAATCAAATAGTAGGCAACAATATGTACAACGAACAAAAAATTAACAAAATTTTAAACCAAAAAATGCATAAAAAGACCGAAAATTAGCCTTTCCACTACCAGAGAAAAACCCAAAAACGTAAAAAACAAGAGTAAAAAGAAAAAGTACTTACACAGTGGTTTATAGAAACTTATGTGACTGCCCAAAAATTTACATCGGTCAAACTGGTAAAAACTTTAACAAACGTATAACAGAACACAAAAGGGCTTTCAATAATAGAAATACAGATTCAACGTACGCACTTCACCTTCTAGATTATAATTATTCTTTTAACGACCAATTTCAAATTCTCCACATTCAAAATAAAGGCCTTAGCTATTTTTATTAGAATATATGGAAATTAATAAATTTAAAAATATATAAATCTGAATGACCAACTTGAGACAAACAGCTCTCCCCTTCTCAACTTATTCAGTTAACCACTAGAAAGTGTCGCAGCATCAATGTAGTGATAATACATTTTGTGGAAGGAAGGATAACAAAAGAAATCACAATTAATTTGGTATGTTGTATACTAAATATTGTGGGAATTATTGTTAATTTTAATTAACAATATGTTTATTTTAGATGTGTAGATAACATAGAAATGGCACAAGAAAACACGTTTCCGAAACTTAATTTGGTATGGAACAGTAAAACGTATAAACACTGAGCGATAATCACACAGACTTTAGATTATATTCCATATACGAAAAAAAGATAGGTCCGTAAATCTTGAACACACAGATTTATAAAAATATTCTATAAAAAAATCTTAAAAATTCTTATGACAGTTTTTACTACGACTGAAAATGTACAGATCTTTTATTTCCGATATATATATACACAGCCATAGGATAAAGTATGGAACAAGTCAATATCTTTGAAACGAAAAAATAACCGATATTCACGAAACTTTACTCGCAAGTACAATGATACATAACTCATCTTCTGTCAAGTTTGGTAGAAAAAAAAAAGTAAAACGAAAAATAAACTACTTTAGAGTTAAGGTACTATTATCGTATCGAACGCTAAGAAAATGACAACATTTCAACAATTCTTTTTGTATCTTATTTATTATATATGCCGTAATATTTTATCCGAAAAAATTTTAAATTCTTAAAAAAAACAAAATGGCGGACACTTGAAAAAATATTTCGAAAATTGACCTTTTTTCAGTCACAAAAAATTTATTATATTTTTTTTGGTCAAAGTGTGGTAAACTACCATAGAGAAAACCAAACCAAATAAAATGCCATCAAGGTTTATTACAATCGATCGACTAGAAGATCCGGAGGTTAACCCTCCGCTCAAAACTACGTATTTAAAACTGGCGGACAGTTAATCTCCAGATTTAATCGGTCGATATTAATTAACCTTGATGCATTTTGTTTGTTTTGGTTTTCCCTATGGTAGGTTACCACAATTCGACAAAAAAAAAATATAATAAATTTTTTGTGACTCAAAAACGTCAATTTTTTCAAATGTCCGCCATTTTGTTTTTTTTTTTAAGACTTTTCAATTTTTCTGGTAAACTATCACGTGAGGCTACTCCTTTTTTAAACCCCTCTCGAATTTTATGTTTCAGATTTGCCGTTCAAGATACAGGAATAATGGCAAGAAAAGGAAAAAAATTGTAATCTTTAAAAGTTATATAATAATATAAAAAAGATGAATTGCCATATACATACCTTAAAGGATACGTAAATTTATTCACTTAGACCAATGAGAATAATAATTTTAAAAAATCACTGCACGTTACTAGTGCAATTGGAATAGAAAAGGAAAATATTGAAAATTAAAAAGTATCATCCATATAAGATACACACTACTACTACTGCGATTTGTAATGACGACGGAGATTTTGCAACCAATGTAGTGTTTCCCGATGAGGCAACTTTTTGCTTAAGGAATTGGTAAAATGAGAATCCTCATTGGATTCATGAAGTACATACCCAGCATCTAAAAAATTTAATGTTTGGATGGGAATTGTCCAAAATAGGCTTATAGATCCATATTTTTTAATAGACGGAAACTGGTGACAAGTATGTAGATTTACTAAATCTCCAAATTATTATTGTTCAACAAAACTGTTAGTTACTACAAAATTTTTGGTTCAACAAGATGGAGTGCCTTCCACTATTATCGACGGATTAGAGATTTTTTTGAATGCGAATTTTCCAAACCGATTGATCGGACGTAGTGGATTGATAGAGTGACCTACTTGTTTTCCGGACCCTAACCCCTTAGATTTTTTTCTTTGAGATTATCGTAAGACACGTATTTACATCAGGCGACAAACGTTCTTGTAGGATTTTAGACAAAGAATTATTGATGAATGTGATGGAAGAGTGACTCAGAAATTTATTAATATACTTGCACATTGTCAGGAGGTGAATGGCGGGCATTTTGAACATTTGTAACTGTAACTGTAAAGCGATTTATTGCTCGTTTTAACAATTTTTTTACCAAACCTGATGTGTATGAATTAAGAATAATTTTTTTTAAATCTGCAAAAATATACAGGTTATCCCATTTAAATAACATAAGTTGAGAAAATTTCCTATGAAACTAGAAGTACAGGAGTGACAAAAATATGGCATCACAAGCGTTGAATGTCATTGTACTTGTGTGTTAGATTTTCTTGAATATCGTGATTTTCGTTTCAAAGATATTTGTACTTGGTTGTATATTTTATCCCGACTCTGTATAACGGCAAGGGTGTGGCACAATGATCAGTTCACTATTTTAAATTAGGTTGAAATGATACATAAATAAAAATTATAAAATTTCATCTGAAACATTTCTTTCTTAAAGTATGTTCTCGAAGTTAACAATTTTTTCATTAAAATTGAATCGAAAACTGCATTCAAATAGTTTTTAAAATATTTTTCAAACGCGTCTGATAGAGTTTGCAAAGTATGAGAATCTGTATGTTTTATCTTTTCTGCATTAATTTATTGAGATAGGTACCTTAGATTTGGTCGTAACTGGGACTTCGTTTAAGAGGTATGAAGGTCATTAGCTACAATTTGTAAATATTAATAGTTCTTAAAGTATAGAACGAGGATTTGTATCAGTGTTGCTTCATATATAATGTATTATTTTACTACAATAAGGAAAATTTAAGAACAACAACTTTTATTTTAATCTGGTAATGTTACTTTTTAAATTACTCTCGAAAAAACATCAAGAAAGACAATTACACAACAGTCCTAATTTCTACTGAAAATATAAAATTTGTCAATTTTGGAATTTTAGAAAGTGAGTACTAGAATTGATATTTTTCAGGCACCTGCAGTGTTTTGTCAGAAGAGATGTTCAGCCATGAGTTCTGACGTCTTTCTGCTAATCTTTTGCCCAGTACTTTACATTCTAATATGATTCGGAGTAATTCATATCGTTCACATCTCAACACATAACCCTGGTATTTTATTTTCCTCTCTTTGACCGTACTTAGCAATTCTTTTTGTTTACTCATACGCCGAAGTGCCTCATCGTATATTTTTGTATCCAAGAAATTAGCATCATCCGTATTTTTATATAGACATCTCAAAGGCATGTATTCTTTTTTCTATTTCAGAGTCCATTGTCCAATTTTCAGAGCCATAGAGCAAGGCAGAGAAAACGTAAAATCTGATCATTTGATATATGTCACAATAGCGGTGATAAGACACACCCCTGTCGCACTCTTCGTCTGATTCGGATGTTCTGTGTTCTATTTCTATTGTTACCGTTTGATGTCAATATATTTCTGAAATAACTCGAAAGTTTTGTTTGTCAAGTTGTTAGGTTGTTCTCAGAATTTCGATCATCTTTTGATAGTTAACATGAAAATGTTTTTCGATAACCTATAAAACATGCATATACAACACATTTAAGTCAAAGAGCTTCTCGTGTTCACAGTTCCCACGCATACAGCATGTTGAACTGAGTGTTCTCCTGCCCATGTCCTGAACGTCCACAACAGTTATCCCATTCCAAACTTACTTGTGATCTTCTGATATTTGCTGGTACTGGTATAACTGGAGTTTGTTATTAAATATCAGAACGCGATACACAGTAGAGGCATGGCATCCTTTTCTACCTTACTCATATTACATTGTGGTTAATCTTCTTTTCGAAAGTCGTTTCTAGCCTGGACGAATAATAATCTGTATTTTGATCCATTGATAAGATAAAGATATAGCGAGTACTTGATTGCATATTTTATTAATATTGTTTTGAGCACACTATCTGATTAGGAATAATTTTACGCTTAGTAACATAATAAATACTATTTTAATAGGAATAAGCCACAATTAAATTTATTTAATTATTATAACTAATATTTTAACCTTCAATTGTGGCTTATTCCCATTAGAAGAATAATATTAATAACATATTGATGTTCGATTGTTAGCAATTGTCTACCACATTGTACCTCTTGATGTGTTTACGAGAGAAAGAATAAAATATTTTTGGACCTTCTCGTCTAAATTTGCTATTAAATTCATCACTTCATTTATACAATATATACATACAACAAAATTGCATAACAAATTATTTCATCTAATAACCTTATAAAGCAAATTTATAGTAAAAAAAATATTTAAACTGTTAACACGGTTAACACCGAAAGTAATGTGCCGAAACAACGGTGCTGTATTTTATAAAGAAATAAAAAAGCAACAAAAATTTAACTATTAAATAAAGATAAAACAACTGAAAATATAACAATAAACAATGCTAACATTAACAACTGAAAAAGAAAAAGAAATTTCAGAATATACTGAAAATGTTTGGTAACATAATTTGTCAAAAATTGGAATCTACTAATAGTCTATATCAAATAAAAAAGGCCTTAACTCTTATAGCATTACGGTGATTAGCGCATAGAAGTGCCCCACCGAAAGTGGGAAGTATTTTCGATACATTAGTTGGACCTTTTGAGTTTGAGTTTGTATTTAGCTCGAACAACTGAAGAGGTAGAGACACCGAAACAACAGTTATATCAGTCTATTACCATCGATTCAAATGCAAATGACTATTTTTTCGTGTGTAATATAAAATTTCGCCAAAACAACGATTGCTTAACTTTATTTATTGTTGGGCAATTGTCTAATTGTCAACGTCAGTATGAAAAAAATGTTTAATCTTACACAAAATAGCTGTGTTTAACGAAAACTGAGCTAAAACCATAGGCCCTTGTACAAGAGACGCGAAAAAAATGTTTATTCACTCTCAAAATGTTTTTGAACAACCAAAACTTTAGCTCTTCTCTTCTTATTGTGCCGTGTTCTAACGAAGGTTGGCAATCACTTCTTTAAAGGCTTTCCTATCTTTATAACGCGAAATATCTGTTCAACACTGACGTTAGTCCTATCTTTGATTAATCTTCAGCCAAGATTTCTTCTTTCTCGAGATCTTGTCTAAGAGGGACGAATTTGTCAATATGTTGCGAGAACATTAAATGTCAAAAGTTCTACTACATGTAGAATCCAGCTACAATTTAGAGGAACTGTTAGCAATGATCCAAGATATAGAAGTTTTCAAAAATGTAAGACTTAGATATTGCGAACACGTTTATTTGGTGACTCCCTTGAGAAATCGACATCAACGCAGCTCAAAACCTATATTGGTTACTATATGTCTAGCAATTAGGTTCCTATGTCTAGTGGCGTGACGGGTACTGTACTGCTTACGACAAGGCGCCTCTCGGCCTTCGACACACTGTGACTTTTACAGATCTATTGTGCTTCCCTTTATTACTTAAAGATGCTTATCCAGCCCTATTCTCTTAACGAGTTTCCCCAGTTTGAGACTTTCATATAGACTGATACTTTTGGTTTTTTCGCTATCTAGAACGACATCTAGATACCGCAGCCTTGTGAGGCCTTCACCTTCACACTGACATACACATCTATGTGGGCGTCAAATATTACCTAAAACGTATAATCAACACAAAGAGATCTTACGTATTGACAAATTTAAACTCAGTCATTAACTAAACAAATATTATAATTTTATATAAGAGGATTCGAGGATCTTCGATCTCAATCGAAACATTAAAATATATATTAAAAATATCCAAATCTTCAACAATTTTTGTTACCAAACTATACAATATTACGAGTATATAAATATAGTTTTTGTACTTACCTTATTTACTTGTGTGGAAAACGTAACTTCACCAGTTCTGCCATCTTCCACTCTTTCTTCTACGTTATGCGTAACGCCGTCTTTGTCCTTTGTAACAGTTTGCTTGGTCGTCGTTTTGACAATGACAGGAGTACTAAGTCCTTTCTTGCCCTTTGGTATCTTCAAATTTGCGATGTCTCCCAAATTATCAGCTGCGTATTCACTCAAATCGTCATCACTACTTTCTCCCGACGAACTATCATCACCCTTGGTGTAAGTTTTTACCTTTACCTTTGTATCTTTAAGATCTTTAAAGTGACTTGGGTCTATCTGAGCATAGTTCAAAACTAACTCACCAGTTATTGGATCTCGTCTGGCAGTTTTTGGGTCGATATCTCCGGTTTGAGGATCGATATGACCCCATTCTGTATGGATTTTTCCGGTTACTGGATCAATTTCGCCGGTAAGTGTTAATACTTGAGTCACTTTGGTACTAGCACTCTTAACCAAAGGATCATTTGGATCTACTTGTACAATCTTTCCGGTTTTTGGATCTACCATGCTGTAGATATATACAGTTTGTGTGGATACGTTTATAATACGTCCGGTTTTTTCATCAAACTGGCAGTCCTTAGGATCAATTTCTTTAGCTTTTCCTTGTGGATCGTTTTGTGTTATCAAATATATCCTCACAATTACAAATTTGCCGGTCTTAGGGTCGATCTTACCGTATTTGGTGTAAATCTGGCCGTTCTTAGGGTCAATTTCTGAGGCAGAATACAAAGGTTCACCACTCTCATCAACTTCCGCTGTCTTTGTGAATACTTGATTTGATGCAGGATCGACTTTAATATTATGTGGATCGACTTTGTTTAATTTAGCGATTGAGCCTGATTTTGGATCTGCATGCCCATAAACAGAAACTATATAACCCGTTACCGGATCGATATGTCCAGTAGTGTAAACTTCTTCCTTTGTAATAGGATCGTTATAATCGTAAATCCAAACTTGGTTGCTCTTGGGATCGATTCGAACTCTCTTACTATCTTTCCTGACAATCTCTCCCGAATCAGTAATTTTAGGATCGCTAATAAGTATTGCCACAAGTCTTCCATAATTTGGATCAGGTTTACCAGTTTTTGGATTGATATATCCTTTGAACAGAATTTGCCCAGTGGAGTTATCGACTATACCCTGTTTCACTTCAACACGGCCAGTTTTTGGATCAGTGTATGTTAAAGTAGCTTTTACTGGATCAATCTGGCCATATTTAGTATCGATTTTATGTGATGAGGGATTATACAGACCGTTTGAAACTTCAGGTACAAGATTCTTGGTATCAATAGTATTCTTTTTAGGGTCTATTTTACCTACAAACGTTACAACTTGTACTTCAGGTTCTACCTCAGAGCCTAGTTTTATGACTTGGCATAATTCTGGATTAACTGTATCACTTTTAGGATCCTTTACCCCAGTGGTTATAATTATATTACCCTCTTCATCGATTTGAACAGGTCTCGATTCTACTTTGCCAGTTTTTGGGTCAATAGTAGTTAACCTTAAGTTTTTAATGTTGATTGTACCATATTTTGTTTTAATATCTCCAGTGGCAGAAACTTTTTGTGCTTTAGAATTTTCCATTTGGCCATTATTAACATCAACTTTACCTGTGATAGGATCTCTCTTACAAGTTATTGTTGTTATTTCTAAAACTGGATCATTCTGCCCAGCTATACTAATGATCTGTCCTAATGTATTATCAACCTTACCAGTTTTTGGATCATGAACACCGCTTGAAACAATAATTTGACCATTCACATCATTTACATGGGCCGATTTGGCATCTACTTTACCAGATTTGGGATCATTAATGATAATTTTGCCACTCTTAGGATCAATAAGTCCGTATTTAGATTCGATTAAACCAGTTTCTGGATTCAGTAAAGCAGTCGATTGTTCTATCTGTCCTTTTTCGTTGTCGATCTTACCAGTCTTTGGATCAATTCTGGCCGTGATTACTGTAATTTTAATAATTTTCTTTTTTGGAATAGGAGCCAGATTAGGGTCTTGTGCTTGTTTAAGACCTACAATAGAAAATACCTGTCCCAGAGTTGAATCTAGCTTGCCAGTATGAGGGTCTACAACAGGACCTCCATTTACAACGATCTGGTTGGTAGTAGTGTCGACTTTACCTTGGACAATCTGACTATTCCCGCTAGTATCCTTTGTTATCAAAGACCCTGTTGTAGGATCCAGTTGGCCGTACTTAGTTTCAACTAAACCAGTTTTTGGATCAACAATGCCCGTGATGTGTTCAATAGTACCATATTCACTATCAACAGTACCAGTCTTAGGATCTTTCTTGCCAGTAATTACCATAATTTTTACAATTCTATGTTTGGCAATTGGATGTAGCACACCCGTTATAACTTCTTTCACTGGAGTTTCGGATCTTACAGGAATGGTTTTGATTGGAGTTGCCGATTTTACAGGTGAAGTAGATTTTACTGGTGTTGTCCTTGTTATATTTTTTTCAACTTGAGGATGTGATTTAGTAGAAGTAGTTTGCTGTAGCTCTTTTTCAGACGGTTGTTGAGAAGCTATTGAATCTATTACTGGTTCAGTTATATGAACTGACACAAGTCTTCCCAAGTCTTTTTCAATCTTTCCAGTTTTTGGATTAGTAAATCCTCCTTTGAATAACAATTCCCCTGTATTCGGTTCAATGTGACCTTGTCTAACGTCTGCTTTTCCAGTTTTAGGATCAACTATTGTAAGAGTTTCTAAAACTGGGTCGAGGTGTCCATACTTAGTATATATTTTATTTCTATCTGGATCATAAAGACCTGGTGTAGTATCAGGTGAGGCATTTCTCGAGTCGATAGTATTTTTCTTTGAGTCTACTTTACCAACATAGGTTCTGATTTGAATTTCAGGGTCAACTTCCTGACCAACTTGAATAACTTGTACAGCAGTAGGACTGGCAGATCCTGTTTTCGGATCAATGACTCCAGACGAAATGATAATATTATCATCTTTATCTACTTGGACTGGCCTTTCTTGTATGATACCTGACTTTGGATCTCTAGTAGTTATTCTCATTAATTTCAAATTGATTGTTCCTTGTTTTGTAACAATTTCGCCTGTCTCAGGTATAATTTTACCATTTGTAATTTCAGTCTTACCATTTCTTAAATCAATAGCTCCGGTCTTGGGATCTCTTGTAGTCGTAATGGTAGTTATTACTACAGCGGGATGTTGAGGATCAACTACATTAATAACTTGAGACAAACTGTGATCGATCTTACCAGTTTTAGGATCGACGATGTTATCATCAATATAAATCTGACCGGTATTATCATCGACTTTAATTGGAGTGACAACGGACTTTCCAGATTTGTCTTTGATGACAACTTTTTTATTCTGTGGATCAATTTTGCCATACTTCGAGTCAATTATTCCACTGACAGGATCAACAGTGGCTGTTAATTTTTCAACTACACCTTTTTCTGTGTCAATTTTACCACTGGCTGGATCCTTTCTGCCAGTAATGACCAAAATTTTGATAACCCTTTTCTTGGGAACAGGATGCGAGGGAAGTAAGTTCTTAATTGGTGTTCCCTCTTTAGGTTCATATGAAGCAATAGCAATAATTTGACCTAGATTATTATCTTTTTTGCCAGTTCTAGGGTCAATTACGGGCCCTTCGACAAATTGTAACTGTCCTGTTGCTGGGTCAATTTGTCCTTGTACTACTTCTTGTTTACCAGTGACTGGATCTAATATTGTAATAGTTGCGTTTTTGGGATTAATTAATCCATATTTAGATTCAATTTCTCCATTTGGAGTGAGAATTCCTGCTGACTGATCAACATGGCCATGTTCAAGATCTAGTTGATGAGATTTTGGATCTCTTTTAGCAGTTACCGTTAATATTTTAATAACCTTACCCTTTCCTGTGGGTGCTACAGGACTTGGTACTTTTACAGAAGCTACAGGTACGCTCTTTTTATCTGTTTTTAAGGGTGTACTGGTTACAGAAGGATCAACCTTTGATTCACTTAGTTCAAGTTTAATAACTCTGCCATAATCCTTGTCAATTTTTCCTGTTTTAGGATTAACCAGTCCTTTGAAGAGTATATCACCGGCAGGTTCTCTGATCCCTTGTTTAATTTCGGTTTTTCCAGTTTTAGGATCGATAAAGGATAGTGTTTCGTGTATTAGGTTTATTAATCCATATTTAGTATATACTTTGTTATTTTCTGGATCGTACATACCGATCGATTTTTCTGGGGCAGTAACAGTTTTGGGGTCGAGTCCTTTTTTGTCGAGTTTTCCGGCTTGCGAGGTAACAACAATATCTGGTTCAGTTTCAGAATCTATTTGCAAAATTTGACTCAAATTATTATCTCTGGCACCGGTTCTTGGATCTATAACACCGCTCAATACAATAATATTGTCATTTGAATCGAACTGTATAGGATGTTCTTCAACTTTGCCAGTTTTCGGTTCGCGACTAACAATTTTCTTGCCATTAACATTGACTGATCCATATTTTGTGACGATTAAACCGTTTTTGGGATCGAGTTTGCCATTGGTTGTTTCTTTATGAGCTTTAGACGGATCTAATTGACCAGTTTTTGGATCTCTTTGGGCCGTTACAGCTGTAATAGGAACAATAGAATCACCTTGCTCTGAAATCTTAATAAGCTGTCCCAGGCTGTTGTCAATTTTATTAGATTTGGGATCTACAACTCCTTGTTTTACAACAATATGGCCCAAATTACTATCGATTTCCACAGGATACTGTTCAACCCTACCGGATTTTGGATCTTTTGAAGTAATTGTGCTATTTATTTGATCGATAATTCCATATTTTGAATCGATTCTTCCACTAACTGGGTCTAAAATAGCCTCCAGCGTTTCTGTATGACCTTTTTCTGCTTCGACTCGGCCAGATTTGGGATCTTTTTTCGCGGTGGTTACAGTAATCTTTATAATTCGTTTATTAGGTGGAGTTACAAGTTTGCTAGCACCTTTAGGTCTTGGTTCACAAATAGCGATAATTTGCCCCAAGTTTGAACTCTTATTGCCTGTTTTGGGATCAATAACAGACCCAGAAGTTATGATTATCTGTTTTGTAATTGGATCTATGTGTCCTTGAACAACTTCTTTTTGTCCATTTGTAGGATCCGTAATAATAATTGTACCATTTGAAGGATCTATTAATCCATATTTGCAGTCAATGAGTCCCGTATCTACATTTTGTTGTCCGACCGTTTTATCAACTGTTGCAGAAGCCACGTCAATGTAACCTGTTTTGGGATCTCTACTACCAGTAACAACATATAAAGTAATAGGTCTTGTTTTTCTGGGACCGGCACCAGCAATAGCAGCAGCAGCAACTGCAGGAGATCCAGTTGATTTAGGTGATTGTGATGAAGGTGGAGCTTGGTGTAGATACTGTTCTCCTGCTAAAAAGGCAGCACTATCAGCTTTTGGATCTCTGTGATGAGGATCTTTCTTTATTTTACCAACTTCTCCAGGAGCATAATTAAACGCAGTAGCAGTAGCTCTCTTAGTTGGAGAATGTGGTACTTCTTGAGCACCTGTGGGAGTTGTTGGAGAACCAGGTTTCTCGTAACTAAAACCTTGAGTGAAGGGTTTTCTGGGCGTAACTTGATCGTCGGGAGTTTCATAATCGTACTCTCTTGTATAACCGGGCAATTGGGGAGATCCAACGGGAGGTCCACCTTTATCTTTGCCGGAAGTAGCAGCGACTCTCTCTTTTTCTTTTTTGTCTTTTGGGGATTTTTCCTTTTTGGAACCAAACAGAAAACCAGGACTCTAATGCGTAATCAAAAGACATGCATTAATTCATGCAATAATATTACTTAGTGGAAATTCAAGTGCAAATATTCTGTTTTACCCATTTCAAATTAATACGTTATTAGAAATGAAAAATAATCAACTATTTTGGTACGAAACACACAATATCCAGTTACAAACATGAACAATATTATGAAAATGGTTAAAATATGAGTTGGTTTTTACACTATCGATTTTGATTTAATTTGAATTTACTTATTTCACTGAATGTAACTGGATATAAAAATTTTATACTGGAACAGAATACCATGCTTTCTAATATATTTCTAATACTAATATTCAATATATCACAGTAATATATATTTTCCCTTTGTACATATTATTAATTGATTTTGTAATTTATCTTTGATCATTGTAGAATTTATTGTAATACTGTAACCAATATACTTTTGTGACACTGACGTAGAATAAAATATAATTAAGCGATGCCAGTGATAGAAAAAAAATAGTACACTCCAGAATAAACGCATTGAAAAAAAAAGAATCACTAGAAATGTGTAGAATTAAAAGTGACGTTTTAAAAAGTGATTTTCAGTGAAGATTTGTTGGAAACGGTAATTTGTTTACATTTTGTGTATTGAAGAAGTTAATAAAGTACTTTGAGTGTTGCCGTTATCAGTGATACCTAATTATATTCGACTATTTCTTTAACTCTCATTCATTATTTGAAATTATTTTTAAAAGACAAGCCTTTTCACAACAAATCACATTGCTCCTCTTAATAAATATATGATTTAACTCGATAATACTCAATATTTTTAACTTGGAATTTCCATCCCTTCCATACTGCGCCACTATATAATTACTCTACCAAGCAGTCCACCCGAAAACATTTTCTAAAACAATTTTGTTTGTATCTTTGTCCAGTAAACATTTTAATTCGTTTCATGGTAAATCTCAAATGTTTATAACATTTTTATAGTGTTATTAATAAAGAAAAAACTATTGTACTTCTATAAGAATTTCTTATTCTTATTGAGCCTTCTCCTTTTGAAGGTTGCCGATACAAATAGCAATTGTAGCTTTCGAAACTGCTGCACAAAAGATTTCTGCAGATGACCGGCCAAACCATCTTCTCGGGTCCTTTTATATAATTCATATCTATCACCGCTTTTGACACATATCAATTTCAAAATGTGTATACTTATAGAACTTAAAAAAATATAAAAAAATACGTTCGGTTTATTTGTTGCCGAGATATCGAAGCTTAAAGTTGGCATGCATTTGCCGCCTAACCGTAAGTGACAGGGGGCTCCTTTTCAAGTACTTTTTATATAAAAATTTTTGCGTGACAACATGCATAAAAAAAAATCGTTTTCGTCGAAAGTCGCTAGAAGTGTATGGGAAGTAGTATGGGGATAACCCCTCAGCGAGCCGAGCAAAAAGTGAATCGATGAGTTCAAAATTACAAAGTGCTCCAAAAATTGCATATTCTCGACTTCCTGTCGTCCGATTTTATCCGCATCGGCTTCCTGTCATCCTAAATTATTTCCGTATTGTACAATGTAAAACAATACACAAAATGCACAAATTTTTCGACTATTTAAACTTTGGGCCGAGCATAATTTTGCAAAGTTGCAATTGTTTTTGCGGACCCTGGATTCCAAATTATTATTCAAATACTGTTAAACTGATCCTAACAAAGTTTATCACACTATTTAGTCGTATTATAAACATTTTTCCAGGCTTTCTAAAACGTCGTTTTTCTAGGCGGAATATGAAGGCTGTAAGTTATGATTAAGGGGTCTAAAAAATTGAACGGAATATCTTCAATATCAATTATAGAAAGCACTAACTTGGCATTTTCCTGAATTGATTTCGAACGAAGTTCTATTGGTTTTTAAATAGATGTCGCTGTAGCGTGTGGTGCACATTATTTTTAAAATAATTGCTAATATGACAGAAAGATTTTGTTTCATTCAGAGATTACCACAAGTTCGCTTTGATGAGTCCTAAAGGACGAAATGCGTATAAGGAAATGGTGGTGCTCTGTATTGAAATTAAATAAGAACTGTTCTCTTCTAGTACTCACACAATATGAGTACTAGAAAACAGATCGTGATGGCTTTTTGCCTAGGTAAGTTGTAGTGTCAGTAGGAGAATTCCGAATTTAACAATACGGCGGTTCGTGCACTTGGTCACATAAGAAGTTTGTTGTACAGGGAAAAAATTTAAGCAAGATTTCACAATTTCACAAAATATTGAACAGTTAACATATTTTTAATCTTAGAAGAAATAAAAATGGTATGTACAAAGAGTTATATACTTACTGTATATATATATATTCTAAATCAAATTAATAAAATATAATTTTAGGGTAACTTCTAAAGTACTCTATATATTTTTTGCTCGCAAAATGATACAATTAACATAAAATTTATTTTAAAGTACTCTTATATTGTTAATACTTAATTTTTTTATCAGAAATCTAGAATAAATACACCAGGAGTATAAAGAATATTATTATCTTTTTGATATGTCGTATACAACTATCAACCTTGCTCAAATTATTAGACCCACACTATGAATTTTAGTTTTTTGAATTACAGACGCCTTAAAAGTATCTTTAAAGAGATATAGAGGAACTTTTTGATTAAATTGTCAAAACTTGACACGTGGCAATCGAATTTGCTAAAGATGTGCAATAACTCGACTTTTTCCAAGTTTTTTTACTTAAATTAATGATTACTCAAATTTTGTAAAATTTGGAGTGGTGAGTGTTGATTTTATTCTACAGTAATGTTAGTGTTGAATTTGGTTAATTTATGATCATAAACGAGACGATTAATCTCCGATTGGATTTTTGTCAGATTAGTAAATGTAAAGATCTTTCTACTGATCAAATCTCTTTTGTTATTATTAGAAAATAACACATATAGTCAGAGAAATAGCAAGAAAATGTGGTGGATCTCAATCGTCAGTTCGAAGGTGATTCAAAAACTTAAAAAATATAAACGTCCTGTTACGCCAATTCGGAAGAGCAGAAAGATTTCAGTCACCCCAGAAGGCAAAGAATTTGGCTGTAAAACACAGAAGAGTCACCACTAGAGATATAAGGAATACATTGGAAGAAGCGGGGCGTTCGATATCAGTGGAAATTTGTAACAACATTTGGTTCAAATGTCGCAGGACTGTTAAAAAGCCTAAACTAACACCAAAAATGCTCAAGAAACGCTTCATCATCATCAATGGCGCTACAACTCTTCGTGAGTCTTTGCCGCGTTTACTATTGCCTTCCATGTTTGTCGGTCCTGTGCCAGTAATTCCCATTGTCGCACTCCCATTTTCTCTAGACCTTCTTTGACTGCATCTTTTCACCTTTTTCTAGGCCAGATGGAAGTAGGTATACAGACCTTCTTCCATCTGGCCTTTAACGGAACACATTTTTTATAAGGCAATTGTCGTTACTGCGTATCACATGCCCTGTCCATCTGAGTCTATCGGCCTTTATATATCTGACTAGATTTTTTTTCCGATCAGAGACTCTAACTCAAGGAACGCTTAGCTTGGGCCAATCTGTATAAAGACTGGAACTATTGATGATTGGCAAAAAGGAATTTTATACAAATCATTTTGGTTTCAAACTTTAGAATTTTTACTTGCAAATTTGTTTTAGAGATGAAGCAAATTTCAAATTGTGGCTGATGAGGCCCAATTTGTCAGAAGACATCCAGGAACAAAACATGAGAAGAGATGTGTAATAAAACCAATTAAACATCTCACCTCAGTAATGATCTGATCTGTAATGAGTGGCAAAGAAATGGGACTTTGATATGTGGTAAAAAGAACTATGCGACAGGACCAGTATAAAGAGTCGTGCAGATAAAATTGGTTCCACAAATGAACGAATGCTTTGGTAATGGTCACAAGGTTTTTATGCAGGATAAAGCACCTTAATTTTCCTTTCCTAAATCTGCTTAACGATTCTTCAGCTTATTTTCTATTATTGGTATTATTTTATTATTTAGTATTTGCTCATACATTTTCATACTTGTACTTACTAGTGTAATTCCACGATAATTGTTTAAGTCTTGTCTATCTTCTTTCTGTATATTGAGGGGATTAGCGTTTCTCACAATATATTTATGGATGAAATAATAAAAAAATGTTCAAAGCAAGTAAAAAACTATATATCGAAAACAGATATTTACAAAGAACTGAAATTTCAGAAAGAGCATTTGCAAATGGCATAATAATCATGACACAAAGTGAAAAACAACTACAAAAAAAACTTTTGGGATCTGGAATTCGACATTAGAAGAACATAGAATGAAGTTAAACAAAAATAAAACCAAAGTGATGGTAGTAACTGAAGAACATCAGATAAATATACAAATCGACGCAGTCAACATAGACTTAGAGAAAAGAAGAGTTAGAAATCAGTAACAGAATATAAAAGACACAAAACTTTTATATTTAGGAAAGAAATTTCAAAACAAACAAAAATAAATGTTTTTAAGTATATGTACAGACCAAGATACGCAGACGACACCGTCATTATTGCGGACAGTGCTGAGGGTTTACAACGACTTTTGAATGTCATAACTAGAGAGGTAGATAGCTTGTGACTAAATATAAACACAAATAAAACAAAAGCAATGGCTGTTACACGTGCACCAAATGTCGACATTAATATTCGTATCTATAACAAACATATAGAACCAGTACAAAGATTCCAGTATCTTGGTTGCTGGATAACAAACGATCTTGACCACGAGGTCGAAATACGTGCTCGTATAGAATATGCTAGGTCCGCATTTCAACGAATGACAAAATTCCTAATAAACTCTACGTTATCGTTGGATATCCGATACAATTTGTAAAAACGTTTATTTATTCCATATTGCTATACGGAGTGGAAACATTGACTCTCGGAATTACAAGTATGAGGCGTATAGAAGCCTTTGAGATGTGAGTTTTTCGAAGGATGCTGAAGATCTCTTCGGCAGAGCACGTGACCAACAACGAGGTGCTAAGAAGAATGAGCACGAGAGAAAACTCCTAAATATTGTAGAAAATAGAAAAACGAGGTATCTAGGACATATTTACAGATGAGAAAAATACTACTTCCTACGACTTATAATGGAAGGGAAAGAGGAAGGAAGAAGAAAATGCCGCTGGTTGAAGAATGTGACAGACTGGACAGGCATGGGCACACATTCGATACTAAGAACAGCTCACGATAGAGAGCAATTTGCTGTAGTTATAGCCAACCTTCAGTAATGGAGAAGGCACCTTCCTCCCTTCGAAGAGGAAAAGATAAGGACGAATGGACAAGATAAGGAACACTGTGATAAGAGATGAACTAGAGAGTCAACTCTCAAGTTTATAGAAAAAGACAACTAAGTTGGTTGAGACATCTGTAGAGAATAAACGACTCAAGTTAAGTAAAATATGTATGGCAACCGAGAATAGAAAAAGAAAGAAGGACAGACGAAGGACAAACATAGGCCAAAGCAAACAATCTAGCAAACAATAAAAAGGAATGAAGAAAATTTGATGAAATTTATTTATGAACTTTAAAAATGTAATTGTAAAAAAATTAAAAATGTAACCTGCCCTATACCTCGGTGGTAAAAAGAGTTAATTGGTTATATAAGTAATAATTACTATATAAGAGGTCATATTAACATAAAAAAAACCAAATACATGGTTATAAGCAAAAATAGGATACCACCTGGTCAATTACTAGTTGAACAACAACCTATAACCCAAACCACCAACTTTTGTTATCTGGATGCAAACCTAAATGAACAGTGGGACCAATTGACGGAAATTAAGATAAGGATCGAGAAGGCAAGATCAGCTTTCGTCAAAATGAAAAAAAATCTTTAACAGTCACGATATAAAATTGGAAATAAAAGTTCGATTACTAAAATGCTACGTATTCTCCGTTCTATTATATGGCGTGGAGTCATGGACCTTAACTGAAGCGACTCGAAGAATTTGAGATGTGGTGCTATAGACGCATGTTGAGGATTTACTGGATAGACAGAGTTACCAACGAAGAAGTACTACATAGAATGGGTAGAGCTCGAACTAGTCGTAAGCATAAAACGTCGCAAACTGGAATACCTGGGCCATATAATGCGCAATGAACAACGATATGACCTACTTCGGACCATACTTCAAGGTAAAGTGCATGGGAAAGAGGTCCAGTACGAAGAAGAATATCCTGGCTGCATAACCTGCGAAAATGGTTTAACTTAACCACTACCGGACTTTTCAGGGCAGCAGTCAACAAAGTCAGAATAGCCACATTAGTGTCCAACATCCGTAACGGATAGGCACCATATGAAGAAAGTCATAGTATTTTTTGAGCTTTTATTTGAAGTAAATAGGAACCATTATTTTAACCAAGTTAACTAGAATGTATATTATAACCTCTTAAAACTAATGGGAATATTATTCTTTAATATCCCTATAAGTTCTCAATTTAATAATAAACATCTAGGTTGGTAAGAGAATATAATAATACGCTTTTAATAATAAGTGTTTTGATCTAAAAAGTTTTCATGGCTTTGTTCGTATATATAAAAATAATAAAGATAAATGGTTCTCAAATACTTAGGTCTTTATACTCCTGATCATTTTTATCCAGACTATTAATAAAACCTCTCCCCAAAATGAATTAACTTTAAAATCTACTAGGGACTGCGAACTGCTAGACAAAAACACATATAACTATCATACCTTTCCTTTATCCTTTTTATCGTGAGGTGACCTATCACTTTCGTTACTCGTGTTCAACTGAGATTCATCTACTCCATTTTGTTGTGGAGCATTGACGTCTCGGTTTTCTTTGTCTTTATCTTTATCACCTTTTTTACCAAACAAACCTCCAGCGGGAAGCACGGCGACACCTCCAACAGGTTTCGTTTTCTAATGAAAAACAAAATCTCACAGTGTAGCTAAGCAAGCAGATATCATAAAGTTCAAAAGCTGATAGATATAAAACTACACAGAAGCTCAAGTCTAATTACTGGAAATATTTGAAGCTTTGTATTTCACACAAGGATGGTTAACTTAAACGGTTTGATAATTAATATAACATCAATGATTTTTCTTTTTTGTTACGTATATGTTTGTAGTTTACTACAAGCAGACCTAGACGTGACCTCTTCACTAGTAAAGTGTAATGAGTGACGTCTCTATGTTCGTCCCCGAAACCTGACAGAAAAAACAGGAGCAAAAAGAATTCACGTCTACACTCTTGATATTTGCCGCAGTTTTAGACGTAAAGTCAGAAACAAATAATTCTATTATATTAAATACTGATCACTCATAATCGAATTTACAGCAGAAAATAATTGATCTATAAAGGCCAAAAGTAATATATTCCCAATTGTTAAATGAATTTTATTGTAGACGTAAGGAACGTTCAAGAAACATAATAGTAGTGTACCAAAGTATGTACGACTACTAGTTCAGTCTCAGAGAGTTGACCCCTAAAAATAATACGAACAAGCTGAATTTTGCATAGAATATTAATTTTGGAACGCCAAAACAGATGCTAAAAAGCTAATCACTTTTACCCCCGGGCTTCCCTCTAAAACCCTACTCGAAGGAGGGTAAAAACGCAAAAAATCGATTTACCAAGAATCTGTACACTGTAGAAAAAAATGTTTCAAATAAAAAATGTAGCTGAGATAATTTTAAATAAAAATATTTATAAGCATTTTTTGTGTAGAATGTATAGTTCTCTTAAAAACAACGCGTGAAGAGACCCTCGATTTTGCATGTTAGTTCCGCGCGCGAAATCAATGTTCAATAAAATTTGTATCAGTTCGATGGTAAAAATTTGATATGTTTTATGCTTGGATTCAAGTGACCTATCGACAAAAATCAAGATGAGTTTTAAAGGCAAAGAGTGCAGCTTTTGTTGCAGTTTTTGTATTTTGCCGAAAAAAACTCAATTTTTATAAAAGGGTTAAATAGACGTATAAAAGTGTTTTGAATTACAAACCATCACACGTCACGGGAAATGCATTTAAGAAGATGGTTTTGGGTGTAGTTTATTGCATAAGCTTTGTTCTTTTAAAAAACGTACTAGTATAACTGAAAAAAAAAAGTTTTAAATGTTTTAGATCGTTTGTTGTGAGAAAGTTTAAATCCAGCGTTTTTTAAGCATATTTCAAATGCCTCACAGTTGTTGCCAAAACTCAAAATTAAAATTTCAGGATATAGGTTTTACAGTTTAGGCTCTAGTTATTGAAACTTCATAGAGGACACGACAGTCAATAAAGAGATAGGTTGTATTGATCTCATGAGAATTACAAAAAACGGAAAAAATCGCGTCACGTTTATTTATTTAACACCTGTATAAAAGCGCTTATGACAGTGTAGACAGAAGCACACTTTATAATGCCATGGCAGAACTAGATATTCCGTCGCATCTAATAACATTGGTAAAGGCAACTCTTTCGAAAGTTGAATGCAAAGTCAAGGTACAAACAGAGTGTCAAGGTCTTTTCAAACACATACTGGATTACGCCAGGGAGACAGTCTACCGTGCCTATTGTTTAACATCGCGCTAGAAAGAGCCATAGAGAAATCGGGCATAACAACCAAAGGCAAGATCATCAATACAAGTGTACAGACATTGGCCTACGCAGATGACATTGACATAGTAACACAGACAAAAAAGAGACCTGATACAGGCTTTTGAAACATTAGAAAAAGCCGCGAAGACAATGGGACTGCAGGTCAACATATCCAAAACAAAATACATGAAGGTCACGAACAGCACAAAAATAGCGGCACCACAAGATCTGGTGACAGAAGCACACTCATCCGAAGGGGTCTCGGAGTTTGTATATCTTGGAACACAACTAAATAACAGCAACCTAGTAAGCGCAGAAATTAAGAGAATACCTGGCGAACAGAGCTTACTTTGGACTAAAGCAGTTCTTAACATCACACATAATTAGCAGAAAAACCAAGATACTAATATATGAAACTCTTATTAAACCTATCCTGACATACGCATCAAAGACATGGACTATGGTAAAAAGCGACGAAGAACTGTTAGGCCACTTTGAAAGAAGACACATATACGGAGGAGTACAAGAAAGCGGGATATGGCATAGGCGCTACAATTTTGAGTTGAGTTTTGAGTTGTATATGTATGAAAAATGCAACATCGTCTGGTCTAATAAAATTAATAGACTAAGGTGGCTAGAATACTTTGAAAGAATGGACACTGGAGACCCCCAAAGACAGATATATCAAGAGCCAGTAGAAACTAGGAAGATAGGCAGGCCAAGATCTAGATTTAAAACTCAAGTCGAAGATGACTTGAGGAATCTAGGGGTCAGAAATTGGAAATCCAGGGCGAAAGATAGGGGGGAATGGAGACTAATTCTTGAAAAGGCCAACACCCACCCAGGATTGTAGAGCCAAATATGATGATGATGATGACCTGTATAAAATCTGAATTTATTTGCGACAAAATACAAAAACTTCATACGAAAGCTAAATTCTTTACCTTCAAAACGCATCATGATTTTTATCGATAGGTCACTTGAATAAAAAGATATCGAATTTTTACCGTCGAGCTGATACAAATTTTATTGAACATTGATTTCGCATGCGTCTTACATGCAAAATCGACGATCGCTTTAGTCGTTGTTTCTAAGAGAACGATTCATTCTACACAAAAAATACTTATAAACATTTTTATTTAAACTTATCTCAGCTACATTTTTTATTTGAAACATTTTTTTCTACGGTGTACAGATTCTTAGTAAATACTTTTTTTGGGTTTTTACCCCCTGCGAGAGGGGTTTTAGGGGGAAACCCAGGGATAAAAGTGGTAAACTTTTTGTATCTTTTTTGGGGTACCAAAATTAATATTTTCGACTAAAATCAGCTTGTTCGTACGATTTTTAGAGGTTCGGTGGCATTCTCGTCTCTCACGACTGGAGTATACAGAGATATGGACATCAATATGTTACAGAGAGAGAGTTAGTGTTATTGAAGACCCTGTATAATTGTAACTAATTTTAAAATGTGAAACTTACACTACCTTCTATTTTTGCAAATAACTTTTTTTCGCACGATAGACTTTATTGTATAATTGTTTTATTTTATGATTTTTTTTTGAGTTTTTCAATATATTCTAGCTTTTCATTTAACCAGTCATTTTTCCTTTTTTATTAGTTGCGATGGATTTGTTTCTCGCTATTTTGTATTCTTCTCTCTTTTGTTCTGATGGGTTGTTACTCCATGTCAGTGTAACGGAATGTTTTAGTGTTCTCTTTGTTTCGCAGTCTTGATCGTACCAGTTTTTATTTCTTTTGTTGTTTTTTTTCTTTTTTCTTTAACACTACTTCATTTGTTGTTTCATTTATTTTGCTTTTCAATTCTTACCATCTTTCTCTTATATTTGTGGGTTGACTTAGGTTGGATATATTTTCATTCATCTGTTTTTCAATTTTTTCTCTTATTCTAGTCTCTTCTAATGGGTTCATTCTTCTTTGGTGATTTCTACTTTTTTTTATATTACTTCTTGGATCGCAGCGATGTCTATTGACTTCCTATGTATAAATAGGAACTTCCATAAATTATCTAACAATAAAACACTGAAAACTGTTTTCAAAACTTGTACAAAATTTATTATAATATGTTATCACTATAACTGTTTCGACAAAATGCCTTTCTCAAGTGATCTATTTTTGTTATGCGTCTAAACTTTACAGTCTTTAAATGAATATGTTAAGGAGGAGAGAACTGTTTATGTTAAGTTGGTCATTAAGAATTATGTCTGTATTTTTTAATTTGTTGATTTCCATAGATTTTAATAAAGATAGCTTAAGGCCTTTATTTGAAAGTGGAGAATTTGAAATTCGTCATTAAAAGAATGGTTATGGGCTAGAAGCTGAAGTGTGTACGTAGAGTCTGGTTTTCTATTATTAAAAGCCCTTTTATGTTCTGCTATACGTTTGTTAAAAGTTCTACCAGTTTGCCTGATGTAAGTTTTGAGCAGTCACCACATTTAAGTTTGTGTAAGTGATTTTTATTTTGGCTCTTGTTGTTTTTAATATATTTGCCTAAGTTGTTGTTTGTTCTAAAAGCTGGTGTTACTCCTCTCTTTTTTAAGTGTTTGGTTATTTTTGTTGATATCTTGCCTGTATATGTAATCGAGCAAAATGTACTGGATTTTTTATCTGGTTGTGAAAATCCTAATTTCAGGGCTTCCTTATGCAGTTTTTGATTTAAAATTTTAATGTTTACTGCTATTTGCTTAATGGTATTTTATTATATCTCAAAGTTGTATTTTGACATCGGAATTACGCAGAACTCACGTCTGTTTTTGAGTCTGATAATTTTTAAATCTAAAAAATTTATGGATTAATTTTGTTCTGTTTCTATTGTAAATTCAATATGACTATGGAGTGAATTAATATACGATAAAAATTGGTCAAGTTGCCTGTTAGTTCCTGTAAAACATACCAGTACATCGTCTACGTTTCTCCACCAATATAAAAACTGTTTGGATACGAGATATTTTGAAATCTTTGTCTCTAGATGATCCATAGAAATATCTGATAGTAATGAGCTTCGAGGATTACCCATTATAAGACCTATACTGTTATTTGTATGTATTTGATTATTAAATTCAAAGTAGTCCTGGTTTATGCAAATTTTAAGATGATTTAAAATTTCAGATGTAATGATTGGATTACGTAAAATGAATTTCCATCAAGTAACCGTCGAATCCATCACTTAAATACATAAGTTGTTGTGTGACATGTATAAACGACAGTCTACAGATTTCTTTACAAATTTCGTACATTTTCTTGTACATTAGTCAACACTATTTCTTGAACAAATTCAGTGTTCTCCACATCTCTTGTGATTTTTTATCTTTTTGGAAAGAAGTTCATAGAGATTAGAAATTAAAAAGCTTCGAAAACAATAGTAAATAATAGTAAAAAGAAAACTAACGACAAAGGAAAAAATAGCTCAAGTTGTTGCTCTTTAAAATGACGGCCTCAGCATTTGATGAGGTATATCTCGAAGCTGTAGGTAAACCTCGAAGTACAGAATCTGATAAACTTAAACGATTCAAATAAACTAGTTTCTACACGAGATGACCTTGATAGCGAAGGTGACTTAAAAGATTGGCATATGATCATTCTATAATGTTTTCCTCGATAGAGTACCAAGAAGGTTGAGGCAACAAAATTAGATGCCCCATCCATCCAAAATTGGCTCATTTTTGATTGCAGATCATAGTTTAGAAAATACTTCTTCTAGCTTTGTACTACTTCTAGTCAACAATTAATTATATTAATATATGTAATATAAAATGATGTCTAATAAGTTAACTAAAAAAAATAATTTGATTTTAAGCTAACCATCCTGAGACCTACACATAAAGCGTATAAATATAAAAGTATATGAAGCAATGAAGCTATAAGATCTACGCGAAAACTTGTGGCACCTAAAAATACAAAATTCCAGCATATACGGTATTTGTAAAGACCTTTTCGTTTTTTTCTGCCTCATATTCTCCTTCTATAGAACTAGCTGAACTTCCTGATTTTACAGATCCTGAACTTCTGTTCCTAGCAAGCTAAGTGTAGGGGGCAATCGGTATTATTATGTGTTGATTTATGGGAAATAGTTTGTGAATAATTTTTATACATAAAAATCACGTTTATACTATATGAAATCCTGAATAATAAGCAATATGTTGTATAAATTCCATGAACTTACTAAATCAGTATATGGTACAAACTATGTTTATTCTAATAACTATTCTAATCTTGATATTTGTAAAAATTGTTCACAAATCTCTTTCATTTAATGAAATTTTATTCTGGGTGACTACTAATTACTCCAAAAAAGAAATCTGGGTGTTAATTACCTTTTCCTTTTCTTTTTTCTCCTTAGGAGATTTCACAGTTGCCGGTGTTTGATTATCAATATCCGGTATGTGCTCGGGCGGATGAGACATAGTATGTCGTTTATTCGCTTCGTTAAAATCTTCGTCGGGTCGTAATCCACTAAGTGCTGTAAATAAAAATATATTACAAATATTGTGAAGTGTGCTCTAAGCCTGTAAATGTTAATTAATATTTTTGTACAGTCTTTATTTTAAACATGTTTAAATCGGAATGGATTAACTAAACAATAAATTTTCTGTTGTTTTATACATTATTAAATTTTGTTATTTGATTGCATGTTTTTTCTTATTTTCAACGCACAGTTAACCCGTTGCAAAGAGAACTTAGGCTAGTTAAGGCGGTCTTCGTGTTTTTTATGCGTATATTTATAATTTAAGACCTTTTTATGTCTATATATCTTATATTTGCCCCACTATAACGATCCTACCCGCAATCTACCAGAACTGAGCAACGATGCCTTCGAATAACATAGTGCATCAGCGTTCAATGTTTACTTCTTATGGTATGGGGGGGGGGGTGGTAAAAGGGAGAAGTTGGTAAAGTATTAGTTTTTATGTTTTTCGTCAATATTTATAAAATTTAGTGGCCTCGCGTGAACAATATTCCATATAAAAATGTTCTACGCTAAATTTGAAACAAAAAAGGTACTATAAATAATCCTTTTAAAACAAACGGTTCCAAAGTTACTGAGGGTGTACATATAGATCACGCTACATAAAATTACGAGACATAAATAAGCAAATTCTTCTTCTAAATGTGCCTATCTTCTAGAGATGTTGGCGACCACATTGACCCATCTTATTCTATTCACAGCAGCTCTAAATAGATCAGTTGACGTTAAACCAGTCCATTTCCTAAGATTGGCCAGCCAGGATATACGTCTACGTCCTGGGCCTGTCTTAGCCTCAATCTTGCCCATAGAATCAACTGTAGAAGTCGGTATTTTATATGGTGTTAATAATTTCTTTGTCTTTTCTTGGCCTCTGGAGAATAGCTGTTACTTGTGTGGTGTATATATGAGACCTTCAACATACGTCGGTAGCACCACATTTCAAATGTCTCCAATCGTTTTATGGCATCTTCTGTAAGGCTCCAGCTTTCTACTCCTAAAGGAGGACACTAAAAACATCTAAGAATTCTTATGCGTATATTGATACTTAAAAATAAGTTGCAGAGAATCTTCCTAACGCAGCTGAAAAAGCTTCTGGCTTTTTCAATAGGAGTTTTTATTTCGTAGCTGTGATCCCAAGTATCCTTAATATTGCAGCCCAAATAGCATATTTTTTCCACCCTTTCTAAAGGTGTGTCGTTATTTGTAATTTGGGCGTTTATGCCGGTGTTCTTACTAATAATAATTATTTTTGTCTTCTTGCAATTAAGTTTTAGGCCGTATTTGTTACATGCTTTTACAACATTCCACGAGGAAACAAGTTCCTGTAGCTGGCTGTATACCATATATCACAAAAAAATTTGTTAAAATCCTTTATAAAAGGTATATAAAATTGCCTCAAACGGGCTATCACAAACACATTGCAAAACGTTTTCGGATTAAACAATCCATCATCAGTGCAAACGGTTGTACATGCTAGTAGCCACCAAAATATGTGGGTAAAAACCCTTTAAAAGTTATAAATTTGAAATTGTTTTACATTATTATTGTTTCTAATTTGTGATGGTTAAGTTACCGTTGGATAGGTAACATGGTGGCGTATGACTCTACATGAGTAAAATGGTCCTGAGACGAAGTGCCTACGAGGACCTGTTGATAACAACTCAACAGTTGGTTGTTATCAACAGGTCCTCGTAGGCACTTCGTCTCAGGACCATTTTACTCATGTAGAGTCATACGCCACCATGTTACCTATCCAACGGTAACTTAACCATCACAAATTAGAAACAATAATAATGTAAAACAATTTCAAATTTATAACTTTTAAAGGGTTTTTACCCACATATTTTGGTGGCTACTAGCATGTACAAACGTTTGCACTGATGATGGATTGTTTAATCCGAAAACGTTTTGCAATGTGTTTGTGATAGCCCGTTTGAGGCAATTTTATATACCTTTTATAAAGGATTTTAACAAATTTTTTTGCTTTTACAACGTTATCCATTATCCTTTGGAGCCCCTGCGCACTCTCTGCCAGCAACACTGTATCGTCTGCATATCTAATGTTGTTTATAAGTTGGCCATTTACAGCAATCCCATCTTCTGATTCGTCCAAGGCCTCTCTAAACATGTTTTCAGAGTATATGTTAAATAATGCCGGTGACAATATGCAACCCTGTCTAACTCCTTTTTCGACTGTGAAGATCTCGGATAGTTCATTTTCTAATCGTACTGTTACTTTTTGTTGGAGATATAAGTTTGAAATGTCTTATATCCTTACCATCGAGTTCTGATGTTTTTAGGATATCGATTAGTTTCCCATGTGGCACTTTATCAAATGCCTTCTCGAAATCAATGAAACATGCATACACATCGCAGTTGACATCCCTGGATAAGCAAATTAGTTTTGAAAATTGTAAAAGTAAACTTAAAACACACATTTTAAACTTTACAAACCGTAAAAAAATTAAATAAGTACGGAGTATTAGAGCATTAAAACATCTTAACTCTCTTCCATATCAACAGGGGTTATAGGAGATGAAAACGTGAACTGTGATAAAGCGTTTTAAGTCGGAAACCTGGCTTCCAAAGACATTGAAAACAAAACATTCAATGAGATACACTTGAAAAGAAAGTTAGATGTTACGCCCTTAGCCTCTATAACCAGGTCCATGACAATTAACAGCACCACGGTATGTGTAAACCCAAACACTCTCTTACATCGGATGTAAGTCGGCACAGTAAGGAGTGATGAAAGACTTAATGTGCGTATCCTTGATGTTTGTTTGACGAATCTGGCTTGATGACAAGCAAATCTTCAATGGTTACTGTTTCGATTCCAGATACAAAAGAATCATCATGTTCTCTAGATTGAGGAAAAATGTTGTGCAACATTGATGGAGGTCACCTCATTCATCGTGTTGTCTGGCCACGCCCAGCTATCTTCAAACAGATTTGCGAGCAATACACATACTTTATAATTATTCATTACGGAACAGCGACTGTTGTATTTGATGGATATCAGCAAGGAAATACAAAAGATGAAGAACACCTACGTAGAGCATATTCTAGCATTGAAGCAAAAGTTAAAGACCCAATTCATGTAAATGTAATTTTTAGCTAACGCTAACAACAAAATGGGCCTTATTTCACTCCCTACTGTAGACTTGCAAAAATGTTGCACAGTCCATCAACATCAGGTGACGCTGACTTATTAATAGTTTTAACAGCTATTGATGAAGCTAAGAAAGACGTTGAATCTTGTGTTATTGATGATGACACGGACTTACTAGTTTTGTTGACTATCCACACACCATCAGTGAAGAAATTGAAAATGGTAGTACCAAAGAAAGGCAATCAGCAGCAAAAAGTTTCACTATTGCTGACATTCAGTGAGACATTGAGAATATGAAGGATGGATTCCTTGCAATATACGCCTTTACAGGATCTGACACGGTATCAGTTATTTACAAGAGGGGGAAAGTTACACCGTCTAGCAAAGTGTAATGTTTGGTGTCGGTAACATGGAAGATCTAGATTTTTTTCGCTATTAGTCATACTTGAATGCTATTGCAAAGCAGCCTATATATTCATTGCTCAAGTTAGCTGCACTACCACCACTTCAGGAGCTTTCTAGCCAGAATTCGTTCAGAACCTACCACCAGGTACAGTAGTGGCTGAATGAGAAGAAAGAACAGGCCTAGCATGTGATAATAGGGACACAACTAACATAGAACATGTAGAATATGAGGACGTTGTATTTAAAGAGTATTGAAACTGATAAGTTTACTTGAAACTCATTGAAGAAATATTTAAAATTATTTTGTTGGGATTTAGTGTTGCAAAGATATTCATGCGACATTGTCCATAGAAAGTTCAGAATATGTTTCTCCGTACCACAGGTTTATATGGCCTAGGTCTGTGGAAGCCTCTTTACCCTTAAAAAGTAGCCCTGTGGTGAGATTGACGTTCGTTCAAGGGATTATCACTAACATACCATCGGCCACTTAAATAGCAAATTATATTTACAAAACACAATCCTGTTAAAAACTTAGTTTCCTTCCTAATTATAGTATAGTTTGCTCAAAAAATATGGAAAACTTTTACACCCTCCGTAATTCCGGAACCGTTGATGTTAGAACAATTATGCAAATGGCCTTTCTTGTTTTCAATTTGACGTAGAGCATTTTTGTATCGAACTTTCCTCACGAAAACTCTTTATATCTAAACTACTAATTTACCGACTTCGCACCCCACTCCACCCTCCAAACCCACCGTTCGAAATAATTGAACTATATGTGGACCATATACAACCATTTCTTGTTGGAGAATAATTTTGACTTTGGATGTCAGGGTTTGGGTCAAATTATACCATACTAGAAACCTGAATGATACAAATATAAATTTGGTCAGTGAAATAAAGTACCTTGAGGTAATATTATACACGAGGATTTTGACAAATAGCTTATTTTCCCTTCGTTGTATATACTTACGATCCATGCTGCGAGAAGCCAAGCGTTTTCCAGTTAATGATCGTTCAAATTGTGGAGCTGGACGTTCAATGGGTGTTTTCTTGGTCTCATAATGAGTCCTACCTGAATAACGGAATTTTGATCCCAATTTTGGAAGAAATGATGATTTTTGACTAATTTCGGGTGACATCAATCTAAAAAAAATCATATATTTTAAAATGTTTTTTTTTAATTCTCATTTATAAAGTAATCAAAAAACATATGTTTGACAAAGTTATTCAAAATGAAAACATTAGCAAAAACCAAGCGAAATTTTTCGTATATTTCTGGTTGTTAACACGGTCCGAAAACGTTTTCTATTATCAGAAAAGTTTCTCAAATGCATTTCGAACAAACATCAGTTGGCATTTCCGATACGTTGTGTTCAAGCTTTGAAATTATTTTATCTTTTCTCTAGCTAAAAAGGCGCACCTCTTTCTTTTACAATTTGTCGGTAATCAATGTACTGTACAGCTAGGTACAGTTTTGGAAAAGTTTTTTAGGTGTGAACTTTCTGAAGTTTGGTGCTGATCACGACAAGCACATGGAAATATGTATATTGGATGGACAGCAAGAAAACAAGCGAGAATCTGCTTAGAATCATAATAGGCTTTCTTGATAGACATGCCTCAGTCAAGAGACACCTACTAACACAAAATGGGACTGCTTCATGAAGACTAAAGCTGTAGACTCTAGAGGTAGAGAACCTGAAATAGTAAACCATATCTTGTGTTACTGTGAGGAACTAAATCGCTGGCGGAGAACACGCTTTGGAAACTACCAAGTGACTTCAAAAGCATATGATATCCTGGTAGATACCAATCCTGTACAAACTTGTTCAGGGTTCCAGAATTCTGAAATGGGTATCATGAATTAATGGAAGATATACAATAAGCCAATTAATTGAGCCAATTTAGAGCAGAGGGTTTCACAAGAAATTTCTTTTCTAGATGTCACGAACTACAATTACATATACCCACGCCAGTAAACACAATAGGATCAACGTCAAGAAATGCAAAGCACATCGTCCCATTGGAAAATCCCTGAGCTTACAGTATATACTCCGGAACTTACAGACAGATATCTAGGACTAACCAACCGAGTAATTTCCGTCAGATATGACGGAATAACACCGAACTCTAAGAAATAATCAGCTTTATCAGTTTTATTCACATAGAAATATAATACAGAACCCAAACTAGACGTGAAAATATTGTAGCCACCCCCACTACCGAACGAGGATGGTAAGGAAATCAATAGAAATAAAAGCCTAAATAATGAAGATGGCAAGATTTTTTGCAGCAGTACTTACAGAAGAACATTGTATTAAATCCAATTTAAAATCGTATGTTCTCCGCATTCCAATACCGTATATCATTAAATCATTAATGAAAAGAAATTATTAGATGATCCATAATTTCATTCTATAAACAAATAATAAAAATCAAAATCATATAAATACCTGAAGAATGTATGATGCTCCACACATGTCTTCCATAGTTTCTTAGCTGCCCTGTGATTGGCCAATTTGAACCCGATTGTCGATTCGAATTGTTCAAAATCGCCTGGACGAATCTTAATATAGAAATTGTGCCTTTTATAACTAATTTTAATAATTTTTGGCCAAGCAAACCTATTTATCCGAAGTCTATCTCTATACACCAAGAGACCAGAAGCACAAACACCTAGAAAATAAAAATTATAAGTATTATACAGTGATTTATTAAAAATTCTTCAACAAAAACAGCAAATGGTTTTATAAAGTTTTTAGTGGAGACAAAAGTGATCATAAAATATTTTAACCCATTAATGCCCAGCGTTGCGTTTTCCCAACAATTGGCATTGACTTATTCGGACAGTCAAAGTCCAGGTTTATTTCACAACAGTTTCCTATGTATGTTTTAATGGGAATTGGTCACAAAACTTACGTTTCTATTAACAGATGGGATATTGAAAGTTGTAGGTTGATTTTGAATTCTGTGAACATGTGTTTTTAGTTAGTAGTAGGTAAGTCGTTTGTGTATAAATTAACTGGATAAAAATTTGGTTTTTGGTAGCAACGTATTATTAAATCATTAAAAAAGATATATCTATCAAGTGCTGTTATTTTATTTGTGCTAGTTGGTACAACTGCTCAATTAACAGTGTTGCGTTTTCGAAATAAGATGCCAAATCAACTTGGCTCGACCAGTTTCACTCGCACTAGTTGTAATAAAAAAAACTTTTTACGAATCAAGGGAACACAAAATTATGTCTATGCTGGAAGAATCGAACCTTATGGAGTTGACTTCCAGTGCAGATGTTTCCTAGCACCTCCTAACCTGACTGAATTGACTGATGAAGATAATGGAGATGAAGATTGTGGAGGAACATTCAATAACCTAAACAAAAATATGTTGGATGTGGAATCAGAAGCTGTAATTCATCAAGAAGATAAAAGACTCGACGAAGATAATATAAATTTATATGAAAAAGAGGCAGATTTTTAAAGAGTGACACAAGTTCAGGAAGAAGGTAGGGAAAAGATTGAAAGAGAAACAGAAATGGAGACACAAAATGATGAAATTCAAGACATTCAAGTGGCATCTACTGAGATTCGTGCCAAAAGTGTAACTCTCCTACAAAGGAAATGGACTCAAGGAGATTTACCTGATGAAAATTTCCTTTATTTCGATATTGAACATAAAAAACTCAATGGAACACATACACTCCTTCATTTTATTCACGACGATTCACTCCTTTATAGAACTTTGATTTTTTTTTCAATGAAGAGCTTTTAACAAATATTGTAAAGGAGACAGTTTGTTATGATCTTCAAAAAGGTACTACTTTAGAATTTGGAGTAAACGATTTAAAAACCTTTATAGGGATTTTACTACTTAGTGGGTACAGCACGAATCCAAGAAGACGCGGAAGAAATTACGTTAAAAATATACTGATTTCAAGTAGTATACGTTGTAACCGATTTGAAACCATTATAAGATTCCTCCACCAATTTGACGATTAACCTAAACATAGGTCGTTCAGACAAAACATACAAAATTTCTCCGTGTCTTCCGCAAATCATTTTCTGAATAGACTGTATGAGAAACCGAATCTAGCGTGGATGAGGCCATGATACCATACTTTTGACGTCATGATATGAGACAACATATAAAAGGCAAGCCCATACGCTTTGGGTATAAATCGTGGTGTTGGAATCAAAAATCTGGTTACCTCATAGATTTCAATATTTATCAAGGAGCCAAGGGAAAATCTAATGAATACAAAAAGAATTTGGCTTTGGAGGTGGAATAATATTGCAGTTTGTTCAACTTATTCCTAAAATTCAATGCGATGCCTCATTACTTATATGCTGATAATTATTTCACCTCTAAACTAATTGATTTTTAATATCGAAGGGAATAGTTTCTAAACTAAAAACGAAGGACGTGAAGGTGTTTAGAGGGCCAGAATGTGGAAGTGACCACCATATGATTATTGCAAAAGTAATGGTGACATTTAAGAGAGAACAATCAAGTCACAAAAATGATGAAGTAACAGACATAGGAACAACCATAGAAAACATAAAATATAACCTGGAAAGCTTTAAACAAGATTCGACAAAGTTCTTATATAAAATTAGAATAGCTCAGAAAATAAAAAATATAGAAACAAAGGACTTGGACCCCGAAAGTCTGTATGAGGTAATTAAAAAATATATTCATGAAGCGGCAAATGAAGCACTGGGAAAAGTTGAAAATCGGAAAAAAGGAAAACCTGAATGGTTGTCAACGGAACTAGAAGAGAAAGTTCTCAAGAAAAAACGAGCATATCACATATGTCTTCAATCCAAAGATCCTCAAGACAGAGAAATATACGCTAAATGGAATAGAGAAGTTAAAAAAGACGTGGATAAGGCGAAAAATATAAACTGGGGGGCTAAGTGTGATGAACTAGACAGATTTATGGGTGGAACAAAAGTGGCGCAAGCTTGGAAAACATTAAAACAGTTTAGGAAAAATGAGAAAAATGAAGACAACATTTCTCTCATAAAGTTAAATGAATGGGAAGAATATTATACGAAACTGCTGAAAGAGGATAGAGTAGAGTACGGATGGGAAAAGATAAGGGAATTAATAGACAACAGAGACGAAAGACAGGAAATCCCTATAATAACATTATCTGAATTGACGGAAACCTTAAAAGAGGTTAAAAACGGAAAAGCCGCAGGGCCTGGAGACATTCCCATAGAGCTGGTTAAATATGGGCCGACTGCACTTTTAGAATTAATAGTAGACCTTTTCAATAAATGTATGTGTGGAGACCAGGAAATTCCTAAAGATTGGAATAAATCTTATATAAGCTCCATATATAAGAGAGGGAATAAAAGAGACTGTTCCAATTATAGAGGTATTAGTGTGACGAGCTCTGTGGGCTGGTTGTACGGCAGAATATTAAAGAAGAGGGTTGAAAGACAGATACAAGATATTGAAGAACAAAGCGGCTTTCGTACCGGGAGATCCTGCCTTGATAATATATTTATCCTACGACAAATAATTGAAAAGCGTGTCGAAAGAAGTAGAGAGACCCATTTGGTATTTATAGACCTTGAGAAAGCATATGATAGTGTCCCGTTAAAGAAAATGTTTGAGGTCCTCAAAAGGTCTGGATTGGATTCGACGTATATCCGAGCGATATATAAATTGTACGAAAATGCAGTTAGTTGTGTAAAAATTGGAACCAGAACCTCAAGTGAATTTAAAGTCACTAAAGGCCTAAAGCAAGGATGCTGTTTGTCACCGACACTCTTTAAAATATACGTCCAAGAAGCATTGAGGAATTGGAGAAATAAATGTAGATTTATGGGCATCGAAGTGGGACAAGAAACTCTGTATACATTGTTGTTTGCAGATGATCAGGTGGTGGTTGCAACCGATGAGGAAGATATAAATTATATGAATCGAAAATTATTTGAGGAATATGCCAAATGGGGGCTTACTGTAAACATAAGCAAAACAGAATATTTAAAAATTGGAGGAAATACCACAGATCTGAGGCTTGAAAACGCAGTCATAAAAGGCTGCAACCAGTATAAATATCTAGGAAGCATCATATCAGCAGATGGCAGAGTTAAGATAGATGTACAAAACCGAATAACCCAAGGGAAAAAATGCATCCGAATACTGAATTCAATACTGTGGTCTAATAAAATAAAGATGCATACCAAACTTCGCGTATACAGAGCAATTGTAGAACCAATTACCACATATGGTGCCGAATGTTGGACGATGACAAAGAATGAACGAGATAAAGTAGACGTTGTAGAAATGGATTATCTTAGAAGGTCATGTCGAGTATCGAGAATGGAAAGAATCAGGAATGAGGAAATACGAAACCGTACAGGAATTAGAGATACTCTTTCAGATAGAATACAAGGAAGGCAATTACAATGGTATGGTCACGTGATGAGAATGGAGGAGGAGCGGTGGCCAAAGAAAGCCTTAATGTATGTTCCGCCAGAAAGAAGGAAAAGGGGAAGACCACCAAATTCCCGGAGAAGAGAAATTACAAAAACAATGCAATCTAGAGGCTTAGAAGAGGGAGATTGGAGAGATAGGAAAAGATGGAGGCTGAAATGCGGGAAGCGGCAATCGCCGTAGGACCCCCGTTATATGATGATGATGGGAATCTGTTACGTAAAAACCATACGATCGAAGAGAACAAAAAGTGTCCATTCAGTGAAACGTTTAAAAAATCCATACGTGTAATTTACGAAAATTAGTACGACGAGAAAAATAAGGTGCTTATGTAGGGGGAATGACAATAGCACACTTTGGTACTTGAGCCAAAGTTACTTTGACATTGAATTACCAGATACTCCTTTGCCCAAAGCAAAAAAATCAAAATAACATAACCACATCTTATTCGGGCGAAAATACGGGAGGAACTGATCGGATGGATCAAAATGTTGCCTATTACAGAACAAATATAAGATCCAAGAAATGGTATTGGCCTTTATTTATCTGGGATGAGACACATCATCCCTGAACAATCCGAAAAGGATTTGCTGCAGTTTCGTCGAAATATAACCAAAGCCTTGTTGACGAAGTTCGAAACTCTTCCAAGAAGTAATCCATCTCAATCTTCCATAAACAACATTACACAAGATGTTTGATTCGACAACATTGGCCATCTTATTTCTACTTAAGAAAAACATGTGTCCTTTGTCACTCAACAAGCAATAAAAAATGTATTAAATGTAAGGTTGCCTTGCATGAAAAATGTATTACTAATTTCATAGTAATACGCAACATTTTTTTTTTATATTATTTTGATGTCAGTTTATTTAAAACACTTTTATATGATTTAACAAAACATTCCAAACAACGTATTTAAATTTTTTTTTACATCCTAACTGCCGAGTGTTGTGTTTTCGCAACAGCCAATTATCAAAAAAATTCAAGTTTTTCATTTTTTAAACTTATTTGTTTTTGTAAATTTTGTGGCTTTCAGAGCATAAATTTTTCAGGAATATAAAAAAATGAGCATAAATAGTTCTGGGCATGAATGGGTTAATGAAAGTGTTGTTTCAAAACTCCATGAACTTTTAGTATACGCGTACCGAAAAAAAAAAATGAATTCTAAAACATTAACTATTTTAATTTCATACAGAATTCTATATAAAGTATGAAAAACGACTGTTAGACGAAAAACAATAAATATTCCAACTATTTTACTAGTGCAAAAAACTAGTTTGACTCTTTCTTGCTATAAAAAGGCCCTGTAGACAATTAAATGTTTTCAGTAATGTCGGATTTCATAGTTACATTCATAGATTGATGTCATCAAATGAGTCAAGTTCATGAAATTTTGTTAGACCAAAACTAATTTAAACCTTTGTAAATAATTTACACTTTTAAAATAAATAATCTTACCTAACATAATATCAACTCCTTCGGAATCTTTTGCGGGATGTAAATCAACCCCATACATGGCTAATTTTTTAGCGTTCTCTAAGTAATGTAATTCAGCTTCTGCAGGTGTTTGTCCCCTAAAATTATAAAAGAAAAATATACATCATACGGACATGGGTCTATAAAATAAAATAAATGATACACGAATTACGTTCTTAATTGTCGCAGAACAAAATATGTAGAAATAATAGGGGCATTCAATCGTCTTAAAGGCTCTAAAAGTATTTATTATTGAGTTAGTATACTGTATGGCTTTAGAATTTCTTAGAAATGTAAATGGGAAAGCTTATTTCCGAGAAAAGAAATAAAATAAATCCAGCTGTTGACTAAGAAGAAGACAATTGAATGGAATTTCTTTAAATTATTATAAACTTTCACAAATTCGAAGACTAATATTATAAGTATAAATTGGAAATGAGTAAAAAATGGCATGTGTATCGTTTTAAAATATGATCCATGCAGTGCCATGCGTTATCTGCACCTGTTAGAAAAAACAAAAGAGCAGCTGAAACGTCTCAGCCGAAATCAAGAGGATAGCGGACATATTAAATATGTGTTTGCACAGTGCACCGATTAGTATTAAGAAAAATAGCTGTACAATAGTTTATGATCTGGAATGATGGAAGATGGTCTTCACTTATGATGGAAGATACGTTGTTCTGTTCTAGCTTCAAATGACTACCACTAGCTTCTGCATTTGAAGAGGCATGTAACCAGTTCATCACAACTCGCAAAAATAATAACATTAACTAATTATTAAGGCACTGGTAGATGATCCAATTAAATCTTCATGTCAATGTAATTTTATTAATAAATTTTTAACCACAAATGCAGCTGGAAATATTTTATTTTACTTCCAGCTCGGAAATAGTTAGTTTCTAGCTCAGTTTCCAGCTGTTCTCCGTGCGTAGAGGTTTTCTCCCCGGCTCTGGAACTCAATTTTTGCAATGTATTTTACCTGAAGTCATATTTAATTTATTACTGAACATCACAGTTTTTTAACAACAAGATGTATAATCTTTTATAACTCTATGTAATTTAAAAGGTTTTTACCCATGTATTTTTGGTGGCTCAGGCATTTTAACCTAGCGATTTTAAACCTGATGATGGACTGTTTAGTTCGAAAACGTTTATTTTTTTGATGTAATCCTTTTAAGGGTTTTTAAATAAATATACCCACTTACGAAGACTACCTCCTTTTTTTGTGATACGGGGTATACAGCCAGCTACAGGAATTGTTTTCCTTGTGGATTTTAAATAAAATACATAGTTCAGTCCAGTCGACAGAGAGTTGACCCCAAAAATCATACGAACAAGCTGAATTTTCCAGAGAATAGTAATTTTGGGACCCCAAGAAAGATGCAAAACAGTTCACCACTTTTTCCCCGGGCTTCCCCCTAAAACCCTCCTCGCAGGGGGGTTAAAACGCAAAAAAATCGATACCAGCTTAGCAGTAAAAATTTGACATTTTTTGATCCAAATGCCCTATCGAAAAAATCAAGATGCGTGAGATCAATAATGTGTTATGTCATGCGTGTTACTTAAAATGATGAGAAACATTTACTTACTTGTGAGTTCTATGTAACTCCATAACTTTTTGTTCTAAATCCGGAGTCTGATTCGGTGCAAATTTGAATTCGCTCAAGTAATTCTTCCCCATATTTTCTGGATCGTAATCTCCTAGTTCGGATTGGACGAGATATGATCCTAAGAGCGCGTGAGTAACAAAAGAACAAGGCAAACGATTGTTTAAAATGTCGTTTCGAATTTGAAGACACAGGTGGTAGCGAGTAATGTCCTCCTGCAATTGAGCGGGGTCTGGAGGGTAAAATTTCACTTCGAAGCTGAACATCCATGGTTCCGCTGAAAGAGAGGACAATTTTAAGTTATATCAATATGACAGAATTGAATATTAAGTATAATTGTGAAAAGTGAACATACAAATAAATCGGTATGTATTTTCTTTAATGGGAATTACCACAATTTTTGTTTTCAAATAAGTATATTTTGATGTTTCGATTACCACTAGCTTTTAATGTTTGGAAACACTTCCAAGTGGTAGAACACCAACAGTATGTTGTCTTTGATCTTCTTAATATATCGTATACAATTTTGAACTTGGCAACTCCTCTGCATAGTCTTTGTTGGAAAATTATTTTATGGGGTTCTTGGAAGCCCCTGGTTCAATCTATTATAATTTACCGTTTGCAGAATCATGCTTTTAATTGTTCACTATTATTTATATATATGCCACCTAGTAAAATTAATTTTTTTACAAAAAGAGTATATAATTGAGCTGTATAATGTATTAATGCGTTTAATTATCTTATAGTTTTACAAAATAGTTTGCCAAAAGTGGGCGTGGCAATAGGTGACTCAGATGACATTGTTTGTCAGTGCTGTCCAGCCTAGCTTGCAACTCGTGTGCATATTATTTTGTATTCTTGGTATTTAGAGTCATAATAAATAGTTTCAATGCTCTCTAGTGATATTATGACAGTCGTATATTATTTTTTGTAAATTTAGCAAACATTTCATGTTCGTTTTATACACCAGTGGTACTAGAACATCATGGGAACAGCTAAAGACATCTCACCAAGGAAATAGCGGAAATAAAAACTTTATTATTGAACACTAATCAGTCCAACAGAGAGAAATAGCATCAATTTCTTAAGTTTGAAGGACAACTGTGGACCGTATAAAGAAAAAAACTTGACGAATGGTCGAAAATTACAACACCACGAGATGAAAGATAAATTCGAGATGTTGTCTTGGCAAACAGAAAACAATTTCGAAGGATTTTAACAAAAATGATGCAGGTGTCTGGCATCAATACTTCTGAATTTGTGACTGGAAGACATGGGAAAAATACAAAGCGGATTATATTGTAAGGACGGTAAAGCTCCCCCTGAGCATCATGGTGTGGTCTATCATGAGCAGTCAAGTAACTATTAGTCTCTATATTGTCGAAGGAAGAATGTGACAGGACCAGTACTTGAGAGTACTGCAAACAAAAATGCTTTCCCAGGTCCAGGAGTTGGTCCCGAATAAGATTTTCGCATTTATATATGACTCGGCACCTTGTCACAAGGCAAAAACTGTTACAAAATTGCTTGCTGACAAGCAGACAAAGGTGCTCGCGTGGCCTGGCAATTCGCCAGATCTGAATCGAATAGTAAATATTTGGAAGCTCATGAAGAAATAAATGTCTAATGAAATTATAACCATAAAGCGGCAATTGATCTATCGCCTAATAGCAGTATGGCACAGTAGTGGAACAGCTTAATAAAATTACCAGAAATGCATTCTACCAAGAAGGTGTCATAGGTCCAAAGGGTGATACTACCAAGTATTAGGCTTAAGGCATAATTTTAAGTGTTTTCGTGAAATTTCTCTTTTCTTTTTTAATATTTGTAAAACTATAAGGTTCTAAAATAGATTTAAGCACAAAAATATGTTTTACAGCCCAATTACATATCATTATTAAACAAAAAGTAAAATTTTATGGGATGGCTCTAATAATTTGATCACCCACTGTATACAGAGTGAGTTTTAAGTATGAAACGGCGCGTATTATCTCGGAAACAGCTTGCACGATTTTTAAAGATTGTGGTGTGTACGGGTCTTATGATTCGGTCGATATTACGGTGGTATTTATATTGTTGTCAGATCTTATGGTTTTCTGTAAATCTAATTCACTTTCTTATTTCAAGTGGACCACCATGTATATTTTTTGCCTTTCGAAGTTCTTAAGAAATACTGATTATTTTTAATGTAATGTAAAAATTAAACATAATTGTTAGCAGCTTTGAAAACACATCACCAGTTGTAATGAGCTATAGACATTAAAGGACAAAACAGATTTCTCACACGCAAAACATATATGGAAAAATACTTTTCATGCTGAAACTGCAAAAATAAAGAGGAACAATTATTACATTATCTTTGTAAAAAACACAAAAAGGTGATTGTCCTAGAAACACATGCAGACGACTATTTAATAATAAACAAAAATGTGTAAATATTACTATCTGCACGAATCACCTTTTGAATTGTTTACAAGCAAATGTTATTTAACACATGTAAGGAATAAAAATAAAAATAAAAGCAAAACACGGGGTTACCTCTCATAAACTTGCCTATTCTCTTTTCTAGGTCCAACCAATTACGAGGATCGTGTCTATCGGCATACACAAGTCCAAAATAGTCCTTTTCTATTAAATTTATCGCTTCACAAACTTTGTCCAGAAGATCCTTTCCTTTGGCTCTTTTCTAAAAAAATAAAATTTTCTCTGAATACTAAAATTAATTATAATACTTTATGCATGTAATATGTTAGAATTAGCAGTAAAGAGTAGCAGTATTTACTGCTAATTATTAAAATGCTCTCCCAAATTATCAGAGATCAGATAAGATAGGATAGGTAGATGGATAGATAAGATGAGATTACCACAGATAAAAAGATAAAGATAGAAAAATGATGCCACTTAACTTTATGTAAATAAACGGAGGAAATTAAGAAACCCTACCTTTAACAACAATTTACGTTTTGGGTGCAGAAAATGTAAAAGATATGGAAGTTACACCTAACTTAACCTAACGTAAGACTTACACAGCCTGATCTTTATTTCTGGTCGAAATATAATTATCAAACTGTTTGAATTTAATATTTAATCAGGGGACTTCTTAGTAGTAGAATAAATAAATAAGTCAGTTTAAAACAAAATCAATTTATTTCAACAAATTGTTGAAATGGAAATGTCAAAAGAAACACTTCATTTCAACAAATGGTTGAGATATACATAAAAATAAAACAGACTTTTATAATTCTCTAACATACAGTTACATGCAAACTTAAACAGTACCTTAATTGATCAGTAAGATGATAGTTGCCGTTAATTTAAAATCAAATAAAACAAGAAATCAAATCTTTACTAGATTAGAACTTAACTTGAGTTAAGAGAAACTCTAAACCTAATATTATAATATTAGGTGTAGAATACCTAATGTTATAATATGTATAATAATTAATGGTAAAAAGAATCTTTATTGTAAAAAAAAACAAGCCGGCACTGTAGTTTACTATTAAATTAAATTAGCACTGTGTTATCGACAACTTTCGGCACTGTGATTAACAAGATGAAATTGAAAGGTTCGGTGTAAAACCCAGTCAACTCCATTTTTTTTTACCTGAATTCAGTTTATATTTGCATCGTATATTAACAACGTTTGCACATCTTCTGGTGCAAGAAATCCCCAATAAATATTAAGGTAAATGCATGGGGTAAGGAGTTGACTGCATAAAAAAATACGAGTACTTAGGTGCCAGAATCGGTCAACTCCAGGAGATAACTGTTTCTTGCATCGAGTTAGAATCTATGGAGAGGGCATCACGTGACTAAAAACGACCTCACTTCGGCCATATTGGTATGATCGTTTTGACAGATCGTGTATGATTGTTTACGTTTGTTGTTTTTCGAATATTTTTAGTTTTATAATACTTTTATAAAAACTGTAATATTATATTGTGATAGTGCATAATAATGGTTTCTTGTTCTCAACTTAGTTACAGTAACAGAAGCAATGTTAATAAAAAATCTTCAGGAATAACGTTCCACAGGCTAGTATACAAATATGTAAATAAAGTAATGGCCCGTACTTCAGAGAATAAATTAATAGTACTCATAAAAAATCTTATAACTGTTACCTACTGTTATTTCATATAGTATATTCATTTTACCCTTTAAAATATTATTTATATTATTATCTCTTTCAGATATAACTTGTTATTTGACTGTATTAATTTATCTTTATGTATAATACATCGTGTTTTTAGCGTTTACCGCGCGATAAATAAATCATAGTTTATTAAAAATGTATCGCACTTTTTTTAGATTATGATTAAATCTTCTGAATAACGAGTCATATTTGTATAGTAGTTTTAATATTATTGAGTCTGGCCCTGATCCCACCGCCATATTGGTATGATCGTTAGCCACACCCACCTACCGTTTTTAATACACAGGTAAATATGCTCATTTGTTTATGTAAATGGCTGTAGATCTAGAGTGCGGATAGGTAACAAGCTGTCAGAGTCGTTTGAAATAAACAGTGGACTGAAACAAGGAGACGCGCTGTCACCTCTTCTTTTTAATATAATCCTGGAAAAAGTAGTAAGAACCGCACAAATTATAACAGAACTACTGATAGTAAATGGACCAAAATTACTACTAGCATACGCGGATGACATTGACATTGTAGGAAATACCGTCACCAATGTAAAAGAAACCTTCAATAAATTAGAGAGAGAGGCAAAAAATACCGGTCTAAGGGTCAATGAAGAGAAAACCAAATATATGTGCATTAACAGACAAAAGAGACGAGATAGAATAGGACAAAATGTAACAATAGACCCCTATAACTTTGAAAGAGTGGAGAGTTTTAAATATCTCGGAGCGACTATCACCACAGATAACGATATCACGGAAGAGATAAAAGGGAGAATTCAGGCAGCAAACAGATGTATGTATAGCCTCCACAACACTATTAAATCCAAGAGCCTAACACGACCATCAAAAATCAGGATATATAAAACAGTAATTAGACCGGTGCTCATGTATGGGTGTGAGACGTGGACGCTGACAAAGCAATGGAAAGTAAACTCAGATGCTTTGAGAGAAAAATCCTCAGAAAGATCTTCGGTCCCTATCACGATCTGAATACTAACCAATACCGAACAAATGACCAATACCAATGAGAACAAATGCCGAGGTCAAACAAATGTATAGTACTAGCGACGTAGTCCAAGAGATTAAATTCCAACGTCTAAGATGGGCTGGCCATGTTCATAGGCTCCCTAATAACCGCCTTACCGAGTTAATCTGGGAAGAAGTCCCGACAGGGAGAAGGCCCTTAGGACGTCCACGAATGCGATGGAGAGATAATATATGGTCAGATTTGAGAACAATGAGGCTACCCACCGACTTAAACATCATGGACGACCGTTCGAGATGGAAGCAGGTTGTGCAGTCAGCCAAGACCCACCCCGGGTTGTAGTGCTACCAGAAGAAGAAGTAAATATGCTTATAGCTTCTCCAGATTCTAACTCGATGGTTTCTTGTCACCAATGGCAATATTGGCAACATCGGAGAATCAGACCACGGGCGATGACAAACCGAATAGCATACCACTTCAATTATTTGATTTGAACATTGCAGTAGTTTGTCGGAGGTACGAATAAAGTGTATAAAGATCGTTACATTATGAATACTAGTTCAAGTAGTAAATTTAGTGAAGAAGATCTATATGTAGATTCAGAGACTGACTACGTGTTATCAGATTCCTCCGATTCTGATGTTCCGGGACCTAGTCGACGTCGAGCAAAGCATGTTGTTATGGCTCAAATAGGTACAAATGAAAATAATGAACAGCAACAAACGTGTGTGTGTGTGTGTGTGTGTAATAATACAGAAACTTCAAACATTCAAACCATTAACAAAAAAGGCAAAAATCGGATAAGGATGGAAAGCAACTGGAAACGAAACGTTATGAAAAGTAAACGGGCTATCTATCTATCTATACAGCCCTTAACATCCATCCTTGGATATAGGCCTCCTAATCCTTCTTCCATGCCTCTCTATCTTGGGCAATTTTCATCCATTTTGATCCGGCGTGTTTCTTCAGGTCATCTGACCATCGCATTTGTGGCCTTCCCCTTTTACGTTTGTGATTCCATGGTCTCCAATGTATAATTGTTTTAGTCCATCTTTCATCTTTCTGCCTTAGGGTGTGTCCGGCGAACTTCCATTTAAGCTTTGCTACTTGGGTTGAGACATCTTTCACTTTTGTTTTATTACAGATCCATTCGTTTCTTTTTTTGTCTGATAGTTTAATGTTCAGCATTTGTCTTTCCATGGATCTTTCTGTCTTTGCTATTTTTTCCATATTTTCCTTTGTAAACGTCCATGTCTGAGAGCCATATGTGAGGACAGGGAGTATACATTGATTGAAGACTCTCGTTTTTAAGTATTGGGAGTATTTTGAATTCTTTAGAATATAAGACAGTTTTCCGAATGATGCCCAGGCCAATCTTATTCTTCTCTTTATTTCTTCGGTCTGATTTTCTTTATTTAATTTAGTGATTTGGCCTAGATATATACTCTTTTACTTGTTCTATTTTTGTTTGTGCCACTGTAATTATAAGTTCTTCTGGTTGATTAGTCATGGTTTTTGTTTTACTATAATTCATCTTGAGTCCAATTTTTGTCGATTCTCTATCTAGTTCTTCCATCATTCTTTGTAATTTTTCACTTTTTTCTGTTATTAATACAATATCATCAGCATATCGTAAATGATTCAGATTTTGCCCGTTTATATTAATTCCCAAGTCATCCCAGTGTAGTCGTTTAAAAACATCTTCTAGCGCTTGGTTAAATAACTTGGGCGAGATGGTATCTCCTTGTCTTACTCCTCGGTTTATTTTAATAGGCTCCGTTTCTTTCATTAGCTTAATATGTAGTTGTTGTTGCCTTATTGTGTATATTTGTAATTAAGTCGGTATATCGGTAGTCTATTCTGCTGTTTTGTAGGGAATTCTGTACTGCTCAGTGTTCCACACTATCAAATGCCTTCTCAAAGTCAATAAATGCCATGTATAGCGGGATATGATATTCGTTAGTTTTTTTGATTAAAATCTTCATCGTTAATTATATACGTATATATTATATATAATCCCCTATAGCCCGTTCAAACGGGCTACAGGGGAAGAATATATTAATTCGACAAAAAAAGTAATTCAAAAGAAAACTACTGGACCAAATTACCATTGTGGAAAAATATGTTTCAACTAAAATAGACGACACCCACAAACAGAACATACTTGAGCAGTTTTATAGTACGGGAGATAAAACTAAACAAGACATTTATCTTGAAGGATTAATCAGCGTGTCAAAGGTGCAAAGGAAACGCCCGACTACAAGAGAGGGTGAAGAAAAAAACAGCACCTATAAGTATAAGGTAATATTTTTGTTACAAACTATAATAGTTCTAAAATGTCCTTTTTTTATGTTACGTGTAGGAAGTCAGGAAACCATAATATGAAAAAGTCATTCTGCTCTTTGCATAGAGTATCGAAAAACAGAGTGTCTCAGATTGCCAAAAATCTGACTCTGGGTAGTATTATGTCACCTTCCGATAAGCGTGGGAAGCATTCCAATAGACCAAACAAAATCAGTGAAGCAATAATAGCGTAAATCGAGGAACATAATCGGAGTTTTCCCAGAAGAAAATCTTACTATAGTGGGAAAGATAATCAGAAAAGGTATTTTTTATTTCCTGAGTTGAATGTTGCAAAAATGTGCCTGTACCTTGAAAAATATGAGCCAGAAAAGTATGTTCTCCTAGAAGACGAGAAATATTTAAAGGACATTAAGCCACTAGTAACATATGATTTTTATCACCGGCAATTAAATCTCAATCGTAATCTTAGTTTTGGTTATCCCAGATCAAATACTTGCCAGAAATGTGACCGATTAAATAACACAATTGCCACAGAAGTCAATGCAGAAACTAAAACTCGCATGGAAATTGAAAAGCGTCTACACTTACTGAAGGCCGAAATATTTTATACCAAATTAAGGAAATATACCAATCTTGCTGGCAAAGATAAATCAGTTGATGTCTTATGCTTTCATTGCCAACAAAACATTCTGCCAACAAAACATTCTGCCAAGAAAAGAGTGGCTACTTTTTATATGTACGATGAACTCACTGCCAAAAAATTTTGTAACGAAGTGGTAAGTTTTTTACATCATTATTTAACAAACTTTATCCCGGAAACTGATTCAACCCTTTTTTCGGACAACTGTTTTGTCCAAAACAAAAATAACATGTAACGTTATAAACGTCACATCTCTATTAATTTATATTTAAATAATTATTTCATTTTAATTTCTTTATTAATTTATTATAAATGGTTGACAAAGAAGATTAATTTATTAATTTCTCTATCTTCAGTTTAATTTTACTATTTTTTTATTTAAAAATAGTTGGCGCCCTCTCTTTCTTAATCTGTTTTTTATTTCTTCCTGTCATTATTTACTCCCTCCTGTCACGTAGAATAAATATTCGCCCACTCTCTTTGTGTTCTGTGTTGACAGACAAGCTAGTTTCATGAAATAGCAACATACTGTGACATCTGTGCTAACTTCATTTCAGTCTCCCACTTTATGTCACTTAAATGTTCTAATGTAATGGGAATATTATTTTTTGCCTCTTTGATCTTTATAAAAGAAGACAAAAATTATAATTAGACTCATTTTATGGTCTACAAATTCTCTTGGGGTAAGTACTTTCATTGTGAAATTTATTCTACAATTCTGACCGCATTTTCGATACTTGTAAGCTTACTTTCTTTCGAAAGCACATTGTTTTTTTATATATGCATTAGGACTCTTTAACAGAATTTAACTAACAATCATAGTAACAATCATATCTCATTTTATCCTTGCCATACACTATTTGTTTAATTGTAACTTTGTAAGATGGCAAGGAAGTTAAACTCCTCTTGATGTGTCTCTAATGCTCCTATTCCTTTTGTGTTTTAGTTTATTGGGAATATTCAACATTTTATTGGGAATATTCACAATTTTATTGGAAATATTTACATTTTATTGGGCTTATTGACAGCCTTATTGGATTTACTGGGATTATTGACCACATCAGAAAATACAACCACGTGTGACTGCAGCTCTCCGATATTACAACATTCCATTGGAGGACCTAGCAGCTAGAATAAACAAGTAGCCCATCGAACGAAGCAATAAGTATCACTTATCAATTGTTAAGCTTTAGCAGGGTTAATTATTGTATTTTTTTATTCTAAATAAATATGTTTTGTTAAAATTTGTCTTATTTGTTATCAACTGAGAACTCAGGTTCAATCCCTATTTTAAGACAACACGAACTCACCCTTGAGATACTGAGCTAGGCAAGGTATAGACGATAAGCTCCCATTGTTGATTGAAGTATTATTTTTACAATATTACTTCAATTCTCTTTGGTAGTCTTATCGTTACAAACAATATAGTGCAGTTCTTTCATATATTCATGAATGCTTTCAATAGTAATATTCAGTTTGCGACCGTTACTTTGGTCGGATTGAAAAAGAAAAACGAAAAAATGAAATAGTATAATTCTAATGGAAAAAAATTAGTCAAGACAACATCAAAACAGTTTCAATTTTTGATTGATCAGATTTTTCAAATACTTTTAAAGCTATTTTTAAAAAAGTCATAAGTAACCAACAAAAAGAAAGATTTACATATTTCCAAGCATCGTCTTTTCAAATATGAAAGAAAAATCATAATACAGCGTACTGTTACAGTAGGTATCATGCTATATTCACCATTTTGTCATCAAAAAACCTAATGCAGTTTTAGTTTGGCCAAGTACTAAACTCTACAACACATTTCCACTTAAAATAAACCAGAAAAAAATAGCAAATGTGATGTCTTTGGCAGATAAATATGTACTTCCAATATATAACTGGTACTACGAACAAATACGACTCACAACCAATAACAAGAAGAAGAACTGGACAGTGACAGTTTCAAAGTTGAAACTGAAGATTTTGCTGAACGCAATAATGTTACTTTATTTGTGTACTTTTTGGAGGTTCGGTGAGCACTGAATGAAATATGTCACGATTTCACAAGTTGGCAAGAAGCAGTTAAAAAATTGAAAACACATCTCAGTAGGGTATCAGTAGTATGTTGAAGGAAAATCAAAAATTAAAATAAAAGACGGTATAAGATATAAAAAAAGAAACTTATCAATGTAAAGAAAGAAACGCAAAATAGTCAACACATATTAAAAATGTTTTTACCATTTTTGGGTGGTCACCCTCTTGGCCTACATTATCCTATTTTTTTAATTTTCACTTCAATTTTGGTTTTACGGTTTTCCAATACATTTAATTTAATAGAACAGTAAAGAAGAGTCTACTTACGTCTATAACAATAGGCAAAATCGAACCATCTAGCATAGTAACCTGCGCCGTGGTGCTTCCACTACTACGGATAATAGTGGAAGACTTTTTGGAAGAAAGAGTATCATTATCAACTGCCATTTTCTTATCCTCAGGCATTTTCGCCCCTTAGCTGTAACAAAAAGTAAATAATTTAGTATCGCAGACAAATAAAGTTTTAGTTTTAAAGAGATTTGATATATGGTAAAATTTAATTTCCATTATAATCAATTATGGTTTAATCCCACATAAAATAATATCTAACTTAAACATATGTCGTAAGAACAGTTTGAGAACTTCTGTTTTTATTGTGCTAAAACATAAGACTAACAAAGTAAAAAATACCAGGACATTTTTGATGGTATATTTTGGTAAAAATCGTTAAGGTTTCTTGTTCGTATTTTTATATAATTTATTTGGGATTGGTTGTAATCATTACTATAATTTATTACAGCAAAAGTATATATTGACGTGTCATGCTAGATAAGGGCGTTTATTGATTCTTACATTCTTAGTAGTCATTTTTAATATTTTAATATCGCAGAAACAGTGTTAGAGCGTATGTAGAGCAAATATAAATCACAAATATTTAAACTGAGTAAATATACACCCATTTGGTCATTGTTCTAAGTAATAAATGATAACGTTTTACTGTAAAATAACTGCGATGATAAGTTGTACAAATGTAGTATTTCAGTTACCTTAACTATAATTAGTATAATTACGTAGCTTTGGAAAAGTAAATTTAAATTTCACTATTTTTCGTCCAATATTCGGTATAAGAGGATGTTCAAGAGATACCGGTGTTCCAAGACAGTTATGGAACATTCTTCCGGAGATGATGGAAAAATACAGCGCGCAGTCCGAAGCTACGAAGGTTTTTACAGAAAATTTCCGTTCAAAATTACCAACTGATCCATATAGGAACATGGCGAATACAGCGAGAAGTACGAGACTGAGAAGATAAAAGGAAAATTATGGTAATTCAATATTATATGCCATACAATGGTAAATTAACAATATGTTTCCGTTGAAATGGTATAATTTAACACAATTTTTTATTCAAAGATCCTTTATAAAAGGTATATAATTAAAATATCCTATAGGCTACATCACAGAACGTTTGCGGACTAAAGAGTCCATCATCAGTGTAAACTTACCAAGAGTCAATCCACTAAATATCTGGGTAAAAAGCTTTAAGAATTGCAAAATGTCATGTTAAGTATTTAACAGATATCCTGCATGGCAACGTAAGACTCCCAATGGAGGTTGTTACTGACCTTCAGACCTTGTCCAAAGATTCTGTTTTTAACACATCAAAAAGAGTTTTGTATACGTTGGTTATTTACTATGACACGAATAAGAATGTTTTCACGACGAGCAGAGCAGATAAACTAGTCGGTTGTAGAAAATGTTCTCGGGCGTGCTGATTGACAAAATGAAAATTATGTAAAGTGGAGAAGAAATGGAAAAGTATCCTACATTAGTGATCTGACCTGATGGTTTTAGTGTTAACCAGCGTTTTAATCCTGTGATTTGAATACTTATTAAAGAGAATAACCAGTTTATTACTTTCTTATGCTTCAAATATGCGTACTGCTTGACATGTAAAGTCATTTGTCCTCTCGGTACATTCAGATGGAACACATACAGATTATTCAGAAAATGCACTGTTGAAACCGGGAAAACTATTATTTAATATTTCATTAATGTGGTACACGCCCAGTACTTCAGAGACTAACTGATTGATATTCAATGAAGTATTTGTATTGTTTTCTTTTACGTAGTCAACACTGTATAAAAGAAGGGCGGAGAAAACTTCAGTAGATATCTACATACAGTACATACACTGATTACGTGTGACACTGATTACGTTAAACAATATTCTCCACACTCTTATGTAGTCGAATTAAACCATTTGCGAAAAACAAAAATTGAAAATTATCAAACAGGTTTTATAACTGAAAATCGACTTGAGATCAGATTTCCAGGCCGAGGCAAATATTGGGAGAAAACAAGGGAGCTAAACATAGAAACGCATCATCTGTTTGTAGAGTTTAAGGCTGCTAATGACATAATAAATAAAAAAAAAACTCCGAAGCAATACTGGGAATACCAAATCATCTGGTGGAACCTTCACGATGGAGTGAAGTGAAGTGTCTGGCAAGTTTAGAGGGAAATCTGTCCTCAGCCTTTAAAGCTAATGGCAGATTTAGACAAGAGGAGGCAATATCGTGTGATGTTCAACATCGCATTATGTGCAAATAGAACAAGCACAAATGGAATGTGTCAATGATTTCGTTTATTTGGGCTCACTCAACAACCACGATCGATGTCACGATGGCAATAAAACGCCATAATATAAAACGCCATATGGTTTGCTCCCTTAATGGGTATGGGTATGGTAAACTCTATAAAATTCTGATACACCTGGTGCTAACATATAGTTCTGAAACCTGGACACTGGCAAAGTTTAGTAAGGAATTGCTGGAATGGAATGTTTAGTAAGGAATTGCGTCAAGTACTGAATGTAATGAAAACGGTATTGGGACCGTGCAAGTTCGGAACAGCGACACCTGGTGTCATAAATCAGCCAAATTTACTGCGCTTTCATGTTAGATCGAGGTTACCGGATAACTGTCAAGGACGTGGCCCCAAAAAAGAGTAAGAAAAAAAAGTAAGATTGAGGTTATGTCGGTATGTTATTAAAAGGTAAACGTTGATGTAGCGTAAATACAAATAAATATATTATTGAATTACAGCATTACTGTTAATATGGATGCAATAATAAAAACTGGATTTGAGAAAGTAAATCACCAAATAACTTTTCAACCAAGCACGAGTCAAAGGGAAAAGCTTTAGTAGTGGCAAATGTCAAAAAAGAATGGAAGAATTATGTGGAGTGGAAGAATTAAGAAAAATAAATTACCATAAATAATGCTAATGCATAAATTAGCAGGTTAAGCCCATGATATCATCATATTGGTTTGAACAATTAATTCTTTCCCTGTAAACTTTTGGACAGCGAATATATCTTAATGCATCTTCAGAAAAACTTGAACTTGATGCATTTTTGTAAACTTCAAAAAAATAAAATTCAAACATTAAACTTGATTTTTGGGTTAAAATGAACTCTAAGTGAGTGTTATGAAACTAAAATTTACACTTAAAAGTGAACTTTTATTTATTATTTATTTCAAACTGACTTTAAAATCGGGCGCAAGAATAATGCATAATTTAGGTTATGTTACTTATGCTTTTTTATGATAGAAATCCACTTTTCTCTTTGTAGTAATTTGTGCTTCGAAGTTGGAAACGAATAAAACTTAAATTGACAATTTTTTGTTGTATTTTTACAATTTATAACACAGCATTTCCTAAATCCCATTTTCTTCAGTGACAGAAGGTGTAAATAAACAAAACGAATATGAAATATGACAATTGACAATATGAATTTATGAAATCTATAATCTATTAAATGTACAGTAAAAATGCAAGATTTCTCCACTACTCGCGCACGATCGTTTCTCGTATCCCCTCCAAGTACTTGCACGTCGCCAATATGGCGTAAACGATATAACATATAACTGTGCACTGTACAGACTCTATAATGATCCCCATATAGTAAAATAGTAAAGATAAACCAGATGATCGGTTGGCTACATGTTACTTAAGAATGAAACCTGGAAACCACACCAGAATATCTGTTCCAAAACCCAGTAGGAAGTAGAACCAGACGAAGATATCTCGTGACATGGAAGAGGCACACTGTGTAACTAAATTTGATGTTATGAAACAAAAAAACTATGATAAAATTTAGTCAGTTTTACCATTTTAATTATTAATAAGTATAAATATACATTTTAACAAGACTATTATGGTTTAAATATTTGAAAACAATAATTCATTTATAATTTAACAAACACAACAAATTATTTATTTTGATATTTACATTAATTTTATCTGCAATGCAAATCGTAAATCACCTCATATTTACTTTTGATAAAATTTTACAATACGAACTAGATAAGTTCGATGTTGTTCATTATATCATCTCTAAGAATATTTCTGTCTGAATTAGTTCAAATATTTCAATTGAAAAAGCTAACATACAATAATTTAGCGTGTTTCCTATCTCGATTAAGTATAACGAGAGCATAGGATTTAATGACTGGAATTTTCCAGAAGACAAGACTAGATTATAGTGCTGGATGATTTAAAAAATTTAACGCGAAGTATGAAATGTCTAGAAAAAACATGTAAAACAACTTTTAAAAACAGCAAACAGTAACTAAGAAGGAATGGACCACTAATGAAATCCATGAACTTATGAAAAAAAGGAGAATCCGCAAAATAGAAACAAAAATACATATATACCACCACACATACGAAAATAAGAAAAAATATACGAGAAGAAAAGGAGAAATGGTACTCAAAAAGGAAAAAGTACTGCAAGAATAAAACTACCAAAGAACAAGAAACCGGCAAATTATACAAAAATAAATATATAAAAATAAAAAACAATATATTAAGAACGGTTTAACAAAAGCAAATATCGGGCGTAGCGTTATTGGTCCTTTCTACAGCGTATGACAGCGTAAACCATAAGGATTGGTCTCCAAAGTGTCAGAACATTAAATTAACGAACTGCTATTCAAGATCTACACAAATGATCAGCCAATTACATCATGAAACAAAACAATTCATATACGCAGGTGACACGGCCATCGCGCACAAAATTATTTGCAGAGGCGGACGGCAAACTTTCAAGATCATTAGACAAACTGAAAGTTATCAAAAAACACCAGGTATGTGGTTTAAACTGACAAGGTACAATTTAGGATTTGCTCATCTACATTTACTTCGAACTTCAGCGCTTGCACTAAGTTTCTCAGCAGCCGAGCACGCGGTTTCTGTCTGGGTGCCCTCAACACACATTTCGCAGTACTATTTCGCAGGACACTATTCTACCAGAGTCTCTAAAATCTACTATATCGCAGAAATAGCTCCATCTAAGATAAGAAAAGCCGTAGCAGCAGAGGTCAAGAAAAACACAATTTGAAAGACCACCTTCAACCTCTGCGTAATCTCACCGACTGAAGTCACGGTACAGCTTCCTTTATCCAACAAAACAGCTTGAGAGCTCACCAAGCAAACAAAAGAGAGAACTTTGACTGGCATGATGAACAACCTCAACTCGACCATAAGCAGCACCTACCTGCCGGATTAAACTTACATTTCTCCATGTGGAAACCTCTAAACCGGCTGTGGAGTTGACTAACCCATTCAGTACACTCTGAACAAGTGAAGCTACGCTGAAAATTATATGAGTGACTGTGGAGCTGTACAAACCAATGATCATCTGGTGGTGTGCGAAAAACTTCAATAAACATGTATCCAACAAGACCTAAAGCACTGAGGGATCGTTCACTGGAACTGAGGAAAAGTAAGTATCACAAATAAGAATCAATGAGCAAAATATTGAAATAAAATTTCAACACGTACTGTAAAAAATATAAATTAGGCAGGAAAACACATAATTTGACAATAGAAATGATGACATTAAAAATAAATATCATGTACGTCAGTGATAACGATCCAGACCATAGATATGGAGTTACCAAAATTATCAACAACTTACAAATATAAAAGAAATTAAGACATTAAAAATAAACATCATGGAAGTTAGTGATAACGATCCAAACCATAGATATGAGGTTACCAAAATTATCTACAACTTAAATATAGAGCAAAATTGAAGACATTAAAAATAAACACCATGGACGTGAGTGATAACGATCAAAACCGTAGATATGGAGTTACCATAATTATCAACAACTTAAAAATACTGCGTTTCGAAAGTCATTTATTACTCATAACATAATTATCATGGTTCAAATTAGATTTTGTATTTGGATATTTTAACGGCAAGGTAGAAGAAGCTGTGCACCGTATGAATGTGTGTGACCTTATGGATTCGAATAAGTATAATTACAAAATAAGTGATTGATGTGATCGTTCATGGGAAATCTTTCATTTTTCCGACTGTATATAAAACTACAATTCACTCCATAATGGCGTATGGAAGTGAGACGTGGACACTGTACCTGTATACAACAAAAATATTAGTCTTAGAACAGAAGATCCTACGAAGAATTTTTGGGCCTTGTGGAGATGAGATAACAGGAGTATAGAGAGAAAGACATAACCAGGAACTCTAATCACTCTATGGAGACGAAAAAAAGTATGATACTATACATCAAGGCAAATCGTATAAGATAGGCAGGACATGTAGCGAATCATAGAGACCTTCTGGGAGAAGTCCGACAGAAGATCAGTTGCTGGCCTAAGACAAATATGGGAGGATGCAGTAACGAGTGATCTACCTATGATTTGGGGTGCAAAAATGGGACTTTGCTGCACAAGACCGGCAAGAATGGAGGAAAATAGTAAATGTGACCAAGACTCGTCTAGAGCTGTAGAGCCAAGAAACAAGAAGAATATTCTAAATCAGTATTTATTTTTCATCCAAAAAAGTCTATGACTATGACTCAGTGGTACGAGGTTTGTCTTTTTAGTTTTGCATATAACCGCCTAGAAGGCGCCACCAAAAAAATCTTCCGACACGAATGTAATCTTAATCTTTTGTTGATATAAATCGAGAGTTTCATTGTGATACAAGACATGTAGATTCGGTGAATTTTTGAAATTAACAAATTGATCGAAAAATGGATTTTAGTCGAGAACATTTTAAGGCAATAATTTTTTACGATATTCGGAGAGGTTTATCCTAACAGCAATGTCTCGCTGAAGTGGTTTCTGTATTTGGGAATGAAGCATCAGACCAAATAATATTTCCCGCTGGTATTGCAAATTTCAACGTGGTCACTCCAGCCTCAACGATAAATCCACCCAAAACAGCAGTCACACAGCAAAACATTGATGCGGTTCGACAGCTAATTAAGGATGGCCGCCGTGTAACATACCGGGAGATAGAGGCATCTCTGAGCATTTCAAAGACCTCAATCTAAAATATCCTATATGAAGAACTGAGTGTTACGAAGTTGGTTTCCCGTTGGATCCCTCATTTGCTCACAGAAGAGCTAAGGCGATTCACGTTATTTGGTGTCGAAAAACATTGAAACGGTTCAAAAAGGATGCTTAAAAGACGATTGTGAACGAATGAACGAATTAATTCTTAAATACAGTATAAGATGGGCAGGACATGTAGCGAATCATAGAGACCTTCTGGGAGAGGTCCGACAGAACATCAGTTTGTGGCCTAAGACAAAGATGGGAGGATGCAGTAACGAGTGATCTACCTATGATTTGGGGTGCAAAAATGGGACCTTGCTGTACAAGACCGGCAAGAATGGAAGAAAATATGAACGAATTAATTCTTAAATACAGTATAACATAACCGACAATATAATACCCTAGTGAGAACCCTCCTCCTCCATTCACTGTAAATAAACAACGAATGATCAATGATCTAACAAAATTTATTTAAGATGCTGAATAACAACTGGACAATGCCGAACTCTTAAATTCATTAACAAAACGGACCAAAGTGATTACATAATCATAACTGATTCAATGAACACCCTTCATGATATTCAAAACATATACTCCAGCAACCCTATTCATAAAAACATTTATAAAGAACTTCAAAATGAAGCAAAGGAAATAAACACGTGGTATTAACCTGAGTTTTATTTCATATTGGAGTACACGGTAAGGAGGTTGTGGACCACCTAGCTCACGAGGCAGCAATCAAAATCGACACATAAAATTTCTAACAGTTAATTATATAACACATAAAATTCACATAAAGTAAATTTCACATAAAATTCTAACAGCTAAATATAGTTAATATTGTAACCCTTTGTCTACAACCCCAGTGGTTCGGACGACATTAAATAACTAAATTAAAAAAATCTCAAAGTCACACCTTGAAATTGTTTCTAAGAATAATCCACCAACGGATAGATTTAAAAATATATTTTGAAATTAGTGAATCAAAGGCAAAAAGCTGGATTTATCAAAGTGGGAGAATATTAACAGGAATCTTAATTTAAATTCTTTTTTTAGATTAGAAGCTTGTTGAAGATTTCTTGGAATCAGCACACTAGCAAATGAGCAATTATTGAATCTCGTGCAGAAACCACGTGAGTTAAAATTTACCATTCAGAAGAGCAAAGCATTTGGTTTTTAATGAGAGGAGAAACTATGACCTACTTAAACTGATCAAGCAGGGCAAAAAGAAGGAAATAGATCTAGAGGAAGATCAGGAATATTATGGTTAAGAAACCTCTATGAATGCTTTATAGTTTATTTTTATGAACGAGAGAGTAATTACCATAATTTTAACTGGTACCTTCGACCACTCCATGGACGTGCTCAAGATTAATTGAAAAATTACTTTGAATAATTGTAAAAAATAAATGAATTATTTCAGTGTTATAAAGTGTTATGTGTATGTAAACAAAAGTGAACTCTTTTATCACACACTATATTAGAACTGACTGGCCTACATTAAAAAAGAACTGACTGGCCTACATTAAAAAGAGTTTTAAAAAATTCACATTTTTTTAATTTTTAAAAATTACAAAAGAGAAAAAGAGTTTTTAAAACCGTCTAAGGTATGTTAAATAGATGAATAAAAATATTAATATAAAAGTTACAACTACTTGTTACAAATCCAAATCAGATTCAGAAGATGAACTTTCAGAACCAAGATTTATAATAACTGGTTCGATCATTTTATCAGTAATATTGTCCAGCTTCCACATTTTTTCCTCTTCTTTAATAGTGTGATTTACTGCCTTTTCCCAGTTTTCAGGTTTTACATTATTAACGGCCTCCAAAAACAACTGTTTAACATCATGAATTTTAAAAGTGGTATTTTTTCTTGAAACTTCACTCTTTATCTGTGCCCATACCAGTTTAATCGGGTTTAATTCACAATGATATGGTGGAGATGTAAGTACTGTCATTCCACGATTTTTGGCAATTTCATCAATTTCGTATTTTTTAAATTTTTCTTTATGAAGGGTACACAACGAATAAAGTTCCTTTCTTATAGATCCGGGATGGTACGTAATATTTTTTGAACTCAGCCAATTCTGCAAGTATTTTTTTAACCACTTGGTTGTGGGCAGTCCTTCTATAAGTCTGGAATGATAACTTGCATTATCCATTACTATTACACAGTTCTTAGGAAGAAGATCTATCATTTGTTCGAACCATTCTTGAAAGACATCAGCGTTCATGTCCTCATGGTAGTCACCGGTACGAGTTGATTCAAAAGTCAATAAACCACCTTCAACAAAACCGTCTGAACTGCCAATGTGTACTATTATCAGCCTGCGTCCCTTTCCTGATGGTGGGTTTAAATCAGTAGATAAGTTATTTACAAAAGCGTGCCTTTGACTTGTAACAGTTTCATCCAGCCAAAATTTATTTGTTGTATGACCCTCGTTGATCCATGTTTCATCAAGATAAAATATTTTTCTTGTTTGGTTTCTCATTTCCTTTATGGTTCTTAGAAAATGTCTTCTCCATATGACAATATCGCTTCTTTCTAATAAAATAGACTTTCTGGGATTCTTTTTCCAGCGGAAGCCTATTTCTTTTAAAAGTTTCCATAACGTACTTCGACTTATTTCTGGGTAATACTTATCATCTCGAACTGAGACAAGAACTTCATCCAATGTTGGAAATTCTTGTCTAAAGAAGAATTCATGCACTTTCCGTCGAAGTCCTTCTTCAAAATGATATTCTATTTGAAATTTTGGTTTCCCTGGAGCATTACGTGGCATTTGAAAACTACCACATTTCTCTTCTTTAATAACTCTGTAAATCGTAGATTTCCCAACACCAAGTGTACTGCTAACTAACTCAACGGTCTCATCAACACTTTCACATAAACGTTTGACTGTAAATGATTTAAAACAATTAAATATTATTGTTTTTTCATTAACTGTTAAAGGACCAATTTTTCGGCGTTTACACGGCACTTCCAAATTTTTCATAACACTAGTATACACAATAAACTGCACCTTGCAACTGAAGTACCTACTTTTAGTGAACCGTTAAGAATTTTGAATACGCCACTTGGACCTTCCTACAAAATGGAAAAACCCACTATCACATTTTCTGTGGAATAAGTTTAGAAGGTAATTATCTAGTCAATTACTGTCGTAGATTCCTGGAATTAAAGAATTAAACGTTTGATTGTTGAAACCCTTACTTCGTGGAATGCACTCATTTCAGATAAAATAAAACGTTTTATTTTATCTAAAGAATTAAACTTTATTTTGCAAATAGGTAGGTACTTATTAAACTTTTATTGGTTATATATAACCAATAAAATAAACATCTTACATTTCTTGCAAATCCATTAGTACCTGTTAACCTCCATCACTCCGACACTGGCAACCTTATTTAGGGATTAGTAACCCTCACAACTATTGTATTCTATTCTGCTCCAACCCTTATACCTGGTGGTCATACTCAATTTAAAATTGTTTTCCTATATACTTCTGTAAACTTGTTGACAAATATCTGTTTTTCATTTAGTCACCCGTATCAACAGTTTAGGGATTTGCATACATAATTTATTGTTTTATTACTCTCTCATACATAAAAATACACTATAGCTGCCTCAATCAATTAAGAAATCAAGAATAGCTGTAAAGATAGCTAACTTCCGCCATAAGATGTAACCATAAAAAGTGCAAAATGGATTAGAAACTGTTTTTTATCCAAATAAAGAAAATAATATAAAAGACAAACAAAAATATTCTCCAAACATTTACTACCCCAACTAACCCTTCTAAAGAACCACTATTTAGAGATGAAAATCAGGATAAATTGATTGAAAAGGCGTGGTTATACAATTTTTAATTTTTACTAATTATTATACAAATTATTAAAATTGGAATCGGAAGCGATTGTATATTATATGTATATTCTATATATAATAATATCCGCGTAATGTAATGCTGCGATCATCAAACACGTTTAATAATGGACATCAACTCCAAAAATAAAATAAAACCTAAAAGTGAACGTGACTAATTCGACATTCTTCTTAACAAATGTTAAAGGTCACATCATCACATTCACATGGTGAATTATATAAATCAAGAATAATTATGGCAATTTGTTACTTAATGTAATAGTACCAAAGATATTTTTGTATCAGGTAAAAAGAATTTTCTTTACAAATATTTTAACTGAGGATTTGACTGCTATTTCAATTACGATTTTAACATCGGAAATCTATATAAAACAAACAATTGAGGATGTAGGCGTACATTCATTGTTGAAAATGCGATGGCAAATTAGTGTAACAGCAAAATAACATGAATGTAATGTACACTGGAGGCATTCGAATTTGGTTTCTAAATGACTTAAAAGCATCAAAAAGTGTAAATGACATTATCAAATACTGTCTATACAATGTAGGGACAAATATGTTTAATGGCTCCTCTACACATCGGCAGGCGCGTCCGCGGACGACATCTATAATATGTATGCATCTGGAGATGTGTAGATGAGGTAATTTGAGATGCATCTTGCAGCCGCGGATGCGTCTGCAAGATATCCGATTGTTGTCGGTTTTTTTAGCACAGATTAAAGAGCTTCGGTGCGGACATCCAGGCCTTTCCACACATCTGACCTCTGACTTCTTCTTTTCCATTTTTTTAATGATTCTATTCCGATGTACACTCAAGTAGTAGTTGAACGTTCTAAATAGGCATATAGCTGCGGCAGCTATAGTCTCAACATCAACATCCATTATTCTGAGGCTATTTTCTTGTGGCATTTTACAGCAATTACTATTTAAATGGGAATAAACCACAATTAAAGGTTAAGATACGTTTATTGACGTCTCAATTTCCACTTCGGAAATCGTTCTCAAAATACAAACTAATGTTTATATTTTGAGAACGATTTCCGAAGTGTAAATTGAAACGTCAATGTATGACGTATATTGAACCGTATGTTAAATTATGGCTTATTTCAATTTAAACAGTAATTACTATCAACATCCATTTTTTTAATGCTAGCGTATATATTGCGTCTCCCGGGAATTGCCACAGACTGAACGATTTACAGATGTGTCCAGATGTGTGGTCAGCTCGTGATGATGATACATCTGCAGATTCGTCCGCAGACGCAGGAGTCTCTGTGATGTTTGGCAGGCATCGGAAAGCCGTATTGATATCGTACTTATTAATAGAGGAGCGTTAAATGCTTAACGACATATTCTAGATGAACGAAATTATGGAGTTATGGGCGAAAACTTTATTTTCATCCATGACAACTCGCGGCCACACGTAGCCAGGATGGTAACGCAATACCTGGAAACCGTCGATGTGCCAAAAATGAATTAGCCGGCTCAAAGCCCAGCTTTGAACCCGATTGAGCATGTTTGGGACCAACTCAAACGAAGGGACCAACTCAAACGAATAACAAAATACCTGTTACAATAAATCGTGAGCAGCTTCGATTAGCGCTGATGGAAGAAGAATGGGAAGCTTTTCCTCAAGACAACATCCAGAATTTAATCAATTTATCGTTGCACCTCCTCCTCCAGATATCATTTCCACAGATGCCAAGAAGTATTCGTCCCAGGATTCTAAAATCGAATAAAAAGGTTTCATCTTCTTGGCCTATGGTCCATATTTCGGATCTGTATGCCATTACTGGTAAAATAAAGGTTTTGCATATTTCTTTTTTTGTTTTATTGTTAGTTATATACTCAGATAAACATAGCACTGGTTCGCTAAAACCATCATCTGTTTGACGAATTCGATTATACGAATTCTCATTAGGAGTAATTTACTAAGAACATTCGCACGAATTATACTCAGTCTTATGACATTTTGACTTTCGGTTTCTGGTTATACCTAAAATGAGTAGTTATAGAACAACAAAACAAACACAAGGTTGTAGTTTTATAAATAAAATAAGCCCAAAATACTCATAGGGGGCTGAAAGAAGAAGGTTTGACCTTGAATTTAGACACTTAATGATTTCAAAAATATTTTTACTTGTGTTTTTGATCCTTAAAAATTGTCATTTTTCATTTTTTTTAGTTTTAAACTTTTTGTTTGGAAAAGTGTCAAGTGATTTAAATATTTTATTTTTATTATTCCGAATATGACCTTATTTAGTTTTAAATCTTATTTAATCATAATATATTAGCTAATTGTAATATGGCTTTAGTTTATCTTTTAAATTCTTGAACTTCAATTTATCCGATTAATTATTGTCAATTTTTGAGAATTCACTTGTCTGAAAAACAACATGTTTTGGGAAACATTTTCAACCCAAACACTTCAGAGTCCTTAAGGAAACGTACCCGTCTTTTGTGTAGCAAGTTTAAAATGTCATTTTAAGCTTAATTTACTACTATTCACGTAGGTCCTAAAAACAGAACCACCCTAGTCGACTGGGGTACATACGTGTTTTCTTTCATATGATCGCACACTCAAAAACATTTAAAAAAACTCTCGTCGCGGACGGAAGCAAGCAGATCCACATCGCTGTGCATCTCATTTTTACCCTTAGACCTTAGACTCGAAGCGAGACCCAACCAAAGACAAAAGGTAAGTGAATCTCATATGAGTTGACAATAAGTTATTAAATCTGCCAATTGTTATTTGAATTGCAACATTTTATTTTACATATATTTGCTATTTTTCGCTACTTTTATTTACAGTCAAAGTATTGCATTTTTTTTCTTCATTATTATTTATCAAATATCATTAACCAGCGACCTCTTAAGTTTAATCCTAAACTATTTTTGTAGCTAGAAAACGACTAAATTAAAATTGTAAGAGACCTTTTTCACTTAGAATGATCCAAAAAAACAAAAAAAAATGTCAAAGCCGAAAAGTTCATTTTTACAATTTGTTTGATTACATTTAGAATCTTAACTTTTACGACTTCTTGAACCTTATTCTGGGGTATCTCACGAATGTACCTATGCAAAAATATTTCATGCCGAACCCGAGCTTTTTGCCGTATTTATAAAAACATATCAATATAGTAGATCTACAACTGGCTTTTTCTATATTAGTTTCATATTAGGTGAGAACCTGTTTCAATGCAAGTTACCTCCTGTGCCAGAAAATACGTTATAACGGTTACTATTTTTAAAATATGATCCCCTTTCTTCATATCATAATTTATTACTGTATAAGGCAGAGTGGTTCATTTTTTATTAAAGGATATTTAAAAATAATCTTTACCTGTTTTGTTGATGAGATAAACCGAGTTCCTTCCAGTGGAATTAATTAACTGGCTTTTATAAATAGGGTGAGGTAAACGACCTAACTAACCAACTAATAGTTATCATGTATTATTAAAAATCTAGCTCAATTTTGAAGAAGGAATATTATATGAATATATACAAATCCGTAAAAAATATTCTATAAGTCTATAAATAAACGGTAATGAATATATGAGCGGTTATTATGACATGAGAGAATTTCTGTGTATAATGAATTCATGAATTCACATTTGTGATGCAATGCTGATCGCACAAAACTTAAGTTCAGCTTTGAAATTTTCAGTTAGCTGATTATACGTGGGTGCTATCCTAATAACGGCCTCGTAAAATGTAGTAATGCTGCACGTATTCAATAGTTCTTCTGTTTTATAGCGATCTAAATGATGTATTTTTACTTGAAAACTTCAAAGTGAATAAAAATAGTATTCAATTTTATATCAGAAGCTAATACGTTATTAAAAACAAACGAATATTTTAACTTTCAGATTATAAACAGTTGTAAAAAATAAGATCAGATTACAATAGATAAAATTCGATAATAGTCCAGGCAGTATAGGTTTAATTTGGGTGTGGAGCATAGTGAACACATATAAAAAAATTAAAGAATTAACTCACAACAATAAAACAAGAAAACCGGGAATACTGAAAGATGCAAATGGGAAACTTGTGTTAAATACTAACGACAAATTAAAGAGATGGACAGAATACATCAATGAACTATTCAAAGACAATAGAACAGAACAGATGGAGATAGAAGTAGAACAGGATATGGTTTTAAAGATATTAAAAGAGAAAATTAAAAAACAGCAAAAATGGCAAAGCATTAGGTCCAGACCAAATCCCTATAGAAATCTTAAAATGCATGATTGATGAAACCTTAAACATTATAATAGACTTATTTAACTCAGTATACGAAACAGGACACATACCGAAACAATGGTTACTCTCCACCTTTTGTGCTATCCCTAAAAATACAAACGCTAAATATTGCAGTGAATACAGAACAATATCACTAATAAGTTACCTTCTCAAATTATTCTTGAAAATAATACATGGTCGTATAAATAAAAAACTGGAGGAAGGAATAGATGCTAGTCAGTTTTTGTTCAGAAACGGACTAGGAACTAGAGAAGCGTTATTTGCTTTTAATATGTTAGCTCAAAGATGCAAGGATATGAATGTTGATGTGCATGTTTGTTACGTTGATTTTGAAAAAGCATTTGACAAAGTAAGACATGAAAAATTAGTCCAAATTCTAAAGACAAAAAACATAGACCACAGGGACTTACGAATAATAACAAACCTCTACTGGAATCAAAGAGCACAAATCATAATAGATAACGAATCCAGTCCAGAAATTGAAATCAGGAGAGGAGTTAGGCGGGGATGTATTATGTCCCCATTACTATTTAATGTATATAGTGAAACCATTTTTGAAGAAGCATTACTATCTCCTCAAAGTGAAGGAATAATAATTAACGGAAGATCTATTAACAACATAAGATATGCAGATGACACCTTGATTATGACAAGCTCTGCTGAACAACTTCAATTACTGCTAAACAAAACAAAAAGTTTCTGTGAAAAATATGGACTAAAAATGAATATAAAAAAGACCAAATACATAATAATAACAAACAAAACAAATACACCAACAAACATACATTTGGGAAATGTACCGATAGAAAGGGTTGATAAATACAAATACCTAGGAACCTGGATTTCAGACAATAATAATGATCAAACAACCGACATAAGAGAGATAACCGAGAAATAGCAAGAAATGCGTTTGTAAAAATGAAAACAATTATCTGCAACAAAGATCTCAGATTAGAACTGAGAGTAAGAGCACTGAGATGCTACGTGTTTTCGATATTGCAATATGGACTTGAAAGCTGGACATTGAAGTAAGAACACATAATTAAGTTACAATCCTTTGAAATGTGGTGTTACAGGAGGATGCTTAGAATAGCATGGACACAGAAGAAAACTAACACGAAAGTATTGCGGGAAATGGGCAAAGAATGCGAAATAATAAACACAATAAAAATAAGAAAGTTACAATATCTGGGACATATAATGAGGGGACAGCGATATGAACTGCTAAGGCTGATAATACAGGGATAAGAGGAGGAAGGAGTATAGAAAGGAGAGTGTCATGGTTGAAGAATTTAAGGAATTGGTTTAAATGCAGTTCTATAGAACTCTTTAGAGCAGCAGTAGATAAAGTAAAGATAGTGATGATGATATCCAACCTTCGATTGGGAGACGGCACTTAAAGAAGAAGTGTAGCATATAAACGCAGTTTTTTTGCATAAATTGCTCCAAAATATCACTACAAATGATAACTTCACTATGTGTGAGTTGAAAATGTGTCTAACTTTTTATTAATTAAACAAAATATGAAAAAAATTTAAAAATTCGATATTTTTCCTTCGTTTGTCGCATATATCTCAAAAACTAAAAACACAAAAAACAGTAAAAAATACCGTTTTTTGAGAGTTTATTTCCCGTACTAAATTTTAACTTGAACCTTAATATTCCGAGAAAGAAAACTCTTGAATATGTTTAATTATCTCGCAAAATTTCATTAAAATAGATTTACTAGTTTGTTCCAAAATAAATTGTTTTAAAGTTATAAGCACGTAACTAGAAAGTAGAAAAAAATCGATGTTTTTAGTAATTTTTTAATATTTTAATTTTTTTTATTAATGTTCCCGACCTATTTGATGGGAAGAATAAGTCAATTATTATTACTGAAGTTATCTCCTAATTATTTCTACAAAAATCTGAATGCCACCTCTCACATCCACCTCAAAACAGATCCGCCCTGATCTATATATAGTTCACGAAAAGCATGTCAAAAAAGATTAAATAATTCCCTTGGACAGTTTATTAACAGGTTGACTGCGTTCCCAAAATATGTCAACCAAAGAACAGTGCGTTACCGGTCCCCCGGGACTGGTGGCTTGACGCGAACACGGTGCGTTATCGACCGTCGGGGACCGGTAGTGACGTAATTAGTTTTTACATTTTTACAGTTTTATAATATAAATTATACGAGTTTTAAGATCAGTTATTAACAGTAAAAAGATTTTAAAACTTACCATTGTCATTCGTTTCCTGTTAAGAATATTTTAAAGTATCAAGACAGCTTACTATTTTTTACAGATTTAGATTAAAAGATCAAAACTTCTTAATATTTTATTAGTGTAAATGATATTTGAAAACAAAAAAACATGTAAACTAAATAATATTTATGTCCTTAGTTATAAAACAAAAAAAAAACATAAAGTTTCAGGAAAATAAAAGATTTTTTCGTATTTATTAAAAAAAAACAATCAAGTTTCAAAAAAATAGATTATTTTTTATGAATGCTATTAAAGCAAGATAAACACATTCCTGGTTGTCCAGGACATTCATTGCAGTAACTTGTTACTTTTGTCACCATATTACTTGCCTGTTTGCTTGAATGTGTTTCTCTTAATTTATGATAGCATCCTTGGCATTGTCTTCTTCTTTTCTTTCCAGGTTCTGACGGTTTAACAAAAGTATGTGGAACTCTTTTGGGAGTAGTTTTGTTTTCGTGTGCAGCTGTAGTATCAAGTAACTCCTGCGCCAATCTTCTTCTAAATTCCATTATAGATAATTTTGTGGAACAACTAATCTTGTTATAAACAATCCAGGCAATTACAATAGATGTTCCAAGCAAAAATTCAAAGGCTAGTTTACGGTACCATCTTAAACTTTTTCTTAAAACGGAATGAAAAGAACTCATCTGATCACTAAAGTCTACTCCTTTTTTTGCTTGATTGTAATCAATAATTGCCTTTGGTTTCAATACAAACTCACGTTGCCAGTTTCGCTTTCCTGTTGGTTCTAAAGTAGTTGTATGGGTTGGATCCGTGCTTAACATCAGAACTGGCGGTTTGTCCATCCATTTTATAATACGTAAGGAGTTGTTCTGTGTACCTACCCCAAATTTCTCCCTTTTTCATTTTTTTAGGTACCGTTTTGGGAATACCTCTTCTGTTGGACCTCACGGTTCCACAATAAATTAGTTGTTTTTGAATAATGGTTTGGCTAAAGGTAAACACGAGTAATAATTATCAGCATACAAGTAACGATAGTAGCCATTTTCGAATTCATCGTGTTCAAGAAGATCATACACTATCTGCTCACTCTGAGCAATATTTGTATTGGTAGTCGTATTTTTACCACGATAAACGATTATGTTGTTAGTATAACCATCCACTGTACATAAATATCTTGCTTATTTGCAGTCTTCCTTGATAAGGTACTATACTATCATCGACTACCAAAATCCGTCCTGGAGTTAATGCAGCTTGAAAATTTTTATTCAGTACTTTTAAAACTTCCCCTAACTTATAGAGCCGATCATCTTTATTACACTGCTGATTATTACAAAAATTAATGCAACGCATCAGTAAAAGGAACCTGTCTCGTCTCATGGTAGTCGTAATAAACTCATTCCTGAATATGGGATCTTTCGACCAATATAAATTTATTGCAGGACCATCAACTAATCCAATAACTATACATATTGAAAAAAAATCTGGGCCAGACCAGGGCCTGGCCCAGTTACTCCCGATATAGGTCCCAGTTATCCTGAAAGAGCAAAAGCTCTCGGGGTAACTGGACCACCCATTTTAACTTTAAAACTAATAAAATAAGCATACAAAACTAATTTAAACATTTTTAATAGAATATTAATCAACACTTTTACACTAAAATACATGGTAAAAACACTTACCTTGATAATCAAAACAATAATGTAAATCACAAGCACGCCACGTTGATTTCATAAAAAATGACTAGGGATTTAAATTGGACACAGCAACTAAAAGTACTATGAAGGGTAGAATTAATGTTTTGGAGGGAAGACACATTAAAAATGAAAAGGGTATGGCCCAGACACCCCCTGGGTCCAGTTGCCCCCCCATCACCCTATACCCATTTAAGAAAATTATCTTAGAAAATTAGAGAAATATGAAGACAGTTGAAAAGAACTGAAAAACATTGCAAACTGATTAAGTGGTTAAGATTTATCGATAATTAAAACAAATTTTTCCGTCAATTTATTGTATAAAATGAATCTATCAATTAACAATTTCTATTTTCTTTCTAACTTAAAACTGATAAATGAATAGACCATTAGTTTTACTAATAGTAGATCAAGATGATTATTGGTTTTTAAACGTTTTTGGAATGTTAATGGCATTCTAATATATTACTCTGATAAGTTTACTTTTACTATAACTTACTGTAGGTGAAAATATCACCTTGGGCGTTGAAATAATATTTCTTGTCATTATTTATACACATTAAATTAATGACGATCTTTCTCCAGTTGTTTTAATACCTTTTTTTTAGAAAAAATAATAAATTACGTCGCGTTAACGCTACTGCAATAAAAAATTGCTCTATATACATAAATCCGATATTCTAGGAATGGAGAACACTTGCGTGACTAGAAATGCTTAGAAAGTTTGCGAACCTACAACATGGAATCCAAAATATACAAAATTAAAACTTACAAAGGTGTGAACAAATCGAACATTTAAATGAAAAATTCTAAAAGCAACTACAGATAATTTATAGACATTTTTATATTTTTCCTTCTATATTCCAACTGAAAATTAACTTAAGATTATTTTTTTTTTTAATTTCAATAACTTTTTTTTTAATTTTAATAATAAGTCAAATATGGTGCCAAGTCTGGCATATTTGCAATGTTCTACTTAGGCCAACTTAGATATAAAGCATGGTTCCATTTCGTGGACGCATTCAGTTCAAACAGTATATCAAAAACAAAAAACACAAGTTTGGTATAAAAGTGTATATATTATGCTGTAAATGTGGATATACACACAATTTTAAAATTTATTGTGGTACCGATACTGCCCATCACGGTGGAAATACGTCCGCGAATGTAGTTACTTTATCTTATGGAAGGAATTTTGAATTGTGGTCGCAGATTATAATACACGGATAATTATTACAAAAGTGTTTCTTTGGCTACTGAAGTGTTGACTAAAAAAACTCATCTTATTGGAACACTTCGGAGTAATCGAAAATACAGTCCGATGCTAGATACGGTTCACACAGATAAGTTAAAAACTATACAGAATCGAGATCGTCAAACTCAAAAACCAGAAGCTGTTGTAGATTATAATGAAGCAAAATCGTTTATCGATCTTTTAGACCAAATCAATGCCTATTCTCATTGTTTACATAGGGGGTACAAAGTGGTACAAAAAGGTTGCAGTAGAGTTTTTGTTAGGTTCAGTCGTCGTGAATGCTTATTTAGTATATAAGGAAACAACAGAAAAGAAGATATTTGATAGAATACCTGGAAATTGACTTATAACAGGGAGAGAAGCGAAAGCGTAACACACAAACCAAAGTAAAAGAAATCAATGTCTGGACATTAAAAAGAAAAAAATAATGGAATGAATTACCAGAATGGAAGAAGGAAAATTTGTGAGAATCACTTGAGATTTAAAGTACGAAATCAGAACATGGAAAATCAAGAAGACAGAAGAAAATATACAATTTACTTAATATCATAAGTTTCTGTTAGATATCCTATTTACATATATAAATGGACAGAAAAATGGGAACAAGAGAGGAACTGATTGCATACATTATATTGACAAAATGATTCTTAGATGTAAACCAAGATGTCTATGTATGTTTTATTGATTACCTACAACAAAGCATTCGACAAAGTGAGAAATGAGTAACTTATACAACTTCTTTAAGATAAATACATAAATTTGAAAAACAAATATACAAATAATCACCAACCTTTACTATAACAAAAGAGCTATAATACAAATTGAAAAAAGATCAACAAAAGAAATAAACATAAAAGGATGGGTCAATTAAGGTTGTATTTTATCACAAACTCTATTTAACTTTACTAAAAACACAGAATTAAGAAGGTGCTTGAAAACAAAGATATTGTTATAAAAGTGAATTCCGATTAACAATATTAGCAAAAATGCTCAGCGATTTAAAAGAAGCTATTAACAAAAACAGTAAATATAAGCGAAAAATATGGCGTAACACTCAACAAAAGTAAAACTATATTTATGGCTTTATCGAAGAAACATATTAATTTTGGTCTGAAGCTATTTTATTGTGTCATCTTAATACAATTTATTATTTTTATTGGAAATATGTTTTGACTTTCACTTTGATTTTGATGTTTCAGAAATCGTTCTCAAAACATTATTTTCAAAATGAAGTGGAAATCATTATGTCAAAATAAACTTATTTTAAAGTAAAATTGTTACTTATTTCCAATAAAAATAGAGAAAAATATTAATAATATCAATCTCCAAATTAACAATAAGAAAGGGTTTTGAATAGACTGAAAGAGTTGAGAAATAAATATCTGGGAAAATATATGAGAAAGAATGATAACACAATAAGAATTGGGAAAGTGCAAAGCACTGAAGAATATGAAAATAATACTGACTAGTCTAGATTTAAGGTAAAGACATGTCTATTAAAATGTTATATTCATTCTATCCTTGTATATACTGTGGAGATGTGGACTGTGAAAATGAATAAGTACTGCTGCTGCAGGGAAAACTTTCTAAATATGTAATTATTATATATGTATAGTAAAATATTGAAAATACCCTGGACTGATAAAATAACAAATGCAGAGGTACTCAGAAGAATGAGAAATGGAAAAACATTACTGTTGACCATTAAAACTTGAAAACTTCAATATTTTTGGCATGTTATGTGTAGAAATAAATATCAACTTATACAAAACATAATCAAGGTAAGAATTGTAGAAAGAAGGATAGGGAGAAGAAAGATGTCTTAGCTGCGAAATTTAAGAGAGTGATTTGGTTGTAACTCCAAATCAACTGTTCTGTGCAGCTGTTCAGAACAGGCCTAACAGGGACAACAAGTGAAGAATAAGGACATAAAATTAAACTCTTAAGAAAATCAAAAAGGAATTTATGTTAGTTAATTGGCATATAAGGTGATACATTAAAATATTAAAGATTTCCTAATAAAGTTGACAAACCAGTGTACATATTATACTAAAATTTTATGAATCTTCCATTATCCTGATAATATATTAAAAAAAAAAAAGAAACTTGTTATAGTAACCTGTTATAGAACTAGAACCAAAACTAGTAATTTAAAAAGTAATAAACACTATCTAGTAATGAGTTTTCCAGTATAATTAACTAGAATTCCAATAAAAATATGCATACCAACATAAAGCCAGCTAATTCCAGGAATATAAATGCTATTGGTCAGTATATACACTACTTATGTAAGAACCTGATCACAATCAAAAATATACTTTCAACAATATTATGAATCATTAGAGTTGATAAATAATATTACAGAATTCTAAATTAAGAGTATGGTTCATTCAAAACATGAGTAATTTCTTCATCACTATGGACTACAATCACAGTTCTGTTTCATTAGATAATAATTCTAAAAAATGTATTGGGCAATTATCCTCATTATGGATGTTATCATAAGTACAGTTTTATAGTAACTTTTTTAACTTAATATAAGCAAATTGCAAAATATTTAAACTATATATTCAAGAAAAGTTTTATTCCATAGGATGTTTGTGATTTTTACTGTTGTAGTACTTCAACACATGTGTAATACTTATAATTATTTATAAACATTCTAATATATATTTCTGTTTTTCAATTTAATATGATATCTATTATTCGATATCAAAAAAATCAAAAATGACTATCTATGATTAAAACAAACTCATTGCCATTGAAAGGGAATTAATGGGGTAGGAAAGCACCACAAATAATAGCTTATACTACTTAAGTATATCAACATCACCTTCTTGTAGCACTCACTGTTATGTGGTAAATATAGCTCTGAAGAATGAGTATCAGTGAGATAACTGTACAACTGTAATTAAGAAAGTATAATACAATGAAATGAAATGGTTAACCCCAATAATAACACATCAGGGGAAATAAAAAGTCTGTCTGTCTCAAAAAACTCATATAAAACTGTAGAGAACACTGATAGTCCCTGTTCTCATGTGTGGATCAGAGACAACATGGACCACAACCAAAACAGATGAATCCTCTCTATCGATGTTTGAAAGAAAAGTATTACGCACAATATTCAAAGCAATCTGTGAGAACAGAATATAGAGGCATAGATATAACTTTAAACAGTAGAATATCTACAACATAACATAACAACATAAGTTTGATGGAAAAGATATTAGCACTTTAATCAAGCTAAGCTATCTGCAGTCTGAAATCAAACATAATAAAATAGATTCTAATAGTGCAACCAGAGGGAAATTAGAAGACACTAGGCCAAAATTGAGGTAAATAGATGGGGTAAGATAGGATGCCAAGAAGATCAGTGTTGCCTAGTGGAAAATTCTAGCAAGAGACAGAACAAAATGGCAAAGGAAGCTTGAGAAGATTGAGACATTACAGACAAAAAGTGTATAATTAAAGTTGTAACTCTCCTTAACAGCTACACAAGGGAAGTGACCGTAGAATGGTGCACACCAAGGTAGCAATTTAAATCAATAAAGAAAGAAATAAACTAACAAAAAAGCAACCAACAAAAGCTTGGTCCTAACCAAAAATGAAAGAGCTTGTGGAACAAATCAAATAACCATTGCTTTAAACAACAGATTTTTTAGAAATGATATGAATAGTAAAACAGCTAAATTACTAATATCATAACAGATACACCAAGAAAGCTTTGTGTGAGCAACAGGAGAGAGTATATAATTATCCTAAGACAATAATTAAAATGAAAGAAAGAAGAAATATGTTAAAAGATGTAAATATTGAACAAAACATAAATAAAATTAATAAGGAGATGTCAAAAGAAACCAGAAAGGACACATAAAAATATTGGCATAAAAAATTATGAACATAAACAGAAGATTGGAAAAACTAACAAAGGAAGAATAACTGCTATATTCAACAGGAGAATTCTATGAAACACTATACACAAATGAATTCGCCCCATATCCAACAGAGCACACATTATGAACTAAAGTTCTGACTTCATAAGAGAGAAAACGAGCCTTGAAAAATATAGGTAAATTTTTTTTCAAACAAATCTGAATTCAAATTTTTGAATATTTTATATTTTACATCGCCATCTTTCCTAGGTTCTCCACACATTTTTTTTTTGGTTTCTCTGGGTTACCAAACCAACAGTATGTATTCCCATCTAACAGGACTGTGTTTCATCATTTCTTTACTTACTCGGTAATATAAAATGTGTGAGTCATGAAGCAGGGACTGTCAAGGTATTCTTGTTGCAGTTTCGTTATCTTGTACTGTTCATTTATTGGTTCCGTTAAGACTTGCCTTCAGGATATCTAGTGGAGTATTTATCAAAAAATAACACAGGTGTCCTAAGGTCACCTCAGTGAGGTCAGAATTTTCGTATAGCAAAAGCTGGCTTGATCCTGAAGTTCAGAATGCATGGAATGCAAAAGCACTCTATCGATCCTTTGGGCTTAGAAAGTTTTCAGCTAGAAGTGTCAGAACGGTTACTAGCTTGTGTTGGTCAAGAGTTCATAACAATGTCACTTTTTGATTATTGGAAAAGTATTGGATAGTTCACCCATATATATGGAATGTGAGCTGAGTTTTGTTTAGACCCTGGGGAGACAGGTTAGTTTTACACTACTGATGACTCATTGGGATAGTACTCCTGCTCAGTCAGTACGAGATGAACTGCAGATTCTGACATAAAAAACAAAAAATCCGCCTAAAAAATGTATACTAATTCTGAATCACTTACTTGAAACAACTTAATCTAAATAGATTAATAAATAAAAAACAGCAGTTATTATTGCTTGCTTATCACATAAAAGCAACTAAGCCCTTTAGTTAGTAATTGTTTGAAATTAAAACAAAAGTTTTAAAGTAAGTAAAAAAAAAATAAATGACCTATTGCTACTTGATATAAAACCCTTGACATAAAAATATAAGGACATGGGGCTGAATTAGGTTTTTTATAAGTGGGTCTGTATAAAAACTATAAGGTTTGTACAAAAACTGTATTTTGGATATTAAAACATGCAGCAAAAAACAAATATTAAATTTGTTTATTAATTTTTCTATAGTGACCCATATTCACTAATTGACATTTATTAGGTGCCAACACCCAAATATATTCAAAATCAATGTTTATAAATTCAGGTAATTCCCAAAAATATTAGCAATTTATAAAAATTTAGGTTTCTGCAAAAATTAATTATTTACCTGTTATTTTTATGTAAAAGAATGTATAGGCATTTAAAAGGATGTTGACATTTTCACGAATTGACAGCTTGCAGTGAATCACCGTGTAGAAAATCTTATGCCTGACCTACTTGTAATCAAAATGCAGTAAAAACTAAAAATATTTAAAAAAATAATCCAAAATTAAGTACTTGCCCTGACTCAAGAAATGATTTGTTTATTATTATAAAAGTATGCAGACTTGGTACGAGGTTAAAGGATACCTGTAACCATCAATTAACGGGAATACTATGGTTTGGAAAACTTCAATATTAATTTCTTAAAAACAATACCTAGGTCCAATTTATTACTAACAATCTACATTTATTATAACTTTAATTGTAATAAAGGAAATAAATATCCTGGAAATATATTAATAACATTAATACATTTTACTTCAAATGTTATTGTTTTGGTTTAAGGTTATAAGATTATTTGTAAATACCGCTAAATTTGGTTTTATCTATACAAAAACAATAACCAGCGAGGACATACCTTATCAAAAAAAGATGTTATCCATAAATTTATCGTTCTTTATTATGGAAACGGCACACACATTCACAGCGAACTGGGATGGGCCACAAACCATAAACAACAGAAACGACAAACGAACAACGGAGCAACACCGAAGAACACTATTCAATCGAAAACGACTGTAGCGACACTGTCAAATAATATTCAGAAACTGATATTTTATCGAATAACACTTCTAAGAAAATGTAACTAATTAGTTTTATTAGGAAATTAGTTTCTATATAATAAAATATTGTTTTCATTATCACTAATATTAGTTAAGAAATTATGTTTATACTGCGATCTACTTTTCCGTCGCATAGACACGGCGTACGAATATATGCAAAATTGTAGTAAACTGAAAAATTACGTCACGTATATTTATAAAGACATGATCGTGTCACACCCAAGAGATAGTTTTCATGTATTTGTTTAAATTTTCATTAACAAGCATTAACTGTAATTAAATTAAATATTAAATGACAGGATAATCCGATTTCAAATATTAATGTTATCATGGCGGCTCTTGAAAATGACAGAATTTTTACTGCTGCTGGTTGAACTTAGAATACAGGGTCATGCAAAAATATATTTTCAAATTCAAAAACAGTACGTACCTATCTTGAAAGATTTTTAAAAATCTTGAAGAACCTTAGAAAATCTCTTATGAAAATAGTGCATTGAGAAATGAAAAAATGAATTGTATTACGTATTAATATCCTGATTCGGGAAGTCCATGTCAACATTAAGGTTTAAATACTTATATCAAAATCAAATTTAATTTCATGTTGGTCAATTTGGTGTTTGAATTTCGAAATATATAGCTGTTTTATAATTAGGTTATTAAATTGATATAGTCTATTCAGAAATACAATATCTTTATTATCGATTTGTAGCGATTTCTGGCATAAATATACCGTACACTTATTTCTAAAGGCCTGGAAAGGTTCGAACGTAGTTATGAGGTTCGAATCGTTTTATAATGTCCATGTGTCCGCTTCTTGTCGATCGACGATGATAAATATAATAAAAGGTTAAAGTTATGCGGAAAAATGTTGATTTTATTGACAGCTACTAGTAATTACACAATATGATGTTCGTTAGGTAACTACTTATAATAAACTGTGCTCACATGAGCTCAAATCCCCAATTTATTAGCTCACAAATAATTCATACCTCAGCACAGAGGTTACTGCTTCTATTATACCATACCAACAAACTTTAAACTATTTGCTTACATTACATTTATCTGAATTATTAATTTAATCTAGGCCTTAATTGCGTCACTTAGGAAGTTCAATTAGAAAATATATTATTCGGCAATTTATTTAGTTGTAGGTAAATGAACTAATTATTAAAATATTATACGATATGGTTTTACAATGACTCACTTATACACGGTGAAACTATAAAAGATTAAGAAGGTAAGAATAATGTGAGATTACAAATTAAGGGGTTAATTTGTGATTGAACATATTGGCCACTATAAAAAAAAACAGACTACCAATAGAAAATATTTAAACAAAACTCAACCAAAAATCAAAACGAAGAAAAGATAGAACGTTCATATGTGCAACGTGGAATATACAAGGATAAAACAAAAAGGCGACGGAAGTGATCAAGGAGTTTAGAGAAAGCAACATCGACATACTAGTAATAAGAGAAACCAAAAAGAAAGGAAATAGAACGGAAAAAATAGAAGACCATATCCACTGCTGGAGTGGATTTAAAAAGGAATGTAGAGCAAAGGCAGGAGTGTTAATACTACAAATAAGTGGAAGAATAGGGTTAGAAGATAGGAGCCAAATAATGAAAGGATAATTAAAATGCATATAGACATATACGGTAACGAGACAGTGATACTCGAAGTATATGCACCAACAGACGATTGCACGAGAGTAGAAAAAGAAAATTTCATGGAACAACAACTACTACTACTACTACTACTAAGGATTTCCACAGTTTTCACTGTCTTCCTTCACTCAACCGTTTTCTACAATTTTCCCTGTCATTCCAGTCTCCATCTCGCAGGGTTCTTTTTTCCATAGCCTCGTCGATTTCGTCTCTGAATGACCTTCGGGGTCTTCCTCTCTTTCTTCTTCCGATCGGGCTCTATTCTGTGATTTTGTTTATCCAGCGTCCTCTGTCAGCTCTTCTGACGTGGCCGTACCAGGATAGTCTCTTCTCCTCTATATAGTCGATTATGTCTGATTGCACTCCCATTCTCCGCTTAATCTCTGCGTTTTAAATTCTGTCTCTTTTTGTAAGTCTACAGCTTCTCCTCAGGAACTCCATTTCTACTGCTCTTATTCTACCTCTATTTCTCTTGTTTATTGTCCAGTTTTCGGACCCATATATCAGGATACTTCTTGTCAGGGTATTATATATTCTCTTTTTTGTCTTTATCGTAATGTTCTTATTCCACAGCACTGAATTTAGTTGGCTTATACAGTTTCTTGTTTGTCTTAGTCTGTTGTTTATATCTTCTTCTGTTGTTCCCTGGTTCGATATTATGGTTCCTAAATACTTGAATTTATCTGTTCCATTTACTTGTCTTCCCTCGTCTATCTCTAGGTTTCTCATATCCTTGTTTTCTGTTGCTAGTTATTCGGTTTTCTCTAGTTTATTTCCATTCCGTTGTTTTTATATGCTTCTTCTAGTTTTCTGAGCATAAAGCTGAGATGTTCTTGATCTTGTGCGATGACTACTTGATCGTCGACAAAACTTAAGGTGTATAGGTATTCGTCTCTTACTGGTATGCCCATTCCCTCGCACTTTCGCCTCCATGGTTTGAGTGTCTTTTCCAAGAATATTTTAAACAGAGTAGGGGACGTAGCACAGCCTTGTAGAAGTCCTTTTGTCGTCTTAAATGGATTGTAGGCTTTATTTCCACATTTAATAGCTACTTTGTTTTCTTTGTACAGTGTTTTAACTGCTTTTTTTAGTGTTTGTCGGATTCCGAGATCATTCATTGCTTCCCATAATTTGACTCTAGGTATCGAGTCGTATGCTTTCTTTAGATCAACAAACGCCAGATGGACCGGTCTACCTTTTGCCATTTTCTTCTCTATCAGTTATTCTAATGTGTACGTATAATCTAGGCATGATTTTCCTACTGTGCACCCTGCTTGGTCTTCTCCAATTTTTCCTATTATTTCAGTTTCTAGTTTTTCCTTGATAATTTTCCCGTAAAGTCTACCTACGGACGATATTATACTAATTCCTCTGTAGTTTTCACATTTTTTTCCTGTTTCCTTTCTTATGTATGGATGTGATGTATACTTGTGTCCATTCCGCAGGTATTTCCTCTCCATTTAGTCATATTTCGAACATTCTGTGTAGCATGAGGAATAACTTTTCCGTTCCGTTTTTAATTAGTTCGTTTGGTATCCCTACGGGTCCTTTGGCTTTTTTGTTCTTCAATGTCTTGATTGCTCTCTTGACTTCTGTCAGACTTATTTCTATCTGGTTGTATGTCCCATTTCCTGCATGTTCTGTATCCTCTTCCTGAAATTGGGGACGGTTTTCTGTAAGTAGTTCTACGTAGTATTCTTGCCACTCGTTTTCACTAATTTTGCCGATCTGGGTTTTCTCTGTCTTATTTCGTTGGAGTGCTTTTAATATTCGCCATGATTCTGAATTTCTCGTTCCTCCGATATGTCGTTCTATCTCTGTGCATGCTTGTTCCCATCGTTCGTTCTTTTCATTTGTTACTCTTTTCTTTACCTCTGTGTTTTTCGCTCTATATAGGTCTAAGTCTTCCTGTTTTTTGGTGTTTAGGTATTTTATGTGTAGTTTTTTCTTTTCTTTTATACATTTCAATGTGTCTTCCCTTAATTTGATATTCTGATGGGTGTTCCTTTGGTCGTCTTCTCCAAGAGCTTCTAAGGCCACTGAAATTAAGCAGGTTTTTATGTGTTCATGCATTTCATCTAACGTGTCATATCTGAATTCTTCTAGTTTTTGGTCTAGTCTTCTTTTTTTTGTAACTTCAACACCAAATAAAGCTAATCAAGAACATGGAGATAATTATAACAGGAGACCTTAACGGCAGAACCGGAAGGAAATAAAACGATAAAGTAGTGGGGAGATTTTGAGAGGATGAACAAAACGATAACGGAGAACGTCTGAATTATGCGAACTAAACAACGTAAAAATCACCAATGGATTCTTCAGAAATAAAAATATTCATAAATATACATGAACGAAAGAAACACGAAAGCTGAAATCGATAATAGACTACGTAATAGTCAAACAAGACACTACAATAAAGATAAAAGATGTGAGAGTCAGAAGAGGTGCAGAATGTGGAACTGACCATAAACTACTTACAGCAAAAATGGGCATTAATTGGAAATATTACAAGATCCTCTCTACAGAAAAACCGTTGAACACCTGTTGAGAATGTAATACATTTATATTGTATACACAGATATATTGGTGTAAGAGTAAGCGGAACGCACCCATAGTGTCATGGGTTGACATGACAGACAATAATAGTAATGTCAATGAGTATCATGTAGTTGTAGGTAGTAGTAAGAAGTATGGTGGCTTAAGTTAGGTTAGTTAATTAGTATGTATGTTATAGGAAATAAAGCCTTTTATAATAGTAGTAAAGTACGACTATTTATTTTCCAAATCCACACCTTAACATGGTAGCAGAGGTCCGTGGTTGGAAAGTCGTACCTTTTACAACAGAAAAAGTTTGGTGCAGTTTGAAAAAAAAAAGTGTGACACATGATGGCAGGTAGTAGTGATTTTAGAATACCTATATTCGATGGGGAGAATTATAAAATGTGGAAAAAACGTCTTATGCTATTTTTGAAAATGAAGAAGTGTGATGTTGTGGTAACCAGACCGAAAAATGAAAATGATGATACAAATTGGGATGACGATGATGTAAAAGCAATGAATTATATATGCGGTGCAATATCGGATCGACAGATGGAGTACATCGACGAAAAAACTACGGCGTATGAGATGATAAAGAAATTTGATAATTTATATTTGAAAGAATCAACGGCATTGCAGATAGTATGTAGAAATAACTTGGAAAGATTAAAATTGAACAACTATGGAGACTGTGCAACATTTTTTAGTGACTTCGAAAAAGCTATAAACGAGTTAAAAAGCGCGGGTGCTAGTGTGTCTGAAAAGGAAAAATTGAACTATATGTTAAACACGTTGCCAGAGTCGTACAGTTATATTGGTGATTTAATAGATACATTAAAAGAAGATGATCAAACTGCAGACTACGTAAAAACTAAGGTTATGATGTCCGAATTAAAAAATCAAAACAATGATTTTGGAAGAAAATCCAGTACATTTGTGGTAAATAAAGGTCGACAGGATCGATCATGCTTCCAGTGTGGCGAAGTTGGTCATTTCAAGCGAGATTGCAAAAATGGCGCCAATCAAGCGTCGGGTAATGGCGGACAAACGACAAGCAGTAGAGGCTGGTGGAGAGAAACGCGAGGTCGACAAGAAGCCGGAAGAGGAAGCTACGTCAGAGGACGTGGCCACTCACGTGGACAGCGCGGAACGCATGGAACAAGTGCACAGCGGTTCAACCGACAAGGACAGAAGAACGAAGAGCGAAACAGTGCTTCTTGGCTTACAACAGTAGCTCTTGGTAAGGATATGTCAGTTATTGCACAAAATACTGAAATAGGTAATGTAAATAATTGTATTGAAATAAAATGGCTTTTAGATAGTGGTTGTACAGACCACATTATTAATGATGAAAAATTATTTGATAAATGTAAATTACTTAAAGATCCCATTAATGTTTATTTAGGAGATAATAGGGTTGTAAAAGCTACTAAAATTGGAAATGTTTTAAGTTACTTTGATGCTTTTGGTAAAAAGAGTTTAGTAGATATGCAAAATGTTTTCTATGTTAAAGATATGAAATCAAATTTGATAAGTTATAGCAAAATAACAGAAAATAATAAGATTATTTCTCTAGGTAATATTTCAAAAGTTTTTGATAAACTTGGTAATATAACAGCAGTTGCTTTAAAAAATAATGGCTTATATATTATGAAAAGTAAATTAAAATCAGTTGAATTGCATGTAAATGTTGCAAATAAAGATATGAATAATATGAATCAAAAGGAAAAATGGCATCGTTTATTAGGTCATGTAAATTTTAAATATTTGAATATTTTATCTAAAGATCAGCTGTTGAATGGAATTCCTAATGAGTTTGAATCTGAATTTATGAAATGTAAGATTTGTATTGAAAGTAAAATGCATAATATTCCGTTTGTAAACAGTAGAAAAAAAGCTAAAGATATTTTAGAGATTGTACATACTGATGTTTGTGGGCCTTTTCGAACTACTGGGTTTAAAGGTGAAAATTATTTTGTTTCTTTCATTGATGATTATAGTAAGATTTCTAAAGTATATGCTATAAAATCAAAAGCAGAAGTATGTGATTGTTTGAATGAATATACGAATGAAAGTGAAAATTTGACTGGAAAGAAAATAAAGATTTTAAGATGTGATAATGGGAAAGAATATTTGAACAGTAAAGTCTACAGATTTGCAAAAGAAAGGGGTATAGTAATTGATAATTGTCCTACATATGTACATGAATTGAATGGGACTGCAGAACGGTTTAATCGAACTATAATGGATATGTCAAGATGTTTGTTGGCTGAAGCAGATATTCATAAAAAATATTGGCCTGAAATAGTTTGTGCTGCGGTTTATTTGAAAAATCGTACTTTATCTGATACAATTGAAAAGAAAACTCCATATGAAATATTTTTTGGACAGAAACCTGATGTTTCTAATTTGCGTTTGTATGGAAGTAAAGTTTTTGTACGAAGACCAGAACAGAAGAGAATCTCTAAATGGGATAAGAAAGCTGATATGGGAATTTTAATTGGTTATAGTAATGTTGGTTATCGTGTATTATTAAATGGCAGAGTCATTGTTGCTAGACACGTGGATATTGTTGAAGAAAACGTTAAGTGTATAGGTTTAGACTTTAACGAATCAGATAATGATAATAATGAAGAGTGTTACCCTGATAAAATTGATGAAAGCTCTGAAAATGACTCAATAGATGAAACTTTTGAAAGTACAAATGAAAGTATGGATGATAGTGTGAATAAAAATGAACCTGAGTTACCTAGATCTCACAGAGCCAAAAATCCTCCAAAGAAATTTGATGACTACTATGTATATAATAGTAGTATTTTTGTAAATATGTGTAGAACTGATATACCACATACATTTGAGGAGGCGATAAATTCTAATGAAAGTAAGTATTGGAAAACAGCTATGGACAAAGAAATTGATAGTTTAAATAAAAGTAAAACTTGGAAATTGGTTAAAAATGATACAAACAAAAATATTCTGGATGTTAAATGGGTTTATACTAAAAAGTCTGATAATACTTATAAAGCTAGATTGGTTGTACGAGGTTTTCAACAAACTGATGAAATTGATGATATTTATTCACCTGTGGCTAAAATGCAAACATTAAAGATTTTATTGTCATATTGTTGTCAAATGGGCCTAGTAATTGAACAAATGGATGTTGAAACAGCCTTTTTAAATGGTAAAGTAATTTCTGAAGTTTATATTAAACAACCTAAGGGTTATGAAGATGGAACAAGTAAAGTTTGTAAATTAGTTAAAGCTTTATATGGTTTAAAAGAAAGTCCAAGGGCATGGTATGAGTGCCTAGATACATTTTTGATAAATTTAGGTTTTGAAAGAAGTAATATTGATCCTTGTTTGTACGTTTATAAAATTGGAAATGATATTATTTACTTATTAATTTATGTCGATGATTTATTGATTTGTGGTAGAAATTTAAATGAAATTAAAAGGATTAAAATTTTATTATCAGAACAATTTAAAATGAAAGATATTGGTGAAATTAAAGAATATCTTGGTATTACTGTTGATTATGATTCTAGTAAACATGAAATGAGATTGGATCAAAATAAATATATTGAATTATTAAGGAAAAAATATAATTTAGAAAAAGGTAAACTGTATAATACACCTATGGAAGTAAATTTAAAAATTGATAAATCTGATCATTGTGAAAGAAATATTAAATATAAAAATTTAATTGGTGCACTATTATACATAAGTTCGGCAACAAGGCCTGATATAAGTTTCAGCGTAAATTATCTGAGTAGATTTCAAAATTGCTATAATGAAACGCACTTTAAATATGCTGTACGAATTTTGAAATATTTATGCTTAACTAAAGATTTAAAATTGTTTTATAACAGAAATGAAAAAGTAAGTATTATTGATTGTTATGTGGATGCCGATTGGGCAGGTGATCATTTAGATAGAAAATCTACAACTGGTTTTGTAATAAGATTGTTTGGTAATGTAATTTATTGGAAATCTAGAAAACAAAAAAGCGTTACAAAAGCTTCAACTTTTGCAGAGTATGTAGCATTGTCAGAAGCAGTAAGTGAATTGATATTTGTAAAAGAATTGTTGAAAATATTTGATATTGAAATAATAAAGCCAATTGATGTTTATGAAGATAACACTGGTACAATTAGTATAGCTAATTATGGCAATTTTACAAAAAATTCTAAGCATGTTGAAATTCATTATCATTATGTAAATGATTATGTTAAAGCAAATGTTATAAATGTGGTTAAAGTAGATTCTGATGATAATATTGCAGATATTTTTACGAAGTCCTTGGGCCAAGATAAATTTGAAAAATTTCGAAGTATGTTAAATTTGAATTAATGTAAATACAATGTAAATGTAAGGAGGCGTGTTGAGAATGTAATACATTTATATTGTATACACAGATATATTGGTGTAAGAGTAAGCGGAACGCACCCATAGTGTCATGGGTTGACATGACAGACAATAATAGTAATGTCAATGAGTATCATGTAGTTGTAGGTAGTAGTAAGAAGTATGGTGGCTTAAGTTAGGTTAGTTAATTAGTATGTATGTTATAGGAAATAAAGCCTTTTATAATAGTAGTAAAGTACGACTATTTATTTTCCAAATCCACACCTTAACAACACCATAAGAGAAAAACAATACAATATAGAACTACTTCAAGAACAATCAATAAGAGAACTATACAAACAACGTCTAGACCAAAAATTAATAGAATTCAGATACGACAATATCGAAGACATATATGAGCATATAAAGGCGAGTATAAAACAAGCAGCATTCGAATCCCTTGGAGAGAAAGAACATATAACAAATAAACTGAATTATTATGAAATGGCAAAAAGAATAATCGAAGAAAAGCATACAGAAAATGGCTGACTACAAATAACGATGAAACTTATAAAGAATATAGAGAAAAAGATAAAAAAAGTGAAAAAACAAATAACAAAACAAAATAATGAAGAATGGGAAAGAACCTGCTTAAATATTAAAACATACATAGGAGGAATAAGAACTTCGGAGTCATGGAAAGTACTGAGAGGATTGAAACAAAACTCAAAAGAAAAAATTAAATTGGGAAATATACAGGACAAAGAATGGAAGAACTATTACAAGAAACTGTTAACAGAACAAAAACCACAATTCATTGGAAAAGAAAACAGGCGAAGACGAAGCTGATCCCCACAACAAGAAATAGAAATAACAGATAGGGAAATGAGAACTGCCATAAAAGCAATCAAAAATAAGAAAGCACCGAGACCTGGAGGCATCTCACCTGAGCTTATAAAGTACAACTCAAAAAAATTACATCGGATGATAAAATGGATATTTCAGAATGCCATAAATGGAGAACAGCTCCCAAAGGATTGGATGGGGGCATATATGACATCCATATTTAAAAAAGGAGATAGAAAACGATCCGAAAACTACAGAAAAATAAGCGTATTATCATCAATAAGAAGATTATATGGAAAGATACTGCAAGAAAAGATGGAGCAACCGATAAAAGGCAAAATCGGGGAGCATCAAGCAGGCTTCACGACAGGAAGATCATGCATAAACCATATATACACACTGGAACAACTGTTGGAAAAGAAAAAAACAAAAAATAGAGATAAACATTTGGCATTTGTGGACCTGAGAAAGGCGTATGACTCTGTACCAAGGTCAGAACTATGAGAGGCAATGTACAAATTAAAAATACAGACGGAACTCATCAATGGGAACTAAAATGGGAACAAAAATCATAGACTTCACTACAACCAAAGGGCCGGAGGCAGAATAATTCTGTCTCCGGATTCTATACAACATGTAGCTTCTCCATAAAAAATTTTAAAGTGTTTGTTTGTCTTAGTGTATTGTATTTTGTATTGTTATGTCCAAATTTTACATTTATGACATTCTACTATGTCGGATAGGCCACAACTGACGAAATGCCCCTGAAGATGATCTAATGATCGAAAGTACTTGGGCAAGATTAAATTAATCACCGTGTTCGATAGTTGCCTTGTATACCCTCAAATGTCATTTTATACCGGTGGTAACAATCAAACTGTGTTTTTTCATTAAATTTCGGAACACCCTGTGAAATATTCTAGCATATATAAAATATTGAAATTAAAACTCAATTATAGCATCAGGCTTTCTTAACATTTTCTTTTTTGATTCATTTGCTTGTGTTTGATAATAAAAAAGTTAGGTATGTTAACAACCAGCCATGTTTTTCATCAATAAATCCTCATTTTCTGCTTAGTTTAATAACCAAGCCTAAAGTAGGCTATGAGAAGTTAACAATTTAATACACACACCGCCAAATTTAAATCAACAAGTTATTAATGCAATATTTCTTTATAAGTATTTGTATTTTATAGACTATATCTACATAGCTTTGAATGCTCTTTGTCGCAAGAAAGTCTTAAATGTCAAAATGTCAAATTTTAATTTGTTTATTTGTATTGTGTTTTACATTTTATAGTCGTTCTGTCTGTTGATAACAAGTACAAACTTGTATTTAATTAATAAGTTAAAATGATAATTGTTTGAGTTTGTTGGATGTGATTTTTCTTTTGATTTTTTCTAATCAATGGTACTCTTATTGCAAAGAGTAAGTAAAAATGGGTGATTTAATACCCACTGATATTGCTAGGGCCGTAACAATGGTCGAACGTACAGGGAAGTTGCTGGAATATTTGGTAAATCACCATCAACTATCCATCGTTGTGTAAGTCGTTGGAGACAAACCGGGGAGTATGTAAGAAGAAGAGGACAAGGCAGAAAACGTTTAACCACGGTTGTAGATGATCGATTTATAACGTTGCAAACATTACGTAGTAGGCGTCAAACGGCAGTTCAAACCAAAAACCTGTTGCAAAATGTTCATGGAACTACCATAAGTGAGAGCACAGTAAGAAGGAGACTTAAAGAAGCCGGTCTCAAGTCATATGTGCCAATAAAAGCTCCCAGACTCCAGAGACACCATCGTTTAGCACGACTACAATTTGGTCGAGTACATCAAAATTGGAATGATAACCACTGGAGTCAAATTCTCTTTACGGACGACAGCCGTTTCTGTGTAAATTACATCGACGGTAGAGAAAGATTGTATCGACGCCAAGGAGAACGAAATGCCCCTTTCAATTTTATTACGACCGTACCTTTTGGTGGAGGTTCAATTATGGTCTGAGGCAATGTATGTTTGGGAGCAAGAACAGAGTTAGTGGTGATTGATGATGGAGCATTAACAGCAGATAGGTATATCAGAGATATTCTCCAAGACCATGCGGTACCTTTTGCACCATCTATTGGCGAAAATTTTATTTTAATGCAGGATAATGCACGCCCTCACGTCGCAGGCTGTGTAAGAGATTTCTTATTACAAGTGGGTATAACAACGATGAATTGGCCAGCTTGTTCCCCAGACCTGAACCCGACAGAGCAAGTGTGGGACATGCTGGCAGAAAACTTAGGGCTCGGGTTCCTGTTATTCAAAATAGAGAGGAAGTCAGAATTGATTTGATTAAGGAATGGGAGAAACTGCCTCAACAACTGATCGATAGCGTTATCAGAAGTATGAGAAGACGAATAACTGCAGTTGTACGGGCTCGTAGGGGAAACACGCTATTAAAGCCAAAAAAAATTTAAGTTCAAACTGTACAATAAAGTGTTTAAAATCCGTATTTTGTTTGAGTCTGACATCTTTGTGTTTTATTTCTTCTTAAACAGGTTTCATATTGTACTACCATTATAATATAAATTCAAAATACTTCACCAACATTCGTATTATAATATTATCTAAACATTATTAACAATATATAGACTAGAGAGAAAATACTCAGATTTTATGGTTGTTCCTTTAAATATGCCGGTGAAACTAAGCAGAAAATGAGCATTTATTGATGAAAAGCATGGCTAGTTGTTAAAGTACCTAACTTTTTTATTATCCAACACAAGCAAATGAATCAAAAAAGAAAATGTTAAGAAAGCCTGAGGCTATAATTGAGTTTTAATTTCAATAGCTTATATATATATATATTATATATGCTAGAATATTCCACAGGGTGTTCCGAACTTTAAGGACAAAACGCAGTAATTTAAATAATAGTAGTAACTTAAATAATATAACTATAACATACTAAAAAAATCACTGAAATTGGACAACAGGTTTAGAAAATTCGAGACATCTAACATGTCCCATTTTTAAGGTGTTCCTTTAATTTTGCCGGTGAGTGTATAAAGATAAAAACACAGATTTATAAAACATTAGTGCAAAGTATTATGACATATGGGGTTGAAAATTGGATTATAAACAAGAAAAACAGCAGTAAGATAGTAGCAACAGAGATGGTATGCCTGCAAAGATGCTACAGAGTAACAAGAATGGATAAGAGAAGTAATGACGAAATAAAGCAAAGAACATGAATAGTAACAGACATACTAACATATATAGAACAAAAAAGACTAAAGTGGTATGGACATGTAAGAAGAACTAGCGACAGCAGATGGATAAAGCGAATAACCGAATGGAGCCCCATAGGAAGGAGGAAAAGAGGACGACCCCGAAGATTCTGGAGGAACGAAGTAGACGACGCCATGAGTAAGAGAGGCTTAACTTCTTAACAATGGAATAATAAAAATAATTATCAAATTAAACGACATTCATAACCAAATCATAAACCTATGAAAATGTGTAAAAAAAGAGCAACCGATATCAGGCGACTTTCCCCTGCTAATGAGAACACATAAAGAAGAACTGAGCTCTGATGCATAATGTGTTGGTTTCTATTCTTGTCTGGTTACAAGTGCCGATTTAAAAGCTTTGTATATCGCTTCATCAATAATACTTAATGGAATAATTTGCTTTATAAATTTAAATATGTAGGTATAAGGGCAAGTCTAATTAAATATCTTTCTTACAATTAAATAAAAACGTGTAAGCTTCTGTTTAAAACTCTAGAAATTTATTGTAAGTATGTCATCCTAAAGACTTACTATATTTGAAGACTGAAAATATGTAAATTTCCATCGATTTGTGTATTTTTCGTACCGGCACAAAGTGATACACCCCATAAAAACAATATACGAAAAACAAAAGCACCTCATTTATTCTAAAAATAAATATTTATCAAGAGAGATCATTGAAAAGTTTTATATTAATGCTATATTTTAGATTTTCAAAAGAGTTGTAACTGATATATTTTGATAAAAAAATAAAATAACAATAAAAAGGTGTTAATTAATTCAAGAAAAGAACCGGTTTTTACTTTAAGATCTTATACTAATATATTACAATTTATTAGAGAGGGTGATTCATTGATAATATCTTATTTTAAAACTATAGTACATTTGAGAATTATTGATAGCCCAAATATTGCACTTGAGATAAAACCCAATATAACATCATAAAACAGTGACTAGGATTTTCTAATAGATATAATATTTAACTTTGTTCTAAAAATGTTTGGATTTTACTGAAAATTTTTAAACATACCAATTTATTTCAATTCTTGTCTTACATTTTGTAGTCATTTTAATCAACATGATATAAGTAAGTACGTAATCTCTACGGGTACAAAATATTTACAATTTCCGAAAAGCAGGGGGTCTATTTATAAGCCCTCAACTTTCTTAGAGAGGATTAAAATTTCCAAGCGGCAGAACATGTTTTGCAGATTGTAAATCATTTTAGATTAACAGGTTGTGTTTGTAAAGACCTGTCATTATAACACGCAGAATTGTTACTTACTTACTTACTTACTCCGTGGCGTTACAACCCTTCGTGGGTTTTAGCCGACTCGACAACATGCCTCCACTGTTTTCTATCTTGAGCAACCTCCATCCAATTCTCCACGCCCATAGTGCTTAAGTCTCCTGCTATATTATCTCGCCACCGAAGACGAGGGCGTTCGTTCGTCAGAATGTCTTCTGAGGTGTCCTGCCCATTGGAGTCTTCTGGACTTTATTTCTTTTATGATGTTGGCGTCTGGGTAAAGTTCTTCAAGCTCTTTATTAGTTCTTATCCTATATTGTCCTGATGCTTCATCAAGAACCGGACCAAAGATCTTCCTTAGGATTTTTCTTTCCCAAACACGTAGTCTCTCTTCATTTGCCTTTGTTATCGTCCACGTTTCGCTTCCATACATCACAACGGGTCGTATGATTGTTTTATAGACCTGTATCTTCGTACGTCGTGTTAGTTGTTTTGATTTTATAAGGTTTTGGAGGGCAAAAATACATCTGTTGCCGTCCTGAATCCTGTTGTTTATTTCTTGTGATCCGTTATTGTCTTCAGTTATTGTTGTTCCAAGATACTTGAATTCTCTAACGCGCTCAAAGTTAAAGTCATCGATGGTAATGTTCTGACCGATTCTGTCTCTGCTTTGGTTATTGCGGCTCATATACATATATTTCGTCTTGTTTTCGTTGATTTGGAGCCCCATCTTCTCTGCTCGCAGAATTGTTAGTTATATAATAAAAAGCAATTAGTGAAGTTGTGTAGTAAAAATGTCACAAACTTCTAATTTTACTCCTGTGAAATTAAAGTATTATTTATTGTTAAATGTACATAAACATTTTACAAGTACTGTTCGTAGTAAACTTTCTAAGCGTTTAGATATGACCAGAGTTGGGGAAGCAACTATTTAAAGACTTTTAAAGCAACGAAAGAGTGGATAATTACAGAAACAACTATAGCGTCAACCGCGAGAAAACCCATTCATATAGACGATACTGTGAAACAATCGATTCGAAGAAAAGTTCATTAATTCTATTTACAATAAAAGATTCCTACTTTGGTTAATCTTTTAGTAGACATTAATGAAGAGGAATCTTTGACAAACATTAAAAGAGATAAGTACATTGTGGAAAACTTTATAGGGTTAAGATTCGTTCATGAGAATATCAATGGAAAATATGCGCTCATAGAGCAAGAAGAACTGATTTGTAGGAGGAGGCAATATTTAAGAGAAATTCGATAATTGAGGAGGGAAGGCAAAAATATTTTTTATTTATATGAAACATGGATAAATGAAGGGCATTTTGTAAAAAAGTTTGGTAAGAAGAACTGGAAAATGCTCATCAGACATCTATCGGTTTATCTACGGGCTTAAAATTTCCAAATGGTAAAGGTCGCCTTAAATTTTTTAATTATCATTCACATTGAAGTAGGTAAAGGATTTGTTGATGGAGGCTTGCTAGATTTTATTTCAAATTCTACGAACGACTACCATGAAGAAATGACTGCTAATGTTTTTGAGGAATATTTTAGTCAAGTGATAGATTTATTACCGACCAATTCTGTAATAGTCATGGACAATGCCAGTTACCATTCAAGATTAAGGAACTATTACCTAACACTAAATGGAGAATGCAAGAACTCTTGGATTGGCTAATAACCAAAGAAACAATAGTGCCAGCAGAAGGTTTGCTCAAACGGGAGTTATTGCAACAATATTCACCAAAATTTAAAAAGTATAGTGTAGATGAAATAGCAAACGAACAAGAAGTTAAGGTGTTGCTATTACCTACCACCTTATCACTGTGAACTTAACCTCATAGAACTAAACTTGGCTTAAATAAAGGGATATGTCGCGAGAAATAATAGGTACAACATTTAAAGTTCAAGATGTTCGTCAACTATTATCTGACTCATGAAATCCACCAGACGGTCAAACAAAAAACCAAATTGGCCATGTACTAATTGATAGTCGACATTTCTCGGACATACTAGATGTAAGAGCATGTAGAGGTGCTAATATAGACTCTGACCACTACTTTGAAAAAAAAACCTCAGGGCCCGTATATCAAACGCTAAGAGGGGCCAGAGCACAAAATCTACAAAATATAATATTGATGTGCTAAAATCTGAAGACGCTAGGGATAACTACAGGAAAATTTTAAATGAAGAGCTGACAAGAATCGACGAAAATTTAAGTATAGAAGAACACTGGACCAAATGCAAGGAAGCTATCCAGCGGCTAAAGTCTTTTTAAAACCTAACCAGGCTAAAATAAACGAAAATTGGTTTGATGAAGAATGTATATCCATTAACCAACAGAAAAATGAAGCATACAAGAGACTTCAGCAACGCAGAACGACATCAAACATGGAAGACTAGTAAAATCATATAGGAGAAGAAAAAAGGACGTTTAGAGTCATACGAAAACGTTCTAAACGAGATTGTTAACCACCACAACAGAAAAAACTCGCGAAAATTCTACCAGAAGATAAACACCTGTAGAAAAGAATTCAAACCTAGAATAACAGCATGTAAAGACAGAGATGGTTCCAAAATTAGTGACAAAGAACAGATAAGTACTAAATAGGTGGACGAATCATTTTGAAGGACTGCTTAGCGACAGTCGTGAAGAACACCAAATAGAAATTACCTTGCCTGAAATGGATGAAAACAGATGAAGCCATTTCAAAACTAAAAAATAACAAAGCCAATCTTCCTGCCAAACTCTTTAAAATTGGTGGTGACACCGTTCTTAAACACATGCATAAATTAGTAACCGAAATCTGGCTATCGAAGGAAACGCCGGCAGACTGGAAATTAGGTGTGTGATAATTATAGAGGCATCACCCTACTTAACGTAGCATATAAAGTATTGTCCAACCTATTGTACAGAAAATTGATCCCCTATGCTGAACAAATAGTTGGGAACTGCCAGTGCGGTTTCTGACTCAATAAATCAACAACGGATCAAATCTTCACAGTCAGGCAGATTCTTGAGAAAACGCTTGAGTTAGGAGTCGATACCCACCACATATTCGTGGATTTCAAAGCCACATACGACTCAGTCAACAGACAAAAACTTCTACAGGCTATGGTGGAATTTCAAATGCCGCTTCATCTTGTTCAACTAACGGAACTTACACTCACAGGCGTAGAGAGTGTAGTCAGAATAAAACGACTTCTCAAGACCCTTCCATTGTAAAAATGGACTGAGACAGGGAGATGGATTGTCGTGTCTCTTATTTAACCTTGCACTAGAAAAAGTAATTCAAGGCCAGTGTTAACATACAGGTCAGAAACTTGGTCACTTACATAAAACGAGCAAGAACTGCTTAGACATTTCAAGAGAAAATATATGGAGGAGTCCAAGAACAGGGTTTGTGGCATAGGCGCTACAACTTTGAATTATACAGAAGTTTTGGGGAACCTGGCGTTGTAAAATTTATTAAATTAGCACGTCTTCGATGGACAGGAGATGTAATTAGGCTAGATGAAGATGCAACGATCAGAAAACTTTTCGACCGAAGAGGACCAGTGGGAATACGACCCACTGGGAATACCAGTCTACTACTTATAGCATAGTGCTAATAAATAATTCTTTAGCAATATACTGTGACTTAGGCTAGAATATGCTGGTGTATCAGATATTGGGTATACACTTAAAAAACCAGCATCTAAATATCGATACATTTTTGGCAAAGTAACGTAAGTCACCAAAAACGATTTGTAAAAAAAACAATTTTTTAATTCAACCTGGTTAAACTTATTTAAATTATGACTGAAAAAACTTGTCCTAAAAAAGGTTTAAAGTAATTCTAGGCTTACTACACTCTTTCAGTACCTTTTTAACAGTAATAGCATTAGTTTAATTGAAAAACATTATTTTCGCCAAAATTGTCACTTACGTTACTTTGCCAAAAATGTATCGATATAATAAAACCAGAAACACTCATTATATTTGTGATTTGGCAATTAATTATCTAAACAAATTATTAAAAAAACATCTACCTATTTTCATTTTTCAAAATAAATGTCTTCATGAAAGGCAACCAATAATGGGTAAATAAGTAGGAATTCAGATAAATTGTGCTGTCACCCTCCCCAAAGTCTCAAAGAGTACAGTGCTACAGTGTCATTGTTAGTAATGGCCTCTAGTTAAAAACAAAAAAAATTGCACCTGTATTACAAAAATTAAGGACAAGTGAATGATCAAGGCTAAATTTTTCATTGAAGAAATATTTTGGTTTTATGAAAATTTGGTACACTTTAGTTCATCAAATATAGCTGAAAGTGTGAAATTCCCATTGCCTGCACTAACAACGAAGTGAGAACCCACATACAAATGGTCTGAACCGTCAGTGCGAGTGCGAGGTCCGTCATTTGACGAATGCGCATCATGATCCTCACATGTTTTCACACTTTCAGCTATATTTGGCAAACTATACATATCCTGTTTATTTTGATAGATTGAATGTCAGGTTTATTATAGATGTGGTGCAGCTTTTGATAGAACAAATGTCAGTTCTACTATGCATATGATACAGGTACCCTGGACAGCACACCACACAAATATCTAAATAATAACAGAACTTGACATCAACACTGGGTTTACCACAACCAAAATATATTGAGAACACCACTGAAAAGCAAATGCACGAAAATATATACATCCCATCATTATGAATGGTTAACAAATAAAACTTAAAAATGTTCTGTTAATATTTAATTACATTACTATAATTTTTTTTATCTGGGAAAAATACCTGTAAACTATTTTGATAAATTTGTTCACATAAAACATCACTATTTTCATTCTTAACTTTAGCTACAATGTCTAGTATTTGTCTTATATTACATGGTTCATTTCTGCTTTTAACCATATGGTCAGGAATCCATTTCTCTTTCTTAACAGAAGGTACATCTAAGCTTTCCTTGGAAATAAATTGATAACCTGCATGAGAAGGTCTAACTTCACACCATGGACAATCAGTCTCCAGGAGAATTTTATTACTGGGTAATGATTTAACAGTCTCTAAATTTTGCAGAGTTTTTAAGGAACATCCATTCAATCCAATGTAATAACCTAATTCCAAAAATTTATTAGCTTCATCTATTGACCCATCAAAGCTATGCACTACTCCTGTTAGGCCCCTGTACCTGACCAGAATATTATATAAATCATCAGCAGCATTTCTGCAATGCAAAAATAAGGGTAAATTAAATGTTTTGCTTAATGAAAGTTGAAGTTCGAAGTATTTTAGTTGGATATCTTTTGGGCAAAATTGCAATCGGTCATAATCAAGACCACATTCGCCCACAGCTACAACTTTATCACCAGCTTCAACTATAATGTCTTTAAGTTTGTCAAGATAAGAATGTCCATCTTCACCATTATCTTCAAACTCTTTACACTGAGTTGGATGACAACCTACAGTAACAAATAATCTTTCATCATTGTCAGCTACTTCTAAAGCTTTTTTACTTTCATCTAAATTTCCACCAGTTATAATCATTTTTTGTATACCTGCTTTCCAACTTCTATTTAAAACTTGTTTCAAATCTGGCTCATGTTTTTTATTCCCATTGTATATGCCTGAATACATAGAGTCTGTGAGATTTGCTCCTATATCAATAAACTTCCTAAGACTAGCCATTTTTTAACTTAGTATTTGATTTATCCAAATTCTATATATTTCAGTATAAATACAACGAATATAGGTTTAACCTTTTCAGTATATACTAACTCAATGGCATAGTACATACCCCCCTAGTAAGGTAACTCCCATATAAAGTTTTGGAAGAGAGTTTCTAGCGCCAAATACGGACGGGCCGAAACTAATTTCATTTGGCGGCAAATTCAAAAAATATGCTCTGAATTTTAGGCGCCAAAATTCAAAAAGTATGTTTTTAATGGAAAGTAAATATAGTCATAAAATAAGAAATAAAAACTTATTCTATGCCAGAAAATATATCCTCTCTGTCCAAAAATATAGTATACACCTACACATTTTTATATATATATATATATATATATATATATATATATATATATATATATATATATATATATATATATATATATATATATATATATATATATATATATAAATGTATAACATAATATCTGATACAGAGAGAGTATATATTATGGTACAAGAAAGTTTTTATTTAATATTTTATGATTATATCTGTTTTCCATTACATTAACAAACCAAAGTCCCAAAAATAACAAAATAAAACACAAACATCCTGACACTTGTTTATTTGTATAATTTTCTTTGGTAAAGTATTGGCAACATATCCTCCTCCTCCTCCTTACTTAAGCCCTTGTTAAGGTGTGGGTGGGGACACTCTAAATATTGTTAACTTGCTGTCTCCATTGGCTGCAATTCTGTACCAGATGAACAACTTCGTGAAGGGATTTTTCCACCAATCTTCATTTAATCTTCCCATCATGTTGTGAGATCGTCATTTTGATATACAAATATAGATACCTCTATATTTATTAGCAATGGTTTGTAGTAAGTTCCATACCTTCTAAAATACTTTTCCTTAAAGTACCATATGTAGATAATAAAGTGTAAACCCTAGCATGTCTGCGATCTTGCTCTTCACAATGATCACAAATTGGCATGTGACTCAATGTAACTGTTACTCAGAAGTAGAAGATCCATGAAAATCTAAAATAATGAAATATTATTAAAATTAAGAATGTATTGACTTTTTTTATAAAATAAGGCCAATTTTAGGAATGCAATTAAAAGAGTCATAAGAGTTTTTTTTATAAAATAAGGCAATGTTTAGGTATGCAGTGATAAGAGTTTTAATGAGTTTAAAATCTATACAGTATATAAATATAAGATTAATGTTAGTTAAGATTGAAAGGTAAATTAACTACAAAAACAAAATAGTATCAAGTTTGTATTTACTAAAAGTTTGGTATAATTAGGTGCTGTTCTTACCTGGTGCTTGTAAAAATAAACTCCTAATCCTCAGAATGTTTAATAGCCGTTTGTCCAATAACTTTCACCCATCAACAAAAAATATTCTTTGGAAATACTATACCATTTTGGTAATGTACCTTCTTCTTTAGCAGGTCTATTAGATATATAAAATTTGATGTATACTGTTTTTATCGTCTATTTCTAAAATTTGGGATACGACTATTGTAAACAGTGTGGTGTAGAATTGTTTATTTTCCTCATAATAAATGTCAACCATTATGAAAACAAATCCATTTCATTTTTTGGGTTTGGAAAACGAAATCGACTGTTTGTGTAGTCGGTGCAACCATGAACATAACATTTTTTTACCTTTTATTCTATTTTGTTCCATTTCAACGATGGTAAAACACAATTTTTACAATTAAGATGATAATAACCAAATCCAAACACAAATCTGAATTTGCAATATGGCGTCCCAATCTAAATTAAATTTCGCCACAGCACATGCGTCTCCACCTCCCACCTAACGTGACTAGTAGCGCCGCCGCCATTAAGAACGGATGGGCCCATGCAAAACACTATCCCCTCCCGTCCTATTCTACTTACACTACAGCCCCGTACATACCTGGATACAATCGGTGGAAACATTGTCGGCCGACTGTATTTTTGTTGTTTCTCTCCAGTCGGCCGATTTTGCAGCGACTTCCCGGTAACATCGGGCGGCATTTTATCAAAGGAATCGCCGAGTTGGTTGTTTCCCGCTTTAAATGGAAAACATCGGCAGGTGTGTACGGGTTTCAAATTTAGATATATTTGTTTTCTGTGAAAACGGAATAATTTTTGAGGTTCGTTTTTTTTAATTTTAAGTAGGTAGTGTTTCTGTTTACTTTAAATTAACAAAAAGTGTGTGTAACATGTGGACAACTGAAAAGACTTTAAATTTAATAGAAAGTTTAAGACAAGTACCATCCTTGTGGAATGTCTCGTGTAAAGAGTACAGAGACCGCAATAAAAAAATGGACGAAGTAACACGGTTATCAGAAGAGTTTTCTACAACTACAGAAGAAATAATAAAAAAAATTAAATCTCTAAAAACACAATTTCGCAGAGAACATAAAAAAATTCTTGACGGTAACAGGAGTGGAGCAGGTACATCATCGCCTTGTACCTGGTTTGGATACGAGCATTTACTGTTCTTAATTGAAAATAATGAGTCCAGAGGAAGTCGAAGTACAATAATTGTAAGTAAAAATAATAATTGCTTTATTATATTAATTGTTAAATATAAAATTATAATACTTATATGTATTATATTATTATACCATTTTATGTTAAGCAAATTTGTCCTGCCATGACACTTTCCCTAAATCTGTACAAAAATATTGCGCAAATTCTTTTCTAATCTGCTTTTCTGAATTTGATGATTTCCTTGGAAGATTTTGAAGGCTGAAAGGACTCGACGCGTTATCAATTTCATTTCTCCATGAACCGTCAATGCTAGTACCTGTATCTAAGTATTCTGTGTCGAACGTTCCAGGGGGAGAATATATGCTTCTGGATTCTTTATTTCGTCGCAAGTAGTTATGCAGATGAACACAAGTTAAAACAATAGATTGCACCTTTTGTGGTTCCAAAGGTATAGATCGCCTAAGTATTCTAAAGACTGCAGCTAAAATTCCGAACACATTTTCGACTATTCGTCTGGCTCGCGATAGTCGATAATTAAATATTCGTTCAGGTGATCCTTTCGGATGATGGCCTGGAAACGGCTTCATTATATTTTCAGCTAACGCAAATGCGTCATCTGCTACAAGTACATATGGTATCAACTTATTTCTTCCTAGTAATGGCGAAGGACATGGTATATTTAATTGATCTCTTGCAAGTTTTTTAAAAAAACTCGTGTTTTGAAAAACTCCACCATCCGATATTCTTCCCTGACAACCTACATCAGCATAAATTATACTATAATTAGCATCCACAATAGCCATAAGAACAATGCTATATGTTCCCTTATAATTGTAGTAAATGCTGCCACTATTTGCTGGAGCATCTATAACAATATGTTTGCCATCCATAGCCCCAAGGCAGTGTGGAAAATTCCATCTTTCATTGTATTCCTTTTCAATGTTTTTCCATTCGGCTTCTGTTTCGGGCATCTGAAAAAAATATAAAGACTGTATTAAACATCCTTAATATTCATAGTGCGAATCGTCCCCTTCCGTAGTAACTTATGTAGAATCGTAGGTTGTAGGGGGGGGGGGGCTAAATTTAGACACTTTATTTTTCTTGGCAACGTTTCATTGTTTACTTACAATTTTTTCAAGCCCTTAGAGTACAAAACACAAATTAGTTTTAAGTCTCTAATCATTGTGTTTTGTACTCTTGGCTTGAAAAAATTGTAATTAAACAACGAAACGTAAAGTGTCTAAATTCAGCCCTCCCTACAACCCACAATTCTACATAAAATCCTTAATATTATGTTTTAAAATCAAGAGTTCTTTAATGTTGCCTACTACAAATCATCAAACGCATTTGTAATCAGTACGACGACACTACTTAATTTTATTTATTTTTAGGAAAAAGAATCAATTGAAAGTGAAAATATTGTTGACGACGTAGAATCAGTAAATGAGGAAATCATTCCTCCAAGTCCTCCAGCTAGCAAACCTAAGATACAGAAACGCATTTATTCTGAAAATGCACAAACGCCTTCGTCAACACGTTTGACCCAACAAAGAAAAAAGGCTAAATCACTGGAAGACCAAAGAATAGAAGAAGCCTACAAATTTATGACCACTGTGAAAGATCAGATCTCACGCAAGGATCCCTATAGTGTTTATGCCGATTATATTTCAAATAGGTTGAGGAATTGCAGTCAAAGTATTAGAGCCCAAAATATAGCTAAACACCAAATTGAAAATATACTATTTAATCTTGAGATGGGCATATATAATGAAAATGTATCTCAAAATATGCCAGGAAATGTTGAAAGATTTAATTATACCAATAGCAACACTCCTGCCTCAACTGTATTGAATACTCAAACATCACCCAATCTATTTTCGCCATCTCAAGATCCTAGAACTTATTTACATTCTTCAAGAAGCAGCACTCCTGCATCGACTGTATCGAATCCTCATATATCTCCATATCCATTCTCACCGTCTCCAAACTCTATATCTAGCCCCTCACAGATGTCCCAAACTTATGTCACGCAATCCACAATTGTGGATGATTCAGAAAATCTAATGCAAAAATCTAATGTAATGACAGAATTAGGTCAATTTTTACTTCTACCAGAATCCACATAGTATTAGTTTCCAGTTACTTTGTCTATGTATCATAACATAATAAAAAATAAAAATACATAATTGGTATAGATTTACTTACCTTTACAAATCCTGCTAGTGTTTCTATAAGAGCTTCACATACTTCTGGTATTATAGATGATATTAGTTGCTTTGATACTTTAAATAAATACATCAAACTGCAATATGAATCTCCTGTTGACAGAAATCGTAATGTTATGGCTAATCTTATTGATGGTGGAATGGCAGCACGAAAGTTTGTATTAGTTTTTGAAATTTTAGGACCAACCATTAACAGTAGATTTTCAAAATCTGCACTTGACATCCTCATAAAATTTCGGAAACCACTTCCATCTTCTAACTTAAGGTCATTCATTAAACCGTTTCCATAATTCACTCCATCTCGTAAAAGGCTTTTTTGCCACCAACGTCTTTTTTTATTTTTTTTATTTTTCACAATTATTAAATATGCCGCACAAACACCCGCTGCTATTAAATCATCATTTGATGCCATTTTTTTTTCAACAACAAAGTTCCAACTAGATGTGGACAGGACACATTTGTGTTTAAATCATCGGTCCATGTAATCGGCCGACTTAAAAGGGAAAAGATACAGTCGGCCGACAATGTTTCCACCGATTGTATCCAGGTTTGTACGGGGCTTACTAAAGGTCGATTCAGACACATCAGTCACGTCTCGTCACAGTGATTGCGCCGAACCGAACAATCCGTCATACAAAATATTCTTTAATACAAATATGTTGCCGGCATTCACACTCATCAGTTGACAAACAGTTTCCCAGCTGTCAGATAGTTGATAGTTCTGTGACCAAACAGGATCGGTTCGGCGCCGAGACTATGACGGGACTGATGTGTCTGAATCGACCTTAAGGGGTATGTATTGTGCTCAATGGTTTAACCCGACATTTTCCACTTTTGGTCCCGGTGAACATAGCCTCAAATTAGCTGTCAAGTTTCATAGAACGAAATATTGTGTTGGCATGTCCGTATATGGAATATGCTTCAAATACATAGCTTTTATTTAAAAAGTACTTTTTTATTTTTCCAAGAAAATCAAATCTACATAGTACATTCTGAACAAGTTCTAATTGGCTGAGGATAACATTATTTTATTTGACTACAAAGCCAAAGGAGCGATCAAGATTAATATTTCACCTGGAATGTCCGCAAATAACAAACTCATATATTGTAAAATGTGTTGTCTATATTGATTTGCCAAAAGCCCTAACAGAATGTATTTCTTTGAATGAAGAAAATATTACTAATCTATACACAACTGTTTTGTTTATCACTATTTGTATTTAGGTACTAATAAAACTGGTATTTGCAGTAATAAATTGCAAAAAACAATACTAATTTACTGAGCGATACGTACACGTTTACTTTCTATAGGCCAGTCCTTCAACCGTATTTTAAAAATTGGGAGAATTTACTATTGTACAATTCAGCACATTGGACGATATAAATCGATGCTTTTATATTGCAATTTGTTATGATTGGATGAATGCGTGATTTGTAAAAAGAAGAAAATAAATATGAAGTTGGTGTTTTATACAGGGTAAAGTCAAAATCAAAAAAACAACCGCTCATGACTCGTTCTTTTTTTTTTGTTTCAATTCTTTCCTTATAAAAAGAAGGCATACAAGCAGCATCACAATGCGCTTTTACTGCGACTAAATCAGGCACATTTCTTAAACGAGCTGAAATGTTTTTATCGAAATCATTTATTATAAAAACAGATCCAATCATACTTACTGATAATCTGAAAAGACAAAATCAAATTAATAATGCCTTTACAGTTTTATCACGAGTATAACTAAATTTATTAGTGTTCTCTGAAGATGGCATGTTACATGCGAAAGTAATCAGATGATTTTAATAATAAATTGTATACACTTAAGTTTTTTGAGAAGATACACCTGTTTTTTAAAGATAGTGAACTAATTGTTTATTTGTAATTTACTGAATTATTTTATACTATATATTATATAATATTTAGATATATTTATTTATAATTTACACAGAAAATGTATACACTAAAAACTTAATCTAATAATTTCTTTAATTTATGATTGAAATATTGTAATTTTACAAAAAGCAAATACAAACGATATAGGCATCATGCCCTATACTATGTGGTTGACATAATCCTGTTAGCCCATAGCAAATTTAACAGCACAGTCAGAGATAGAAGCCAACAGCCTTTGACTGTAGTTACACAATGGATTTCAAATGTATGAGTTAACATAAGCCTTTAGAAGTCCAAAATCATGCAATTTACCGGAAGAAGGCATTTAGAGGGATTGGGCCTAAGCCTAAATGATATGGTGAGTGAAGTTGGGGTAATATTAGACCAAGAGAGCTGCAAATACGTATATGGCAGCAAGACGTACTAATAGGGTGTTTAAAACCAGATACTTTATAATGGATTTATAACATGATAGCAAAACCAACAATTACATACGCATGAGTGATGAGATGGCCAAAGGTGCAGCAAGAAAGTGTCTTCCTCAAACTAAGCAAGCTACAAAAACTTGTTTGCCTTGAAATTACAGAAACTGTGAAAGGCACACCAACGGAAGCTACTGGATCTCCCTTCTTTACAATAATTATAAGGATAAATGTAACAATGGGATATAGTAGATTGTGATCGGGACATAGTTCATAATCATAAATAGAATTAGGGTTACCGAATGTATGATGATTTCTGACCATATGGTACTCAGATATAGGCCTAAAGTATCTTCTCAAATGGATATTTGCACAGAAGAGGGATGGGACAGAGACGGATCTAAAACTGCAGATGTGTGCAGAAATATGCGGTAGTGGTTTAAACTTAAATATTTCCATTCCAATAGGAGAATATAATTCTGTATTTTAGACAGAAATGTTTGCAATCTTGCAGTGTGCAAGAAAAATTAACAAGAAGGCGTTAGAACTGAAGCGGATAAATATATTCAGATATATAGCCATATATCAGAGCCAAACAGCCATAGGGCACTGATAAGTCCTAAGGTTGATTTTAGGCTAATATATTTCGACCACAATTGTTTTCTGTCCATCCATTCGTCTTCTTTGATGGCTATATCTCTCATTATGTGCCATACATTTTCTTCCCCAGGTAACTGAAGACCTTCCCCTTCTACTTCTTTGTTGTGGTATGTAATTTAAAGCTTTCTTTGGCCATCTATCTTCATTCATTCGCTTCACGTGACCATATAACACTAGTTCTCTCGTTTTAATTCTATCTACAGTGAAATATCCAGTATTTGTCCTCTTTCTAATATCTTCATTCCTGATATGATCTTTTTTTGGATACACCACACGCTCTCCTTAAAAAATCCATTTCTACTACTTCTATTCTTTTTCTATCTTTTTTCGTGATCTGCCAAACTTCTGCCCCATAAGTCATAATAGGCTCTGCCAAGGTTCGATATATTGTCAATTTCGTTTCTTGTCTAATATCTTTAGACCATAGTAGAGAGTTTAGAATGTTTACCGCTTTTTTCCCTGCTTCATTCTGTTTTCGATGTCTCTTTTGGTAGTGCTTTCTTTAGATATTATAGATCCGAAATATTTATATTCATTGCATGTTTTTGTGTTTCTAATTTCTAACTCTGGATCTTCTTCATCATCTCCTATTTAAAGGTACTCTGTCTTTGACATATTCATATTGAGGCCCCATTTTTCATATTCTTTCTTTCGTTTTCTAAACATGTAGTCCATGTCTTTCTCATCATTCGCTACGATTACCTGATCATCTGCGAAAAATAAAGTTGTTAGACATTTACCACCGCCTATGTCTATTCCCATTCCGGATACTTGTTTCCTCCACTGCTCTAGCGATGATTGAATATATATTATAAATAAGGTCGAAGATAGACAACATTAAGCCCCTTTGTTATTTTAAATGATTCAGATATAAAGTTTCCTTCTTTAAAGACACTTCTTGCATTTTTGTATATATTTGCGATAGCATCCACATACTCTCTACTGAGACCTACTTTCGTCAATGTTTGAAACAGTTTTATTAAAGGTACAGTATCGTATGCCTTCTCTGCATCTACAAACAATAAGTGGGTAGATAGATTCCTTGCCTTCCGTTTTTCGATTACCTGCTGCAGAACGAATATACCATCAAAGAACGATCTTCCTGCACGAAATCCATTTTGGTCTTCTATGTATTCGTATTCTGATTCTATTCGTTCTTTTATTATTTGACCATACTACCTCTTCACTGAGATGATACCATTTATTGTCTCACTCAATTGGGATGTCTCCAGGTAATGCTGCTTTACCGTTTTTCAATCTTTTGAGGGTATCGCCCAACTCTCCGGTTGTTATCTCAATTATTTGTGTATGTTAGGATATTTCTTCCATTTTGATCTTTTGGAATTTACATCTATCCTCTGTTAGTAAGACCACATAATGGTGTTTCCACTGTTTCAGCTCCATTAACTGTAAGTTAGATTTTTCCTTTCCTTCCCTCTGGAGAGACTTTATCACTTTCCACGCTAGCCAAACTCTTGTTCCACCCATAGACCTATCCACCTCTGTACATCTTCGATCCCAAATCTCATTTTTACTTTTCACTACTTCTCTTTTTGCATCTCGATTTAATTTTTTATATATCTTGTAATCATCCTCGTTGACATTCATTTCCGATAAGCACTTAAAAAGTGAATCTCGTTAATAATAAACTGTCTGGATGAAAACACTGTTTATCATTTGTCTAGTACTTCCTCGTCGTGTCTTTAAACCAGCCTGAACACGTGTCAGTGATGAAGTTGGACAAATTCTTTCCATATTGCTTGAAGCACAGTCAAATCCATCTTCTCAGTCTGTGCCATAGTTATTTGACTGGACTGAAAGCCGTTTAACTCATACGGACAGATTCTAATTATTTAATGAATGTCTTAACACGTTGTCGACGTGCGTTAATAAATAAATCTCATTGAATCCAGTTTTTCACTATCTGGCGACCTTAAACAAAGCCTTGTATCAAGGAGAGCAAATCTCCCATTTAAAAGGTTTTTCTTAAATGTGTAATTTCACATATGTTTTTAAACTACTTTTAGTAAAGTACTAACAAACATTTCACATTTATAAGGTCTTTCTCTCGTGTGAACTTTCATATAGGTATTTAATAAAAAACTGCTTAAGGCATATTTAACATATATTTCTGCTTTCACCTCTATCCAGTGTGCATTTTGATATGTGCATTTAGAGAACTTTTATAAGCAAACAGTTTAAAACAAATTTCACATTTATAAGGTCTCTCCCCAGTGTGCATCTTCACAAGCGCATTTAAATACCTTTTGTAAACGTTTTTGAATAAACTGCTTAAGACCAATGTCACATTTATAAGGTCTTTCCCCAGTGTGATGTTTCATATGACCCGTTAAATTACCTTTTCGAGCAAATTGCTTAAAACAAATGTCACATTTATAGGATCTTTTCCCAGTGTGATGTTTCATATGACCCGTTAAATTACCTTTTCGAGCAAATTGTTTAAAACAAATGTCACATTTATAGGATCTTTCCCGAGTGTGAAGTTTTGTATGCTCCGTTAAATTACCTTTTCGAGCAAATTGCTTAAGACAAATTTCGCATTTATAAGGTTTTTCCCCGGTGTGATACTTCATATGTCTTTGTAAATTACCTTTTTGAGCAAATTGCTTTAGACAAATTTCACATTTATAAGGTCTTTCTCCAGTGTGAACTCTCAAATGCTCACTTAAATTACATTTTTGAATAAACTGCTTAAAGCAAATCTCACATTTAAAAGGTTTTTCTTCAATGTGCATTTTCATATGTATATTTAAAGAGTTTTTGTGGACAAACTGTTTTAAACAAATTTCACATTTGTGAAGGCTTTCTCCCGTGTGAACTTTCTCATGTTCAGTTATATCACGTTTTTTAATAAACGTCTTAAAACAATTTTCACATTTATAAGGTCTTTCCCCGGAGTGATGTTTCATATGTCTTTTGAAATTACTTTTTTGAGCAAATTGCTTAAGACAAATTTCACATTTATAAGGTGTTTCTCTAGTGTGAGCTTTCAAATGTTCAGTTAAATTACTTTTTTGAATAAATTGTTTAAGGCAAATCTCACATTTAAAAGGTTTTTTTCCAGTGTGAACTTGTATATGGACATTTAAATTACTTTTACTAGCAAACTGCTTAAAGCAAATTTCACATTTATAAGGCCTTTCCCCAGTGTGAATTTTCATATGAACATTTAAAGAACTTTTATTGTCAAATTGCTTAAAACAAATGTCACACATAGGTCTTTCTCCTGTGTGAACTTTCATATGGTAATTTAAATAACTTTTTTTAGCAAATCGCTTAAGACAAATTTCACATTTATAAGATTTTTCTCCAGTGTGAACCATAATTTCTAGTCTATTTTTCTTCCGAGAAGAACCTAAAATAAACACCAAATTACAATTTTTTTTTAAATTAAAGGAATATAGCTAACTCGTACTCGTACCTTCTCCACATTGTCAAAGTGCTATGTCTGCCGTCAAGCCCTACTCTGCTGCAGTTTACATTGAATTATATATAGAAAAGGTACATTTTTCTGTAAAGAATGTAGTTTTCTAATGAAATAGTACATAATATCAAGGAAAAGAATCAACTTGCAAAAAATTAAAATATTTTAAATATGCTGTAAGAACAGTAAAAGTCGTATAAATAAAGAAATAAAATTCCATTGTTTAACTTTTGTCCATTGTGTAGCTAGTCACAACTGACCTGTAATAATGGATACAGAGATAAAGGTGAGGTGGAAAGGAAAGCAAGTAGAACATCACACAGTAAAGTGGGGGAAGTGAAATAAGGATTTGGTAAAAGTTTTTAAAAGTAGAGTGCTGGAAGAACTTGAAAAAATATGCTAAATATTTATATACTGGTGGGAAGCCAACAGTACAGTTGTGGTGCGAGTGGTAGAGGAAGTGCATCTGGTAAAGGGCCTTCTCTATACAAGGAAACTTGGTGGTGGATGATGAAGTGAAACAGAAGGTAGAGAAGAAAGAGGTATGACAGATCTAAAAGGAGGAAAGATAAGGAATATACAATATGGCATAGAGGGAAGCAAAGAGCGCTGTAGCTACTCCTAAGGAAATATCGTCTGAAAAGCTGTATGAAGGGTTGGAAACACACGAAGGGATGAAAAGAAAACAGCATTGCTAAAACGAGGGACAAGTTATCAAAGGACTTGACCCACGTGCGGCAGATTAAGCGTGAAGATGAAAGAGTGAAAGAGAACCGATGTTGAAATAAAGCAAAGATGGTGTGAATATTTTGGAAAGTTGCTAAATGAAAAATACCAGAGGAAAGACTGCAGATGCGGGATCCCAAAACAAAATGTAATACAGGGGATAGAGAGAGAGAGAGATGAAGATGTCGAGGCGTTAAATAGGATGAAGAATAGTAAGGCAGTAGAACCTGATGAAATACCTGTGCAGGTTTACATAAAGATAAGGAGAGCATTCAGGACTGTAAGAACTACAAAGGGATAAAGTTAATGTTGCACACAATGAAAATTTCGGAGACAACTGTAGAGCGAAGGTTAAGGAGAGATACATCGATAGGAGAGGAATGTTTGGGTTTATGCTAAGAAGGCGGACAAGGGATGTCTTGTTTGCTTTGACACAGTTAAAGAGAGTAAAGAGAGCTAGATTTGGTATTTATTTATAGATCTTGATAAGGAGTACGACACAGTACCTCGACAAGAGCTATAAAGATAATGAGAGAAAAATGGGTTTCTGAGAAGTACGTAAGGCTCATGAAAGATTTGTATAGGGGAGCGTACACCAAAGTAAGGGCTTGTTTTGGATTAACCGTGAAATTTTCAAGTGGCGGTTGGTTTGACTCTTACCTTAGTCCCTACCTGTTTAATGTGGTTATAGATGTATAGACAAAGAAGGAAAGGAAGGGGGCTCCTTGGTCAATGCTCTGCTGATGATATCGTGTTAGTCGAGAAAAGCAAAGAAATATTGGAGAAGTTGGAGAAGGGCTATTGAAGAGGGAGGAATTGAAGTTACTAGGTTGAAAACATAGCATATGTGATTGGGAGGAAGAGAAACGGTTGGGGAGATAGAATTGCTTGTAGAAAAATTAGAACAAGTATTGGCAAGTGGTTGGCATACATGTAAGGAGCTTTACCTCATCGACCTTGTCCCGACTTTCCTTTTATATCTTTCAGCTCTTTGGTATATCTATCTCTTATATTCTTCCATTTTTTTTAAGCGAATTATCTAAACGAAGATCAATTATATCATTTATGTATTCTACTTAAATGTTTGTAAATTATTTTTATCTTTATACAAAATTATAAATTAATATTTGTACAAAACTACAAAATTTATTTATTTTGCAGGTACAACAACTGACTGTTCATTTGCTAAACTTCATTACGCTTTTCGAATTACGAAGATGTAGGTAAAATAATATGGACGCATGTTAGACATATTACTTTTCCAACATCAACCAATGAGAAAACATTGATGAAAACATCACTATTGATGAAAAACACATTCGAATGATCCGACCAACTAATAGTCGGTCTATTATAAAATAATTATAAACATTATTTTTCCATGGTACTGTTTGTAATGTGTGATAGTAATCTATTTACATTTAATGGTATGTTAAGTATTCCTAATACAAAACCTATCAAAAAAAGTGATAGAATATCCCTTTATAATAGTAGGGGATAAAGCGTTTCCCCTATTAGAAAATTTACTTACACCCTAAGGAGGAACAAATTAGACAATGGAGAAAAAACATTTTAATTACATATTATCGAGTTCTCGTACATACATTGAATGCACTTTCGTCATACTAGCGAATAAATTGCGTATTTTCTACTTACTTTACTTTATCGTGTCCGGACATGTCATTCATAAAATTTCGGCCCAGTATCGTCGGTTCCATCTTTGTTGGCGAGCCACAAATCTTCAAGGACATGTACATCGATGAGGACAGTTTCTGCATATAAGAAGATTCTGTTTTCTCTATTTTGCCATGTTTGATTTTACTGGAGCGACCCCCATTCTTATGTTCCAAGGAAGCATTTCCTAGATTTTAGTCGCTTTCGTGGTGCTCGAGCTTTGTATAGGGCATGCAGCTCGTCCACGATCTGTTTAATTTTCTCTATGTACTCTGCAATGCCTCTGCGTGTTGAGGGCTCTGCAAAACCCGCTGCTTTATATAGATTTGAAAGTGGCGTTGGTTTCATGCACCGCGTTACTATCCTGCATGTCTCATTTAGCGCAATATCAACTTGTTTGGTGTGGGCAGATCTGCCCCAAACGGGGCACGCATATTCAGCAGTTGAGAAACACAGTGCCTGTGTCCGTTGTTCTTAAAACGCCAGGACGTGCACCCCATTTACTTCCCGTTAGCTTTCTGAGTATGCTGTTCCTAGTTGTACATTCCCTCTCGTTTTTATGAAATGTTGTCTGTAGGTGAGGGACCGGTCCAGAGTTACTCCAAGATATATAGGTTGGTTTGTGTGTTCTACTATATTACCATTCCACATAATTTGGAGTTTTCGCTTGGCTTCCTTTGCGCGAAGGTGGAAAGCGCAGACTTGGGTTTTAGAGGGATTGGGTCTCAGAGAATTCTGCAGGTAGTACGCTGTCATTGTTTTTAAGGCAGTTTCGAGTTTCGCCTTCACTTCTTCAAAACTATTTCCTTGAGCACATATTGCAAAATCCTCAGCATAGAGGAAGTGCTTGGTTTCGCTCGGCGTAGGTTGGTCGTTTGTGTATATATTGAAGAGCATTGGTGCTAAAACACTTAACTGTGGGAGGCCGTTTTTTTGAACTCTGCATCTATTTACTTTACCCTCCAGCATAACGAAAAAACATCTATTTTGCAGTAAGGAATATACGACCTTTCCCAGGTGGTGGTCCTGGCAAATTTTTTTTGTGCCTTACTGTGTCATAAGCTGCTGTCAGATCTACAAAAGCAGCCCCTGTTATAAGTTTTTCTTCAAAGCCCTCTTCACTGTGTTCTGTTAATGCGAGGACTTGACCGGTGCAACATTTGCCGGGTCTGAATCCTCCTTGTTGTGGGATGAGGTGCTTGTCGATATTTTTTTCTATTCTGGCGAGTATGAGTCTCTCGTATAGTTTAAAAAAGTGACACAATAGCGAAATAGGTCTGTAGCTACTGGGGTTTTCTGGGTCCTTTCCTGGTTTTAACAAGGCTATTACTTTAGATTTCTTCCATGATTTTCAAATTTTGCAGGTTTTTCAGCAAAATTTTTGGATTATTTCCTGACGCAGGTGCTCACAGGACACGGGTGTTTTAGGACCTACCTTTATAGGATCGGTAAGGCTGATACAGATGAATGACTATATTGTGGATACTCGGACACTGTGACACATACGATGTTAGATTGCAGCAGATGGATAGTGGAAATGAACAGAATGGAGAGAGAGACAGGTGTAAATTTTGTTACAGTGAGAGAAATGATTGAGAGAATGATTGAAAATAAATTAGGTTGGATTAACATACACAGTTATATAAGTGCAGTGATCAAAAAAAAAGGAAGAGGAAGAAAGACAGCTGGACCAACGGCAAAGGTAGAGCGAATGATGCTGAAAGGTGAAGTTAGAATAGTGGGTCACACTTTTTGAGTTAGAATGCGTGAGTTTGACTGTGGAGAAGGAGGAAATGCCCTTCTGAGAATGATGCCGAACTAGAAATGTGGATGTGTATGAATGGAGAATGAATGAATAAAGGTAGTGCAGGTAGGCGTTAGGCGTAGACTCGGCGACGAGAGGGCATTTTAAAGTACCTCGGGAACTATCGCCGGGAGTACGAAGAACGAATCCTGCACTAAGGTCAGTCAGGCGGCGTCCTGGACTGAGATGTCTTTTGAAGATATTTTCAGCACGTTTTGTAAAATTGCAAGATCCAGTTTTTTGCTCCATGGCCTAGATGCTTTATTTGTGTATTTTCTACAGACCACTTAACCTAACCTAACTAAGCCTGCAGTGTCTTGCATAATTTTGTCAGAGTAAGGGATGGTCACGACGATCACAACACTATTTCAGCAAAAAGTTTTCACACCTTACAGACTGATTCACTAAGTAGAGGAAATCCAAGAGCACTAACATCGAGACAAAAATTTACCAATTATTTTGTTCATATTGATCCGTTAGAATGGCGGAATACACATTAAAAATATTATATACTTATCTAATAGAAAATAAATTTTACATTTACGTACCTAACTGTCTTCTTTTCCTCTGTAGCATTTTCCGAAATAAAACTGTGAGTAACGTCTTCCCAAGTATGTTTTTCTTTATTTTATTCGAATAATCATCTGAGAGCACATCCCAAATTGGTGACCGTGTGTGAATTTCGGTAATTAATTTATCGATGTCTATAGCTTCCATAATATATGAAAAATTTGGAAAACACTCACAAAAGTAATTGTGGGCACGCAAAGACGTGTGTTGTCCATCTCGTGGACAACATACGTCTGTGTTGAACCACGAGACTATCTATTACTGATATCTATCTATCTACTGACTATCTATGTCGGCGCATGGTACTCAGCATAGGCATCGCGGCGAGTTGACAAATGACGACTCGTCTGTGTTGCACAACATAAGTGCAATAGACGAAAGACCGCTTTCAACGCGACCGCGGCCACCGACACAGCGCACGCCACCCTGTCTGTGTTTAACCCATCGAGCAAAAAGACAAAAAAGGGAATCTAATCGTTATGAAAAGGAGACCAAAAAAGTGGCCTCTGATGGCGGACATATCCGGAAATGCGAATGTGCCAAATTTAAATTTTTCGACACTTATTAACAGTAGCTATGAAATAGTTTTTAGAATGTGTCTTAGACGAGAAACTTTAAATACATATTCACGATAACAGGCTAAAATATAATACGATTGTTAAAAAACTTCAATATAAATAAGATTTCATGTGACAGTTGGGACAAACAATAACATAACCCAACTAAATTTGATTTCTTAAACAAGGAAATACTCTTTTTCCTTATTTAATGTGGCCTCGCAAGATGGCACTTCCTGTCTAACAATAGTTTTGCCCCCACTACCTTTACATTCCCTCTTTTATCTTTTTCCTCGATGGTTTAACCTTAACCGCAGGCTGCAGCAGAGTAGGACTCGAAGGCTGACATGCCTCTTTGATAATGTGGAGGGGGTACGAGTACGGGTCAGTGTAGTACGAGTCAATTAGTAGTGATAATCTAAAATTTAACAAAATGACGATACTTTAGTTAGTAATGCAATAAAGGAAAATAATAAAATAGCAAGTACAAAATTATACATTTTTGTCAAATCACTAGAATATAATAATTATAAGATTTTAAAAAAACTATAGTAAAATAAACTATAAGAATAGTACATAGCACACACAAAAATTAATAATGAACAGTGTGTAAGAAGATGAAAGTCTACTGTACATATTATTTCTGACTTTTTGGTCTCTATCAGTACACAGCACTCAATTTAGAAACGTTATGTTAACTTGGTAAGGGATTACTTCAGTAGCAATGCAACCATTTCATGGTATTAATGCTAAAAAAGGATACAAACGCTTGTATGAAACAAGAGAAGATATTCCGGTGAATATATTGTTGAACTTTGATAAAATGAAAAGCAGATATCGAGCACAATTTTATTAATTAAATCTTGTCCAAGTACTTTCGCTTCCTAAAGTATCTTCAGAGGCATTTCGTCAATTTTGGGCTATCCAACAAGCGCAGAATAGCGTCAATTTTGGATACCCCAAAATTGACGGAATGCCCCTTAAGATGCTTTAGGAAGCGAAAGTACTTGGGCAAGATTTTTAATAAAATTGTGCTCGATATTTGCCTTTCATTATATCAAAGTTCATTTATTCGAGCATTCAACCTTATATCAAAATATATTGTTGGCTGCACTGTACTGATGAAGACCTAGTCAAAAAGACCTATTTATGGTTGACTTTTCTATTTTTATTTCTTCTGTTTTTTTACCTTTGATTATATTTGATATGAACCTGTTTATTATGATACTTTATTTATTTAGAATTAAGAAAAATGGATTCTTGTTTGATATTAATTATGACATTGATTAATTCTACTTATTCGTCCTACCCTAGGATTCAAAAAAATAACCTGTATGTCACTTCTGGCAAAAAATTTCTATACATTGGTTAGTTAACAATATCTAAAAAAAAGTACATATATTTATGCTAATGAGAATATAGTTTCATTGTATACCTACTAAGTGCTGTAAATAAAAAATTAAAAGGAATTATTTTCTTCCTTTATCTTCAAGTTGGTTAAAATCAGGATTTAATATTGTACATGTACATATGTATACATATTGAACTGTATACAGTGTGTCAATTTTAAAATTTACAATGGGCTATTAATCTCACGAACAAAAGTTATTATCGAAAAATGCTTGAAACAGTTTCTAGGATAGTAAAGGGGAACTTAAATGACATGAAAGAAAACTCATCACCATCAACAACCTAGGCCCCACCCACCACAACCAAAAAAGTTTAAATTGCAAACCCCTACTTGTGATACATCATTGAAAAGACTATAACAAGTGCTATCCAATGGTATAAATAATAATTATACAGGATGAAGCAATAATTGTGAAACTTTGGCATAAATGGAAAATTTAATGAGGTTTTTGTTGAACTACAAATTTGTTAAAAATGTCAATTAAGTAAATGTGCAACAGTAATACAGCCTATTTTCAAATTCTGCACGAACTTTGGCAAATGTTGTTCTAGAAATCGCGCGACATGTTTGCGTAATTGTTTCTCGCAATTCCCCAAGTGACGCAAGGTTGAGTTTTATAACCAATTGACTTGAGGTAACCTCATAGAAAAAAGTCAGGTGGCGGTAAGTCTGGTGACCTCGGTAGCCACTCAATAGGACCTCTCCTTCCAATCCATTTGTTCAGATAATTAGTATCCAATCAGTGCCTAACTGGAGCTGCATAGTGAGGAGAAGCTCTATCTTGTTGGAAGTGCAGCAAATCTTCGTCTAGCGCTGGTTGCCTTGATCGTCCCTTTGGTTCTCTAATTCATGCACAATTAAAGGTCCGATAGCGTTCTCTGAATCGATGCGGGTTTGCATCACTCCAGTACCGACAGTTTTGTTTATTTACATTACCATTCTTGGTTCAACGCGAATTCTTTCAGTCATGATTTCACAAAACTCAATTCATCGGTCTGGATCATCATCGCCTAGTTTTTGAAGAATTTGTCTTTTTGACTTTAAGAGTCGTGTTGCTGCTATGTGGTTGTAACATCGTCGTAGGAAGCGCAGACGCCAAAAAAAAGAGCTCTATGGGTTCATTCAATTAATAAAACAAGGCCAGAAGCAGGAATATTTCACACCCTATATGAGGTGCTCTGTCAAGACGAGGATACATTTTTCAATTACTTTAGAATGTCTATTTCCAGTTTTGATGAACTTCACGAAAAGCTGCGGAATGTTCTTACCGACCAAAATACGAAGATAAGAAGCTGCATATCATCACAAGAAAGACTTGCAGTTACACTGAGGTTACACTGCAGTTACACTAAAGTACTATTTTTACTTGTGTGCCAAATTTTATTAGTTTTTGTCAAAATTTAAATATACCTCACAAAGACTGAAGTCCCTTAAATATGTTGAAAATTGTGTGAATTGTTGAAAATACCAAATATTAAGATAATAAAAGTTGCATAATGATTGCAATACGATTAGATACCTAATATTTTGAAGATAGTAGGCTCTAAAACAACAAAATATTGTAGAGAGTTTTCAAGATATAATACTCAAGATATAATACACGGTAATATGTATCTGAAAAAAAAAATACTGTTTTACATCTTGCAAACTTTCTGTATCTTTTATCAGTTGTTACGAAATTCTTAAATATTGAATTATAATTGAAATAATGAAGGGGTGTTCAAATGAAAACCGATGTTTTAGCAGTGCAAAAGGTGTATTTTTACAATAGTCTGTACAATATCTTTGGTAATGACGAAATCTTTAAAATTTTTGTTAGTTGTTAAAGTCAAATATTTCTGAACAATCAGAAAAGGAACTTTTACTGCTAGTATTGGTTAATGGAGTATTTGTGGGCGTTATTTTCCGAAACCTTCATAATATTCGCAAGCTGATTCTGGAGATTGGAGAGATTGTTGGTTGTAGTAGGGGGTTTGTACGATTGTGATGGAGGAAATGGATTATGTGGGTAAGTCTGTTGAGCATAGTATCCGGCGAATAGATGATGGTTATGAAAGAAGGGTATGGGCTGTTGCTGGTAAAGGAATGGCATGGGCGGTTGCTGATGGGAGTACGATATGGATTGTTGGTGATTCGGGAGAGTCAAAGGTGGTTGTTGTGGATATGAGAGATGTAATGAACGCTGGATCATTTTCTTCTTTTCTTTGATTTGAAAAATGGATTCATAGACGGACATTTGGAATTGCAGTACTTCATCGTCATCCATAGTTTTTAAATGTGGAATGATGGCCTGGAAAAACGACATATGGCTGTCCGATTTCTCTGGCTGACTCAGAGCTTTCAATATTGACAGTTCCACTTCGTCTGGTTTCCTTCGTTTCCTGTTTCTTATTCTTGTAATTTCAGGAACGTCAACTTCTTTATTTACTTCCCGTCTTGCATTTGCTTCTGCAGGCTGAATGTCATGAAGCTCGGTGTTGTTATTGTCCGTTGGCATTGTAGTATCCAAGCTTTTAGCCGTTTCTCGGGAGTCGTAACATTTTTGTAAAAACTTCATTTGGCCACTGAATACATATTTGTTGATGGTTGGAGCTCCTGCTCCACTTTTTTTACAGATTTTCAATTTTTTTCGGCATTTGGAAAATGCATCTCCGAGGTTGGTCCATCTCCTGGAGATTTCTCTACCTGCAAAACCACAAAAAGGATTAGGTAAAACCGAGGACCATTATAAAATCGCGTGTGTGTCTGTCTGTCTGTCTGCCTGATAGTTCGGATTTAACCTCACACTTATTAACTATGGTATTGTAACAAACAAAGTACAAAGCAAATTCCCTCAAATTATGTATTTCTTTTTTACAGGTACTTTGCAAGTGGATCTACATTTGCAGATTTACACTATTCATATAGAATGGGCAAAAGAACTGTAGCAAGTATAGTAAAAGAAGTAAGCAGGTCCATTTGGAATATCATGAAGGAAAAGTGTATGAAGGAAAAGTGGGAATCTACAGTTTCTGTTTTTTTTTTAAGTTTCAATTTCCTCATTGTTTAGGAGCTGTTGATGGAAAACATATTCTGATTATTTGCCCAGTATGAAGTGGTTCTATGTTCTTTAATTACAAAGAGTATTATTCTGTTGTTTTAATGGCTGTAGTTGACTCTAACTAAAGGTTCTTGTACGTTCACATTTAAAGCTACGGTAAGGAATGTGATTCATAAATTTTTAAGAACTCTACCCTTTGGAATAACGTCGAATCAAATACATTGGATCTACCGAAAGCGCAGTGTCTACCACGATCAGACAATCCAAAGTTGCCATACTTTTTCATCGGCGATGAAGCATTTGGGCTGCACATTGCACAAGTATTTGATGCGATCTTACGGGGGAACACACTTAACGCTATTACATCTTACAAACTTTATTATAACCACAAAATATAACCAAATTTTTATATATAATGTTGATTATATAAGGTGAAATTATTTTTATACTTTTATATCTACAGGGTGTTTTGTTTTTATTACTACCACCATTCTCTTGTAACGTAAACTATCTAACAACGGACCATGTTTAAGGCTGTTTTAGCAGTTACAGCACACTGCGATTTGAAATGGGCGTATCACTTACTTTTCTACACTGCTTATGCCAGACCATCTTTACTCAGTGACGCCGGCCGACGGGTAGTTTAATGACAACAAATGCATTATTCTCCATTCAAATTAGTTTTAACACGAACTAACTGACCGTACGTTCATGAGATTTGACGTCACGAAGGCGATAACGATGAATCTAAGCGCCAATGATGAGTAACACGTTTCTCTATTAGATTTTAGTATTTTTTAGCAATTTTCTTCACGGCAACATAATTTCGACTAACGTGTCCAAATTTCGAGACATTTTGTCGATAAATAACAGAGAAAACACTGTCCCTAGGTTTTGGTGCCCTTAACGGTCAGCCTTAAATCAAATGGTAAGACGTTATTAAAATGAATACAAAAACTACAATTATTATCTTGTGTACTGTAGTTACAATAAGAATTTGTTGTACTTACCAAAATTGTTCTTCTCTTTGTCCTCTAGCTCTTCAAAATGTGGATTCAGTATGTTGCATATATCCCTCCAAGTATTTCTTGTCGCGTTTCTATCCCTATATATATGTATATATATATATATATATATATATATATATATATATATATATATATATATATATATATACAAGGTGGTCCAGAATTATGTACATTAATTTCTAGAGCTCATAGTACGTCCAAAAATAAGGGTACTTCTTTATGTACACTTTTTTATAAAACTGAATAATAAGGGAGATACAACCCTTTAAAGGGGTGAATTGAAATTCTTATTTTTTCAAATATCTTCCAAACGGTTTTGAATACGGAGTTCATATTTTGGGAGTGATTATAAGACATTAGGATAATTAATTTCATGTCACCACCTACCACATCCTATATTATTACAGGGTAGTTTTGGAGGGTAAGTGGGGGTTATTGCGTCACATGTTTTTTAATTTTTACATATTTAAAAAAAATATTTTAAAAATTGTTTCCTTAGACTTTTCTACGCAAAAAAGTTACTCTTGTAATATTTCGATAGATATCACCGTTTTCGATGTATTTAAACTTGAAGGTATACATGTATTTTATTGTAATCGTTACATTTCTTAATATTCATCAAGTATGCTTTTTAATTGACACTTGTGTTATCAATAATAGTACAAATTAATGGAATACTTAATTAATACTTAACATTTAATTAATGGCGAAAATAATATTTCACAACAACTGTTCAAAATGTCCTCCATTTTGTTGAATACATAATCTAATTCTTTTATTTAGAGAACGCATTAATCCATTTAATGTTGCTGGATCGTTTTGTAAATCAGTAAATACTTGTTAAATTTTGTCTCTTAACTCATTTATTGTATTAATTGGAGTATTATACACTTTTGATTTCAAATAACTCCATACTGTAAAGTCCATTAGATTAAGATCACAACTACGAGCAGGCCAATGAATCGGTGCATCCGCACCCCGGCCTATCCACCTATCAGGGAAATGTTCATGTAACCACCTTCTACAAATTCTTGTTTAATGTGGTGTAGCACCATCATGCATGAAAAACATGTTTCTTCGTATTTGTAATGGAATATCTTCCAAAATATCATGTAAAATATTGTCTAGAAAATTGTAATATATGTTACCATTTAAATTTCCGGGAAAGATGTGGTATCCTATGAAACTATTTCCTAAAGTAGCTGCCCAAACGTTTATCTTGAACGTGTGTTGGAAGTGAGTTTCCATTGTAGCCCTTGGATTTTCTTCAGCCCAGAAGTGCATATTTCTAGAATTGAACATACCTTGTCTTGTAAATGTGGCCTCGTCTGTAAACAGAATGTTGCTAATTAAATTTGGTGCATTTTGAACTTTATTTTGCAATACTTCACAAAAATCAACTCTAAGTGGCAAATCGTCAGGTAACAATTCCTGCACCTGTCGATAGTGGTAAGGATGTAATTGCTCTTCATGCAGAACTCTTAAAACACTTTGATGGGAAATATCCGTTCTTAATCCTAACCTGCGTGTACTTATTGTGGGGTCATTTATTACAGCATCCAATATTTGTTGTTCAACGCGAACATTTCTTGTTTCTCTACGACGACCAGCATCTGTATTCCTTCTTTGAAGACAACCGGTTTCTCTCAGTCGTCGTTCAGTACTTACAAAAGTCCTGGCATTGAGAATATTTCTGTTCGGATACTTTTCTCTGTAGCGTCTTACAGCGGCAGCAGCATTCCCGAACATTCCCCAATACTAAAAGTATGTCTGTCATCTCAGAAGTTGAATAGTGTGCCATATTGCGGACAAACAAAATTTAAAAATATAGCAAAAGAGACAAAAGAGTGTTAAACAAATTTCACTGTCTATTACAATAAAAGTGTAAATAAAATAATTTAATTGTTATTAAACGTCACTGACAATTCATAGACTACTTGAGATTAAAGTGTTGTTGCTAACACAAGTGTCAATTCCAAAGCATACTTGATGAATATTAAAAAATGTAACGATTACAATAAAATACATGTATACCTTCGAGTTTAAATAAATCAAAAACGGTGATATCTATTGAAATATTACAAGAGCACCTTTTTTGCGTAGAAAAGTCTAAGGAAACAGTTTTTAAAATATTTTTTTTTAAATACGTAAAAATTAAAAAACATGTGACGCAATAACCCCCACTTACCCTCCAAAACTACCCTGTATTAATATAGGATGTGGTAGGTGGTGACATGAAATTAATTCTCCTAAGGTCTTATAATTACTCCCAAAATATGAACTCCGTATTCAAAAGCGTTTGGAAGATATTTGAAAAACTAAGAATTTCAATTCACCCCTTTAAAGGGTTGTATCTCCCTTATTATTCAGTTTTATAAAAAAGTGTACATAAGGAAGTACCCTTATTTTTGAACGTACTATGAGCTCTAGAAATTAATGTACATAATTCTGGACCACCTTGTATATATATATATATATATATATATATATATATATATATATATATATATATATATATATATATATCTAGGGTCCTGTCCCACAGAACAGGTCTTGCTTCGACCAACGAAATAAATAATTCATTCTCAATATCCATAGTCACTGGTGGAGTACACAAAATCACAATGACCAATACAGGATTACGTAGCAACACGTAGCGACGTACCTTGAGCAGTATCCAAAAAACTCAACTGGTCCTCTGGTCGATCGACAAAGATCGATGTGTGTGCGCGCGTTCATTTGGTACTATACGCCTTGGAACGACGGCAACGACCACGGCAGCCGTCCTCAGTGAGTAGTGACAGTCATCGATCGCCACATGACATGGATGCCGTGCCGCTTGGCGATCGATGTGTGTGCACGTTCCAATTGTGTGGTATTTGTTCAATCTTCTTTTTCTTCAAGTGCCCTGTCCGTTGCGAACGTTGGCTATTAACATGGCAATTTTGATCTTGTTCGCGGCGCTTCTGAATAGTTCGACCGATGTGAGCCCGAACCACTTCCGCAGATTTTGGAGCCACGAGTGTCTTCTCCTGCCTGGCCCTCGCTTACTGTCTATTTTTCCCTGGACAATCAATTGTAGCAGACGGTACTTATCGTGTCTCAATATGTGGCCTAGATATTCAAGCTTTCTTTGTTTAATTGTATTCACGATTTCTTTCTCCTTTACGATTCTTTGGAGTACCTCTATGTTGGTGACATGTTCGGTCCAGGATATACGAAGAATGCGTCGGTACACCCACATTTCGAATGCTTCTAGTTTTCTCGTTAGCGTCTCCGTCAGCGTCCAGGCCTCCACGCCATACAGCAAGATCGGAAAAATGTAGCATTTAACTAGACGTAGTTTTAGGGGAAGAGACAAATCCTTGCTTATGAGGAGCTTTTTCATATTGCTAAATGCTGCTCTAGCTCGTTCTATTCTCGCCTTAATTTCTATGGTCTGTTCCCATTTTGCATTTACGTTGGTGCCAAGGTACACATAAGATTCTACATGGTCAATTAGTAATTATTTCGTTCAATCGACCGTCCAAGTTCGATGTGTGCCTAGCCTTACTATCCTAGAAACGGTTTCAAGCAGTTTTCGATATAAACTTTTGTTCGTGAGCCCATTGTAAGTTTTCAAATTGACACACTGTATTACGTTTTGTCTCTATATTCCCCAATGTTTTGTCCTACAAGACAGATTTATTTTCGGCAGCAACACAACATAAACTGCAGCCTATCATAGTACTATGTTACATAGATTAACAGAAATTCCGATATCAAAATACAACTTTAAGACAAAATTAAATATCATTAAGCAAATAGCAGTAAACAACGAATACAACGAACAAACAATTAATAAAATGTTAAATCAAAAACTACACAAGAAAGCCCTGAAATTAGTATTTCGATCACCAGAGAAAAAACCCAGTAACTTCTGCTCGATTACATATACAGGCAAAATATCAACAAAATTAGCCAAACACATAAAAAAGAAAGGAATAACACCAGCTTTCCGAACAAATAACAACCTAGGCAAATATATTAAAAACAACAAGAGCCAAAATAAAAAACACTTACACAGTGGTGTGTATAAACTTAAATGTGGCGACTACCCAAAAACTTACATCGGTCAAACTGGTAAAAACATTAATAAACGAATAGCAGAACAAAAAGGGTTTTCAATAATAGAAAAACAGATTCTACATACGCACTTCACCTTCTAGACCATAATCATTCTTTTAATGACGAATTTTAAAATTCTTCACATTCAAAATAAATGCCTTAAGCTATCTTTGTTAGAATATATGGAAATCAACAAATTAAAAAACACAGATATAATTCTGAATGACCAACTTAAGACAAACAGTTCTCCCCTGCTCAACCTATTTCATTAGAGACTAAAGTGTAAAAGCATGCCAAAAGTAGATGACTTGAGAAAGGCAATCAGTCGAAACAGCTGTAGTGATAATAGTTTAAAATAAATTTTGTGGAAGTTTGAGAACAAAGTTTTCAGTATTTTATTGTTACATAAAATGAATTTCTATCAAGTAACGGTCGAATTCATCAAATATTTAAAGTGTTTTTACCCAAGTTGTAGTGGCTCAACACATGTACATCCAGATGGCACTGATGATGGAATATTAATTCCGAAAACGTTCTGTGATGTAGTCCGATAGCGTGTTTTAATATATACCTTTTATAAAAAAAATTTTTAGCCAGCCAGCTACAGGAACTTAGTTTCCTTGTAGGTTATAATATTTTTGTCTTTCTTGTCATGTATGCCTAGTATAACCAACTAGCCCGAAAAATCCGGGACATGGCCCGAATTACGAAGTTGTGTCCCGGCGTCCCGGACAAGACTTCCGGGCCATCCAAATTTTTAACTTTTGGTATAATTCTTTTTTGAAATTTTAAATACGTTATTCTTCCAAGAATTCACATCAAATTGAATTGTTGGGACGAAAAAAAGTCGAAAATTTCTAGAGTGTAATACTAATATCACATCCAAAACGCATGCACTTATCGTGGTATTATGTCATAGGAAAACTCAAACTGTTCACTTTTTTTTCTTTTCTGTATTTAAATTATCCTCTTCCGATGATTATTCAAAAACGATAACAATTCATGTATTGTATAGACATCAATGTCAATGTCAAACATGGAAGTAACTAGAAGGATAGGAAATGAGGCGGAAATAATATTAACTATTAAAAGACGAAAACTTGAGTACTTGGGACATGTGATGAGAGGGCAAAAATACGCATTATTACAACTTATTATGCAGGGCAAAATCCGAGGAAAGCGAAATGTGGGAAGACGAAGAATATCCTGGCTTAAGAACTTGAGGGAATGGTTTGAATGCAGTAGTGCAGAACTTTTTAGAGCGGTAGTCAACAGAGTCCGCATAGCCATGATGATTTCCAACCTTCGATAGAAGATGGAACTTAAAGAAGAAGAATAGACATCAATTATGCCGACCGAGATGTGCTGCATTCAACGATGTAATGATTGTTGAAATTTTTTTTTTTTCGTTTTTGTCAACCATTCTAAGTAAGTAAACAAACTTCTTGATTTCATTCCCGCTGTATTGTGGATTCATTTCCAAACCGTTACGTGCTTTGAACCAAGCAAATTTCACCACAAGACAAATATCATTTTAAAAAATAAGCAGTGCAAATAATTAATATATTTTGTTTGTTGAGGTCAATTTAAAATATGAATGGATTGATTTTTAAATGTTTTGAAGCTGTTTTCTTGTAGCATGTTTAAAAATTATATTTTTTATGGGATTATGCCACAATTGGTTGTAATGATAATTACATTCTTATGTTAACCTAAGGTTACATTAACATGGAAACACAACATCAGTTAATTTTCTAATTTTTCCTTTTTTGAAAATGATTTTCGGATTGGATGGCGAAACGTCAAAACCTAACAAAAATATAATTAATATAACCAATTATGGCTTAATCCACAGCCACCTTTACTTCCAAGCCATGAAGTAGAAATTTGGCAACAACGCGTGGTAGTCCGACTGTGGTTTGTTTTGGTTTAACATTTCATATAGGAAGGCTTGTAAAGTTTGTTGAATTTATTGTTTTTTTAACTTTATTCGAATGTTTTATTTGTAAATTGTGTTTAAATTAATTAAAAAATATTAATATAAGTGAAATTTCATTAAATTTAGAACTTTTAGAAGATTTTTAACGACAATTTAAAAGGCAAGTATAAATATAACCTACAAAACAAACTGAAAATAATAATACTTTTGAATCTTGTTACAAAATATGTAAACTAAAAACAACAATAATAATACTTTTATTTTTTGTTACAGATGCTCTGGCATTGTTGTGTACCTGGTTGCAACACCAATTATGCCAGTACTTTAAAAACAAAACAGGCAGAAAGTACGTTTTTGTTTCCCAAAGATCCCCAAAGAAGGTATACTGGGTTATGCTCTATTCATAGAGAAGGCTGTACAATTACCAAATCTTCCGTAGTATGTTCCAAACATTTTCATGAAGATGATATTCAGAGGACTGAACAATGAGAAGATAAAGATGGAAATGTACACATTGAAAAGTTAATATTTCCCAAATTAAAAGGCTTTCCCAGTTCCTAATATATTTCCTGAAGTACCATCATATGTAACTGTTCATCGTACTAAAGAAAGAAGGAATCCCAAAGACAGAAGAAACTTTTTGCATAAGAAGAGGGAACAAGAGATAACATAATTATGTCAATTAGACAATAATATCCCATTGAAAAACTGGACAAGTAAAATTACAAGTGACTGTGTATATTTCTATGTATTAAACATTAATCAGTTGGGACACAAGTGTGATAATATTTGTGTAATATGTAGTGTAATAGTTAGCAGTAATTTTAGTGTAATAGTCAATGTAGGTAAGAATAGATTAAGTGGTAATGATTTGAAATGGATTTTACAATATAGTAAATTAACAAGATGGTCACAATTAGAGAACTTACTTTCTCATTTAGATCTGCTTTTTAGATAAGTGATAACAAATTTTAGTATTACATTCAAAAATCTTTTGAGAATATAGGCTATTTTAAATCGATATACAAGTTATAAATGGTATGTTACATTCAACACATTTTTCATGTATACCTCTTTTAACTTGGTCTATATGACAACAAACCTATTCATATTTAAAATTGCTACTTTTGTATATCTAAGTATGAAAATTCAACAAAAGTTATAAGTAAATAGTAAAATATTTAATTTTCAATTAGATTAATTTAGAACCATATTTATATTGTGTCTGATTTCTTAGGATGAATTTTTTAATCATAATAGTTACACTAAGTTTTTACTTAGCACAAATTTTATATCTTTTGTATTTTTAATAATCTTTTTAAATGTCGTGTTAATGTATTGGGTTATTTATATGATTAAGTATTTAATATTTAAAATTTCTAGAGATTCTTGACTGCATTAGATTGTAAGATTAACTGTTTGACACTGTATTTTAAGTGCAATAAATTTTACTCTAGTGATTATTTTATTGATAATATAACCTAAATAATAATAAAACTTTATATATATTTACTAGGTATATATAAGGTTTTATTAATTTAATTTCCCTAAAAATATTTCTGTAATGCATTGAAGTTTTCAAAATATCAGTTTCCTAAAATTCAAATTAGTTTAATATTCTGGTAGACCTTACAGATGATTATCGGACTACCGACGTCATAGAATGCGGTGTTGCCTTTTTTACTTCATGGCTTGGAAGTAAAGGTGGCTGTGCTTAATCCCATCAAAAATATCGTTGTCAATATAAAAATTTTAAATAATCAATAAAATGATGGTATTACAGTCATTGTTTAAAAAAAATAAAAAATTGCCCGATTTTCATTGAAAAGTCCCCGATTTCAATTATTTTTTTAGCCTTGTCCCGAAATCGATTGAATTGGAGTTGGTCACACTGTATGCCAGACTCGAATCAAGAGATATATCTGTTTTATGGAATGATCCCTTGTTTATGTAATTTCACACCTCGAACAATAGCACCCCGCTGAATTGAACATTAATGACGCTTAGAAATATGATAGTACTATACCAAATACATACCAAACCGACAAAATCTAGTTTTTATAGTTTGACTATTAATAAATAGTGTAATAGGGGATAAAAAGTGTAATATTTTTTAATATAAATAAACCATTAAGCTCAAAAAAATTTTATACACGTCTATTTTTGGCAATATAAAGAAACCTAGAGAATCATCTGAAACAAAATCAAGAAAGCCAAAGAAGAATGGATGAGCAGCAACTGTGAGGAACTGGGAGATTTACTAAAAAAACATGACTACTTTAATGCATACAAAAAGATTAAGGAAATCACAAATATGAAGAAAAAAATCAAATAGATGCTCACAGTTCAGATTAATTAGCCTGATGAGCCATTTTCTGAAAATTTTATTCAAAATTGTACATCAACGAATATACATAGAATAATGAATACAGTCATTATTTGGTCTCCAGATATTTATCGACTACGAAAAAGCGTTTGATCGAGTAAAACACACAGAACTCATAGAAACCCTAACACAACATGGTATAGACCAGGGGTCTCCAAACTACGGCCCGAGGGCCACATCCGGCCCGCAGACAGATTTTGTCCGGCCCGCGGAGACATACTTGAAAACTCCTTTTAGAGAACAAATATTTTTTATAGCAAATAAAATGTTTGTGATAAGTTGGATAAAGAAACACAGAATGGTAATGAGTAAAGACATGTATAATTTATGCAGTAAATTTAACTTCAGCATATAATAACTAACAAATTATTGAAATGAATCCAACTAACATTTTATACATTGTAAGTAATGAACAACACATACCTTATAACAAACATGACATATGTAATGCTAATGAGATGTATGTAATTGAGATTTTCCACCGACAATAGTTTGTAGTTGTGGACTAATTTTACTTGTACCAATTATTAAAAGAGATTTAAGATGCTCGTCAGTTAATTTAGATCTGTATACATTTTTTGTGTACTTCATTTTGGAGAAGGTTTTTTCACACAAATAAGTAGTACCAAAAACGGAAAACAGCCCACGAGCAAATTTATGCAAATTATCAAATTGTGTCAGTGGAAGACTCTTATAAAATTCCAACAAAGATGAGTTTTCATATTTGTTCTTAATTATATCACTGCACTGAAGATCAATCATTTCCATTTGAAGTTCCGGGGCTAGGGTTTCAATGTCAGCATCAAAAGAATTCTGAAAAATCTTAATTTGATTCGCAATGGCATCAAAGTCCGAGAAACGAGTATCAAAATTTATCTTCAAAGCACTCAAAGTTTCGATTGCAAAATCGATAGGAAACTCAGTCTCAGTAGTGTGGCTGAATATTTCACATGTTTTAAAATGTGAAAAACATTTACTTCATTATCCGGAATGACTTGATATTAGTGTATAAATCAGGAAGATGCTGGTTTTCTCCTTGCAATCTCAAATTCAGTTCATTCACATGTTTTGTCAAATCAACATAGAATGCTAACTTCCATAGCCATGCGTTGTTTTGTAATTCAGTAAGAGGGCGGTGCTTTTCATTCAAAAAAATTTCGATCACTGCTCGAAGTTCAAAAAAGCGCTGAAGGACTTTCCCACAAGTAAGCCAGCGTACGGCAGTATGATAAGGTAAGTCTGTTTCTCCAATCTCTGCAATAAATTGTCGGAATTGTCGGTGATTCAACCCAAAAGATCTGATGAAATTAACAGTTGATATGACTGGTTTCAGAACGTCAGACATATCAAAATATTTTCCGCACAAAGACTGTTGATGAATGATACAATGTAAGACTAATGGTTTTGAGCCGCCGTCATTTTCTACAGCCTTTGACACAAGAGCGACCACTCCTTTATCTTTCCCACTCATATTTTTGCCTCCATCAGTTGTAATACATTTCAAGTTTTTCCATCGAAGGTTCTTTTTATTAATGGCCATTTCAACTCCTTTAAAAATATCGGTACCAGTAGTTGTGCCATGAATACTATACATATCAAGAAGTTCTTCGTGCACTTCATAGCTTTTATCTACTCCTCTAATATAAATCAACACCTGAGCAGTATCTGACACATCCGTTGACTCATCCAAGGCCAAAGAAAACCACTCAACATGTCCATTTTTGTCGAACAGTTGAGAGGATATATTTTCAGCGATGTTTTCTACCCTTCGAGCCACAGTGTTTGCTGACATACTGACAGTTTTTAATAAATTTACCTTTTCAGGGCACATTTCTTGCAACTACTGCAATTATGCATTCCTTGATCATTTCTCCATCGGTGAATGGTTTTCCACGTTTTGCAATTTCAAGAGCCACACGAAAGCTGGCACGAGTTGCCGCCTCTTGTTCAGTTTTGACTTTTGTAAATAAAGATTGCTGCGATTTCAATCCGCACTTCAAAGCTTCGAATTTTTCTGTCCGCACAATTTCTGTATATTTAGAGTAATTTTGAGAATGTTTTGTTTCATAATGACGTTTCATGTTATATTCTTTAAGAACGGCTATGCTTTTATTGCAAATCAAACATAGCGCCTTGTTACTGGACTCAATTACGAAATACTGAATGTTCCACTGATCTTTGAATTTTCTGCATTCACTATCAATTTTTCGCTTCTTTTCCATTCTACTAAATCACACACAAAAGCAACAATTCAAATCAAATCAAAATACTGTTACACGCACAAACTTGTTTTAAGGAGGTACGCCCTATTTTATTTCACAACAGTTTCATAGGAATTGACTTGTAGTTACGCCACTATTGTCATCGCTTCGTCCTCGCACTCGTCCCACTTAGGTGCGGTCTTTAGTCTCCTCCCAGTTATCAGGTGCGTAACACTTAAGTGATTTGCGGTTATTATTTTTCAGACTTCTTATTATTTCGGATAGTTAAGTGTGTTTGTGACAATTTCTAACGATGGAGTTGAAAAATAGTAGAAAGAATAATTATGTTATTAGTGGACAATCTCGGGAGAGATTGGAGATTTCCACTGGTGGAAATATTTTGTTTGTTTATGTCTACCTTGTATTAAATTAAAATATATCAAAAATAGGTGAATATTTGACATACTTAATAATGTTGACAGCTTACCACACTTACAAAAAATTAAATTATTCGTTATTTTACAAAAAATGATCCACACTTCAGCAAAATTCTATTACACATAAAATACAGAAATATATAAAATATATAAATAATAATAAAATATAAAAAAAATATAATATACAGTGTTGCCATCTTGGCCCTCGGAACTTACTGGAGTAATCAGTTTGGCCCTAAGGCTGGAAAGTTTGGAGACCCCTGGTATAGACCAAAACACTGTAGCACTTATGCAAGAAGAAAATGCTCCTGGTTGAAGAATGTAAGAGACTGCACAGGCACGGACACACATTCGATACTAAGAACAGCTCAAGATAGAGAGCAATTTGCTGCAGTTATAGACAACCTTCAGTAATGGAAAAGGCACCTTAAGAAGATTTTTGGCAAATAAAATAATTTGCCTACGTCAGTTTTAAAAAGGGTATTACATGTAAGAGAATGCATTAAATGTAAATAAAAGATAAAGTTTATAGAAAAAACACATGTATTAGTGAAATCATATTACATAATTCAAAACTATTAAAAAGTGAATCACGATAATAACAAACTGTCTATAAGAAAATACTATTTATCATTTGATAATTCCTCGTCATGTACTTAAACCAGCCTGAACACGTCTCAGTGATGTAATTAAACGTGTAACAAATTCTTACCATTTGCCTAAAGCACAGTATTAAGTTTACCAAAATTTTAGTACGAGGTAGCAATATGCGAATCCATCTTCTCAGTCTGTGCCATAGTTGTTTGATTGAATTGGAGGATTTTTAACTCATATAGACCATACCGACCTTTTCTAATTAATCATTGATGATCTTAATACGTTGTCGACGTGCGGTAATAAAAAAAAATCAAAATTGGATCATAGGAATGGTGTAAAACGTACCACATGGTATTCTGAACTAGTTCTTCTGTGCCTTGCACAGATCATAGAATCGGCATTCGCAACTACTAAGTACGTACGAGTATGGAAACATATATATGCAATTGCACTGGACAAATCAATCTCATTGTATTGTCACCTCGGGGGAACAAATAGGGGTCTAACATTCTTCTATTGCCTCCGGGTGCTCTGTAGAGGGCTTCGGAAACATCGTGAGCTCCTCTACTTTTGTCCATTTTCAGGGTATGGACTTCAAAATGTTTTGTCTCCTGATGGCTCGTCTTGATAAAGACGAACTATTTCTTACATGACTTAGTCTTCTTACAAGTCGAAATAAACATCAGGTTCGTGGTTCTTCGATGACTTGCCTTGATAAAGGCAAGATATTTCTTACATGACCAAATAGTCGAAATAAAACAGTTTAAAGTTGAATAGTTACTCAGCCACAGAGTATGGAAAGCTAAAAAGGAAGCAGAGCCCCGAGAGCACTAAGCTCTCGAAGAGCCCGTGAAGGACTGACTTATTGACCTCTTCTTCTTCGTATTTACTCTCTCTGCCTGAGAGAGAGCCCCTGCTTTAGGCACCTGCCTCTTCAGGGAATGGGATTGTTTTGGGTTTGTTTGGGGGTTTTATTTTATCGTTAATGTCTGGGGTGGAATCGGTTTCAAGGCTGAGAATTGGTTTTGCCAATTGTCGTCGGTGGTTGAGCGTATTTTATTCTTTGACTGCTGTTTTTCCTTACTCTGTCTTCGCTTTTAATTCACAATCGCGCTTGTCGGTCAACACAGAACCAGTGTATTGCACTGAAATTCTGTTGTTGATCGAGCGCGGCTGTGGCAAGCGGAGATTTTCGGGTAACAGCGGTCGCAGGTGTTTGATGTTATTTGATAATTCCTCGTTGCTTATCCCGTTTATTACTATAATTTACTGGTATCGCTCACATCTCCCGCCCGCGGTCGAACCAGTGTATTGCACTGAAATTCGTCCTCCGGCAGTTGATGCGGGCCCAGGTTATAGCTTACACAGGATGCAAGCAAGCAATTTGATTGAACCCAGCCTATGAGACATGTTCACCCAGGTAGTACGATCGGGTGTAACAATTCATTGGAGCAAGGTGTTTTAATTCGTGTTTAAAAACAGGAATCACCCCACCGTGCTCCAATGCTCTAGACCATCCCTTTTCCCCCTATAGCAATCTGATTCGCTATAGAGGCACAACAATCAGCCAAGTGCTCTTCATGTGGAGGTCCTGGGTAATTGAACCCCAACATGGTTTCCTAACCGTATGTGAAAACTCAGGACAGTGCATCTCCGCTTTATTCCTGTTTATCTTAATGTAGCTTATCCGCGATTACACAGGATGGTTTGACGAGAAATTCTTTTATATGTGGTCGGCTGGGTGGGGGGGGGGGCTTACGTATCTCTGCTTTGTTTATTGACCTGAAAATCGCCTATTTTTATACTTTCTGAAGTAGCGATTAGGGATTTCCAGGTCAGGGAGGGGCTAACGGGAAAAATAAGGGGCGGGGCGATGCGTCTCGAACATGAACTAGTTGCGTCCGAGAACAGTATCCAGTTTTTCACGATCTGACGACCTTAAACAAAGGCTTGCGTTAAGGAAGGCAAATCTCTTATTTAAAAGATTTTTCTTAAGTTTGTAGTTTCACGTGTGTTTTTATACTACTTTTTTTTGTAAAGTACTAACACACATTGTGTGTCAACTTTCATAATGTTCAATAGAAAACTGCTTAAGGCATATTAACATATATTTCCGTTTTCACCTCTATCCAGTGTGCATTTTAAGATGTACTTCAAGAGAACTTTTAAAAGCAAATAGTTTGAAACAAATTTCACATTTAAAACGTTTTTCTCCACTGTGAAATTCTTTGTTCATTTAAAGTACATTTTTTAGTAAACTGCTTAAGGCAAATTTCACATTTACAAGATCTCTCTCAAGTGTGCATTTTCATATGTGCTTTTAAATACCTTTGGCAAGTAAACTGTTTCAAAATGCATAATTTCACATGTGTGAAAGCCTTCTCCAGTGTGAACTTTCATATGTTCATTTATATCACGTTTCTGAATAAACTGCTTAAGACAAATATCACATTTATAAGGTCCTTCCCCAGTGTGATGTTTCATATGATCCGTTAAGCTACCTTTTCGAACAAATTGCTTAAAACAAAAGTCACATTTATAGGGTCTTTCTCCAGTGTGATGATTCATATGATCCGCTAAGCTACTTTTTCGAGCAAATTGTTTAAGGCAAATTTTACACTTATAAGGTTTTTCCCCAGTGTGATGTTTCATATGTCTTTGTAAATTACCTTTTTGGGCAAATTGCTTCAGACAAATTTCACATTTAAAAGGTCTTTCTCCAGTGTGACCTTTAAAATGCTCATTTAAATTAGATTTTTGAATAAACTGCTTATCGCAAATCTCACATTTAAAAGGTTTTTCTTCAGTGTGCATTTTCATATGTGCATTTAAAGAGTTTTTGTGGACAAACTGTTTCAAACAAATTTTACATTTATAAGGTCTTTCCCCGGTGTGTTGTTCCATATGTCTTTTGAAATTACTTTTTTGTGCAAATTGCTTAAAACAAATTTCACATTTATAAGGTCTTTCCCCAGAGTGATTTTTCATGTGCCTTTTAAAACCACTTTTTTGGGCAAATTGTTTAAGGCAAACTTCACATTTATAAGGTGTTTCTTCAGTGTGAACCTTCAAATGGTCACTTACACTACTGTTTCGAATAAACTGTTTATGGCAAATCTCACATTTAAAAGGTTTTTTTCCAGTGTGAACTTGTATATGGACATTTAATTTACTTTTACTAGCAAACTGCTTAAAGCAAATTTCACATTTATAATGCCTTTCTCCAGTATGAATTTTAATATGTACATTTAAAGAACTTTTATTGGCAAATTGCTTAAAACAAATCTCACACATAGGTCTTTTTCCAGTGTGAACTTTCTCATGTGGGTATAAAGTACTTTTTTCAGTAAACGACTTAAGACAAATTTCACATTTGTATAGCCTTTCAGTAACGTGAACTTGTCGACTCATTTTTTCTGTATTACATGACTGTTCAGGTAATATCATAATTTCTAGCCTATTCTCCTTTCGAGAAGAACCTAAAATAAACAACAAATTATAAGTTTCTTTTAACTATGATGAAAAATGGACACAGGAATAGGGCTAACTTGTACTTGTACCCCATCAACATTGCCAAAATGTCATGTCTGCCGTCGAACCCTACTCTGCAATGCTGTTTGCATTGTATTATATAGGAAAGTTCGATATCTGTCAAGAATAGCGTTTTCTAATGAAATAGTACATAGTATCAATGAAAAGAATCAACAACAAGAAGCAACAGTAAAGTCGTATACATAAAGACCTTATATTCCATTGTTTACCTGTAGTCCATTCCACCCGAGGGAATGAAAAGGTTCTACAGCATTTCTAACGCAAGGGACCAGTTATCAAAGGAGTTGATCCACGTGCGGCAGATTAATCGTGTGGATGGAAGAGTGCTAAGAACCGATGTTGACATAAAGCAAAGGTGGTATGCGTACTTTAATAAGATGAAGAATTTTGGTTCTTTTTTGGATTTAGTTATTTATCTACGGTTGTTTAATGGTTTTTACAGAAGTAGAACCAGCTACTCCTAGTTGTTCTGGAATCACAAGCAACAGACGTGAGCTCCAAAACAAGCATATTACTACAAAAAGCGATTCCACCAGTGAATCGTGAGTTTTTTTTAACCGTTCATAACTTCTAAACGACTGAAACGAATTTCTTGAATCAGGACTAACAATAGGTAGATATTGTACAATTTCGACTAAATGATCTTTCAAATTAAAAAAATCTAAAGCAAAATCGGTTTATCCGTTTAGGAGCTACGATGACACAGACAGATACACACTGCACACTTACACATTAAAATAAATTATAACCCCACTCCGTTTTACATCGGGGTTAAAAAACAAAATAAAGAGAAAACAGAAAAAAACTTTTTTGTTCCCTGTCTGATAGAAAAATAGTTAATAATTTTACGAGTACAGTTTTACACGTAATTTTGGGTTTTACCTTGCTCTCTGTATGTTTTGTTAATTTTTTTAGATAATACCAAAACTGATGCATCCATATCAAAAAAATAAAGCGTTTACCTTCAGGATGGAAACGAAACAAGAAATAGTTATTCCTCAGAAAAGGCAGGGCCCTAGATGTACATGTAAGAATGAGTATTTCGATAAGTTTACAGAGCTGGAAAAAAATTTATACAATGGGGGATAAAAATATTCAGGATAATTATTTAGGTGCGCTTCGTACCAGTACTTAGTTAAGTACCATATAAAAGTAGGAACAAAAAGTTTTTTAGTTTGTCGCACTGCATTTTGTAATATGCACGCTATTACTAAATGTCGTGTTCAAAGAATTTTAAATTTTCGAGCTACTGGAAACCTACCTATCGAAGATGCAAGGGAAAAGCATCATAATCGGCCTATAAAATACCAGATGAGATAGTCGCTACTCTCAATGAGCACATTAAAAGCTTTCCTTCACGCAAGTCCCATTATTTTCGTAACTAGTCGCAAAAAAGATACTTTCCAGCCGATCTTAACGTAAAAAGAATGTATGAACTTTATTTGCAGAAGTACAAGCAAGAACAATACACTTTGTTAATTAAGCACGAAAATATTAATCCTAAAATAACCTATGATTACTATTATAGATATTTTAAAGAAAATTTTAACCTCTTTTGGATATCCAAGAACTGACACGTGCTCAACTTACAATGCAGAGCAGAAAGTGTAGATAGAGTCTGCCTCAACTGAGGAAGAAAAGAAAAGGTTGGAAGTTCAAAAAACTTTACTTGCGAAAAGCGCAACCCTTTTATGATGATCTTAAAGAAAAAACATAGCTGGCAAAAGTTGACCCATCTATTGAAACAATTTGTTTTGACTACCAACAAAATCTACCTGTACCTGTCTTAACAACAGCGGAGATATTTTATGCACGGCAAATTTGGGTATATATGCAACTATTCAATTCATGCAAAAAAATCAGTCAGTTAATTACATGTCAGATGAAACTACAAAACTACAAAAAAAGGTTGCACAGAGACTACCTTGTATTTATGGCATTTTATTAAAAAATATATAAACGACCAAGTAAAAACCCTTTATATATTTTCTGACAACTGCGCCGGGCAAAACAAAAATGCTGTAATGGTTCATTTGTTAACAGTTTTAGTTAATAATAAACGATTTTTCAGCTTCACAGCTTTCTACCATGTGATTATGACTTTGTTACTATAGAACAAAAAAAGCGCAAAAAAGAAATATTATATTTGCCTGAAGAGTGCTCTTCTATGGTAGAAAGCTGTGGTAAAAAGTTTGTTGTTGAGCGTGTTACACAAGAAATGATTTTTGTCCTTGAACTCATTTTTGGAGGCACACTTTAAAAAGACTTCAGTTGTCAAGAAAAAAGCGTTTACAATGTTGAAGTACCAAATATTTATTTATGATTTTACAATTCCAGAAAATGTGTGCATTACAGAATCTCATAATCCTACTTGTGTAACCTGTTACCCTTTATTAAAAAACCCAGGTACATTCATAGACCTAAATACGATTTCATTGGCAGATAAAGAAAAACTCCTACTTAAATACAAGAAATACAACAGAAATACGACAAAAATATGTACTTCCTGCTTATCTTCCTTTTTTTGACGCTATTACACGAGAACAAAATGATGCAGATAGTGATTATGACTAAAATACACTATATTTAGTATACTTATCCACCATTTTGTATTTTATGTAAAAATCACATAATTTTTGTAATGTTTTACTTTAAAATATACTATTATTTTTGATATTTACTTGATATTTTAGTTTTTTCCTTATGTATTTCCTTAATTTTTCAGTTTTTCTAGATTTTGGGAGCAAAAAACGTCCACGTGGGAATTTAAAAAAAAAATCCATTTATTTTCAAAAATTCAAATTCAAAAAGTACTACATATAAAAGTCTTCGATTTCTGTTTTCCACAGAAAATATAAAATTTTTTTTCATTTTTCTCAATACTAAAGAACTGCATGTAGCCGGTTTTTTATCAGGGTCTTCAATTGATGTATAAACCACACTGTGAAGCATAACATATTTTTCCCCTCCTAGTAAGTCTGTAACTTTTTTGCACTTTTTCAAGAAACCTGGTTTTGGTTTTAGTAAATCACAATCTGCTTCTGGGATTCTGAATAGTATTAATTTTGGATTACTGTCACAGAAGAAAGTAAAGGCTGTTTTAATTTTAACTGCATGCTTTTATCATAAGAAACGCCAAGTTCCATCTAGTCAGAACATCTAAAACAGCTCATTTTGGGTTAATTCCGACAGCTTTCATTCAGTCATATTGAAATCACAAATGTTCTTTTTTAAAAGATCTTTTATTTTTTTTAATGGCTCTGATCTTGTTGAGAACATTTTTTGAGCGAAACTGTCTTCATTGTCGTCATCATGATATTAATTGTTTTCATCTTCTTTGTTATCGTCATCATGTCTGTGGCGGCCAAATTTATAATGTGTGCAAAGCATCAAAACATTCTAAAAAATGTAGAAAATATGTTGTTTAACTTACCTTTAACAGTGAAGAATTGACTTTGACAGTGGTTTCACAAAGCTGATCTTTTAGCAATGTACAAATTACGAAACCAAGTAACAAATTAAATTATATTTTAATACTCACGATACCAAAAATTGCAACGAAACAAATAACCTTTATACCTCACAAAAATATCTAATGGTAGTTATTTTTGTAAAATTACGATTAAAATAGAAAAATTTTTAACAAAAACACATTTTGATTTACTAGAAGAAATCCCTTATTTATAATAAAACCAATATTTCAAGAAATGTTAATAAACTTGCAGAAATGTCAATAAAAAGAAGAATAATCATGATTAATGGGAGTGCACATTCATTAATTTTCATTAAAACCTTTCCATTTATAAATACTAATCTATAAAAAGATTTAAGTAATGAAAATGAAAATTTCAGAAATAAACTTTTGATTTAATTGATGCAGTTTTAATTTTTTACTACATATTTATATTCTGTATATGTGAATATTTTTTAATTAAATATTGGATGAGCATATACGCATGGTTGTATCGTAATTTCGAGCCATTGCCAGTAGGTCAAAATGTAAACAATGTAGCAAAAAATAATTACTAGATTTACTAGACAGTTGACACTGCGATCAGTGAACTGAGTATACCCTTTATTAAGTCAATGAAAATTAACTTTCTAATTGACAAACAAAATGTCTGGTTCTTTAAGATATACAATTAAAGACAGCCACATTTTAGGCTTTTAATTTAAATTAATCTTTAAATGAGAAAAGGTATTTTGACAGCTTGAATGAGGCACTAATGTACTCATTTCATTACCTACAAGTATTTTTACAAATACTGTAAAAAAATACTTTTAGGAAATTGAAGGGTTTGTTATGGCTCTCATAGATGGTTACATTGCTTCTGAACACTGTTTGTATGCTGAGCCATTGCTAGTAATCAAATTAAGGGCATTAGAGAGGAAATGTATCTATAATCTAAGACTAACAATATTCCCTCGTCTCTGGACACTGTTGTGCCCTGTTCATTAGAGAAGAAATTAGAAATCACTGAAAGTTTCATATTAAGGAATATAGACACTTATCATCTACATTTTTTGATAATATATAGGACCCTATAATAGTCATTGTACATTATTGAGTAAATGAAGCAGAATCCATTGATACATTTCGAGTTAATAAAAATACACCTTCTTTACTATTCTAGGATGTTCTAATAACAACATAAATTGCTTTAGTAATACAAATTATAAATGCAGTGTTTGGCAACACCCTCACAATATCTATATCAATTTTCAGAATGTGTACACATTTTTACAACTTACTTGTCTTAACTGTGTAATCGTCAGGTTCATCCTTCAATTCTTCAAGATTTATTTCTGTTTGGAGCTGACTCTCCACCTCCATATATTTTTGGTCATAATCCTCAAACTCCTCTTTAACTTCAACTTTAACTTCCATAATTTATTATGCGCTTAAATGTTAACATTACTTAACATACAATACAAAACAAAAACAATTGACGTTTTTCATGTGTTTTTCACACTTGGTCCCAAAGAAGCTAGCCGCAAATTAGCTGTCAAGATTCACAGAACGAAATTCTGCGTTGGCAGTGTTGCCATATTCTGATAATGTATATGTTATACAAATTATTAAAATCAGAGAAATTTTTAATTGTTGATGATTTATGATTTAGTTTACACCACCAGCGCACCAGAGCCACCACTCCACAGCCACAGCTGACACCATACATACATAATACATTTTTTTACAGTCATTGTTAGCTTTCTTTGATTTAAGTAACACTCCGTTAGCATTTACTGAAGGAAGTTAGCATTTACTGAACTTGTTGCCCAGATGATTTCAATTGTGAGCTTCCTATACCATTTCGTGCATCTACGTAGGGCAGTGTTGTAAGAAGCAAGTTGATCACTAACATTTACTGAAAATTTCCCCTGGTCATAATCCAAGACACAACAAGGTTTATCTATTAATTTCTGCCTTACTTGGACACGTTCGGTTTGATTACCTAAATGGCGAGTGGTCAGCATTAGCACATTACGCTGATCATTCCACTTAACTTTTCCTTATTATTATTTCTCCTTTCTCTAACTTTTTTTTGTCTAACTTCTTCACATATATATTTTCGATTGGAACGAAGTGTTCGAACAAGGTGCGTTTGATGATCGATCAGTGTATACACAAGAGGTATGGACGTATAAAAGTTATCCACGTAAAGTATTCTACCCTCGTCTATAAGCTGTTGTACTAAAGTTATAACAATATTTTCAGTTGCTGACATATTATCTGTCGTGTCTTTTCCCACATATACAGACGGATAGACATATCTATCCGTGCATAGCTTGTACAGTTTGATCCCATAACGATACCCTTTCTTTGGTAAGTACTGCCGGAAAACTAGTCGATCGCTCCAAGGAACTACGGTTTCGTCAATGCATATCTTCTCTCCAGGTGTATCAGTGCCTTGGAAATTGAAAACATTTTTTTTAAAAGGTTATCAATTTTGCAGAGCTAATTGCCTGGTACAGCTTGGTCGTTGTCAGCAAAATGCCAGAATCGCAATAACATCTCAAAATGGTTTCTGGACATTGTTGATTTTGGAGTAGGAAGTGAAAATAGCTTATGTTTGCTCCAGTAATCAGCTAACCTTGGAATTTTGACCATTCCCATCCAACCAATCAGCCCAATGAACCGCTTCATTTCATTTGGGTCTGTTGGAAACCACTCGTGAAGCCGTGACCGAGGACCAGCATCTGCATTCAGTAGTTTGGGTGGCATATAAATTTGTTTCGTGGACCATATCGTTTATTATTTCATTTGTTAGAAACAGTTGAAAATAATGTAGAGGGTCAGCCATAGCCAACATCCCACTCACAATTGGGTTCATTCCGGCTTGTCCAGTAAAACTAAATTGTTTATGGTTTCCTACCGGGTCTGTCCATATTAAATTTGATACATTGCGAGGATTATTGGCGCAAGGAAGGACTGGAGGGTTATTGAATGTAGGATTGTTGGGAAAAGAATTGTTGAATGGAACAATATTAGTCTGTGCTGGAGGAGTATGAAATGGAGATTCATTGATTGCTGCACCATTTTGTTGACCATGTTTTTTTCGGGAACGTTTTGTTGATGGCCCAGGAGCATCTTCATCGCTAGTAGAACCATGGGAGTCCGAACTTTCTCCATTAGTGGAAGCATCATAATAAGGGTCAGCATCAGAGTCATCCATGTCTTCATCGCTCATGTTCAAGTTATCCAAAATCTCATTATCCTCGGAGTTCTCGAAGAAATTAGCTAACTCTTCTTCTAATTCGGCATTTGATAAGTAACGGCGAGCCATAATTCACGTGTCAAAAGAATTTTGAACAAAAATACTAAGTTGTGACCGGATCGAATAAACTAAATCAACACTCAAAAATATGTAGGTACAGTTGCGGTCACGGAATAGTTTACAGGTTCACGTATCTAGGAGCCCATTTTTTAAATTTTTACTTCGTTTAAACGCACCTTTTACGTCAAAGTGACGTTGCCAGTGGTGTACTAGCTAGAATAGGTAGATTAAAATTAAAATATCAAAATATTATACAAAATGAAAAATATAGAAAACAGTTTTTTGAATAAAATGGATTATGATCTTAATAACGAAAATAAAGAAGTCTTTTTTTTTAATATGCATTTTATTTTAAATCTATTTTATATTAAATAACGATAAACAATGATAAATAATAATTAATATTTGGTGGAAATATTAAGCAACTTGCCTTAGTGACCAACCTTCTTCGAGTTTGGCAATTGCTCTTGCTTTTTGCGCATAATTCAAATGTATTCTAACCATTTTGGAAGAGTTTAATATACTTTTATTTTATTGTTGAACACTCGCGAAAGCATTGACGTTTTGAAATTTTTTGACTTTGACATTTATCAAATCCGTACGACACTGCAATTTTACAGTATTACAATATAAAAAGTAAGGTGTAAACTATTCCGTGACCGCAACTGTACATAAAAAAAGTAATAAAATCGCATGTAACGCGATATCGTTGACAAAGTAGAAAGCTGTCTATATTATTACAGATAGGAATTTTAATCGTAAATGAATCATTTACTGGTAGTTACGATAATTTCCGGGTATTTAAACAAGTCCTCTTTGTTTTTTTACTTGAGTCGTTTCCCGTCTACCGGGCACCGAAAGTTTTAGCAAACAGTGTACATAAATGTTACACTCGGCGTACGTTATAATAATAATAATGTACACTGCAATAAATTGGGGTTGGAAATTAAAGTGGTTAAAACAAAATGAACATAACAGTTCAAAACCATTTATTAGGTCATTTAACAAAATAATATAGTTTTGGCGCACGACGAAAAAATTTAAAACATCATTGGCGGCGAGAGTTTATTTATTTATTTATATAAATTTATTTATTTTCTGTTTAGCAGGCAATCAACAACATATCTACGTATATTTGTGGTTATCTATAATAAGTATATGACTTATTCTATTAAAAGTCAATAATCATAGATAAATAATATACTGTTTATAATTTATTACCTGAATAATTCAAACGCCACAGATATCTAATTAATTTTAATTCCTAACCTTAATAATATTTTTTTAATTGAGATAAGAATTCATAGTCATATTCATAGATAAATAATATAGTATGATCATATTCATTCCCACAGACCAGGTGATTCCAGTTCGAGGGTCTTTGTAATGAACATCTAAGCTTTGATCTAAGGTTGGCGAAACTAAGGGAAAAGAGTTAAAATTTGATTTTATAAGTTTTTATGGCTTTATTTTTATTTAAAAAGATCCTTTAGTTTAGAAGATCAGAAATTATTTTGAGTAGTTTTTGAAGAATTTGTATCTATTTTTTATACTTTAGTTTCGGTAAGCTGTGTAATTCTTTAATCCAATTAATAAGTATTCAGTTTTATTTCTATTAAAAAAAATTAATATTTATCTTTCATTTCTATTTACTAGGGGACCACATAAGTAAGTTTGAACGTTTGTTTTTTTAGATATATATTGGTTTAGAAAAAGACTTAACCTTATTGTTTTTATAATTGAAACGCAGCTTCGATACTGCTGTTTGCATTACTTTTGCTCTATAGTAAAATAATGAGGCAAATATTTCGGAGTTGGCGCCACTAGACAGCGTCACAGAATTAGCGTCACGGAGGTAGCGTCACGAAATAGCGGTCTTCACATCGATTCACTACTCTCCATTAATTCGTTTCCAGTCATTATCATCATCATCATATATATATATATATATATATATATATATATATATATATATTCCAAGTAGATTTAAATTAAAAAATGAATGAAAAATAACTAACAAAATACAGACGGAAACTTACAAAATTAAAAGAATATATTATGTCAATAAAAGATGTAGTAAAACCATATAATATACATATACATATCTCAGAGTAAAACAAACAGAAAAATAAAAGATCGACTCGTTAATTCGACTTGTAACGATTCCCGAACGGTCAAAATTTAAAATTCATCATAAATGTCATTCAATCAATAATAAAATGTTTGCTATGTACTATGTTCTTCCGTCTCAAGTCTCTCAGTAACGCGAATTTTTAAACGTATAAGTCCAAATTCATTGACAAACGTGTTTAGCGAGAAATTTCGTTGAACCGAACGCTTCGTTCTGCACTAGCTTCAATACAAATAGTTCGGCTTTATCGATTTTCTTTATGACCAATTCACTTGTACGTTTTTCGTTTAAATTTCTTGCATTATAACAAAATCGTAGCGCCCAAACTATCATTCTTAAAAGTTTTATGTATTGAGAAAAGTAATGCAAATACCAATAGTCGGACGTCATATTCAACAGTGACGAACTGGCTTTTTTCTTTTTCTCGGTACAGACCTCTTCATATACTTATAAATTTTTGTTGGGGCCAATCATTGTCTTTTCTGTACAACCATTCCGGGCCCTCCCACCATCGAGAGTCGAACAATTGCCGAACACCACAGCCCCTTGATGGAAGATCAGCAGGCTTGAGAGAACCAGGTACATATTTCCAACACTCAGGATTTGCTAAATAAAAGAGTAGTAGAATCACTTCAAGAATAAGACTCAACATATTGCGAAAATTGTCTTTTTACTAACTGATAAAGTCTAGTATCAATAGTGGCTACCAACAGTCCTATCTGGACATAGAAATCTTCTTCAAAGGGGTCACACGACTCTTAGCTACTACAAGGAAAATTGAGACAACATCATTCCGAACAACTCTTAAAAATACTACAGCCGCATAAGCTTTCTTACTTGCATCTGAAAATGTGTGCAAGCTCCAATGATCTACTTCCATGGGTCCAGCCTGAATCCAGTTTGGAATCTCAATACTCGACAGTTCAGGAAGATGAGTAACCCAATTGCAAAATTCTTCAGACATATTATTATTATTAAAGACTTGGGTTTTAGAGGGATTGGGTCTCAGGGAATTCTGCAGATAGTACGCTGTTAGTGTTTTTAAAGCAGTTTCGATGTTCTCCTTCACTTCTTCAAAACTCTTGAGCACATATTGCAAGATCGTCAGCATAGAGGAAGTGCTTGGTTTCGGTCGGCGTAGGTTGGTCGTTTGTGTATATATTAAAGAGCATTGGTGCTAGAATACTTCCCTGTGGGAGGTCGTTTTTTTTAACTCTCCACCTACTTACTTTACCCTCCAGCATAAAGAAAAAACGTCTTTTTGCAGTAAGAAATATACGACCTTATCCAGATGGTGGTCACTGAGAGTGTCGTATAATTTGCGGAGCAATATTTTGTGCCTTATTCTGTCATAGGCTGATGTCGAATCTACGACAGCAGCCCCTGTTATAAGTTTTTCTTCAAAGCCCTCTTCAATGTGTTCTGTTTGTGCGAGGACTTGACCGGTGCAAGACTTGAAGGGTCTGAATGATGAGATGCTTGTCGACATTTTTTTCTATTCTGCCGAGTATGAGTATAGTTTGAAAAAGTGACACAACAGCGAAATAGATCTGTAGCTACTGGTATTTTCTGGATCCTTTCCTGGTGTTAACAAGGCTATTACTTTAGATTTCCTCCATGATTTTGGAATTTCGCAGGCTTTGCAGCACGTGTTATAGAGTTGCAAGATCCAGTTTTTGGCTTCTTGGCCTAGATTTTTATCTTTATTTGTTCACTGCCTATATCATCCATACCTGCAGTTTCCCTGTTTTTTTACCTGTTCATACCGTGTTGGAGCTTTTTTAGTGTAAATGGAGTTCCTAGGTGGTTTGTCTCCGAATCCAATCTTCTTCTAGTGTTTGGTGTCTTATATCAGTTCGTAGTTCTCCCATTCATAAGGAATTGAGCAGCGACTTGGTTTGCTGTAACCTTGCAAGGTGGTTTATGTTCTTTTGGATTACCGCTAAGTTTTTTTCAAGGTTCCATGCTATTTTGCTACCATGTGTCATGTCCATTTTTTCGAGGGTTTCAATCCACTTTTCCTGTCTGGCTTGACTTAGCGGCTAGAGTAGTACTGCTCCGCAGTCAACCGTTTCTTGACTAAAAGGGTCTGAGGAATAGAGGGTTTCGTATGTTGTCATTAGTTCTTTGGACTCGCTGGACATCTCGGGAACATAATGTTGTCTACATCCTCTAGGGATAGGTTTTCTAGACAACTTTTTCCTCTACAAATTTTTCGTATTTCTCCACTTTTGGTTCAAGACGAAACAGCTCAGAATCTAGCATGTCTGCATACTTTTGTCAATTTGCCTTTTCGAAGTTAAATCTCCTTCTGAATGGAATTGCTTGTGGCCTGACAATTGGAAAGATATTTATACCAATTGGTCTATGCTGAGTTTTTGATATGGGGTCATATACTACTTTGGTACATCGGTCTTCGAGGTTGTTACTTGAAAAACAGATATCCAGGTTATATCCTCTTTTCCAAACTTTGCTCTAAAATGATGTTGGAAGTTTAGGATCATGGATTAACATGAGGCCACTCTTTTCGGCCCATGATTCTACTGCGTCTCCATTTGCGTCCGAATCTGCATAGCCCCAGAGTAAACTTTGACTGTTAACATCTCCCAGTACAAGCTGATTGGGTTATGATTGGAAGTTAGTTGGAGGTGAAAATATAAAGGCTGGTTTGGGAGCTTGTATACCGAGGTTATTGTGCATTTTCCGATCTCAGTGCTCCCATACAAATACAGCGCTCCCATACTTATTGGGTGGTATCTCCGCAATCAGTTTCATACCGGAGACTTTCGGTCTCGCTGCAGGTAGGTCTCTGTGGGTTTCCTGGATGCACAATACCTCACACTTCGTATTCTTGGAGAATTCTGATAAGATGTCTTGTTTGGCTGTAGTGATGCGCACAATATTTATGCTCGCTACTGTCAGTGTTGGCTCTGAGAAGAACCGTTGTGGCTTGATATTTGCCATCTGATTTGGTTTGGTCCAGTTTTGGAAGGATTAGCCGTCTACTAGTAGACGTTTCCAGGGGATGCCGCCAATAGTGTTTACTTTATAGTTGATGTGGCACTATTGATCTCGTGGAGGCTCCTTCCGTGTCCCCCGATGTTTTGTCTACAACTGCGGTGGATGTAAAATGTGATGAAGTAATTGATTTCCGGTCACTGATATTGCTTGTCGAATATTTGCACTGGTTTTAGCCTTCTCCTTGTACTTCATCGCTGTCGGTCGAATCCCTATTGGAGTGTTCGTAGTGTATGGTGAGAGGGTTTGTATTTAGTAGCATTAAGATCCACTTTTTCCATTTTCGTTACGATTAAAAGTTGTTCTGATATGTTTAGATTTCGATAACTGCTCGGATCATTCGTCGATAGCAGTGTAACGTTTTCCTAAGTACATATGTTTCATACCTGTGTATGAAACAATATGTAAGTATTTTTCATACAGAAAAATAAAACGATGGAAGGAACATTGTGTTTGGTTGCATTAAATAAATTGAGTTGCAATAAATAACTTTAACTATCTTGGATAATGTATCGAAAAAATGAGACTTTAGACAAAATAATAAATAAAACAGAATTGGAAAGAATATCATATTTAATATATTAGGCTAATTTTTTAAGCAAAAAAGCCAAAATAGAATCATGGAATTATAAAATTGTAAACCAATAAAAATATATATAGGGTACTCAAAAAGACTTATTATAAAACCGACTGGAAAGCATATCAAGCAAACCTGGAATATTACTTAAGCGAGGGATAAAGCATATACTGGACCTAGACATGACTGCCTTTCTGCAATTCTGCAGTGGAGAAGGTATAGTGCGGAGATAGAAGAGACTGGGGAATTGTAAAGGCTCTATAAAATTCTCTCCAAGAACCCTTAGATAAGTATATCTTCACTCCAATGAAAGTTAAGTGAATATCCATGGAATGGTGAAGAGGTCCTAAAGGCCTTTTCAGGAAAGTACACTTTCCTGAGTTTGAAATTAAATTTATACCACTAGAAATATAGCAGAATACTAAACTCGAAACTATAATTTACGATTCTAGGGAAAACTTTCGTGTGTCAAAAGAAGTAGTAGATCAGGGTAAAGATGAATACCATTATTAGAGCATTTATAAATATAAGATATAACCCACTGGACACGGACAGGATTTATCCAATACTTCTAGAAAAAAGAACGATCTTCTGTACATGGAGATCTAATAAAAAATATCTAAACCTCGCAAAATTGGATAGGAGAAAGTCAAGTCCCTGAGACCGGTAAGTCTGATATAATTTGTACTAAACACTTAAGAAAAACTACTCAATATCTAGATTAAAGATGATTTATTGGTGCCAAAGCTAATATTGACTGGACTAGATTCGAGATATAGGAAACTAATACATAATATATATGAAAACGCAAATATGATAGTAAAACTAGACTAAAATACAAATCCCATTAAGAGGGAGTTCGGTAAGGCGATGTAATATCGCCAAAGCTGTTTAATTTAGCCATAGAAGACGTCTTCAAAACTCAAAATTGGGCAACATATGGTAACAAGTTAAACCTCCTCAGATTAGTTGACAATATCGTGATTATGTTGAACAAGTGAACAGGACTTGGAAAACTCAGTTGGATACTTAAAAACCACAAAATACCTCCATACTTAAGGAGCAAAGTATTAAATCAACGCATCCTTGCTGTCATGACATATGGATGTCAAATCTGAACTCTAACTAAAGTAAATATGAATAAACGCCACAAAACAAACTCAAAAGGAGCTTCGCAGGCCACATTGCCAGACAAAAGAACCAACATTGGAAACTCTACGAAGTAAGACAATCAGGAGAAAGGCCACAGATGAGATGATTAAAATAGCGGAAAAAAGTGGGAGATAGAAGGCTAAGAAGAGGATTGTAAAATATAGTCATGGATTAGATATAGCTAGACTCAGTAACGACAGATATCAGACGCCTATGTGAATTATCTAGTCATTTTAGCCCAGGGCAAATTTTAGTGGCACAGTCAGACATAGAATGCAATATGTTAACAGTAGTCACCGATAAGATTTAGCATAAAAAGTAGGACTTAGCATAAGTCCCCAGAACTTCTTAACAATGAACTTCACTAGAAGGACGAATTTAGAGAAATGCTTGCCTTGAAAAAAACATAGGCTCCGAAGGGCAAATTAACAGCAGAGGCCCTTCTGTACTTACCTCTCTCTTATGAAGATCATTATAAGGGTAATTCGTATCGCATTTGAATGGGGTACAAAAGAAGATTTATACAACTCTTTATGTTAGCGAATCAATATATGCACAGATAATCAAGCAGCTCAACAGCCATAAGGTATTCTTCAGGCAAGTGTGAAAATTCCAAGAAAAACTCGATATAATGGTGGAACATAATAGGGTGATATCGGTATAATAGATCCCAGAACATCAGAGAAACATGCAGGTTGAAGCAACATTACCTTTGTTTTTTATCTTCTTTTTGTCACCGCCTTTATCACCCATTCCTTTTTTGCGGTAGTATCATCCTGAAGAGTTTTTAGTAAATAAAGTTTATACAGCTGGGTATGATTTGATTTTTTAATATAAACGTAATGTTGGTGACTTAGTCTACCTCTTAGTTAGCAGCCTAATTTCTTATTTCGAAACAGCTAACTACAAAAACAGTTTCCTTAAACACAGAAAACTAGAATTTACTAAGTACATTTGTACAGGTAAACAAAGTTGCCTAATATTAGTCTGAAACTCATTTATTTTACAACGTTTAGTTCACCCGTTCACCCATTTCTAAAGTTAGGTTTCTAGTATGAGTTATTGACCAAGACAATGTAAGTTTCTATCAGAAAGATGAGAATTGAATTTTGTAAAAAACGATCATACTTAATTCACTTTTTAATGCTATATGAAAACACTGTTAATGGCTGCGGAATTGTTAAAACAAGAAGAAGAATAGTGATACCATCTGTCGGATATAAAAAGAGATATTTACGTTGTTGCCAATCTAATAAAAATCACGATTTCGGCTACCGTTTTCTCTGTGTGTTGGTAAAAATGGGTGCTGTGTTGCTGTGCATTGTTGGAACAAAATTTTTATAAAATGGCTGGTTATCATGCAAAAATCATATGTAATTTGTGATCCTCATTTCAATAACGTGTAGCTTTTATTAATTTTGTATGTTGTAACGTTAAGTGCGTACGTTATATATGTTTTTCTTGATATATATGTGGCCTAGATGAGTTGTGTAATGTAGAGTTTCGATAGCTAATAGACTGGTAGCGATAAGAACATCTAATGTTTTTAGTTTGAAATCTGAAACTAATAGTTGGATATATTTTTCAAACACGTGAATATTGCAGTATTTTAATAATGTAAGTATTCAGCACAAAATACCTGTTCATACTCAACCCTTCAATGTTAATAGGGTATCTGGTTTTCCCTGCCTATTAAGGTTGTACAGACTCCAAATCCTGTGTTAATATTTTTGTTAAGTATAAGAGGATTATTGGAATTATACCATATTCTGTTTATTTTAACGGATTCTTTATTGTTTGACTGGTTCTATAAATAAGTTATTTATCTATAGGTTTTAGTTCAATATTGAAGTATGTTCTGATAAAAATGTTTGCTTTTAAATTTGACTACTTGAAATATGTACTTATTTACCATTAATTACTACAGGAACAAATGCAAATTGTTTAAAATAGAAAAGTAGGCAATTAGGAACCTATTTTACAGACAAATCTCTAATGGGGTCAACCATTTACATTTTATGTTTTTACCCATTTTAAGTTCTTTAGCCACAGATTAAGTGAAAATTTTATAATTTTAAATTCAGTATAAATCGAAAATGCATTCGTTTTTTATATACCTAATAGCATAAACCATAATTTATTAATTTTGATATATTGTACTAATTGCTAATTACTTGACATCTCTTGCACCATCATGTTGCTTTAATAGTGGAAATATCAAACTAATGTATGTATGGTTACAAATATTTACAGAATTATAATAAAATTCTTATACTACCTACAACTAAAAGTAAATAATACTTTCCTATCATTTACAAATATGACAGTGTTGCAAAAGCCAAAAATATTGTAAATAATTATTTTTTCACAATAGTTTTTCAAACCAGCGAATATTCTTTTGATCAAAGACATAATTTGCGATTCTCAAGTTTCTTTCTTAATAAATTTTTTTGGGTTTTGGAACTTTTGGAAAATGTCAACTTTTGTTCAAATTTGTTCCTAGGATTAAGAGATATGTAGGAAACTTTCTATTTGTTTGGTGGTTGGTTATCAATGAAATCTCAACTTATCAAATAAATAAGCTTATGAATTAAAAAAAAAACTATTTATAAGTCTGTTGTTAGTAGGAAATGACCTAATTCTACAACATGATGTTAGTATTATTTGTGATTTTCTTGATACTTATAGGATAATGGAATTCTTTGTATGGAAATATAAAAACTACATACATACAATAATTGTATCAGGTTCAGAATGAGAATTTCACAAATTCTAAATATTCCAAATTCTATGATGAATTGGTTGCCATGTGGATCCATTTCAACAGGGTGTTATCTTAAATTCTATATAAAATTAAACAATAAAACAAACAAGTGGTTTGGAGAAAAAGCTAATGTAAAAGATGTGAGAAAGAAATTTCAAAGAAAGTGGCAATTCTTATTAAAAAAGTTTACCAGGGGATTGTTAACAGCTGTGACATTGGGTTCACTAGCAAATGCAGTAGTAGCACTAAACAAAATAGTGGTTGCCAGCTTAGTTTGACTTCAGCATGATTTTTAAGTGTTAACAGGGGACTATTTGAACAATTTGACGAAAGCATTTGCACATAGATATTTTAATTAAAATGCTTACCATTTTTTATGTATGTGGGTATTTTTTATTCAGTGATTTCAAAAAATAAATGTATACTTGTAACGATTCATTACTTTAAATATCAATACCAGGTACTTTATACTAGTTACTTTCGGTCCTTTTAGTCTTCAGTTAGAAGTACAATATATAAGTGATTAGTATTTAAAAGGTAATGGTAATAGTCTTCAGTACTTATAATAAATATAATATATAAAAATAGTTTAGACTAGGTTAACTGGGATTTGATTAAAACATGTTAAAAATTACTTTATTTTCACAAAAGAAAAGAAAATTACAAAATAAAATATAATGGGAAAAATAAAAATTGTTTATCTTTATAAATTGTTATTACAATGCAAAAATAGTGGCTTTTCTACATTTTTTGATTTTAATCAGTTTCTGTGTTCAGTTCCTACTTGACAGGTTTTAGAAAATATACATTCACATGGAACAGAAGTAGCTCATATGCATAAATACATTTTGGATAATTTAGATAACTAGGGATACACTCTTTGCCTCTCACACCACCAATTGAGAGAATCCTTTTTTTTTCAAGGTTTAGCTCTTCAGAAAACATTTTGATTTCAGTGATGGCAACTGGTGTGGAACTTGTCAAGTGCAAAGAGTTTTTTACACATCATAATTTTCTATATAGTCCAATAGGTCCTTCTTGATATTTTTATTTGTTTCATTACTGGTTTTATTTTTATCAGATTGATATTTTATAACATCCTAAATTAGATTTTGAAGTATCTTTAAATCGTCTTCATTGCTGAATGCCTTTGTTTTAAATCTCAGATCCAAGAAAGAAGCTTTACCCAGTATAATGTTGTTTTCAGCATTTCCAAAACGAGCAATAATGAAGGCAAGCAGAGAATTTATTACAGTTCGTCCTGCTTGACTAAATACTTTAACTTTAATTCATTCTAAAGACAAAAGTAGACCTTTTGTCTTTAGAATAAGTATAACTTTATTATTTAAAGAGAGTTACTTGCTTTTCTGCACTCATTTCAACAGTAACTGTTTCAAAAGGATTTAAAATAAGGCAATGTTATTTTAATATCGTTTATTTCTCTTCAGTTGGAAGATAGATAGGATTGAGCAAAAGACCAACTGTTGCAGCCAAAGGTTCCAATAATGTTACTAGTCTCTCAAACATATAGTATGTTGAGTTCCACCTTGTTACCACATAATAAATTAATCAACTTTAAGGTTGGTTTTATTTTCTGTTTGCCCAATTTCCCTCCTTTCTAGACTTGTGTCATTTATGTCTAAAGTGGTGTGTTTTTTTTTCATATTCTTTCATAAATTTGTAACACTTCCATTTTTGCTGTTTGTTGAGGATATATTGAAGGATATTGAGTTCCCCTATGTAAACATCTCTTTTGTGCTTTGTTTCTTTATTGTATGACCCATTTACATTTATGACCTAATTATGATCTTTTCTTTTGTTTCTGGTTGGCTGTAGTCTTTGTTACTGTATTTAATAGTACTTTTATTTTTAATTCTTTCCAATGTTCTTCACTGTCTAGATTGTCTGTTTTTATCAATTTGTGGATTATTTCCATCTCATAATTCTATTTAGCACTTCTTTACTTTTTCTATATCTGCTGTTTTCGAGGTGTTGTACCTATACTTTTCTAGACCAATAAGTGACTAAATTCACATTCAGTTTTTCAGCTATTTGCATCTAAGGTGTTTATAGTGGCCGTTTTGTTATCAACACATACTTAATAAATTCAATTAGTAAATATCTACCAGATATTGCTTTGTGTATATTTATGTGTGCAAAGAACAAAGAATTATACTCATGTTTTTCTGATGGAACCATTAGAAGTTTCCCTATTTAATTGGTGTTTAATTAAATAGGATATTTAACTAGGATAAGTAAATTATAATGATGGATCTGTCGTATTCCTTTTGTGTCTGGCTATATGACGATAAGTCTAGGCCAAAAAAATGGTGTTTTGATAAAGTGAATGTTTGCTGATTGTTCGTGAGAATTATCATATATTTCTTTTAATTTGCTTTTAGAATTTCTCTTGCACTTTTATGCATATTTGTCAGGCAGTGGGCATTCATAACAGATGTTAAAAATATTTACTTTTTAAAAATCTTAAAAATATTAAGTTATTATGCTTGAAATTATGCCAAAATTGTTTGTCAATTTAAAAGAAATTGTTTAGGAAATTATTGGTGTGCCAAATTCACTGATTTTGATAGAAGTCTAATAGTAAATCAGAAAATCTAATACTATTACATTATCTGTCCTGTTTCTTCATTAACCAAATATACGAGGTTGATGGACCCTTTTCTTTACAAATTGATGAGATGTAAACATTCCTGTTCTTATTTTCTTTGCACAAATGACAACTTCTTGTAGTCTATTCAGTAAATCTTGCCGTTTGATAAGAAAATACAATTTTATGGTTTGAAATACACTTTATTATTCAGTATAGTCTCTCTGAACATCAATACACTTTTTTCAAAGGGATTCTAATTTATGAATTCATAAATTGTGACTATGGATTGTCCTGAAGGAATATCACCCAGACAGTCTAAAAGGTTACAATAATATTCAGAATTTATTTTATACCAGTTTGCACGTAATTAGTTTACCACAAACAAAATTCCTGTCACATCCCAAAAAACTGATGCTAACACCTTTTTGGCTGATTTTTGAACACTGACTGGTTTCTGAGCTGAAGAACCATGTTCACACTACCTTTTAGCCTCTTTTTTTGATTAAGGATCATGGTGATATACACAAGTCTCATAGTGATGAATTGATGCACAGAATCCACTTTATTCTTTCAAAAACACTCTGAATGTTGCTAAGAAAGTAGCATTTGAATGTGTTTTTGTTCCATTGTTAGCGAATGTGGCACCAATTCTAAACATAGCATTTTGAAACCCAATACTTGTGTCCAAATATTGCTTATACTGCCCAATGAGATGCCTAGTGCTTCTACTAAATCTCTTTGAGTCAGTCTATGATTTTCCAATGTCATATCCAGGATTCTTTTAAAAGATTTATGGTGTTGTTCCTGTTTTTGTATGTCCTTGACATCTAAATTCAGCAACCCTTCTTTATAAAAATACACTCACTGCACTATACTAGATTTTGTCCATTGTAAAAAAATTTCCTTGAAATTTACCATACTGCAATACGTTTATATTTGTAAACAAAAAATAAATTGACGGATTGAAATGAAACTTCACAATTGTGTACTAATGCTCTCTCTTACCTCAAAACTTATTGAACAATCTATTAAATGCTAAAACTTATATCAGTATACTTCTTTTCTTATCTAATAGCTCACACACTTTTAATATTTTTTTCTCCTTTTTGTCATTTCTATTTTGGTTTGTTCATAGTAAATATTTATACTTATAAGTAGATATATTTATGTCTATAAATAGTACTCAAAAAACATTATCAATGCATTTATGTGATAAGTAAATGCATATTAGCACCATTTTCAAAAGTATTAAACAAATATAATATTTTTAATTATATAAGATAAATGAAACTTACAGTTGAGTCCATGGTGCTTTACTCGTGCGTCATCATTTAAAGCATAGGAAATAAGTCGGAAATTTACTTTACTCAAAACCAAGTGACAGAAAGTGGCTATTGCTCCGATCACGGATTATATTATAAAATTTGACATTATCATATAAATAGAATGTAAGATGTGTTGATGAACAGTAAAATTATTCAAAGAATGAAACATTATTTAGCCCAAATAATATCGTTGCAAGATTTTAAACATACGTTTTTAGTTTCTCATATTTCATTTTCATCACCTTCAGAATCTAAACTGTTATCTCCAATGTTAATGATAATAGGTTCAATATTAATATTGCACATATTTTCTTTTCTAATAAACCACTGTTCAATTAATTCATTAGTATGTTCTACACACTTTGCTCAAGCGACACTTTTGAATTGCTTCCTTCCACATCCTTAACACATTTTCATCTCTGCCAATATATGTATTATAGTAAGTCTTGCAATTGGCACATTTTATTCGATAGCATTAAAATTTGGGTGATACGATGGCATATCACTGTAAGATGAATTTATCTACAATATATAATTTTCTTGTCGATTCATGTTGACAAATTGTAACAATTCTGGTTTTAACTGATGTTCATCAAAATTAACATTTCTTCAACCAATCTATAATGTCTGATTTTAAAAATTTAGCGAAAGGTTGTTTATTCATGATTTCACTATGGTAGGTTGTGTTGTCCATGACAATCATAGATGGGGTGTTCTAAATAAGAAAGTAAGTGTGTATGTGTCCATTTGCTAAATATTGTACTATTCATTTCACCGTGATAATCTGCAGTCAAGGATTTGGAACAAAATAACAAACTGGCGTCTAAAATAAAACCTTTTGCTGAACTAGCATTAACCATAATAAATATTTTTCCATCATAACCATCTGGTTTACGTACACTTCTGCGGTTGTTATCCTGCCACATCATTTTATTTCCCTTTGAAAAAATCCACGTTTCATTTAAAAATACATCTTGTGGTTACTCAAGACGCTGTATAGCAGGACATGTATCTTAGTTGTGTTGCCATAAATAGAGCCCAGACTAGACATGAAATGTATGGAGCTCTTAGAAGACATACTTATATGCATCGTGCAAGGGCGACTACAGCTAGAGTGGATCGACTTTTACAGTTATGGGCTGTCAGAGATTGTCGAAGTACTGTTCGAATGCTACAAAATGAGTTGATAGAAGCTACGTGTATAAGAATAAATACTCAAAAGATACGTAATCGGCTTTACAAACATGGTTTAAATGCAATTAGGCCAGCTAGAGTTCCTCCTTTGACCCCTGCACATTGTAGAGCCAATCGCTTGTTTGCAGAAGAACACATGAATTGGACAATGGCGCAATGGAGCAACGTGATGTTTACTGACGAATCAAAATTTCTTTTAAATCATGTTAATGGACGTGTTAGTCTGGAGAAGACCAGGAGGTTCCAAATTAACATTCTCAAAAAATTCAGCTTCTTCGTATGATTTTTAGAGGTTCAGTGGCATTTTCAGTTCAGTCTTTGACGACTGAAAATAAATTTATTTATTACAAAACTAAAGCATCTCTGGTATTTGGTAATGCGTTTAGATGCTCTATTAGATTTACGCTAGATTTAAAAAAAAATGAAGAAAATTGCTTTATGTGTACCTACTGATTTTGATATTTGAATACCTACTGAATCAGAAGAAAAACGAGATAGTAGGTATTACATTTGAAGATCTGCAGGAAGATACTAAATCTATCGTACGGGGATCATGTCACCAACGCTGAGGTCCTACAGCATATGACAAAAGAAAAAGAAGTGGTTAATTTAGTGAAACAACGTAAGCTTGAGTACCTCGGCAACGTGATGCGGAAAGAAGAAAAATATCGAATTCGTTATGCATCTTAACGTTATGCAAACCGCATCGATTCAGAGGTCACACTCAATGTCCTGAAAAACTGAATGTTTATGCAGGAATATTAAGTGATGCTTTAATTGGCCCCTTGTTCATACTAGGAAATTTAAGTGGTGACATTTATGTCGATATGCTGGAAAACACCATCGAACCTTTAATTGTGCATGAATTAGAGAACCAACGGGACAATCAAGGCAACCTAGCTCTAGGCGAAGATTTGCTGCACTTCCAACTTCCAAAGATGGAGCACCTCCTCACTATCCAGCTCCAGTTAGGCACAGGTTGGACACGAATTATTTGAATAAATGGATTGGAAGGAGAGGTCCTATTCAGTAACCACCTAGGTCACCAGACTTATCGCCACCTGACTTTTTTCTATGGGGTTATCTCAAGTCACTTGTTTATAAAACTCAACCTGCATCACTTAGGAAATTGCGAGAAAGAATTACACAAGCATGTCGCACTATTACTAGCACAACATTTGCCAATGTTTGTGCAGAATTTGAAAATAGGCTGTATTATTGTTTACAAAATCACGGAACTCACTTTGAACATTCACTTAATTGACATTTTTAACAAATTCGTAGTTCAACAAGAACCTCATTAAATTTTACATTTAAGCCAAAGTTTCATAATTTGTTTCGCCCTGTATAATTATTATTTATACCATTGGATAGCATTTTTTATAGTCTTTTCAATGATGTATCACAAGTAGGGGTTTGCAATTTAACCTTTTTTGGTTATTGTGGGTGGAGCCTAGGAGGTTGGGGGTGAGTTTTCTGTCATGTCATTTTAGTTCCCCTTACTATCCTAGAAACGGTTTCAAGTATTTATTTGTATGAGCTTTTGTTGGTGAGATATAACCCATTGTAAGTTTTAAAATTAACACTGCATATGTGTGTGAAAAATGTGGTATGGAAACAAGTCCATCAGCTACAGAATATTTTACTTATGTTTAAAGAAATTTTTTATTATTCTTTTTCGTTACTTTTTTTTTTTAGATATAATTATGTATAAATCGCCGAGGTTATACTAATTTATATTTCTACTTTTACATCTTTAACACAATTTATTAGCAATTCTAAGGTTTCTCTATTAGCAGTTGACAAAATGTGTGATAGACTTAACGGAAGCAAATGTTTCATTTCAATAAGAGTTTGAATTACTTTATTAGATTTGTCTGAATATTTGTTGCATCCAAAGAAAATATGGTTAAGATCTCCGTAAGAACTTATATCACAACTGCAGGATGGTGCCGGTAATATCCTAAGCTTAAATAAATGCGATGGGAATCGACCATCGTTTGTTGTTGTCTAATGCAGATTTAGGATGGACGATATTGTTATATAGAATTCAGAAGGAATTGGAAGAAATGATCGAAAATTATCCGAAGTAAAAATGGTTTTTTTTTTAATTTTTAAATCTATTAAGTAAAACAATTTCCCTTCAAGAAATCAGTTGGATAGGTAGTGGAAACCTGGAGAAAAAGAACTGTGAAATAGTTATCGACATTGCAAATACACATCGCACTGGAAATTATAGCCAATTAAACTTGAATAAATTCACGTTTGTACTTCTTTCAAAATTGTGGCTTCGATGATGTTGTTCATTCATTATTTTTCACCGCAAGTAGGTCCCATTACAAAGACGTAGCTGGATTATGTTCCGCAACATAATGATTAGCGATCCTACTTTTAACTGTAGATTATGAGATGTTAATCCGCTCAGTTGGTTAATTGGTTACACCGAAAAATCAGGATAAATGTTCCCATTGAATGGACACTGCACTAAGAACTCTAAAACTACCAACCAACTATCAAAACGCCAAAAGGACTTAGGCGCCAAATTTAAATAATCATAAGTTTTATGAAATTTCTCAATTTCCACAAGAACCTTCTGCAAATATTAGAAAACTTTAAAATATAGGAATGAAATCGGTAAATTCGTTCTTAAGTATGGTGTGACCTAGAAAAATAGGAATTCATATTATATACATATATATTATACCGTGTGCTGTTTCTTATTTTTTCTTTCTACTCCCCTAGATTACAATGTCCAATGTTTTGACGCATATGATATCAAAAAATCGTAGTAGACACAACATGATAAATATGTATACAGTCATTCAGTGATTACATCACATAGATTATGAATTGTGTGTACAGGACTTTTTTTTGCCTTAAACTAAAATCACAAGATCTAAATAAATAGATAAAAAATATTTTTATCGGATTTGAATCCTTATTGAAAATCCTAAATGCATATGTCAACATTGTGAATATTTCTTAATAAGGCACATTCACAAATATCGTGCCCTAATATCGTTACAGGTTTTCCTTTATTGGAAGGTGATTTTGTGGCACAGTGTTCGCTTTTGTCAAACCAACCATTTGATCGAGTGTCGTGTTGTCGTTGCCAAAAGTTCCCTACCCCCCCTCGTATCTGTTAACGGTTATACTTAGAATACTGGAATTTGTAATAGTCATAAATGACTTTACAGAGACACTGATCCATAATTTTAAATGAGACCTTATGGCATGTGACTTCTCGTTTGAAGTACCTATTCAATCATACTAATTTTGTTTGCAAATAAATACTAAAATTTTAGTTTTGCATTTAATTAATAAAGATTTTAGAACCAGCTCAGTTCTTTTATTAAGTATTCAAAATGTGCTCCATCTACTTCCTGACACTAATGCATTCTATTGCTAAACTCTTACTGTACTCATTCAAATGCGTCTGGGAGAAATTGCCCTACATTCTTCAGTAATTCGTTGTTTCAAAATGTCAGTATTGTTGGGTACTGTAATATATTATAATATATGCATAAACCTTAGATTTCAAGTACCAAACAGAAACAATCTAATGATGTGAGGCCCGGTGACCGAATCCAATCCATCTACCGTGATATGCCTCATCTAGGTAATGTCTTACTGCACCATAGTAGTGTGCAAGAGTATCATCTTGATTATCTTCCAGAATTTCAAGAATTAGCGGTTCAATTGCGTTTTGTAACATATCCAGATACACTTAACAGATTAAGTTAGCATTGAGAAAACTAGGCCCAACTATGTGGTTTCCTAAAATACCTGCCCAAACATTTACTTTTTCTGAAAATTGAGTATGTTTTTCACGAAAGACGTGAGGATTTGTATCACTCCAATATCTCAGATTGTGTGTATTAACATTTTCATTGAGACAGACAGTACTTTCGTCAGTAAAAACATATTGTTTTTATGTAATCTGGGTGTTGGTTAATTTGATTGGACATATTTTCACAGAATTCTAATCTTCGGTCCGGGTCATCATCTGAAAGTTAATGCACAATCTATAATTTGTATGGATGAAATTTGTTTTTAGCCAACAATCGGCGTACTGTCCTTGACTGATTTCACAAATAGATGCAACTTGAGCTTTAGAAGAAGTAGGGCTCAGTACCATTTCTGCAATTTGTTTGTCATTACTAATTGTTGGTCGACCAGATCGTGTGGCATTTTGAACACTACATGTCTCTTCAAACTTTCGAAGAAGCTCCCTCAAATAAGCCATATATAGGGCGATCGGGATACCTCTCGTTAAAAAGACGTTATGCTGCATGTAAATTGTTTCTACATTCACCAATGATTAGACAGCTGCTATTTTGTCGGCTACAGTACGTACTATTTTGTCTGTGTAAACATTTCGGCGTCTGTGTAAACATAAAGATGTAATGAATTGGCGATGATTTTGTCGGTATGGTAAACCACACAACCGCTAAACTTAAGGGACTACTGATATAATTAACTGAAAACTCACAACTGAGGGTGTTTCGCTTATAATAAATGAAAAAATTTCTCTCCAAAAGAAGTAAAGAACACTCTTAAGTGTCGATAGAAAGAATTATTAGTGTTTTTAGGTGTATTTCTTCATATATGCGGAATATGATAATGCGTGGGCTTTAAGGTTATATACTGAAGTAAATATCCTTTTTTCACCAGGAAGCTATTTTATAAAACATGTGTAGAAATATATTGTTATTGATTCTACGAGTACTGCATTTTGCCCCAATGCTCGTCCTGGAGAACAACATTATTCACACAGACTATACAAAATTCTGTCAGTTATCGATTATTTTAATGACATAATGCTGAAACTGTACTATTCCTGACGCTAACTTTCACTAGGTGAGTAAATGGTGTTATGGAAAGTTAGACTCATATGTAGGTAGTACAACCAAAACAAGCATCTAAGTACGGAACAAAGGTCTAGATATTAACCACTCCTAAGAGAATAGGAAAGAAATTTGCTGTATACTCTGCGATATTATGATTTAAGAAGCAGAAATTGTTATGAATTAGTAGAAAGAAAAGATGTATGTAGGCTATAATATATACATGGACACCTATTAATAGTTTCAAGTTAACTAGAATAACCCTTAATCAGAAAATGTACAGCACCAGAATGTTGAAAGTATCAAGAAACAATATACAATCGGCAGAACTAATAAAAAAGGGAAGCTGTTGCAAAATATCCAAAAGATATAATAATAGGGAAGATAGAAGAGAAGTTTGTTATATCTCGTGTGAAATATGGTTGATTGAAGTCAAAAGAAAGGAGGAAAGTATTATCTATTGCCAATCGTCAATTACAACAAATACATGTCCAGATACGAAATAGATCAGATGCTTTTCTATTACACAGTCGGAAGAAAGACCATCCGCGGATATAACAATTTTTTCTGCATACATTAGAAATGGTTGTGATCAATTTTCAGGCCCTCTACAACAAATATTCTGGAAGGAAGATGCCACTGCCCGAATTCTGAGAAAATTTTATCAAACGATTACTTCCTTGTGTATGGTCACAACGTACTGGAAAAAATCCAGAACACATCGTCATGCATTGATGCGCCAGTAAATTCCCCGATCAGTTTTTTGCAAAACGCAAGGTTACATAATTATTCAGCCTTCGTTACGGTCCCGATATAGTAGGTGATGACTTTTTCGTGTTCTCCAAGCTTAAAATGTTGCATAAATAACGGTTTAAGCGGTGACTTAAGCACCGATGATGAGCACTGAATGATGGGACTCACAAATTTAATAATCAAAAGTACTTATTTAATCAAAGTCAAAAAAGGTATTTGACGGTAAGGATAGTTAAATACAAACACAGAATCAGTATATAAAGTCCTTTTACCCTATGACGGCCGATAGGTAATTAAGATATGATCAGCGGGCCTTAAACAGTGGGGCGTTAATATTTAATTCCGACCGTTTGAAAAGTAAAAATATTTAATTTCCTTTATTTTATGTTCAGTAATAATATTGACTTAAGATACGCAGACAACACCGTCATTATTGTGGACAGTGCTGAGGGTTTACAATGACTTTTGAATGTCATAACCAGAGAGGAAGATAGCTTGGGACTAAATATAAACACAAATAAAACAAAAGTAATGGCTGTTACACGTGAACCAAATGTCGACATTAATAGTCGTATCTATAACAAACATATAGAACCAGTACAAAGATTCCAGTATCTTGGTTGCTGGATAACAAACGATCTTGACCACGAGGTCGAAATACATGCTCGTATAGAATATGCTAGTTCCGCATTTCAACTAATGAAAAAATTCCTAATAAACTCTACGTTATTGTTGGTTATCCGATACCAATTTGTAAAAATCTTTATTTATTCCATATTGCTATACGGAGTGGAAACATGGACTCTAGGAATTACAAGTATGAGGCGTATAATTGTCTATCCGAATAATTAGAAACCAGACCTCATCTATAACTCGCTTGGTTTAAAAAGACTGAACGGTTATGTCTTCCGTATGTCTAATACAATTTTGCCATTGTTCTGCCTTTATTGGTTCTAGCGAATCTTTCCATAAACTAAGAACGTCATCTGTTATTTTTGATGCATGTTTATCATAAAAATTTTTGGTTATACCCCAAACTAACTCAATTGTATTATAGTGGCAATGGTAAGGCGGAAGTCGAAGAACTTCATGGCCATATTTAAGAGCCATTTGGTCAGTAACAAATTTCTTTTGAATTTTGTGCTGTGATAAATTTTCTTTTCTGTCGACCACAACTTTATTTCTTCTTTTGTTCAGCTGCTTGAAGGAAATTTCTCTTCTACTCTTGGAGTGTTAGGATGCATTAACACTATTATCGATGGTCGCTCCAATTTTTTTAACAAATTTTCTTCGAACCATTCAAAAATATTTGCATTCATATTTTCATGGTAATCACCTCTATTCTTTATGGACGAAAAAATTAAACTAGCGTCAGGAATAAAACCCTCATCATTTCCAGCATGAAGTATAATGTAGCGTTTACCATTACCGGAACGACTAGAAGAATAACATTTCGTGGTGCCATCTTGTCAGGATAATTTTAACATATTTCCTTTAGCGAAAATCCAAGTTTCATCTAAAAATACAACTTGCCTCGGACTATCAGACGTTTTATTGTTCATGTATTTTCTTAAAAAATGCCATCGTTTTGAAACAACATTATGCAGGCCATTCACGTTCCGACTTGTGGTACGACTAGTGGTCCAACTTCTGCAGTTGGATCTGAAATCGGACCGTGAGTGGGCTAGTTGGATTAGTTGGACAACTAGTGGTACGACTAGTGGGACGACTTGAAGATCCGACTTCCGACTGGCGACGAAGTCGGAGCGTGAATGGTGAAGTTGGAAGTCGGATCACAGGTTGGATCGAAAATGTCTTCAAAAATCTCTAGTTCGAGAATATTTAATAGAAAATAAACTTTCAATTGCACGAAAATTACCTTTTTGTTAGGGCAAATCATTTTCCTTTCTGTAGATCTATTTCGGACATTCCTACACAGGTAAATTTCCGATACTCCGGATTGGCTACGGATGAATTATCAACAAACAATGAAAACTAAATCATAGTTGTAGCAAAAGATCCCTAGTTCGCAAAAAATAATAGAAAATAACTTTCAATTGCACGAACAATTATTCCTATTAAAAATATACGACACACACAAAACAAAATAAATCCCAGCTCCAGTTTAAAACAAATAAAATATAGATTGTATACCTATACAAATCTGTAAAAACTATAATTTTTTCCTACATCTTAAAAAGTCATAAAAATCAAGAGTTGAAAAATTAATTAGTTCAGCCCTAGACAAATAACTAGAGAGCCGAAACCTAATTTTTAAACCTACATATCATATTATCATATTTTGCGTAGTGTTTATTCGATACATTTTTTGATTAAGCGATGTACACCATCGTGAAAACAAACTAAAACTGAAGTTGGACCGCTAGTTGGATAGAAAGTCGGAGCGTGAGTGGAGACGAACATCCAACTAGTAGTCCTACTAAGTGGTACCACAAGTCGGAACGTGAATGGCCTGCATTAGAGAGTTCACACAATACTTGTCTATTATTTGTCTTTTTATATCGAAAACCTAAATTTTTCAGCTCTCTCCAAAAACTTGTTAAACTAATATCACAGAGTTCGTTATCTTTTATTTTTTGTAACACAACACTAATTGTTACATGTTATTTGGCTTTATACATACTATATATAATATTTTTAATTGTAAGTTTAATTGACTGGTGCAAATCTAAAGTTTTTGGATGTCGACGATTTCTCTTGCTTACTTTATTTATTTCATTCTCAATCATGTTATTAATTCTTCGAAATGTCATCTCTGAGATACCGCAAGCATCGCATGTGCGTTTTTGAACTGTCATAACAGGTGTCAATGGACCCATATTATTTGTTTTCCAAATTGAAATCGACTTTCAGAACTAAACGCTGTTCTTCTGGAGATCACACTCTACGTTTCGACTGTATTTTATTTTCTACCAAATTCCTCATTTTACTTTAAAGTACCGCTTCACTACTTTACTATAAAAAATAGATATAAATATACAACTAACTACACCCTAAAAAGGACGAGGGTTGTACAACAGACGAAACAATCGAACACAAATTATTTAACAGCCAATGCTAAAGAAGCGTAAACACTTCATTGATTGTGATTGCAAAAACCGTTCGCATGTTTTAAATAAGGTTTTTGCTGATTATGTACAACCAATACAACCCACGGCCATCAATTAATTTTTAACGATAAACAGAAGTGTAATATGATGACAAGTTTGAGTTTGATCTACTTTGTCAATAACAGTGTCGTTAACAGAAAAAATTTTAATAGCATGCATATTTTTTCAATGATTGTGTGGATTTAAGAAATACAATACTTTAAAATGTGTATAAAGAAGATTACAATTATTATGACACATGGTACTCCTTATTTTTTAAATAATATGTTTTTATAAAGGCATAACTTTGATTATTGGGTAAACCATCCTTATACAATATATCGGAAGAAATTAAAATATATATATATATATATATATATATATATATATAATAAATTCACTGTTTAAATAAATATTCCGTACTCGTACTATTGCAATAAAATATTAAAATCAATAAACTATAACTTGTTGAGCAGTGCTTATTGAAAAAACAGAGCAGTAAAACGTTATTCATAAAGGTAGTGTAAAATATATCGCTGCTTAGGTATCTGGTCCGCTAGTAATAAAGTTATCAGGATTTAGTTGCAAAGCGGTCTTCACAGATGGAAAATAAGTACGTTATTTTTTTTGGATTGAGACAAACTTTTGAGAAGGGCCAAAAACAAAAATTGATAAAAGGCGTGGAGCTGCGCTAGAACTTTATGTTAAATCGAAATTTAATAACCTAACGTAATTAACTATTTCGACGTGGACTCGTCAATATAAGATGTTTAGATTATTCATTGGTTCTAAGAGATTCTGTTTAATCTAAAATTATCACTTTTTTGAGGTGATGCTTGTATAGACGACAAAACTTTCCTTAACTGTTTATTTATTCTTTAACCCACTGTCGCATTAGAAAACCAGTATCATAAAATCGTTGAAATATATTGTTTAAGATTACAAACAAAATGATATTAACCGGTTAGGCACTGAATGTATTCGCAATCGATTACGAGATCCTAACATATAATTCTATAATGTAAACCGCAAATCTTACAAAAATATTTACTGAATTTCCGACAATATATTACTTAATGGAAATATTTATAAAAAATAATCATTTATGTACCAAGGGTATTAAATAGATGTTTATGCCCAGATGGCGACGATGTTAAAAACCCGAGGGCCTCTGACCCGTTCTCTGATGTTTTATGAGGAATCCCTCGATTGTATTGTACAATATTGTTATTTTGTTGCTTTTGTTTATGTTTTACAAGAAATCTTTCGACTGTATTATACGTCCTTTTTATTTTGTTTTCGTTATCAGTAATACACAGAAACCCGTTGCTGTAGTCAGTGTTGTTAAATTGAATTCATACTGTAATGTCATCAAAAGTTGAAAAAAAAACAACGTGAAAATTGACAACTACGATGTTTCGGCGGAATACCGAAACGCAAATGGCGGAAAGACGGAATGCCTTTCTGGATTTTCTGCAATCAGCTTGCTTAATCCTTCAAATTCCAAGTAAGTTCGTGATATTTAGTCAGTTAGGTTAAGGATAATGCAAGTTCTCGCCACTTCTTGTGAGGTTTTAATTTAATCAGTCGCCTCCACTGAAAGCATTTAAGTAGGTGCGGTACGATTTTTTTTTGTCCATCACTACAATGCGACCTCCTTGCTGTCAAAAGGGCAAATGCAGTTCTCTGCATTGTGCGTTGCAAGAACACATGGCCTGAGGAAGCCGATTGGCTCAACGAAGAAGTTAATGCAAGTGGTTTAATAATTCCAGAACCCTCTTCATCTGCTGTTCAGATGCCAGTATTGAAAGCAGCTGAGTGTCTGGCAAACTTATGGATAGAGGAGTACGTAGTAACTTAAATTGAATTGTTTTTTAAATACCCACCCCTTTCTACTATTCTTCTCAACAAAAGATTTAGGAACTCATCAGTAGAGTTACGAAAATCATCAACCATCAGTAGAATTACGACATACCCTAAAGCAGATATTAGATCTAATCACAACCCTTTAGTCGCCGATGCAAGTGTTAAGCTAAAACAAATAAAGAAAAAACACCAGGAAAAGAATTTTACTATTTCAGATGTCAGAAGGCCAGGTCAGATGTCATTCATCGGACAAATTTATAGTAAACGAAGGATTAAGGCAGGGCGATCCTTTGTCATCATTACTCTTCAATTCATGCCTAGAAAAAATAATGCGACAAGCAAAAATCAGTAGAGAAGGACTCCTGTCATAAAAGACACCAAGTTGTGCAGGAGATAGTACAGAGAATAGTAAAAGCAGCGAAGAAAATGGGACTTTACAAAAATGCAACTAAAACAAAATGTATGCAGTGGACAAATGATCAGTTTAGGGATGGGCAAAAGTTTAAAGTAGAAGTAGAAGAAGGATCATCATACGAATTCGAAATGGTAGAAAGATTTAAATACCTAGGTGCAATATCACGTAAACCTAACATTAAAGAAGAAATACAAGCTAGAATACTGGCAGGCAATAAAAGTGTACATGCTCTTAGTGGAATGTTGAAAAACAAGTTTTTATCAAGAAAGGCAAAAATACAGTATTACAAAACAACTATACAACCAATAGTAACATACTGCAGTGAGACATGGGCAATGACTAAAATGAACAAAATTGACTGGAGATATGGGAAAGGAAAATATATGGAGGAATAATAAGAGACGGTTTATAGATAAGAAGATCAAATGGTGAGTTAAAGGCATAAAGGCACAGAGACTAAGATGGCGAGGTGACCTAGAAAGGATGCTGAACACGAGAACTCCAAAAATGGTACTAAACTACACTATAGCTTCAAAAAAGAGAAAAGGAAGGCCAAACAATAGATGGAATCAAGAGGTAAAAAAAGATATGGAAAAAATTGCACTAGAAGGCCAGAAAAGAAAAATGAATAACAAGAAGAAATGGAGAAAAATTACATATCGAGCCAGAGAAGATCTCAGTACATAAAGGAAAGCGAAAATGAAGAAAGAACAAACTTTTCAAGCCATGGGCCTCTAAGGCCTTTAGTACTATTGTATATATGTAATAAAGTTTGTTCAATATTGTGCTAGAAAAATTAAAAGATCCACAAAAATTTATTTTAACTCTTATCACTACAGCTGTTTCGGCTGATTGCCTTTCTCAAACCTGAGAAAGGCAATCAGCCGAAACAGCTGTAGTGATAAGAGTTAAAATAAATTTTTGTGGAAGTTTGAAAACAAAGTTTTCAGTGTAGTAACAGTGTAGTAACATAGTAAACAAAGTAACGGTCGAATCCATCAATTAATTAAAAGATCATAAAGTTATACCTTCCTTTCCTCTTCTGTAATCTTGCTGGAGTTTTATCAGTCAAATGATAAGAAGAAAGAATGTAAAATCGCCGTTTAAATTTCGCAGTAGCAATTTTCGTTTTAGTGACCATTTAAATTTGTTAAATTTGAAATTTCACAAATTTCGTCGCGGATCGTAAAACGCAAATGAGTTGTGCAGTAAAAACTATACCAAGTATTTAGAAACGAATTATAATTGATATATGTATTTTCGTCTAAGATATATTCAGTTAGAAGGTCACTTCAACCATACTATATATCGACTGGTCCAACGAAGACTGTAGTAACTCATTTTTTATGTAATTGAGATAATTATAAAAATGTATTTACACTGTTACCAAAATTCATTAATCTATTAAATGGATATTTTTATAGCATTAAGTGATACTTTTAATAATGATCTTACAAGGGTAAAACAGATTTAAGACAGAAATGGTCATAAGTGACTTTTGAATGAGTTACTATAGTTTTCGATGGAGATATTTTTAAAGTAATAAATACCAGAATTATTTGTTTCTTAACTTTATTTATATAAAATGCCACATTTTGAAGAAGCTACTGATATAATTTGCAGTTTTATATTTTAATTCAATTTTCCTCATCCGACTCTTCTTCGCTCTCAACTGAATCAACTTCTAGCTCGACTTTAGGAGGTACATAACTCTTTGAATTAAGATTTTTATAAAATCCATGGTACATTGTGGGTATTTTGCCGGTATTACACAGCCACAGTAATCCTTTTAGCTTTTTTTCTTCAATTGGTAATGGTGCATCATACAGTTTCGGTGGAAATTTGATAGTAGTGGAAGGCCGTCCTCTGCATTTTCGATTTAATTTTATGTCACAACCTCTAAAACCATCATCGAATTCGTATTTAAACATTATAGAATTTTGGTGTTCATGCGAAAATTTTATTTCTCGTATTTTGCTAACTTTTATTGATTTCTTTTCGTTGTCAAGTTTCCAATTCTCGGTATCAGTCAGTTTTTTAAAATTAAAAAAATTATCTTGGGACATTTCCGTAACATCATAAACTCTTCCTGTAGTTTTAGCCATTCTAATTAATGTAACCCACTGTTCTGGCACATATACAACCGATTGCCTTTTCTTTGCATTTTCGATAACAGCATGCATACTGTCACCCTCGTTCTGAGTGTGGCCTTTTTCCAAAAATCTGTGAACAATATCGATATGAAAATGAGCAGCAGCAAAAGCAAACATCGAAAACACAAAACGATTCAGTTGTCTAAGTAGAATATTATCGTTTTAACACTTTGTTGTGCCTTGAGATCTAAAAATTTCCAGAGGCAACTGGCAATTTCATTAGGACCTCTTTTAGCCACCTGCTCGTGCCATACATAGCAGTAACCCTGATTATTTCCAACATCATAAACTGTAAAGTTATATGTAGAGTATTTGCTTTTGTAGTAAAAATAACTTACGTTAGACAAAGGGGTAGCTTAAACCTTTTGAAGGTCAAAGCAAGCCACACACAAGCTCTTATCATCTAGTGCAAGCTGTTTGTATATGTCTTTTAAGTTTCTGATATATATGCCTTTTAAGTTTTGTTTTTCATATGGGACTCATATTGTTCGAGCAATTTTGCTTTTTCAGCATCACTAGCCATATTAAAAACAGAACAAACAGTACACTGGTCGTTTTTTGGTTTAAAGAACCCAATATTGAACTGTTCATTGTCAAAATATCTCTGTACTGGCGTGACGTGGCAGCTGTAGTGATGTTATTTTTTTCGCAATGCTCGTTGTACAATCGGTACATTTTCTGGATAGTTAGCCCTTCTTCAAGTTACATCTTCATCGTATTCTTACGGGTATAATGGGAAGGTACTACAGGAAACTGATTTATGTGATTTTTTACGTTGTCTGGTGATAGTTTATGTGGTCTGTTAGTGTGCTTTCCACGTTTATCTTCCTCTAATGATCCACCATCTTTCAGTTTCCTTAATGCTGTAGTGATCCAAGTTTCTGAAACGTTAAGGGTTTCCAAAAACATAGTTTTGCAAACACGTTGTTTTTCATTGCGAATGTAGAAGTAATATTCTCGAGAGTAATTTCTTCGAGACCGTTGTTCTGCAGTAATAGTTACTTGTTTTTTGGCAACCTGTCTCAAATGACGAGCAATAAACTCCCACTTTCTCGTATGATCTTTTAACTTCCAAAATTCATTGAAAAAAAGGTCTCTATCTTCTTTAGCTATTTTGGTAGCACATTTTAGTCTACATGTATTTGCGCATGGTGCACCCATCTGTCTTCCTTTAATTTGAATACCTTTTCGATTTTCATGTTCAAGTCCCAGGTTTAGACTTGTTTTAGAATTTTCATCCGCCCACTTACTAACGTCTCTAATTCTTTTCCTACTTACTCTCTCTATATTGCCTCTGCTTCTTCTCTTTCTATTTGTGGTTGCTACAGTTATATTCTTATTAGGTTCAATTATTACTTCAGGGATGTTTTTTTCTTCTATCGGAATGTAATCTGGGTCAGTATCAGAGTCTGCATGAAATGGTTCCTCATCGCTTTCCTTCTCAATTATTTCATTTTCATTCCTATTGGCTTCATTCTCCTTTAAGCTTACTAAAATTAAACAAAAATGAGGTAAATGCCTACGTAATATTTTTTCATGCGGAATTTAAACCAACCTGTAGAACATTCAGGATTAATATCAGTCTCGTGGTCACCAGGATCCTCATTCGCCTTTTTGTATTTGCTTTCTTCTACAATACTTTCAGCAATATGTTTACCTTAAAAAATAAGTAGGTTTTTACTTTGCGGTTATTATTTTAAATAAAGTTTATTATAAATTTACCTTCAAAAGAACGATAAGAAATATCCGTTTCAGTGTTTTTATACGCTTTCTCAGCTAATTCCAATATTAACTCACTTCTGGAACACATTATGGCAATTATAACAAAATTAAACTTTTGAACATAACCTTAAACTAACGCAGAATACCGTAGTAACTCATGTTACGATACCTATGCTATCGCCTCAGATAACAACGAAGACTATTGTAACTCAAGATACGATGATTTTCTACGGTTGTTTTTCATAAATCGGAGATACTATAAAACTCTTACACGTAATATTGATTGCATAACTACGTTTACTGAGATACGATTCTTTCCTGGAGAAGATATCATTGTTTTATTGTTTTGCGCTCGTAACTCAAAAAGTGGAAAATTTGAGTTACTACAATCTTCGTTGGACCAATATATCGATATGTATCACCAATACTTGATTGAATTGTCTCATTGTTAATCTTTTCCCATTGGTACAACTTTCCATTTTGTACAGAATATCCAGAATTTTAATCCTTTTGACGTTATCATCACAGTTATCCTTACTATGCTTAAGTAGTTTGCTTCGTACTCAAATATTTCGATATAACAAAAATGTGTCTTTGTGCTAGGTATGATAATACAATATTGTGTTTTAATATTATTTTTTAACGTCAAATTTATGTTTTTTAGAATATTATTAATTTTATGTTATCTTTTCAGAGGAAGGCATGCAAGCGATGGAAAAAATTCCATTAAAAAATGAACCGCCATCCGAGACCACGCATTCAACAAAACTGCATCAGACTCCCGACGTATGTTTCGTCTGTGGAAACCGAAATCAACCTTACATTTATTATTTAAACACCAGACCAGTGCAAGACAAGCCGAAAGAACCTTACTTTCCGTTCCTGGAATCGCACGAACCGCCCGTCGGACATATATCTAAAAACGAATATTCAGTTCCTGCTTGTTACCTTTGCTATAAATTGCTTCTGGAACAATGGGATGCTCACGAAATGACCTCTAGGCCGCACGCTGAGCGATTGTATTGGCTGAAAAGAGTAGACAACGGTCCATATACCGGAGCAGATATGGGAATGCAAGGAGAATACGCCGCCCACGTTCTAGGTTTAAACAATGAAGGCATGCCGGCAATACCTCCGCCGCAAAGAAGCGTTGCTTTAAAGGAAGAGGTTAAACCCAAACTCAGCGTAAAACCCTCACCGGTAAGTTAATTGATTAATAATTCATAATTTTACATTGTTTTAAATGAAAACTAATGTATAGAACTATGATGTGGGGCCAATATCCTCATCATCATTATCAGTGGTACAACATCCTTAGTTGACCTCACTGTCTTTTGCCAGTAGTTCCTGTCTATTGCCGGTTTTGTTCCTGTTCTCTCGTGCTCAAAAACTCCATTTGTCGTTAATTACAACATTGAAGAAAATTTTAAAAAGTTATTTGATTGAATTTAATATTAAGTTTGCGGAAATTCTGAAATTAGTGATTTATTTATTTTTAAGATGACACACATTTTACAATAAAAATAAGGTTGAGTTTACCGAAAGTACAAGCTGATGATAGCTGCAAATGTCAAACATGGAACAGAAAATTTTGGTTTAGCAGTGTTGGCATGTTTTTATAATGTAGATGCTGTATGCTTCAAATATAAAAAGATAAAGCTACATTTTGTTTAGAAAAAGTACATTTTGTTTATATTATGTTATGAATTCTGCAATTTTTGATTTCTATGAAACAAGAATGAGTAAATATTTGTTTCAATGGAGATTAATTGTAGTTAATTATGAGAAATTTTTTTAGCAATTACCCTTTGATAGATTATGGGATAGATTTGGCAATCGTCAAATCAGCAGTTGTCAGATTACAATAGATGTTTGCAATAAATCTCGAAAGAGACAAATATCTACTCGTTACTGCTTCATATAAATTAAAAATTGCAGAATTCATAAAATAGTATAATCAAAATGTACTTTTTAAAAGTTTTATCTCTTTATATTTGAAGCATACAACATATGCATTATATAAACATGCCAACAGTGCCAAACCGAATTATTTTTGACATTTGCGGCTATATTCAGCTTGTACTTTCGGTAAACTCAACCAAAAATAACATTATTTTTTCCTTTGGGTTTTTAGCAACGTCATTTTTTCATTCGAAATATTGAGTTTTTGCAGGAAATTTTTAGGAAACTTGTAGGAAAAAGGATATTTATAGTATTAAACTAAAGTGAAAAATGAACGAAAACCTATTGTATATGAAATTTATACAGAATATTTAGTTTTCATCACTTACACCACTGCTGTTATCGTCTTCGTCTAAAGCAGTAATCTTTTCAGACAGATGATCAGATTCTGTGAGCCGTTGGTTATAAAAGTTTTGAGCCTCTGTTTTTTTTTTTCAAATATTCAAATATTCTGTCCGATTCAATATGTCCGAAGAATTTTAACTTTCGAGATTTGATCGTGTTCAGTACCTCTCGGTCCTTATTCATTCTTTTGAGAACCTCCTCATTTGTGACTCGGTCAGTCCACGGGATCTTCTAAGTATTCTCCGATATAGTCACATCTCAAATGTTTCCAGTTTTCTACACATATCTTCGTTCAAGGTCCACGATTCAACACAATAAAAAAGGACAGAGAAGACGTAGCTTCGCAGCATTCTTACTTTTGTATCAAGAGAGAGGTTGTGAGTCTTGAAGAAGGCACTCATCCGATTTAAGGTGGATCTAGCTTTTCTGATGCGTGCTCTAATCTCCTGATTGTTGATCCATTCTTTATTTATTATGTTGCCGAGGTATTTGTAGTGCGCCACTCTACAGAGGATTGTTTGACGTAGAGTTGACCTTCTGTTATCCTTTTCTTGCTAATTATCATAAGCTTTGTCTTTTTAACGTTTATATTGAGTCCATATTGTTGACTGTAATACTTGATTTTGTTCGTAATTACTAAAACAACCCCAGGTTCATTAACATAATATCTCAACATATGCACGGTTTTGATTTTTACTGGAGAACGAGCTGATCTAAGAAAAAATGGAGTTATTGCATCTAAAATATTAAATATCATAGACTCATTAACATCAGTTACGGTAAACAGTGATGGTTTGCTCCTCGCATTCTTTTTCTCCATTCCACTTTTTCTCATTCTTTAGGCATTTCGACAGTTTCAAATTTTGTGTGCTTTTCAATCAATGAAAAATATTGATCGCAACTTAAAAATGAATGGCTTCGAATAGGAAATACATGTGTGATAGTTTCAAAGACCAGTTTTATGTACCACTGGTGTTACTGAATGATTACGCCCATCGAGCAACATCCATCCCTCGGACCACAGGCCCTTTGGCTGGATTATGTTGTTCTCCGGGCGTAATCATCTTAATATCACCCTTGGTACATAAATATCTATTAATAATAATAAAAAATTTTTTACTATTTTATATTTTTGCGAAACCCTGTTTATAAACGATTAATTAATTTAATATAGATAATATTTTTTAAATATCGTTTGTGAATAAGCTGCTAAATATTTAATACTATAAATAAATTAATAAATTATCGGTATAAATTATCGATTAAGCATTATATTTTTGTTTTTTTTTGATATCGTAGGTACAGTTATAAACATTTATTATTCATCCTTTTCCATATTTATGTTAGACAAAACGTGTGATAATTTCCAGCTGGACGAGATTAGTTTCTTTTCTGTTTGAGTCTCACAAGTTCTTCCTGGTGATTAGGTAATTATGAAATACGTATATAATAGAGGAATGCTGAGGCAAGTAGGGTTGGAAAGCTGCCGTCCTACCCTGAAGACTGATACGTCTTACAACTATTGATAATTCATTCGATTCTTTTTTTGCGAAGATTTTCTCCGTTAGGTTCTTCGATATATTTGATGTATATAGATTCATCAACCTCAGTCTTTGCTTCATCTTCAGTAAAGGTTGTACCGGGAAAGTGAGCATTCAAAAGGCATGCCCAATGCCGTTAGAATAATATTTTAAGATAATGTTTGAATTGGCACCACGGGAGCTACATTTATGATCCCTTCGCAGAATTACTATTACTCGTACTCGATTTAGTGTTAGCCGACTTGAAAACAGCCTCTATTCCTTTCTGTCTTGTACAATCGTCGTCCAATTCTGCACACCTATAGCTGATCTCCTGCTATATTATCTAGCTACCTTAGCCGAGTTCGTCCACGAGGTTTTTTTTCTGTTATCAGTCTTATTATTCTTTCATTAGAATATCTTCAGAGATGTCTTGCCTACTAGGCTCTTCTGGACTTTTTGTCTTGTATAATGTTGGCCTATGCATATAGTTCTTCTAGATCTTTGTTAGTTCTTATCCTTTATTGTCCTGTTGTCCCATTAAGCACCGATTCAAAGATCGTCCGTAGGATTTTTCTTCTTCTAATCGCTAATTAGAATTTATAAAATAAAAGAAATGACACCTCTACCGTTTATCATAATCTTTTTCCTTTAATGTATGCACAAACTGCGGTTTGTATGGATAATATAAACTATAGTTTTTAATTAAGTAGAATTAAATTTTCTTAATAACGATTAACGATATTGTTAAAAATAAAGTTATAAAAAAATACATATTTTATTCTTCATTAAATTCATATTTTTTGACAAAGTGCGTATACGACTGAAAAAATTAATATCTGATGATTGTATTTAGGTTTTGGAACATGCAGATTTTTTTAAAGAATACTTTTTTTCATAAAACTAAAAATAAAAAAGTCACTAGCCAAAAAGTACTTATTTCAATTATATATATATATATATATATATATATATATATGTATATATATATATATATATATATATATATATATATATATATATATATATATATATATATATATATGTACAAGTATTCTTTAATTAAATTAAAAAAATATTTTCTTTTGTCCATGACTGGACTCAAAGGATCGCAGTAATTGACACATTCGCTGAGCTGGCTTCTTTATTTCCTGATGGTCAAGCCGGCTGTGGAAAAGAGTCTTTCTGCTGGGAAGCCATGGTAGGAAATGTATTCTGGTTTTTTTTTTTTCACCAAGATAAGATGTCCACGTATCTCTCTTCTCGTTCTTCTGCTAGATATCGATCCAGTTCATCGTCAAAGCGCACCCTATTCTTGTACAGTGACAAAATTTTGAGATCGTCTTCGTCACGAGAGAATCCAGAAGAAGATCCAGCTTTCTTGTTTGTTGCTTCCAGATTGAGGCTCTTTTTTCATATTTTTTATATAATGCTCTGAGTTTTGTCTCTGTTTCTTATTTCAATGACACATTCCGATTAATCGAAAGCTTACAATTTGCGGCAAGGGCCAATTCCCGATTTCTTTATTCCATCGGCCATCCTTAAGACGTTCGTTATATCCAGCCCATTTCCATTTCAGTTTAACTGCCTGTTCGACAGCATCTTTTACTTTTGTTCTATTACGGATGTCTTCATTGGTTTTATGGTCTTTAACTGAGACACCCAGCATCTGTCGTTCCATAGCTCTGAGTTTTTCTGATCTTCTCCCTGTTTATTTTAGTGAATGTCCAGGTTTTGAGCTTCCTATGTAAGTACAGGTAGAATACAGGAATTAAACACTTTGGTTCGCAGCTTTTGAGGTATATTTTTATTTTGGATCTTCTCCAAGTTTGTACTGGGCGACCTCTTTTTCTTTTCCCTTGGGGATTCCACTCTAGGGCAGTCTTTGCGATACTGGAACTATTTTTTCGGAGTGTGTGACCGATGCAACCCCACTTTCTGGACTTCATTTCATTTTGTACCCTCTTTTGTTCGGTCAGGTGTAGCAGATCTTCGTTTCTGATGGTGTTAGGCCAGAATATACGAACAATTCTTCGTAGACATTTGTTAACAAAGACCTGCAGTTTGTCTGTGAGGGTGTTTGTCACTTTCCAGGTTTCACATCCGTGGAGTAGAACAGACATGATATTGGATCGGAATATTCGGATCTTTGTCCTTGTAGTATACTCGCCAGATCTCCAAACAGGGTTGAGCGTGCTGAAAGCTTGTTGAACTTTTCGTATCCTCGTACGAATATCGTCTTCTCTACCTCCGTTTTCTGTTATGACACTTCCAAGATACGTAAAGTTTTCCACATTTTCAATCTGCATATTGTCGATAGTAAATAGCGTGTTGTTCCCTGTATTTATTCTCATGGACTTGATTTTACTAATATTAATTTTCAAACCTATTTTATTGGCTTCAGTGGAAAGTGTTTCCAATTGGTAAGCCAGATCTTGGAACCTTTGACCTAATAGGCAGATATCGTCCGCGTATGCTAGATCGCTTAGGCGTGTGGTTAACGTCCATTGTATCCCTCTTGTGTCGGAGTCTAGTTTGGAGAGAACATGGTCTATAGCTATGTTAAAAAGAAACGGAGAAATCACGCATCCCTGTCTAACTCCAGTAAGTACGTCGAATTCGTCACTGTTGATCCCATTGTGTGTAACGCTGCATTTCGCATCAGTATATAGTGGCTTTATAATAGAAATTATTTTTTGCGGGATGTTTCTTAGCTCTAAAATTTTCCATACAGCAGCGTGAGACAAGCTATCAAAGGCACGTTCAAAATCAACAAAAACCATGTATAGGGGTGTGTTCCATTCAACCGATTGTTCCATTATTACCCTCACAGTGTTAATGTGGTCTATGCAGGAGGATTCTGGTCTAAAGCCTGCTTGATTGGCTCGAGACTCAACCTTATTTGTTAATCTTTTCTGTTAATCTTGTATGATGGTCGTGAAAATTTTATTTTTGACAGTAAGGTTATTCCTCTCCAATTTTTGCACAGTGTAAGGTTGCCTTTTTTTGGAAGCTTGATAATGTTACCTTTTTTCCAGCCCGCTGGAATGTGGTTTGTTTCCCACACCTCTCGGATTATGGGGAGCAAAAGTTCAGCAGTTAGATGCGGATCAGCTTTAAGTATTTCAGCAGCAATGTTATCGATTCCCGGTGACTTGTTGTTTCTCAGAGATTTGATATCTGTTATTATCTCCGTTTTGGAAGGGGCCTCGCAAGAAATATGCAAGTCTATATTCTGCGGGTTTTCGACAATTTCATCTGCGTTATCTCTGGGAATATCTAGCATCTCCTGAAAATGCTCTTTCCGTCTCTCTACTTGGTCATCTGTTGTAATAAGTAATTCGCCTGTCTTGGATCTTACAATGTTCGAACAGTTGGACCCATTTTTTGTTAGTCTTCTAGTAATTTGGTAAAGCTTCCTAGTTCTGTTGTGTTGTGCAACTGTTTCTGCTTGTTTTGCCAGTTCTTCTACCCACCTTCTTTTGTCTCTTCTTGCTTTTCTTTTAACTTATTTATTTATTGTTTGATATTCCTGTCGGTGTGCTCTTCTTTCTAAGATTTTTCTAAGGATTTTCTTTGCTTACCTTGACATTTTGACCCAGATATGTATATTCATCTACGTGTTCTAGCTCTGTCCCTTCGATGTTTATTATAGGCTTGTCATCTTTGTTTGACATTAGTTTAGTTTTGTTGAAATTCATTCTCAGTCCTTTTTTTAGGGATTCTGTGTGTAGCTCCTCAATCATCGTATTCAGTGCATTCCACGTATCGGCTATTAGTACTACATCATCGGCGTAAAAATCCTTCAAGTATCTTCGGTTAATAGGGATTCCCTTATTTTCCCAATCTATTGACTTAAAGATATCTTCTAGGGTAGCTGTAAATAATTTTGGAGATATTGTGTCTCCTTGTCTTACTCCTCGGTTGATTTTTACTGGTCTTGTTTCGATTCCATTACCCAACGTCACTATCATTAAAGCTTGTTCTTAAATATTATGTATTAATATTCTGTACCTGGAGTCGATCCGGTTGTTGACTAATGCTTCTTCTATTACCCACAGTTCAATGCTATCAAAAGCTTTTTCATGATCTATAAAAGCCAGACATAATAGGAGATTGTATTCGTTAGTCTTTTCTATTAGGATTTTCTCAAAGTATATAGATGGTCACAGGTGCTGTACCCTTTTCTAAATCCGGCTTGTTCTACTGGTTGATATCCGTCAAATTTAATTGTTAACCTGTTTGTAATAATCTTTGTAAAGGTCTTGTAAAGTTGTGGAAGAAGTGAAATTGGTCTATAATTTTTCAGGTCTGTGGTGTTTCCCTTTTTGTGTATTAGTATTGTTTTAGCAGTATCCCATTGTTCTTCAGCATTGCTGCTAGGTTTCCAACGCTTCCAGGAGCTTTATTCCTTTTTATTTCCTTTACTGCTCTTTCTATTTCTTCATGGCTTATTTCGGGCATCACTTCTGAGTTGACGTTTGTTATCTACCTTTTCAAGTTCTGCTTTGAGGAGTTAGGGGGATCATTTCTGGAACCGGTACAGATCGGCGTAGAACTTTTCAATTGAGTTTTTAATATCAGACTTACTTTTTTCTAGATGTCCTTGTTCATTTTTAATAGTTATTATGTTTGTCTTTCCTAGTTTCGGTTTGGTGCATTTGAGACTTTAGGTTTTTCTCTATGATTTGTTCTATACGTTTTTCTTGATGTTTTTTAATGTCCTCATTTATCTGTTTTCTTATTACTCGATTAAGTTCCCTAAATTCTGCAGTGTTTCTTTTGTTTTGTCTCAGAAGATCTTTTCTTTGTTTCAGCATGTTTTGTGATTATACACTTATTTTAGATTTTCGTTTTCTGTTACCGGTTGCCACTTCTGAGCTTGCAGTTCTTTTGTTATGACTTCATTGATTTCATTTAAGCTAAGTTTATCTAGATTTAATACTTTCGCGGGTTTTAACTTGCTTTTATATTGCTCTGTATTAGATTTTAGTTTATCTGTGTCTATATTCCAAGTTTTTCTAAATTTATTTCTATTTTTATTATGTTCTATCTCTAATTTAGCTCTAAGTATTCGGTGATCTCTACTTACTGACGCCGTGTTTATTACTGTTACGTCCTGTATGATATCTGTTTTGCTACATAGTATGTACATAATCTATTTCGTTCCGAGTTTTTCCGTCTGGGGATAGCCACGTCCACTTTCTTTAAGGTTTTTTCTTATAGAATGTGTTCGTTGCATAGTATTTGTGGGCTTATAGGAAGTTAACCAATTTTTCTTCTCTCTCATTTCTAACTCCAGAGCCGAACTGTCCTATATACTTTTCGGTTTTACTATTAGTTATGTTTAAAACAGAAAACCTTTTAATTTCTATAAATATTTTTACGTTGCAAACATAATGCAGATACTTGTATAACTTTAATTATTCAATCATTCCGTAATAATAAAAGCGCAGTTTTGCAGGACGTTCCGCGGAACAAAGTGCCAGTCCCGTGTCCAGTCCCGTCCCGCAGAAAAATCGCGGTCCCGCCTCGCGTCCCGCGGGAAGAAGTGCGATTCTCAAATTTCAAAATTCGTACAATTCACTACATAATTCACCGAGAACGTCTCGTTACGAAAGTGCCAGTCCCATGTCACAGCCAAAATCGCTGTCTCACCAATATTCATACCATTCACTGCATAATATACCGAGAACGTTTCGCTACAGAATATTTAAAATATCCCGGTGTTATGAAAACAGCAATACACATTGTAAATTACATTCGAACAAATTTAAAAAATCTTCCACAATTCAAAAATTTCTTTTTTTGGGGAAGGACGAAGAACTTTCAAATGAAATTAATTTATTTTGTATTGTTAGATGGATATCTAGCTACAACATAATAAATCAATTATTATAGATTTGTAGAGTAATGATAACTGCATTCCTAAAAGAAATGGAAATAACCTATTCAGAATTAAACGATGACGAGTAGTTACAAGATTTAATTTTTTGTACAGGTGTCATGGAAAGGGTAAAGATAAAATAATATCCGACCTCTCACTGTGTATATTAGGTTTTCAAACTAAATATCAACTTTTTCAATAGGACATTAAAAACAAAACATTTTGTCGTTTTCCTCAAAAAAAAAATATTTCAATATTAAGCTAGAATTATAAAAAAAAGCTAGAAGGAATATTGACGGAATTCCAAAGTAGATCTGAAATATTTTAAATCGTCTCTTCATTTTTTTCTGAATCTATATGCATGAATAGATATGCAGTAGATCTACAATTAACAGGTTATGTGTCATGATAGGCCAACACAAATGCTGTGTAGCTTAACAGCGGCTTCTCGAACTCATTTAAAATACACGGGGACATTTTGAGCCCAGCCAGATGGTCTAGAAAGTATGTGCTTCTTGGACTGTGCTTCTGGGACGTCAATGAGGACTCACATGGCCCATAATATTTATAAGTAACAATTGCGTAATTATATATATTTTTTGATATATATATATATATATATATATATATATATATATATATTATATATATTTTGCCGGTGAGTGTGTATATATATATATATATATATATATATATATATATATATATACACTCACCGGCAAAATTAACGGAACACCTTAAAATTGGGACATGTTAGATGTCTCGAATTTCCTAAACCTGTTGTCCGATTTTAGTGATTTTTTTAGTATGTTATAGGTATATTATTTAAGAATATCGATGTAATAATATTGTTGCTAGACAGGTCAATGTCACTTTATACCGGGTGTAACAATCCTACTGTGTTTTTTCCTTAAAGTTCGGAACACCCTGTGGAATATTCTAGCATATATAAAATATTGAAATTAAAACTTAATTATAGCCTCAGGCTTTCTTAACATTTTCTTTTTTGATTCATTTGCTTATGTTTGATAGTAAAAAAGTTAGGTATGTTAACAACTAGCCATGTTTTTCATCAATAAATCCTCATTTTCTGCTTAGTTTAATAAACAAGCCTAAAGTAGGCTATGAGAAGTTAACAATTTAATACACACACCGGCAAATTTAAAGGAACCTGTTATTAATGCAATATTTCTTTATATTTGTATTTTATAGACTATATCTACATAGCTTTGAAAGCTCCTTGTCACAAGAAAGTCTTAAATGTCAAATTAATTTGTTTATTTGTAGTGTGTTCTACATTTTACAGTCATTCTGTCTGTTCATAACAAGTACAAACTTTTATTATTAAAAAAACGTATTTAATTGAGCGCATAGTAAGAAAGAGACTTAAAAAAGCCGGTCTCAAGTCATATGTGCCAATAAAAGCTCCCAGACTCCAGAGACACCATCGTTTAGCACGACTACAATTTGGTCGAGTACATCAAAATTGGAATGATAACCACTGGAGTCAAATTCTCTTTACGGACGAGAGCCGTTTCTGTGTAAATTACATCGACGGTAGAGAAAGATTGTATCAACGCCAAGGAGAACGAAATGCCCCTTTCAATTTTACTACGACCGTACCTTTTGGTAGAGGTTCAATTATGGTGTGGGGCGGTATATGTTTGGGAGCAATAACAGAGTTAGTGGTGATTGATGATGGAGCATTAACAGCAGATAAGTATATCAGAGATATTCTCCAAGACCATGTGGTACCTTTTTCACCATATATTGGCGAAAGTTTTATTTTAATGCAGGATAATGCGAGCCCACACGTCGCAGACTGTGTAAGATATTTCTTATACAAGTGGGTATAACAACGATGAATTGGCCAGCTTGTTCCCCAGACCTAAACCCGATAGAGGATATGTGGGACATGCTAGGCAGAAAACTTAGGGCACGGGTTCCTGCTATTCAAAACAGAGAGGAAGTCACAATTGCTTGGATTGAGGAATGGGAGAGACCGCCCAACAACTGATCGATAGCGGTATCAGAAGTATGAGAAGACGAATAACTGCAGTTGTAAGGGCTCGTAGGGGAAACACATACTATTAAAGCCAAAAAAATGCATAAAAAACCAATTTAAGTTCGAACTGTACAATAAAGTTAATGCGTTTAAAATCCGTATTTTGTTGAGTCTGACATCTTTGTGTTTTATTTCTTCTTAAACAGGTTTTATATTGTACTACCATTGTAATATAAATTCAAAATACTTCACCAACATTCGTATTATGATATTATCTAAACAGTATATAGACTAGAGAGAAAATACTCAGATTTTATGGTTGTTCCTTTAAATATGCTGGTGAAACTAAGAAGAAAATGAGCATTTATTGATGAAAAACATGGCTAGTTGTTAACGTACCTAACTTTTTTATTATCCAACACAAGCAAATGAATCAAAAAAGAAAATGTTAAGAAAGCCTGAGACTATAATTGAGCTTTAATTTCAATATTTTATATATGCTAGAATATTCCACAGGGTGTTTCGAACTTTAAGGAAAAAACACAGTATGATTGTTACACCCGGTATAAAATAACATTGACCTGTCTAGCAACAATATTATTTCATTGATATTCTTAAATAATATACCTATAACATACTAAAAAAATCACTAAAATCGGACAACAGGTTTAGGAAATTCGAGTCATCTAACATGTCCAATTTTTAAGGTGTTCCGTTAATTTTGCCGGTGAGTGTATATATATCGTCTTCTGTCTGCACTACCAACATCGCTGAGTTTGTGACTATTCTTTTACGTAATGGCGAATTGTAGCGTTTCATTTGATTTTATATATCAATGAAGCTTTTATAAGAGGATACCAATCATATAAGTTTTTCGGTGTAGGAGTTCATGTTCAAGTGTGACAAAACTGTAGTAGTTATCAATCGTAAGTGTTCGTCCCTTGTCAAGCAGTCCATCCATAAGTTCCATCACTACATTTGTTGGTACGGTACTACCTTCAGCATGTTCTTTAGCACAATATACGTTAAAATTGTAGGTATAACCACATTCCAGACAAAGTTTGAATAATTTTATCCCAAATTTGTGCCTCTTGTTGGCAATATACTGCTTGAATTTTAGTCGTCCTTGAAAGGGCACCTTGAATGACACCAAAAGGTCCTTGAATGATGGCAGCCTTAAATTTATCCTTCACTCTGCTAACCAATGATAGCAATGCTGTTGTTACTGAATTATCGTTTTTTCTACTTTTTTGATATTATTCACATAAAGATCATTCTTTGAGCGGTACGAATGAAAAGATGGAAAATGAAATAATCCCATTCATATACTATACCTAGGAATCGTTTTATTTTGGCGACATCAGTGTACCACGCGGTAATACGTGTGCTTTTTCCTGATTTCTTTCCTGACACTGCAGGGCATAATGATTTGTTTCTTTAGAAAAAAAAATCAAAATCAGTTGAACAAAATAAATTATTTATTTACCATCATTAATTAAATACCATCGTCTACAAAATATTCGTAGAATTGAAAGGGCAATTTGTTGTAGAGCAATTTGTTGTAGAAGTTTTCGTATAATTGTGTATGAAAACCTGCGGAATTATAGTCCTCAAATGTAAATTTCTGTAAATTTTCGCTGTTGACCGCCCCCAGGCAATAGCTTTCATTCATGCCTTTGATACTATTGGTTCTTCTAAAATTTCCTGTTCAGAGACTTTAGAATATTGCGCAATGACATATTCTATAGCAGCATCAACATGTTCTCCGAAATTCGTGTATTCTTTTTCTTTACTGCTGGACGCCGATACATTTTGTCACAACGGTTTGGTATTTCCGGCCACACGTTTTCTTTTTTATTTTGTTCCGGAGTACTCGATTAATTTTCACTGTTACTAGAATAAGTTTTTGGTGCTCTTTCTACTCTTTTTCTAATACGACTGCATTGTACCGCTCTAATATAAGTAATGGCATGAAGAACGCAAGGTGTCGCAAGCCACAGATACGGCGACGTCGCTTTTTAAATTTGCCGACACGTAATCAACGGAATAGACAAGTCAAGGCGTGGTGATGTTGGACTTTTACAGGCATTTTGGGATAAAAATCTTGCTGGTGGCCGCGAAACTCCAACGTGGGCTCACATTTTAAAAAATAAAAATTTAACCAAAATTCGCATTTTAGAGTGTTACATTTTGATTTCCTGAAATACTTCCCACCCGAGAGAGCGTCGCGAACACAAACAAAAATCAAAGTCGAAGGACTAAATACGGAATCGACGGAATACTTATACAGAAAAATAATATCAGAGAAGATCGCTGGGAATGAAATATTAGAAAACGATAGATCTCAAATCTCGATAGATATCAAAAAAGAAAACACCATGGTTAAAGAGGAAGTGAAGACGAAATGTGAAGAAAACAAGAAAGCCTTTTTACAAAACAGAACATAACAAGCATACAACCACTATAAACGAATCAGAAATGAAATGAATACTTTAGTTATCCAAGTAAAAAAGGAACACTGACAGAGTTTCTCAAAACAGGTGGAACACGATTTGTACGGAAAACAAAAAGAAATATGGAAAATGATCAGAGGACAAAGAAAAGAGATGAAAGAACTATTAAAAACGAAACACATTCAGAAGGAAACATGGGTAGACAGACTACTTTCGATCCCTATTTACTAAAGGTGACGATGATGAACCACCAACACCAGAGGTGACTAGGAGAGGACAGAATACCGAACGAACTCCTAAACTACGGAGGACCAGATCTGACCAAACAACTATTAAAACTAATCCAAAAAATAATAGAACAAAACAGAATTCCTGAAGAATGGAGATCAAGCATCCTAATACCTCTCTTCAAAAAGGGAGACAAAGCGGATCCGGAAAATTACAGACGAATTAATTTATTAGAAGTAATGGATTTTGACAAGAGCTATGACCTTGAAAATAACAGGTAAACTTGTGTACTGAATGGGCATGGCTCATGGCTCTTGTTAAAATCCATTACCTCTAAACACAACACTAAAATTAACAACCAAAGTGATAACAAATAAGTTGAATGAAATTATAACACTAGCTGAAGAACAAAAAGGTTTTAGGACGGGAAGATCATGCACCGACGCTATATTTATAATGAGGTAAGTGCAAGAAAAATCAATAGAATACAACAAATCGGCATATCTATGTTTCGTGGACCTTACAAAAGCATTTGACCGGGTCAAATTAAAAGACGTTATCCACTTACTGTATGCAAGAGAGATACCTCTAGGAATAATCAAAACGATCGAAAATATCTACCAAAACAACGCAATAAAAGTGAAAGTAGAACAAGAACTAACCGACCCTAGTGAAGCTGGCAATGGGATATGACAAGGAGATTCCCTGAGTCCTCTATTGTTCAACCTGATTATGGATGAAATAGTAAAAAAAGTAAGAACTAAAAAAGGATACCAAATGGTAGAAAAACAACTTAAAATAATCTGCTATGCAGACGACTCAATACTACTTTCTCAACGCATGGGCGTTGTATATAATATCTAGGCATCACATTATATAGCTACGGAAAGCTCGAAACTGAAGTGGAAGATCAAGTGAATAGAGCAAACAGAGCCGCAGGCTGCCTAAATGATACAATATGGAGAAATAAAAATATCGGGAAAGAAACGAAAGGCAAAATTTACAAAACAGTCATCATACCAATAATGACATACGCCGCAGAAACAAGACTTGACACAGAGAGAACAAAAAGGATGTTAGAAACAGCAGAGATGAAAATACTTAGAAAAATTGATGGTAAGACACTATGGGACAGAGCTAGAAGTACAGATATACGACATAGATGCAATGTGGAGAACATCAAAAACTGGGTAAGAAATAGAAGAGTAGAATGGAACGATCATATAAGCCGAATGACAACATATAGAGTAGTAAAGACGGCAAAAGACGGTTCCCCAATAGGAAGACGATCAGTAGGAAGACCGCGAAAACGATGGAATGACAACTTACTGGAGGCACATTGAAAAACAGACAGAGTCATGTCTATATAAAAAGAACAGGAAGAAGAGAAGAAAATTTTGATTTGAAAGTTAAAAAAAGTAATAGAAATACTTAAAAAACAAAGTAAACGGCCAATGAAGACATTAAAATTTTCAATATGGTGGCACTTCTATCTATCTATCTATCTAATCAGCCTTAAACGCCTACTCTTGGGCATAGGACTCCCCTGTTAATCTCCATTGGTCTCTATTTTGGGCGATCTGCATCCAGTCCTTTCCTGCCGTTCTCTTAAGGTCGTCAGTCCATCTCATCTGTGGTCTTCCTCTTTTTCTTTTCTTTTCCCATGGTCTCCAGTGTAGAATTCGCTTATTCCATCATTCATCTTTTTGCCGGAGAGTGTGACCGGCGAAGTTCCATTTAAGTTTTGCAACCTGTCTTGATACATCGTTCACCTTAACCTGTGGCACTTAACCTGTTAAAATATAGGTCAACGCCGATTACTGAATTTTGGAACTACATACAAGAATCGAAGAGTATACTGAATTAAAAAACGCCGTTTGTCGAATTATTTCCTTATTCGGAATAACGTACTTATGTGAATAATTTTCAGTTTAAAATTCGTGAAATCCAAATACCGATTAGAATTAGCTAACCAGCATGTGAAAGAATTACTGAGAAGTGCTGTCTCCTATTCACCAAATTTTAAAGAATTATCAAAAAACGTAAAATAAATGAGGTTAATTTTTAATATTTAAATTTAATACACATATTTTATACTTTTATTTAAATGTTTTCATACGTTTTAATTAAAGAAAAATTGTACCAGCCCATAGAACAGGCAGGTTTTAGAAAAGGCTATGGAACAAGCGATCATCTACTGGTAATAAACAATCTTATAGAAAAATGCACTGAATATAATAAACCACTAGCTTTAATATTTGTCGACTAAATCAACAAAAATTGTTGGAAGCCTTGACAGAATGCCGAATTGACTATCAGTATATAAATATAATTAAACACATATTATACCAACAGCCCGTGTTAGAGTGGCTGATCGTCAAACCCAGAAATTCCCGATACAACGTGGAGTACGCCAGGGGGACACCACCATATCGCCGAAACTACGCTTTTGGAATATCTGTGATCGCAGGGTAAAAGTTCTTAGTCAGAAATCAGTGTATCGAGATATACGAGGTTAAACTATTTAGACATTTCTCCAGAATCATAACTTTAAAATCGTTATTAAATGTAAGAGTTTAACTGTATATCAGTTTTAGTTTATTGTTTATCTAGGAGTTGCATAGCTAACTAGTTCAATTTTTTTAATTCATAAAAAAAATGACTTAAGTAGTTATGTCCCAATGGGTTATATGACTTAAGTTTTTTAGCTCACTGATCTCAATACATGTTTTATGAAAAAATGGCATCTGTAGTCGTTATTTATTGTCTTACATATTAAAAATAAATAACAAAAACGTATTATATAGTAAATATTTAATAGAATCATACAAACTAAACATTTTTTGATCACTAAGGACAAAAATCTTAAAAAATAAAGTAATATTACTCATCATCAGAGGTGACGCTATCTGTAATTTTAGAGACCTTTTGTATAACAAAGTACACCTATTTTCTTCTTTTAAAAATCGCATCCATTGTATATCATGCCACACAAATTTATTATTCTCGTTTTCTTTTGTTTTTAATTGCAGTTCTTTGGCATATAATTGCTTAAAATCTAAGAAATCTGGTTGGTCCATATCTACTACAACATATTTCGGTCCCATTGATCGGATTAACTGAGACCAATCACGTGGATGATGAATATCCATGGATGTCTTCTTTTTATTCTTTTCTATATTTGCATTCACTGTGTCACACTCCATATGTGAATGTCCACTTACCATAAATTTGTGATCTATAGACTGCAAAGTAGAAGAGTTTTGTAACGCTGAAAAACACATTGCAGCTATATGTGAATTTCTATTTTGACCTGTACATGTGTCAGAATACATGATCAAATCAGTTATATCTGGTGAAAGTTGAGAAATATATCTATATACGCATGAACCAATCTGGTTACCACCTCGTCCTGCGATTGTTTCATTCCAGATAAAAGTCCAAGCTACTCCTGTGTCACCTTCATGGACTGTTAAATTATATACAGCCAATTGACGTTTATAAAATATTATAGATGAACGTAGATAAGGAGTTTGTAAGACTTGTTGCAAATCAAAAGTTACCATTTTAATTGAAGGATTTTTTATTGCGTCAGCGTTATCCTTTGATTTTGCTTCAAAGTGTTTGTCAGCTGCAGTTTTATGTCTGTTCCATTCAATTACGAGATCTTGTTTTTCTAGTTCATCTTTACATAATTTCACTTTTAGTTTGAATGTATCGCACGTATTGCATGTATCATTATGGGGCACTTTGAAACTTAAATTCATTTCCTTAAAAATATTTCTATACACATTGTAGGATACTGGGTGATCCGTTACTAATTCTTTGTAAAGTAAATACATTACAGAAATATTTAAATGAGATGGAAGATACTTTTTTTCAGTATGTCTTCTGCTGTAATGGCTTTCATATCTTGGGAACGAATTTATATGATTGATGATTTTATCTTTTCTTTCCTGTGTAGTTTTTGTTACTGGTGAATGTCTTCCTCGATTGTCAGTACTTATAGTTGCTCCATCGGAATTTTTCAGTATTTTGTTAAGTTGAACTTTGATGAACCCTTCTGTGATATCAAAAGTTTTCATAAAACATACATTACATATTTTATGGAATTCTCCATCAATTTTAATATTGTAGGTATATGTCAACTCTCTTTTGCGGTTGTTAGTATCTGAGCGTATACGAGTTGTTGCCTTAAGCTTGGACGTAATCAAGCTAACAATATAGTCTGCTCGACGATCGTGACTTCCTAAAGACCAAAAACCAGAAAACAGCTCTTGTCGTTTAGCCGTCTCAAATCTAATACTACAATTCAATCGACATGGTAATAAATCTTGACAAAATTTACCCCGTACTTGTTTACCACTCTCTGTGACATATAGTTAACCAGTATTTCTGCAAATCTTCCTTGTTTCTCTAACAATCCTTGATCGTTTAGAAGGGACTGTTTGAACTATGTCTGTGGTTCTCTTTGTTTTTACTGCTGTAGTACTTCCTCCTGTGTCTCCATTTGGGGCACTAGTAGCTTGTGGTGTGGTAAGTTCAATTTTCTTCTGTCCTGCAACATTGTTATCTAAATTGTTCATTGAAATGTCTAAATTTGATTCGTCTAAATCTGGAATGTAATTTGGGTCCTTCTCTTCATCATCACTATTATGAAAAGGATCCTCAAACTCATTTAAAATTTGCCCTAAAAAAATATGAAACGCTATTAAAAGAAAACACGAAAAAACAAACTGCAGCTAGAAAAATAGTTTTGTTAAACTCTGTTTCCACTTACATTTATCTTTTGAGACACTCTGTGTATCATCACCCCATGTACTGCTTGATGCTTGACTGTTGCCTGATATACATGTCTGGGTCATATCCTCTGGGTCTTTGTATTCATCATCACTATTATGAAAAGGATCCTCAAACTTATTTACGGTTTGCACTGAAAAAATGTGAAGTGGTATTAAAAGAAAACATGAAAAAACAAACTGCAGCTAGTAAAATATGTTTGTTAAACTCAGTTCTACTTACATTTATTTTTTGAGGCACTCTGTATACTATCACCCAATGTACTGGCTGTTGTTTGACTGTTGTCTGATGTGCATGTGGTTGCCTGGTTTTTAGCTGATAAATAAAACAAATATGTCAAAATCAAAACCAAATTATATTTATATGAAATCAATACAAATCATAAGTTTACTAGCAACAAATTTAAAATAATGTACGTGTTAAAAACGTTGCAATTTTGTAAACTAATAAAATATAATCATAATCTCACTAGCATTTTACATAGTAATAATAATTATATTATGTAATACTTACAGCTATATTGTTTAGATAAACCCATTGGGGCTAGTTTCTTTCCTCTTGAAAAACTATCCATTTCGTTATAAACTATTATAGTTTAGATAAAATACAAACTTTTGTAACACAGAACGCAGTGATAAACAAGCTTCTAAAACATAAACGGTCAATCACAGTAAGAAATTTGATTCTTATGTGATGCTAATTCAAGGTTGCCAGCAATTTTTATAACCGGGTATAACTTCCTAAATTGTCATAGGAACTTTTGCTCAAAATTTCATAAGCGAATTAGTTCTTATGTCACTAAGGTTGTTTTACCCAAATACAAACAAACAATATTTGACTTATGTTATTATTTCCTCAATTGTATTGTAGAAACGAATCGTTATATAGGACTCAGGTTTTTTTACCCACAAATATAGATAGCCACCTATCTGTTGGTCCATTAAACTCAAAATTGCCAAAACTTGACTTAAGAACTTTTACCCAGCGACCACAGATATGTAAAAGGGCAAAACTGACCGACAAGGGCATAAACATAAACGGAGAAAAGCTTAGCCACCTAAGGTTTGCAGATGATATTGTACTAATAGCTGATAGGATAGATGAGGTCAAAGAACTTAATTAGCTCTACCTTTCCTCGCTAGAAGGGGGATTGAAAATAAATATATCTAAAACCCAGATGATGACAAATCTTGTAGTCAGTGAAGATATATGCGTAGCAACAAGATCCATAGACCAGGTAATGGCCTATAAATACCTAGGTCATGAGATCCGCATAGGAAAATATAACCAAACCGTTGAGCTTCTCCGTCGTATAAGACTGACTTGGGCAGCCTCTTCGCAAGCTGAACCATATTTTCAAATCGTCTGATATACCAATATGCCTTAAAAGAAAAACCTTTAATCAGTGTGTTTTGCCAGTGTTGACTTACGGTGCGGAAACGTTGACCATGACAAGGAGAACAGTCAAAAGATCCGTGTGTGTCAAAGGGCGATGGAGCATGCTATGTTGGGCGTTTCGACAAGATCCCAAATCGCCAGCTACGCCAAAGAACAGGAGTGGCTAATGCAATAGAGAGAGTAGCAACACTGAAATGGAACTGGGCAGGTCACGTGGCTCGAATGACAGATAATAGATGGACAAAGCGGATACTGGAATGGAGATCAAGAGATGATGCCTACCGAAGCAGAGGTCTTCCACCAACACGTTGGACTGACGATATAAAACGTTGTCATAGGAATTGGATGCAAGAGGCACAAGATCGAAATAGATGGAAAATTATGAGGGAGATCTATGTCCAGCAGTGGATAAGCGAATATTCAATGATGATGATACGTTTTAAGGTATTAAATGTATTTAATTGGGGCTCGCGAAAAATTTTGAATTTTCAAAAATGGCTTACTGCCAAGGATCTTGGTCACCCCTGTAATATAGAAGTATACGTGTGTCTATTTGCCATCTTCATATCAAGAAACATCAAATGTAATAGGTACTCCAGTTTGGTTACGCCAGTATTTACAAACGAAATTGTTAAATTTTCCGCGCTTAATACGTGGTTTTGACTGCAAATGTCTCATTGTTCACGTGAATGAGGAGTCATCCTCTACAACTTTCATTACCCCCACTAAACTCAAACTGTTCTAAGTGTAACCTATTAGTAGACAGAAATGGGTATTTTATTATAGATAATATATAATATTAGTTAAATTCTGGTTATTAAAATCGATAATGGTATTTTCGAAATTCCACAAATAGGTATATCATCTGTATTAACTGACCCCCACCTGGAATGTAACATCAAGAATGAACATATTACTAATCTGTCTTAATCTTAAAAAATCATTATGATCCAATTACGAAAAGCGTTTTTGACGAACTTTGTTCCCTAATTTCCTTTTAAACTAATTTAGACGCCGGTAAAATTTTCCAAATCAACAATAACAACACAAAACAAAACTATTTATTATAGTTGCCTCGAGGTGTATCGGACATGATTCGATACCGATATCAATATGGCAATTAGCCGCGGGGGTTCCAAATAACCCAGTCAAACGATGGTATAATTTTTAGTAAATTACAGATTGCGATGATGTTTAGACGGTGATATATTTAAGTGAACTGGTGAACAAAAGTCGTAAATAAACAAGTATTACCGGCGTTTTAATCAGCAAATTCGAGCATGACGACGAGTGTTTATCGTGACGGTTTAATTCGATATTTACAGTTTTTGTTACAAGGATTTTTGAATAAATACTTGGAAATCAAATAATGTTTGATAATGTGTGTATTGATTATTGATTATCGTTACTTTGTAAGTTTCTTGCCACTCAGAGTTCCTACATATACATTATAGCCCAGTCTGGTTAAAAAAGGTCGAAAAATTTTTGGCAGATATCTGAAGCTTTTAAGACATAGGTGGGGGTTACTAGACGACGAATAGATGAAAAAGTACTCATATTTTTACCTTGCGTTTTTTTATATACAATAAATTTATGGTCTCAATTTGATTTTTTGTCTATAAGTTTTTTAAATTAACATTAAGATATTTGCAAAAAAGCAGTTTTTTGCACTAATTTATATATTTTATTAATTTTTTTATTAACAAAATAAAATGTTATTAATACATTTGAACATCGAGATTTCCCCCGATTGGTCAAATAGTTTAAAAGTTATTTAATTTATTTATCCCTGAGGCTAAATAATTAAACTATTGAACTTGCTCTATTAATAATTCTAAACATATTTAGCAAATTTCATAGGATTCTTTATGACTTAAACTATCTCAGAAGTTAAATGCATATTACGTTTTCATCAAAATTATTTACAAAATAAACGTTTGAAAAAGGGGTACGTTTTTCATTTATAAACAATTGTAATAACTTCTATATTTTTCAAGCTACAGACTTGTACGACAACTGCTACTCATCCTGCCTTTTTTACGCATTTTCTTCTTCGCGTGCCATATCAGAATTATCCGACGTCGGCGATCACCATTGCGAAGGCTTTTCGATCTTCTGCAATATAAAATAACTGTCCTGCGTTTGGTATTTGAGTCCATTCACGAATATTTTTTAACCAAGAACCTTGTTTTCTTCCTACACCTCTACGGCCCTCTATTTTGCCTTTAAGGATCAGTTCTAATATTTTATATCGACTTCCCTTTACTATATGTTCCAGATAAGACATTTTTCGATGTTTAATAGTCTTTATCAGTTCTCTATCTTTGTTGACGCACCTTAGTTTTTCTTCATTAGTTTTCCTTGCTGCCCTAGGTATCTACAGCATTCGCCCACACTTCTGCACTATACAAAAGTACGGACCAAACATAGCACTTAACCATTCCTTGCTTTAGTTCTAAACTGAGATGGTTATTGCAAAGAAATGACTTAATTTTCATAAAAGTAGTTTTAGTCATTGCTATTCTACGTTTTATTTCTATGTCTGGATCTAGTTGGTCCGTTATCACAGTTACCAAATATGTCATTTTGTGAACTTTCTCAACTTGGACTCCGTTTAATTGAAGCTTTGCATCGGGATGTCGGTCACGACTAAACACTAAAAATTTGGTTTTGTTTAAGTTTATTTTAATGCCCATTTCCTCTCCTACCTCGTGAATACGATCAAGCAGAATTTGAAGATCTTCATTATTATCTGATAGAATTACTGTATCGTCTGCATATCTAATCACATTAAGTATTTCCCCGTTGATTTTTATTCCATATGGTTGTCTCTCAAGTGCCTTTTTAAATAAGTGGACCGAGTAAACATTGAACAATGTTGGCGACAAAATGCAACCTTGTCTTACTCCTCGTTGTATAGAGATTTCATCGGTGCAAGTCCACGTAACATGCAAATACATCTTTTCTTTGGTCACGGCATTTTTGTAATAGGATGTTAAGCGCAAAAAGTGCCTCCCTGGTTCCATAGCATTTCCAAAACCAAACTGGTTTATAAACGGACATAGTACATAATCATAAGTCATAAACATAACTTAACCACAATCATAATTCACAAGATTTAAGATTGGTTTATAACTAGACATAATACCTAACCATAATATTTAAAAACTACTTCAGAAAATACAAACCTAACCAAATTTTTATAGATCTTGAAGAATTTTTTCTGGTCTTTAGATTTATAGAAAAGTGAAATAATTTTAAATAAATATGAAGATTAATAGAAAAGTTGCTTTGGCCATGGCAGCAGCCCCACTTTATTTAACAATTGTAGCGACTATATCTGCCAGAGTTCTTAACAAGCAAAGAAGAGTAAGAAGGTATAGTGTAAGATCCATAAATAGAAAGCATGATAAGGAATGGGATGAGGAACAGTTCTTTAATTTTTTACGTTGGATTACGCATGCGCATATTCCAAGAATTCCCTAATGTTTAATACTTAATTTATAAATGTTGAAAGTTACCAACTTTGAAGGTCACGTTTTAAGGACTAAATTTACGTTTTATGTATTATGAATGCTTTTAAATGGGTACATTTATTTATTAACTTTTAACATTATGCTTATATAATAAGATTATGGTTAAAGACTAAAATTATGTTTATGTCCGTTTATAAATCCGGCTTAATTCTGTTGTGAAGTATTCTGAGGTAAATTTTAAGAGTATGGCTCATTGGGCTAATTAATTGATATTCTGAGCATTTTCTCGCATTGTGTTTTTTAGGTATCGCGACAAAGATGGATTTGATTCCCAAGGATTCCCAATCTGCGGGAATCACTCCGGTGTTATATATTGAATTAAAAAGTCTTACTACTACTTTTATGTTATCATTCTCTATTAGTTTCAGCAACTCAGTTGGTTTATCATCTTAACCACAAACTTTTCTAATTTTAGCATTATTTATAGCGTGTTCTACCTCGCATTTGATAATTTCTGGGTCGTCAGTACAGTTTTGGTACAATTCGGCAATATTATTCCTGTCATCTTCAAACAACTCTGATATATACAGCTGCCATTCTTTTCTTATTTCGTGCTCATTTACAATAATTTTGTTATTATTGTCAACGAGTACAGAGGAAACTCATCTTTTAAATATGTGACTCATTTGTTTTAGATTTTTGAGCACATTAAATAAGTCGTGTTGAGATATTACATCCTCTATTTCGTCGTACCTTTCTCTCATCCATTTTTCTTTGACTAATTTGATCTCCTTTTTTACTCTTCTCTGCAGGTGTCTATATTCTGTTACATTGGGTTTTATCAGTCGACGTTGTTCCATTAATTTCAAGATGTCGTCTGTCATCCATTTATTTTTCTTGAATAAGTTTTTTCTATAATCATTGTTTGTGGAGATTTCGTTAACTTGGTTTTTAAATTCACTCCATAGTTCTTCTGGATCTTCTAGTTGTTCTTCGATGTTTTTTATTCTTTTGTTAAATTCTTTTTTAATGTTATGTTTTACGCATACTAAGATATATTACCGGTTTTCTATTATATAGATGACCTTTCTCCTATTCACATGAATACATGTAAAATGTAGGGACACGTGAACGGTATACTCTGTTATTTTTGGAGATTTTAGATCTATAAAATAAATGCGTTTACATAAATAAATGTGTTTACCGTCCTGGTACTGTACATATACCTATACACATATGTATATAAATATATAGATCGTCAAAGTAGTAAATAATTATAATTAATATAAGGAATATAATAATATAATATGTAAAAAATTAACTGAAATTTAATTTATAATATATATTATTATATTATATAATATTAATAATTATTATCACATCATTGATTTAAAATGAAAAAAAAGTATATGTTGATTTTCCTGGATTTTTCGAGATTTCCGGGAAGGTGAAAATTATGTCATCTTTATTAATACTGCGACAGATTATTCAAGCCACATTAAAAAAAGTTTTTACGGTGAATTTCAAAGGGAATTAATTTTTCCTAGGTTTCCCATATTTCCCGGCCAGTGAAAATTATGTAGTTATTTATATTTTGACGACCTACCCCAGATTAAAAAAAGAGGCTTCTAGCTGCAATGGAAGTCGAGATAATGTAAATTTTTCGTACGTGTTTCAGTTTGAGTTATTCCCTCCACTTTCCTATGTCGATCTTTCAAAATTACCTTCGTTTCGAAGGGCTGTAAGTTTTGAAAAATTTATAGCTATGTTTCAATATAAAGTTTAAATTTTCATTCAAAATTTGTGCAAATTTTACTTCTTAATGTTTATAAACAATGGAGATATGATTTTTTAAAAAATAGTCCCTAGCTTCGTTCCTATTGGTCATAGGTTTTTTTAAATGTAAGTTTTTTTACCAGCTATTCAATGGTTGTACGTACAAGTCTGTAGCTTGAAAAATATAGAAGTTATTACAATTGTTTATAAGTAAAAAACATACCCCTTTTTCAAACGTTTATTTTGTAAATAATTTCGATGAAAACGCAATATTCATTCTTCATTTTCTGAGATAGTTTAAGTCTTGAAGAATCCTATGAAATTTGCTAAATGTGTGTAGCATCATTAATAGAACAAGTTCAATAGTTTAAATATTTAACCTCAGGGATAAATAAATTAAATTTTTTAAAAAACTTAAACTATTTGACCGATCGGGGGGAAATTTCGCACAAATTTAGAAGACGGTAATTCCTCGATGTTCAAATGTGTTAATAACATTTTATTTTGTTAATAAAAAAATTAATAAAGTTTATAAATTAGTGCAAAAAACCTTTTTTTTGCAAATATATCCGTAAATTAGTTATCAATTTTAATTTAAAAAAACGGTAAAATAAAGATATTCTTGATACAAAAAAATGATATAAATATTGTTTATGTAAAATATAAGGAAAAAAAATTATAGACAAAAAATCAAATTGTGAGCATAAATTATTGTTTAAAAAAAGGCAAGGTAAAAATACGAGTACTTTTTCATTTATTATGATTATGATATTAAGATTATCATTTCTAATATTATTTTAAGCAACTAAAGCAAAAAAACATAGGACCATATTCGATTTACCCAACTCAAAACCGATACCGCCTGATCTATATAGTACTATTCGATATATTTTAAATTAGAGGAAAATCACTTAAGGATAAATTTTGCGAGTCACGTAGATACAAATAATTTAAAGGACAGGATTTGCGTTGAACATGTCATCGTCTCATGCCACTTTTCTTTTATCCGGACCCCATTTTCTATCCAATTTTCACTGGAGAATAAATTGATGCAGGTGGTATTTACTACTGTGTTCCATAAGATGACCGAAGTATTCTAGTTTTTTTTTTACTGTAAACACAATTTGTTGTTGTTTGCCCATTCTTTCCAGCTTTTCCCTGTTCGTTCCAGGGTATTCGGAGAATCTTTCTATAGACCCACATTTCAAAGCCCGAAAGTTTTTTCATTAATTGTCCTATCAGAGTCCATGTTTCCACTGTGTAGTAGAACTGGGAATAATTAACATTTGATTAATAGGATTTGTAATGGTAGTGAAATATCCCTGCTAATAAATATATCTATTGCTTTTATAATCCTGGACCTCATGTCCTCACTTAGTTATCATGTTGCATTCACTGTGGACAGTTGGTTGCAGGTTGTAAACTTCTTTACATGCTCTAGAGGTGTCACATTCAATGTTATATTTTCTGTTGATGTTCTGTTTTTCCTAATTTATTATTAACGATTTTGTTTTTGATGCATTTGCTGTTAGGTGTTGTTATGCTGGTTATTTCTGTTTTAAGTGTGTTTCTAACCTGAACCCTTGTTTCTTCGTCTCGATAGTTTTGTAACATCCGTTCTTATTTGATTATATCCGATCAATAGTGTGTCTACCAACCTTTTTGAGCTTGATTTCCAATCTGCACACCAACGGATTAAGATCACTTTTTATATTGGCTCCGGTATAGACTTTAACTGATTGTATTGCATTTTGAAAACGTTTTTGGATAGTAAGTAGGAAGGTCTCTTACCAAAATAAGGTCTCTCGGCTCATTCCTTGTTCTAAAACCATATTTTCCTACAATGTCCTCCTCAGATACGCTCACAATCTTTTCATTAAAGTCATCCATAATGATCATGATTTCAATGATCTGGACAGATCATCATCGCATTTTTAAAGGATGCGATGCCATATCGTAGCTGGTTTTGCTCTCCGTGTTCTTCCTGGAAGTTCCCATTCCATTACTCTTTTTGACCACCTAAGGCCTGGTATTCCTCTTTTTATTTTAATATTTTGCAGATGTATACCATCTCTATGTACTACCGATCCTATATCCTTAAAACTTGTCTGACAATATTTGATGGTCTCGTCTTCTATTTTATCTTTAGATCCCATGATTTGTACACTTCTTTTAATTTTCTTATCGCATATCTTTTCCTATAGAACTATTGGTAATTTTTAGGCCGCTATATGTTGCCAATTGCCTCAATTCTGGTCCTTTAATTCTGTTTTTTACATTTTTTCTGAAGGTGTCAACTACGTCTAGTATTGCTATTTTTCTTTTTATAGCGTTGAAATATCCACTTACTGCAAGGTAGTCATTTTTTGGTGTTTTATTTATTTGATTGTCTAGCGTTTCGTAGAATTTTGCAGTTTCTTTATTTTTCACTTCTTCCAGAGTGTATTCTCCTATTAAAAATGGCATACTGAATTTTTGCCCTGACGTTCCATAAAAATTAAAATGGTTTTTCAAGTACTTCTTAAAAAACCCTGTACGTTTAATCTCTGTGTCATAGATCAAGTTTAAAGAGCTATAATTATCTCCAATAAATTTTGGATTTCTTATTTCACAGTATTTCAAGATTAGATCTGCTTTTAAAGATCGTGACACTATATTTACTGATTTATTGGTGCAACTTTCAAGAGTTCATTGTTTGGTATTTTTTGGATAATTGAAATGTCTTGTTTTCTTTTTAAATTAATCATTTCAATTACTTCAATGTTACTGTATACTATTTTGTCTAGATTTTTAACTTATCCTCTCTTTTTTATTATCTGGAAAATTTATTCAGCCTCTAGTCTTTTTCTTCTTCTGCAAATTTTATTTAATTCCTGGTTGCTTATGGGATATTAGTCTTCGACTGCCATAACTTTTGTATTTTTTGTTGATATTTTCATAATAAAATTTTTATCCACTTTATATAGTTTGTAACTTTTGCATTGTGCATCCGACATTCATGTGAAGGATCCCAAGTATGTATCAAAGGAAAGTAATTTTTATTTCGGTATTAATTTTTATCCTACGATATTATTACTATATATTTGTTGTTGATTGTGGCTGTAGGATATTATAATTATATTTTTAATACTGTATGTTTTTGATAAAAAATTGTTTGATACATTGGTTAATATGGAGTAACTTAGCATGCGAATTTTGAGGTCATTAATCTATTTTTGGGTCATTCCTTATATTCATAGAGTCATCTGACAACCTTGAACATGCATTCACTGTTGGATATGTCTCTATCTTCTTCCATTGTTCTATATACTGTGCTTTTTTATCCAATTTCTTGCTGTTGTTCCTAAGTCGTCAATCCTCTTGTTGTTGGACTACCTAGGTGAGACTACCATGAGTCTTTTGGCCCACCTATTATCATTTAAAGATACCATATAGCTAGCTCATTTCCATTTAGCTTGTGCAATCTTTTTTATGATCCAAGTTGGATACTGTTTGGTATCATATCTCTTCTTAGATTGCGCCCTATTCTCATAAAATCATTTGGAACTAAATTGGTCAAGTATTTTGTTTTTGAAAGTTTGTGTTCACACCTACCTACTTTACTGCCTGTTTTAGTTCTTCCGTCACTTTGTAAGCTTTATTTAAACTTTCAGCTGTGTTAACAATATCATCTGCAAAACTCATGTATTCAACATCAATATTTATTTCCTTTTTAACCGAATCTAGTCCCTTAAACGCATATTCTACAGTTATTTTGAATAATTGGGGAAATGGTGTCGCCCCACATAATAATAAACAATCAGAATGCCCACTCTCATATGCCGCCTTTGAAGTTTGTCAGCACGCGAACGCTATGTTTTAGACGGAAACCTAGACTCAAATTGAGAAATTTGTTACACGCTACGACAGAACTGTAATTTAAATTTTTAATTTAATACATTTGAAATCATTTAATCTATTCTTGAACTAAAAGTACGAATAAAATAGTGCATATTATGTTTGTAGTTGCCATAAATAAATTAAACCGGGTTAATTTGTCTATGCAGACCAGATAAAATGTCACTGAACAGCACTGGTTCCGTTTAAAACTTGGCTGATTCCGTCTGAGCGTAATTATTTTTTCAAGCAGAGTGAGCATTCTGATTGTTTATTATTCTGTGGTCACTCTCTCTAATTTGGTCGATTTTGTCCTAACGATTTTGATACTACCAGCAATTCCACGATTTTAAAAGAGTACTTGAATTCGACTACGAGTGATTTGGTATACTCAATACCCTTCTCAATCAGTGTTTTTAGTGGTTGTAGATGTTCATTTGTTCCATAGCCTCTCCTAATTTCCTTTCTAAACGTTTTGTGATGATTTTCTAAACCGTTTGTAAATATGGGACAACAGACTTATTGGTCTACAATTCTCTGGATCTAATATATCTGTTTTTTTTTGTGTATTAGCATAGTGATTGCATTATTTCGTTTGATAGGGATTATACTTTTGTTTAGATATAGGTTAAACTCAGCTAGATTTCCTCAGTTTTCTCAATTGTTGACAAAATCAGAGGATAGGTAACTTATATCTGATTTTGTTAATAGAATCGGCGAGAAAATTCTCTGTATTAAGGCTGTTTTATCGGTGCACCAAAATTTTTTCTCTGTTATTTACCGACGAAATGTCTCGAAATTTGGACATGTTATACGAAATTATGTTGCCTTTAAACTGATGGTTTTACTTTTTTTATTTTTTTGAATTTTCTGTTGAAAAATTGGATTATACTGTTTAACGTTCTATTATAACCAAACTTTTCACGCCCATCAGTTGAAAGAGTTTATTTTTCTGTAATCGTTGATTCTTTTTTCACCTTTCTGTGTCCAGTAATAATCGAGAAAAGCGTATTTAAACTTTGAAGAAAACTGCTAAAAAATACTGAAATCTAATAGTGAAACGTGTTCCTCATCATTGTCGCTGAGCTTGATCGTTATCGCATTAGTGACGTCAAATCTCATGAGCGTACGGTACGGTTTAGTTCGCTTGAATTAGAATCCATTTTAGTTCTTTCATTCTTGTATTTTCTTTATCAACTTGCTTAGTTTTTACAGTTTACAGTATTCTTATTTATTTTGAAAACATTGAAATTATTTAGCTTACGTGTATGTTAAGTAATATATTACTAGTTTAGTGGTATAAGTTAAAAGTTCTTTAGTTTACGCGTATTTTTAAGTATTACATTAGGTTAGTGATATAAGTTATAAGAGACGTTATAAGAGAAGTTAAAAAATGAGTCCCAGTAAACGTCCTATGTCAAGGAAAAGGAGAGCAATTGCACTGCTTTAGTATTTATTATTTATATTACAACCGTTTTTAAAAGCTTTTATTTAACTTATATATATATATATATATATATATATATATATATATATATATATATCTATTCAAGGTTTGAATAATCATTCTCCATTTTCATGCAACTTTTCTAATATGGAGATTATCAAAGAAAAAATGGACGGATTGATAAGTACATTGACTTTTAAATGTCAAATGTGGAATATTGAAAAGGAGATAGCAACATAGGATTCTGGTAACAATTCACTGAACTTGAATGGTTCTGGTTATTCAGACATACAGCAGCAGCACGCTGCATTAAATATACCTGTGATTTCCTACAGGCAGTATGCAAAACATACGGAAACAGTTGCAGATATCATCGGCCAAACACTTTGTGATTCCTTAGAAGAGGCTGGACGGGAGGAATTAGCTTTAGCCAAAGAAATTGGTGAAGTAGATTCCGACGGAAATGGGTTAATAACCGTTATAGCTGATGGTGCTTGGTCAAAAAGATCGTATAAAGTAAACTACGATGCTTCTTCAGGTGTAGTACCTGACGTTGTAAAATTTATTAAATTAGTACGCCTTTGATGGATAGGACATGTAATTAGGCGAGATGAAGATGAAACGATCAGAAAAATTTTCGACCGAAGAGGACCAGTGGGAAGACGATCCAGAGGAAGACCAAAACTTAGGTATCAAGATAACATAGAGGATGATCTAAAATCCATCGGAGTTAAAGCATGGAGAAAGTTGCCAGAGGCAGGGGCGAATGGAAGATTGTTCTGAAGAAGCCTTTGGCTCATGACGAGCTGTAATGCCACTGATATGATGAAATAACTATCCACGATTTGTGTTTTATTCATCAATTGGATACTTTTCTTATGTAACTGCAACCTATAAATATGTATATTAAAATAATGTATATTCCATTCAGAGAACTTTTTCCTTGCAGTGCGTCGCCTCGAAATACTTGCCAGATAAATACATTTACTATTATGATGGTTTCGCAGGTACCAATTTTTTATAGATAAATAAAACTATTTTTTGTTTAATTCTTACTACGCTAATATCAGTTTTCTCTAACAAATAAATAACTTCTTAAAATAATTTTCAAGCTATAACTGCGAAATTGTTTATTTGTTTGTGACAACAAATTGTAATTTTTTTGATAATAATATTCGTATGTTATTTTAAATTTATTATAAATAAACACCATGGTGTTTTTTGCAGTCACGTTTCACAAATTTTTATTTAATACTATGTTTAGCTAAGACATATAAATTAAAAATGTGATTAATTCTTTTTGAAACATTATCTACGATAATTAATCAAAAAAAAGTATTCCGACAAAACTAATTTGAATGGAGAATAATGCATTTATTTTAAACAACCCGTGGGCCGGCGCCACTGAATAAACATACAAACTATTAGGAAGTCACGTACGGCGTACGGTCTGACCATCGAGCAATAAGACAAAAGAGGGAATCTAATCGTTATAAAAAGGAGAAAAAAAAAGTGGCCTCTGATGGCGGACACATCCGGAAATGCAAAGGCGCTAAATTTAAATTTTCCAACATTTGTTAACAATAGCTATAAAATATTTTTCAGACTAGAAAGTTTTAATTAAATATTAACGATAATAGTCTAAAAAGTGACATAATTGGTAAAAAACTTCAATATAAATAAAATTTCATGTGACAGTTGGGACAAACAATAACATAACCAAACTAAATTTGACTTCTTAAACAAGGAAAGAGACTGTCTATCCTTGTCTAAAGTGGCCTCTCAAGATGGCACTTCCTGTCTATCAATATGTTTACCCCTTCTACCTTTACATTCCCTCTTTTGTCTTATTGCTCGATGGGTCTGACATAGCAGTGTAGAAAAGTAAGTGATACGCCCACTTCAAATCGCAGTATGCTATAACTGCGAAAACAGCCTTAATATATTTTTATCAGTTTTAAGACATAAAGTGTTAAAGTTCTTTATGGATCTATAATTAACGGTATAGAGGATAAATTTAGTGGTATATAATGAAGACCAATCTGGAGGATCCATGCACTACTAACTTTTTATTACACACATACATAAAAATGGCAAAATCTGCAAGATACAGGGTAAGAACATATATCTATTAATATAGATTCATGTACGATTTATTTTAAATTAAACCTATTTACAATATAATATATTGGTGGAAATTTTATTTCAGTATTAAATTAAAATTAGAATGACATGTTAGTGAACAAAAATACTTCAACATATCAAAGTTGCAGTCTCCTAATAATTGATACAGCAATATCTCTGATCGGATATGATCACACCATTATTTGTAATAATTGTGGTCTTAATGTATACTAGAGGTTTTAATATTAACATTTTATGATTGGAATTTTTTCATGATTTTCATAATAATTTTAGTTTGATTATTTTAGTTTAATTATCACTGATAGATACCCAACAATGAAATATTAAAAATTATGCTAAAATTGTAAAAGTGTATTTTTATGTGTCGTGAATTGGTGCTGTTAAGGTTGTAAACTGGATGAATAAATGAAATTTTTTATATAGAGCCGTACAAAATATTGCACATGTTTAAATCTTTATATCTAGGATTTAAGAGATGAGTTTTCAGGGTTCATGCTTTTTATTCTGTCATAAAAAACTCAGTAATAGCAATCATCTTCTTCTTCCTCAGCTTTTTCCTTTTCAGCCCACTCATTTCTGTCCATCGGGTCTTCTTCTCCTAACCCTTTCTTTCTCAAGTCCTCTGCCACACATGTCTTCCATCTTCTCCTCGGTTTTCCTCTACCTCTTCTTCCATCAACTTCTAACAGCTCTATCCTTCGTCACACATATTTTTCATCTGTATGTCTGACACGACCAAGCGATTGCAGTCTTTGTTCTTGAATCTTTTTGAGACTGTAGTCACCGCGGTTCTTTTCCTAATCAACTCGTTTCTGATCCTGTTCCTTCTACCCAACTAGTGGCCCATTTTCCGTTATGTAAGAGCCAAGGTAGCCAAGCTCTCCCTAATGTAGCTCTCTTTTCTTCTAGCTGTATTTCTATATCAAGTCTCAATGCAAACAAGGCAACCGTTGTCCTCTTTCCTGGCATATACCCAAACTGTTCTTCTATCGATGTCTCTTTCCTTAATCTTTGTTCTACAGTTCTCTCCCAAATGTTCAATAATATCTTTATTCTCTCCTCTGGTGTTCTTCATTTAGTAACTTACTAATGTACTCATACCATCTTTATTTTATTTCAACATCGATTCTTAACACTATTCCATCCGCACTTTGATGACTTGTCCCTTGCTTTAGCAGTGCTGTATTACCTTTTCATCCCCTCGGACGTTTCCAACTCTTCATACTGCTGTGCAGACGATCTTTCCTTAGCTACAGTTCCCTTTGCTTCTCCCATTGCCACCCTGTACATATCATTATCTTCCTCTCTTTTAGACCCGTCATACCTATTTCTTTTCTCTAACCTTCTGTTGCATCTCATCGTTCCACCACCAAGTTTCTTTGTCTCTAGGAGGCCCTTTACCAGATGTTTTTTCTAACACTTCCTCTCCCACTCGCACCACAACTTTACTGTTGGCTTTCCACCAGTCGTTTACCATATCTTTTTCCTAAAGCTCTTACAGCACTCTACTCTTAAAGACTATTGCCAAAATGCTTACTTCCACCACTTTACTTTCTAGTGTCCTACTTGCTTTCCTTTCTGACTTACTTTTATCTCCGTATCCACTATCACCGGTCTGTGTTGACCAACTGCTTACTCCATCGAGCAAAAAGATAAAAGAGGGAATCTAATCGTTATGAAAAGGAGACCAAAAAAGTGGCCTCTGATGGCGGACATATCCGGAAATGCAAAGGCGCCAAATTTAAATTTTCCAACACTTATTAACAATAGCTATAAAATATTTTTCAGACGAGAAAGTTTTAATTAAATATTAACTATAATAGTCTAAAAAGTGACACAATTGGTAAAAGATTTCAATATAAATAAAATTTCATGTGACAGTTGGAACAAACAATAACATAACCTAACTAAATTTGACTTCTTAAACAAGGAAAGAGACTGTCTATCCTTGTCTAAAGTGGCCTCTCAAGATGGCACTTCCTGTCTATCAATATGTTTACCCCCACTACCTTTACATTCCCTCTTTTGTCTTATTGCTCGATGGCTTACTCACTACACTCACCCTTTATCACTTTACAGTTCGTAACCTCTTTTAGCTGACTTCTACACAGCACAAAATTTATCTGACTTTCCCTTTCCCCACTAGTATAGATAACATACTGGTCTTAAGTCTTCATAAAGAATGTACTAATGACAGTCAAACCCATGCCATTTCAAAGCCAATTTCCTTCATTATTTCTTATAAACTAAAATACTCAGTGATAGTAATATTAGTTAATAATTGCTGTGTTGAATACCAGTATTACTTTACTTATTTTTACTTAAAAATCTTGTATTAAACATAGGTCTAACCAAACTTTATATTGATGATGTAAAATCATAAATGTCACGTAATTCAGCATGATCCCTAGGCTACTATCGGGTCGTAGAAATAAGTGATATCATGGCCTTCTTAAATTACTATTTTTTTTCGTTAGGTCTATATTAAAGGAATCTTCTAAAGGAATATAAAAGGAATTATAAGTACCTACTATCAATAAGTCTACGAACAAACTCTAAGCGACCCACCTGTGTACCGTTATATTGTTTAAACTATTATTAGTTCAATCAGCATTAGAATTAAATCTACGTTAGAATTATTAGTTAGAGAATTTTAGTTAGATTGTATTTTAAGCCCATACATTTTTATTTTACAGATACCTGTATCATCGACACCCCGAAGTGATATTGACACAACATCGGAAAGCGCTCTAGACCTCACCCATCCAAATCCAATGCCTTCATCTGTCATCCAATCTGTACCTGTCTACGCTCACAGCCAAAATTCCAACTCTTCAACAGGCACGGATATTCTGGATCTGAGTATGCCCGACAAGAACTCAATGACCGAAGTGTGTTACGTATGCGGAGACGAATTCAAAAAGGGTAGTCTCGATTTCGTGGCTTCCAAGAAAGATTTCGATTCACCTTTGAAGCCGTTTTTTCCTAGTTTAATTGAACATCCACGGCCTAGCAGAAGTCGACCGATTGATTCGGCGGGAAGGGTTCAGGCTTGCTACGACTGTCAACAACATTTGCTTAAACAGTGGCATGCTTTTCAGGTAGGAACATTTAAATTATTTTACTGTCTTTGGAGTAAATATTTGTAATGTTACCTTTACAGCATTTGGGATCTGTTGCCCTTTTTTGACAAATACACAAAATAAGACTGATAAACCGTAAAAAACATGAAACCATAAAAAAAGCAACTTAAGAACATCTAAACAATTATCTAGTTCTTCGTTAATAACTAAAGTGAATATATTATATATTAGATATTTGCATTTTATGACCCACAGCAAAAAAGAAATGTTCAAACTAGAGGCTAAGTGTCATAAATTGACTCTTATTAAGACTCAAATAAAAAATAAAATTGAAAAAGAGATGACATATAAAGAACAAAATGGCTTTCGTGCAAACAGCTCCTACAGAGAGCTTATTTTCTGTAAAGCTGGTTATTGAGAAAAGATTAGTCCACAACTTTTCAACTCATATAGTCTTCATAGATCTGACAAAGGCATACGATAGTGTACCATTTTCAATACTCTGGGTAGCAATAGGAAACCAAGGAATAAACAAGTATCTGAATGGGGGGCTCAGTGTGGCGAAAAAAGTGCTGCAATATGGGCATCTTAACCGAAGACTAGGGATTGTACACGATACACATCGCTAACGACCAAAACATTCTAACTTAAGACGAGAGTGATATAGATCATATGCTTAGAAAACTAGAAGACGAATACACTAAGTGGGGCCTTACAATTAATGTACAAAAAACCGAGTACTTAGTTGCAGGAGAAAAACAAGAAAGCGTACAAATTGAAATTAAAACTATAAAATCAACTTAAATCTTCAGAGACTTGGTCTGTATAACATAACTGAAGTCCAAATAACATTAAAAGTAGAGAGTAACGAAGAAATACATTCCAGGATTGGTCAAGCAAGATCGGCCACTAGACAAATACACAAGCTAGTGTGGAGTAATAAAATAAAAAAAGAATTTATAAAGATTTAATTTTAACGCATTAATAAAGGGTAACTCTGGGAACTAAAGCAAAGAAACAACTCAAAAGAAAAATTGATTTAGAAGTAATAATCACAATTGAAGCCAAAAGATTAAACTGGTATAGGTACCTGCAGGGAATGCCTGAAATAGATAGCCAAAAAGATAGAAAAATGGACTCCGCCCACTAGAAGCAAACGAGGTAGACCACGACGGTCCAGATGATATGAAGATGAGAGATTTAAGAACGGAATATTACTTCGACAGAAAACGCTGGAAATTAGGATTTGAGAAAGGACCTAGCTGTAAAAAGCTCTCCTATATATGATATGCCGTAATAGGCATGTACCGATTTCCACGCTTCCTCTTTTTCCATTTAGCTGGGTCCATAGAAAGCAGTTATTGCCAAGTCATACACCATTATGTTACAAGTACAATAAAATTCTTACAGCTATAATACATCGGACTTACATTAATATGTACTTAGAATTTAGAGTAGCAGAAAGTGCAGCTTATATAATTTGTACTTAATAAGTGCAGCTCATATAGTTACTTTCTTTTTGGGCTCAATTCATGTTCTTTTTGATCATGTAAAAACCGTTCTTTCGCATAACCTGTTTATACGTTTATAACATCTGTTTATACGAGGTGTGTTAAAAAAATACACAGAATTTATGTTTTTTGAAAAAAATGTTTATTCGTCTACATTAATGTTGCCTTCTTCAAAGTAGTTCCCATCAGATATTATGCACTTATGCCAACGCTTCTGCCAACGCTTAAACTTGCAAGCTTTTAATGTCATCTATGCTTGTGAATCAAAGACTCTTTACAGTTTTCTTTATTTTTGGAAATAAAAAGTCGCACGGAGTCATGCCTGGTGAATATGGAGGCTGGGGCATAATTACAGTAGTCTTTTTGGCCAAAAATTCACGAACAAGATAAGTGTGAGACGGTGCATTATCATGATGCAAAAGCCATGAGTTGTTTTTCCACATATCCAGTCTTTTTTTTTCATAAACGGCATTGTACTTGCAAGTAGTACTCTTTATTGACCCATTGAAATCGTGGCAGTGGCAAAAATTCATGGTGCACTTTGTCATTAAAATCCAAGAACACATTGAGCATATCACCTTCAGGTTCGAATGCACTTTTTTGGTCTTGGCAAACCAAAATACCTCCACTGGGACGATTAAATCTTAGTTTCAACGTCATATCCATAAACCAATGTTTCATTACCTGTTATAACGCTTTAGAGTAAATCTGGGTCGTCATTTACATCAGTTAGTGACTCCTGAGCAACTTCCATTCGCCGATGATTTTGTTAAAAAACAACAATTGTGGAACAAGTTTTGCTCACACGCGTTTCATACCCCAAAACCTTTGAAAACTATCATGGCATAAGTCAATTTCATCTCTGTCACTTTTTTTACGTTTTCATCGGTTCTTGATGTGCTTGGAAATGACCTATGCTTGGCCTATGGATGTTTACCATAGGCCTTTGTTAACATTTCACACACCTTGCTAAATTTTATCATTTTTTAGTCACAACAAAAAAATTGACGATTAGACTCCAAACCCGTGATATTTAAAAATTCCGGTATAAGGTGTACCGGGTGGTCCAATAAGCCAATCTCTCGGCTATATATCAGAAACTATTCATGTTATAACTTTAGCAAAAAACATTCTTTAGTAAAAGTGGCCAAGATAAATCGCTGCAAATAATTTTCAAGTTTGGGGGTTAACCGCTAGGGGGCGTAACCTGTGAAGAAAACTTTGAAAACCAGTTTTTTGGGAAATCTGTTCAATTATACCAAGTGTTAAATAAGTAAACTAAAAAGAGGTATAAACTCTGCACAAATTTGTTCAAGTATTTTTTTTATTTCTTCAAATAAAGTGTGGAGGAGAGTGGGAAAGTATTTGTGGATAAATACCTATAACTTTGGTTCGGATCAACCGATTTTAACAAAATTAGTGTCATTAGAAAGAGTGTGGATGAATTAATTTACAGCTACTATAAAATAATTGCATTTAGTTTTAATTGTCGCAGGTAGAGGCTACTTTCGAATAGAAAAAATTAAAATTTGTTTTTCTTTAAAATGTTCAATGGAAACACCTATTTATTGTAAATTATAATGGAACTGGATTACATTCGTAACAAAATGGCGCAAACCGCATATTAATAGCTTTTGTCGAACTCGAGATATCAATAAAAACGCATAAACATAAGTAAGTATAGTATTGACACACCCTGTATTATAAAGTAAATTCAAAAATAAGTCAGTAGGTACTTTCAAATTTTTTTATAGCACAAGAACCTTAATGTTGATACCTATTTTGACCATTGTTATTTCATATGATTAAAAATAGTTTTTCGAAACTATTATATATAAACTATGGTTAAGAAGTGTTATATGTATTATAATTCGAATTGAAGATTGCAATTTTTTAATAGATATTAATATTGATAATATTAGTAATTAATTATTAGTACTAATAATTCGTGATGGGTATATCAAATTGTATGATATGATTCGAGTTTATTTCGAATATCACCAAAATGGCGCTATTGCCTCACGTATATTATATTCTGTAAGATATCCTGACAGGAGACATTATGGCAAAGAAGTAGAGATTTGCCGACTACTTATATGTGGATTCTGTTGAATTAAAGCAAGAACATTGATTGAATTATCTTCGGTCGTACCTCTACGACGTCGTTTAAAACAAGGACGAGAAAAACTACCAGTTTCTCTTAATCTTGTTGCCTTTCTTTCAAATACTTCTTTGCCATACTGTCTCCTGTCAGGATATCTTACAAAATAAATACGTGAGGTAATAGCGTCATTTGGTAGCATTCGAAATAAACTCCAATCATATCATACAATTTGATATACTCATCACGAATTATTCGTACTAATAATTAATTATTAATATTACCAATATTAATATCTATTGAAAAAAGTGCAATCTTTAATTCGAATTATAATATAACACTTCTTAACAATGTATTGACTGTTGTCAATAAATAAATAATATGAACTCCCCGTCAAATTCATTGTCGAAGCCTACTTAGTTTCGAAAAAATTATTTTTAATCATATGAAAAACCAATGGTCAAAATAGGTATCAACATTAAGATTCTTCTGCAATAAAAAAATTTGAAAGTACCTACTGACTTACTTTTTAATTTAATTTATAATACAGGGTGTGTCAATACTATACTTACTGATGTTTATGCGTTTTTATTTATATCTCGAGTTCGAAAAAAGCTATTAACATGCGGTTTGCGCCATTTTGTTACGAATTTAATCCTGTTCCATTATAATTTACAATAAATATGTACTTCCATGAAACATTTTGAAGAAAAACAAATTTTAATTTTTTATATTTGAAAGTACCCTCTACCTACGACAATTAAAACTAAATGCAATTATTTTATAGTAGAATGAATTAATTCATCCACACTCTTTCTAATGACACTAATTTAGTTAAAATCGTTTGATTTAAACCAAAGTTATAGGTATTTATCCACAAATACTTTCCTACTCTCCCCTACCCTTTATTTGAAAAAATAAAAAAAAGTACTTAAACAACTTTGTGCAGAATTTAGGCCTCTTTCTAGTTTACTTATTTAACACTTAGTATAATTCGGCATATTTCCCAAAAAACTGTTTCAAAGTTTTCTTCATACGTTACGCCCTCTAGCGGTTAACCCAGAAACTTGAAATTTCTTTCCAGCGATTTCTCATGGTCACTTTTACTAAGGAATTTTTTCTCCTACAGTTATAACATGCATAGTTTCTGATATACAGCCGAGAGATCGGCTTATTGGACCACCCGGTACAATACTCAATTTGCAGTGAGAGTACTGCCTCTTCGTAGATTTTCTAGTATCGTTGAATTCCATAGTAGGAAAGCTTTCGATATGTTTTTAACGACCTTCAAGTCAGCCCTTGTTTTTTTGCAGAGTACATTTTTACCCATTCTGTCATTGCCAACAAATAAACATTATTTTGCTTTAAAACTGAAGGCATGTTCAACTTCTTCAACAACTTCTTTGCATATGTACGTTGTTTTTATAAAAAAAAGTCACCAAAGACTTCCACTCACTTATTGGCACAGTCAAAGTAATATCGCTTAGAATCTGCTCGTTATTTCTTAAGAGCTCCTGTCTTTGCTCTTCTTTTTTACATGAAATTAGATTTCTACAAATTATTAACTATGCACACACAATATTATACTACGCTGAGAGCTAAATACAGTCATCACATGAAATTTGTGTAGCTATACAGAAGAAGTCCTTATAATATATCCAAAAGATCATTTTAAATATCTATATAATCATACTTTTTCTAACTTTCAGTCGCAAGGTCTGCCCCACATAGAAAGAAACTACACGTTAAGAAAAAGGCAGAGTTCTACGTTAGACACCACTACTTTCATCTGTTATACATGTTCGCTTGAATATCCTTCCAGTAGTATCCGTCTTCTATATTGTTGTCAAAATTCGGAAAAGGAGCCATATTTTCCTTTCATTCAGACTTTGAAGGCACCTCCGGGAGCAAGTCCAATTAGTCCTCAAGGGATGGTGCAAGTGTGTTCAATTTGCTACAAGTCAATTCCACATAAACATCAAGTAAGTATATTTAGATAATATTGTAACGATTTTTTCGGAAAGCTGCTGCCAAAGAAGTCGTTTCCGTGGATAAATAAAAGTTGTTTCAATATAGAAACCTTATTGAATTTCTTAAAATACAACTTTTAACAAATTATCGTTTATAACAAAATCATTACCGTAAATTATCACTTCTCGCCAAACTGAACTCCTACTAACTCAAAACTTTTCCTATTATTAATTGCCATGGAACCGAACCTTACATACTTTTATGCCAATTCCAGAATTTACTTTATTCTTCTTTTTTTATCTATCTGTGTGTGGAGAGGTTTGTCTTCGAACCATCGAGCAAAAAGATAAAAGAGGGAATGTAAAGGTAGTGGGGGCAAAAATATTGTTAGACAGGTAGTGCGATTTTTAGAGGCCACATTAAACAAGGAAAGAGAGTCTCTCTCCTTGTTTGACATCAAATTTAGTTGGGTTATGTTATTGTTTGTCCCAAATGTCACATGAAATCGTATTTATATTGAAGTTTTTTAACAATTGTGTCGCATTTCAGACTATTATCGTTAATAATTAATTAAAACTTTCTCGTCTAAGACACATTCTGAAAAATATTATATAGCTACTGTTAGTAAGTGTCGAAAAATTTAAATTTGGCGCATTCGCATTTCCGGATACGTCCGCCATCAGAGACCACTTTTTTTGTCTCCTTTTCATAAGGTTTAGATTCCCTCTTTTGTCTTTTTGCTCGATGCTTCGAACTATGTTCATTAGCCACAAATCATTCTTCTTTTTATTCTCTTTGATATTTGGTCGTTGTGTGTATTCTAAGGTATTCTATTTTTTCTATCAGCGACGCCCAATTTTCGTCTTCTGCTAATAACCTTAGTATTATCACATGGGGTTTATTTCGCCTTAAAGCTTATTTTTACGGGGAACTTATTTTTGTTGAACTTTCATTTGGAAAACAAAAGTGCCTTATGGGATGGGTTTGTTTACTTTCAAACTCTCCATTATGTTTGTATGAAGACTATGTAAATTGTGTAGAAGGTATTTTATATGAAACACAGTACAGTTTGGCATATCTACTTGGTGATTTTAACCTACCAAATATTCATTGGCAAAATGATGAATATGGTTCAAGACCGATTGGAAATATTGCTAACAAAGTTGAATGTATTTCAGAAAGTTTTCTTAAATATTATTTTTTCTAGTATAAATAACATTGATTTAAAAATTGCTGATCATTAATATCATCCAGCCTTCTCCTTCTACATTATTGAAAGTGGTATTTTTGACTCTCTTTCATGTAATTTTTTTGCAATATTTACTTAAATTTGCAATATTTACTTAAATTTACTTAAATTACTCTTGAAGAAAGGCGAATATTGCTAGATGTAGCATTTATATATAAATTAATATGAGGAGGCATTGATGCTAGTGATCTTTAGAAAATATTTTCACTTCTGTACTCCCTGTACACCAGATCCCAAAACTTATTTTATTTAGAATTTTATAATTGAACTTATACTGTAAATAAACTCTTACAGCGAATGTGTTGAAATGCAAATAAATTTAATAGTAGGTAATGATTTTTTTCATTTATCACTAAGGGCCGGTTTCACCAACGACAAATAGCAGTCTATTCAATGAATAAAGTTATTCGACCAATAAAACTGACATATCTGCGTTTCACTAACGTCAAATAAGACTTATTCTATGAATAAACTCCAAATAAGTTATTAGTCCAATATCGGCCAAATAAATATTTATTCTTCGAATAAGTTGACAGCTAACCTCACTTTTAATATCAATAATAAAGAAAATTCATTAGTTTAACTTGAAATTATCAACAATGTATTGCAGGTTAACGTAATTATATCAGACAATTTAATTTTGTATACATATATATATATATATATATATATATATATATATATATATATATATATATATATATATATATATATATTTATTTTCGAATATTATCTTCATCATCATCATCCTCTGATGACGGAAATGAGCAGCGAAGGAGAAGACCACGCTGTTGGCAGCTGCAAAAAAGAAACCCTTTTGCTGAATTTGATGATGTGGACTTTAAAACTAGGTTTAGATTATTAAAAAATTCAGTAGATCATTTATTCAATTTGATCGGTAACAAATTGCATCCTGTAAGCAACAAAAATAGACCCATAGATGTGAGAAATCGATTGTTAATTGCTGTGCGTTTTTATGCAACAGGATCGTTTCAAATAGGTAATGACCATTGGCATTGACAATTATTATTATTTTGACAAATTAATCAACCAATATCAAATATTATAGGTTATGTATATGATTACAGTGAAAAATAGTGCGATGTGCCTGGCCAAACACCTAAGAGGTGGAGACCAAGAGAGGTGTCAACGAGTACAGTCTGTGGAAAATCATTACACTTTGAACTTATTCGACGAATAACTAACTGTGGATTACAAACAGTTATTGAAACGGAATAAAATTTATTCTACTAATAAATGTTATTCGACGATTAACTATTCAGTGATTTATTTGTTGTTGGTGAAACCGGCCCTAAATACTATTAAGAATAAGATCGAAAATACCTTTTTATGTAATCACATTGTGTTTTAATAGTTTAAGCTAAATTTAAGTTGATTTGTAAAAAAATGGCAAGTCCGTAAATAAAGATTACATCATTTTCTATAAGAAGAGGGAAATTCTTCTCGAACGTGGTTTCTTTTGTTCCGATGTTGTACAGACTAGTAATAATACTTGAGTCCGCTGTACATCCATTTTGGAGGTAGTTTTATTAGTTTTGGAGTCTCCTGTTTTTTAAATAATATTGAGTTTGTCCATTCTGGTCCTATGATAAGGTTTCGTACCGGCAGAGCTCTTAATGAAGGTATATTGTCTAATATGAAAGGTGGTTCCATTCGTTTGTGACAGTTCTTTTTAGAAACAAGCTTGCTGCTTCTCTACGTTCCTTGGTAGCAGTCTTTCCAGCTCAAGCTCCATATCCACGGAAAAGTGAAACAGCACAATTAGCTGACCCCCCGATTCTTCCTATTCGTATATTATTTACACAAAGGTATATATATATATATATATATATATATATATATATATATATATATATATATAATTTATTACTTTTAATTTTAGTTATTATTACACAATTCTATTTCGTTTTGTTTGTAGGTATTCGGTGGTGATCCGGCGGCCATAACAGGAAACCACATGTCCGTCAATGACATCTTATTACACAATAGTAATTCTTCTAGGCCCAGTACTGTAAAATCTCCAGCTAACAGCGCAGGATCTGATATTAGGTATAAACCGTACGATATCAATTCTTCACCTTCCATGGCCAACAAGAAAAAACAGGCTATATTTGACAACAGGCAAAGTTTAAAAGTAAGTAGTAATGTTTTACAAAAATTTCTATAATTTTAAATGATGGACACGTAAATTAAAATCGAATGGCAGGATCTTCCTAAAATAGATTATCTTGATTGATTTTTGTTTATAATATCCATTGCATACCAAAAACCATAATAATATACTCAGTGTACATGCAATTTAATTTTAAACACATAAAATCGAACGATTTTATGTGTGAAGGCTGCGGTAAAGATGACTTTACAGACAAAAAGAAGAACTGTGACAGCCGAAATGGTGAAGGGGCGGGGATTGAGTCTTCAGTGGGCTGGGCTTGGACATGATCTTTGATATCTGTGGGGGGGGGCTTGTGACGTCAGAATAGGAGTATAGGGGGTGTCCCAAGCGGCCTATATTCTTATTTATTATTAAGGATCGGACAGGTCCTTCTTGAAATCATATAAATAATTTGGACATTAAATTACGTCACCTATTTCATTAGCAAACCATAGTTGATTCCTTATTACATTAGTTTTTGGGTTGGCTTATTCTAAATTTAAAATATTTTTACAGTCCTATTTTTTTAATAGTCTAAATTGTTAATGTTAAAATCTCCAATATCATCACGATATGCTGTGTATTAAGTATTAGGGCACACAAAAGTTTTATTACATTATTGACAAAGAAGTATCCCACATATGTTATAAAAGTGACTAAAAAACCATTAAACATATTTTAAGTTTTTTATGTGTTAATTGATTAATCTTAGAAGCACAGGAATGTTTATTGCATAGCATACTCTGGCTTCGTCTTTTTATACAGATATACACTATACCTACAGCTAAAATAAACATTCAAGTTTAAATTATGTGGCAAATGAAAGGGGTATTCCCTCATTTTTTTAGTGGGCTGTTCTCGATCGAATTTAAAAAACCCCTAATCTAAAGAATAATGAAATCTTTTTTTTTTTGAAAAAAAAAATACACACAATAGCCATTACAGTAGCTATAACGTCAAATTTTACAATTAGAAAAACATGAAATTAGATTAACAATTATAATAGAAATATGTTTTTTTTTTCAGCCGATAATCTCAACACGCACTACATCTCCTTCCCCAGATCTAAACGGTCAACCCGGCAATCAAAATTATCGTTGCTACATTTGCATGGGCTTGTATACTAGAAATCAAATGGAATGGGTCAGTACTTCTGCAGAGGGTATGAACTCACATGCAATGCATTTTCCTTGTTTAAATAAAGTATCAAGATCATCGGAGAATAGTTGTATGGATTCTCACGGAAGAGTTTTGAGCTGTACTAAATGCGTTAAGCATTTGGCTCAACAGTGGGAGACTTTCGAAATTGACAGAGTTCCGCTTGAAAGACGAAGGTGAGTGAGTTACTTTTCCCTAATAATTAATGACAAAAGATACATAAAATAAAAGTTATTTTAACATTTTGCAACTGACCTTTTACTAAATACCAAAGAAAAAACATCAGGACATATTATTTTCCAATTAACCACTGATTTACATCAAGAAAATGTAAAGTACATTCATTCAGCAAATTTCCAACTGTAAACAAACGCACGTGTTAATATTCGCCCTCTCATTCGTCAAGAGGCTATTAAATATAATTTATTGCCTTAAGCCAGACGGATTCTCATTTTACAGGTCCAAACTTGTCAGTCTGTTTAAATTCAAATTGTGTGTCAAATTGTGTGTTGGTTTTTAAGTTAATATATTGTGTGTTCTATGTTATAGTTATTATTAAGTTATTTACTGGTCGTGTTATTTTTTAGAGTTTAGTTAAAGGGTTTAGTATTAAGTTTTATAGTGTGTAGTGAACTTTTAGTATTCAAAAACAAAGTATTTGTTAATCAAAAGTAAAAATGGCTTGCGGTAATCACTTTAATAAAGTTTGACACATGACATTTGACATACACATAGCTCACATTTTAAATAAAAAAAGTTATATTGTGCCGATGTCTTTTTGCCCTAGGGTTGAGTTTCACCCATTCTCAGGGATGAAAAAACATACTTTCAAAATAAGTCAGAGATTGGATAAACTAATTAATTTTAAGCAACCTTTGTTCTATAGAGTTTTTTCACTGAGTCAATACTTTTCGAGTTGTTTGCGAGTGAATATGTTCATTTTTCAACAACAACAAAAACCAAGGTTTTTAGACGGTTTTCCACAAATCGCTTAAAAAGTATTTATTTTGTCGAAAAACATATTCTTAGCAAAAATAAAAAAAAAAAGTTAAAAAAATGATGTGCTTATACCTATATGAAGTCTGTAGACTCAGTAAAAGTAGACTTGTAACTAATGAAAAGTAATTCAAATTATTTCAACGAGAAATATAAAAAAAATTAAGCACTTTTCGGGGAAAACTCGCTGTGTGGGAAAGTGCTTGTTTTTTTATTCTTTCACGTTGCAATATTCGATATGGAATTTGACGGATAAGAACCTACTTTTCATTAGCTACAAATGTGTTTATGACTTTATACGTACACCATTTTTTTTCTATTTTATAAGCTATATTTTGGCTAAGAATATGTTTTCGATAAAATGCTTACTTTTTCAGTTATTTGCAAAAACCGTCTAAAAACCTTGTTTTTTTTGTGCTTGAAAAATGAACATATTCACTCGCAAACAACTCGAAAAGAACAAAGCTTGCTTTATAGAACAAAGGTTGCTTAGAATTAGTCAGTTTATCCAATTCCTGACTTATTTTGAAAGTATGTTTTTTCACCCCTGAGAATGGGTGAAACTCACCCCTAGGCCAAAAACACATCGGCACAATATAATTTTTTTTATTTAAAATGTTAGCTATGTGTATGCCAAATGTCATGTTAATCCAAGCTGTTCTTTGGGGAGGCTTTATGGTGAGTGAATGGAATATTTCTGGACTTAAAAACGAAGGAAATAATTATAAATGTATTTAAGACGGAAATGCAGGAGAACCCTACAATATCGAAAAGTGCGATTTCTATTAGAGTAGCAAATTTTCACTTTATTTAACAAATATTGCTACTTTTTATCTATTGTAGGCGTGTGTAGCCGTAGTGTACGCAATTTGGTTCATGAATATGAAATTACGGCAACATTGTCGACACCAAAATCTACAGTTATATCAAGAAATACAAAATTACAACTCTACAAAACAATAATACGCCCAGTCCTAACATATGGTTCAGAAACCTGGACTTTAACAAAAAGCAATGAAAACATGTTATAGGATGTTTCGAAAGAAAAATACTAAGGCGAGTAAATGAAAATGGTGTCTGGAGAAGACGATACAACTTCGATCTCTATAGAATATACCAGGAACCAGATATCGTAAAACACATTAAGATAGGACGTCTGAGGTGGGTAGGCCATGTAATGCGGATGGAGCAAACCGACCCTGCTAGAAAAACGTTTCTTGATATACCTATTTGTCAAAGAAGACCCAGAACAAAATTCTTAGATAACAGATCAAGATATGAGAAATATGGAAATACGTGCTTGGCGGAGGAAGGCGATGGATAGGGACGACTAGAAAAAAATTCTTGGGGAGGCTAGGACCCACACAGGGTTGTAAAGCCAAAATGATGACATTTTTCTTCAATGGAATTTTAAATTTTGCTCACAATGATTAAATTTCAAGAAATTTTTACACTAATAGTTTCAAAAGTAAATATTTTAAAAAATCATATAATACACCTTAGTACGACCCTGTTTGACTTTCCCGTGCGTTTGTTTACAGTTAGAAATTTGTAAAATAAATGTAGTTTAGACTGAATGTCAAGTAGACAAAATAAATTTGACAAGAGATTTTTTTAAAACTAATTTATTTTTTATGGTAAGTTTTTATTAATTTTTCCCAACACTATGATAAACGTAAGATACATTTTAGATATAATTTGATAAAGACAAGGATTACCTGTCGAAATATCAACTAAAATAAAAAGCTTTTAATAATACTTAATTTTAACTGAACCTGTTCGTATGAAAAAGAAAAAGTTTCTCAAAAAATATAAACTTAAAGCTTAATAAAATTGATGGCAATCCAATTTTTTCTTTCTATGACTTAATAGTCTTTCGTTTAACTGTACATTAGTTTATCTTTGATCTGATTGTGTTAATGGTTATCTTAATCATTTTCAGGTATGACATTCCTATGCCCGAAACGGCGACGAACGGTGACCAAGGCATCCCGACACCGCCTAGCACGAACAGCGATAGAACTGTTTGTAGTAATAGCAATCCCGCTTCAGGAAGTAGCATATATTGCTTTGTGTGTGGTTTACATTCAGAATTAACTCTCGCCAGAGTTTTATACAGTAAACCTCAGGGTAAGTAAGAGTAATTTATAACTGTAATTTAGTTTACAGGAAGCATTACGGTTACCTGTATAATTATCAAGTGGCATGTTATATAGTTCGCGTTTAAAATTTGGCCACTAACTATTTTTTGAACAATAAAACTTCTACTAATAATTTTTTTAGTAATTGAATAATGAAGGCACCTTTACATTGGTAGTAGATAGACAAGGTCTTTTCTAGCCTAGCCTGGAGAAATTGTGTCTGATCTAATTAAATTGTGACGTCCTTTACATGAGACTAACATTATAATTTTCCAAAACTGAGCTATAAACTGGACTTTCTTTATCTACTTGCGTTTGTATGATGTAACACTCAGAATGGCGTCCGGGTTTTGTAAATTTTTTTTAAACTGAATCATATGGCAAATAATACTTCGTTTGAATGTTATGTTCCTAGATTTTTGTGCGATTCTGTCGCGAAGTTATCACTAGTGTTAAAATAATGTTAACTAATCATTTTCCCTAATAATTTCCATGCTGAGACTGTGAGATCGCGTACGCGGTAGACGGAGCAGTTCTCATCTCTGTACGTTACTGCATTCTCATTCACTACACGTCTCAATGGCTAATATGAACGTCCTATATGGGTATATAGGACAATGATCGGACCATGGATCGGATAGGCTTATCAACGTATCAACCGAGAAGAGGCTGCATATATGTCAGTAACTGTAAATTTGTTGATAAAATATGACACCCACACCAGACAGTCGAACCATACTGACTCATCGTACGGTGAGAATTGTCAGCGACTACTGCACTTCCCAATCCCCAGGTATAACATCGTACCTAGAGGTTGTACGGTACTAAGGGAAAACTATCACTAAGGGAGCGTGCGAACTCTGGGGATTATAGCTGTGGTACGGTAGGGGCGCACTACAAAAGAGGACTCTTTTGAGTATACACATATAATAGGACAAAGCATAAATGCGACTGCGGTTACGGACTTTCTTTGCCTCAAATAGATCGCAGTGATCCCGATCAGGGTCCTACATCTAAATCTTCGGTAGAGTAAGGCAGCTTTGTCAGAATTTAGTAGCCTTTGTCTTGGAACACGCTCAAAAGTCAAATTTATTTTCTAATTGACCACATTCTGATACAATTTATTTATTTTTTTTATTCATATCTGTCAACAATGTGATGTCATGAGATTTTTATAATAATTTGAAGGCTACAGTATCATTTTCCAAGATTTTTGTATTGTCCTAGATTTTTGTGTAATTCTGCACCGCAGTATAAAAATGGCGACCATTGAATTAAGAAAGTTATCTTACACTGACTCCCATCGAAAGAATAATTCTTTTTTAGTTTTAAAAATATATTAAGGGACACAAAATTTGTCAAATGTGATTGTGATTTATGTGGGAAATTGGAAAATTAAGTTGACCTGTTCGAGTGTTTTCCGAAAAGCTGAATATTACCAAATGAATAGTAGTCCATACCCCTTTTTTTCTACAGTTATCATTTTAACAGCTTAAGGCTGTTTTAGCAGTTGAAGCACACTGCGATTTGAAATGGGCGTGTCACTTACGTTTCTACACTGCTTACGCCAGAGCATCTGTGCTCTGTGGCGCCGGCCGACGAGTAGTTTAATAACAACAAATTCATTATTCTCCATTTAAATTAGTTTTAACATGAACTAACTGACCGTATGTTCATGAGATATGACGTCACGAAGGCGATAACGATGAGTCTAAGCGACAATAATGAGTAACACGTTTCACTATTAGATTTTAGTATTTTTTAGCAATTTTCTCCAAAGTTGGAACACGCTTTTCTCGATTATTACTGGAAACAGAAAGGTGAAAAAAAGTCAACGATTACAGAAAAAAAAACTCTTTCAAGTGATGGGCGTAAAAAGTTTGGTTATAATAGAACGTTAAACAGTATAATCCAATTTTTCAACAGAAGTTTCAAAAAAATAAAACAAGTAAAACTATCATTTTAAAAGCAACATAATTTCGAATAACGTTTCCGAATTTCGAGACATTTTGTCGGTAAATAACAGAGAAAACACTGTCCCTAGGTTTTGGTGCACCGATAAAACAGCCTTAATAGAATCGCGTAAGATATTAGGAACATATTGAATAAAAAAAGTTTTAAAAATAATATTTTTATATAATATAATAATATTTTTATTTTACAAATAATTAACATTTACTAATTTTTTTTTAGGTCGAAATGCTCCTTATTTTCCATCTTTATTAATTCATAAAAGTCATTCAAATGCAGAACAGTTAAGGGAAGACGGATCTGCTTTAGTTTGTACCTTTTGTTACCACAGTCTCGTCAGTCAATGGAGAAAGTATGAAGGTCAAGGTGCGGGTGCACCAGCCGAAAAAAGAGAATATAATACTCATGATTATTGCTGCTACGTGTGCGGCATCACGACTTATAGGAAGAGAGTGCGGGCTTTACTTATTAAGGTAAGGATACGCGATTGTTTTTTCCATTATGCGTTTCTGCTGATTCATAAATTGGTCAAAGTTTTGTAACTTCATATTGACAAAACAGATTAGCAATGATGAACATCATATTATATAGTATAGATAGAGGGTGGAAAAACTAGTTAGTCCATTCATTCACAAAATAATAACTCATTCATTCATTCATCCATTCATTATTTTCTTCTTTAGTAGTTGAGACACAATTTATAATGCAAATCGTCCGCAGTGAACTAGTTCAATTAGTTCAGTTGTAAGAATCGTTCATTTGAACTATTTCGATGGTGAACTACACATCCCTACTGCGAAGGTCAGATAGGTGCCAGTATATCAATGAATCTCGTACTGTTTGTTCCCTAATATTCGGTTAGATTCACAGAAAATTGGTTTTTCTGTTTTACAATTTTGTTAAATGGAAGCCAATTCAAATAGCCAAATTAAATTATCTAACATTTAGCTAATTACTTATATTACTTTACTTTTGTTAAATAATAATGTACAAAGTGTCCGAAATTGGTATGTTTTGTAGTAAAAACTGAAAACTAGAGGAAATAGAAAAAAAGTAGTTAATATTTTATGACTTCTTAATCGCCCTATATCTCACTAATGTGGGAAGCTATTGATGATTAGATTAACCAGTCGTTGTACTTAAACGAAAAAAGAAGTCATGAAGTCTTCATGACTTCATGAAGGCTTCTTTTTTTCCTATCTCCTTTAGTTTTCGTTATAACTTCCAAAACATACCAATTTCGGACACACTGTAGGGTCCCATGTCTTTTTCAACCTTTAGTTATCATGTCGATGTTTTTGTTTAATAAAAATAAATAATATTGAAAATAATATGAATCATTGAAAAAGCTTTGTACAAACTTCTGACGTTTGGTAAATAAAAAAAATAGTATTTTAAAAGTGTAACCTTCACTGTATATGAATATTTTTTAAGGTTAGTCTGTCAAGTGAACATCAAGTTGCTAAGGATCTACATGCAATCAAATAGAGCACATAAAAGCAATTACAAAAAGCAGCCTATTCAATAATTTAAGACTGAGCCATTTACGAAAGAATAAAAGACTAAGAAATTGTGATAAAACTATTAGTTTTACTGCTGAATCATTATTTAATGCGAACTATACCAAAAAGTATACATGGAAAACTGAAGGATTACAACTGATTTCAGGTCAACAATTAGTAATAGTTGATGCTGAAACCGAATCATCTTACCTAGGTCTAAACATTTTAAAATAAGAAAATAACGAAAAAAAAGTTAAGATTTAATTTCAGTACAGAGCGGCACTATTCGCTTATACGTATTGCATCCTTATGAAATCATCAGAGCGAACTGTAGTAAGCTCTATGAATGAAATCATTTTTGTCATATTAGTAATTATTTAAAAACAATTACAGACAGACGCTACAGCCACATCTATTAAAGTAGTGCGGGGAATGCAAATTGTAGATTCCTCATATCTGTTCACAGAAATCGCCAGGTTTCGATTGATTTAAAAATTAATTAAAACAGATTATTTACATTTTATTTCTTAATCAACATACACATATTTTAGCAAAAACAACAATGAGCTGACAACACTGCTCAATAGAAGGGGAGTAAGATAACCATGTCTCCTTCTAGGTGGCAGGTCGCGGTTCAACTCAGCTTTGTGATATAGTACTGTATGCATTTGATCATTTTTACTAGCCTATTTCAAATAATATAAAACCTATGGGTTTGATTATTTTCGTAGGCAATATTTATGACTCGTCTCATATTCTTATGTTTATCACTTTTCAGGATTTTCCGTTTTTGAAATTCCATCCGCAGCCCGAACACTCCCTACTGTTAGAAAACAGCGACTACGCCGTCGTATGCCTCGATTGCTACGAAACGCTTAGAACTCAAAGTTTAGAATATGAAAGGTGGGGACTGCCGCTTGACAAACGACAGTACAACTGGATAACTCAGCCGCCCCCTCCTGAAGATAGTCCTGAAGCAATGGTTGCAAGGTTACCGAGCGGCCAACGCAGTGACAAAGTAGTAAGTAAATTTAAATTACATAATTCATAATCTGTAAGTAATTCATTGAATATTTTGGTCTGTTTTACAATTTGACGTCAATATTAAAATGCTATGACGATTTCATGGTTATTATTTTCTAGAGTTTCAAGCTTAATTTCTCGATGGATGAAAGACTTGATGAATGATAGATCTTTTTGGTCTGAAGATGTAATCGTCTACATCATGATTTGTTAATAAAAACTCGCTATTTGTATGATTCATAAGAACGACCGATACACTGATCATCTAAACCATGGACGCCCATAATCTAAACAGAATAAGGTTCTTTTTAACGTGCCTTATCAAGTTGCCTTGACTTTGGCTATTAATCAGCCGAAGAATACTATCCCCTTTTCAACTCATTTCACGCTATTCACTGTGTGCAAGTACTTGATGTGCAAATGAGTGCAGATGATTGTGCAAACCTTGACTTTTTATTAGCGCATTTCATAAGTAATATCATTGAAAAAAATGGGATTTCGCAAGTGTATTATAAATTGTAAAATACAACAAGAAATAGTCAATTTCAAGTTTATTTGTTTCCAAATTATAAGCAAAAATTAATGCAAAGAGAAAAGTGGATTTCTAATGTAAATTACAATAATTATTGTATTAAATAAACAAGTTTAAGTCATTTTATTTCCAGTTTACTAAAAGCTTCGCTGATCTATGACACTAGGTGTCGCTCTTTCGAAATGTTTACCTTTTAATAACCTCTGTCTTTATTGTAAAATGCTATGTATTCAGTACTTTGCTTTACGGTGTTGAGGCATGGATTCTTAAACAGGAATATTAAAAATCTTGGGATGTGGTGCTACCGCCGTATACTAAAAATAAGTTGGATGGATAAAATTACAAATGAAGAGGTAATACGCAGAATAAATAACAATCCAGAAGTTATCATGAATATAAAAAAGAGAAAACTTGAATACTTAGGCCACCTGATGAGGGGACAAAAGTACACATTGCTACAAAATATAATGCAAGGAAAAATCTAAGGATGAGAAATTTAAGAGAGTGGTTTGGCTGTACCACTAACGAATTATTCAACACCGCGGTAAATAAAATTAGAATCGCCATAATGATATCCAATTTCCGAAAGGAGAGGCACTCAAAGAAGAAGTCTTTAATGTTCAAATGATTAAATCTAAACGTAAAAAATATACTTATCAATTTTTACAATTAAAATTCTATTAAAAAATTTTCGTAAAGTCAAATATTGATATAAATTATAATTATTGTATTAAATAAACAAGTTTAGGTCATTTACGTCATTTTATTTGCAGTTTACATACGAGTAATATATTAAAAGTGGTAATAATTTCGCTGATCTATTACACTAGGTGTACACTAGTGGCCAAAATTCTGGAAACTTTTCAAAAATTTTAGTTTTGTTATCAGCATTCCTCTTTTTTACAAGACTTATGTTATTTATAAGTTTATCTATAATTTTATTACATCGTTTTATGCTTCTACTTAATATTTAACATCTATTTGAAGGGGGAATATCCTCTAAAAATTTAAAAATAAATAAAACGACAGCCGTTAGCTATTAGTAGATATATTAAAAAAAATGGTACAATGATTATTATCAACAAAATTAGTATTTGGTAGGTAACTTTTGTTTTTTAGGACAGACTCAATTCTGCGAGGCATAGAGTTGACAAGACGAGCCAAATCTTCTGATGTAATAACTCTAAACCAGTTTTGAATAATGGCTTCTATCAGTTCTCTCTTGTTGCTTCGGTTTCAGCGTGATACTAAGACTTTCAGCCTTGACCATAAATTTTCTATTGGATTTAGATCGGGACTGTTTCCAGGCCAAGGCACAACAGTAACATGATGGTTTCTCAACCATTCCATGGAAGTCTTAGCCGTATGACAAGGCGCCCAATCCTGCTGGAAGATGCATTGTTGGGCATCCCCTTCGAACAAATCTCTGATAGTCGGCAGCAGTTTGGCTTGCAGTATATCTTCCTGATATTTTTTTGCATTAATATTGTTCTCTATTAGTGCTAAACGTCCAACTCCATTAGTGGTCATACAAGCCCATACCATGACACTCACAGGATGCTTCATAGTGACCGTAGTACACTGGGGTAAAAGGTCTTCTCCCGGTCGGCGGCGAACAAACTTCATTCCTTCACTCCCAAAGATCGAGATTTTGGTTTCATCACCTTAGTAACAACTACCTGATGTCACTAAAAAATACTGGAAGCCGCACGAAACTGTACTAAAGGCCACCTAACCGCTTCCTGTTGGGTTGTTGACTGACTAGCAAAACCCTGACGCAATACAGTATTGCCAATGATGCCATTCACAAATTTCGGATTTTCGGCGTTTCGCCTGAATCTGGTTTCATATTTTATTAAATAATGATGTTAATAAAAAAACAGTGAGAAATATATAAAATATTATGCAGGAATATAAAACAATAAAATAAAAATGTAATTGTAATGGTAAATTATATAAATCATGATCATGAGACGAGTCTTGCTAAAAATACGATAATTTTTGTAAAGTTTTCAGAATTTTGGCCACTAGGGTAGCTCTTCCGAACTTACACATAGCGAATAAAAGATTACGAAGAATGGTGTAATATAGAAAGTGATTTTAGAAAGTGAGAGTAATTTTTACATATTTTACGATATTCCAAGTTGTGCAATGCACGGTTATAGATTCTCTCTGAATGTAGCTCTTCTCACTTAAACATGTAAGTTATTAATATTCGTAAGTCAAACAAACTTTTTCCACACTGCTTTTTCCTAAAGTATAAGTCAATCTCAGACCACAAATGAAAATAAGGATGATATGAGACCTATTTCGGTGGAAAAATACAACCCGAACGAAATTAATACGTCTATGAATTTCTTAAATTATCCAATATTGGATAATTTAAAATCTGCCTCAAAAAATATAATTCCCCAAGCACTTGATGAAACTTGTAATCAAGATACTGGAAAGCTTATATCTCCAGCCCTTGTTTTTAATAAATATGATTGCCCCGCAGGTCGCTGTTTGACGCCAATATAATTAAAGGTTTAGTTGATAAGTTAGTTGACAATCATGAGTCTGGGCGTGATTTCTCCGATATAGTCTGCGATTTCATTGGGTAAACTTCTTTGATTGTTTATATAATTTACTAAACACCGTTTGATTATGTCAACATTATATTTACTACTTTCCGAAAAGGCGAAGCAAAGAGTATTGTTTCAACACATTTCTTTATTTTTGAAAAACATAGTTTCCTATATTTCTACAATTCTAAAATTTCTATCTGACTATAGTTTGTTAAATAATAAAATTTTCTTTTTTTTTCAGGTACCTCCAACGTTTGTAGCCAAACCAAATAAAAGAAACCATTCACCAAAAACTATAGAAAAGAAAATTGCAAAATCCGATATGCGACCGGGTAAGTTTTTCAGACTTTTTTATTTATTTTTTGTTGCATTAGAATATGTTTAGAACAGTTCATAGAACTCTTAATAATTAAAACATATCAAATAAATCAGTCTAGTGCGAATCCTAGCTATGAAACATCGTTAGGATTCACAACACCTTCGCTGTGGGCTTTTTAAAACAGCTCCAAAAATCTAAGTTGTAACGATGTGAAGTAATTTGGTGCCAACATTTGAAAATTTCTCTTCCAAGCACTCAAAAAAAAATTTTTCAGTTTTGAGTCATAACATGATGCCTTTACGTTAAAATCTTGAAAAACTGCAAGAGTTCTACACTTGTTTATCGATTTTAAAGTAGCATAGAACAACCTTGCAAGACCAAGCCTATTCAGTCCCATGGATGTACTAGGTTTAGAAAACGTCATTTGAGATGCCAGTTTAGACAGAAGAGGAACTATATTTAATAAATCAATCATTAGCATGCGCTGACGACTGGTATCACGAGAACCAAGACAAGAACAACAGAAATCCTAACAGAGGCAATTAACAGAATGGGATTACATACAAACTCAAGTGAATCTGAGTCCAAGTAAAACTCGAGTAAAATTCGATAAATCATGTCTATCTGATTAAAAAAAAAGATACTACGCAAACTCTTTGGAACTGTTTATGCAAACGGAACATGAAGGCACAGATACAACTTTGAGTTACATAATCTACACTGGACAGTATCCCCACAGAGACCCCACATCATTTTTTTATGGAAACATGTAATTTTTACTAAGTAAATGTATGTTTTAAGGATAAAATAAATAAAAAAACTTATTAACATGTACACTTCCCGTCATATAAAACTGGTACACTTTCATCAATTTCGAATTGTAATACATATATTTAAATTCCACACTTGTTCACTGTAAAAGTTATTAATTTTGTATTAATTTCAAATTTAATTTTTCCAGTGTGTTTTATTTATTCTAAATCTCTAAACCTCTTCTAAACCTCTAAAACTCAATACAGTTTTGTGCTACACTTTACGAGAAACGAATGACACCTCTCGATTTGAAATTAAACATAATAATTTAAAGTCATGTCTAATTTTTTTTATTATCTGTCATTTTTATTATCTATTCATAAATTATAATAAAACACGATTCAATGTGTGGGTACTTAATTGAGATAATGGAAAATAACAAAATTATTAGGAGAACTTTTTAGGATGCATGTTTAAATAAATGTGACTTACTGATCGGGAATGATCGATATTGTTTTAGTTTTTAGTATACTAAAAACTTGACGTCTGTCGAACAGCCCAGCCCTACTTTAAGCTGGTTTGATATAATATATTCGTTGATCCGGCAACGTTGCCCTAGAAATAAGGACAAATGTAACAAGATCAACTTACACAGCTTGAAAACCACTATTTTCGGTTATAAGAGTTGTACCAGTTTTTTACGACGTGAAGAACTTTAGACTGACGTGAAGACCTGGGAACTTTATTAAAATTAAAAAAAGTGAAAGAAAAAAAATTCAAAAAATTAAAATAGGACAATTAATTACTGTTTTCAGTGCAATGCAGATTACACTTGATATGTCTGAAACTGCTTTTATGGTTTGAGCAGATACATTTATAGCAGTTAGCCCATTTAGAACTAAATTTTTTATTAAGTGAATCAGAACATACATTGTGCTACATATATGACGAAACTGTTTAGAGCAGTAATATCAAGAAGTTTCATAAACAGTCGATCAGGCCAGACAGAACTGTGTCGAGCACAAGTGTATTCGCGAATAATTTTATTGGCATTATCAACGCCAGGTTTTGAGATCATGTACTGTTTGAATGGGCACTTTTATCTAAAAGCTACCAACTGATCATCCACAGTTACTTATTCATGGGGAACAAACGCCTGTTTACAATTCGTAACAAAAAGTTCCCATGTCTCTAAAAACAGCCTCCTTGTGTTTCACACCTTTCTTATATTGTCGATTTATCATGAAATCGAATAAAATTGCTTACCTTAGTAAATCTGACACGAGACATTGATGCATTCCTTACGACGAATTGATTTATCTGTACTCCAAATTTCTGTCTTCTTCTTCACGTGCCATCTCTAAGAAGGTTGGCAACCATCATGGCAATTCGCACTTTCGACACCGCTGCTCTAAAGAGGTCAGCAGAAGTGTAGTTAAACCAAGCTCTCAAATTATTCAACCAGGAGATGCGTCTTCTTCCGCGACTCCTTCTACCCTTTATTCTTCCTTGCATTATTAATTGCAGTAAGTTATAACGCTCGCCCCTCATAACATGTCCCAGATATTGTAGTTTTCTGACTTTAACTGTATTTAAGACCTCTTTATCTTTACAAATTCTTCTCAACACCTCGACACTCGTGACTCTTATCTATCCAACTTATTCTTAATATCCTTCTGTAGGCCCATAACTCGAAGGCTTCCAACCTGTCCGAAACATCTTTCTTTAAAGTCCAAGCCTCCAACCCATAAAATAATACGGAGAACACGTAGCATCTCAGAAGTCTTATCTTTAAAGATATTGAAATGTCCCTGCTGCAGAGTACTTTTTTCAGTTTATCGAAAGAATTTCTTGCCTGTCCTATTCTTGCCTTAATCTCTTCTGTGTTCTCATTATTTTCATTAATTATTATACCCAGATATTTATATTTTTGAACTTTTTAATTTGTTCTCCATGTATTGTTATGCTTTGTTGGGCTTTTGTAATTACCATAAATTGTGTCTTTTTTGCGTTTAGGGACAGTCCGTTTTCTTCACTGACTTCTACCACTCTGTCAACCAAATTTCTGTAACGTTATCTTTTTGACAACAAAGCTCTTGCTGTAATCAAAACTCCAATAAATGCAAGGAGTTCTATAATATTAATATATTTCCATATGTTCTGTTTCTCCGGATTTTTTTCACTATATATTCGGTTTATGCGGGTTGCTTCTTGGTTGGTATGTTCACAGATATTTGCCTTTGTGTCATGAGTTAAGAAAATGTTAAAAAATCTCAAATATTTCATTGACATTCCTACCATATGCCGTTGGTCCTGGTTTGGTAGTAATAACAATATTTATTTCTCCAAGAACGTCGAGATGGAAGCGGAGCGTCACAGCTCCACGCACGTCCACATTTTGAACTATACATTTTATTGCGTCTTTTTACTTCCTCCTCTATAAGTTCTCCAAGAAATATGTAAAGGTCACTTAAAACTAGTCTCGTGTGTACTAGATCGTTTGATAATTTTATAACAAACTTAAATTCCTTAATTAGTGCCAAAAATTAAAAAACAATACATATCCAAATATGTATTGTAAAATACACGGAGTCCTCCAGGGACCCCGCTGATCAAGATAAAGTTTTCATGGATGTTAATTATTGAAACTTGGTGGAAGGTATTAGATGTTCTGTAAAAAGCTTAAAACTGAGATAAAATTGGTCATTATTCAACTAGAGGTTGAACAATATGGTCCTGGAGTCCCAAAAAGACCCCACATTGTTGTTTAAGGGTTAAAAGATATGTTATTAAAAGATATGTTATATGAAAATTATGAAACCGAAGGTTTTACTCCCAGTTTTTTGTTTTTATTTTTATATAAAATTAAATTTAAAAGTATTGACACTATTGTGGTGTAATCGATATTAATGTTTTAAGTATGTATTTAGATTTTTGTGTTTCGTAATGTAAAAATTAGGTTCTCCCAAAGGGCCCCCAAATAAGTATCCCCTAGCTCCGAAAGAGTCGGGTTAATATGCTCAGAATGGTGAAGAGACCCTGGTGAAGAGACCCTGAAAGAACTTTTCAAGATTCACTTTTTTAAGTATAAAACATAACTGATAGCACTAGATACATGGGAACAAACTGGATTGGATACTATGACTTATGTTTCTAGGAACAAATGGCGTGTATAATAGACGTACAGTAATAGAGGGCAGTATAATACACGTAACGTTGCTGGGGGATACAGTATCAGCACAAGTAGCCAGAAGGTGTCCGCAGGGGGTGTTTTATCTACTATGTGGGAATCTGGTCATGTATAGGGTGATAGATAGACTCTGCAAATAAACATCATGTCCTAGGCAAAGCGGATGATCTGTTCATCGTAGTCTGCAGCAAATTCATTAGCACAGTGAGAGATGAGGTAAAATGCAACAAACTCTGACTGTTATTACAAAACCGACATTAAATATAGAACTTAACATTCAGACGTCCAAAATAATGAAATTTAGCCGAATGAGGAATTTAGAGGGATTGTGTCCTCTAAGCCTAAATGGTATATATCTTAAATTGGTGAGTTAAGTAAAGTATCTTGGGATAATAGATTCAAAGCTTACTTGGAATCTGCTGATATGAAGAATAACCAAGATAGCGTTAACTACGTTAATGTTAGACAGATGCACTCATGGAAAAATGTGGGGTTTAAAACCAGACATGTTATATTGGATTTATAACATGATGATAATACGTATGCATCAGTGCTATGGTGACCAAAGGTGAAGCAAAAAAGTACCATTTTCAAAAGCAAGGTGCAAAGACTTGCATGCCTTGGATTCACAGGGGCTCAGGAGCACAGTATTCTTCATTCCTGTATTTTTCCATCAACTGCCTTTCTATATGAAATAAATAATAATTTTTAATTAAATTCTATTAATTAAATCTAATAACATCATAAGATTATATTGTTGTGAAGTTCATTTTTATAAATGTTTCATAAAATAAATTAAAAAAAATAATTTGTTTAAACAAAGATTGTTTAATTAATTATACAGCTTTCAAATGAGAATACAGTAGAATCCGGTTATAACGACGGCCAAGGGACCGGTGATATTGCGTCGTACTAACCGGAAATTATTCTAAGAAACATTCCGCATTTCTGCAGCTTTAAGAGCTTTATTTAAATTGAGAGTGGTACAATTTTCTTCCAGAAAGTCATCCTTATTATCGTCGCTATCTTGTCTCTTGTAGATATTTTGTAGAATATTCTGTCTTTCAAAAGTTTTCCTTTGGATCATTTTTCACCTCTAAATTTGAATGTTTTATGGCGTTATAGTTTATAGAAAAATTCAGTTTAGTTTGCATTGAATATTTCGGTGTCACTAAATTTTGCCCGCAACTCGGCCAAACTTTAGTTTGAAATTCAGTCACATCGCTCTGTTCAACTCACAAAGAATTTCCAGTAATTTTTCAGGCGACAATATTGTGTCTACTCTTGAAATGGTTAATCCAACTTGCTGAAAATAAGGAATATTTAGCCCTTTGGCAAAAAATTGCCTTTTGTTGAAGTATAGTTGCATACATACTTGTATTTCTCGATTATATTGCATCTTAAACCATTCTAAAAGTTCACAGTCAAGTTGTTCTTGAGACGACACCCCCAAACGTTTAGGTTTTAAAATATTCGCATTGAATAAAAGTTATATCTTGTGTTTATTTTACTTAATTGTGGATATTGTCGAATGATTTACAGCGAATTCCTTCGCAATCCTTATATTTGATTCGCCAGGTTCTAAACGACATATAAAACTTTTTTCTTCAATGGAGAACTATTTTAATATTGCAAAAGCCATTTTTGTGCTTTTGTAAACTGCCTTCTCACTCATCACTCGCAAATTACTGCCGAATAACCAGGGATGTGCTTGCAAGGGGGGTGCGCGGGGCAGAGTTAGTTTCTTACCTATATTTAATTGTGAACGTGTCAATATTCATCGGCTTTGTAACCAGACAGTATTGTATGGACTACAATATAGGAATAAATATGTATTTTTATTTTGTTACAAATAAATTAATAATTTATAACACAATAAACACAAGAAAGCATATTTAGGATTTGGTAATACGTTATTTAGGTGTCTTTATTCGAGTTATATTGGATAAAGAAAAAGAAAATTGCTCCATTGGAAGCCGAAAAAATACATTTTTTTATGAATATCGACTTTGAACTTAAATTTTCTTTAACCTACTTTTTTTGGTATTTTTAACTCGTTATATCGATCGTTTTTATTATTATAATATATATTAAAATATTATTATTATTATTCAGATTTAGCCATACGGCTCACACTCCCTCTAAAAGGGGAAAATTCACTCATCCCAGATACCTACGGTATCAAAAGGATTGAGCTCTGGTGCGACTCTTTCCGTGTTATCGAGCCCTAGGTGACTTGGTATGCTGGAGTATCTCCCAAAAATTTTCGTACACATCGGGATGTTGAGAGTAGTACAGCTTTTTGCATGGTCTTGTAGAGATGTTCATTCAGACCTAGCTTTTTTATATTTTCTAGGAGGTTCTTTGGAATGACTCCAGTAGTAGAGAGAATAATAGGTATTGTCTGGGTACTTTCCATTTTCCACTGTCTTCGTATTTGAATTTCCAAATCCCTGTACTTGGCGATTTTTTCGTTCTGTTTAACACGAAGATTATTGTTGTTGGGTATCACCACATCAATTAATGTTGTTTGTCTCTTTAGTTTATTAACTAGTATGAGATCTGGTCTATTATGTGCCATTGTTTGGTCTGTGAGCACCGTGCGATCCCAGTATAGCTTGTAGTTGTCGTTCTCAAGTATACTCTCAGGAACATATTGATAATATGGAAGATGGTTTGTTTGAATAAGTCCCAGTTTGATAGCTATCCTTGATGAAGGATCTTTCCTACTGAGTCGTGCCGTTCCTTATATTCAGTTGCAGCAAATGCCTGACAGCCCCAGGTAAGATGTTGAATGGTTTCCTGAGCTTGGCATCCATATCGGCATTTGTCATTTTGGACCTGAGGGTCTTTGACGATATATTTCAGGTAATTTTTGGTTGGTATAACCTGATCCTGAATGGCCAGTAGTGAACCTTCTGTTTCCTTCCTGATGTTAGCCAATAGTTCGACGCTATACTGTCGACATGGTCTTGACTGACCTCATTGGGATGTCGCCCGTGCAGAGGCTTGCCCATCCAGGTGCGCATTTTTTCGTTCTTAGTAAGGTGGTTTATGCGCATTTCTGGTTCCCTCAGTTTGATCGGTGTTGTGTCATCTACTACACAAATCGCGCGATGAAGAGTAGATGTCTCCGCCTGCACCTGAAAATAAGTTCTTAAATTAGTAATCTGTTTTTCTAATTGCTCGCTTATATCCATAAGTCCTCGACCTCCTAAATACCGCGGTAATGTCGTTCTTTCTACTGCACTTCGAGGATGGTGTTTTTGTGCCTTTGTGAGGTGTGGTCGTACTTTTCGCTGAAGATTTTCTATATCCGTTTTTGTCCACTTAACAATACCAAACGAGTAGCTAAGCGCGGAACATGCGTAGATGTTTAGTGCCTTAAACAAATTTTTACTGTTAAGGTGTGAACGAAGCAGCTGTTTTACCCTTCGTGTAAACTCAGTTGTTATCTCAGTTTTCATTTGCTTATGGTCAATCTTCCGCGCTTGCTTGATTCCGAGGTATTTATACATATCATTTTCACCCATGGCCTCGATGTTCTGGCCGTTTTGCATATCGAATCCGCCGGGCTGAACCTTTCCTTTGATTATATTTAAGACACGGCACTTGTCAAGACCGAAGTGCATACTAATATCATTTGAGAAATTTTCAACAGTTTTTAGCATCTGGTCTAGGTGGTTTCGAGTGGAAGCCATTAATTTCAAATCATCCATGTACAACAAATGATTAAGCTTCGCCACAACAGTGTTGTTATTTTTGATACTAAAACCTGAGTCGGTGGAGTTCAGTAGCTGAGATAGTGGGTTCATTGCTAAACAGAACCAAAGAGGACTCAAGGAGTCCCCCTGGAAAAGGCCCCGGTTAATTGGGATATCTTCAGTTTCGATGTTTTTTTCACCAGGTATTTGAAGGTGAATTTTAGTCTTCCACTCCCTCATTATATGCTTTAAAAAGGTCACTATATTAACATCGACTTTATATATTTTCAATATATCTATCAGCCATTGATGCGGTACTGAATCAAAGGCCTTCTTGTAGTCGATGAAGGCGGTAAAAAGGTTCCTTTTTTTGCTGTACGCCTGGTTGGAAATAACTGACTATTATATTATTATATTATTATATTATTATTATAATATATATAATGTTATGAATATCTTGAAGATATGAAAATATTAATCGAGAAAGAGTTGCGAAAGATGGTTCAAAGATTACCATCCCATTGTTTATAACTTCGTCGCAAATTCTGGTTAACTTTGATCGGTTGTAGATCTGCTCGTTGGTTTCTGAGATAACAACAACAGGACAAAAATTATATCTAATGATCCAATCTGAAAATGAGAATTTGTAAAACTTCAACCAAAGCTTCAACTAAGGACTAAATATGAACTTACATTGAAGAATACTGCCGATTGAGAGCGAACTGTACCGATCGTAAGTTCTTGTGCTTGGCATAGCTGGCAACAAGGTCGCTGTTCAGATAATTAAATTTCGGGAAAATTAGAATGTGATGTACGTGCTGCCTGTAACAGATGATGAAGGCAATCTTGCCATACCCAAAGAATATAAAAAGAAAGTATAGAAAGAATACTTGGAGAAACTTTTCCATTACTTTAGAACAATACAAGAGCCCACCATTGAAGAATATTCAGGTCCCGAAATCCTACCAGAAGAAATAACGGCAGCCGTCAGACAAATGAAGGATGGAAAGGCACCGGGACTTAATGAAATTCCTGCAGAACTGCTGATACTATTAGATGCAGAACAAATAAAAATAGTAACTGAAATATACAAAGCAGGAAAAATACCAGTAAAGTGGCTCAAATCGGAATTCGTACCATTGTCCAAAAACCAGGAGCAAAAGTTTGTTAAGACTATAGGACCATAAGCCTAAGGAGCCATCTGCTGAAGCTGTTTTTAAAAGTCGTCCACAAAAGAATTTACTGAAAATATTAGGAACAAATTGGGTACGAGGTACAACACAGTTGGTACGAGGGAAACTTTATTTAGCGTGCAGGTATTGTTTCAGTAATGTAGAGATGTCAGCTATAATGTTTTTGCATACCTGATTGACTACAAGAAGGTTTTCGATAGAGTCAGGCGTGAACAAATGATGGAAGTGCTGAAGAGGGCAGGGATTGTCGGAAGGTGGTCCGAATAGATGGAGAATATACAGATCAGATAAAAATCTTAAGGGGAGTGAGACAGGAGTGCATAATTTCACCACTGATATTCAATTTGTACTCGGTGCATATTTTTGAAGAGGTTCTAAAAGATAATAATGAAGGCATCTCAATAGATGGAGTCAATCTCAATAACCTGCGGTAGGCAGATGGTACAATAGTGTTTCCAATACCATAGAAGTGCTGTAAAACTTAATGAACAAAATTACGGAAACAAGTAGAGCATATGGACTAGATATAAACACCAGCAAAACTAAGCTAATGATCATCAGCTAGGAAAACGTAACTGGATTAAATCTGTATGTGAACCAGATGAGAGTTGAACGTGTCTCACAGTACAACTACTTGGGAACTATAATCAATGAGTCATGGGACAATACCCAAGAGATTAAATGTCGCATCGGAAAGGCAAAAAGTCCATTCTTGTCTATGAGCTTTGTTTTCAAGAGCCATGACCTAGACTAGAAATAAAAATAAGGCTCTTTAAATGTTACGTGTACTCAGTGTTTCTGTACAAAGTAGAAACGTGGACATTGAAGGCGGAAACTCTACCAAAACTTCGGGCTTTTGAGCTATGGTTATACAGAAGGACCCTGAAAATACCATGGACAGACAAAGTCGCCAATGAAGAAGTACAGCGGAGGATGAACACAAACGTGGATTTGGTTAACATCGTGAACGGCCGAAGCTGCAGTACATGGGACATATAATGAGAAATCAAGGCAGATACGAGCTACTCCAATGCATTTTGCAAGGTAAAATTGAAGGAAAAAGGGCTCCAGGACGAAGAAGAATATCCTGGCTTGCTAACCTGAGAGCATGTCATAGAAAGACCTCAAAACAGCTATTCTGTATAGCAACCAACAAAGTCATCATAACCAGAATGATCGTCAACGTTCGGAACGGACAGGCACCGTAAGAAGAAGTGCTGCCATCTACTCAACGGATTGTTAAACGTTAGTTTATTTGAATGCCACTCATTTTGAATGCGCCGTGAACATGCACCCTTAAAGTCCACATAGAGATAAAACTTAACATTGTTCAATTCATTGGTTTTTTCTAAGATTTGAAGTAGCACAAAAATCTCGTCAATTGTTGACCTACATGGCCCAAATTCGCTTTGATATTTACCAAAGAGCTTTTTCACGCACGTACCATGATACTATAACAACAAGATATGCTCACTTGCTGTTCTAATTTTAATTGACTTTGCGCATGTCGTCATAGCGAGACAAAGCCAGGGGACTTGTATGTATCATATTTTAACGATACATTATATGGCAACGTTGTTCCATTACTGTAATGAACAACTTCAAAACTTAAACTGTTAACGGTAAGTATACCTCGATGCCATATCTTGCACTAAGAAGTACTAACTAGTTACTTTAGGTGAAAACGTGTTTTGAAAATTAATAAGTAATTTGTAAAATTAATTAAAGAAATATATGAATCTACGATTTGATTGTGTGTATTACAAACAAAATAAATATTGCTAAAAAACATAAATTAAATATAAAAGGGTGGCAAAATGTAGAATTTGATCATAAAGGAAAAGCGGGTCATACTTGAGACTTTATGAATATCATTTAGACATTTATTTTAGAATCTTTGTGATATTTCTTTTGCGGTATTGTAATTATCTTTAATATTTTGATTTAGAATTCGTATTTTAAAATACATTTTATATCTAAAAAAAAGTAATTTTACATCTTCGCTAACATTTACATATTTTGCAGCTTCTATTAAGTTTTTTAAATAATTTTTTGTTATTTTTAATGTGTCGCCATTATAATTAAAGACCTATCAAAAATAAAGTATTACTTCAAGTTCTATTAAAATGGGCATTAGTATACATTATTATCTATAGAACCATTTATTATTATCCATAGAAACATTTGCTCTGCTGTTAAATTTTAACTTGCTGTCATTAAAGTTGTCTCGGGCTTACGTCACAAAAACATGCGCGTTGACTTATCTTGTGTTATTATAGTATTATGCGTACGTACTAAACTGCTGTATAGGGGTTAAAGAATATTTTGTATATTGGGTTCAGAACAGTTATACCCCTGTATACTTTTTATACTCCAACTAATCTCCCTTCTTGTGCAGTGGACATATGATTCCAGTGCAATATTCGTCTGCAATTTGTTCTTCTTCCCATACATGGGGAATATGAGCAATATATAGGAACAAATTTAGTATGATTCCCTTTGTGTTTTTAATGTCGATTCCAAGATATATCTTCCATAATAATGGTCATATTCACTTTTATGAACCCCTACATGCAAAGAGGTGTATTTTTGGATTAATTATCCGGTATATTTTATTTTCTTCTGAAATATAGAGAACGGAATTTATTAATGTATACATGTTCATTAAATATGAAAAGTTTCATTCTGAAAAATATTAATAATTACTGAATTTGCGCCATTGAAGCGTCTATGAACTGGCCTAAAGCGTCGCCCTCACCCTCGTGTTTTCACCCTTCTGTATCCCGCGGTGGGCGAAAGATCAAGTAAACCCACCGACGGCGGCGGCGTCCGTCGATATGCGCAAACTTTGATGTTGATACAACACGCCCAACATTTTCGCGAATTGACTTCTCGTATGCGGTTTGAGTGCTTATTACGTGGTCAAGCGACTTTTTATAACTTTGACAAATGAAAAATAATACTAATAACGAGTAACTAATTTTTTATCGCTAACATTAGAAGACGTCCAGTATTTTATAGTAAATATATGAGTACTTAAAAAATACGTGGCGTGTAAAATTGTAAACAATAGAAGTGTTTACTTATTTGCGATTTGATTGCGGTTTTATATCAATATGGAGGTCAAGTATACTTCAAATTTACATTGTCTTCCATTTCCTAATTATTGTCAAGCAGAAGGTAAATACTGTATTTATTAAAACTATATTTTGAGATAAAATTCGTGAAATGCCAAGCACAACAAACTATCCTTCCAAAAGCGCATGTTGTCTGTACACAATTTTATGTTCCGTTTGTTTTCGCATTAAAAAATATTATTTTTTTTACTAGAATTTTCAGATTGTTTGTATTGGCAATTTTTACTTGTAGTGGGATTAAACCACTTCTGTATTTCGTCTATATAAAAATTTATTCTCATTTAATGAATATTTATTTTCTAAAATGTGAAGTATATTTGTGGATTCTATTTTTTTATGCTTTCAAATGGTTTATGCAATTTTAACGGATTTTCCTCTTTGTGTTACATAAAGTTTTTATGCTTAATTTTTTGTTTGTAGGACAAGGCATTGTTACTTTTTTCGTATTATTGCCATATATTGAATGTTACCTGTATATATGACGGAATAAAATGATTTAAGTTCTAGTTCTTATTTTAAAAAGGTGTTATTTAGTAAAAAATTATACTAATAATATCAGATGATTTGAAGAATGATGATTTTTAATTTGAAGATAAGAAAACTCATCTATTATTTAAAAAATATGGAATGTACTCTCTGCCAAAAGAAAATTCAACTGAAAAAATTTCATGCCAAAAAATATAAAAACTAGAATAAGATTTGAGTTTCCATTTGAAAGAAACCGTCATTATGTGTCTCAGCTGGTTAGACATACACACATAAATCAATTAATTTAATTAGTAAGTTTTTTTTTTAATTATCCAAAATGGATTTATAAATTTTCAGAACGTTTTTGATCCTATCGGATCATCCTCAGTGAAAAACGTCTATAAAGTAGTTGGAACTAGCCACATAATGAGGTCAGGTGCCCCTTAAATTTCATAATTTAGTAATATATTATATATTATTTAATATATATATATATATATATATATATATATATATATATATATATATATATATATATATATAATTCTGTAGCTGTAGATACTAGAACCCGAAAAAAGAAGCCCATATCGAATATAAGACTCAAACAAAGAAAAATATTTTATTTTGTAAGATGCTAAATTGATTTCCTTCGAAACAGATATTTTAAGGTTGTTGTCTATAAAAATACCAAGAAATTTTACAGAATCAACGATACTGATCTGTCTGTTATTAAGAAGCAAGGGTTAAAGAGCTCCTTTATAGAAGAATGCTCCTCGATATAGGATAATGGAGTTGCAATATTAGAGGTCCTCCAGGGAATACTGGTATCAGCAAAAAGAAAAAATTTTCCATCGATTTTCAAGTTATTGATGTCATTTATAAATATAAGGAAAAGTAGAGGACTTAATACTGAACTGTTCCTTAAGTAAGATTGGAACCAATTCAAAGAAATACCTCGAATTCCGTAGAAATTTAGTTTTTTTATCAAAATGTCGTGGTTTACACAATCAAAAGCTTTGGCATAGTCACAAAAACAGTGGCAGTGTAAAGATTATTGTTTAGTGCTTGATAGACCTCATGTAGTACAGAATACATAGTATCACTAGTACATTTATTAGATAAAAAGCTGAAAAAGTATTGTTTTCAATGAGAAAGGACATCAGTCGGGCTCTTATAAATCTCAATCATTTTGGTTAAGACTGGTAATAACGCAATAGGTCTATGTTGGAGCCATTCGATTTTTCACCACCGTTATAAAGAGGAATAATAATGGCTGTCTTAAGGCACTCTGGAAATGAACAGAAAATGTTTGAGCTGTGTTAGTTTTATTTCCAAGATCATTTATTATGGAACAAGTTTCTCTTGCAACATTTTTAGAGCATCCCAGACGATTCTGATTACATTTTTTTTAGCTGTTTTGATAAATTTTAGATAGGTTCCTCTGTGCTTAGGGATATATTCAGTGACAAAGATGTTGGTAGTAAATTTCTTGATGTACAGTAGTGAACGCATATTGTTGGATGATATGCGGATACCTTTGGTGGTCCAGAGTTTGTGATGTTTTGACTTAATTATATTAAAGGAAAAGCCTTATTGAAAATAAGGACAAGCCTATCTCAAATCTTTAGTTTCTTAAGTTTAGTGTTTAGTTTGTAGCAATGTATATTTATGACGAATTCTATACAAACTATGTTTGTCAGAAAGAAAATAAAGAATTTAAAAATCACTGAAATTATAGTCCACGTCCTCCCAGAAATAGCGCTCTATTAATAAAACCTTGTAATTGGTCTACTATGGGTGCTGATATTTTCCACGTTTCACAGCTATATAGTAATACAGCTTTTACGTTAAAGATTTTTAATTTCCTATTGGTTGGGAAATCCTGGATTTCTGTACGCATTATGAGGCTTATTAACTCTTTTCTGCACCTGCTTTAACCACCGTTAAAGTTAATTAGCCGCCCAGAGATACAAATTCCACCTCCCTCTCAATTTCCTCGTTGTTGATCACGACAAACTGGTTGTTTCTGGACCCATATCGCATTTCTTTGGATTTGGTGGAGTTTATTTCTAGACCAACCTGCTTTGATCCTTTTTGTAATATCCACAAGGAAAATAATTCCTGCAGCTGACTGTATACCACGTATCACAAAAACGAGGTTAAATCTTTGTAAGTGGATATATTTAAAAAACCCTTAAAAGTGCTACATCAAATTAACACGAACGTTTTCGGAGTAATAATTCCATCATCAGGTTAAAAATGCAGGTTAACATGTCTGAGCCACCAAAATATTAGGGTAAAAACCCTTTAAAATAAATAAGGTTACCAAAGATTGTACATATTGTTGTTAATAATAATTGATGTTTAATATTTAATTATATTTTACTTCAGGTAACATACACCCATGCCTTACGTGAGTAACAGCCTCCGGAGAGTAAACCTCTTCAAACAGACTTACCAGCTGAAGTATTACCCACTTACAAAGATTTTACCTCTTTTTTTTTGTAATATGTCTAGTTGCCTTTCCTTTTTTGTATGTGCTAAGAGGCATATTATGTCATCCTCGAAATCTAGACATTTTTGTCTGGTAATCCCCAGTAAATTCCTCTATTAGAAATAGGTAAAGAAATAATAAATAAGACTTACTCACAATCAATTTAATTTAACTATCTGACGACCGGTTTCGCTTTCTACAATATGCAAAGCATCCTCAGGTCTCGATACAAAGTTAAACAAATGCTGAAATAATAAAAACCCATATTAGGGTGTTGTCCAATAACGATTAACAAAGTAGATGTTGTAAATTACAATAATTATGCCAATATTACATGTCTGGTTTTATTTAAATGAGTAAGTTGAATAAAAGGTATAAAAATTTTTAAAAGTTTAAACAGACAAGGTAAGGACCACAAATTGTTGTAAAATAGTAACTCACAATTATTATTACATTCCATCTGGTTCCGAAATATACTCATCTTATAAAAAAATTTGATTTCAAACTCAACACGTGTTTTGAGTATCATCAAAAATAACACGTTAATCGTTCAGACTAGCTGTATTAATTGAATACATCTTTATTAATTACAATTAAACACAAATTTACATTTCAAATAGAAATATTAATTTTCACAAACAGCTATTAATTTGAAAAAATTTTAAAGTGTTACTTAAAACAATTGTACAAACTCACCATTGTCCATGTAGGTGTGAGGAATATCTGTTCGTATGACACCGAAAATTGAAATAAGAATAAATTTACCTTATACCGGTTTAAATAGATGATCATTCTACCTGTTCGTATAACAATTTCCGGTTCCAACTGTCAGATATTAGAACTACCAACTAATTATTGAAGGCTTTATAATTCAGTCAATTTCTTGAGCCCATAAATTAATTACCATCAATAATTATCCATTTGTTACTTTGGTTACATATTGGTATATTAGATATTAATATATCAGAATTTGAAATAAATATCTCAAATAATTAAAAAATATCCTGACAGATAACTCACACATACAACAATTTCAAATAAAAACAAAAAACTTTGTAAACTTATTATACATTTGATTATAAAATGTACATGTTCAGTTGCCAAAGAATTACTTTAATTTGTTCAGTAATTTGGACATTAGACTGAGTTAGTTATATTGTAGGATGTATTTCAATTATCCATATTGTTACATTAAATTTGATTAATTATAGATTGTTAAAGTATGCCAATATTAAACACATCAATTTACTTTTGATATCTAAATTGAAACAATTTATAGACATTCATTAATAACAACATATTTCATAAAACTAGATAACTTAACTTACAGTATTGAGAAACAGAAGAAGAACTGTCACATGCTAACCTACATCTGTCAAATTTACCACTAAAATCTAATAGATAAAACATAAAAAACTCATTGTGCCCAAGACTACGATGTAGTGCATTAAAGCCCTTCCCCCTTTTTAAATTCAATGTTTATTTCGTCCCTTCTAAGTGTTTTCTGTTTTAGTGTGTTTAAATTGTCCTTAATTGTTTGTATTTTAATATTTTATTCACTTGACTTTCCAATAATTTACTAATTGCCAATAGAACTTTATCAAAGTAATTTGATAACTACAGATTGGAAAATAATTGCACACCCACACAATTTTTACATCTAAACTTATTCATTGTTATAAAACTGTCACCTTCTTAAAACCACCTTCTTAAAACAATTACTCAATAAATAACACACATTTCAAAAATATATCTCTCGAATAAGTATAAATAGCTTTTAATAACACAATGATATATTACATTACTTTCATTTAACAAACAATCACACACATATCTTTTCTTCATTGGATTAAATCTATCTCCTCAAGAACTTCCCGTTTACTGTCAAACAACTGCAATAATAGAATTGAGTTCTCCATTCAACAATATATAGTAGTTTCAACCATGTTCTACCATCCTCAATTAATAGAGTACCGGCATGTAAGTAATGTTTATTTTATTTATTTATTTGCTCATTTGTTAATTTATTACAATCGAATAGACTATTTTATAACAATTTGTGGGCCTTACATTGTCTGTTTAAACTTTTTAAAAAAATTTTATACCTTTTATTCAACTTACTCATTTAAATAAAACCACAGACATGTAATATTGGCATAATTATTGTAATTTACAACATCTACTTTGTTTATCGTTATTAGACAACACCCTAATATGGGTTTTTATTATTTCAGCATTTGTTTAACTTTGTATCGAGACCTGAGGATGCTTTGCATATTGTAGAAAGCGAAACCGGTCGTCAGATAGTTAAATTAAATTGATTGTGAGTAAGTCTTATTTATTATTTCTTTACCTATTTGAAATGGACTCACACAAGCAACACATTCATGATCCTCTATTAGAGTTTAACTTAGTAGAGAGTTCAGTACAATGTTAAATAGTAAGGGGATAAAACACAGCCCTGTTTTACACCTTTTATTACAGCGATTAGAGCTTTAGTGCTTTCCACGTGGCCATATGTGTGAGCGTATCCAAGGCTCTTTTGAAGTCCACAAAGCGTATAAATAGTGGAGAGCTCAATTTCTGCAACTGTTCTTTAATTAATCTGTCTTAATTTGATCTATGCATGATCGGTTTGGTCTGGTCTGCTTGTTATTTCCGTAACATTGGTTTCACACTGTTTGTCAATCGATTGTTTATAATTATTGCTGTTATTTTATTTTTGATATTCAGAAGTGTTTGGTGGGTGGCATATCTGTCGTTTAGTGAGATTATATAATTCTCTTGTGTTTTGATGTTCACCGGCGACACTTTCAACGTTCAACTTTATTCGATTCTCTATAACTTTCTCTAAGTCGTTCTTTCTTTGTTTCAGTTCTGGAATTTAGTAGTTCTAAATTAGTGCCTTTGCGGCTTTCTATTTTGCTCCATGTTTCTCTGGTGATCCACTCTTTCACGTTATTTTAGCCCCAAATTGTTTTCACTTGTTTTCAATCATTGCCTAATTTTTGTCGGGCGGTTCGTCTATTTTTTGGCTCGCCGTTTTTTACGAATTCTGTTTTTTCTAGTTATTTTGCAGATCTGCTGGAAGCATCTCTTGAAACCTTGCAATTTTTAAATTCTTCTTTTTTCTTAAATCTTATATATTTTTTTTTAAATAAATTGGCATATGCCATCTGATAAATCTATTTATTGAGTCAACACTGAAATATATGTTTTTGAGTTCTGGTCCTATGCCATGTTAAATGTTTTCGTCCTTGTTGCCTGTCTTTCTAAATAATGGCACACAATTTATCAAAATATTGTAACTGCAGACTAATTCAATATATTCCTCATGAAAATCAGGCATGTATTCCGGAATCGAATACTACTAGTAACCATTCACTCGCACGCGTGTATAGAAGTAACATTCGATAATTTTTCGTTTTTTTGCTCTATGGTGAACATAATTGTTAAACCTTGAAAGACATTACGTTTATAATCAAAAAGGGTATAAAGATCTAGGATGATATAAACAAACTGTATTGATGTTAATAATCCATATGTCACGTCAATCAGAGAGCGGTGACTATACTACTAACAAACCGTATAAATATGTGATTCCATGGTCTATTTAATTACGATTTGTTTTCGATGGCTGTATACAAAAATGTGTATGTGTAAAGTGATTGTTCGTTACAACTAGTTGCATTTTCAGGGGTAGCGAGCAGTCCAAAACTTTCATCTACGAATAGTACTACGAAACCTCGAACGACTAGCGGACACGCGGTCTCCGGTCCCGGACCGGGTACTAACCCAAATCAGTATTCACATTCGTTCGCCGCGGCATTACGTAATTTAGCTCAACAGACTGTTCCGAACACTAGTACCGCCTCTTCCGTTGAGCAGTCCGTCTCGTCCATAAATCAGACCAATTCCTCCGAAACGCTAAGGAGAAATCCAGGTAAATCGGTTTTTCTTCTTGGTATTTTGTGCATGTACGTTATTATTTCCTAGTTTTCTTGTTTTGTTTTTGTATTGTTTGTGTAGTTTGCGTCCATGTAATGCATTTAACGAAATCCATCGTAGACCCAACAACCTGGATAAAAGACAGTAAATAAAAGGCTTTTTATTAAACTAAACTTTTTTACATTCGATACATCAGATTATATACATTTACCAGAGTTTTAGTGGAATCAAGAAAATATCTTTGAAAGGAAAAAGACTTGGCATGCAAGTCAAATGATGTATAATGCATGTGATATCGTATTTTTTGTTACTGCTCTACTTTTAATTTCATCGGATTTAAGTTAAATGGAACACCCCTTATATTTTTGAAGATTTTAAAAGAACTTGTTATTATTAATACATGCATACCAAGTTGGAAAAAAATTATTGTTTTGATAGCATCAGATGCTTTATGTGTCATTGTACTTGCATCCAAAGTTTCATGAATATCGTCTTATTCGTTTCAAAGATATTCACTTGGTTTCAGACTTTATCCAACTCAGTTTAAAACAATAAGAGAGTTACTCTCACAGTTTCAATATCATGATCTTTACCTTTACCATTATGTGGATATGGCTTGCCTAATTAAAGTTCTCCATAATTCTCTATCTTGGGTCATACCAATATTAATCCCTTTCACATATATGCCTTGTCCAACTATTTCCCTCCAGGTCTTCTTTGGTCTTTTTTCTACTTCTTCCAGGAACTTTTAACAAAATGATTATTATTTCTCCGCGAAATTAAACGTACCTCAACCATTTTAACTTATCTCGTTGCCACATGCATTCGTTATTCTTTCCTTTATCTGCCCAACAGTCATTGAATTATTAGCATACGGAGCAGAGTGCTGGCAACTGAATAATAAATGAAAAGTGCAAGCAGTTGAATGGATTACCTAAGGCGTCCATGTAAAATATCAAGACTACATGTGCAAAACGACGCAATAAGCAAAGAATAAAGATAGAACACACAGTTATAGAACGAATTGAAACGAACCAGTTAATTTGGTATATGTACATGTTATCAGGATGGGGGAAAACGATGTTCTACAGCCGTAGAATATCTGCCGATAAATAAAACGAAAAAACGAAGACCAACGACGACATGAAAAAACAACGACTTCTTGAGATTTAGAAGAAGATAAATGCATGTTATATATACATTCACTGCCTTATATGGGGATCTTATTGCAGCTTTAGAAAATTAGTCTTACGACACACTACTCGCTTTCTCGTTCTCTATATTATACATATTTTTTCAGAACTTTACTTGGTTGAATGTAGAGGAGTAGTACCTACTAGCTTTTATTTTTTACACGTTAATAATTATTGGTTTACCTGATCTTGCGGTTGTCAAGTAGAGCTATTATTGTAGATGTAGTTCGGTGTTTTATGTATTTCATTTCTGATTTATAATTGAAAATAGTTTGTTCAATATAAAAGATCAGTTAAATTTGGACCGTAAAACAGCAGAGGGTCTAATGAAATGGTGACTGAGACTTTCTCATCGGGTAGTATAACAAGATTACGACTTAGGGTCTTAAGTACAGATAGCTCAATTTCACTTTAGCTGTAGTATGCTCAAATTAAAAAGAGAGAGCACGGCAAAAATCATAGAACAGATTGTCTTGCCGCTAAGGAGCGTCTCCCTACCCTGGCCCATCAAGAAACTACGCATCTTAAGTCTTCAGAGACATTGGATTTGGGCTGCCTGTTAAAATTGTAAATTTTATTTTTAATTATAAATAATAAATGTAAATTTTTTATGCTACCTATATGGAAAGTACGAACATAAACTAATATTATCGTATACACATTGTAACGAAAAAGCTAACAAAAGTAGATGGTAACAAGCTCATCTTTCACCAAGACCTACGAAGACGACGTTGCTCAAGTCAGGAGCTTCATTGGGGGTGGGTGAGGATATACTTAATAGAAAAGTACAGATTAAAGACATATAGATAAACGATAGATAATGATTAGATAACAGTTTGACAAAAGAAAAACAAGACACACTGAATACAGTCAAACAGCAAAATAAAATGGCCGCCAATAAGTTTTAACCTGAAACTCATGAAGGAACTCAAGATTAAATAAATTAAACTTTAGATTATAATTTCTCTCAAAGACATAAAAAAATACATCAGAAAATATATCAAAGAGCAAAAATCATAAACATTGACATATTTACTCATAAGCTGTAAAAATTTTACGTTTTCAATAAAATACTTAAAACAAGGTTATATCGTCTCTAAAATATGTATTATTATTTAAATAAAATAATACGCCACAATAAAAAATGATGTTTTTTAAAACTTTCAATTTTAAACAAACATGCATTTATTAAATACTTAAAATAAGCAATTTTTATGTGACCATATGGTCATCAATAATCTTATAACTAAACAGATTACAGCTCTTGAAATATGCGAAAAATTATTTACATAAATTAAGGTAATAATCTCTTAAAATGTCTCAAAAAAATAAAAGAAAATAAATATGAGCTAGAATCTCGTAGAAACATAAAAGCTTTTCGTTTCTGCCCAAAAATATGATACATAAAAGAATGACGAATAACATTCGTAAATAATAAAACTTTACTCTTATACATATATGCTTCTGGCACTACTATTACTACCTTAGTTCTTAAAAGGGCTGAGGGCTGATGCTGTCAAAAATGTTATACCACGTCGGCAAATATCCAGATGGTGACATTAAAAGGCGGAACGTGACATCTAATCGTCACTAATAAATGAGGCCTCGAGGAAAAATCAATTGCTAGTGAGACTCTGCTATAAATATACGAAAAAAAAGATCTCAATACTGAAATTAATTAACAAAGCAAAGGGTGATCAACTTACCACATAATATGTGAGTTTCTCGAGCATACCTAAACTACATATTTACGCGCATCTTGATTAGTAAAGTAGTGAATTTTTGTAAACAGTACAACGATGTGCTGGTTTCAAAAATTTACTAATTAATGCACTTCATTTCTCTACAGCTTGGGTAATAAAGAAACATCAAAGATATACACAGTCGAACATCGAAAGAGAATGTCGCATTCAAAGAACTAAATTCAATATTTTGATCAACAAATATTAGATGGGAAGAAAAATAAGCAGATTGCAGGTCCATTATAGTAAGAGCCTATAAAAACATATGGCCCAAGTTAACATGAAAAGTAAACCTAAATTGAAACAGTTCACATGGAATTTCTTAAAAGAGTAAGTGAAATATTATAATTTGAACAGAATAAACTAAGAAGGCTATAGTTGAGAAAAACAGGAAAGATCGCCGATAAAATAATAGTACGACAAATCATATATTGCTGTAATTATTTTCTATAAATAAATCTGCATAAATCTTGTATGAAGTAACGAAGGGTGTAAGAAATACGTAAAAAATAATAATAAGATCGTTTCACAGTACGAGTATTATGTTTAAAAAAATGCACGTTATATAAAATATCCTATGTCAACTTTTCATCTTATTTACTTTATTCTTTTGCAGGAGGTGTTCAATTACCGGACAAAACAAAAGGATTAGTAGAAGTGCCCCCTTTTGCCTCTCCCAGTAGCTCAAACTTGCGGTCTTTTGAACCTCGTTTACCCACTAACCACGTTGACCGTTATCCTGCAAGTTCGTTACCGGACCTTAACAGAAGTGGTTTTCAACCTTATCGACCAGAAGAAAGGTAATATAATTTAAGGAATAAGGCTTCTGCTGCCAGTTTTTATGAGGTAGATTATTATTGAGGTTTATACGTCGTGTACTAAAATTATTTGTTCCTAACGTTACAACTGCGGTAGACTTCGCATCGTTCCACTTAACCATGATGAGGAGGTCACGCTTATGCGCTCAGCATAGCCATAGTTGCTGACAAAACGTGAGGAATAAACAATATTTTATCAAAGCCTATATATACAGAGTAACTTTTAGGTATTATAAGTTTCTTAATATTTTGAATATTATACAATATTAAACCTATACAACAGGCTTCTTATTAAGATACATTCAATACACATTTTAATGATAATACAACGATGCTCACATTGATAGTTCAGGTTGCCTAACAATATCATATCATAACATTAGCAGTTCCTTTCTTAGCAAAAATTGTATGTACAATTTTGTTATTATTTTCACCAAAAAAAGCATTCATGTTTTAATTACAGTAAAACCTCCGTTAACCGAAGTAATTGGAGGGAGGCCGTTTCGAATAACAAGAATTTCGGTTAAAAATAACATTGTTTTTATAGTATTCTTTGTCCGTAGAGTCATTGGGTTTATTATTATAATAAATTGACCTAATTACAAATAAATCATTGTCAATATATTCTCATTCGTATTGTTCATACTCAGTCACATTGACAGAACATCTTTCTTTTGACAAAACCTGACATAATGTCCTTTTCGGTGACAATTATTATATTTAACACTCTCTGCAGAATATTTTTAGCGATGAAACTGACCATAACCACACAATAATAAATAATTAAAATGCCCACTCTGCTTGAAAAATAAGTACGCGCATCTCGTTCGCGCAGACGGAATCAGTCATGTTTTAGTCGGAACTAGTGCTGTTCAGTGACATTTTATCTGATGTGCATAGACAAATTAACCCGGTTTAATTTATTTACGGCAACTACAGCCATAATATGCACTATTTTATTAGTACTTTTAGTTGAAGAATAGATTAAATTATTTCAAATGTACTAAATTATTAATCTCTAAAAATTTAAATTACAGTTCTGTCGTAGCTTGTCACAAATTTCTCAATTCGAGTCTATATTTCCGTCTAAAACATGGCGTTCACGTGCTGACAAACTTCAAAGGCGGCATCTGAGAGTGGGCATTCTAATTGTTATTTATTCTGTGACACAACTATTACAAGTTTTAGAAATTAACCTTTGTATAATTTGTTGTTACCTTGAATGTTTCTTTGACTATCTTAACTATTAAACAATGAACTACTTTGTCTGCTGCTTGGATTGCCTACATCTGAGTTATTCATGTTTTGTTTGACTTTATAAACAACAACTTTAGAATTGTGCGGCTTTGATTTGTGTCAATTCCATACTTTTAGCGATTTGAATTGCCTTTTCCAATTTTAAATTATCTTCCTATAAAATTTACACCTGCTCTAATGAAAATGCATTTGATGATTTAAAGATTGTTACAATTCTATTTGTAAAGGGCTTATCAAAAAAATTAACAAGAAGAGGAAATAGTACATCACAACAGCATTCAAAACTACGAATACACTGAGATCTATTCTGTCCAAAACCAAACCTAACAACACACAAGAGATATCAAAGAACTGCATCTATAAAATACCATGCGAGTTCAACAATTTTTATGTGGGGATAAACTACAAGATCACTAAGTTCAGGATAAATGAACATGAACCATACATCAAAACCACATACTTCCACAAATCACAAATATGCAATTAAGCCTGGGACAATAAGCACAGAGTACAATGAAGAGATGCAGCAATATTCATGAAAGAAACGGACATGAAAAAGAGAAAAATCAAAGCAGCAGCATAATACATAATCACACAAAACATTCAGAATTTGAAATCATTTTGAGGGTATAAACACCGCCCTCAGAATTTTCAACAAAAAGCATTGCTATTTGCCCACAAGATCGAGACCAAGTAACTAACCCGTCAATTTGGCAAACAGTAACCGCGAAACAACTATTGGTTATAAGAGCTCACTATTGTAATATAATCGTTTTTGGAAACGATTTCCGGAGTGAAAGTCGAAACGTCAAATAATAATTAAAAAATGCAATTTTTATTACAATCGGTTATGGTTTAATAAGCATATATAATATAATATTTAATACATATAATACATACATATAAACATATAATATAATATTTAATAATAAAAGAAAATAGGTAACACATTGCAAGGCTTTGATAGATTCAAGATTTATTTGACGACGTCAAACACATACAAATGTTACATTTGTTTGTAGCAAGTCAAGTATATGACATATACATTGTAAAGTAAAAAATATAATATATAACATACACAAAATACAATAGATGAAAATACATTAATACACATAACATAGAATAAAACATAAAATATACAAAATAAGACATATACCAACATAGTGAGTACATCCATGTTCATGTTACTGCCTTGAAGTGATCAAAATATTCACTAACAGAGTAAAAAAGCAAATCTCAAAAGGTATCTTTTTAGACTAAGTTTAAATTTATTTATAGAAAGTTGTTTTAAATCTTTAGGTAGGACATTGTATATATTATAGTCAATTGAGTTTTTTGTGATTTACTCAAACGATACTTAACTGATCTGATGTTATTTGCACCTCTTGTGCTATAATTATGTAAGTCAGAGTGTTTAATTAAACTACTAATTAAAAACGCTAACGCTAAAACGAAATTAAAGTATTAGCGTTTTTATGTATTTCAACATTTACACTGTATATCCATAATGTTGGCAAGGGCATTATATATTATTGCAATTATTTTTATTGCTTTTTTTGCAATTTAAATATTGTTAGGGCATTGCAAGAGTTTCCCCACAGAATAACACCATAGCTTAAAAATAAATGGAAAAGAGAAAGGTACGTTATTTTCAAGGTATCAACACTTGTAACAAGTTTTAATTGTCTGAGTAAAAATAAGGTACTAGAAAGTTTACCTTTGAGATGGTCAATATGGTTATACCAAGTCAATGTTGTCAACTGTTATGCCCAACAATTTGACATTATTTTTTTCAACACTCACATCGAAGGTAGACGAAAAAATTAAATTTTGAGTTTTGTTATCATGTAGTTTAAGGTTATTTGCTGAGAACCATGATTGAGCATTAGAATTTACATACTCAGACGTGGTTTCTAAATCTGAACGATTTTTATCAGAAAAAAACAAAAGTAGTGTCATCTGCAAATAAAACTGTTTTAAATGGAGCCATGAAATTGGGGAAGTCATTCACATATATAATAAATAATAGAGGGCCCAGAACTGATCCTTGTGAAACTCCATGCTTTATCTGCTTAAATTCAGAGAGACAATGTCCGTACTTGACTGCTTGGTATCTATCCTTTAGATACGATGAAATTGGTTTCAAAGGAGTACCTCTTATACCGTAAAAATGCAGTTTTTAGCAAAATATCATGGAAAACACAGTGGAAGGCCTTTGAAAGATCACACAGCGTTATGGCAGAATGATTATGCTTCTCAAGGCCATCAACTATGGCACTCATCACGTCTAAAAGTGCATGTGTTGTGGAACGAACCTTTCTAAACCCATATTGTGAACTAGTAAAAAAGTTATTTGTTTCAAAGTACGATATAAGACGCTTCTTTAGAATTTTTTCAATTATTTTACTGAATATCGAAACGATGGAAATTGGTCTATAATAATTGTCTACAAGGTCACGATCGCCCTTTTTAAAAATAGAAACAATCTTGGACTATTTAAATGAAGTTGGGAATATCCTGATTGAAAAAATACTATTAATGAGAATGTGTTTAAGGTTTAGTAATTATTTCACTAGTGCTTTTGATAAAAGATGCGTTTAGCTCATTTGTTTCCAAACAATTTGAATTTTTTAATGTGTTTATAACTGTGGATACTTCTTGTTCATTGGTTGGAGACAGAAAAATGAATTTGATGGAGCTGGAAATTTTTGATAGTTCAAAATTTTGTTGTCTGGTGTATTTGGAAGAGATTTTATAATATTTTCAGCAATTTCAACAAAAAAGTTATTGAAAGAGTGACAAGATATGTTGGTTGTTGAATTATCTAAAACATTTGTTTTATTTCGCTCATAGTTAATTACCTTTCAACACGTTTTGGATCTACTCTTTCAAGTTAATATCAATGGATCATATGCCAGCTTTTTCGTCCTTTTCAACTCAGCATTGTAATGATATCTATTTCATTTTGTCAATGGTTTCTGATCTGAAAGTGTAAAATCTATTTCTTCAAGATATTGTAAAATTGAATCGCTACATATATCAAGTTGAATATTCATCGTAGTTTTTATTTGTTTTAGAATACCTCATCCACAAGTAGGTATAGATATGCAAGGCTACTCGCCTTATAGCTTTCCAACCTTACCGACCTCATTAATAGAAGAACAAATGTACTATGAAAGACTGGGCGTTTTACGATCACCATGGCCTCCAATAGGTCATCCATATATGCCTTATATGATTCCAGGGGCCGGAATGCCATTATATGTGCATGAAAGGTAAGGCGAATACTAATATTCAAATATATTTATGTAGCAGAAATGACTTCAGTTTCTTGTTAATATCAGATTGACAATTTTTACCCAATCGAAGCGTTTATTTGTAAGTTTTAATTAAAATACATATAATAACTTTTTAAAAATACATATATCACTTAGAATTAAGATATATCGCAAAAAACGCTTAGTAGATCAATTCAAGTGTATTCTCAAATTTTGTTAATGAATGATTCTTGGTATGATGGGAATAAATGACTTTATTCCAAGATATCATGTAGCCATTTTTTGTATGCATCATCATAATTAACAGAATATTTCTAATAAATGTAACTTTCCGTTTAAGGTTAAAAATGGAAGAAGAGCACCGGCGACTTTCTGCCTCCAGAAAAGACGAGTACGTCGAGCGAGAACTCATTGAAAGGGACCTTCAGATGCAAAGAGAAAGGGAACAACGAGAAAAAGAGCGGGCTCAACGAGAACGAGAGAAAGCACAATCTCGTATACCTCCCCATCTTTCTGCCCCTCATATCTCGCCGCAAGGACTGATGCTTCCACTACTTCATCCGAGTTCGATGTTGCCACCTGCGCAACTAGGCCTATCCCCATCCACGAGGCAATCCCCGTTAGTAGGTCAGTATTTATATTTTTGAGTTAATAAATACTCGATCGTATTTTTTTTCTTCTTTCGGATGTTGAAAGTATGAACTATAAAAGCATACAGATCATGACATATTTTATGACAAGTCAAGTACATATAATATATAGATTCTGACAATATCTAAACCAAGATATTTAAACATTAAAAATTGAACACCTTTCATATTTACATATTTGTACCTATAAAATAGTTTAGACTATATATTATAAAATAGACTAGAATTAGCTGGTGTGTCGGATCAACTTATAAATGAGCAATACCGCAAACGATGGTGGCTTGCGATCTCATATCAATAATGAAAGTTCTGTTTGTTCTTCTTGTATTAAAGTTTACTTGTATTTTATTTTCACATTTCTGCTCTATATACATTATAAAATCTAACATAGTTCTGTTTTTACTTTAAAATAATATTGAAATTTTTATATTAATAAGTCTATGGTTCCAAATTTGAGCTTGTTATTAATTACTGCCATCAATTGGTAGCTACATATTCTTGTAAGTTTTTTCTTTAATATCTTCTTTATATTTGTAAACTTATTGATGCACTTTTATATTGAACTGAGGATGTGTATGGATTCATTCACGAAACGTTTTCATTAAAGGATGAAGTTGCAAGATTCTTATTTTCTTCTTCACTTTTGTGACTGATAACTCTCCCACAAAACATGTTAACAAATATAGTAACATCTTAACTAATATACATATTTGTTTGAATTATAGGTTCCGCTTTTGTGGCCCCTCCGAATCCGACCCAGGGATATACAATACCCCGATCGAGCCCCTCACTACAAAGACACTCTCCTATGAATTCAAATTATACGCTTAACCTTAGTCAACGTCAAAGCCCTGTGATACAACCTTCAGGACCGATGATCAGTAGTATGAATCTTGCGCCTGTTGCTAGAAGCAACACTCCAACAAAGGTAGGTTTAACAACTAGATCAAATTATTATATACTTATGATTTAAGCATAAACATTTTATTGTTTTACAACATGATATGAGTGGACTGTGTGGTGAATTTAATGCCAAAATATTCAAATAACCGAGCTTAAAAACTGCAATGTGCATAGATGCCTAATTAAAACTTATAGAAATATCAGCAAGTAACAATATGCTAATAAAGTCAACCATGTTCTCACATAAAGAAATTTACTAACAGACCTGGGTTTCAAACGGTCACTTCAATGGGAATCAAACTGATCATATCATCGTAGATGCTGGTCATAGAAACAACATCTGCCCACGCATTGAATTCTTGATCATTTCTGACGTGAAGAAGTCGATGGGACTTAGGTCGGGACGATACGGTGGATGGTTTAACAACTCGATGTTTTGAAGCTCCAAAAATTCTATTGTCTTTTGATGATGATTCGCCGTTGTGTGTTGCTTTGTCGGAATTTCGCGATAACTTCTGGTAAACAAACAGTTCAATCACGAGTAATCGTTCTTCGATCTTCTAAACCCATTGTTGAGACACTTCGAGAGCTGATCACTTTTGTTGGGTTTTTCTCATAATGAAACACCCACACAGCGGATTGACGTCTATTTTCCAATACTATAAACGTCCGATTTCTTAGATGCAATCAAAGAGTCAATTTAATTTAACTATTCAGACGACCGGTTTCGCTTTCTACAATATGCAAAGCATCTTCAGGTCTCGATACAAAGTTAAATAAATGCTGAAATAATAATAAACCCATATTAGGGTGTTGTCTAATAAAGATAAACAAAGTAGATGTTATAAATTACAGTAATTATACCAATATTACATGTCTGTGGTTTTTCAAAATGAATAAAAAGGAATAAAAAGTTATAACAGACAAGGTAAGACCACAAATTGTTATAAAATAGTCTATTAGATTGTAATAAATTAATAAATGAGCAAATAAATAAAACCTTACATGCCGGTACTCTATTAATTGATGGATGGTAGAACATGGTTGAAACTATCATGTATTGTTGAATGGAGAACTTAAGTCTGCTATTCTAGTTGTTTGACAATAAACGGGAAGTTCTTGAGGAGATAGATTTGATCCAATGAAGTAGAGATAGGTGTAATGTGATTGTTTGTTAGATGAAAGTGATGTTCTATACCATTGTATTATTTAAAAGTTATTTATACTTATTTAAGAGATATATTTATGAAATGTGTGTTATTTGTTGAGTATTTATTTTATGAAGGTGACAGTTTTACGACAATGAATCAGATTAGATGTACAAATTGTGTGGGTGTGCAATTCTTTCAACTTGTAATTATCAAGTCTTGTAATCATCAAAATCTAATAGACTATTTTATAACAATTTGTGGGTCTTACCTTGCCTGTTAAAACTTTTTATACCTTTTTATTCCTTTTTATTCATGTTGAAAAACCACAGATATGTAATATTGGCATAATTACTGTAATTTCCAACATCTATTTTGTTTATCTTTATTAGACAACACCCTCATATGGGTTTATTATTATTTAAGCATTTATTTAACTTTGTATCGAGACCTGAAGATGCTTTGCATATTGTAGAAAGCGAAACCGGTCGTCTGGATAGTTAAATTAAATTGATTGTAAGTCTTATTTATTATTTCTTTACCTATTTGAAATGGACTCACACAAGCAACACATTCATGATTTCAATTGAATATATTTGTCAACTTATTTATTGTTTGCAATGTATTGTCCTCTTTGTTTATACATAAAACTCAACTGTCATGTAACCATAGACTAAATAAATAAATAAATCCACTCAGATCTTCAAAAAATGAATATTCCACTGGACAACAGTGATGGAAGACCGAGCCTTTTGGAAAAAAGTTGTTGTCAGTCAAGACCTTAAGATCCACCAATGGTTGTAGGCTACATGATAATGATTCTATTATTTTAGTAGATATTATCGTATTAGCGTGGTACGGTTGATTATTCATATAATATCTGTTGCATTCTTTTGATTTATTATTTATTTTATTTTAGTGTTTTATTGTATATTATTTTGATAATTTTTCGACTGTTCTAACAACCATTCAAATTTCGTCATTTTGTGTCATGTGGAACAATTTCACCCAATCATGTCAACATTAGACTGATAATTGCATTCAGTGCAATTTTCAATCCCTATGACAACACTATCGAGTTTGACAACTTCATCCAAATAAATTTCAAAATGTCACGTTTCAACGAATCTAATGTTAACTTAAATTTTAATAATTGTACTTTCACTAACTGTACTTTTAGTAAATAAATGTTTCGTTATGTTGAGTTATGATTTTTTTTTTTTTCGAAAAATTATCCGCCGAATATCCCTCGGACATTGATGAATGCCTCATAACTTCATGACAAATTTCTCAATCTCGTTGCTTGGTAACAGCACTCAGCCTTCGGCTTCGTGCTGTTACCAAGGAACGAGCTTTCGATTGTCATGAAATTATCTCGTCTGTTATCAATGTCCTAGGGATATTACTACTGATAATTACATAAACAGAATACCCTGCTTCACTGGCTCACAATCTTTTTTATCTTTAAATAAACGTTATTCTAATATTTGACACTTTTGCTTAATTGGAACTAATATTAAATGATTTATTTCTTCAACAGGTATCCCCAAAACCAAGTACGCCTACACCAAAATCCAAGAGTCCGTCGGTTAACGAAGCAATTATTCATTTAAACGAATCTGCCTCAGTGGCCAACACTCCTATCAATAGTAATAATAAAATGGATGATAGTTCTGATGTGAAAGCGACAGAACCGCCTCGGGATGTAGGAGGTACTGCCTGACCTTCTGTTATCGCCGAACAAAACTGCCAGAATAATTTAAATTCAGGTAGGAAAACTACATTTTTTTAATTTACTTGGTTAACGGCCATCTGGATTATCATTAAAGAACAAAATCATTTAGAAACGAAATTAGAAAAGTCCGATTTGAAAATACTCATCTAGTTTGCTTTTCAAAGAGTACCACCCGTTAAGATAGGCAAAATACCCTCACTCGTAGTTCAATTTTTTTTAAATTTTTTTACGTTTTATGTTATTCAAAAATAAGTCTCAGGACAATTTTAGCCCGCCACTTTCCATCTCCAACAGTTTGTCGGATTTTTGAATATGGGCACCATACGGAAAAATCTGAAAAATAGAGAAATTTTTAGAATAGAAATATGCTTTATTGTCACTGAAAATTATTGAACAATTTTATGGACAAAGCTAAAAAATAAATCAGTCAAATAGTACAAAAAGTATAAAACAAAAACAAATATAGTAAAAAACAGAATAACACAATTTTAAATTAGTAAAATTATTGTATAACCTACATAATTTGTACAGAACAACAAATGAGACAAATTGTAGCCACTGCTTGAGACACCCAAATGTAATTATAAACAATACTAATTTTGTTTCTTTGTTATACATTAAGAAACTCGTCAACTTTCTGAGAGATAGATTTTTGTCACCTTACGAAACTTAATGAAGGATGTTGCGGATTTAATTTCTCTTGGAAGGTGATTATAAAGTTTCTTTGCACGATATAGAATAGAATTCTTTACTAGCTGAGTGGACGGGATCGGCAAATAAACGTTACAATCCGAATTTCTAATGGAGTAGCCATGGTCAGGTCTATCGGGAAAAATGTTTAGATGCTTTCGAATCAAACAAACCGTTTCCAAAATAAATAAAGAGGGAAGCGTCAAAATTCCGTGATTTTTGAAGTAGGTCTTGCAATGAGTTGTTTGTTTGAGACCAAATAGATAACGGATTGCTCTTTTTTGCAACTTAAAAATAGTATCAAATTGGGCTGCTGTACTAGAACCCCAAAATGGAAGCCCATATCGAAGATGGGACTCGAACAATGAGAAATATGCCATTTTGGCAGAAGATAAATTTAGTTCCTTCGAAACAGATCTTATTGCAAAGCAAGCTGAAGCTAGTTTCTTCCTTAAGAAGTCAGTATACAAGGACCATTTGAGATCACTGTCAATGAGAATACCTAGAAATTTCACGGAATTTACGATATTGATTTGGCTCTCATTCAAAAGCAAGGGTTGCATGACTCCTTTATAAGATAATGCTACAGTCTTCTCCACGTTAAAGCTAAGTAAGTTGGAGTCTGACCAAGCCTTGATTATAAGTAAATCAGCGGTTATAATTGAATGAAGCGTTGAAATATCAGAGCTGCTCCAAGTAATACTGGTATCATCAGCAAATAGAAAAATTTTCCCTTTAATTTTCAAGTAAGTGATGTCATTAATGAAAAGTAAAAAAAGAATGGGACCTAATACTGAACCTTGCGGTACTCCACACTCAATATCTTTACAACTAGAGTCGGTGTCATTTATTCTAACCAATTGTTTCCTACCTACCAAGTAAGTTTTGAACCAATTCAAAGACACACCCCGAATTCCGTAGAAAGTTAATTTTTTTAATAGAATGTCGTGATTTACGCAGTCAAAGGCTTTGGAATAGTCGCAGAAAACGGTGGAGGAGAGGTTACTGTTTAGTGATAGATATACATCATGTAACACAGAAAATATGGCATCACTAGTGCATTTATTAGACAAAAAGCCGAACTGATTTTGCGATAAAATATTATATTTAAGGAGAAATGGCATAAGTCGAACTTTTAAAAGTCTTTAAATAATTTTTGATAGTGCTGGTAACAAGGCAATAGGTCTATAGTTGCAGGCATCAGATTTTTCTCCACCTTTATGAAGAGGAATGACGATGGCAGTCTTTAGGCAGTTAGGGAATGTACCTTTTTCAAGGGAATCATTTACTAGCGAGACCATGACCTCCAAAACATTATGCGGTAGATTTGAGACAATTTTAATAGATAATCCATCTGTACTACAGGACGATGTGCTTTTTATACTACGAATTGTTGAAATGAGTTCCGTCTTATCAACTGGTCTTGAAAAGAAGGTATCAGCAATGTTTTTTGAATTAGAGAGATAGGAAACTGGATCTTGTTGTGGCGAAATAGTTGAGGTTATATTTTTACTCACATTTACAAAGTAATCATTTAGATTTTCGGGGTTAGGAAAAGAAAAGGTTTGATCCGCTGTACTGGTTTTATTTCGAAAATCGTTTATTATTGACCAAGTTTCTTTTGAAATATTTTTGGAGCTTGTTAAGCGATTATGAAAGTAGGATTTTTTGGCTACTTTGAGTACTTTTATATAGCATTTTCTGTACTTGTTGATATAATCAGAGATGGGGATACTGTCATTAAATTTTTTAATATATAGCAAAGAACGCATATTTTTCGCAGATATGCGAATGCCTTTGGCAATCCAAGGTTTGTTATGTTTTGGCCTAATGTTTAATAGAGGAAATGCTTTATTAAAAATAGATACAAGTCTATTTAGAAAATCACTAACATTACAGTCAATGTCCCCAGAAGAAAAACTCCAGTCAGAAGTCAAGCATGAATTATAGAATTTACGAAAGTTTTGAGTGAAAAAAATCCTACCTAATCGTCGGGTTTTTGAGTGAGGTGTTTGTAAACTGCTAAACTTGGTATATACCGCTTCATGATCAGAAAGCCTCCCACTAATAACTGTAGAATGGACGTCAGCGGGTGGAAAATCGGAAACCACATAATCAATTGTCGAGGATGATGTTTTTGAGATTCTTGTTGGAGAATTAACGTGCATTGTGAGACCATATGATTCAAAAATAGTTACCAAAGACAGTTGGGTCGCACAAACAGCAGCGTAGTCAATATTAAAATCACCACATAAAATTTTTCTGCTTTTAATGGGCAGAATATCTAACAAATTTAGCAGGCTCTGAAAAAATAGTTCAGTATCAGAGCTAGGTGATCTATAAATGCAAATAATGTATAGATTAAATTTCTTATTATAAATCAAAGAAAATTCGAAGTAGTTTTCACCCAGCAAATAGTCATATTTCGAAACTGAAGAAAAATCATTGTTATTTGAAAGAATCAGAGTGCCACCATGAGCTGAACTTGGACGATCATACCTAGCAATTGTGGTATATTCTTAAATGAAAATTGGCTCATTAACTACAAGCCAGTGTTCCGTCACTGCAACTAACTGGGGAAACCCTAATTCTTCCAGAAACAAAAATAATTCGTCTGTCTTATTTCTAATCGATCGAATATTAATAAGAACCACGCCAAAGTTGCTAGCAGTTAAATTTGAGGATTCTAGACCCTCAGAACACGTCGAAACATTTAAAAATTTCGTCTTGGAGAAGCGGTGGAAAAGTAATTTTGATGACATTCCCTTAATCTTTGCAGATGGATCATTCTTTCAGCAGCGATAAAGGACCTAAACGCAGCTAGATCTTCGTCTACCTCAGCTGGATCAATTCCATAGGCATCATGAAATTTCAAATAAATTTTTCGCAGATCTTCTGTAGTCATGGAAAGTCCCTCAGAAGCCAAGAATAGTTTGATGCTTGTTTTCGTAAAAATACACAAAATAAAAAAAATGATCATACAGAATCTCACCTAAAAAAAATTATAAGCTTTTTTCGAAAAAAAGTCATTTTTAGACAAATTGCACTGAGTCTTATTTTATTAATAACAAAAAGAAAAATGTGAGAAAATTAATTCAGGTTGTGTCGATGTTAAAAATATGAATAACCCCACCAAAACCCTTAAACTCTAACAAAACATGTTTTTTGGGTGGCTTAAAGGTGTTTCGCCCAATTTTTAAAATTCCTGAAGGCCACATTTAATTTACGATAAATATCAACTATAAAAAACCTTGATTTGGTCTATTTTGAAGTATATAAAATGGAGAAACCCCCCAAAACCCCTAAAAAACAGTTTTTCGTATTTTTGTAACATGGCGCCCTCTACTATGTGTGTGAATTTTTTAAAATTTTTAAATTAATAGTATCCCACCTAGAAAAAATTTAAAAAAAATTACGTTTTTGGGGGGTGGGGGTGTGGGATTAAAATTGCGCTGAGCGTCATTTTTTAATAACACAGAAGGTAAAAAATGAAAAAAAAATAATTCTGGGAGATAGGACATTTTGCCTATATATTATAGCGTATTTTTATGTATAAGAGAGTAATAAAACAATAAATTATGTATGCAAATCCCTAAACTGTTGATACGGGTGACTCAATGATAAACAGATATTTGTCAACAAGTTTACAGAAGTATATAGGAAAACAATTTTAAATTGAGTATGACCACCAGTTATAAAGGTTGGAGCAGAATAGAATACAATAGTTGTGAGGGTTACTAATCCCTAAATAAGGTTGGCAGTGTCGGAGTGATGGAGGAAACAGGTACTAATGAATTTGCAAGAAATGTAAGATGTTTATTTTATTGGTTATATATAACCAATAAAAGTTTAATAAGTACCTACCTATTTGCAAAATAAAGTTTAATTCTTTAGATAAAATAAAACGTTTTATTTTATCTGAAATGAGTGCATTCCACGAAGTAAGGGTTTCAACAATCAAACATTTAATTCTTTAATTCCAGGAATCTACGACAGTAATTGACTAGATAATTACCTTCTAAACTTATTCCACAGAAAATGTGATAGTGGGTTTTTCCATTTTGTAGGAAGGTCCAAGTGGCGTATTCAAAATTCTTAACAGTTCACTAAAAGTAGGTACTTCAGTTACAAGGTGCAGTTTATTGTGTATACTAGTGTTATGGAAAATTTGGAAGTGCCGTGTAAACACCGAAAAATTGGTCCTTTAACAGTTAATGAAAAAACATTAATATTTAATTGTTTTAAATCATTTACAGACAAACGTTTACGTGAAAGTGTTGATGAGACCGTTGAGTTAGTTAGCAGTACACTTGGTGTTGGGAAATCTACGATTTACAGAGTTATTAAAGAAGAGAAATGTGGTAGTTTTCAAATGCCACATAATGCTCCAGGGAAACCAAAATTTCAAATAGAATATCATTTTAAAGAAGGACTTCGACGGAAAGTGCATGAATTCTTCTTTAGACAAGAATTTCCAACATTGGATAAAGTTCTTGTCTCAGTTCGAGATGATAAGGATTACCCAGAAATGAGTCGAAGTACGTTATGGAAACTTTTAAAAGAAATAGGCTTCCGCTGGAAAAAGAATCCCAGAAAGTCTATTTTATTAGAAAGAAGCGATATTGTCATATGGAGAAGACATTTTCTAAGAACCATAAAGGAAATGAGAAACCAAAAAAGAAAAATATTTTATCTTGATGATACATGGATCAACGAGGGCCATACACCAAATAAATTTTGGCAGGATGAAACTGTTACAAGTCAAAGGCACGCTTTTGTAAATAACTTATCTACTGGTTTAAACCCACCATCAGGAAAGGGACGCAGGCTGATAATAGTACACATTGGCAGTTCAGACGGTTTTGTTGAAGGTGGTTTATTAACTTTTGAATCAACTCGTACCGGTGACTACCATGAAGACATGAACGCTGATGTCTTTCAAGAATGGTTCGAACAAATGATAGATCTTCTTCCTAAGAACTATGTAATAGTAATGGATAATGCAAGTTATCACTCCAGACTTATAGAAGGACTGCCCACAACCAAGTGGTTAAAAAAATACTTGCAGAATTGGCTGAGTTCAAAAAATATTACGTACCATCCCGGATCTATAAGAAAGGAACTTTATTCGTAGTGTGCCCTTCATAAAGAATAATTTAAAAATTACGAAATTGATGAAATTGCCAAAAATCGTGGAATGACAGTACTTAGATCCCCACCATATCATTGTGAATTAAACCCGATTGAACTGGTATGGGCACAGATAAAGAGTGAAGTTTCAAGAAAAAATACCACTTTTAAAATTCATGATGTTAAACAGTTGTTTTTGGAGACCGTAAATAATGTAAAACCTGAAAACTGGGAAAAGGCAGTAAATCACACTATTAAAGAAGAGGAAAAAATGTGGAAGCTGGACAATATTACTGATAAAATGATCGAGCCTGTTATTATAAATCTTGGTTCTGAAAGTTCATCTTCTGAATCTGATTTGGATTTGTAACAAGTAGCTGTAAGTTTTATATTAATATTTTTATTCATCTATTTAACATACCTTAGACGGTTTTAAAAACTCTTTTTCTCTTTTGTAATTTTTAAATTTTAAAAATATGTGAATTTTTTAAAACCCTTTTTAATGTAGGCCAGTCAGTTCTAATATAGTGTGTGATAAAAGAGGTCACTTTTGTTTACATACACATAACACTTTATAACACTGAAATAATTCATTTATTTTTTACAATTATTCAAAGTAATTTTTCAATTAATCTTGAGCACGCCCATGGAGTGGTCGAAGGTATCAGTTAAAATTATGCTAATTACTCTCGCATTCATAAAAATAAACTATAACGGGGGGACCTTTATTATTTCTAAAAATCTTTTCTTGCTTTTCATTCTGAGAGCTTCGTACTATTTTATATTTTTTTATATCTAAAATTATGTCTATTTGTTTCAGCCAGGAAGTCTATGATTACGTATTTAAAATCAGTAGAAAAAATTAATGATATTTCCTCAAATAATGTGGACGAACCTGGTATTGGTAATTTAAAGAAGCTTACTCATTTCAGTATTGAATCCATTGTTGGAGAAACTAATAAAACTGACTCACACGATACAATAGATACACCAAAAAAATTGCGTCTAAATAACAAACAGAAATTGGTTGATGTGGATAATGTAATAACCGTTAGTGTAGATAATAATAATAAATCCTCTGACGTGGGTAATATAGAAGGTGTAGGCTATATTGAAAATAAAATTGAGATATCGCCAGAAGACGTCATTGCTTCGACTAATGTACTTAATGTCAACAACAACGACATCTTGTTTCACGATAATACCGACGTGAAACTCGCTCTCGCTCCAATAGCTGATGAGAAGGTACCGAACCATTCCTGTAGTCCACAGTTGCCAGTACCATCCCCAAACTATCCGGTGCAGTCCAGCACCGCGGTACCAGATACTCACAGTTCATTACCTCAAGCAACTAGTCAGAAACCTAAAATAGTAGAGAGAGGTAGTATGTCGGATGTAGGAACTGATTCGACTAACAAAAAATCATCGATACGTACTATACGCCGTGAAAAGAAAAAAGAGTGTACTTTTACCGTACTGAATATACCAAATGTACCTATTAACACAAAGCCGATTGCAGCTAAACGTCAAAGACTGAGTAAAATTGATTTGGCTGCACTGAAAAGAAACAGAAAAAAGAAAAAGGAGAATAAGGGAATCAAGAAAGTTAAAAACGATAAAGTTTGTGTGGAATATGGTGTTACGATTTATGGGTATTCCGATTGGTCCGATAGCGACAGTTCTTTTTTTAGTTCCGATAGCGAAAATGAAGAAACCGAGACAGATCTTGTTATTAAGAGCGGACCGCCCCTTCAGCTGGATTCACGTCCCGACAAAATGCAATTTTTAAAAACACTCAATCTAACAACGCATAGAATGAATAATTGTAAGTATAATTTTGTTTCTGCTTTATTTTGTATAATTTTTTTCCATCTATGTTGCTTATGATAAATATTTTTGGGATTATAATGTACATATGTCTACTATAATATTGTCAAAATTTAACTTATATCTAAATGAATTAAAAATCAAATTGTTGAAATAATTTTGCAACAATTATAATCATCATCAATGGCATCACGGCTGTTATCAGGGGCAATCACGTCGGGGTAGGCAAGGTAGGCTCTTCAAATGTATAATAATAAATTATTTATTATTATAAATTACTTATTTCAAAATTGTGATTTATAAATTTTGACATAATACTTATTTAAAATAGAAAATTTGGACATATTACCTAATACAATAAGTTATATAATGAAGAAGCTAGAAAAAATAGAATCTTATTTTCATATTTAAATTTATGTTACGAATTTTAGCAAAACAAAAAATTGCATTTCGCGATCGGGATGAGAGCCACAATTCTTCAAATGTGGGTAATTTGAAAAACTTTTTTAATTTTGCCGTTAAACGTAATCAGGAAATCCGGGATTATATTAAAAAACAGAAGGGTTTAAACCCTTTAAACCATAAAAAACGATTTAATAGATTGCCTTGCTAGTTAGGTACATAAAAAAATGAAATTTTAAGAGAAATGATTGAAGCTTAATATTTTACTGCACTAGCGGACGATACTACGGATATAAGCGAAAAATCACAATGTATTTTAACAATCCGTTTTATTAGAAAGATTTTCGGGTTTTTTGGTATTAGCGAAAATAGATCTGCACATGCCTTGTATAGTTTAATTACAAATGTCTTCTTCTTCTAGTGTCATCTCCACTAAAGAAGGTTGACTATAACCATTGCAAATTCGTCTCTATCTTCTGCTTTTCTTAAGAGCGTCTGTGTGTTTAAGCTGGTCCAGGTGCGAATGTTTTTCAACCAGGATATTTGTCATCTACCAGGACCCCTTTTTTCTTCGATTTTACCCTTCATAATCAGCTGCAACAACTCGTACTTATCATTTCTAAGTCTATGCCTCAAAGATGCTGTCTTTCCCCTTTTATTGGTGGTCAAAAGTTCTCTCTCTCTTCCCATTTTGTGCAACACCGTTTCGTTCGATCGGTACATGGTATCGTCAAAATTCTCCTAAATATCCCCATCTCAAAAGCTTCCAGTTTTCTCATTAAGTCAACATTAACAGTCCAGGCTTCGACACCATAAAGAAGAATAGAGTGAATATAATATTTTACCATCCGATATCATATTTGTAGATTGAGTCTTTGGTTCATCAGAAATTTCCTCATCTTCAAAAAGGCTGCACTTGATTGCTCTATTCTTGAGCGAAGTTCTGATTTCGGATTCAGATCTTCCGTAATCCAGTTTCCTAAGTAGAATAGAATAGAATAGAAATATGCTTTATTGTCACTGAAAATTATTTAACAATTTTATGGACAAAGCTAAAAAATAAATCAGTCAAATAGTACAAAAAGTATAAAACAAAAACAAATTTAGTCAAAAACAGAATAACACAATTTTAAATTGGTAAAATTATTGTATAACCTACATAATTTGTACAGACAACAACAAATGAGACAAATTGTAGCCACTGCTTGAGACTCCCAAATGTAATTATAAACAATACTAATTTTGTTTCTTTGTTATACATTAAGAAACTCGTCAACTGAATAATATGGTCTTTCTGAGAGATAGATTTTTGTCACCTTACGAAACTTAATGAAGGATGTTGCGGATTTAATTTCTCTTGGAAGGTGATTATAAAGTTTCTTTGCACGATATAGAATAGAATTCTTTACTAGCTGAGTGGACGGGATCGGCAAATAAACGTTACAATCCGAATTTCTAATGGAGTAGCCATGGTCAGGTCTATCGGGAAAAATGTTTAGATGCTTTCGAATCAAACAAACCGTTTCCAAAATAAATAAAGAGGGAAGCGTCAAAATTCCGTGATTTTTAAGTAGGTCTTGCAATGAGTTGTTTGTTTGAGACCAAATAGATAACGGATTGCTCTTTTTTGCAACTTAAAAATAGTATCAAATTGGGCCGCTGTACTAGAACCCCAAAATGGAAGCCCATATCGAAGATGGGACTCGAACAATGAGAAATATGCCATTTTGGCAGAAGATAAATTTAGTTCCTTCGAAACAGATCTTATTGCAAAGCAAGCTGAGGCTAGTTTCTTCCTTAAGGGGTCAGTATGCAAGGACCATTTGAGATCACTGTCAATGAGAATACCTAGAAATTTCACGGAATTTACGATATTGATTTGGCTCTCATTCAAAAGCAAGGGTTGCATGACTCCTTTATAAGATATTGCTACAGTCTTATCCACGTTAAAGCTAAGTAAGTTGGAGTCTGACTAAGCCTTGATTATAAGTAAATCAGCGGTTATAATTGAATGAAGCGTTGAAATATCAGAGCTGCTCCAAGTAATACTGGTATCATCAGCAAATAGAAAAAATTTCCCTTTAATTTTCAAGTAAGTGATGTCATTAATGAAAAGTAAAAAAAGAATGGGACCTAATACTGAACCTTGCGGTACTCCACACTCAATATCTTTACAACTAGAGTCGGTGTCATTTATTCTAACCAATTGTTTCCTACCTACCAAGTAAGTTTTGAACCAGTTCAAAGACAGACCCCGAATTCCGTAGAAAGTTAATTTTTTTAATATAATGTTGTGATTTACGCAGTCAAAGGCTTTGGAATAGTCGCAGAAAACGGTGGCGGAGGAGAGGTTACTGTTTAGTGATAGATATACATCATGTAACACAGAAAATATGGCATCACTAGTGCATTTATTAGACAAAAAGCCGAACTGATTTTGCGATAAAATATTATATTTAAGGAGAAAGGGCATAAGTCGAACTTTTATAAATCTTTCAATAATTTTTGATAGTGCTGGTAACAAGGCAATAGGTCTATAGTTGCAGGCATCAGATTTTTCTCCACCTTTATGAAGAGGAATGACGATGGCAGTCTTTAGGCAGTTAGGGAATGTACCTTTTTCAAGGGAATCATTTACTAGCGAGACCATGACCTCCAAAACATTATGCGGTAGATTTGAGAAAATTTTAATAGATAATCCATCTGTACTACAGGACGATGTGCTTTTTATACTACGAATTGTTGAAATGAGTTCCGTCTTATCAACTGGTCTTAAAAAGAAGGTATCAGCAATGTTTTTTGAATTAGAGAGATAGGAAACTGGATCTTGTTGTGGCGAAATAGTTGAGGTTATATTTTTACTCACATTAACAAAGTAATCATTTAGATTTTCGGGGTTAGGAAAAGAAAAGGTTTGATCCGCTGTACTGGTTTTATTTTATTTCATTTTGTTCACTTGCTCAATATCTTCATTTTTTATCTGGATCGTTGTAATCACTTTGCCCCTCTTACTGATAACCATGGTTTTTATTTTGTTTATGTTTATTGTTAAACCAAACTGTTCCCCAGTATCACAAATTGTGTTTAGTAACGTCTGCGGATCTGTCTCACTTTCAACGATAATGACTGTATCGTCAGCATAACGGATGTTATTTATATTTTCACCATTTATCTTAATCATTTCTGTATTGTTTTCAAGTGCTTGCGTAAATAACTCTTCGGAATATATATTAAATAGTAATGGTGAAAGTATACAGCTCTGTTTCACTCCTCTACTTATCTGTTGCGCATCCGTGCTATTTCCATCTAATGTTACCGCAGCCTGTTGGTTCTAATAGAGATTTCTCACTATGTTAATGTCATTTTTGTCGCGTCCTTTTCTCTTTAAACATTCTATGAGGATGTTATGTTTAACTTTGTCGAAAGCTTTCTCATAGTCTATAAACGCAACGAAAAAATCTTTTTGTTGGTCTCGAGATTTTTGGACAAGAGTTGTGAAACTATACAGAGCTTCCACTGTTCCGAAACTATTAAAAATGTTTATAATAGGTGTGATATTAAGTAGTCATTATAGTGTTTGAGTTCTTGGATTTTGGTAGCGGAACAAAGGTCGATAGCAGCCATTCTGTAGGTATATCACCAGATTTGTATATTTTTTAAAGAATATAGTTATTGCACTTAAATTGTTTTTGTCTATAAGTTTAATCAGCCTGTCCCTGAGGCTCTGTCAGATTTTAAGATGTTTATAGCATGTTGGACTTTAGATTTTAATATTATTGGAGCTCCTTCGTTATCAATTTGTCTTGGTTCCGTTCTTGTGTCCATGAAAAGATCTTCAATATATTATTTAGTCCATACTCGTTTGATTTCAAGTGGATTATTAATAGGTTTATTGTTTTTGTCAATTAATTGTTCAGGTGTATTTTTTTCATGATTTTCCAGATAATTCTTTTACTTTTTTATGTAAATTATAATGGTCATGCTTTTTCTGCAATTCTTCCACTTCGATGCATGTTTCCATCATCCACTTTTCCTTAACCTCTTTATTTTGTTCCTTATTAAATTATGTTTTTCTCTGTACTTATTTGGGTTTTTTTTCTATTATTTTTTCTTTGTTCCATGATTTCCAGTATATCTTGAGCCATCCAAGGTTTTCGGCCTTCTGTTTTCTTTTGTAGTTTCTTTCTGTGTTTTTATAACAGCATCTTTGATTTTGCTCCACATAATGTTCACATTCTCAGTGTTTTTCGTTTCTGATGTTAATTTCTTTATTTCTTAATTAATACAAGTTGAAGCCTCAGCACGGATTTCAATTATCTTGAGTAACTGAGTATTCACCTTAGAACTTTTGGATTTTATTTTCTTTTTTGCCCTCTGATTTATTTTTGAGACAAGGAGGTTATGGTCTGAGGGGACATCTGCTCCAGGAAAAAGCTTTACGCTTACAATGGAATTTCCAAATCTCTGTTCATTATCCTGTGGTGGGTGACCTCCAAGTATACAGGTATCCAGGTTACAAACGTCATATGATAAAAATAATGGTATATGTGTCGCGTGTCGCCTACCCGCATACTGAGGTTACTAGCCGCCACTGGTTGTTATGAGCCAAATATATTTTACATCATCCTCTAAATTGTCTACTGGCTGAATATTTCGGTAATATAAATTTGAAAAATTAGGAGATTGTGAAAGCTCAGAAATTTTTTGATATTGTTATATTGTACGACAAACATCATGACCATTTTTTGTTTAATAAATTACTATGTTATTTACATTCTCATACAAATGATTATTAGTTTTAGAATTACAAAAACTGGAGAGAAGGAAGTGGCTAGACCCCAGTGTCATCATAGAAAAAACTGATGATGAAATAACATCCTTGAATCTTCCAGTGCCTTTAAAGTCAACGTTAACATTAAACATGCTGCAAAATTACAAGGCCAAAAAGTGTTTCTTTCAGTTACTAGGACTGAAAATTATGTCTGCAGAGGGAAAACAAAGTGAGTAAACAAACATTGTTTAATTTGTTGTTTGGCGGCACTTTCGGGGTTACATAAGTACAGACACAAATTAAAAGCACATAATTTTTATTTATCCTTCGACTGAGGATTTATTACGTCTTTATAGCTGTCGCCGTCTATTTTGTCATTGTTTAGTGTAGTGTATATATATACAGAGTGTTTCATTAAGAATTGTCCATATAGTAACTGGAGAAACTAAGCACAAAATACAAGATTTCACCTAAAACACTTTAATAAAATATTCCTCCTTACCTAGATACAGAGTATTACAAATATTCTAAATTGTTTTAGCCCACTGTTTTAACACCTTAACAATATTTTTTGTTCTAACTTAACAAGCAGTTTACACATACTAGGATACTTTAAATAATGTAAGAAGATAGTTTTCCGCTGTTATCAGAGGCGTGCTGTAGGGATAGATACTTCCATTTTTCTTCTCACAATCTGCACCACTGTAGTAATAATCATTTCAGCATGTTTTTTTGATCCATCTTGTTTTAAGGCCACGTTCCTCCAAAAACCGTTTTTTTTTAAATAATTTTAATTTATAATACAAAAGATATTTGAAAATCAAACTTTTTACAGATGTAAATACATATATTAATATACTTAAAAAATATTTTTTCCTTTTTTCAAAATGGCTGCCCAAACTCGTCTTATTTGTTCTTGGGTGTCCTCATTTATTTTTAAATGAAAAGCAAAACACAAAATGGTTTCATATTCTGTATCGGATTAGCTATGGTTGGTGCTAACATTTTCATCGAAAAAAATGGCGGGATTGTTAATTTTTCAATGAAAAAACGTGGTTTTGAGAAAAGCCATTGAAAGTAAACATCTGCTTTGAGCACTCCGCTCTTCCGTCTTCTCAACCTACTTGAAGGTAGTCGTCGGGATCAATTCTATACTATTCGTACGAGTATTTTCTAGCAATTTTCGAAAAAAGAATTTTCGATTTTTTTTAAATTTTTAGAAGAACCAGGCCTTAATAAATATAAAGTTTGTTCAGACACTATCAAAGGTACAGGTTGTTGCCTTCTTTCAGTTGTGACATATGGATCAGTTTTGAGCATGCCTAGAATCATTGCATTTTGGACTTACTAATCTTTTATATTTATACTTCTCTTTGCCCGTGGTCTCTCTCTTAATGCGTTGGATATATCATATCAACAATATCATGAGCCCTTTTTCTATCAGCCTCCGCTTAGCATTTATAATCTAAGTACACTTTAACAAAAACTTTCATTTTACCTATTCAATTGCTTCTTTCCAAATTCGTACTGCGATTTTAGTTATATGCTGTACAGATTGTCCAGCGTAATTTTTTCTTTAAAAATATTTCATGCACTTCAAAAATTATTAATTATTGTTCTTTTTTAGAATACCGTGGCATATTTGAAATATTTTAATTTTTTAAAAAACAAATATACAAAATATATTTTTACTTTATATATAAAGTACCTATAATTGTAAACTAAATTAAATTGAGTCCTGTATGACATTTGACATTTCATGCCTAGACGCATGTAAATATCGTGCATATCTACAGGCAACTCCTTATTTGCACTTTTCGATTGGTTTGAGGCTGGTCATATTCTAAATGTTAAGCATTACATGTATCTACATATAGCCAGACCTGTTGATTTTCAGTGATATGTAATAAAATAAGTAATCACTACTATAACTACAAAATATCATCGATAGTGTTCTTTGAGATGTTTTTGCTTTAACGATCAAATGTAAATATTAAAAACAATGAGTTCTATTTCTTACATTTTAAATTTATATCATTTTTAGCTTTGGAAAAGAACTGGACGGAAGTGGTAAAAGACCGGATAAAAAGAAATTGCGAATCCTCTGTCACAAAGTACACTGAAAAACTAAACAAAAAATTGGCCTCTGTGAAATCACACCAGGACGAACTTATGATCGATAGCAAAATCAAAGATAACCCAATTTTAAAATTGCCCATCGTTCACCAATACAGAGTGAATTCACTGCACATCGATAAAAAAGAAGACTGCAAAAACATGGCGATGAATCAAGGCACTGGAATAAGCTGCCTTCCTCTTTCTATGATATTGGTACAGAATCAAAATTCTATGAAGAATGAGAAGTTGGAAAGTTCGAAGGAAAACATTTGGGTCGAGAAAGAAGATTGCACCAAGTTTAAATGGCCGGGAGTACTGGAGTTAATAGAAGCCTATAAAAGGTTTTCAAAAGGTAAATAATAGTTTTAATGTATATTTCTTTAATTTGGATACTACGAATATGTACCCATCCGACAAAGAATACTTTGTTTTTAAAATAAAAATCTCATTTATACCTAATTTAAACTCACGACTCGATCTGAGTTTTTACTCTTAGTAAAAGAGACGCTCTTGCCACTGCGCACCAAGACAGTTGGTATGTCTAATGTGTAAGATACGGTTCGGCACTAATCTTGACCAATTTCATTTATTCATTTTTTTTTCTTAACCTGAAATAGCTGATAATACTATTCAAACTTCTTATTCTTTTATCTCAAGCTATATCACGTGCAGGTCTTCTCTAGTTCCGGACTTGATCCATTTTCGGCAAACTTTCATTCGGGAATACTTAACGTGATTGTTTAGCGCGTCGAATTCAAAGTTCATATGGATTATTTATGCTTTCATCTTTCTTTTAAAACGGGTCAGTTTGATAACTAGAAGTCCCAAAAAGTCTTATTATGGCCTAGTAAAGTTGTATCTTACAATGTTGACAGTTTCCTTTACTTGTCACTGTCTTTATATATCTACGTATCTTGCATAACCTCTTCTAAGGTGGTACTCGTAGTTGCAACACTCCACGTTTTGTGGCTACTTTACTTAGAGCGTACTTATCAAATTTAACTTTAAATTATCGAATACAGAGAATACTGAGAATACAGAGTACGATAATTATCGTACATCTGGCAACGCAGGACGTTATTTTAAACAGTATTAAATATAATTTTGATCTCCCTCTATTAAGTGGAAATATAACGCTAGTATCTTCGGTAGTATCTCTCGCTTATTTTGTAATACTAACGATCTGTATCCTACTTATGAATTTCCTACCATTCTTCCGAACTTTCATCTTTTAGACTCTGAACCAGTTCATTCTTATGGTTCTTTCTATGGCACCGTTTACTCTATAGTTTATTTTTATGAACGAGAGAGTAATTAGCATAATTTTAACTGGTATCTCCGACCACTCCATGGGCGTGCTCAAGATTAATTGAAAAATTACTTTGAATAATTGTAAAAAATAAATTAATTATTTCAGTGTTATAAAGTGTTATGTGTATGTAAACAAAAGTGACCTCTTTTATCACACACTATATTAGAACTGACTGGCCTACATTAAAAAGGGTTTTAAAAAATTCACATTTTTTTTAATTTTTAAAAATTACAATAGAGAAAAAGAGTTTTTAAAACCGTCTAAGGTATGTTAAATAGATGAATAAAAATATGAATATAAAACTTACAGCTACTTGTTACAAATCCAAATCAGATTCAGAAGATGAACTTTCAGAACCAAGATTTATAATAACTGGCTCGATCATTTTATCAGTAATATTGTCCAGCTTCCACATTTTTTCCTCTTCTTTAATACTGTGATTTACTGCCTTTTCCCAGTTTTCAGGTTTTACATTATTTACGGCCTCCAAAAACAACTGTTTAACATCATGAATTTTAAAAGTGGTATTTTTTCTTGAAACTTCACTCTTTATCTGTGCCCATACCAGTTCAATCGGGTTTAATTCACAATGATATGGTGGGGATCTAAGTACTGTCATTCCACGATTTTTGGCAATTTCATCAATTTCGTATTTTTAAAATTTTTTTTTTATGAAGGGCACACAACGAATAAAGTTCCTTTCTTGTAGATCCGGGATGGTACGTAATATTTTTTGAACTCAGTCAATTCTGCAAGTCTTTTTTTAACCACTTGGTTGTGGGCAGTCCTTCTATAAGTCTGGAGTGATAACTTGTATTATCCATTACTATTACACAGTTCTTAGGAAGAAGATCTATCATTTGTTCGAACCATTCTTGAAAGACATCAGCGTTCATGTATTCATGGTAGTCACCGGTACGAGTTGATTCAAAAGTTAATAAACCACCTTCAACAAAACCGTCTGAACTGCTAATGTGTACTAGTATGAGCCTGCGTCCCTTTCCTGATGGTGGGTTTAAACCAGTAGATAAGTTATTTACAAAAGCGTGCCTTTGACTTGTAACAGTTTCATCCTGCCAAAATTTATTTGGTGTATGACCCTCGTTGATCCATGTTTCATCAAGATAATATATTTTTCTTTTTTGGTTTCTCATTTCCTTTATGGTTCTTAGAAAATGTCTTCTCCATATGACAATATCGCTTCTTTCTAATAAAATAGACTTTCTGGGATTCTTTTTCCAGCGGAAGAATATTTCTTTTAAAAGTTTCCATAACGTACTTCGACTCATTTCTGGGTAATCCTTATCATCTCGAACTGAGACAAGAACTTTATCCAATGTTGGAAATTCTTGTTTAAAGAAGAATTCATGCACTTTCCGTCGACGTCCTTCTTTAAAATGATATTCTATTTGAAATTTTGGTTTCCCTGGAGCATTACGTGGCATTTGAAAACTACCACATTTCTCTTCTTTAATAACTCTGTAAATCGTAGATTTCCCAACACCAAGTGTACTGCTAACTAACTCAACGGTCTCATCAACACTTTCACATAAACGTTTGTCTGTAAATGATTTAAAACAATTAAATATTAATGTTTTTTTATTAACTGTTAAAGGACCAATTTTTTGGCGTTTACACGACACTTCCAAATTTTCCATAACACTAGTATACACAATAAACTGCACCTTGCAACTGAAGTACCTACTTTTAGTGAACTGTTAAGAATTTTGAATACGCCACTTGGACCTTCCTACAAAATGGAAAAACCCACTATCACATTTTCTGTGGAATAAGTTTAGAAGGTAATTATCTAGTCAATTACTGTCGTAGATTCCTGGAATTAAAGAATTAAATGTTTGATTGTTGAAACGCTTACTTCGTGGAATGCACTCATTTCAGATAAAATAAAACGTTTTATTTTATCTAAAGAATTAAACTTTATTTTGCAAATAGGTAGGTACTTATTAAACTTTTATTGGTTATATATAACCAATAAAATAAACATCTTACATTTCTTGCAAATTCATTAGTACCTGTTAATCTCCATCACTCCGACACTGGCAACCTTATTTAGGGATTAGTAACCCTCACAACTATTGTATTCTATTCTGCTCCAACCTTTATACCTGGTGGTCATACTCAATTTAAAATTGTTTTCCTATATACTTCTGTAAACTTGTTGACAAATATCTGTTTTTCATTGAGTCACTTGTATCAACAGTTTAGGGATTTGCATATATAATTTATTGTTTTATTACTCTCTCATACATAAAAATACACTATAGATGTTTGAAAATTTCTATAAAATAATGTCATCAAAATTGTACGAACTATAAAATATTTATTATATTTTAATATCTAATCATAACAAGCTATTTGTTCATAATGATTTGCTGTTTATGTACCGAAAAAGTGATTACTACTGTTTAAACGATATTGAGAAATAACAGATTTGTTAATAATTAATCATTTTTCTTCTTCGTTACATAAATATACAAATAAATCTCTTGTAATACATTATTTTGTATTTTGCAGAGAGGGACGTTCAGATCTTTCAAACGAAAAAGCAACAAACGTACCTAGCCGAAGAAAACCTGAAGAGGCAGCGTGAAGTGAAATTCCTTGAAAAGAAACAGCGAGAGTTACGTTCCGTTTTGTTCAGGAGAGAGAACGAGAAAAAAGAACTGCAAAATAGCATTGACCAATTAAAAAATTGTATCAATTCCTTTCGGTAACATATGTTGATGAGGAGAATGACGGAAATGTTTGAATTTCTCTTTTCGGTTTTTATGTTTGTTGTCTGTTATTGAGGATTAGGTTGTTAATTTTGGCTAGGTGATCATGGATAAGTCGACCAAAATGTAGGGATTTATCTTAAAATTTAAACGATATATACTTGTAGTGTACAAATTCAATCTGTCAGTAAAGGAATTGTGTAAATCGTATCACAATACATGGTAGTCAGTTTTCTTGCAATTTTCAAGTTCAAAACCGCGCATGCCTTATTGCAACAATAAAAATTTTAACAACATTCAACTGCGACATTTCCCTCAATTGCCAAACTGGACCTATACTTTATAAAAATGGAACATCGATTATTATCACTCTTTTCATTTGTCTCATTCATCTCACTATTTTCATATTTGTTTCTAGGAAAACTTCTCTTTGGCGTACTGTCAAAAACAGACCAATTTTCAGATCCCTGTATACTGCCATATTTAACTTATTAAAATAATATTGAAGTTTCTTCGTAATTGTAGTCTTTTTCACCAAAGGTAATGTTAACCTTTGACGTACACAAACATCTATAATACTAATTGTTTTGGAATCGTGTCTTAAAAGTTTCTCTTTGTCTCCACTATACGACGTCCACGAAACACCTAGAAACTGATTCAATTCAAACTCTTCAACTGCTTTCTTCCTAGTTTCGAACTCTTATACAATGTTCACGCGCTCAGGCCAGAGATGGCTAGGACTTTGGTACACAAGCTCGAACACTGAATGCACTACCAGTACTGTGAACGATTTAACTCAAGACTCATATTTTTATTCTGTTTCCGGGAATAACAATTAAAACAGTTACTTGTACTTTTTATATGTATGTATACAATTTTAAAGAAGATAATACAGGAGTATCTTGCGGTACCCCTGTTTCTCTTCACAGCATCCTAAGACGCCGCGGTACACTTATGGAACTTATGGAACCGCTGCCATAAACATATTTTAACCATAGTGTTCTTTTTCGTACTTATACCAATTGTTAATATTTACTGTACTGTACTTCTTGTTTTTTATATTTAAAATATTTATACTTTTATATCTATTTGTCAATTAAAATGTCTAATAATCTGTATATATGTAAATTGTAATTTAACAGTGAGACAATTCGAGTAAAAAAATAAGTATTCACGCGAGTAACGTTATGTGTACAAAATATTAACCGTATGACATTTACGACAGAAAACTAATCTATAAGTCTATTAGAAAAATTATTCCCAAACTGAATAATTTAGTTCAAATTTAAAAAGTAAAAACTTTCAATGATTATATTTTTTGAGCATAAAGTTTGGAACATATTCCAAAATTTTGCTAACATAATTATGCTCTTCATAAAGTATTTCACTTGTCATTATCTTTAGTTCACGTTTTATTACATTATTCCCTAGGTCATCTTTTGTTGTCCCCCCCCCCCCCAATTTTAATTCAATTTCTCGCGTAGTCGTCGTCTTCATTTTATCATTGTACACTTTAGTGTGACAATTGTAGTATGAACATGGAATAATATGTAACTCCGAGGCGTCAAATCTAGCTAATAGTGTGGATGTTCCAACACTTCAAATGCAGTTCCATTAATTTATCAGTTGCTAAAACAGATTTATGACAGGTCCTGGTCGATAAAGTTTTTTTTCTTCAAGCCAGGTTTAATTAAAAAACAAAACAATGCTGAGCTAGTAGGTAAACAAACTTTTAAAGCGAGCAACTGATGAAATATCTTAATCGATATGTTTGACAGTAAACCTCACAGGCACCATCTATCAACGGTAAGTTTAAGTTATCAATTTAAGGGAAATAGATCGATTGCCTTTTAAAAGGACAGAAGTAGTAGTAGTATATGGGTTAAACCGTTTTTTACCATGCATTTGTTCACTGTACTATGCTAGATTTTTCCATTTTCAATACCACGCTCATCTCAACTACTTCAAACAACTGCTTACAGTTAGCAGCTGCCTGGGCGTAGCGATTTCGAGAACTTATCAGACCGCTTCAGTAAATGAACTTTGTCGTATATTCCTAACATCGCTTGTTTCTTTTTTGCTTGATAATTTTGCTATTTTATAGGGCCCGCGTAGCGCAAGCGGTAGTGTGCTTGCCTCGCATGCCGGTGGTCGTGAGTTCGAATCCTACCGCCGGCAAGAACAACTAGGCATTTTTAAAATGTCTATAGGCCCCAGGTCGACTCAGCCTGAATAAAATGAGTACCTTGGGTAAAACCAGGGGTAATAATAGGCGGTTGAAGCGTAGCACTGGCCATGTTACCTTCCTTGTATACCGTAGGCCCTAGATATAGCAGACTACCCTGCTATACTCCCAAAGCCGCGTGCGGTATAAAACGGGAGACTATTATTATTATTATTTGCTATTTTATTCGGTGATATTCTGCTCAACCCAGTAATGTAATTTTAAACGGGTTACATCTTATATTTTTAAGAAACACTGAAATATTTTGTTTTTTAGCTTCTCTAATTCTAATCAGGCTAACCCTACGTATCTCTACAAATTTTACGTTGTATAGTCGACTTCAGATATATATCGACTTTAATGCGAAAGAAAGCTATCACTAAAATGATGTTTTTAACCAAATAATGTTTTAAATATTTTGTGCAAAATAATTAGAAATGGCTTTTGCTAATGAACTTGTTATCTTTTCTCTGTTGGTACAATTTCATTTTTATATTTTTAGCCATAACTATACTAATATCAGAGTATTCGTCCAGTATATTTAAAGATTTGGATAATATTTTAATGATAATATTACTGATTTGCAATGGGTAATGGATAATTACATGCGCTTATCTATTAAAGTGACTAGTTTCGACTTTTCAACTTTTTCTACCCAAATTTCCTAGCCATAGGGACTTGAGAAAGAACAAATGCAATATTCATGCTTGTAAGGTTTCAAATTTATTTATGTGTTATTTAATTGGACAAAAGGAAAAAATGTAAAAATTCTCGAACTGTCTCAAAAATTTGGTCGACTTTCCATTTCGGCGATAAGAATTACGAACTGAAGAATGTTAAACTATAAAAGATATAGCTGTGATGGAAGAAGGTGGGTTTATAATTTTATTTTGTTATAGTATTATGTATTTGATGCTTCCGATTGAATGATTTTATTAGTACAAGAGCAAGTCATCAAAATGCAACTATTCTAGCAATGATACCTTATTTCTCAATTATTACTAATAGTTTTTCGGTAACTTGACATAAGTGAGTAATTTTGTAATTTTTTTTTTAATTTATGTCCTAGACAAAATTAAGGATAGTTAATTGAAATATCTGGTATATATATTTTTTATTAATCAATCCGAAAAAGTGATGTTCTAGTAGAGAAGTGTAGTTAACAAGATGAAAAAAATAACATCCAAGTATTAAATAAATTATCTTTTAATATTAAAGCAAACCTTCTGCGTAAAATTTTAATTGAAATATTTAAACACATTAAAAAAAATCAAGCGAATTTAACAGACAAATTTCAAGAATTATTAAAGAAAATATGAATGACTACAATACTATATATTTGAGAAAAGACAAAGACGTTATAAATAGTAACCGAAGGAACAAAGTTCAACATTCTGATGGAAAATAAAGTAGAGATAGATTTTAGTATGGTTTGAAAATTGTAAGCAATAAATTCCCAGAAAAATGAATGTGTTAAAATGTTGTTGACAGGTTATTGCACACGATATATTCCTTAAAATTAATATTTACTGAAAAAATCTTAAACTACGATGGTATTCTTTCTGTAAAATTCTTTTAGTTTCTATAATCGATGTTCTTGTGAGAAGTAGAAAATATCAACAAATAACATTGCCATAAGACATGAATGATATGTAACATTCCTTATTATCCCTCATTCAGGTGCTCATTCATCCTAGGGTTCAAGTCTGTTTTTGTGTTTTACCTTGTCTCGACTATTCAGGCGTGATATTTTCTATCGCAGTACCGCAGTAAAGGCATTTCACCTCACCATGATTCAGCTCACAATCATAGGTAATTCGGGTATATATAACCTACTAGCTTTACTTTCAATATGTTATCATCAAATGGTTTGAGGGAACCAGTTAACGATGCCACTAGACAGTTGTTATTGGTGACGGCTAAAATCTTCAACTCTGGTACGACACATTGTCCATAACATAATAATCAAATTGTGTTATCGTTTGGCAGGAAACGTTTAACAAAAAGTCACTCGAGGAATTAAAAGTAAGGGCCGGAAATAAAAAAGAATGGAAGATATGGGGGAATGAAAATTAAACTAGCTAATCCAAATCAGACACCCTGATAGAGTAAAAGCAAAGGGAGAAAGAAAGAAAGTGTTGTCGTTTGATGAATTCTCATACCACTGGGATTTTGTCAATTTTCTCAAAACACAAAGTACTGTTCTGATCGAAAATAAAAAGCCGAAATAATTTTTGGCGATAAAATTCTTTCAACAAATAATAATATTGTTACTCGAGTTTGATGTTACTGTGACGGTAGAACTGAGTGGAATTAATATACTTTTTGTTGTATCTGCTGCTCTTTTACACTGTTGTCGCTCTAAAATATTCTCCTATCTTTAGTATTCGAAAGTATAACGTTCAATTCCATATGCGATTTTTTTCTTCGCGTTCTGACTGTACATTTCTTCTTATTGATGTGCCTTTCTTTCCTATTACGAATGTTGGTGATCATCATGGTAATCTTGATCCTATCTGTAGCAGTGCAGAAAAGCTGCACAGATATTGTGTTGAACCAGGTTCTGAGTTTCTTTAACCATGATGTTCTACTTACTGTAACTTGCTTTCCAAATATTTTTCCTTGAAGGATGTCTTTTAGGAAGGCATATCTGCCTATATAGCAACTATCATTATTTTTCATGCAGAATCACTCCCTGATGTTAGTATTTACTAAAACACTGTATCTTTTACAAATATGTATTATTCAAAAGGATTAAAAACCGACAGTTTGAACCTCTAACTCGGATTTCTGAGTCTTGGCGCAATGATAACTTTTGAATCAGCATGACCAAAACTGCCAGATTCCTTTTGGAACTATACACTTTCGCGTGTTATTAGAAGGTTGGTTGGACAAATTCGTAAACTCCACTTCTCGTCTAACATCGGAGTTCATCGAAAATTTCTTTACGATTAGGTATTTTTTATGGTAAAACGAAAAGTTAATGAAGTAGCTATTAATTATACTTTCTAAATTTTATTTAATAAAAATTTAATTCTTTACACTGAACAAAAAACTTTGTTCACGAAAATATGTTGAGAATTATATTTAATTCCGTTTTGGTTGCGAGCTCTTATACTATAAACCAAGAATGCAATGTGGTCTAAAAAGTCGAATTTAACTTTTTAAGCTGTTGTTTATTTTTATTTTACGGGTGTTTTAGTTAAGCGAAGTGAAAGTGGTGTTCACTTATTCTGTGATAATGAAAACTTAGTAATTTTAACATAAACACTGTTTCTAGCATGACAAACTGAATAAAATTAAAAGTAAATAAAACAAACAATCGATGTTTTATTTTAAACCCTAAAATTTTTTAGAAATACTTTCAGGATATTAGCCAGGAATTAAGCAAAGGCGTAACGAAATTTATGTTTGTATGCGTTTTCTATAGACAGATCAACAAAATATTAAGAGAGTTACTCACTTTAAATATCTAGGATGCTACATTACAGAAAAACTAGACCCAAGTAAAGAGGTCAAGTTCAGAAACAGCTGGGACAACGTTTCTTAAAATGAAATAATACTTCTATAACCACAGCTTACATCCAAAACTACGCCAAAGAATGATTGAATGCTATATTTGGTTTCATAGCATCGAGACCTAGACTACAGTATATCAGTAACCTGAGGCTAGACTCTGAATAATACTCTAGACAGCGATGCAGACCAACAAAGCTGTGTTGAATAGAGCAAATGTTCGTTCATGGTTTGTAGCGAAATATTTTGCCTACCACATAGAGTATTATAAGGGATTGAAAATTGGGACAGAAGTTACTGTGGGTGAAGATAGGGCAAGCAAAATAAACGATAGTTATGCGAACGGCACTCAGGGTTTATTTGGAAAGCTGGGGGTCGTGGATAAGTGAATGAAGCAATGGGATTATATCCTGGCAACTATAAAAAAATGAAACAAAAGGGTACTTACATCAATCTTCCTGACAAATGGACAAAACACATTAAGAAAGGATCTAAAGCTATTTAAAATTGACGCTGCTTCGAAGGATGCCCCTGATGGATGAAGAAAAAAGGCTCTTTCTTCATAAAAAAGAAACACAAAAGGGGTTAGGAGACTTTTCTAAAATATGAGATATACAAATTGGTTTGTTGTCTCAACAAAACAGTTACACATACAGATAATACAAAAATAATTACGATATAAATAGTTACAAGGATTCATACCAAAATTATGTATCTAAATACATAATTTTACATATGTAAAATTATGTATTTAGCAAAATGGTTGCATTGCTCCTGTAGTGATCCTTTTCCAAGTTAATATGCTCCTTTTCTAACTTGGCTGCACCGTACTGAAGACGACCAATAGTCAGAAATACGTATATACGGTTGCCTTCCATCTATATACCATTTTTGGTTTTTTTTGTTTTGCGAGACATGCCATTACTTTTTTACTTTTATTATTCACTCGTATTATCCGTTTCCATATATATATATGTATATATATATATATATATATATATATATATATATATATATATATATATATATATGCAAATTATGTAAGCAAAATCTATATTTATCGATTATTTAATTAATTTTTGTCAAAAAAGCAAAACTTACCAACAAATCCTCAATTTATTATCCGCGTCGTGCTTCAAATATCTATCTCGTTGTATTTTAGGTAAGATGACGAAAAGGAAAGAAATAAAATAATATACAAATATTCAATCAATAAACCAATAAGATTATATTTACCAAATAAAAAAAAATTATTAATTAGAATTTATCCATGTAAAACCTTTATGAAAATTAATACTATAATACTAAACTTTAAGTCCTTCGATTATTATTAAATATAAACACAGCAAATGTTCCTGACAATATAAAAAAATTATTTAACTGTTAATTGAGTCCCTCTTGGAAGATTTCTTTTAAGCTGAAGTACTTCGCCACGGTAATTTTTAGAACAAAGAAACAAACTTACATAAGCTTTGGTAAGGTTCCTTCTCAGGGCTCTTGAACTGCTTCTATATGGCCCACCAGGAAAAACCACGAAGACTACCTTTTGGTAATAATAATGCTACCTTTCTCGGCTCCAGCAACACAACACAAAAACTCAATACTTGACTGACTTTTTATTGCATCAATTTTTCTATTACCCGCACTGGCTAAACTCTCAAAAAGTTGTTCTTCCCTTGGAAATTCTAAAGAGAGTGACGTTTCTGTCAACGTTATTTTCAACGCAAACCTCTCGTTTTTTTTCTATCCAAAGCAATCTTGTTGCCAAGTCAAATTTCCGTTTATTTCGTAATAACAAAATTTCCCATTTTAATAAACAAAATTCTTCCAAGAATATTTCCCCAACCTTAACATATATATATATATATATATATATATATATATATATATATATATATATATATATATATATATATATATACGCTAGTGCAGTTGAGGAAACAAGTATCCGGAATGGGAATAGTCATAGGCGGTGGTAAATGTCTAACAACTTTATTTTTCACAGATGATCAGGTAGTCGTAGCGAATGATGAGAAAGACATGGACTACATGTTTAGCAAACTAAAGAAAGATTATGAAAAATGGGGCCTCAATATGAATATGTCAAAGACAGAGTACCTTAAAATAGGAGATGATGAAGAAGATCCAGAGTTAGAAATTAAACATGTAATGAATATAAATATATCAGATCTACAATATCTAAAGAAGGCACTACCAAAAGAGACATCGAAAACAGAACGCAACAGGGAAAAAAAAGCGGTAAACATTCTAAACTCTCTACTATGGTCTAGATATTCGACAAGAATCAAAATGACAAACTATCGAACCTAGGTAGAGCCTATTATGACTTATGGGGCAGATCCCGAAAAAAGATAAAATAAGAATAGAAGTACAGTAGAACCCCGATTATCCGGGCTGCGGATTATCTGTGCTACTTAACATGCTTGCTTGCTTCACTGCAAATTACTACGCCGTGGGAAAGGCGCATAATGTAATTTCCATAGCGTCAGTACCCGGGGAATCCCTGGAAACTGGTAGCTTATAATATTCCGCTGCGTGTTACGTCGAATGTGTGATATTTAGTATTTACATAGTTGGAAGCTAGAAATCAGTCGCTACTCTGATTATCCTTATAACGTGTTTTTATTTTTAAAATATCAACAACCAGTGTTAAACGAAAGAGAAGTTCTTTAACGATTCAACAAAAATTAGAGATTTTAAACAGAAATGAAAAGAGTGAAAGTGTCATATCATTATCACGGAGCTACGAAGTTGGTAGGCAAACAATACGCGATATTAATAGAAACAGATTAAAACTAAAAAATTTTATATCTACACGGAAATCGTTGAAAGGATCGACTTTTCAACAACTCGATGATGAAGCGGAGATTTTTCACAAAAATTTAAAAATCAAATAATATTTTAATGCATCCAGTAGTTGGATGCATTGATTCAAAAAAACCTCACGGAATTGAGCTTACCATACGAGGCGAAAAGCTCAGTGTCGGCGGAGAAGCAATGGTGGAATTTTGCTATATGCTGGAGACCATAATTACAGAAAATAATTTACAACTTTCTCAAATTTATAACGCTGACAAAACAGGAGTATGAGTGCACCAGGGAATGAAAAACGTAAAGACAGAAATTTTAAAAATATGAAACGACAGAATCTCCCAGTTCATCATAACCAGAAGGCTGCCTAGATAACTTGACATTTTCAAAGATTGGTTCCATGAAAAGTTCATTCCTGTAGTAACGTTATATTTGAAGAAAGAAAAATTACCACAAAAGGCGGTTCTTCTTCTGTTCTTTTTTTTCAGCCAATATTACATCCATTGCTCAACCAATGGATCAAGGTGTTATTGAGACAATGAAACGACTCTACCGAAAAGAATTTATGATGAACTTGTTGGATGAAGTTCATCTGATGAAGTTTTGGAAATTGTTCATCATAAAAGATGCAATTTTTACAGTGGCAAATGCATGAAATGGAATGAAAGAGACCACTATCAAGAGAGCTTTTTACAAAATAATGACGCTAAGCAAGATGAAAGTAGCATGGGATATGATGATAAAGACGCTACCATAGCTGAACTAACTGCACTAGTGCGCAACGCCGATGTGTTTGAAGAAATTGATGAGGTTGAGAGATGGACAGAGTGTGATAAAAATGAGTCAGGCTATTTTGAGAAACAGAATCTTCAGACTATGTCGATATTTTAAATTTATGTAAAAACGTCAGAAAATTATAAAAAATCGAAAACTCTTAACACGGGCGAAAGTGACTGATTTTTTTCAAAAGCATATAGCCACCTAAAATATATAATAGCTTTATGTAGTTTTTATTTTTAATATTTAATATAAAAATTTATTTCAATAGAAATCTGTTTTTTGTTCTGTTATGTATGTTTTTATGTATTATAAAAGTTAGCTTGAACTTATGAGTTTGATTTTTTCTGTTATCTTTTTATGATAGGTATATATGCATGTATGTACAATGTACATATACATTAAAAAAAATGTTCGGATTATCCATACAATTCAATTATTCAATTATCCGTGCCACCGCCCGGTCCCGTGAAGCACGGATAATCGGGGTTCTACTGTAGCAGAAATAGATTTTCTAAGAAGAGCGTGTAGTGTATCCAAAAAAGATCATAGGAATAAAGATATTGGAAGGAGGGCAAATACTGCATATTCTAGTGTAAACAGAATTGAAACGAGACAACTAATGTGGTATCGTCACGTAAAGCGAATGAATGAAGCTAGACGGCCAAAGAAAGCTTTAACCCAGACAGCACAAGACATCCCTGGGACGTCCATTTTATGCCATTTTAACGTCCAAAGGTTCGGGGACTTGTATTGGACATCCAAGGGATATTTCTAGTCGGACATACCAGGGACGTCCCATAAGGTCGTCCGAGGGACGTCCCATTAGGGATGTATTCTAGATGTTAACTGTGTCATTTTTTTACTTAAGCATATTTTTTCAAAATATAATATCTTCCTACTAAACTTTATTTTAAAAAGTTATATTTAGTTTAAAATACCATTAATTTATACGAAAACAGATAGAGGCCCCTTTTAGACAAAACTCCTTATCCTATAGCAGAGCTGTATCTCTAAAATTTTGTTCTGTAGTGGACCTGAAATTTAAAAATTAGAAGATGAAAGAAGAATGTGGTTATGTTTTAACGACGCTTTTATTTATCTCCTATTATTTATGTTTCTTTTTAACGCATTTTTATTTTTAGCTAGCATTTTCGGAACCTTTTATTTCTGGAATTATAATCATTGTGGTTGTAATTACAATTAGTTTACTTATTGCTTTCGATACTAGTTTAGTAATTTATTATTATAGTCATTAAGTGGGTATATAGGAATTTTACAGGTAATTTTTGTGGTGTGCGTTGCTACATTTATAGAGTAAGTATGAGTAATGTACTTAAAAATAAATAAAAATCCCATTAATTTTTGCTTTTCATTTTATTAGTTTTTTGTAAGTTCGCTTTAGGTCCTGTATTAGTCCATGTGGACGTACAATGGATGTCCCAATACATCCTTCTTAGGTCCGTCCGTATTAAGTTCTGTATATGTACGTCCCCATGAACATCCCTGAGACGTACTTTTTGGTAACATTTAGATCTTATTATACGTCCAAATTATTTAAAAGGATGTCCGGACATTTAATGAGGTACATCCTTCGGACGTCCATGGGACGTACTTGTGCTATCTGGGAAATTACATACCACAACAAAGAAGAAGAGGAAGGCCTTCAGTTGCCTGGGAAGAAAATGTGCGGTACATAATAAGAGATAGGGCCATCAAAGAAGACGAATGGATGGACAGAAAACGATGGCGTCGAAATGCGAGCCACAAGAAGACTAGATATAACCTCGCTCCAAGATCTACTTCAACAATGACCCAAGTAGAATAAGGTTAAACATAATTGGATGTTTCCTTCCGTACTTAAAATACACGCAACTCATTTACTTAATACTCTGTAATGCTGTAGATTGTAAATAAACATATTAAAGAAAAAATGTATTCTATTCTATGACGTAACATGCACCTGAACGTTTGATTGTAATTTTCAACATATGGAAATAAAAAGTGGGTACAGAGAAAACGACAACTGAAATAAATAAAAAAACTTACGTTAAACAATTCTATTTAATTTTTCTTGAACACTTTTAGGAAAACTATTAATATTTTGTTGAGCACACTGAATACAGTACGTCCAATCATAATAAATACTACAATTAGTATCCTTACAAACACATTTTTTACACTTTTTGCAATTAGCCCCTAAGACAATAATTTTACCATTCTTGGGAGGTGTGAACGGGTCTTCTATTAAGTAACTATCTTCTAATAAAAAATAATGTTTGACATACGAAGGATTTCTTCCAAAATAATCAAATGGAACTCGAAGATTGCAAGTTAAGCATTGAAAATACTGTATTTCTCCGTCTTTTTTTGTACATGTTTCTTGCTGGTTAAGTTTAGATGTTGAAGGCTCTTCAGTCAGGCAGGGTTGTAGTAAGTGCTCCTGTTTAATTTTGTTCTCCATTTAACACCTTACCAAGTCCTAAAAAAATAAGTATATATGAGTTCATTTAAAATCAATTTTTAAACAAAGAATATACATAGTGAGATAATGAATGGGCCAAATAGTAACTGTATATTCAGAAGCCAAAAACAATCATATCTAGCTAACAACCATGGGTCTAGATCTCTCGTTTCTCAGCTACAGGGAGTGAAGCTTATGAAATTAAAATACATTTTTTTTTCATGAGTCAGATTTTTTTATAGATACCTGCCTAGAAATTGGGGTATAGCTCTTTTTAATAACGAAAAATAAGAATAGATTATTAGTGTCGAGTTAGCTTGTAGATAGCGCCACATAGGTCATTAAAATAATAGCAGCAACTTTGTCCCTCATCAATAACAAAGTACATCTAATAAGAAACTCATAATCATTATGGTAGGAAAAATATGATTTTATGACATAATGATATGATCAAAAAATGAAGACTACATAAAACATTACAATCGATAGATAAAGTGATCTAGCATGAGTGTTTCATCGAAAATTTATAGCAACATAATTTTTACTGGAAATTTGATATAAATGGTGTTTTTTAGAGGTATAGAATTTTGAAAATGGAATAAAACAAAGATGATTTTTTAAATTGACATGAACTTGACGTTTATTCAAAAGACAACCTTTTGGCATTATAATTTAAATATGATTTCGGCATATGGCCACCACGGCTGGCTCTGACGTAGTCTAAACTAGAGGTTTAATCTTCAAGGACTTTTTCCAACATTTGTGGTCGTATATCGGCAATAACGCAGCGAATGTTATTCTCCAAGTGGTGAATCGTTTCAGGCTTATCAACGAGACTAGCGACTTCACATACCCCCACAAAAAATAGTCTGGCGTTGTTAAATCGCACGATCTTGGAAGTCAATTCACGGGTCCAAAACGTTAGAATATTCGGTTACCAATCGTTTCTTTCTATAAATTAATTGTGGCACGAGCTGTATCACATCTTCCGTCTTGTTGAAACCACAAATCCTGCACATGATGGTTGTTCAATTGACGAATTTAAAAGTCAGTAATCATGGCTCTATAGCAGTCACCATTGACTGTAACGTTCTGGCCAGCATCGTTTTTGAAGAAGTGACCAATGATTCCACCAACCCATAAAGCACACCAAACAGTCAGTTTTTCTGGGTGTACTGATGCCTCAACATTCACTTGAGGATTATCCCAAATATGGCAGTTTTGTTTGTTGGCATAGCCATTTTACCAAAAGTTAACTTTATCCCCAAACAAAAATCGCTTATGAAAATCAAGATCAACGGCAATCTCGTTTTGGGCCCATTCACAGAATCTACGCCTTGCTAGGCGATCATGTAGCTTCAAATTCTTGCTCGAGTTGGAATTTGTAAGCATGCAAACCAAGCTGTTTATGCAAAATCTTCCATAAAGTGGATAGACACATATCCAACTGCTGTGCACAATGGCGGATAGACTAATTCGGGTCATCCTTTGTGCTACGCTATACATCAGCAACAATTTCTTCTGTACGCACTGTATGACGTCTCTGTAGATGCATATTATCATTTAGAGTAAACGTGGTGCGAAAACGTTATATGATTAATTGAATTAATTGCTCTAATGGACGATTATGTTGACCATAAAATGAATTGAACCACGAATATCAAAATAAATTTGCACAATTTGGAAGCGTTGTTCAGGCGTGAGTCTATTCATGCTGAAATGCCAAACCAAACTAAATCACTTGACAGCTGCCAAAATGACCGCAAGGAAAAAAAGTGTTCCCAACTTACATTTCTATACCTTAAAAAAAACACCCATTGCATAAAACAACTTATTAGTGTTAATGATGGATTTTTCTTCTCTAATATTAGCTCCTTAACAGTCTAGATCTTAACAAAATTTAGCACACGTTTTAAACATATTAAAAAGTTTTTCTAGGCGGAATATGGAGCTTGTAAGTCAAGTTTAGAAAGTCGAAAACATTTAAAGGATTAACTTCATTTTGTTGTACTTTTTTTTCCAATTATTGCTATTTTTTCAACAATAAACATTAAATTTTCAATTTCTAGCTAACGAAATATTGTGTAAAATTGAATAACGAAACTTTTAACTTCTTATACTTTTTTCTCTAGGATCAATATTTTACGAATTATAAACGAAAATAGGAACAAAAAAAATGGGAAATTTTCAATTTTTTTCAGATTTTGTTAAATAAAAAATTTAGCACAGGGTTTGCGACTGGCGCATATCGTGATTATCGATATTGGGCACATCCTGAAGGGATTCCAGGAAAAATAGCTTCCTTCTACAGATCCCGCCTAGTCTATTCTCAAATTAACAATAACAATATCACAAAGCAAGATTAAAATTATTTAAGAATCCCATATACCTATGTAGTTGGTTATGATTGCCATAAGAAGTGCTTTAAAATGTATTTTAAAAACATTACGATGAAATCTTACATGATATGGAACATTAAAATTATCGTACTTAGAAGGGCAATCAATTAGTTCATTTATAATCGTATATATAAAATTGTAGCTCAGCTACATTATCTCCACTTTACATGGAAGTAATGTACTTCCATATAATGTAATGGAAATTCCTCCATTACTACTGAAACCAATGGGATTTGGAAAAGAGAAATGTGACAACATATTGAGGTAACTTAATGCAGTTATTCTAGAAAACAGAAACAACTTTTGGATTAATTTGCCTGTGAGGGATGAGTGAGAAATGAAGGATAAAAAATATATAACAAAAACAACTTGTTTAAAATATATATTTAAAACAATTTCGCTTTTTAAAAAATAAAAAAAATTCAAATTATTGTACACAGACAACTACTTAGTGAAAATGCAGTAACCATTTTTAGCAATAACGTAGTATCTGCTTTTTTTATTGACAAATATGAAATATTTTGTATATTTACCAAAAACTAAGTTTTTCAAAAATTCAAACTTACTAAAAGAAAAAAATCTTCACAGATGAGTAACTTTTAAAATCAGGACAGCTTTGCAAGGTCAACCTAATTATTACCTGTTTCATATATTGTGCAGCTGCATTTTTGCTTACGAGAACAGAATATTGAACAATGATATAGATCAACATGGTATAGATCAACTATTTCAAGGTATTTGAATGTTGTTTTAGACAATCTGCTGTTGGAAATTCGTGCCCAATATTTCAACTGTCTTTGTGCCTCTAACTATACCGGAGATGAAACTTCCTAGTTTTAAGTTACATCTGTGAATATGCTGATTAGTTTGCTGTTGGATTCCATCTTTACTGTTTGTTTTTTGCCTCTAAATAAGATCAGTACTACATTTATTACTTATGATATGATTGATCTAGGACCAACAATATCACATTTCAAAAAAATATATATGTAAATGGAAATAAATATCGACAAATATAAATTCTTTTTAAAGAGTTATGTAAAACTAGTGGTGTTCAAACACTGAAAAACAACTGATTGAAGTTGATTGGCACCATGTTCCCATTTAAAAAATTGTGTGCATAATTATGACAAGTACTCTCAAATATACAGCATCTCCACTGAAAGTTTGGTAAGAAATATTTAATTATTTGGTAAATAAAAATAATAGGTATATTAGTACACATAAAAAGTATAACAAATAAAAAGAACTGTTAGCCAATAAAAGAATGTCATGATGAAATAAAATTTACCTTTAATAAAGAGATTAAAACCATTAAGTCTTTTGAATTTTTTGCTTTTCTTTTGGTAACTCCACAGGCCACCAATGGGGTTTCCATACTTTTGCCAATCCATTTTCAACTTTAAACTGACTCAAATTTAATGCAGATTCTATTCTTAGCAGTGCTAAACCTAAATTTTGTTCAGTGCCTCTTAGTTTACCAAGATTCACCTGATCAGATTTTAGAACATTATCATGAGGTAAAGAATTGGGAGGTTCTATAAATAAAAGTGGCATTAAACGTTTTCTGACTACACCTGTATGATGTGTTCTAGCTGTGAGTTCTTGACCAATATAACAGCCTTTATGAAAACTAACACCATGTAAATAATCACAGTTGCATTCTAGAGGAAAACAGTTACCTACAGGTAAATCGTTGATACCTTCTCCTATTCCTAGAGAATATCTAAGATACTTATAATTTTCTTCAGGTGTAGGAGATTCTGTAATAACTAAAGAAGAAATTTCTTTTTTAATATCTGTATCATTTTTAGCAATTATTCTATAGCCTAGATCTGGAACTCTGGGATCTTTAAAGATAAACAATTTCTTAGTTGTTTGCAAAGGTGCAGATTCTGGTACAGCACTGTTATCTACCTTGTTCTTCTCTAACTGAACATTTTCTGTTTTTAGGCAATTGTTTCTAAATAATACATATATTTGATACTCATTGCCTGTATTTGTAATATCAACCTTTTTTCGCACTCTATACATTTTTAAATGTTTTTCTAATTGCTTTTCAATTGCTAAATCACATTCTATGAAGTATGAGTTATCAGTCTCGAATTTGTATATAATGCTATCATACAAAACTCTACCTTTTGTATTTAAAAACATTGCATACATTGAATGAAAATTTTGACTTAAATGGTTTATGTCATTTGTAACTAGGCCTTGTAAAAAGTCTGTGGAATCATTTCCACTTACATGTATAAGCGACCTATTTTTTAATGGTTCCAAAATAGTTCTTGTCGCAACATTGGAACAGAATCGGATGTTAGTGATATTAAAAATTTTTGATAATTGTAACATGACTGGGCACTATTTAAATTAAGAGTTTATTGTTTCTTACCCATCCACAATTATATTTACGCATATTATAAATTAATTAGCGCTTGTCATAGATAATTTAAACGTAGGAATCATTTAACAATCTAAACAAAAATAAAGTTTTCTAACCTCACAAAATACTAGTAAAGCTAACTTCACACGGAAAAAAAAGAAAAATTAGGTTAATGGCATACTTCTAATTCTGGGTATATCTAATCTAAACGGTTAAATAGTTAAAGAGGAATGCTCTCTTCACATTATAATAAATTATATTTATAAGAAGAAACGAAATAAAACATACAGAATGAAATACAAGCATACATGGTTTTATAACATTTTTTAAATGTACGTATTACATGTTGCCTATTAAGTAGACAGCAAGAGTTTTTTTCTATTAAATCATGAATCAGAACCATTTAAAACTTAATAATTATATTTCTAATTGGTTATTAGCGGATAAAAACAAACTAATCACTTCTAAGGTTTACATTAGGGAAAATTATATCTTACTTCCATTAGTCGATCGGACTACCACAAATATATTTATTATCAAGACTGCTGGTCTATTTGAGAAATTTTAAACTGAATTGCTTTCTGATTTTAAAAGCAGAAGCATCACAGCTTTATAATCCTAGTATTATAGTTCTTTAGCCCCATTTGATGATGGCAATAACCTGAGTCTTCAAGAAATCAAATAGATTATATACTTATAAATAAGCGTTTCCGAAATGCCCTCAAAAAAGTCACTACATATCATGGGGCAGATATTGGATCTGATCATCAACCACTTGTAGCAGATATTAAACTAAGGTTAAAACGAATTCAGCGACAAAAACCAATGAACTTAACTTTGACGATATAAACATAACACATAACATTAAAAAAGAATTTAACAATAGAATAAAAAACATCGGAGAACAACTAGATGATCCAGAGGAACTGTGGAGTGAGTTTAAAACCAAGTTAATGAAATCTCCACAAACAATGATTATAAAAAAAAACTTAATCAAGAAAAATAAATGGATGACAGGCGACATCTTGAAATTAATGGAACAACGTCGACTGATAAAATCTAATGTAACAGAATTAGATAGGTACCTGCCTACAGAGAAGAATAAAAAAGGAGATCAAATTAGCCAAAGAAAAATGGATGAGAGAAAGGTGCGACGAAATGGAGGATGTAATATCTAAACACGACTTATTTAATGTGCACAAAAAACTAAAAGAAATGAGTAACATATAAAACGAGTTCCCTCTGTACTCGTTGACAATAATAACAAAATTATTGTAAATGAGCACGAAATAAGAAAATAATGGCAACTGTACATATCAGAGTTGTTTGAAGATGACAGGAATAACATTGCCGAATTCCATCAAAACTGTACTGACGGCCCAGAAATTATGAAAAATGCTAGGTAGAACACGCTATAAATAATACTAAAATTAAGAAAGCTTGTGGTCCAGATGATACAAATACTAAGTTGCTGAATCTAATAGAGGATGATAACATAAAAGTAGTAGTAAGACTTTTTAATTCAATATATAACACCGGAGTAATTCCCACAGATTGGCTCAAATCCATCTTTGTCGCAATACCTAAAAACCACAATGCGAGAAAATGCTCAGAATATCGATTAATTAGCCTAATGAGCCACACTCTTAAAATTTTCCTCAGAATACTTCACAACAGAATTAGACGCAAATGCGAAGAAGATCTTGAAGATACCCAATTTGGTTTTAGAAATGCTAAGGTAACCAGGGAGGTACTTTTTGCCCTTAATATCCTATTATATCCGACAGCAAGAAAAACTAATGAAGAAATACTAAGGAGCGTCAACAAAGATAGAGAACTGCTAAAGACTGTTAAACATCGAAAAATGTCTTATCTGGGACATATAGTAAGGGGAAATTGATATAAAATATTACAACTAACCCTTAAAGGCAAAATAGAGGGCCGTAGAGGTGTAGAAAGAAAAGAAGTTTCTTGGTTAAAAAACATTCGTGAATGGACTGAGATACCAAATGCAGGACAATTATTCCATATGGCAGAAGATCGAGAAGCCTTCACAATGGTTATCGTCAAACGTCAGATAATTCTGATATGGCACGTAAAGAAGAAGATTATAGTTATATATATACTTCCTATTCGTAATAACACTATCTAGTCCTTGACAACTTGGCAATATTTGATATCTTTATATAAATTTCATTAGTTTCGACTTTCCTAGTTTACTGAAAGCTTTCTCGGAGTCAACAAAATAAACATTAAACATACATGAATATGTATAAGGAATATTTGAGATTTTATTATTATCAATGGCGTTAGAACTCTTAGTGAGTCTGTTTAGTTCTGTGTTACTATTTTCCTTTGTCTAGTTCATGTTTTCTCCTCATTCTCGCTGACTGCTTCTTACCATCTTCTACTAAAATGTTCTACACATTACCTCCCGTCTGGTCTTTCTTAAAATACATTGTTTATAAGATTGTTGTCACTACTGCCCTACATCTTAGTCTATTGTTCCTTATGCACGTAGGATTTTCCTTCCGAAGGGAATCTTCAAGATTTTGATTTAAGCATCTTGTGGGATAAATAGTGACTTCATTAGATGTTGAATTGCAAATAAAGATCCGTTTTCTGCGAGAATTCGAACTTATCTTTTTACTTTGTTCTAACTGTCGATTATTGTTCCTAGATATTTAAATACTTTAACAACCAACGACCTGCATTCGCTGTAATACCTGTTTTGAAACGACCATATACGTTTTTTTACATTTACTTTTAGTTTTAGTAGGTACTTAATACAGTTTATTCGGAGCTCAAGGAAATATCCTTAACCTCTAATGTTGACTGTGCTACTGCATCGACGTCATCGGTATAGTGCGTGCAAGCACTCCTGACCACGGCGCAGTAGACGAAATTTAGTTTAGTCTCCACTTTCATGCAAAACGCATTGTACTATGTACTGTATAATTCCACTTACAATAGAACCTTTCTGCCTTTACGTAAATTTGACTCCGCCTTCGCGCAGCTCCATGGTCAAGAGAGCTTGAACTATCTTTAAAGTATAAAACAATCTTTACTCCTCTAGCTGTTATGCTTTGTTAGATTTTTATGTAAATTTTTCACATAACATATTTCAATATCAGGTTAAACAATAATGAAGACATTGAATCTCTCTGCATCAATCCAGAGTTTGAAAGCATTGTATATTTTTCTTCATAAGTTATGATAAGAAGTTATTTAAACACATTCGCGTTACGTAAAGAAACGATTAGCGTCTAGGTCTGAAGCCACTCAGGTAATCGCCAACTATTTCTTCGGTATATAGTAGTATGGTGCTATAGACCTATAGTAGAGCCTCGACCTTTTGAAGTCTATTTTCCAGTCAGTCCTATTTGGACTAGTCTAGAAAGATTCTGTTAGAGATTCTGCCAATAACAGTATTCCTCTTTATATGAGAAGTACCACGACTTTATTACCAGATACTTGTATCTGTTTGAAGTTGTTTTTAGATGTTTTATTAAATCCTATACTTCTTGAATTAAAGAAAATTATAATGGTGTATTATTTTTACTCCTGAATATAGGGATTTTGATCTAGTTCGATGGAAAATATAGTTCTTTCTAGTGTTTCACTCACCTACTTAATATCTATTTAATATGCCTTCTTTTTTATTAATTTTATTAATTTTTTAAATATAATTAATGGAATATTTTGATACCTCAAAAGAAATGTAAAAAAGTTTTTTGTCGCCACTCCTACCCGGGGGGGGGGGGGGGAAGATCTGTATGCCGTATTTCAAACAAGCTGAGATAACTTTGTTTGTTTATTAGCACTTTTTTCATAGAATTTTTTCTATAGAATTAACATACTTGAAGCGACCGGCGATTTTGAATATCAGTTACATCCGCGAAATCAATTTTATCTTTTCTTTTCTTGCGTTCTCGTAAGATCAAGACCAAGACCGCCTAATTTTAGCAAGACCAAGACCAGGACTGACTGTGCAAGATTTAAGCAAGAACAAGACTAAGCCTGCGTGATTCTTCCGTCTTGCAGTTAGGACTGAGTGTCGTTTTAGCGAGTAAATTAGTTCTGGTATATACCTACTTAAAGACTTTATGAGATGCAAAAAAATATGTAATAAAAATTTGAAAAACTGGACTACGAAACTGCATTACGAACAATACCATAAACATACATACCGAATCAAAATATTCATTAAAAAAACACATTTGACACGTGCTCAGAGGTCATAATTACAATGTAAAAATAAAATTTTTTGTACATTCTTTCCCAGCAGACGACTTCTTAGCTCTGAAATTAATTGTCCGGATTTTGAAAATAGTCGCTCTCTAATCATAAAATAATCTTCTTGCATTGCGACGCCGCGTGCAGACAGTAATATCGTATCGAAATTTTTAAAAAATATATAATACCTATTGTTAAGGATACCCACTTAATAATTCAAATTTTTTTCGATTACAATTTAGTTAGGAGGAATCTTATAGAGAGAATCTTAGGAGAATAAACAAATCTTATGGGCCTAAGACTAAACATTGTTTCTGCTGAGTGTGCAATGAGATCATTCGGTTAAACAAAATTTGCTGAAAGAGCGCGGCTTATATTCAAAAGTAACGAGACAAATTCACTGGGATACTAACGAACATAAAGTTATAGTAGTAGCTACTTTTTCGACATCACTAAACTTCATTCCCAATTGAGCTGTCCTTTGAGTCCAATGTAATAATTGTTTTCCATCTAATCATTGTTGTTCCCGGAGTGACAAGTTTACAATTGGACGTGAGAGACGAAGATTCAAATAGTTCTAGTCGGAGTAGTGAGAGTTGGAGTTATAGATCGAAAAGACGTAAAAGCAAATTTGATGAGTTTTTCGAAATAATTCGTGCATCCCAAATTACTTTGTGTAAATTGTGCCTACATAAAAAAGTTAAAATGAAAATGAAAAACAGAAACACGTCAGGTTTAAGGAAGCATCTAATATCTTTTCACAAAAATTAATCACAAATATTTCATTTCTGAAAAACCATAATTCGTAGAGATATCACAAGCTTTTTAATAATCGCCGAAAAAAGTGGATATGTAAAAAAATATGCTTATTAACTTATTACCAATTACATATATTATGTACCTACTACTTTATTTGGATAAATTAATGTATTTATTAAGTAGGTATCTCGTTAATTTAAAATAACTTCTTTTGATTATCATTGCTTTTTTACCTATTCCTTATTTTTCAAGTTAGTTTGTTGTATCTTCAAAATACAGTTAAGTTTATGTCAATAATTTGGTTTTTTTGTGTGTACGTTTATTAAGAAACGGATTGATTTCCGTGAGGAATGGTAGACAGCTGAGTTAATTACAGCATGGGCACGGATTGCTTAGATCGTGGCTTCAAACCCCACCCGGTGTCAGTTGTTTAGACATTTATTAATTTGGTTGCTCTTTATTACGGCTATGTTAATTCAAGCTTAAAATGTACTTACTCTGTTACGTTATTCTAAGATCTAAAGTAACGTTTAATAAATAGCAATAGGCTAATAGCTAACTAAAAGACTTGCAAGATTCTTGCTGCAAGACCAAGACCAAGACCAGGTGTGTTGGCGCAAGACCAAGACCAAGACTGTCTAAGTCTCGTCTTGTTCTTGCATTTGGGCAACACTAGTATCTGACAACGACATTTCCAAACTATAACAAAAATATTCTCTATTAATTCAAGTCACTTGGGCCACATTTCCATAACTAAATAATATAAAATGTTGTACGTAGCCTAAATTGTATAACTCGCGCCATCTCTTGGTATACTGTGAAATGTTAGTTGAGCCACTTTGAAATGAAAGATATAATATCGATACCTTTTTGCCATAACATCGTAAGTCTCGTTTAGTAAATTTTACAGTACGGCAGTTTTTTCAATAAACGTGTTTAGAAATGTCCAATTGAAGTGAAAATTGGCATCCGGACGTATTATGATGAGTGTTTGAAGTAAAGTAATGATTTTTCTTCAAAATAGTTTCAGTTTTTTTGTAGTTGGACTTACGTTACTTTGGAAGCATCAAAAATAATTTTGCTACTGTAGTTTTATACAAGTCCAACACTTACGATAATTTTGGTAAATTCAGAAATAATTTCACATTGTGATTGTTATCGTAAGCTCAGCACTTGCGATAAAAAGTATGTTTAGACACAGCCCCTTAAAGTAACATAAATAATACATAAAAAAATACCAAAAATCGTTTATTTAAGGTAATTTATTTGTGAAAAGTAAAAAGTACAATAGGCATTTAACTGAACAACAAATCGCTTTAGTCATAAACTTACAAAAATAGTCATAATATCTAATGTTATTGCATGTGGTATAATAAATGTGAATCATAGCTAGTCAGCAAAAGTCTAATCTTGGGGCCCTTCATCGCTTTCGTCTTCCTCATCGGATTCTGCTAGCTTATCTGGCATAGCTGACGTTTTCATTAGCCTATATTCATTTTGAAACCTGAGAGGAATTATATTGTTGTCGCAGAGATCAATTAAGTCTTTTTTCTTTGCAACGGAAATAGACAATTTTTGAGAATAAAGCCGTTTTGGTTTTTTTCCTTTTAATTCCATCGTGAAATTGATGCAGTTCTGGCCATTATTTAAATAGTCAACCTCTATAATAATATCTGCGTTACCTTTCTCAAATTTTACATTTTTAATTTCACTGATTTTTATAGGTTTTCCGTTCTTACATTTGAATTTACTCGGTTTTAGTACATCATCAGATATTTTTTTCCATTCTAAGAAGTCGCTGAAATCCATTTTTATTGTTTCAAATGGTTTAGGTTTGGTACGAGAGTTGGATATCAATGTACACCATTCTGATGGAGCCCATACTACGCGTTTTTTGATAAACCGCTCAATTGTTGCATGAACTGAGTCGACAGGCATATAAGTATGGCCTGGTAGTAAGTATCGCACACTGATTGATGTTATATTAACAGAATCCTTAAGAAAACTCGAGATCATTACAAACATTGCCTTGTTTTTGTTCTGTCCATAACAACTATCACAATTTAGTGATATATGTTTTACGGTTTGTCTTCTATCAACTTCTTGCAAATATTTGTAGATTATGGTAGATATTTCGTTACTGCCACGTCCTCCGTCACATTCTCCCCACAAATAACAAAACCCATTTTGGGTTCCACTTTCGTAAACCGTAAGATTGTAATAAGCATACTTTCTGGTGTAGTACAAGAGCAAATTGTCTCCATGTGGTGTGTTTAACACCTTCTGCAGGTCGAAACTAGCACATAAAAATTTTGAATCTAAGATAGTTTTCTTTTGATCAGCTAGAAATGAATCTTTGCATTTTTCTTTGTTTTCCAAATGTTTTTCATACAATTGCTTTGTTTCTTCTGTTTCCTCAAAATCTTTGTCTTTTCTCACTTCACAGACTTTGCACTTATCTTTTTTCGGCAAGTGAAATCCGATATTAAATTCTGCCTTAAAAATCTTTCGGAACACTTGCAGGGAAACGATATCGTTCTTAGTTATGCCATTTTCTATCTGTTTCTTCTTAAAAAGTTCGTATAAGAATGATACATTACGAAATTCAGTGGGTAAGTATCTTCTCGATGTTTTATTTCTGCAATAATGAGATGGGACAGCGGGTAGCAACGTGATAAAATCTAAAACATTCTGCTTCTGCTCTTTCCCAGTTTTGTTATGGGGAACATGCTTACCTCTCTGATCTATTTTGGAAAATGAGGCTGACGTAGAGTTTTCTTTCGTATATCTCAAAGTCATTTGTGAAATATCCAAGGTTTTCAATAAAAATTGTTGGCACACCTCGTGTTCCACATCATTCCACCTAATGATATACTTGTACGAACATTGTCTTCTGCTTCTTGCAGCCTCTTGTTTTCGACGTTTTATTTCAACATCTTTTATGCATGAAAGCAGCCAGTCTCGTTGCCTGTGTAGGCTTCCCAAGCCCCAATAAAATTCGAAAACATGTTCTCTCACTATCTCTGGAAATTTTGAAATACACTGGTTTGGGCAATTAATACTGCAAGGATTCTCTCTAACAGACTTTTTGGCACCGAACTTGTGATTACTTTTCCTTATTGTCTTTTTGCACGGTTTTTTCTGTTTCCTAAAACAAGTTTTTCCCATTGCATCTTCTTTATTGTCAGGCGAGTTGCTGTCACCATTGCTAATATTTTCTTCAAAGGAATATTCTGAAGAGTGGCGACGAAAACGTTTAGCTGTATTACAGGTACGACTATTTTGATCATTTTCGCTACTGGAAGAGTCATAGTCAACGAGTTTCACAGAGGGTCGTGTTGAAACTACTGGCTGGTTCTGGTGAAGGTCATCATCAACTGAAGAACTTGGCACATTACATTTGGATTTTATTTCTGTTCCGTCGGCAGTGATATGGTAAATTATAGGTTCGTCTAAACTAATTACGACCACGTCTGAAGATTGTAAATCTTTCAAGTTCGAGATTTGACCAACTTGTGAAGCAACACTGGTGCTAGAGCATGTGGTTGAGTCTATAATGGTGTCTAAGGACTTCTGTGATACCAGTGGAATCTCTTCGAATTCGCTTGATTCATACAAAGATGCTGAGTCTTTTACATCATACGAAACTGAAGATAATTCGCTGTCAAAGTTAGAGTCTCCCACATATAGTGAGAGTGACTCCAACTCATGTGAAGACTCAGACCGAGTGGTTACCAAAGACGGTATGGCATTTGATTCTTCTGTTCCTTGAGAACTAAGAGCTAATCTTACTAGATGTCTTGATCTACTACTCATGGCGATAATCTGAAATAAAAGAATATTTTATCTTATTTGTCGACTTTAAAATATTACTTATAAAAGTTATATTATTTTGAATTATAAGTGCGCCATATGTGGCCTCCATTCTTCTTGTCTTTTATTTTATTTTCGCCAGGTGTTATTAACGTTGTGGCCGTCCGATAGCTCGATCGGTACGGGATTTATCTTGTAGTATTCAATCTTACTCAATGTTGCGTAATATTACGCAACATTGCATCATGTACGATCAGTACGGAGTAAATCTTGTATTATTCAACCTTACGCAATATTACGCGTGAGATGAAACATCCTATATTGACCAAAAATGTGTCAACCCAGGTAAGACACCTTGTACATAAAATATGGAACTTGTAGTACCTTATAATACTCACTACAAAATAATACAAAAAGATAGGATTATGATTCTCTTGAGACGAAATAAATCTAGAACAACCATTACCTATCACACCAATACAATTATTACTAAGAAATCTCTATAATTTGAAAAAACTACGTATGTTAAGGAAATTTTGATTTTAAACTACATTTTTTACAATGTTTCCTACAAATCTCAACGAAAGCAAAAGTAAAAACCATAAATAATTACCAAAAAAATTATTTTGTGGTACTTACGTTCCGACTCTGCGGCTACACACAGTTCACTAATAGATCGTAATGAACTTCGCTGCATCGTAAGTAGCAAATTTTGTACCACGTGACTTGCACCTTACGATGTTTTGGTGACCATGCGATGTTTTCACAACTACAAAATAAATTTTTTCACATTTTTATGTGACTTACGTTACAGCAAATTCGGTTTTTTCTCCAAGACTATGCTATTATACCTTACAATAATTTTGCTGGGAGGTGCCTGGCGCCTTGATAGATACGATGCTTCAATAAAACTGTTTTCCCTAAATTTGTCACTTACGATGTTATGGCAAAAAAGTATCGTTATATGATAAAATGTCACCTATTGTACTACCTATCTGAATTATACAAAAAAAAAATCAGTTGGGCCACTCTACTAACAGTAAATTATGCAAAGTTTTATAAATCACTGCCATAGAAAGTTTTTACGCATGTTATATTTGTTTAGAGTTTTGTTTTTGTCAATTTATTTAGATTAACATTTAATATTTCTTTTGCATAAAATACATATTTCAATAAGCTAATTACATTTTTAATTATTGTTTCGCTTAGCAAAACAACAACATATTCTAAAAACTCTATTTTTCCCTATAAATTTTTATCTACAAATTTTCTACTTGGCCGAAGGCTTCAATTGATATTGAAAATAAAAACTTGCAAGTTTAAGGAACGTCCAGTATAAAAGATCGATATTTAGCTACTAAATTTTTGTCATAAAACTCGATGCAGTAATAATTAAATTAATATACAGGTAGTTTTTCATTTTGCCGGAAGAATAAAAGGAGTGAACGTTGTAAGTATCACTTCCGGTTTGCATAACGTCGGCACGTGGACAGTCCATTAAGCAGAGGTCACGTGTCAAATGGATATTACTGAAAAATTTATGTTTCTGTTACGTTCTAGATGGATATTCCCGAGCTTAATTTAGTTCTAATGACACACGATATATCTTATCGAGGAATCGATTCGTGAGTATCTGAAGTGTTTCAAAAGAAATTGCCACTATTACATACCTACCTGTAGTACATATTTAGTAACTTAGTCAAAGCATAATATGGTTTCATATTCATTAGAAAAAAAGTAGAACCATAGTTTTACATTTTTCTATGCAGCTTAATTTACATTATTTATTGGTGAGTTAGAGGCTTGTGTATTATAAAACTCTTAATAGAGATAATGGTTTTCCCATTACCAAGTATTTTTTCGAAATAATGTACAGTAGTTTTCAATATCTCATCAGCAAAAAAGAACATCATCAGTAAAGGTACAAACAGCTTTATTTTTTAATATATACCTGGGGTATCGTCTAACCGACAAGACGAATCTCCAAGCTGGGGACTGGGTCTCAATAGACCGCAGCGTGAAAAGTGCTCTACCAGGTACAACAGCTACGTAACGCGTTTACAGAAAATTCCGAGTTTCAACATCGTAGAGATTATAATACCCATGTTCGTCCGTCAAAAGATCTCGTCTACTGGCAAGGATTGATGCCACCATAAACCGATAACCTAAATGGAAATAAGGATTCGTGTGACAATCGTAGCGAACTACGATTGCCTAGTAAAGTCACATTGTTTTGAGTCTTTCGACTCTTGAAACTCGAAAGAGATATTATTGATATCTTTGATTAAAAATGATATGGCCTTAAAGTCGTTCAGGCATAATCCTACGGATGATTGCTTCGCACCATTATCCGCTCGTATAAGTGCGTCAACCAAATGGTAAATTGGCAATTGGTAAAAAAGGTTAAGGGTTATTCCAAAAATGAAGGTAATTTCTATTTAGAGGGTGACCCTCAGGTGCTTTCTAACGAAATAAATCAATTTATGGTAAATGCTGCGCCAGAAGCTGTAAAGAAAATAAAGCATGTAAAAAATTTTCAAATTAATATCGAACAAAATAACCATTGCATGTTTCTAACTCCTGTTTTAAAGAAAGAAATAAGCCACATAAAAAATAACTTAAAAAACAAGCATAGCTCTGGTTATAATGAAATATCAACCAACTTAATTAAATATGTTTTATTAGAGATTTCTCTTCCTCTTTCTTTTTAATCTAGTTAATGCTTCTTTCAGGTAGGGTAAATTTCCTCAAAGTTTAAAACTGGCAATTGTCAAGCCACTACAAAAAAAGATGATGTTACTAAGGTAACGGGTAGCTCTTTCGGGGCGACAGACTCAGTAAAACACAGGTTGAAATGAAAATAAAGTTATTAATTTAACGTATGTACAATAAAAATAATTCTCCGCCGCATATACAATAAAAATAAGACAAATCCTTCGTCCCTGTCTGGATCCCGCGATGAAGGAATGCCCCGGCGAACGTCTATAAAAGAAAGAAAAGTTATTATTAATAACAAAACAACTAAAATAGGAGAAGTCAATCGCACGCAGACTTATACTCGCTTCCGCTTCAATTCAGCGGAGCTCCGAACGCACTCGCAAACTAAAGTTCGCAAACACACAATACTGATGGGTTCTGCTTGGTTAAGGACAGAGTATGATCCTCAATACGGAAATATCTCTGTCCGGGTTGCTCGCAGGTCAGTACACCGGCGAATCGAGGAGCCTAGAATCGAGAAAGACAATACTGTCTGATTATAAAATAAAAAATAAAAATAAAAACATTTATTGCCCTAATAATATATACATGTCAACTTAAAAATTTCAGCCTTCTTTCTTCCTGATGTTCCGCTTTTGCACCATCTTCTTCTGGTTTGTTCTCCTCTCGGCATCCTGGACTTCTCTGGGTGGTTTCCTCGTCTTTTTCTGTAGGTACTTTTTATGGCATTGTACCTACTTCCCTACTGTCTGATTCCGCTACTCACACACCTTAAATAGCCGCTCTGGATCCCACTTCGCCGTCTCGTTGAAGAAGTGGATGCGCAAACATTGACACTCCCACGGTTCAAACTGTTAAACGATCAGAACATCGTTACACTAAGATGAAGAACTATAGACCAATAAGCCTTCTTCCGTCATTGTCAAAAATATTCGAGAAAGCGAAACTTCTTTACTATTAACAACTTATTTAGTAGTTCGCAGCATGGTTTTCTCGCAGTGAGATCTGTTAAGACAGCTATACCCGGTTCGCTATTCCCAGTCCGAAATGTCTAGTGATTTTACTAATTATTTTTTTTCGAAGTTAGTAACTTTTTGACAGACTCGAAGTGGCTGGAAAATACTATACAACCAAGCATACGTGCTCTTAGTCAATATTAATGTAAACAAAAGTAAATAAAATAGAACTTTGCCGACAATCAATATTTATTTATTTACACCGTATAATGTATTGATAACAAATAATAAAATTATTTATTGTACAAAATAGAAAAGTGGGAAGAAATTCTACAAAATTAAGAAGTCAAAGTGAGGTTAAATAAGAATAAGACACAGCAAGTTCCTTATGTATTTACAACATTTACATAATTCGATAAATACATTTTAATGATCAACTTACCTCAACAGGGTTTTCATTCGGTAAAAAAAATGGTAGGCATCTTGAATAAACCTTTGTGCAGTTTTATTACCTTGTAATCTAGTAACAGCATCCTTACTAATCTAAAAATATTAACTTTAAAAAAATTTTTTAAAAAACATTTTATCATATTTATTTAAGAAAAACTTACCAACGCATTAGCTGATGGAACAAATGGAAAACTTTGACTATCCATAATAATAAAATTTAAAATATAACTAACTAATTAACTGAATAGAACTAACAAAAGAATTAAACAAAGATAATAAAACAATATTAAATTAAATAAACAACGCGAATAATACAAATATTTACTACAATATTTTAAATTGTAACAATTCAAATATTATATTTTAAATATACAGGGAAAATTTGATGGGTTTAGTATACACTTCCACTATTTAGAATAATTCTTCTTTTTTTTCAAAGAAAGAGGTCTGCAATAGTAATATACTTTAGCTATTTATACTGAGAAGTAGGAATTGTTGTGTTGTAGGTTTCCTAAAGCCTGTGGATTATCTCGTGGCGTGTACGTCATCGTGCGCCAACGGCCGATATTCGTCTGACGGTCGTGGTTACTAACGGATCTAAAAGCATTGCCACAAATTTTCTATCAACCGAAGCAAACGGATCGCTTCTACACAACGTTTAATAATTAGTCTAGTAAAAATAGTGTGTAGTTAGGTACTAAGTGTCTAGTAAAGTTAGTGTGTAAGTTAGGTATTAAATATAAAAACTTTTTTGAATTAACAGTTTATTGAAGAGTTTTCTATTTGCGGTAAATATATTTTTATTTACATTGTTATTTGTACAAAGTTATTTTTAACGAATGAGTAATATCTAATAAAAGTTTTCTACTCAGTGTTATAATAACCGATTCACTGTTGTTGATTTGTTCTTTCAGGAGACGTATTTGTTGAACTAACATATTATATGTGCTGTCTTTGGTAACTTAACGCAAAGTCTAATTTTTTTCATAATTACAGATTTATGTTAGGAGAACTTATTATCAGTATTTATTTTCAATAATATCAGTGAATACAGCTAGTCGAAACATTAATCGTAATATACAAAATTAAAGTCAAGTTGCATTACTAGAACAAGCTAGTTTAAAACGTTTTTTCTAAATCACTTAGTGTTAACTAGCATAGCAATTATTTGTTACGTTATTAACCAAGCAATTAATTGTATTATATGAGGAACGCGAAGCGAGTTGTGCATAGTCAAGGCCGTGAAATCATTTTCAACGTTTACCAGTTCATGAAAGCAGAAAAAGAACAAGGAACACCCACAATCCCACTAAGCAGTCTACAAGAAAGAGTAGCGGCAGCTTGTGGTGTTGGACTTAGGACAGTACAACAAATAATACAGGAAGCTGACAACAAACCTGTTGGTAGTAGGTTTACATCACCAAGGAAGCATATAAACAAACCGTCAACCTCAAAAGGTACAATAGATGAGTATGAAGAGGAGATTGTTCGAAGAATAATTTATTCATTTACCGCCGTACATAAAAGGAGACCTACGATGAAAGCTGTATTTCAAGCCGTTAAAAATGAAGAAGGTACTATCAATTTTACGGGAAAAATTGATTCTTTTCGTAGGCTAGTAAAAAAATTAGGATTCCGTTGGAGAAGAATCGAAGACAACAGGAAAATGTTGATGGAAACGCATGACATAAAGCTAAAAAGAATTCAGTATTTAAGAAACATTCAAAAGTATAGAGAAGAAGGCCGAGAAATTATATACTGTGACGAGACTTATATACACAGTTCCCACACGGTACCTAAGGCATGGGACGATGGCAAAAATAAATGCCTAAAATCGCCAGCATCAAAAGGAAAAGGCCTAATTATTGTACATGCTGGAGGTGCATCTGGTTTTGTACCTGGGGCATTAAATATATTTAAATCTGGTTGTAAAACAGGGGACTACCATGACGATATGAACGGCAAAAATTTTACAAAATGGTTGCAAGAAAAATTTATGCCGGCCGCCCCAAGAAAATGTGTCTTGGTGTTAGATAACGCCTCTTACCACAATATAACGGTGGAGCCGAATCCAAATAGCTGCTTGCAACACAACTTTTAAGTTGGATGATGTCTGGAAATTAGCGGAAGAAAAGTTTCAGAACGTTACCGTGGACCGATGGCAAAATATGATGATGATGACAATTCTTCAGATGAAGAAAATGACAGCGATTTGGGTTGTCAACCATTATTGTAAAAATAATACATATTTTAACACAAATTTTTAAAAATTGTATTTTCTTAAAACTATATTTAAATGTTATACAAAAGAATATTTTTTCCATAAAATATGCAAGTTACATCCAAATACGTTTTACATTAATTAATTACGATAATTGTAATCAAATTTTTTCTACAAAAATATCAATATTTTTCTCAAAAACATATAAATAAGGTTTAAATAAATTAATTCCGCTAACTTAAGTTTGTTCCCAATTCAATTAGAAATTCCACTGTACTACGTTTAAACCCATGTTTTTACAATTCACTTATACAGCTCCTGTCGGACTTTGCCCTGCGCGCAAATATGACGTAGACGCCACGAGATAATCAATTTGCTATACAATGAGTCTGTCAAAATATGCCCTAGCTAAGCGAATAGACAAAACCTACGATTTTATATCAAACATTTTGGAAAAACTAAGGCAAAGATGAAAACACTAGCTGCTTTTTCGGACCTATCTAAGGCTTTCGATAGCCTAGGTCATATTCTCTTATTACAAAAATTACATCGTCATGGATCATTTAAATTATATCTATGAGAAAATTATTTCTCACAGATAGGTCACAAAAAGTATGCTTGGAGAAACAGCGATGTAAGGATTACTCTGAGCCCCTGATAAAGCGATAAAAAATTAGGCATACACAGGGGAGCGTCTTGGGACCTTTTCTCTTTTTGGTCTTAATGAATGACATTCCAAATGCGGTGGTTAGTAGGTCCTCAAACATTATAAATTTCGTCGATGAATCAAATGTGCTTTTCTAGGAAAAATATTGAAACACTCTTCACAATGCAGAGTAAACTCTAAGCAAGGCTGAACAGTGGTTCAGTGGAAATCGGTTGTTGCTTAATACTGATAAGACAATTTTTGTTTACTTTCGAAGCAGCCAGTCACGAGAACAGTTCCCAGATACAATCAATTTTCTATCACAAAACACGGAACTTGCTAGTTCAGATAAATTTATTGGTCTTTATATTGACCAAAACTTGAATTGGAAGGAACAAATGAGTAGGGTCATTCCAAAGTGAATCTTATCTCTTCGAGAAAAATGTTGAAGAATTAGAAACAACCATTTTTTTTATTATCAGATGGTTCTTTTTGTATGAAAGTTTTTAGTGTTCATTAATAATTCATAACATTAGTATACGTTAAGGTTTTTCAAATCGTTTTTGCGTCATAAGCTCAAAAAACTAAATATTATTTGGATAAGTTGCCCTTTGGAATAACGAAGTGGATAAGACGCTTTTTGGAATAACAATAATGTAGGCAAAGGAAGTAGTGTGAACGAATATTTTTATTCGAAACAATAATCTTATACCTAAAATAGACTTTGGCTAAAATAACAATAATGTTATGGTCACGCAAGCTAAAAAGCAGAAACACTAAATACATTTTTTAGTTATTAAACTCTTAATTCAGCAGGTTCTGGAAAATAACTTTCGCAGTAATCTCTCTCTATTTCTTCCTCGGTGTTAGGCTCATTGATGTTAATTGGAGCAATATTAACTTTTTCCATAAAGTTTTTAAAAAACGAACACTCAGGATTGTTTTTACATTCCGAACCAAAGTGACTTTAATAAAATATCAATATCTTTAATTTTGGCATTTTTAACTTGAACTCCCTTTGGCAAATCATAGAGTACCATTTTTGAAATAAAATATTTTTTCCACTTTTTCAGAGAGACCATGATTGACCAAGGTCACTACTGTAATATTCTTCTCCTCTTACTGGAACATTTTTTTTATTCTTTTTTTCTACAATGATTCGCTTACAGTGGGATATTTTAAAATGCCAAGATTGCACACCTTTAAGATATTCCTTTGCAGATCGTCTCCAGTCTCTTACATGGCAATTTTCCAATTTATGGACCGTTGCGCTTTCTTTGAAAATTTGTATGTAGTTGTCTGGGCATTTTTTTTTAAATTTCCTCTTGATCCTGCCAAATACTCTATCGCAGAGAAGAAAAAGAGTGTCCCCTTACGGGAAAAACTCTTCTGATATTTATCTTCCATCCAGGTAAAAGTACAATAACAATAACAACAGAAAAGTTCTACGTGTAAAGCTGTCTGCTGTAATACGCTATTTGATCGGGAATTTTCGGGTTAACTAAGTTTTTCTTACAGTCGTATGAAAATGTCTGTATGTCGTATGAAAATATAATATTCACAGAAAATGTTTCTGAAAAAACTTCGTTTGATTTTAAAATTTTCAGGGCAACTATTGTTATACATTTCCATTAATTTTTTAACGGAAAGTTCACATGGCAAGTACTGTCTAGTACTTTTGCCCCTACAATAGTGACTTTCAATACATTTTAAATTTTCTATAAACTGTTTTACGAATCTTCTTTTTTCATTATGTTTTCCTCTCCTATCAACACCCCTTCTTTCGATAGGTAGGTATTTGACCGCTTTTAACGTAACGATTTGCTACTCTGAATTCTGCTTTTCTATACATGTAAAATATTTAAAAATGGTTTTTGGCATACTTGGATCTGAAACTTTTCTGTACTGTGAACTTTGACAAAGTAATTTATAGCAATTGTTTTTCTTGAAGAATTCAGTTTCGTGGCTCTGTCACGTTTCAGTTTTTTAATGTCAATATATTTTAGGAGAAATGCATCTTGAAGTTGTTTGTTTATTGAAGAATAAAAAGCGGCATGAAATGATTGTAGATCAGTCATTTTAAGTGATTTACATCAAAAAGTTTTACCGGAATGGCCACATGTTGGATAAATAGCAGGCTGCTTTGCCGCATATTTGAAACAAAAGATTGATATAAGCAATAAAGAAAAAATAATATTTGAATAAACAGTTTCATCGAATTACTAGTTATTTATAGTACAAATTTGACAGTAAACAAATAAAACATCTTTACCTGTTCTTTTTTTAAACGTTTTTGCCCACAGTTTTGGATTAGAAACCTTCTTTCTGCTACAACATTTTAGTACTTCTTTAGGTGCTTCTTCCATAACAGTTTAAAATATTAAACACGTACTTTGTCGGTAAGAACAATAATTAGGTTTTAATTTACTAATTAACTATAAAGAATTACACTCTTTCAATAATAAACAGTAAAATAGCCTTCCTAATCACTCAAGTTAAAACGTCAAAACGATCACGTGGCTAAAAATTGGAGGCAGCCATTGTCTCTGAAAGGATAAGGCTCTCTTTGAGCTGACACTGCTCGTGGATACCGCGCATTTTGGAAAGATGCGCAAAATTTAGACTTGTTTTATATAGAACAAGAAACGATTTGAAACAGTATTTTGTTATAATAGTATGTCAAAATCAATGTTACAGCGATATTCAGTGCCAACTTAATTTTTATAAAAAATTGATAAGACTCACTTTGTAATGACCCTATTTAAATACAAAATACAACAAAAATTCTGCATAAAACGTGCTACTTTAGCATTTCCTTACAATTCTGCATAGAACTTTAATATCAGTATATTATGCAAACTTTTATTCTGTTATGCGATATGAAGTAATCTTCTGGAGTGCTGCAGTAGATAGTTCAACTGTCTTTATAGTCCAAAAAAGGATCTTCTGGTAATCTTAGAACTAAAGGCGGGAGAATCCTAGAGGCCGATTGAAATCACTCAATATACTTACCTAGTACTTATTATGTTTCTTCTTAAAAATTTTACTTTGTTTTATCACTTGCTTCCCAATCATGAATTTAATACAAGAGGTCTTTCCCACTTCACATATTGTCTCTAATAGAGAGAAGTCCTTTGTATGCGTGTGTTAAATTTTACAATAGTCGACCATCTAAAATTGAACAGCAAATACATTATAGAGTTTTTAAAGAAAACACCTAGTTAACATTGAGCCCTATACTGTGCCGGAGTGCCTGGACTATCCTTCTCTCTCATCAGCATGTTTAATTTGTAACGTTAATATATTTTAATGTGTGATGTCAATATATGTTTTTTTAATTTGTGATTAATAATATGACGTTATTTGTTCAATTATGTTAACAAATTTATGCGAATAAAAATTTACTCTACTCTACTCTAAATGTCAGAACCACCGACGAGTCATCAGTAGGATAAATTAACTTATCTTACGTCTTATGACGATCTAAAGCTAGCTCACGTTCTCTGTCTATGGGTGAACAATACAAAGCTTGGAGAATTATTCTTCGCAATGATAGGAAAAGCCGACATCGAAGGATCAAAAGCAACGTCGCTATGAACGCTTGGTCGTTACAAGAAAGTTATACCTGTAGTAACTTTTCTGAAACTTCTTGCTGAAAACTCTTTTAGCCAAAAAGATCGATAGGCTGTGCTTAAGCAGTCCCTACCCATACTGAACATCACGATCAAACCAGCTTTTGCACTTTTATTCTAGGCGAGGTTTCTGTCCTCGCTAAGCTGACCTTAGGACACCTGCGTTATTTTTTAACAGATGTATCGCCCCAATAAAACTCCCAGTCTGGCTAGTCTGGCAGTGTCCTCGAATCGAATCAGGCTGGAGGTAAGTTGACGCTCGAAACGAAGCATAAGAATGTTAGTCAGGTATCTGAAAGGCAAGCGTTATCGGAACCACGAAACCGACGAATCGTCCTCACGTCACTATGTGCCCTTGGCTCAAGCAATCGATTTAATCTCGAATTAGCGCCCTTTGGACAAAGGTATCACCATCTTAGATACAGTAACAAGTATAGCTTGATAAAAACTATACTTGTTACTGTATCTAAGTATAGCTTGATAAAAACTACTATAATCCATTATTCTTATTCTATGAATCCAAATTAAATTAAGAGTGCTCTACGCTTTCCAATTCAATCCCAATTTTAGTTTTTATCTAAAAACACTTTCTTTTTCACATCCATCATGTAATTTTTTCGGTCATCTATCATGTTTCATTTGTGGTTAAAAGTAAGTGGTTAACTTAGTTCAATTTTTATATTAAAAGTAATTCTAATATTATCAAACATCAAACTTACGATGATTATATTTTTCGTTGCCCATAAATTTTTTAGTGTATGAGACTTTAAATATTCGTGTAAATTTTTGATTATTAACTTAATGAATCAACTTTTATTAGATTTAATAATCCACTCATACGAGTTAATAGTTCTTCGATATCATGGAAGCTATTGTAAGAGGAAAACAAAATGCAAATTACCAAGCTATTAAGTAATGTCTCTGTACGAGTTTTATTCCTGTCTCCATTATCGATCAAAATTAGATTTGTAATCAAACTAGTATAAACAGATTATTATAAGATATTCAAGTTATCTCATCTAATAAAGAGGAGAGTAAATTATTAAGTAGCCGCTGTGGAATAGAGCAGTAAAAATATTTAAAAACCCACTTGAGTATTTACCAAACATTGACTTTTGCTCCCTCTTCATTCTACAATGCCAACATTTACTGAAATAATTTATTTAGCAGGAAAATGTATAACTGTCGGCAAATATTTCCACGTTAAACTGAGTACGAGGCGGCGGCGGCGAGTATACTTTTGTTTTGTATACTCTCCAAATACCAGTTCTCGTACAATTTTCCTTATTCGCGTACCACATCCCAAAGATTCCGTGTACATTGTACATATTTAATCTGCTCAGCTTGCTACATGAAACACTCTACTTTATTATTTGACACTCTCCGATAATGATGTAGAATTCCCTTTTTATTTCTTTACTTAGACCAATTTAATAACTAAGTTTCTACAAGGATTTTAGGAAAGTTTCCTTGATTAATATTTTTAACATAATTAAAACTATATTTACAATTAACTATTTTTCACATAGATTTAGTCATATACGCAAAAGATTTAGCGATACTAGCACACTATAGCAACATATTTTAAACGACAATAGGATGGAAAAACTGAGCACATTTGCGAGAATGGAATCAAACGTATTAAAGTCGATAAGCTAGCCAAGCGGGTTAGTGATATAGAGAGAATACCGTGTAGAAAACAGGGGCGGATACACGGGGAGAAATAGTGAAATTTCCCCCCGAATATATATACTCCTCAGCGTGGGGTTAAACCGCGAACATTTTCTAGATCCTATTTCTTTGTGGATCAGTTCTTTTTGTTTATGATATCTTCTTGACGATATCTCTCTATTTTTTCTCTGTCTCTAGTTTTTTTCTAGTTTTTCGTCTGCATTCTCTGACTCCTGCCCTTTGGAAGACTTCTTCAACTTCTTGCAGCACTTTGATCTTGGTCTTCCCCTTCTCTTTCTTCCTCCTGAATTTTATTTTATCATTGGTATATCACTGCTTCATCTCCTGCTCGCCAAATGTGACTTAATCATCTAACTCCGCATTGCTTTATTTTTGTCACGATGTCTTCCTTAAATTCTTTTTAATCTCTGCATTTGTTCTGCTTATATGTTCATTATCCTCTCTTTTGATTGGTCCTAGTATGGTTCTCATGATTTTCTCTCCGCTATTCTTAAGTTTTCTTCATCTTGTTTGACCATCGTCATTATTTCTACTGTATATAATAATATTGGCCTAATTATGGTGTTATAAATGTTCATCTTAGTTTTCTTAGTCAGTGTTTTGCTTTTAAGTAATCTTTTGTGTGCAAAATAAGCTTTATTCGCTGCTAATATTTTTTCTTTTATTTCGGATTTCCTTTCTTTGGTTTAGCTTATTGTAACTCCTAGGCATGTGAAGTATTCTACTTCTTCAAACTCAGAACTTAATATTTTGATTGCTTTTTCTTTAACCTTAATATCTTTGTCTTTTCTTGATTTAATCTTGGTCCCATTACCTCCCCTTCCTCTTTTATTTCTTCTAGCATTTCTTTAGTTATTTTCCTCCTCTTTGCAATAATAGCAATATCGTCTGCATTTGCACTTATTTGACCACCTCTTGTTCTTAGATTTCTATTATTTATATTTCGTAGTACATATTCTAAGGCACTGAATTCTCCGTCTCTCCTTTTTGTGTCTTTATACTAATTTTTGTAGTTCTCATTGTCATTTCTATTAATTTTCTATGTGGTTTTATTTTTTTAAGTGCTATCATTAAGCCCTTCCTTTTAATTGAATTAAATGCCTGTTTGAAGTATATGAATAACTACTATTTAAATGGGAATAAGTCACAATTAAACATTAAAATATTGACGTTTCCACTTCAGAAATCGTTCTCAAAATACAAACATTAGTAAATTAAACAAATTTTGTTTAAAAAATTTATCCACCCGCAAACAGTGTTTTTTTATTTTTTTTATTTATTTTTTGTTGTTGTTTTTTTCAATATTGTCAATATTTTTTATGTATTTTTTTATATTAATATTGTTTAATATTTTTTTTTGTTTTTTTATTATTATAATGCTTTTTTATATTTTGTTTTATATATCTTATTTTGATTTATATATATATATATATATATATATATATATATATATATATATATTTATTTATTTATTTATATTTTTTGTCTATTTATTTATTTATTTATTTTTTTTCCATTTATGTGCAATTTTTGTATACATTGGTCTTTTTAAACTATTGTTTTATATTCTTATTTTTAAACTTCTTATGTATTGATATAGCCATTTATAAACTTCCAAATTGTTATAAACAATTAACCCAGTAAGGTTGATGGGTTTTACTAAAATTTTTATTGTCATAATGGCTTTCATAAAAATATTGGTGTTTACTACAATTTAATATCATATGTTCTAGTGTGCCATATTCTCCACACTCGCAGTTTGGGAATTTACATTTTTTAATTTAAATAAGTGAGATGGTGCTAGGGAATGATTGAATCGAATTTTTGTTATAAAATTACAGAACCATGGTTTGGTAGGAATTTTCGGTTGAATGCTTCTATAAAAAAGTTTCTTTTGGATGGATGATTCCACAATGAGCTTTAATCCAAACAAACTTAATTATTTTTCCTTCCTCATACAAGTATTTAAAATTGGTTAATATATTTTGTAAGATATAATTAATATTAATAGTAGATATATTTGAAAGTTTATATAAAACACTTTTAGAATCTGATATTATTAAAATTTTATTATTAAATAAATTAGCCTTTTTGTGATCTTTGATAACCTCTTTTTTATTATTGATGTCAATATTTTATATGTTGTATTTAGTAACGTTATTCCTCTACAATTTTCACAAATTGGTTAGTCTCCCTTTTTATGTATTGTCATGATATGCCTTACCTCGCAGTCCACTGTCATTTTCTCTTTTCTGTTTCCATATATTTTTCAATAGTGCCAGTATTTTTTTCTCTTAGCCCCCTTCCACCGTATTTTATTAGTTCCAAATTAATTCAATCTTTACCAGGGGCTTTTCCATGTTTTTTTCTCTGTATTATTTCCTCCAATTCCTCTAATGTTGGTTCTTTTGAAATTTCGATGCCTACTTATTCATTTCTTCTCCTGTTGTTTCCTCCGCTAAGAACTCTCTCTAGTAATCCTTTCATACTTGCTTGTATTCTTGATCCTCTATTGTCACTGTTCCCTCTTTACGTTTTATGCCGTTTGTTTTGAATTTGTATTTTTCTTTTGTTCTTTAATCTTTTTGTAAAAAAAAATTTATAATTCTGTTTGTTCTTCCTGCTTTGTTTCCTTCAGTTTTTCGTCTACCCATCTTCATTTATTCTGCCTTATCACTTTCTTAGCATTCTTTCGTAATGTTTCATATTCTTCTCTGTCTTTCTCTTTATCTGTTCTTAGCCATCTAATTCTGGCTTGCACTTTTTTCTTGTTATTTCTCTACATTTTTAGTTATACCATACGTTTTTTGTTTTATCCTGACTTTTACCTACCTGCATATTTGCACCTTCTATTGATTTTTTGATCGTCTCCTATTCTGTGTTTATACCTTCTACTTTATATTTCTCTTTTATTTGAACTGTTACTGCCTCTTCATATTTTTTTCTTACTTCTTCATTACTCATTTGATTGACATTCCACTTTTTATGTTGGTTTTTCTGTTTTGTTTCAATTTTAACTTTTTGTCTTATAGTGGCTGTAACTATGTAGTGGTCTAAATCTGCACACGCACCTCTAAATGTTCTTACATTTTTTATTGACGATTGTTTCCGTTCATTAATCATTATGTGATCAATTTGACTGTATGTTTTCTGATCTGGTGACCTCCATGTTACCTTATGTATCTTAGGGTGTTCACTTTTTCCTCCAAGAAGGTTTAAATTTAATGAAAACCTATGATTTATGTCTTTTGTGTAGTTCGAATTTTGAAAATTTCCCTCTTAAGGCAAATATCTACATTCGCCAATAGTAGAAAATAGAAAAAAATTATAAGTCGATCACGTTAGAGACAAACCTACAGATTAGGGTGGAACGAGAAAAACTGTAAAAAATATTTTTTGGATTTGACCCTATCTTCAGGTTCTATATTGAATTTAAATTTTTGGATATAAAAAAAAAAAAAATAAAATTTAAAAAATTTATTTTTTTATTAGTTTTTTTAATCAAAATAATTGTTTCATGATACAATATACATTTTATGATTGGTAGTCTGATTTTGTGTTAAAAAACGGCATAATATTTCTAGACTGCAACCTTGAACGAATAAAGCCATCCTTTGATTCTGGTCCATAAACAGCAGCTGATGCTTCAGTTACTAACTTAACAGTTCTTTCGACAGATTGTGTATGACAGGGGCAGTTTAAGACCTCTATTTTGTTGTGATTCCCGGAATCAATCATATCCCTTACATTTTTATTGGAAATATGTTTTAGCAAAGGCGGAGCCGTAACACTGCATTCAGACATAGAAATTAAGTCAATATAATCTTCAGCACTAAAATTTAATGTTGGTATTTTACATCTCCGGATCTTTTTTTCTTTCTGACTTTGTCTAGCTTTCAGCACTCTGCGTTGTCCTAGTTCCCGTATATGTTTTCGTTCATCTTTTATCATTCCGAGTAATAAAGTTTCGGGATCGGCAAAATAAGCATTCCTTTGGATAACTGCATCGACAATTTTTCTTTGGTCAACTGGTAGAAATCGTGAATAATGGATCATTCGCCATAAATGTTTCGAACCATCAGAACAGCTAGGATACAGTTTTATATAAAGCCAAACTGGTGCATACACTTTTTGGATGAAACTTACTAACATAATTAATTGAGGGCTGGGACATTCAGTGCCAACATACAATCGAAGCAACCGATTAGCAACTGTCAGCCATCTTGCGTGTGATATTTTCCCAGGTTTTTGAAGGCTCAAATCCTGAAAGGTTCCTGCAGAAACTGCTTGACTGATTTGGTACAAGTACTTCTGATCGGTACTAAGGTCTATTGTTTCTGATAATATTGGTAGGTTGTTTTCTATTGCAACGAAATTGATGACAGCTTTCTCTTCACAGCGTTCCAGAAGTTTTCCTATTGGCCCTGAAAAACCAAGTGGTCCACTGGTGCGTCCATCTAACTGTTGTATTAAATGACGTAGAGGTAGTTCGTTGCAATGAAATAAGCATACTAGCCATTGAAGTGAGGTGCCGCAGTATTCTTCCAGTTTTCTTATAACGCCTACTTGAGGGCTAGTGTTCACTATCGTACCATCGCATCCAACTGCGCTTAACTTCGATATATCAATATTATTTTTCAGGATGAATGTCTGTATGCTATCCGCGATGTTTGCTATCCTCCTGATAGAGGAGACACTTACCCTAGATATCGAGAGCCTGGTTCTTCAATAATTGTTACATGTTCTTCTGTAACTACTTTTCTATAAAACTTTTTGCCTTTTTTTTGTTGCAAGACAGTCTTGTCTTTACGCCCATCAAAAAATATACTTCTGATTGACAGTCCCTCCTTCTGCTTCTGGAGTGAACATCTATGAGATGCACGCTGTCGCCTTATTTTCATTCTATCAATTACTTTCGATGTATCAGTCACAGTTATAACTCCCATATCTTTTAAGACCGCTGATGCTATAATTGCAGCAGAACGATCGGAGACCCCGGTTCTGTCGCACGCCGAAGCTAAACTTGGTAAGTAAATCCGCATTTGTGACGTAGATGGTTGGACTGTAACTGTTGACAAAAGGGCAATGAATTCTTCTTCATGATCATCTGCATCAGAAGAATTTGAGTCAGACAAGTTGCTACTTATGGAACGATTTGAGGAATCAACAGTACATGCTTTAAGAACAATTTTTTCAGTATTATATTTTTGAGAACTTGCGTTTGCCTTCGTGGTTCTTTCCATTTTCTTCCTTATTGCAGCAGATGCTGCAATATCCACTGGTCCAATTGCTATTTTTCTACAGGATCGTTGATCTTGAAGAAAAATTCGCTCATTTTGTGGTACTTTCTTGGTTTTATCACAAGTACACCCACACAGTGTTCCACTCATGTTGCACTTGCAAGCCGCGATATCAAATAACTTTTCACACTCATTTCAAAACTGGCAAATCTTTTCTTTGTATGAATTAGATGATTGCTGAGTTTTTGTGTATCGCTTCAGCTTTTGATAATCTGTATAAATATTTTTGATCATATCTTGAATGCGCTTATGCGATAATGTTGGAATAGAAGCTTTTATCCATATTTGTTCTACTTTCGTTGCAACGACATTCGAGGCATCGGCGATAGATGGATCTTTATTATTATTTGTCAACTTAAGTTCATTACGAATAAAGAGAAAGCACTTTAGAATGTCACACTTAGTGGGTAAAACACGATCATTGAAAACACCAATAATTGTTCCTAGTATTTCACAGTTCAAACTACTTCGCGTTGACATTTCGAAGAATATGTTTATATACGACACGTCTGTGTGAGATAAGAAACTCAACATTACTGTTATCTGTTGTTGTGTCACTATGCCTGCGTGAATGGTTGCAAGATTGATGTAACATCTGCGTCTGCGTTTTTCCCTTCTCTACCTACTTGATCTACAACTGGCGTTGTTTGGAACACGTACTTCATACCATCAAGCTTCAATGGCATAATGGAACCTGACAGGAGCGTCATTTGAAATTTTGATATGGGGTGGGGCAAGCATTATATATACCATACATTATATATGCAAACATAATACAAAATTGATCTATTTTTTGTAAATTTCAGTCATTTTCAGGGCCAGGGGGAGGGGGCAAATGCCCCCTTGACCCTATCAAATGACGCCTCTGGAACCTGAAAACATCGTTTAATTTCAAAATAATTTTGCATAAGATGCTTTTCAATCCTAAAGACGACTGTTGATCACAGCCAAATCGATTTTTTCAACAAAAATATTTTTTTTGTTTTTTTCATTTTTCAAATCCAATATGGAACCTCAAGATTTTTTTTTATTTCAAAATGCTTTCGCACCGTTTGTTTTCATTACCTGACACAACTTTTAAACGAGAGCCACAATCATTTTTCTTTTATTTTATTTTTTTGGCCTTTTTCGTTCCACCCTACTACAGATCGTTCTGCCATTCGTGAGGACAAACATTTGAATGTGCTACCAACTGTAAAAGAAAATCTACAGCTTTGCTAGTAAGCAAATTGCAGTGAAAAACTCAATGAGTAATTTAACAGATTTAAGAAACTTGAAAAAGAATACGTTTCACCTATATATTTTTTTTATACATTATGTGGTCACTTTCGATGTTTTCTAACAAAGAAATATATTGTAACTATTCAACAATTTTTTTTGTATTATTCTGTGCATTATATATCAGGAGACTACCGATTAGATAAAAACCTAATGTCTATTCCACAAGATAAATTTCACAACGTCTTAAATTGAGTAGCTTACTTATCTTACTCTACTTCGTTAATCCAGTTTGTTTTGGAGATTAGTAAATCTTTCGGCCGTACCTGGAGGTACTATTGAATACTGAACATCCATTCATACATTATAGATAACCCAGGATATATGGATCAATCTCCGATTTAAAACTTTTTGTGGTATAACTGTATCCAAAGAGATATTCACGGTGATTGAAATACTTTTAATTCGCCATGGGGAATTTGCAATTTCTATAGTCCAGTCAAAATATACCTTCCGATGTGCTTTATAGATAATTATATTTAAATATGTGTACTATAATAAAAGTTTGTCAGATGTTTGATTATATAACATTAATACAATTATATTTTTATATTAAATATAAATTTTTGATCATACAGCATTATTTTATAGTTTTTGCCGAAAAACCCATAGTTTTTTCGGCTTTCGCTAAAAATGTTTCATCTATCGTCAAAAATTCTTTTCATTTCATCGAATTTCTTAAACAATGCCCTAGCTCACCATCAGACATTCTAGTAAGTTTCGATATCATTTCATTCTTTACAAACTATAGACGAAACTCTAAACATTCTGAAAACTAAATAGAGTATCCAGCAAGACCACTTATCTCTCATTAAACATTGCATGCCCAACACTTATTTCACCTGCCAAAATTAATTTACACACAAATAAATGGTGTCCCAATGGGCTCACTATCTCCAGTATTTGACTTCGAGACCCAAGCAATATTCACATCAATGCTCAAACCCACACGTTGGCAACGATATGTTGACGATACATTCGTCATTTGGCCCCATAACAGGGATGCTTTGGTGTCTTTTCAAACCCATCTAAATGAGTTTTTATCACTCTGATTATCGAAAATTCACTCATACCAATCGCTAATTGCACGCTAACTCTCATCATCCACCTTCATAAATCAATTCAGTCATTAATTAATTAAATATGGTGTTTTTTACATTTGTCAGCATGTAAACTATGGCATGTGTGAAAAAATGGCTGCAAGTATCGGTCCAGACAACAATTTTCTCGAAGATTGTGGTGTCCACAGTGAATCCTACTCAAGAAACATGATTCCTACTCAACCGATGAGCAACCTGATTATAATCCGACCGCAAATAGTAGTGACACTGGGGCGAGTGAAATAAAAACATTTCAAGTACATGTTTGAGGTTATCTACAGTAAAAAGTAGAATAGAAATCGCTAGATCAGTCTTTAATAGAATGCGCAAACTCTTTTGCAATCGTGATATCAATATAAAGTTACGAATACGAATGCTGCGGTGTTATGTCTTTTCTACCCTGTTATATGGAATTGAGGCTTGGACACTAAAACAGTTGACCATAAAAAACATCGAAGCTTTTGAGATGTGGTGCTATAGGCGCATTCTCAGAATATCATGGATGGACCGCGTCACTAACACGCAAGTACTCCAAACTTTAGACAAAAGATGCGAAATTCTAAATGAGATAAAAACTAGAAAGATGGAATACTTGGGGCACATTGTGAGAGGTGAGAAGTACGAACTTTTAAGAAACATCATGCAGGGCAAAATTAAGGGCAAAAGAAGTGTGGGAAGAAGAAAAATATCGTGGCTTCGTAATCTACGTGAATGGTTCGGATGTAGTTCGATTGAACTTTTCAGGCGCGCTGCTAACAAAGTCGCAGTGGCCATGATGATTTCCAATCTCCGCTAGGAGTGGCACGAGAAGAAGAAGAAGACAGTAAAAAGTGGTAACTGTAACTGCTGCAGATAATATATTTTACATCACATGATCTATATGTGATTGACTAATGATATCTGGTGCATATACCGTATTGTACAATATAGTGCAAAATATTTTTTGGTGCAGGATCTCAGGAATATCATAGAAAAGGAAGCAAATGCAACATGAGTGATGTAATCTCAAGAACAAGAAGAAGGAATCTACAGGTGCAAGAACGACGATTGATTTCAATAACAAGAAAGGAAAGGACGAAAGCGCAAGAAGGGTGTTAATAATCAAATTAGGAATTAGAAGTTGCGAAACCATGGAGAAACCTATAAAATCTAGAGAGAAAAGGGCAATAAATCCGAAAAATAAACAATGACCGAACTGTAATTGTAATCAAAAATGTTTTGAGATTGTATAACTACCAGAGCCCAGAAAATACAACGACGAGAAATGATTCTTCTAGTCCTTTTATCGAAAAATTGCTTAAATCTCTCTCTCTTCAATCCTGATCCCCCAGGGGGAGTGTAGTGGTCGACGTGATGTCGTGTATTGTCCGTCTCCAGAGATCTCTGTCTCTGGTCATTTTTTTTAATTCATGCATAGATCTTTGGCATATTCCTGTAATTTGATCTATCCATCTTGTTGGGGATCTTCCTCGTGATCTACGGCCTTCTACCTTTCCTTGTATTATGAGTCTTTCCATGTTTTCCATGTAATTGCTTAAATACCAAAGCCATTATTTGAAAAGTGACAACCCAAATCGTAAGTTTATGACAATGGCGTACACTATAAAATCCTGTGATAAGGTTTATCAGACTGACTGCCTAGAAAACCAAAAAATACATGTTTCCCTAGACACATGTCTACGAATATTCATTGAGGAGTACAATATCAGTTTTAAGTCTCCAAAAACAAATTCATACAGTGTTTGTGATTCTACAAATATTACAACAAATGAAGCCAAAGCTAACAACGACAACGATAACTTGAAACAGCAAACTACAGAACTAGAGTTTCACGACAGCAAAGCTAAAGCTGGGCAAGATGTAATTTGGTAAGGCAAGACAAGAAGCACTGGAAAATCTAGAAATACTGCAGGCAAAGGTGCCGACGAAATAGGAATTTGCTTACTGAAGCATTTTGACCGTAACAGTATCAGAGGTGAAAAACTCATTGATATCTCTGGCAATTGCGAGAGACAAAACAAAAATTGGACTCTAACTGCTGTTTTTTTTTTCAAAATCAGACCTAAGTCTAGAGCTCAGAATTCGAATGATCAGATGTTATTTCTCTGTTTTGCTATATGGCTGTGAAAGTTGGACAATGGACTTTCTGAAACAGAAAAAAAAAGATGCCTTTGATATGTATATATACAGACGGATGCTGAGAATTTCAAGGATACAAAAAGTTACCATGGTAAGGTACTTACCTCACCAACGAATTACTCAGCATAATCAAAGAGAGAAAAATAGAATACTTGTGTCATGTGTTGAGAGGTGAAAGATATGAATTACTTCAAATCATATTGGAAGGTAAAGTGCAGGGCAAAAGATCACTTGGAAGACGCCAGAACTCGTGGTTGAAAGACTTAAGGAGATGGTTTGACCACTCATCTACAGAAATCTTTCAGGCAGCAGTTTTCAAAGCTACAATTGTCATTTGGATCGCCAACCTTCGAAAAAATACGGCGCAATAAGAAGAATAACTGCTGTTTGGCTCAGATTGTTAGCCTTAGGACACTTTAAACAAGTGCAGCACTATTTTTCTGTCATATGACACACTATGTTACCACCTGATAAAGATTTTGCCACGGTAGAAAAGTACGTAAGGACCCATTGTCAGTTTGTTTATGATCCATTGCGTTAAGAAGAAGTTCTGAAGAAGGCACAGAAGAAACCAGCGTTCCAGGTTTATAGGAAGGCACAAGAGGATTTTAAACAAATCGATAGATTCCGCGAATATTTTCAACAACCATCTGCAACAACATTCAGTATTAGAAATGCAGTAAGAATGGAGTTTTCTGCAGAAAATTTATTAATTTTGTATGACACTTACCATGATCCAGTTACACCTGTTTAATTGAAATAGGGAGGACAATCTACTTCTTTTGACGCTCCTTTTAGGGAGACTTTAATGAATAAATATGATTCACCTCTCAAAAAAGTAAATGAAATAAGCATGTTACGTCTTGTTTATAACGGATTCCTCAGGTATATTCCCCGTTTTACAAATAAGAAGTAAAGGGGAAAAGAGATCTAAGACACATTTAAATAGTTTTGAGATATTCCTAATTAAAGATTAAAAACGTTGTAAAGGAGTGGTGATGACAAAAATGAAAACTTTGATTTTTTTCATCAAAACTCACTGTAATAGATATTAGTAAGATTAACAAAAACAGATTTTATATTTAACTTATAAACTACACAAAAGAAAAATTAGTAAAAATGTAATGTCATAAAAATGTGTGGAAAAACCGATCTAAGTCCAGTTATGGCTAAAGTACCTGCAAATGTGTGGAAAAACCCAGTTCTGCTTAAAATACCTACAAATAAAAGAAGAGTTATTGTACTATAATACACACATGTACTTTTGCAGTACACAGAATGTTATTTACTTCCTTGAAATTTGGAAGAATTATAACCTTTCGCCATCTGCAAGTTATCACCATCATCAATTAGCCTATATTTGTCCACTACTGAATGTAGGCTTCCCGTAAAATTTTCCGCCTATTTCTATCTTGAGCTTCTTGCGTCCAGTTTGTGATGATGCGCTTGATATCATCTGTCCATCTAGTCGGTGGTCGTCCTCTGCTTCGATATGCCTCTTGCCTTGGTCGCCATTCCAGAATCTTTCTGGTCCATCTATGATCCGTTAATCTGGCAACATGCCCGGCCCAAGCCCATTTAGCCATGACTATTTTTTTAACTGTATCTGTGACTCCTGTTCTTCTTCTTATTTTTAGGTTTGGTACTTTATCTCTGATGGTAATACTTAATATTGATCTTTCCATAGCGCTTTGTCATGTAACTCTTATTTTATCTATTGTTCTTTTTGTCAGAGTCAGTGTTTCTGCACCATATGTACTTTTTAAACAAATTGGGATAATAGACTTGAAAATGTTATTCAATCTACCAAAGGCAGTCCACGTGACATATCCTTCTTTGTATTTCAGTTGTCTGATTATCTCGGCCTAAGCGAATCTCATGCCCTAGATATTTGTAAGCTATTACTTGTTCGATGCTATGGCTCTCAATCAGAATTTTACCGCTGACTACAAGGTTGGTTATAAATTTTGTCTTTGAGGTGTTAATTTTAAGACCAATTGTTTTTGACACTTTATAGGGCGTGGGCACTGCAGCATTTTTATAGCTTTATCAGCTCTATCAGATAATAAAACGATGTCATCGGCAAATCTTAGGTGGTTCAGATCTTCCCCATTTATATTAATTCCCATATTATCCTCTCGTTTTATTTGCTTCAACATATATTCAAGAACAGCTGTAAACAATTTAGGGGCGATAGTAACTTCAACTACTGGCAAATTATCATAAAATGATTGTAATTTCTCGATAAATGCGACTAGTACGCGCTCGAGACGCATCGCCCCGCTCCTCATTTTTTCTTATTGGTTCCTGACCAGAGAACTACGAACGCTGTGTTCGTAGTTCTCTGTCCTGACCTGGAAATCCCTATTTATCGCTATATCAGCGTGTATAAAAATAGGCGATTTTTAGGTCAACCAAGTCAGTCCCTCACGGGCTCTCCGAGAGCTTAGTGCTCTCGGGGCTCTGCTCTTGTTTTTAGCTTTATCCATACTCTGTGGCTGAGATGTTATTCTACTGCAACCTGGTATTTTTATTTCGACTTAACCTTTGTCATGTAAGAAATATCTTGCCTTTTTCAAGGCAAGATACCAGAAGAAAACATTTACGAGTCCATACCCTGAAAATGGACTTAAGTAGAGGAACTATCGTTGATGTTTTCGAAGCCCTCTACAGAGCACCCGGAGGCATTAGAAGGCGTTTAGACCCTTTTCATTTCCCCCGAGGTGAAAGTATCGGTATTAATCTACTATACATTTATTCAGGCTCAAAATTTGAAAAACATTTTGTGTTTGCAGGTACTAAAACAAAATGTGTCGATGCAGTATTGTAGGCAATCTATTTTACTGCAACCATACAAGGATGGTTTATAGAGTACTGTAGCTCTGGGACTTGTCTAGTTGGAAAGGGACAAGTTATCTTTCTTATAGCATTTGGAGAGAAATTTTGTCCAAGCAAAGAAGATTTCTTGATCGCAACCAATTCAAAAGGTGTTGGTTTTTGGTTTTGATCTTGCTACCTTAAACACGTTATTTTTAAACCCCTTTCTTGTCAAAAAACCTTACTTTGTACTTAAAAGCCTTCTCTCTCAAATTTGCTGATGCTTCAGGTCTCCTTGGACGCTTTTTTTATACATTATTTATGCTAATAATTAATCACGTTTCTGCATATCAGTAATTACGTCAAACACTTGAACCTTAACAGTTACATGATTCACCAATTTGTGTGGTTTCTAACCTCTAATTACTGTAACTACGAAATCTGTAATTACCATTTAAATGGGAATAAGCCACAATTAAAGGTTAAAGTAAGTTTATTGACGTTTCAATTTCCAATTCGAAAATCGTTCCAAAAATACAAACATTATTATAATAATACATCAGTAATGTTTGTATGTTGAGAACGATTTCCGAAGTGGAAATTAAAACGTCAATAAACTTACTTTAACCTTTAATTGTGGCTTTTTCCCATTTAAATAGTAATTACTTTAAAATGCCACAAGAAATAATATTACGAAATCTGTTTTACAACTGCAACAACCAACAAACATCAGAACCTGCTTGACAGTCATGGACTTCGATCAGTTTTTCGTACAACGCACGGAGTTCGATCGCTTTTCCATACAGTACTTATTTTTATTGGAGGTTTTTAGTGACTTACATTGGCTTTTTGTTAATTTTAAGTGCCCAGGGTAAAAGAGCAAATACGAAACTATAAGAAATAATGTATAATTCGGGTATAGTGTGACTTAGATCTTTTTTCCCCTGTACTCTTCAAATATTTGAAGGTAAAAGCGACATAAGAATACTTGAAGTTTTTCGCGTTCTTATTACAGCGCCTTAATAGAAGAAAATATTATTTTTAATAAACGTTTGTAGGCATGTGTATTCTAATGTTTTACGGATTCCTTTCATTGCGATATGTGCTACCAGTTTAGTGTAAAGTGTGGTAGTATAGGCTGAATCTATAAAAAATCATCAAAACTATTATGTTAAAAAAATATTATAAAACCATCTGAGTGCAATAATTGTTTATAATCATTGTAATAAGTTGTTACTATTCTATTAATTTAAAGTCAAACGGATAGATTTATGTAAAATTCTTCTTCTTAAGGTGCTTGTCCGTTCCGAACGTTGACGATCATTCTGGCTATGATGACTTTGTTGGTTGCTATACGAAATAGCTGTGTTGAGGTGTTTCTATACCATGCTCTCAGGTTAGCAAGCCAGGATATTCTTCTTCATCCTGGGGCCTTTTTCTTTTAATTTTACCTTGTAAAATGCATTGAAGTAGCTCGTATCTGTCTTGATTTCTCATTATAGGGCCCAAGTACTGCAGCTTACAAGTTGACCAAATCCGCAGTTGTGTTCATCCTCCGCAGTACTTCTTCATTGGTGACTTTGTCTGTCCATGGTATCTTCAAGATCCTTCTGTATGACCATAGCTCAAAAGCCTGAAGTTTTGATAGAGTTTCCCCCTTCAATAACCACGTTTCTACTCGGTACAGAAGCACTGAGTACACATAACATTTAAGGAGCCTTATTTATGTAAAATAATTTTGCAAATCTTAAACTTGGTTTTATTCAAAATGATGTTTTTGTCACACACCAGATTTTACACCGAACCCCTCACTATTTATAGTTTCTTATTGGACACGTTTTTCCTCGTGTATTTAATATATGAAACTATAATTATTGCTTGTTATTTGTGTATATTATTGTAATAAAGAAACTATAATTTGATACTGTCCATTATTCGAAAATATATTTGAAATGCTAAATATTTTTACTTAATTATTTAAACAATAGATGTTTGACAATAATATCGGAAAGTTACTAATATTCTTAAACAAACAAAACTGATTTAGTCATGAATCCTTTTTTAATTATGTTTGTAATTCAGTGAGGATGTGCGTTCAAAAATAAGCTGTTTTATCATTATACAAACAATGGAGCAGATAGAAAATGCCTTCCAATGTTCACTTTCTTGTAAACAACTGATATGCGTTGCCGTTAGCAATAATAAGTTTCGTGTTTTCGTCTTTATAGTTGTCTTTATATAAGTATATTTTTTCGTTTATTGACACTTTAAAGTCATTTATGTTACCCAAATCAATTGAGCTCATTTGTTATAATTTGGTTCCTATAATTTATCGTTGTTTCCAGTCGTTGTCATGTTTTCATAATAATAATATCATTTTCTGTCCTCTGGGCTATACGAAATGTGTGAAAGATGACATCTTTTAGCAAAACTTCCTATCGCTTTGTTGAATAAAATCGTCAAATATATGGCCTGGGAGGACAAATTCATTAAACCTCCCGTGCTCGAATCAGCATCAATAAAGTGTTATGACTCATTCCAGCATCCCTTCTTCAACACTCGGGCTGATACAAATTCAAACTCGGAAAGTACTTTTTAACAACATATCTTCTTCTTATTGTGCCACTCCTATCGGAGATTGGAAATCATCAAGGCTATCCTGACCTTATTTACAGCTGACCTAAAGAGTTGATTAGTGGTACAGCCAAACTACTCTCTCAAATTACGCAAATATGACATTCGTCTACGGCCTGGATTCCGTTTTCCTTCTATTTTTCCTTGCATTATATTTTGAAGTAATGTGTATTTATGTCCTCTCATCAAGTGACCCAAATATTCAAGTTTTCTTCGTTTGATCGTTGACAAAATTTCTGGGTCTTTTTCTATCCTTCGTATTACTTCAAAGTTTGTGACTCTTTTAACCCACTTCACCAAATCTTCAGCATTCGACGTTAGCACCACATCTCGAAACTTTCAATATTTTTTATGTTGTTCTGTTTGAGAGTCCAGGCCTCTACACCGTATAATAGCTTGTTAAATATGTTGCCCCTTAGCATTCTTAATCGTAGAGGGATGCTTATATATCTGTTGCAGAAGAATTTCCTCATCTTTATGAAGGTGGCCCTGGCAATTTCGATACGTCTTTTTATTTCACTGTTTTGGTCTCCAGTTTCGTTTATTGAAGTCCCCAAGTATTTGTAACTTGATAATTTTTAATTTGAATGCCGTTTATACTAATATGTGCTGGTTGGGTCATATTTTTACTGAACACCATATACTTGGTTTTTTTGATATTGATATTTATGCCATAATTGTTGCAGGCAATATTTATATATGTAAGTAATCGTTGTAATTCTTCTACTGTTCTTGCGATACGTACAGTGTCGTTTGCGTATCGAATATTATTTACAACCTCTCCATTGATTATTATTCCTTGGTTTGCTTGCAAACAAACCTGGCGGGTTTCCTGGCAGATGCTTTCACTATAAACATTAAATAGCAGCGGTGACAAAATTGTGATATCTCATTTTTATTTTGATGTTAGCTTTCTGATTCCAATGATTCCAATATAGATTGAGAATTATTCGCAGATCTTTATTATCTATGTCATTTCTTTCAAGAATGTCTCTAAGCTTATCATGGCGTACTCTGTCAAACGCTGTTTCAAAATCTATAAAACATCCATGTACTTCCTGATTAACGTCTAGGCATCTTTGTGTAAGAATATACAAACCAAAGAAATCTTCTCGAGTACCTAGTCCTTTTCTGAACCCATCTGTGTATCACTAATATCTGAATCCAACTTTTGATAAACTTAGTTGTGGACGACTTTTAGAAATATCTTTTGTAGATGGCCTATTAAAGATATTGTTCGAAGTTCTGAACATTCTTTTGCATTGCATTTCTTTGGCAGTGTAACTAATGTAGACAACAGCCACTCTTAAGGTATAATACCAGTTTTGTATATTGGGAACTAGGATTGTAGGAACCTCATCAGGTCCATTTGCCTTTCCAATTTTGGAATTTCTAAGTGCCACTTCTACTTCATATTTTAGGATTTCAGGTCCCCTTCAATCCATAATTCTTTGGCCTTCTTTATTGTTTGCTTTATGTTTTTATCAACCTCTCTGTATTTTTGTACATTATTCTTCATTTTACTTCTTTCATCCATTAGTTCTAATATGTCTAGTGTCATCCATACCTTGTGTTTCTTTGCAGATCTGGTTAGGTGTTTCTTTCCTGTAGTTCTTATTGTAGTGTTTATATACTTAAGTTTTTCATCTATGTCGTCTGTTCTGAGAATTTGACTTTCTGCTATACTGAGACTGGTGTTTATTTCTTCTTGAACTGTTTGTCGTAGGTGTTCACTTTTAGGCCAGCTTAAGTCTAACGCTGGGATGATGGTTTTTCTTATTTTCTTTGGTCTAGCTTCTATCATAGATACTAGTGGATTATGACCCGAACAGATATTAGCTCCAGGATAGGTTTTAGTAGATTTCACGGCATTACGGTATCTTTTTGTGACCATCATGTAAGCTATTTGGTTTCTGATTACTTTTTCTTAAGTGCGTTGAGGTTACGTCCACGTATACAGTCGCCTTGGGGGTAAGGTTGATATGCACCCCCCAAAAAATAAATTCCAAATTCAAAAAATTTGAAAAAATTTGAGAAGGTGTATGAGATGACTAGAAATGTTTTGACAACTTTTAAGCAAACTTCATGTTTTCGTTTTTAAAAAAACTCAAAAAAACTACTTTTTTCCAAGTATAAAGCGGGAAAACCAGACATATAATTTTGTTAATTTTTTTACAGCATCAAGATATAATTATAAGAAATGCTTAGGAATTTTTTAAAAAATTTTTGAATTTACAGTTTTGTCCCAGTAGGAAAAAATAGTATGTTTCTGCTTATAATAAAGCTTCCGGTAAAAAACCAAAAATTTTTTTAAAAACAACATATATATAACTGTAAAAGTGGAAAATATTTGCAATAAAACGTTAAATATTTTTTCCTAAACATATGAAAAATCTCGTTAAACAAGAATTATGTCTTGAACCGCCGCCTTCAAATGTGTAATATAGGGAGATGGCTCCATCTGAAACAGTGGTAGTATTTATCATCGATAGATAGCATTACGTTCGGCTTCGAAACGCTTCAAACGAAACGACATAGTGACAGGGTTGCCATATCAATTAGTTTGTACAACAATTTGGCAGAATATAACAAAACTTAGTAGGAATGTTATCGGTTTGAATTTTAAACTGGTCATGCTAAAACTTACAGAGTTACAGAATAGTAAATACTGCAACTTTTATTTTGAAAGTATGATATCATAAAATTTACACTCTATAAGTATTATATCTATAAAAAACTTATTTAGTTTTAAAAACCTATTTAGGCGTTTTTAGTAAATTATTTTAGTATTTTTTAAACAATAGTGTTCCTTGCATAACGGCCATTAAAGGTTAAATTTGCAGATAATGATAGTCCATTATTTATGTTGCGCAATAATATGAGGTTGTTAGGAACCGAATTTTCTAGAATTCAATTTAAGGATGACTTAACTTAATATCAAATAAACTTTTTGAATAAAGTGCGAGAGGAACTGGAAAAACGTAATCTACTTAACAAGGAACTAACAATAAAGTATATTAATAAAGTTCCAACTATTATTAGTACTAACCAACAAAATTCCGATAAAACTCAAATATAGTTGACAACAATAAATATTTTTTAGACTAATATTGCTTTTTTACATGCTAAATTTTCTGACTTTTTGTCAAACAATAAGTTGGTCTACTCAAACACCAAAAGTAGTTAGTAAAGCGAACTCTGCTTTATTATTTATCACAAAAGCTTTTCATAGAATATCTGCAGACTTGTTTTTGAAATTCTACAAAAGTTATGTCAGACCTGACCTAGAATTTGCAGTGTCAGTTTGGTCACCTCATTTGCAAAAAGACATTAATTTATTAGAAGGAGTACAACTAAGAGGGACCTAGCTACCTTTTAATTATGGAAGATTAGACTATGAAATCCGACTAAGAAAGCTCAAGTTGTCTCCATTAACTCTTAGACGAGAAAGATATGATGTCATATCTACTTATATAATTCTTAGTGGGGATTTTTGGAGGGGGGTGGTAGACTAAGAGGTCATAACACATAGTAGAAGCTACTAGTTTAAATATTTTCAAAAACAAGTTTAATGAAAACAAACAAAATATTGTACCTAGTCTTATGTTAATTATATTGGTTGTATTTTTTTCTTTTGAAAACTTATGTACACTTGGTAATATTTGTATTTTTGTAATTTGCTATTGCCAGAACTTTTTGTAAGTACTAATTCTTTTAAAAATTATTTTTATTTTTACTTGAAAATTTGATTTATATTATATTATTTAATTTAGTACATACAAATATTTTGTAATTTGGGCCACATAAGCTCTGCTTTGGCTCAATATCATTATATAATAATAATAATATTACTCATAGAACCTCAACAGAAAGGATGCGCTAAGGGCTCCATGGGTTGCAAAGAACAACTTATTATCGACTCAGTCATTTCTAACCAGGCATACACCAAAAAAAAGGAATCTCTTCACTGCCTTTATTGACTACGAGAAAGACTTTGACTCAGTGCCGCATGAATGGCTGGTAGATATATTAAGAATATATAAGGTCCATGATAATATAGTAACCTTCTTAAGACATATAATGACAGATTGGAAGACTAAAATTCACCTCCAAGTACCTGGTGAAAAAAAATATCGAAACGGAAAATATCGCAATTAACCGCGGCCTATTCCAAGGAGACTCGCTGAGTCCCTTGTGGTTCTGTCTAGCGATGAACCCACTATCCCAGCTATTGAACTCCACTCACTCAGGTTTCAGCATTAAAAACAACAACACTGTAGTGGCGAAGCTTAATCATCTGTTGTATATGGATGATTTGAAACTCATGGCTTCCACTCGAAATTACTTAGATCAAATGCTAAAAACTATAGAACGTTTTTCAAATGATATCAGTATGCACTTTGGGTTAGACAAATGTCGTGTACTAAATATAGTCAAGGGAAAGGTTCGATATGCAAAATGGCCAAAACATCGAGGCTTTGGGCGAAAATGACATGTATAAATATCTTGGAGTAAAACAGCTACTTCGCTCATATCTTAATAGTAAAAATTTGTTTAAGGCATTAAACACCTACGCATTTTCCGCGCTTAGCTATTCATTTGGGATTATTAAATGGACTAAAACGGATATAGAAACTCTTTAGAGAAAAGTACGAACACACCTCACAAAGGCGCAAAAACACCATCCTCGAAGTGCAGTAGAAAGAACGACATGACCGCGATATTTAGGAGGACGAGGGAGGAGTTATTGATATAAGCGAGCAATTAGATAAACAGATTACTAATTTAAGAACTTATTTTCAGGTGCAGGCGGAGACATCTACTGTTCATCGCGCGATTTGCGCAGTAGATGACACAACACCGATCAACCTGAGGGAACAAGAAATGCGCATAAACCATCTTACTAAAAACGAAAAAATGCGCATCTGGATGGGTAAACCTCTGCACGGGCGACATCCGAATGAAGTCAGTCAAGACTATGTCGACAATATAGCGTCGAACTATTGGCTGACATCAGGAAAGATGTTTCCTGAAACAGAAGGTTTATTACTCGCCATTCAGGATCAGGTTATACCAACCAAAAATTACCTGAAATATATCGTCAAAGACCCTCAGGTCCAAAACGACAAATACCGATATGGATGTCAAGCCCAAGAACATCTCCAAGTACAGAGATCTTGAAATACAAATAAGAAGACAATGGAGAATGAAAAGTACCCAGACGATACCTATTATTCTTCCTACCACTGGAGTCATTCCAAAGAATCTCCTAGAAAACATAAAAAAGCTGGGTCTAAATGAACATCTTTATAAGGCCATACATAAAGCTGTACTCCTCGCGACGTCCAGATGTCTACGAAAATTTTTGGGAGATACTCCACCATACCAAATCACCTAGGGCTCAATAATACAGAAAGAGTCCCACCAGAGCTCAATCCTTTTGATACCGTAGGTATCTGGGATGAGTGAATTTTCCTCTTAGAGGGAGTGTGAACCGTATGGCTAAATCTGGATAATACTCAAAAGCAAACTTAATTCCAAGCACATAGTAAAAGCAATAAACACATACGCAATAACACCTTTCACATAGTCCTCGTTTGGCGTTATAAAATTGTCGAATACGTAAACTGAAGAACTAAATGGACCAAATAGAACCGTAATAACTAAATACGCATCAACCACTCCAAATCATACATTCAACGTATGACCACCAAGCACACAAAGCGGGAGAAGAACGGGGTGTTTTGGAAATATCACCCACTACTTAAAAATAAATAAAAAAACAGCAAAAAAAAACAAAGACAAAAATACATACAGCAGCAATTAGACCGATGATAGCATAAGGAGCGGAAGTAATGTGTCTTACAAAAAAAGATGAAGAAAAAATAAGAATTATTAAAAGAAAAATTATAAGAATAAACAGACCAATAAAGCCAGAACAATGAAACATGAAATAATAAATATAAATATAACCGAAGAAGAAGACATAGTAAAATTTATTAATCCATAAAGACATATAGTAATAGATATTAATAAACAGATTTAAATAACATTTTTGTCATTTTCCACTAAAATATTACATAATCATAATACCAGATCATTTTTTAATTTTTAACTATCAACAAAAATGTAATATATGATGTACGAATTTAATGGTAATACTATACTCATAAAGAAAGCCGCAACATACATAATTTCTTTGTCGGTAAAATTGTTTAGATAATGAATGAATTTGGTATATTATATTCCGACTGACATAGCAGAACAGTAAAGTATTATACATAAAGATGTTGTTATAAGATATCTTTGCTTAGTTGGTCTACTAGTAACCATATAAGTTATAGCATATTTGATAAAATTACTGTCTACACAACTTGGCAACTCAGCCAATTGATATAATAACAGAAAACTGCAATTTATGTTAGGATTTGAAAATATTACAGAGTCGTCATGTAGAAATCTACAATTAAGTAAAAAAATTTACCACAGTAGCATGCCGCAGTAGAGCCATCTCTAGGATCAGAAACAAATTAATCGAGGGTGAAGATCAACCTTAGAATGTATTAGTTATTATTAAATCTTCGCTTTGACAAAACTAAACTAAACGGTCATCCCTTTCATTTTTATTACCTAAGCCATATTCACCGACATTTTCTCCAACTTTACCCTGACCTACCTTGGCGTTCAGATCGCCCATTACTATGTTAATGTGTTGTCTCTTTGTTATTCTAATTACCTCGTTTAAAGTATTATAGAATTGTTCTATTTCTTCTGCGTCTTTGTTTGCTATCGGAGCGTACACTTGTATGATGTTTATTATGTTCTTGTTATCTTTCAATTGTATTCACATCACACGCTCTGAGAATGGAGTAAAGTTTACTACAGCATCTTTCCATTTTTTTGAGATGATGACCGTAACTCCGTATCGATGGGTTGTGGTGTCACATCCGGCATAATACAGTATACTCCCTCTATAACGAACACGGTTATTACGAGGTTTCGCTTATAACGAGGTATATTAGATGTCCCGTGAAATTTCTATTGAACTATAACCCCCTATAGCGAGGCAAATTTGGTTATAACGAGAGAAAATAAGAGCGAAAAGCGTGTTTGTTACGTTTATGAACCGGCCGTGGTTATAAATAGATATACTTTTTAACAGCCCCGCAATAAACTTTAATAATAGAAAATATGATAGAATGATAATGGACAATTTAAAGCAGTTAAAAATGACAGACTTCTTCCCATTACAGAAGCAATAGTTTATGTTATAGTTTATTCGTCTTCCAGGTTTGGACCGGGTCACTCACAAATGACACGGTTCAAACCCGGAAGACGAATAAACTATAATTTTGACTCTGGCCGTCGAAGCCTACGATTTCAATAGTTTATGTTATCCTTCAAAATACGCTTTATACATTATGTAGTTGGAAAAAAGTGTGTTCATCCAAAAGTGGGTTTATCATTCTGAGATGAACCCACTTTTGGGTCACTCTCAAATGACACGGTCCAAACCCGGAAGACGAATAAACTATAATTCTGACTCTGGCCGTGGAAGCCTACGATTTCAATAGTTTATGTTATCCTTCAAAATACGCTTTATACATTATGTAGTTGGAAAAAAGTGGGTTCATCTAAAAGTGGGTTTATCATTCTGAGATGAACCCACTTTTGGGTCACTCTCAAATGACACGGTCCAAACCCGGAAGACGAATAAACTATAATTCTGACTCTGGCCGTGGAAGCCTACGATTTCAATAGTTTATGTTATCCTTCAAAATACGCTTTATACATTATGTAAAAAAAAATATATACAGATTTTTTGTTTTTACCAATATCATAGACAATAAAAGTAAACAAGTTTTTTTTTAAAACGCCATTCAAACAATATTTATTAGTATCTTATATTGCTCCGAATGGCTTCACTATATAAAGTTAATGTTTTAGAAAACTACATATTCATATGCATGCACAGTATTATTGTTATCTGATATAACGAGATCGGCTTATAACGAGGTAATTAGTCTGCCATTTCAGTTCTCGTTATAGAGGGAATCTACTGTAAAACATTCCATGACAATTTGTGGGACATTTACCATTTCCTGGTCATTGTGTAACAACATATATAATAGCGGAAACATCCCGGAGGACTGGCTGCAATCCTCTCGAAATTTGTTAAAATTACAAAAAAGCCAAATGACCAAATCTGTGATATCTACCGATTTATAATTAATTACATCACTAAAGGGTTCACCAAGATCTTTCATAGAAGAGTATGTGACAAATGTGAGTCAAATATTGATATGTCGTAGATTGCCTTTTGGAGAACACTTGGAATTACAGAAGCAGTTTGCGTTCTTCAGGTGTTTATACAGGAGGTTATTAAAAATGTGTATTTGTGCTTTATAAATTTTAGAAAAGCATTTAATAATGTCGGCCAATCTTCCAAAATTTGATGCTTTAATTAGACGATGTGGAAGCAGATCTACAGGCACTGCGAATAAGGAAATGTAGAAAATCGGCCCTAAATAAGGAACGCTACAAAGATATTTTAAATATGTAACAACGCGAGATCGACAAAAGCGGAAAATATTAAATAAGTCTAGCAGTGCACTGAGGTGGTTGGAATATACGAATGATGATAACGAGGACGATCCTTAACATCGGTTACGTTTTGGCTTTACCCATGCGAAACAATTTAGTCTGTTTTGCCTGTACTTACGTAATTATACCTCATTTGGAACTGTTATGCGGTCAATAGTTAATAAATTCTCCAAATCACAATTTACATATATGTGCTTTTGTAATTAGCGTTCTTGAACAAACACATTTGCTCAAATAATTAACATTTTCAGCTGAAGGTAATTATTTACATAGATTAAATTATAACTCAATTTACAACTTCAATATAATTAATATATACACCAAATTTTATATACTACAAATATTTTACTACATATTTTGGTATTTCTATTGACTAATCTGATGGAAAAATATATCATTTAATAATTAGTTACCAAATAAATGATTAACCGTCACCGGAACATATTAATTTTGATTTATAAATTAATTTATTACTTTTACTAGTATATTTTTTGTTTTTATTGATTCAAGCTTTTTAATTCATTCTCTTTGCTAATTAATTTGATATATTTTATAATGTAGTTCATTATAAGGTACACAAGGCAGGTTTGCAAGTTTAATTAATGTGAAGTTTTAATATACAGACGTATCATACTTCATTTTAAAAATACTAATCATGTAACGTCTTCATTTTTTTAGTCATATCTGCCCTAAAATTTTAATTTCATGATATTTCTATCGTTCTCAGCATTCTACTATCAAAACTCTTCCACCAAATAAATCAAAATCGTCGAATATAGCTCTTCTTTGTCAACCATTTTCCATCCACTCTTGAATGTAGGTCTCTCCCAATTGCTTCCAACTTTCTCTATCTTGCGCCAATCTAATCCACTGTTTGCCTGCCACTGCTCTTATGTCATCTACCCATCTTTTTTGAGGTCTTCCCATGCTTCTTGTTGTCGTCCTTGGTCTCCATTCTAGAATTCTCCGTGTCCACCTGTTGTCATTATATCGGGCTACGTGACCTGCCCAGCGCCATTTCATTTTTGTAATTTCTTCCACAATATCCCTAATCTTCGTTCGACGTCTTATCTCGGCGTTTCTAATCTTGTCTCTTAGTGATATTCCAAGCATGATTCGTTCCATTGCTCTTTGCGTTGTTTCTAATTTTTTGGCAGATTTTTTGGTAAGTGCTTGAAGAACATAGGGGGATTTTATTTCTCCCCCTGAATATGTTGCTAACTGCTTATTGAAGCAGTACCTTCGATTTTGGTTCTATGTAGTTATAATAAAATAAAATTGGTTACCTTATATTTTGGCGATCACACTCTCGTAATTACTTTAAATTACACTTAATAATTAAAACTATATTTTTTTTTTATAACACAAAATCTTTTGTGGAGAAAATGAACGATTTATTTTAAAAGTGACAAATATTAGAGAGTTATTAAAATTGACAAAAATTAGAGTAATGTCAGAAATTATAGAATGACTGTTGTCGACGTCATAAAAGGTTAAGAAGGGAATTTCTCGCAATTATGTGCAGCAAATAGAAACAGCATCTGTCTTGCATTATCGGCAATTCGACCTATGAATTTTTTAGGTTGCGATATGCAACATAGTCCCCCCCTTGATGTGAACGCATCAAAAAGAAAAAAAAAATGTTTATGTACAATTTGAAGAAAGGTATAACTAAAACTAACAAACTATTAATATTCTTGAAGGTGAGTCATAGGAAGAGGACACAGTTTAGCAATAGAGCGAACATATAAGCCTTCAGGAGTTCTGACCTTAACAACTCTTACCTTGTTGTCCTTTCCCGGATATGTCTCAACTACCCGTGCTATAGGCCATTTGAGAGGAGGCGAGTTTTCGTCCTTAAGCAAGACGAGATCACCAGGCTTTATGCCTACCTGAGGAGTGAACCATTTAGGTCTATTTTGCAGCCTATTAAGATAATCGCGGGTCCAAACCTTCCACATATGCTGCTGAATTCTTGTGCATTTATTCCACAAAGACAATTTATTTTCTTGAATATCAGAAAGATCTGATTCAGGATAAGACATTAAATTAGATCCAATAAGGAAGTGTCCGGGAGTAAGAAAGGAAAAATCGGAAGGGTCATCTGAGAGCGCACAGATAGGGCGTGAATTGAGCACTGCCTCGATCTGCGAAAGTACAGTGGATAGTTCTTCGAAAGTAAAATTGGAGTTACCCATTATTCTTACGAGATGGTATTTGAAGCTCTTTATGGCAGCTTCCCAAATACCACCGTGGTGTGGTGAGCGTGGAGGGATAAACTTCCATTGAATTTGACACGAAGTAGCGAAAGAGCGAATAGATTCAGAGGTATCACCTTTAAGAAGCAACTCATAAAGTTCTTTCAATTGGTTTTTCGCACCTAGAAAGTTTGTGCCATTATCGCTGAAAATGATATTCGGATTACCCCTTCGGGCGATAAACCTTTTCAGAGTCAATAAGAACGCTTCAGTAGAAAGACTGGAAATTAATTCCACATGCACGGCGCGAGTAGCTAAACATACAAACACTGCCATATAGGCCTTAGTAAGGGGAGCTCTCTTGAGTTTAGAGGTCTTGATGGGAAACGGACCACCAAAATCAACTCCAACATTTATAAATGGACGTGCAATTTGAACTCTTTCCCTCGGGAGATTAGCCATGATTTGAGACGCGACTTGTGCGTTAAAACGGTAACAAGTGAGACAATTTTGTATTATACGTTTGATTTGTCGAAGACCATCAAGAGGCCAGAATTTCAATCTAACATTAGACAGTGTATTTTGAGGGCCTGAATGTAGAAGTCTTCGATGTTCTCGGGTAAGTAATAAATTGACAATATGTGATTTTGAGGGTAACAGTAGAGGAAATTTCTGATCATAAGGAACATCTGAAAGGAGAAGACGACCGCCTACTCGTATCATTTGAGACGAATCTAGAAAGGGATTCAATTTACAAATAGACTTATCTTTAAGCAGACGATTATCCATTAAAAATTGGATTTCCGAACTGAAGAAATGTGACTGGGTCAATTTGATGATCATTAACTCAGAACTAGAGAGTTCATGTGGAGTGAGAGGACCTGTACGTCTATGAGACTTAGCTCTTACATTGTGAATAAAACGAAGGCAGTATGCAAAAACTCTCTGAAGTCGAGTGAAACATGAAAATTTGCAGAGGGCATCATATACTTGTGAATCTGGTTTTCTGATCAGATGAGTAACCCTTTTGAGTTCAGGCAGTTCATCAACATTAATACTCGAAGGACCATTAGATACAAAGAGGTTGAAATCAAAGTGTGGATCTGACAAAAATTGAGGACCATTAAACCAAAAATCACAATCAAGCAACTGCAAGGGTGTAGCACCACGAGATAATATATCCGCGGGATTGTCTTTCGATCGTACATGTCTCCATGTATGGTTGAAAGTGAGTTCTTGAATTTGAGTTACTCTATTGGATACAAAGGTAGACCAACGAGAAGGGTGTGAGTTAATCCATGCGAGGACGATTTCTGAATCTGTCCATAAATTGACAGAATTTATCTGAGATTGGGATGGAATCAAGACAGAAAGAATCTTCGTAACAAGATTAGAGAGTAATAATGCTCCTAGAAGTTCTAATCGAGGAAGAGTCACAACTTTTACAGGACTAACACGACTCTTTGAGGAGATTAGATTGCAAGATATAAAGCCATTTTCATGTGACGTTCTTAAATAAACACAAGCACCATACGCGCTAAGACTTGCATCCGAAAACCCATGTATTTGAGTACTTGTTACATTGCTAGAATTTTGCAGCAACCTAGGAATCTTGAGATTGGAGATGTGAGGAAGTGTTTGTAAAAATAGATTCCATTCGGTAAGCAATTTTGGACTGAGAGGGTCATCCCAATTCGACCTTTCTAACCAAATCTTTCTCATAATTAATTTGGCAGATACCACTAAAGGGTTAATCAATCCTATAGGGTCATAAATGGAAGCGATTAAAGAGAGAACTTCTCTTTTTGTATATGTATCCTTAACGGTAACCTTTGGCACAAGAACTGAAAAATGATCGGAGTGAAAATTCCAACATAGGCCGAGAATTTTGTTCGTGTGATTTTCAGGATTGATTACATAACTAGCTTCATTAGAGATATGAGAAATACCTGCGAGAAATTCAGGTGAGTTTGCACACCATTTATGAAGCGAGAAGCAAGCGAGGTTTAAACATTCCGTTAATTGACGATGAATTTCGAAGAGTGTTTCGAAATCGTTACAGCCATAAAGCACATCATCGATATAACAGCAATTTAAAAGAGCTTCACTAGCCAAAGGAAATTTGTCGGAATTGTTTTGAGCTAATTCCTTAAGACATCTAGTGCTAAGAAACCCGGAGTTATTTAATCCATAAGTGATAGTTTCGAGTTGAAGACATTTCAAATCCTCTTGAGGTGAATCACGCCACAAAATGTTCAACAGAAAAACTTGTTCGGGATTTACTCGAATTTGTCTGTACATATGACGTAGATCTGCTACAATACAGTATTTAAATAATCTAAAATTTATCAAAATATCGAATAATTCGCGTTGTACCGTATAACCAGGAAGCATTATGTCATTAAGACTTAGATTTGAGGTAGTTTTCATACTGCCATCAAAGACGACACGCAACTTATTTGTTACGCTATCCTTTAAAACGCAATGGTGAGGAATAAAATATTTTAAATCAGAGTGAATATTTCGAGTGGAGAGAGGCACATATCTGCAATGTCCAAGTGCAATATATTCATGAATAAATTGTTTATACTGTACATATAATTGATCTGACTTGATCAGTTTCTGTTCGAGGTTTAGGAATCGCTTCTTTGCGAGGAAAAACGATTCGCCCAATTTTTTATATTCGTTGGGAGATTTGAAAGGGAGATCTACTTGGAATCTACCAGATGATAATATTTTAAGTGACGATTTAAAAATGTCTTCGGCCTGTTGCTCCGAAGGAGTTAGGATTTTTGGAGTACAAGTAAAAGACGAGATTTCTTCTACTTCCCAAAACGACCGTACGAGTGAATCGGTATTTTGAGCTTGAACGAACAAGGATACTTCATTTCGAGGTTGAGTATTTTCTTGAATGTTAAGTATGGAATATGAGTCAATTAACCCAGAGGATTGAGGTACATTTCCACCTACAAGATATCCGAGATGAGTATTTGTTAAGGTAGGAAGATTAGGGCCTAATTTTATTAACCCATAAGTGAGTAAGTCGAAATAAACATCTGCTCCAAGCAACATTTGAACTTCGGCAGGAGTACAAAATTCTGGATCAGCCAGGTGAATGTTTGGTGGAATTTTGAGGGCATTAAAATCCAATGTAATTTGAGGGTGCTTACAAGTGATGGTTGGGAGAATCGCACAAGAGAGTGTAAAATGTTTTGTGGGATTGACATTTGAGAAAATATTTAAATCCACCATTTTATTCGACGTCGAACAGATTTCGGATATCCCAGAAATGTGAAGACTTTTTGTGTAAGGAATACATTTCAAGCGACTTGCTAATTTCTCAGTGATAAACGAAAGCTGACTAGCTGAGTCTGTAAGGCAGCGAACCTTAACGGGATTATTATGAGAATCATAAATTGTAACACATGCTGTTTGGAGTAGAACCTCCTTTTTGCCTGAGAGTGCAGAGAGAGATGATGCTCGGTAGACATCATTAGACTGACATTGATTTGCTATTCGTGGAATTGCAGGAGAACTTGAAGTTTCGCCTTGAGTATTGGGATCACGAGATACATTAGAGTGAGTACGAGAATTTGAAGTATCATGTATATTGTGAGTCTGGCGAGTATTTTGAGAATTACGATTTCCTTGTGAGTCTTGAGAGTGACGAGTATTTTGGAAGTGAGTGTTTCTAGTGGGTAGACTACAAGAATCTTGATTTGTTCTTGAAATGAACCGAGAACTATTTGAGTTATGATTAGAAGCGTTAGAGAAATGGAGCAATGTGTGATGTCTCCTGTTACATTTGGCGCAATTCGACGAAGAGGTACATGAGCTTGCTGAATGACCACTAGCCAAGCAGTTGAGACACGCTTTCTTTGCCTTGACCGTTTGAAAACGGTCATCTTCAGACATATTTAAGAATTCCTGGCAAGTGTATATTTTATGAGAGTTATTTTGACATAAGAAACATTTAAAATACTGATTATTACTACTATACTGCAAATTATTGCTAACTGTGTTAAGAGAAGTAAAACGAGAAAGTTGTTTTTGTTTCGGAGAATGGGAATACTCAGGAGCAAGATTTTCGAGAATTTTGCATTTTCTTTCAATAAATTCAAGGAACTCCAATAAACTTGGGAGTTTGTTTATATTACGATCGGTTTCAAATGATCTTTTAGTATTATAGTCTAATTTTTGAGTAAAGAGATTGATGAGAATTAAATCAGTGAGTTGATTCGAGATGTTGAGGTTTTCTAAGGCGGCGAGATGGCTTTTAATTTGAGTTAAGAAATCCCTTAGAACATGTGCATTGGGTTTTGTAATGAGTGGAGCATTTAATAAACTGTTCAAATGGCTGTTTACTATTAAATATTTATTTTCAAATCTATCGCATAAATTTTTTATTGCAATTTCGAAATTGGAATCAATTATTTCTAGATTGTCAATTAACTTTAACGGTTCATTCCTTAACACTGATTTGAGATAAATAAGTTTTTGAGCATTAGATAACTGTTTATCATTTGTTATTAATTTGGTAAAAACTTCAAAAAAACTGGGCCATTCTGATATTTCGCCCGAGAAAAAAGGTATTTTTAATTCTGGCAACTTTACATTTTGAATTGTGCTGACAGATGGTGTTACATTTGTTACAATAGGTTGAGTTTCAACTGGTTTTGCAGATAATTGCGTGATTTTCTCGTGCAAATATGAGTCTAAATTATAATACTGTTCTTCAACTATGTCCCTATCTGAACAATATTTATCAAAATCTTCTAATTCAAGTTCCTCTTGTAAGTTGAGATACTTGCGATAAGTTTCATTTAATACATTTTTGCGTGCAATATATTGACCGCAATCTAAAACTACATTTTGGTTTTTTGAGACAAATGTTTGAATTCTAGTAATACAAGCTTTAGTATGCCCTCTTAACTTTATAATTTTTGCAACATCAGTCATTTTGAGCGTGAGAAAAAATAATACAAATTTTAAATATAACAAGAGATACTTAGTATTAAGAACTAAATAATATTACCATAAAAATCTACTTATAAGCACTGCGAATCTAAAAATAAAATAAAATAACATGCGACGATACAAAAAACCAATTCGTAAAAGTTACAATAAGTGACCAAACCGCACAGTCCAACCGCGACCGAAACATAAAACTTCTTATCCCTTCAAAGTGACGAAACCAAACCTTCCGGACGGCGCCAATACGAAGAACCTTGGATCGTGGAACCGCCAAAACTGCGATGTGTGAATATGAAAGAATAAAAACTATGTCTTTTCTTTGCGAAGAAATGAGGAAACGAGTGATTTTTTACGAATAATGTGAGAGAATCTTGAGAATTCTTGCGTGAAAGCGTCTTTGTAGAGACGAGAAATGATCGCCTTCGTGGTTTATCAATGAAAAATCCAGCTTCCAGCTTTACAAAGACGGGAACAGCTGCTGTATCCGGCTCGAAGGACCATGAAGAACATAGGGGGATTTTATTTCTCCCCCTGAATATGTTGCTAACTGCTTATTGAAGCAGTACCTTCGATTTTGGTTCTATGTAGTTATAATAAAATAAAATTGGTTACCTTATATTTTGGCGATCACACTCTCGTAATTACTTTAAATTACACTTAATAATTAAAACTATATTTTTTTTTTATAACACAAAATCTTTTGTGGAGAAAATGAACGATTTATTTTAAAAGTGACAAATATTAGAGAGTTATTAAAATTGACAAAAATTAGAGTAATGTCAGAAATTATAGAATGACTGTTGTCGACGTCATAAAAGGTTAAGAAGGGAATTTCTCGCAATTATGTGCAGCAAATAGAAACAGCATCTGTCTTGCATTATCGGCAATTCGACCTATGAATTTTTTAGGTTGCGATATGCAACAGTGCTACTGTCTCCAAGCCGTAGGTACAAACAGGTAGTATGCATGTGTTATACACCTTTTTCTTTAAGTTTATAGGAATGGAGGTGTTTTTCAAGATATGTGTTAGTTTGCCGAAAGCGCCCCAAGCCAGTTGTGTTCTTCTTTTAATTTCAGCATCTTGATTTGGTTTTCCTAGTTTGATAACATGACCTAGATATACATAATGTTCCACATTTTCTATGGTATGATTTTGTATTGTTATATTTGTCTGGTCTCGGCTCAGTATTTTTGTTTTGCTGTAATTCATTTTTAAGCCTACCGCTCCTGAAACTGCATTTAATTGTTGTAACATATCATTTAGTTCTTGGATATTATCGGCTATTAAAACTATGTCATCTGCGAATCTCAAGTGGTTAAAGTATGATCCGTCGAGGTTGATACCCTTGTTCCATTCCAGTTTCTTACAAATATCTTCTAGAGCAAGGGTAAATAGTTTGGGAGAGATGGTGTCTCCTTGTCTTACTCCCCGTTGTAGTCTTATAGGATTAGTTTTTGTGCTTTCGTCCAGCTTTATATGCATGGTGGCATTTTCATATATGTTTTATAATTATTTTAATATATCTTGAATCTATGCGTGCATTTTCTAGAGATTCAAGCACTGCCCATAATTCGATGGAATCGAATGCTTTATGGAAATCGACGAACGCCATATGAATTGGAACATTATACTCGGTGCATTTTTTGATCAGTGTTCTTACGGTGAATTGTTCTTACGTTCGTTATGATTATCCGCCGAATATCCCTCGGACATTGATGAATGCCTCATAATTTCATGACAAATTTCTCAAGTTCGTTGCTTGGTAACAGCACTCAGCCTTCGGCTTCGTGCTGTTACCAAGGAACGAGCTTTCGATTGTCATGAAATTATCTCGTCTGTTATCAATGTCCTAGGGATATTACTACTTTTTTTTGTAAAAGAGGAATGGAAATTTTTTAAACAAAACATCGAAGAGTTTGATATGTGGTGTTATAATCATATTTAAAAAATACTGCAAAGGTACTTCAGATATTGAACAAATAGGCTGAGGTATTAACTGAGGCAAAAAGAAGAAAACGTCCGTATATGGGACATAGCTGCCGAGAGATTGTCCTACCAAAGATTTAGAGCAGCAGTAAACAGAATACTTAAGTAAATTACACAATTTCACACTACTTCTTCTTGATGTGCCTATTCGTTACGAATGTTGGCGATCATCATGGTAATCTTTATCTTCTCTGCATGTTGGTGCACAGAAAAGGTGCACAGCATGTTGTATTGAACCAGATTCTGAAGTTCTTTAACCAAGATGTTCTTCTTCTTCCTGGACCTCGTTTTCCAAATATTTTTCCTTGCAATATGGCTTATCTGGAAGTAGTGCATATCGAGATTCATTTCGCATAATATATCCGAAAAATTGTAACTTTCGAGATTTGATGGTGGTCAGTATCTCTCGCTTCTTATTCATTCTTCTGACAACCTCCTCATTTATGACTCGGTCAGTCCACGGGATCGTAAGTATTCTCCGATATGGCAACATCTCAAATGCTTACAGTTTTCTGCACATATCTTTCTTTCTTATCGCAGCATTCTTAACTTTGTATCAAGGGAAAGGTTGTGACTCTTAAAGAAGGCCTCCATCCCATTGAAGGTGGATCTAGCTTTTCCCATGCGTGCTTTTATATCCTTGTTGTTGGTTCATTATTAATTTATTATGGTGCCGAGATAGTTGTAGTGCGCCACTCTTTCTACAGGAGATTGGTTGACGTAGAGTTGATGTAGGGTTGACGTAGAGTTGAGTAGAGTTGAGATCAACTCTACGTTAACTCAACTCTACAATTTCATACAGAATACAGTAAATTTGTTTTCTTCCCTTCAAGCCCAAAACCTCCATTACTCGAAATCTTAACTCGCTATTACCTAGTTAAAATAATCAATGAGTCCCTGAAATCGATTTTGGTACATATTTTTCCTTTATTTATAACTTCGTTTTAACTAATATAATTTAAATTGGACCTTGTTATCTCGAACAAAGCAATGTTTTAATTATTTTATTATAATAACTCGATTATTGATTATTTGAAAGTTGTTACCTCTAGAGTTCGAAGAAAAATAAGTTACCGGCTTTAAGAATTTGCTGAAAATTTAAATATAGAAATTTGGGAGTATATAATAAATAGAATTACCGTAGCCTGTCATTTTTAGAAATTGATGGACGTTATATTTGTCATTGGTTTTATAAAATATCTCGTTTGGGTTTTATTTGAAATAAGAAACATTAAATTATCTTAATTTCAAACAGTTTTAAATTCATATTTACAATAGAAATCAAAATAAACGAAGTGATTCTTAATAGTAAAGTAAATGAAGTAATATCTACCTGTCTCTCATTCATAAAGACGAATATTGTTCAATAAACAAAAATAGACAAATATTTGTTTTAAATTATAAACATAAATACTTTGATTAAACAAATCATAGTTGTGGCACATGTTTGACTTTTTCTAACTTTTATTAACAGTTTACCGTGCGCAAATTTACCGAACGATTAAACTGAGTAAATTCTGTCTATAATGTGAGTTCTTAAACAAATTTAAACAAAACCTACAACTTTATGTGTATAAATAAGATTGGTCAACATTTACCGTAAACACGAGGGGAATCATACAGTTGCTATTGTATGGAGAGTCAGGTAATTCGATGGTATAACCACCGGCTTATTGATTTTTTGTGTTCTCCAGGCGATTAGGTGCTCGTTTTAATAATGATGGCGATTTGTTTTCAGTGGGAATTACACAAAAAAAAAGAGTAACGTGGAGAATATCTTTTATAGATAAATCCTGTTATGAATGAATTAACAGAACAAAAATTGATAAAGGTAAAAATTGAAATAACAAAACTTATGAATGAAGCTTAAAACGGGAGCATAAATAAAATGAATATCAAATGACTTTGCCTTACTTCGTTTAATTACAATTAATTTAATTACAGTGGGTGATTAAATTATTATGATCAGTCACAAAACTTTGAGTTTTTCAAATTTGTTAAAAAATTTTATAATAAAATCATGTGCTGCTATACGATTAAGGTATGCCAATATATTTTGTCACTAATAACCTTACTTTTTTGACGTTTACAGCTCTAAAACTGTCATTTGTGTCAAATTACGTGACAACATACACATTTTGGTGAATTTGCGCTTGGAGTTTACAACTAAATTTGTATGTTTTCGTATTGTTTTTGAAAGATTAGTATCGTTTTATCTTTGTAGTATGTTTTATTAATGTATTAGTGGTGATTGTGAGTGAAAAAAACTATTAGTTTTAATTTTAAAGACATTTTTAAAACATTTCGATTTTTGAGAAGAAAATCATAATGGATAAGGCTAAAGACGTCCCTATGTCTAAGATGGTGGAGATAAAGACACTTTTATTGAATACAAAGCTTTTCCAACGTCAGATAGCTCAACAATGCCAAGTAGGGCAAGCAACAATGAGCAATATCAAGAAAAAAATTGATACCAACAATCCCCTGACTCACGAGCGTGCCCAAAAATGTGGTCGAAAGCGTACCACTACACCATCGAGCAAAAAGACAAAAGAGGGAATGTAAAGGTAGTGGGGGCAAAAATATTGTTAGACAGGAAGCATGATACAAAGAGGAAGTGCGATCTTTAAGAGGCCACATTAAACAAGGAAAGAGAGTCTCTCTCCTTGTTTGACATCAAATTTAATTGGGTTATGTTATTGTTTGTCCCAGATGCATCGAGCAATAAGACAAAAGAGGGAATCTAATCATTATGAAAAGGAGACCAAAAAAGTGGCCTCTGATGGCGGACATATCCGGAAATGCAAATGCGCCAAATTTAAATTTCATGACACTTGACAATAATCATACAGTGGTGTAGGGGTTCTAATTTATCTATTTATTTATTTTATATTACATAATATTTTATATTGTATATTTATCTATTTATTTATTAAAATTATTTATCAAAATACTTTTTTTAACACTAGAACACAATAAAGTTTTAATTAATTGATAACGATAATAGTCTAAAATGTTAAACAATTGTTAAAAAACTTCAATAGAAAATATAAATAAGCTTTCATGTGACAGTTTTGACAAACAATAACATCAACAATAACATAACCCAACTAAATTTGATTTCTTAAACAAGGAAAGAGATTCTCTTTCCTTGTTTAAAGTGGCCTCTCAAAATAGCACTTCCTGTCTATCAATATGTTTGCCCCCACTACCTTTACATTCCCTCTTTTGTCTTATTGCTCGATGCCCAGATGTCACATGAAATCTTATTTATACTGAAGTTTTTTTAACAATTGTGTCGCATTTTAGACTATTACCGTTAATAATTAATTAAAACTTTCTCGTCTAAGACACATTCTGAAAAATATGATATAGCTTCCGGATATGTCCGCCATCAGAGGCCACTTTTTTGGTCTCCTTTTCATAAGGATTAGATTCCCTCTTTTGTCGTTTTGCTCGATGCACTACACCCAGAGAAGAAAGAAAAATAAGGGATATCTTCGTTAACATTCGAAAGAAACCATGAAGAATCCTCATGGGACTTATTCGTGAAGCTGGGATGCCAGTTTCTGACATGGCAGTCCGCAGAAAGCTTGCTGGGTAAGGTTTCAAATCATGTCGCCTTGCCAAAAAACTAAAGTTGACCATCGTAATGATGAAAAAGAGACTGGAATGGGCCAAAGAGCACCAAAATTGGACAATTGAGGATTAGAATAAGGTAAATTACGTCACTACTAAAGTTAAGAATCCCTATAACCACTGTTTTTATAAAAAAAATATCTTAGAGTGTTTTTATTCATAGGTTTGCTTCTCTGATGAGTCTACAGTGGAGATACTCACGGATAAGTCGTCCGAAGATGAATGGGTGAAAAATATCACAAGGATTGCATAGTGGACCGAGTAAAGCATCCTCCCAAGATCATGGTACAGTCTGTGATCTGCAGCAATGGCACAGGGAGGTTGTTCATTGTAAATGAAATAATGCATCAACATTAGTATATTGAAGTTCTGGAAAGAAAGCTCATGCCACAAATCAAAGACAGGTTGCTATAAGGCAAAAATACAATCACAGTGCCATAAGGCAAAAACAATAACATCGTGCCTGGAAAAAAAGAAAATTAAAATACTGAAGTGGCCAGGTAATTCCCCAGACCTCAATCCGATCGAAAATCTATGGGAGCTTATGAAGAGGGGGATTGCCCAGGAAATTGTCACAAATAAGCAGCAGTTAATTGAGGGACTCATTGCCACCTGGCATAGAAACGATAAAATAAAAGAAGACTGTCTGAGAAACATTCAAAGCATGCGAAGGAGGATCAAAGCTGTCATCGAAGCTAAAGGAGGTCACACAAAATATTAAAAAAAAAATTGTTATTTAAGGTCACAGAAAAAAATGTTTTAAAATTTGGTAGAAGAACGTGTTTATGATCTATTTTTATATTATATTCACATCATTAGACGCTTATATGCAGTTTTATTCTTTATTAAACAGCAAAATATAAAGTTTTTTGAAGTAATCATAATAATTTGATCACCCACTGTATTGTTATTTTACATAAGCGTAAAAATTTAGCCTTGGAATATTTTAAAATTTAATTAAGTTCAGTAGGGGTAATGGGGGACACTTACCTCAATTTCAAATATATTAAGATATTTTGGAAACAATTAGTATGATTAAATTTTTCGTATAATATTTTTATGTGATCGAGGGAGATAATCCTTCAAGAAATTATGACTTTCAATATCATCATCACAGTCATTAACATCTTAGTAGATGTGTTGTGGTTCATAATTGGGCTTCAGCAGCTCGGACAGTTTGATTGATAATATTTCTCCACTGGTCGCGGTCATCAGTTATATGTATTGCCTCAGTATACTGTTTATTGAGAAGCTTTTTAGTAATGTCCGCCCATCGCTGTGGAGATCTTCCGCGTTGGCGTTGAGTCTGAGGCCTTCCTTGGACCACCAACCGCTCCATTTTGTGATCACTTTGATGGATATGGCCAAAGAACTTTAAAATTCTAGAGTAAACGGTACTGGAGAGACGCTGATCCGGTTTAACTTCATCCAGAACCGAGATATTTGTACGGCGAGCCGTCCATGGAATTCGAAGCAGGCGTCTCCATGTCCACATTTCAAAGGCGTCTATACGTCGTCGATCTGATTCTTTGACTGTCCATGTCTCGCATGCATAGTAAAATATGGAAAAGACCAGAGTTGAAACGAGTCTCTTTTTGTTTGACATAGTAATGTGACGATCACGCCAGACCCTGTTTAGTTCACTCATTGCTGCTCTTGCTAGTTGAATGCGTCTTCTAATTTCGGATTCACAACTGCCTGTGTTGTTAACTAGAGCTCCAAGATATATCATAGATGAGACTACCTCGCATCCCGCAATACTTTGGGTTTCAGGAAACTGTTGTTGGCGATCAATAACCATGATTTTGGTTTTGTTGTAGTTAACCATGAGTCCAAATTTAGCACTTTCTACCTTGAGTTTTTTTAACAATTTAGTAATTTCTTCTGGAGTAGAGGCTAGAAGTGTAGTGTCGTCTGCGAAACGCAAGTTAGATATCTTAACACCACCTAGGTTTACTCCTCCCTCCCAACCATCCAAAACTCTGCGCATTATGAACTCCGAATAGATGTTAAATAATAAGGGAGATAAAACGCATCCTTGGCGTACTCCCTTCTCCAAAGTGCATTTGTCAGACAGATATCCGTCCTTTCGAATATATGCCAGGTTATCTTGATACAGTTTGCTAATAAGGTGAGTCAAGTGTTTGGGTACACCCATTGTCGTCAATATGTTCCATAGTTTCCATAGTTTCAATATATATTTGTATAAAGCAAGTACTCTATAATTTTTTTTGTCCTTATTTGCCCCAATGTACGGGGTAAATGAAGACTGCAATTTTTTCCCAATTTAACTCATCTATAAAATAGAATGGGTAAATGAAGACAAAATCTTATCATTTATTGCATATAAAAAAATAATAAAATCGATAATTTCTCTTACTAGTTTATTCAGAAATTAACGGTACATTGTCAACTAAGTGATTAACTAAATTTAAAACAAACAAATTTTAATAGAAATTAAATTAAATTATCCACACTCTTTCTAATGACACGTATTTCATTAACATCGGTTGATCCAAACCAAAGTTATAGGTACCTATTTATCCACAAATACTTTCCCACTCTCCCCCATCCTTTATTTGAAAAAATAAAAAAAAAGTACTTGAACAACTTTGTGCGAAATTTAGGCCTCTTTGTAGTTTACTTATTTATGGCTTGGTATAATTGAGCATATTTCACAAAAAACTGGTTTTCAAATTTTTCTTCACATGTTACGCCCCCTAGCGGTTAATCCAGAAACTTGAAAGTTATTTCCAGCGATTTCTCTTGGCCACTTTTACTAAGAAATTTTTTCGCGTAAAGTTATAACATGAATAGTTTTATAGTGCACGAACAGATTTATATTTTATTTTTTTTTTATATAATTCATAGTTGTGGTTTATAGGAAATAATACATTCATTCATAACTATTCATGAAAATAACCCACGAATATTAAGATCGAATCCATTTTTTACTCTAAACGCTCCTAACCCTACATTTGTATTATTTCAATTCATACAGTGGAACTACCTTCTTAACGATTTGACACGCAGCTTATACAAAATCGCAACATTTGTATAACACAAAGGGTCGTCAGAATCGTTTTGCCAACAATAAATCTTGGATACAAAGTAAGTACTTCCTGTTGAAATTCGCTAATACGCTCGTTTCGTATAATGTTTGGGTAGATACATAAAAGGCATGACAGATAATTGGATTTAAGGTGGATAAAAGGAAGTATTATAGTGAAATGTATAATTTTATTCTAGAGTTACTATAACGCGAAGTGGATAAAAATATTGATATTTAAAGAATTTTTAGATATTTAGAGAAAGGAATTGTTAAATGAAACAGTTTATTTTTCACTAATATAAATATTTTAATAAGAATCTATTCTTTGGAAGATATACAGAGTGTCCAGAAACTCTCCTGACAAACGAAGACCGTTAATTTCTCAGATAATTATAAGACAAGTTAACCCAATTCACCTAGTCCGAAAATGCTTCCTAAGGAAATGCATCCTCTCTTTGAAAATGGCTGCTTGTAATTAGTTTCTTTTTAAATACCCAAGAACGCTTCTATTTAGAAAAACGAATACTAATACGATTATATATCCAACAGTTACTTTGACGCATAACTTTTTTGTTTTTAACTTTTAAGCATTCTTGGTAATGGATTATTAGATTTTCAGGTATTCTAGTAGGTACTAACAGGTACTCTTAATTTATATCGATAGGATACACCGTTTTCGAGATTAATCGATTTGAACATTTTTCGTTTTTTCGCCATGAAAGTTAAATTAATATCTTTTGCACTATAACTAACTAACTAGCTTTGAACTGTTAACATAAGTATAACCTACGTTTTTTATTGTCAAATAGTTTCAGTTCGTAAAGTCTCTATTTTATTTTTTACTTTGTGGCATTCAAACACAATAATAGGGAGTTTTGTAACTACCTAACGTAACGTATCTCCCTAGACGTAAAGAACTAATGTATCGAAAAAGATGAACGTTAAATTGATAATTAAAGTTCTGCACATAACGTAACGATGGTGTTGCCCTCATCGAATTGGTGATAAACTAATAAGTTGTTAGTGCCTGTCACTTAACCCTTGTCACTTAACCCCATTTTTGATCTTCAAAACATCATTTTTTAAACAATTTTTAATTTTGGAGATGGGTGCAATAATAAATGTAGGTGCCATTATTGATGATGAAGAGGACGAGGACATAGAAAATTCGCTTCTTCTCCACATCTTGTACGACTATACAGCCGCTTTAATTTAGATACCATGTCTGATATACAATGGAAAAATCTTTTTCGCCATTTGGATTAAATTTCACCTGTCTGGATGATCGTAAGGATTCTGGCCTACGACTTCCTTAAACAAAAACATATCATCTTCATTACTGAAGTGAAGTAGTTTTCTACTGCTTTTCATTATTTATAAAAATCAAAACAAATGTACTTAACCACAAATTTCGATGTTGATATTTTGGTAATCGGGTAAGATCCCCTTGTGCATTCGTTTACTTTCGGCTCGATAGGGATGCGTACTTGGGATGCGTATGAACGTAACGTATCAGCCCGTTACGTTAGGTAAGACGTACATATCTAGATACGTTAGATCAACCATTAATGCGCATGCTTATATGTCAAAAAGATACGTTACGTATACGTATTTGCTTGCACAAAAACTCTCTAATTTCAATTCAATAAAAATGCGCAGCAAAATTTCGCGATTAAGAGAAACAAGTTCAGTGTTCCCAAAAAATAATGAAACAGGGCGACGTAAGGATGTAACAGCAGCACATGAAGATGTTATTTTAATGTAAGTTGAAGAAAATTTAGAAATTAGCATCCGAAGACTATCTACCATGTAGGTATCCCACAATTTTAAAATTTTTGATTCGAAATATCTTACACAACGAAAATTTATATCCTTTTCATTTTACAAAGGTACAAGTACTGCTACAAGAAGATTTGCTGCTTGGTTATGGTTACCAAATCAGAAAAATAAAATTGAAGATTTTTTGAGATACATTATGTTTTGAGACGAAACTACATTTACAAAAAACTGTAATTTTTAATGTACATAACGCACATTATTATTCGTACGTTGATGGCAATCCCCACGTTGTTCAAGAATTGAAGCATCAGCATAGGTTTAGCATAAACGTCTGACGGGCTCTGTCCGGCCAACTTTAGCAGGAATGTATGAGACGTTCTTGATAATAAATAAGAAGACCACTGGATTGGAAGAGGTGGTCCAGTTGTTTCCCCAGCAAGGTCTCCGGATTTAAATCCTTGCGTTTTTTGTATTTAAGGATATATAAAAACATTTGTTCATTCCATTCCGATACAAAATTGTGCACAACTCTGGCTAAGGATACAAGATGCTTGCAACGAATTAAGAGATAAAGAGTATATTAACTAATCATATTTATTAAATGTGAAGAAACAATCAAAATAATAAAACATCAACAGAAAATATTGATTGACTTTACAGTAAAACAAAAATGTAAAATTATACTTGGCTAGTTCTATTAATAGAGTAGAGGTTAAGTGTGTAGTATCATTTTTCTCTTAAATATAGAATACTAAATATATAAAAAATGATTTAATACGCCCATGGCTGATGGCGTGACAGCAACCTGAAGCTATTTTGTTTCTCAAGGTTTTGCCGAATCGACTGAAAACGGAATTGTCGAATTTGACCTTACCTGATTCGGTTTTAATTTTAAATAAGATCCCACAAAAATTTGAAGACTTTAGGGTTCAATTTTGTGTCAAATGCGTCTCAGAAGAGATACCCGATTTTGACACGAGGAAGATGGGCATAGTGTAGCTGTCAGGGAGAGCAATGCAGAGTCTGGACGAGTAAGGTTCGTTTTAGGAGAGTTTTGAAAGACCGACAAAGTTTTCCTTAATTTCATCTGTGTGGTGAAAAGAAACACCAATTACATCAACATATAACCAGGAGTGCGTCAAGGGTGCATTTTGTCCACCTATTATTTAATGTATATGCCGAACATATAATTAGAGCTTCTCTTGAAGATCGCCCTGAAGGTGCCAGAGTCAAATTCATCATTAACAATATAAGACATGCCGATGACACCGTAGTATTAGCAGAAACAGAAGACCAACTAAAACTATTGATGAACATATTATCAGAAGAAAATCAAAAGCTAGGCTTGGACATTAACTTTACCAAAACAAAATTTTTGGTATTCCACAAAAAGCCCCATGAACAAGTTACACCTAACATACAAATAAATGGTATCACCCTTTAGAATTCTAAAAGGTTCATGTACCTGGACAGGGAGCTAAATAGTCAACTAGACCACTCAAAAGAAATTAGAAGACGCATTGAAATAGCAAGATCTGGTTTCATGAATATGCGTAAAATGCTCTGTAACCCCAAGCTATCAGTCTCAATAAGACTGAGAACACTAAAACAAATTAAATTTATTTGAAATGTGGATGTACGGCCGAATGTTGGGAATGAGAAGGCACTAAGGAGGAGGAGGGTGAGAAGAAGGTGATTCGAACTTAAAGTGCAGAATGGCAGTCTTTGTATTGTGAATTAATCACCGTTTGTTCGCAGCTGTATCCCGTGTCAAGGGATTTGATAACAGCGTCCTGAGGGTTAAGTAAGCCGCCATGGTTATACGTGGAAAATAAGAAGCCGAGTTTGAAGGATCACATTTTGTTGTCATCCAGGATAACCTGAAATCCAGCTTTGGTATCTGATTTGATTTCTTCCTGAGTTTGTTCTGCCTCCATTTTGTGTCCTTCAAATGTCAGATTTTGATTGTTTGAAGTTTGTGGAACAATGTTTTTTTTGGTCAAATGTAAGGTAACGAACTTTTTTAATAATTTAAAAAGAAATCACTAGCCATTGAAGGGAGTAGTTAAACATTTATCGTTAATACACTAATATTTGCTCTCATAACAATTTAAAAAATTTATTTAATTATATAATTATATATAATTATATAATTTATATAATTATAAAATATGATAATTAATTAATAATTCAGAAAAGTATGGTAGATCATTTTTAGATATGACAGCCCACCTTTTTTGTCATTTGGTACATAACGATAGTTTTAAAGTTAATTTTTTTTTAATTTTAAAGTTAACTGTTTTGTTGTTTTTTTTGTAATAACTGTTTTGTAATAACATGTAACTTTTTTGTAATAACATGTAATGTTTTCTCTTTCAACTAGGAGTTTAGAAAAATATTTCTTTAAAAAAAATATCTTACAAAGTAAATAGTATTCTTACAAGTGTAGTCGAAGATGGGCTAATTGTAGGTATCAGCTGTATACAGCAGTAGCGGATCTAGAATTTTCCTCTGGGGGTGGTTTTGGTTGGGCACCGAAATTACTACTGAAAATGCTACCGCCATTTTGAGTCGTTAAAATTTGTGAGTAACAGTATCGGAATAGGGTCCTGGGTGCGCCACTGGTATGCAGACTTCAACGGAGATGTTTATCCATACCGGTAGCATCTAAGTATGCGTTCATAACGAGGCGTCGACCCTCGCTCTGACCATGGCTTAGCATCATATCGATTTTAGGTAAAATAAATGCAATATTTTAAATGCGAGCGTTTACTGTCAGTGCATTGCTCTAGGCGAGGATACTATGCGATGATCTCCGTAATGAACGCACCCTGAGATAGTAGGCTTGCTGCATTACTTGCATTTGTGGTGCACACATCGTGTAGTAGTTGGGGTGACCACCAAAAAGGAAAAGAATATAATGTCCGATATATAAAAAAAGCCAAAAAAAAGAATATTCAACAAGAAAAATAAATTTCGAAACGAAAAGTCCACTTTAAATAGAGAAAACATACATCCCTACTTCTGTTATTTTAAATCGATCATTGATAAATAACAAAAACGTGACGTGTATAACGTTACATCCCATCTAAAAAGTTGCATAAGTTGAAAATAAGTTAATTTCGAGTGAGATTGCGTAAAATTTACGTAAAAAAAACCCTTATAATAATTCTTTACATATAGTAGGATATAAATTTATAATAAAAGTTCCAAATTTGAAGTTCATTTTAACCCTCTGTAATCCAATTGTTAGCACACCAACCCCAACCCCAACTCCAATAATTACCTAAAGTCAACCTGTACACTTAAAACATAATATTGATCCGGTATATGCATGCAGATTCGTACCCTGCTGTTTCACTGTCTTATTCCCAACTAATAAGAAACTCAAATAGAAGAAGGAAGAAGTAGTGCCATTAAGGAAACACCAGTATCCAAGATCTTTAGATATATCATATTTAATCGGCTTACTGATGGAAATAACGCTAAAATGGAAGTTAGTTACTATTTGTGTATAGTGTTCATCATGAAAAGTTTTTCATCAGGTAAGTTTTGCACTTATAATTATTATTTCTGTTAGGGATTTTGTTAGATTCCATTTAGAAATTAGGTTTACTGCGATAGTAATGTAAAATGATTTCAGTTAGTAATATTAAATAAACTTCTCATACAGTATGAGTGCAAAAGTATGGAATTAATTCATTATTTCAGAAATAGTGACAAAAACAATTAAAGTTATTAATTAATTTTGAAAACGATATTTAATACTGAATAAACAAAATGATCAAGATGATTGAGCTCTGAGGTAGATTTTTATTCAGTTTTTTAGATCTTCTTCTTGTAGTAAACCGATGTACTCACATATTTTGGTTTATTTCCTGTAATAAGAATGACGATGTGCAAAGATCTGGTGGATCGACTGTATCTATCGACGTACGCTTTAAAAACACATATAACTGACACTTCCATCCAGTGGCATTGCGCGCTATCTATCTTTTACTTTATCTTTGATACCTCTCGTTTTTAACAGCTAGAATTCATAATATGCGACTATTTTTTCTCAGGCAACCTTATATCATCCTATTTCATCAAATTCAGTAATTGCTCCTTGATATATTGTGAAATCATACAACAGTCCAGTGTAGTGCTTCCGGGTAACGCGAAGATTTGAATACCCCAAGGTTTCGATTCATTTTTAACATATTGTTTTATGTTTATCTATCCTTTGGATAGCACCAACTGTTCATCTTTGCAGAGTTGCATTTCTAGAGGCAAGAAAAGGCACTTTGTTCTTATACAATTATACAGTGGCTTCACTTTCCACAGTCTGTCCGTATCAGCAGGATTGTATTCATTAATGTTCACAAAATGTAAATTTTGGCGAAGGTTATAGAATGTGTTGACAGCCATACTATACGTAATTATGGAAATTTGTAGTTTAGGTTCCAGCATCATCTAATACTAAAATAATGCAATTCCCCATCACAGTATGCATGCCAATAAATTCTCTTATTTCCTCCGCTGAAGTGAAAGAAAAAATATTGTCTTTTGTGGCAGCATACAAATTAGTGTATGTCATCATTTCTTCATAAACATCATCAGTAAAGTATATATGAAAAAAAAAATGATAAGGACTTTCAAGTTCAAAGATGTTAAAAGTGGCTTTCTAATGCCATTGTATATCTGGGGTTAAGTATCTCATGTTATTTCTCCACTTGATATCTCCTTTATTTGTTAGATCAATATTTTCCATAAAGTCATTTATTCTCTTCATTTTACTTTGTTTTGATTCTCTAGGCTGTCGTTCTTCTGCAACTTTTTCTTCATGAACAAGCTCTATTGCTTCAGATGCTTCAGCTTCCTGCGCTTCAACATTATCTTACACATTCAGTTCTGTAAGCTGCTTCTCAACATTATTACGTCCATTTGCTTGTTCTTTCCAACCATCATCTTCGTCACTCATATATTCAATATCCCTGAAGTAGTCCATGAATTCTCTCCTTGTCTTCTGGAAAGCTTTTCTGGCCTTATTTCTGTCCTTGATAAGGTTCTGCAGTTCGGTTGGGATGATTAATCCTTTGTCAGACCAAACCAAAACGCACCGACTACTATGGCAATTATAGGAAAAATAATTGCCAGAGTATGCTACTAGCGACCTCTAGTGAAGGAAGATGAAGTAAACTGTGGATAACAATTAAAGCAAACTGTATACCTAAGCTTAATCAAGCCAATCAGAGCGATGCAGGGAATATTTATATTCCACTATGCATCAACAATTTACCCATATATTAATTTCGAAATTAAATCGAAATTGAAATTAAATCGAAACCCAACCGTCTACGTATATTTATTTTGTTATCGTCCTTACTCGACGATATGAGTTCAAAAATGATGGTAATTTATATGGGTAGATTGTTGATGCATAGTGGAATATAAATATTCCCAGCATCGCTCTGAATTGCTTGATTAAGCTTGGGTATACAGTTTACTTTAATTGCTATCGACATTTCACTTCATCTTCCCTCACTAGAGGTCGCTAGTAGCATACTCTGGTAATTATTTTTCCTATAACTGCCATAGTAGTCGGTGCGTTTTGGTTTGGTTTGAGTCTTCTTACGAGTCTCTTTGATGACGGGTAGACCCAGAAACACGTGTTGGAGAATGATAAGAGACTTAAATTAATTTAAAACGCAACCGTCTACGTATATTTATATTTTTCTTTCTTTCTTTTTCTTCTATAAGTAATATAATACCTGATCTAATGCTTTTGGTTTTTCTCTGTCAACAAATTGTTCATCTGCATTAGTTGATCATCATCATCATCATCATCATCATCATCATCATCATCATCAGCCTCTCACAATCCACTTCTGGAGATAGGCCTCGTGTTGTCTTGCCATCGTGTTGCTGGTCTTCCTCTGCTACGTTTATCGGCTCTTGGTCTCCATTCAACTAGTTTGCGAATCCATCTTCCGTCCTTCATTCTTAGATTCCGCCCATTTCCATTTTAAGTTACAGCTTCTTTCAATGACGTTTCTGACTTTGGTCTGAGCTCGTAGATCTTCGTTTCTAATCCTGTCTCGCATAGTGGCCCCTATCACTGATTGCTTCATTCTTCTCTGCGCTATTCTTAGTTTTGGTGCGTTTTTCTTTGTGAGCGATAATGTTTCTGCACCATAGATCATCAGTGGAAGCACGCATTGGTCGAAAACTTTTTTCTTTATATTTGTTGGGATGTCACTCTTAAAATCATTCCTAAGGGTTCCCTCTGCTGCATATTCTTGTGTTATTCTTCTGAATACTTCTGTTGTTTGATTGTCCTTACTTGCTTGTCCCAAATCGTGTGCAATCAGGACTATATGGTCTGTGTATCTTAGGTGGTGGAGCATCTCTCCGTCCACATTTATTCCTTTGTCACCCCATTCGAGGGTTTTGATCGCTTTTTTTTTGGGCCGATATGAAAAGTTTAGGTGACAACGTATCACCTTGTCGGATACCTCTTTGGATTTTTATTTGGTTGCTGTTAGCATGTAGTTATATCGAGCTTGTCGCATTTTTATATATATTATATATTAGCCCCGAATATCGGCTATCAATACGGCTCTCGTTTAGTGCTTCTATAACACTGTCGAGTTTTACGAGTCGAATGCTTTGTGGAAATCTACGAATGTTAAAACTAAGGGCTTGTTATATTCTATCTATTTTTCGATGAGTTGTTTTATTGTTTGGAGGTGATCGTTGGTTCCAAAGTTTGCTCTGAATCCAGGTTGTTCTCTACTTTGATATAGGTCTAATTTCTTGTCTAATCTTGAGATGATTACTCTCGTGAAGAGTTTATAAAGATTGTTTAACAAATTAACAGACTGATTGGTCGGTAATTTTCCAGATCAGTTTTTTCTCCTTTTTTGTGCAAAAGAATTGTTTTGGCTCTATTCCATTCAGATGGTATGGATTTCTTTGTCAAACATAGATTAAAGAGATGTTTTATTTTCCTCATTAGAGGTTCACCGAGATTCTTAACAGCCTCGATCACAATTCCATCGTCTCCTGGTGATTCATTGGATTTCATTTTATTCATCGTTTGTCTAATTTCACTGTGAGTTATTTCTGGCATGAGTTCAAAGCCTTGATTTAATACTGTTTTGCTTATTGGATCTTTTAGCTGTGTTTGGTTCATCCATCTGCTTTTATAAAGTTCTCCATAGAGGTCTTCTACTATTGTTAAAAGCTCCTCTCTATTTGTTATTATTTCGCCCTTTTTGTTTTTTTTTATGTTTTAATTTAATGATCTGACTTTTTTCATTATTCAGTTTTCTTCGCAGACTTTTTAGGCCTTTATTATTTTCTATGGTTTGTTCGATCTTTAGTGTATTGTACTTCTTAAGTCTGTATTTATTGCTTTCTTGACTTCTCTGTTTATCTTTCTATTTTGCTCTCCATTTAGATCATTTCTTTCTGTAATAAGATTTTTTTGTTTCATTAAATTCCTGTTGTCAGTTCTAAGTTTTTCTTTACTCTTATTTCTGGGTTAGTGTTTTCTCATGCTTTCTCTAATGGCTTGCGTAATATGTTGGTTTTGTGCATCTATGTTTTTGTTGAGAGCTGTCTGTGTTGTTTCTCAGTTTGGTTTCGATGTCGTTTTGATATACTTTAATATCTCTAGGTTGGGTCCATATTGGTATTGGTTTCGTATTTACTAATTTGCGTCTCTCTTGTTTTGTGAATATTTTAACTTCTATTCTTACCATTCTACCAGTGTTGAATGCAGTTAGGACCGTTACGTCTTGGATGATTTCTTTTTTGTTTGTAATAATGAAGTCAACTTCGTTTTTTGCTTTATTATCTGGGCTTGCCCAGGTCCATCTTCTATGTGGTTTCTTATAGAAAAAGCTATTCATTTGGACTAGGTTATTCTGAAGGAGAAAACCAATTAAGGTCTCTCCTCTTTAATTCCTTCCATTTAGTCCAAATTGTCCAAGTGATGTTTCTTCTGGACATGCTTTGCATTAATTAATACTGACTTTATTTCGTTCCAAGCACTGTTAAATAGCTGGATTAAGAAAACTGTATTTAATGATTGTATGCGTTATAATTTTGTAAATGATTATTTTTGACAAATTTTCTAGAAAAAAAGGAGGACAAGATTTAACAAGCAAGTCCAATAATTATTTTAAAATCTAATATAAATCACTTTTTACTACAGTAATAAAGTACAATGACAAAAATAAGAAACAGCCAAGTAAACGGTGTTTATTTAAGAACAATAAATTACGTATGAAAATTATCTTTTTATTATTTAAACAGCCACCTCGATATGAAGTCGAGAGAGAAACTCGACTTTTCGACAAATACCTCAGGAACAATGAAATGAATCATCGGCGTGTTTACACACGTAAAACTGACTACATTTTATCTCAGAATTTCAGAAATATGAAAGTTAGGCCGGTCATGGTTGCCTCAGATAAAATAACTGTTGTTTCTAAATAAAAAAAATACAGTTTCTGTACAAGTTTAGTAATGCATGGTTGTCTGAGAAGCTATAAAATAGAGTACACTAGAATCCATATACATACTCAATTTTTTTTTCTAATTGCTGCCGAAAAAAGCGTGCTTTCTACCTGACAGACCTATTAGAGAACATATTTTAAACATTAGACAAATTGTAAAAAAAATAGGGAATTCATCATACACATCTTTATTTATTTATCGTATGGCAATTACATCACATTTAGAACAAAATTACAAACACTAGCAATATAGGTATATGACAAACTTTAAATAGTTACAAACAAACATCAAGTGTATTAATATAATCAATTGACTCTAAAGTTGCAAACAGGAAGTCTTCAGGGCTACCATTGTAGGATCTTGAGGCACACTCTTCAATATTGTGGTCGATCGTTTGGTTCTGCCCACAGTCACATTGAGGAGACGGATTCTTTCCCCATTTATGTAGCATGTATGCACATCTGCCATGTCTGGTTCGGATCCTATTAGAGTGGACCATGTTTTACGTGGAAGATCAAAACCTGGTGATTTGTGGGTATTGCAGGGCATGTTATTTTGCCATGCGTTCCATTTTTGGGACCATGCATTCGTGATGTTGAACTCCGCATGTATCATTCTTGGCGTTTTCATTGGTGGTTTTCTAGAAAGTAGACGGGTATTTCGTGCATCCTCGGTATCTTGGTGGATCGGCAGGTTTATATTGTTCATGATCTTTTTGTATTCACGTGTAAGTGCGTTAACTCGTCGTAAATGTGGAGGTGGAATGAACTTAGTACTGGAAACCATTGGGTGGGAGTTGATTTAATTGTACCAACTATCATCCTCATAGTGCTGTGCAGCTTTTTGAGTGTCGACCTTTTTTACGTGTGGACTGTGTAGCCAAACTGGAGCACAATATTCAGCGGTCGAGAAAATAAGGGCTAAGGCAGTATAGCGGAGAGTGAAAGCCGATGCTCCCCAGGTGATACTGCAGAGCTTCTGTATAATGTTATTTCTTGTACTCAACTTTTGAGCAGTTTTTGTTGAATGCTCTTTAAATGATAGCCTTCTGTCTAGTGTTACGCCCAGGTACTTCGGTGTTTTGTTGTGGGAAAATGTGGTATTTTCAAACCGTATGTTGAGTTCCTTTCCAGCAAGTTTATTGTTCAGGTGAAAGCAACTAACTTCTGTTTTGGATGCATTTGGTTGAAGTCGCCACTTGCGAAAATATTTGCCCAATATATATATATATATATATATATATATATATATATATATATATATATATATATATATATATATATATATATATATAAGTCTGTCTGTCAGTCATCGACGTATCCGAACTTTTTTGATTGTGTTTCCGGCATATCTGCTAAATATAAGCTAAATAGTAATAGAAAGAGCACTGACCCCTGTGGTAGGTCATTCTTAAGTTTCTTTGGTGGGCTGATATCTGTGCCCATCACTACTTAAAACATTCGGTCGTTGAGCATGCTATCTATTAAACGTGCTATTTGTTTACAGGGGATTGCACGGAGAATTTTGTATATAAGGCCCCCTCTCCATACTGTATCGCAAGCTGCCGAGAGATCAATAAATGCCGCTGAAGTTTTAAGTCTTCTTTGGAAACCCGCTTCGATGTAGGTGGTGAGTGACATTACCTGGTCCGCGCAGCTTCGTTCTGGTCGAAAACTCGCTTATTCGACTGGGATCACCTGGACCAATTTTGTACTGATTCTATTCTATTCTGTACTAGTTCTAAAATGCCACAAGAAAATAGTTTCAGAATAATACTAAAAATTTTGTTATCTTTTGATTTTTATAAATTTTGGCAATGGGGCCTAGTTTTAACCCTTAAAAGTTTGAAATATTTAAAAGTTATACTTAGAGCATTAAAAATTGTTATTCAATTCATCTTCGAAATAGGAGGTAGTTTTCACCACTAAAAAATTAATTTTGAAGAGTTTAAATACTCAGAAATTATATTAAGAATATCAAACTATTATTACCTAAATCATCCAATCCAAATTTTATCCCACTTAGCTTTTTTATAAATTTGAGCAATTAGGGGTAGTTTTCACCCTTAGAAATGAATTTTTAAGGGGTTGATATGGTTAAAATTATAGTTAGAGTATCAAAAAATTATTATTTAATTCATCTGAACCAAATTTTACTCTTTTTGAGCTTTTTTATAGATTTTGGCGACAAGGGGTAGTTTTCGCCTTTCAAAAATAAAAAGCGCTTGTCGGCACAATATATATTTTGAAGTAGAGGGTAAGTTAAACTTAATTTCAAATTGGTCTTTTCAGAAAAAATTGCGAGGTCTTACTTGTTCTATTTTAAGCTTCGGTTCCTGGACTGCATGAATTGCCACAGCAGTTAAAAAAGTAAATTATGTGCAAAAACGACCAATTTTATTATATAAAAAATGATTCCGTTATATAAATCATACCGAATTACATTTTGATTTACATGTATTGTAATTTTACATTGAAAATGTTGAACATTATGTATATCTGTTGAACATTATGTATATCTACATTCAGGAGTGGATGGAAAATGGTTGACAAAGAGACTATTGTAATTTTATTTGATCAGACTAAATAGTAAAGAAGTTTACACTGTATTATATGGTTATATTTATAATGAATGCAAAAAAATTGTACACAAGATTTAACCAAAAATAGCCATTTTTAAGCATTATAACAGCTTATTTAAATTTTAAACAAAATATGGATATATTAAAGATACATATGTATATATTTTATATTACTCTAGCGCCCGTCGACAATGTCTTAAAATATGAATCTGGCCTAAATGATAAGACCGTGATTTTGTCTTATTTTTTTCTTTCCATGACGTCTGTGCCTTTCAAGAACAATAGAAGGGTACTGAACAAAAGAACGTGATATGATAACAAACCGCTCGGATTCAATTGTTTTAACAGTTATCTTTGGCTTCTATTTGAACATGGTAAGTACTCAATTTGCAGTTCTTTATGAGAAGAATATCTCGGCAAACAAAATCTAATCTTGGTAATTACTAATTAATTGACTATTTACGGCTTTTATTTGCCTAGGGATTATGATAAGAATTTCTTGGATGAGAGATAATATCATTTAGTTGGGTAGTAAATACGAGATTCGAAGAATCTTGTTATTTACAATAATTATTTATACCTATGTAAAAAATCTTAAAATACCTTTTTTTTTGTTTTTTATCCTTTATCGATTTTTAGGCTCGGATATCAACTCTGATTTCCATTTACACATTTCTTCATATATCATACTAGCCATAGTTTATTTTATTTGACGATTTCCTTCATTTATACTGACACAACTGACAATTAGACAACGTTTGTCTGTGGGGCTATATTAAAAGTAATATCTATTAACAAACCGGAATTTGTAAGAGCTAGAGAAACAAACCCTTGGTTCTTCTTCTTCTTCTTCTTCTTCACTGGCTTCACAACTCGGGGTGAGTCTTCGCCGCATCCACTATCTCCTTTCATGCTTTACGATCTTGCGTTTCTATTTCCCATTGTTGTACCCCAATTCTAAATAAATCGGCTTTAACATCATCCTTCCATCATTTTCTTGGTCGGCCTACTGATCTTTTACCATCTGGTCTTTCAAAAAACACTGTCTTTAATACTCTGTTATCCTCTGATCGTACCACGTGACCTGCCCATCTTATTTGGTTTGCCTTGATATGTCTAACTATGTTTTCAGTTCCATACAGAGTCACCAATTCAGCATTGCGGCGTCTTTTCCAATACCCTGCGAATTCATCTCTTTGAGGGCCAAATATTATTCTGAGAACCTTTCTTTCAAATACTAGAAGCTTATTGATTTCCCGCTGGTTGAGAGTTCATGTTTCACTGCTATATGTAATAATGGGGCGAATAATCGAATTGTACAGTGTTAATTTAGATTTTCTTTTTAGCAGATTCGATCTTAATAATGTTGAAAGGGAGTATAATGCTCTATTTCCCGTAGCTATCCTTGCTGAGACTTCTTTTTCTATGTTGTTGTCAGCTGTGATTATTGCCCCCAGGTATTTAAACTCCTTTACTACTTCGAAATTATTATTATTAATACTGATGTTCTGCCTAATTCTTGGTATTGGATTTTTGGGTTCTACCAGGTATTTCGTCTGTTCTTCATTTATTCGGAGACCCAGACAACCTGTTTCCTACTCGAGCTGTGAAAACACCTCTCTCACGTCTCTTGTAGAATGCGTGACTGCATCTATATCATCAGCAAAGGCCAGCAACAGTTTTAATCCTTGATCAGCAAATCCTACTGTCAGCTCAGACGATATTTTACTTATTGCATATTTTAAAGCAAAATTGAACAGCAACAACGGTGACTAAGTCCTAAATTTATACCAAATGGCATCGATGTTCTGCTTCCTATCTTTACTTGCACATATAAATGTGTCACGCAGATTTGCGTTAATTCAACTAATTTTCTTGTTATTCCCATTTTTAACATTGCTATCCACAATTTGCTTCTTTTTATGGAATCATATGCTTGCTGGATATCTTTGAAAATTTGGTGTACATCGCGGTTGAATTCCCAGTTTTTCTCTAATATTTGTCGGATGGTAAATATCTGATCAATTGTTGACCTTATAGCACGAAAGCCGCATTGGTAGTCGCCTAGAGTATCTTCCGAATATAGTGTAAGTCTCTTTAGCAAGATAATTGATATTCCTTATCAACTTTATATGATGTTATATGATGTGCTAATAAGCGATATGCCTCTATAGTTTCGGAATTGTTCTTTGTTTCCTTTCTTATATATGGCAATTATAACGATTCCACTCCATTCTCTAGGCATTTTCTGTTGTTTCCATACTCTCAGAATAATGTCATACAATTTTTGGTGTAAAAGATTTCCTCCTTTTTTAACATCTCTTCATTTATGCCTGTTGGGAAAAGTTCCCAACACCTTGAATTTAAATTATATAAGAAATTAAAATTTTGAACCTCTAGCGCCATTTTCGTGCGTTCCCAATGTCACATTTTTTATGACATAAGTTCCAATCTGTTACACTTAGAAAGCCTTCTCGTCATGAGAGGGCGTTGAATGCCTTTAGGTCGCACATGTTAATAAATAAATAATATAATATGTAATATAATATATTACTCTGAAATAAATTTATTGTGAAAGGGGACTTATCCACCTAGTGGCAGTTTTCAAAAACTGCAAGACGACAATCAGCAAGGAGAGAAGTTGGCGGTGTCATAGAAAAAATATATACGGCGTTGTGTCTTCGCCATTAGTCATTTTTATTTAAGTTTTGACAATTATATTATAAAACGATCTTAAGAACGTGAACTTGATGGAGTCATAGGTGCAACGAAAGGAAAGCATCTTTTATAAAAGGGTTCCTGCTACCAGTTACCGTCAGAAGCATCTTCTGAGGGGTCTCAAGTATTGTACAGATTTATTGTAAGTTAATGTTCCCTATTATTGAAGTCCTCCATGGCCAGAGACACAATTTAAAACGGAAATTTGTGTATACACACTCTATTCGCGAATGAAACCATATCTCATGTGCTTAATATAAGTTAATGTTAAAATTTAGAAGGCCGAATAAGTATGTGCACATTTCTCTGATAAATATGAATTCATATTCATTTGTATTGTAACCCTTTTTTTGTTTGTAAGATATTTAATGATTTAAAGACAAAAGGAAGGTAGTATATAAAAATTACGAGAGAGTAAAACTTTAACATACATTCTTGTTATTTGTTAGTTTTCAATACACTTATAGTACTGTTTATTTATTTTATTTCACTGATACCTAATAAAGTCAATTTTGGAGATTCTGAACCAGCCCCTAACTGGAAATACAATATTAACTCTAGGAGTTTTTATCTAGTCGGAGACACGTTTGTCGGTCCTCCACGCTCGAGTGGTTGCAAGGCAGACCAAAGTAGTTTGCTGAGCGACCATTTGATGGTCCTAAAGCGAGCCGGATCACAAAAAAGACTTTTTGCAAAATTTATAAATAGTTTCATTGAATTTAGTAAAAATCTCTGTTTAAATTTCTTATCTCTCTCTCTTCTACTCAATTAAATGCCAAAAAGGCCAGTCTCGGTTACAATACAAATAAATTAAAACTACACTAAGAAAGGTGTACTCTCTAGTTTTGTATATTTTGACTTATGCAATTTATTGTTAATGTTTTATTGTGTGCATTTCTCTCTTTATGTTTAATGCAAGTGCGTACCTATATAAAAAATAATTTCTGCAGTTCCTTAATTTAAATACTTGATAATTTAGTTTAATAAAAATTCATATATTCAACATGAATAATAGTCAAGTAACGAAACATGCTCGCACCTCTGCAAAAGCATCTTTAACTCGCTTAGAGAAGTGGACAGACGCAAATCTCGATACTGCGATCAGTATTTCTCAATTAGCCATTCGGGAAAAAATGGCATTAGATTGTTTTCAGCAATATAATGTAGCTCAGGATGAATTAGAATGTTTTTTAACTGCGGAAGAAAGTTTTGATGATAGGGAACAATTGGAAGAAAGGTTTAGCATAGTGTTATCTCGAATTCAGGATAAAATCTCGGTTTTAAAATCTTCTGTCGAATCTAAAACTGTAGAGTCAGGAACTAAAGTGCTCTCGTCTCCAGCGGTAAAGTTACCGGAAATAAATACTCAAAAGTTCTCAGGAAACATAGTAGAGTGGACTCCATTTTATGATTTATTTGACGCGTTAATTTTAAAAAATAATAATTTAACTCCCATTCAGATGATGATCTATCTCAAATCATATCTGAGTGGCGAGCCACTCAGACTTATAGATACACTGCCCGTCACGGCAGATAACTTTCAAATTGCTTTAGATACACTTAAAAATAGATACACTAATAAAAATTTGTTGGTAAAAAGTTTATTACGTGATTTATTTGAAGTAAAGCCAATTCAAGGTAACTCTCAAGTCCATAAGCAACTCAGGGAATTTTATGTTTCAGTAAATAAAAGTTTTCAGTCTCTTAAAAATTTAAATTTGTCTCACGAACAGTTATTAGATTTGACACTAATATATCATTTAGAAAATAAGTTAGATTTCTCTACGAAAAGAAGTTTGGAATTTGAAAATAACTCTTATAGTACAGTAACTCTGAAACAATTTTTAAAAAGCATAGAAGCTCGCTGTAATCATTTAGAAAATTTAGAATCTCGAGATCAAAATAAGTCTTTTAGCTCTAAATCGATGAAGGCGACTCATACGTCGGTACACGCCGCGATAAACTCTAATAATACTCCTAAACCTAGAAACTCTTCATGTATTTTTTGTAAAAATGACTCGCATCGCGTTTATAGCTGTTTGAAATTTAAGGAATTGCCTCATTGTGAAAAAATTAACTTTGTGAAATCACAAAGATTGTGTTTTAATTGTTTGGGCTCTGCCCATAGCGTATATGAATGTACAAGGGGTACTTGTCAAGTGTGTCGCAGAAAGCATCATACGCTCTTACACTTTGAGAGTAAAAATAATGCTGCAAATATGATTAACAATTTTCGGAGTAATAGTCACTCGCCCAATGGCACTTCTTCTTTTTCTCAAAATGTCCCAAACTCAGCTCCTAGAAATTTCTCTAATATGCCACAAAATAGGCACAGATCTAACTCTAATTCTAGAAACAATTACTCTCAAGGACAACCCGGTCCTTCCCACTCTAATAGTGGCATTCGTCCCAACACTCAAGGCACCTATGACAATGTTGATAGTTCTCAAAACAGAAGTGAAAATGCTCAGTCCTTTGTCGACACTCGTCAGCAAAATGTCAATAATATTACTCCCTCTCTGTCGGCACTTTGTGCTACCTCTCTTGTACTCTTAGGCACTGCACAAATATTTATTTATAGTTCTCAAGGCCATAGGATTACAGCAAAGGCTTTACTTGATCCATGTAGCCAAAACTCTTTTGTAACCTCAAAGTTTGCTGACAAACTTGGGTACACTCCCCAGAAAAGGACTCTAAGTATCTCTGGAATAGGTTCACAAATTGCTCACTCAAACAAAATGATTGATATTGTTGCACACTCATGTGTGTCTCGTGAAAAATGCAAAATCTCTTGCTCTATTTTAGAAAATATCACTGGGAAACTCCCTCAAGTTAAAATTGATCACTCTCTCATAAGAATTCCCTCGGATATTCAACTCGCTGACTCACTCTATTATACCCCTATACAAATTGACCTTCTCATAGGTGCAGATTGCTATTACGACTTGTTATTAGAAGGGGTAAGGAGGCTGGGTAACAATCTCCCTGTACTTCAACAGACCAGATTTGGATGGGTAGTTGCTGGACATGTACCCTCATCTCGTAATAAAAGGGTTAGATTTAATCTTCCTTCCCTCTCAAGTGAACCTCACAATGTAGCCATGTTTGTTCAATCCGTAGAGAAACTCACTCTCGATAATTTAGTAGAAATGTTCTGGAAGCTGGAAGAAATTCCTGAAAGGGTCCTCCTCGCCCCAGAGGAGGAACTCGCTGAAAAAATATTTGTAGACACAACTCGTGTATTAGAAAATGGCTCATATCAAGTGGATTTACCTCTGAGGTCTCCATTAGAAAACCTAAAATTAGGCCATTCTCTCTCTATCGCCCAAAAAAGATTTTTTAACTTAGAAAAGAAATTCTCTAAAAATCGAGAATACTTTATAAATTATAAAAGGTTTATTGATGAATATGTGGATCTCGGACATGGGAAATACGTTCCGCTCTCAGAAGTTAACGAAAACAATGAACCTAAATATTTTATCCCGCATCATGCAGTCTTACGAGAAGACAAAACTACCACCAAATTAAGGGTGGTGTTTGATTGCTCGTGTCCAACATCATCAGGATTGTCATTAAATGACATTTCCCTCAAAGGTTTCCAACTACAGCCCAATCTCATGGACATTTTGTGTCGCTTTCGATCTTTCAAATTTGTCCTCATCTCAGATATAGAAAAAATGTATAGACAAATTAAGATAAATCCTGCTCAAACATTTTTATTGAATATTCTCTGGAGAGACTCAGCCTCTCAACCTCTGAAATGTATCGAACTCTCTACTGTTACGTATGGATGTACTAGTGCCCCTTTCCAAGCTACTCGTGTTCTCAAGGAGATTGCTCAAATTCACGAAGGTCAGTACCCTCTAGCCTCTAAGGCCCTTTTAGAGCAAACCTATGTTGATGATATTTTGGCTGGCTGTGATCATGAATCAAGCTTGGAAAATTTGTATTCAGAATTGAACTCTCTATTAAGTAGTTGTGGCTTTAGTTTGCACAAGTGGTGCACTAACTCACAAAATTTTCTCGCGGGCATTTCGACTCAATCAATCTCTGAATATAACCTCAGTTTCGACGATAACCCAAATAAAGTGTTAGGAATAAAATGGAACCCCTCTAAAGATTTTTTGTGTATAGCTCTTCCTAATGTTTCATTTCAAGGGCCTCCAACAAAAAGAAAAATTCTTTCTCTCATAGCTCAATGCTATGACCCTTTAGGACTACTGGCTCCTGTTATAGTAGTTGGAAAAATTCTTATGCAGCAACTATGGATGTTAAAGATAGATTGGGACAAAGAAATTGTTGAAAAAACTCTACTAGAAAATTGGACGTCGTTTTTAGCAAATTTGCCAACTCTAGAAAAATTGGAAATTCCCAGATATTTCTTTTTCTTAAAGGAAACCATTAGAATAGAATTCCATGGTTTCGCTGACGCTAGCTCAAAGGCATATGCAGCTTGTGTATATGTCCGCACTGTTTACTCAGATGGCTCTATATCCAGTAATCTCATATCCTCAAAGTCCAGAATTGCTCCTCTCAAAGTAATCAGTATACCTCGTCTCGAATTTTGTGCAATGCTCCTCTTGTCACAATTAATGGAAAACCTTATAAGTATTTTTGAAAATAGATTCCTCATTAGTTCGGTTCATCTCTGGACAGACTCAGAAATTGCTCGATTTTGGATTAAATCTCATCCCTCTCGTTGGAACGTATTTGTTGCCAACCGTGTCTCTAAAATTCAAGATATAACCTCTGGATGGCAGTGGCATCACGTAAGCTCAGAAAATAATGCAGCAGATTTGCCCTCAAGGGGTCTACAACCCCAACACATTCTTAATTGCTCACTTTGGTGGCACGGTCCATCTTTTTTGTTAGATCCAAACCTCGATTGCGACGAAGGCAATTTACTCAAAGAAATTAGGGATCCCCCGGAGGAAAGGAAAGTGTCGTTAGTAACTCAACCATCCTCGGATAATTTTGAGTTTTGGACTCGTTTATTTACTCATTATTCAGAATTCTCACGGCTGCAAAGGGCAGTAGCTTATTTAATCAGGTTTATTCAGAATAAATTTTCGGCTCATTTTAAGCGTGAAATTCTTTCAGGTATTCTCACCTCTCAGGAACTCAAACATGCAAGTGTTTGTATTGTAAAGGCACTACAAGCAAAATATTTCTCAAAGGAACTCGTGGAATTAAAAACCCAAAAACCTCTTTCTAACAAAAATTTGTTACCGCTCAAACCATTCTACGATGAAGTAGATGGTCTCATTCGTGTAGGTGGAAGACTGGAAAATGTAGATATCCCCTATTCTCAGAAACACCCAATTCTCCTACCTTCTCGCAATGAAGTTGTTGGTCTTATGTTGACTCATGAACATAGACGCTTGGGACATGCAGGTGCAAAAACTGTACTCTCCAATTTTAGATTAAGGTATTGGCCGTTAAATGGACTTAGAGAAGTAAAGTCCATCATAATAAAATGTATTCTCTGTCACAGATTTCGTGCAAAGTCTCTAGAGCAGGTCATGGCAGATCTCCCCAAGGATAGAGTAAACTCGTCTCGTCCGTTTCAAAAGGTAGGTACTGATTACGGTGGTCCATTTTTATTGAAATCCTCTCATCTCAGAAAGGCTCCTATAATAAAGGGTTACATAGTAATATTTGTGTGTATGTCCACCAAGGCAGTACATCTCGAATTAGTTACAAGTCTCACGGCTGAAGCGTTCATTTGTACTCTAAAAAGATTTGTTTCCCGCAGAGGAAACCCCTCCGTAATCTTCTGTGATAATGCTACGAATTTCTGGGGAGCAAGAAACCAATTAAAGGAACTCCATGATTTTTTAAAAAAGGATAAAATTCAAAGCTCATTAAAAGAATATTGTACTCAGAATTATATAGATTTCAATTTCATCCCTCCAAGGTCACCTCACTTCGGTGGTTTGTGGGAAAGTGCAGTTAAAAGTACTAAGTATCACCTGTATAGACTCATAGGCAACTACTCCTTTACATTTGAAGTTTTTTATACAGTTTTAACTCAAATTGAGGCAATCCTTAATTCGCGACCTCTCTGTAGTTTATCAAACGACCCCAATGACCTTCAGGCGCTAACGCCAGGTCATTTTTTGATTCAGACTAGTTTAACAGCTCATCCAGAAAGAAATGTAGTTGATATTCCCGAATCTCGTTTAAAAATCTGGGAACGCATTTCCCAGATTCAACAGACTTTCTGGAAAAGATGGTCAACAGATTATCTTAATCGGTTACAAAACCGACCTAAATGGTTTCATGACTCGAAACCAATAAAGGTGAATGATCTCGTCCTTGTTAAAGACTCTGACACTCCGCCATTAAAATGGCCTTTGGCCAGAATAGTAGAAGTTTTTCCTGGCAAGGATAATAAAATTAGAGTAGTAAAGATAAAAACTAGTAATGGTTGTTATACTCGGCCTATTACAAAACTATGCCCTCTCCCTTGTAATGAGGAGAATAACTCCTAAATTTAGTTCTTTCAATAATATATTAAGTCAGTTAGTTAGCTGTATAGTTAGATAAGGTCTTAGTATAAATAATTAATATATAATGCTCGCATTCTCATTAGTTTAGCATTCTAATGTTAGTTAACTTTCTCTTTCTTTCAACTGTGTCATGACGGGAAAAGTTGACTCTTGTTATTGATTTGAAGAGAAGGAATTTGTAGTTTCAATAGCTCTGCTACTAACATATGCTCTCGCTCTCGCCCTTGTTTCTTCCTTTTGGTTTTTGAAGATGTTTGTTGAATTAGTCAACAAAAAGGGGGAGTATGTTGGGAAAAGTTCCCAACACCTTGAATTTAAATTATATAAGAAATTAAAATTTTGAACCTCTAGCGCCATTTTCGTGCGTTCCCAATGTCACATTTTTTATGACATAAGTTCCAATCTGTTACACTTAGAAAGCCTTCTCGTCATGAGAGGGCGTTGAATGCCTTTAGGTCGCACATGTTAATAAATAAATAATATAATATGTAATATCAAATAAAAAACACATAAATGCAGGAAATCACTCTCAGATAATTGTAAACTTATATATTCACTCTGAAATAAATTTATTGTGAAAGGGGACTTATCCACCTAGTGGCAGTTTTCAAAAACTGCAAGACGACAATCAGCAAGGAGAGAAGTTGGCGGTGTCATAGAAAAAATATATACGGCGTTGTGTCTTCGCCATTAGTCATTTTTATTTAAGTTTTGACAATTATATTATAAAACGATCTTAAGAACGTGAACTTGATGGAGTCATAGGTGCAACGAAAGGAAAGCATCTTTTATAAAAGTGTTCCTGCTACCAGTTACCGTCAGAAGCATCTTCTGAGGGGTCTCAAGTATTGTGCAGATTTATTGTAAGTTAATGTTCCCTATTATTGAAGTCCTCCATGGCCAGAGACACAATTTAAAACGGAAATTTGTGTACACACACTCTATTCGCGAATGAAACCATATCTCGTGTGCTTAATATAAGTTAATGTTAAAATTTAGAAGGCCGAATAAGTATGTGCACATTTCTCTGATAAATATGAATTCATATTCATTTGTATTGTAACCCTTTTTTTGTTTGTAAGATATTTAATGATTTAAAGACAAAAGGAAGGTAGTATATAAAAATTACGAGAGAGTAAAACTTTAACATACATTCTTGTTATTTGTTAGTTTTCAATACACTTATAGTACTGTTTATTTATTTTATTTCACTGATACCTAATAAAGTCAATTTTGGAGATTCTGAACCAGCCCCTAACTGGAAATACAATATTAACTCTAGGAGTTTTTATATAGTCGGAGACACGTTTGTCGGTCCTCCATGCTCGAGTGGTTGCAAGGCAGACCAAAGTAGTTTGCTGAGCGACCAATGCCATCATTTCCTGGTGCTTTATAGTCTTTTAGAGACGCGATCGCATTCTTTACTTCCTCAAGTGTTGGTGCAGGTATTTCGATATCTGCAGAATGAAACCTAATATCTGATTCCTCCGTTTGACTCTCAATATTTAGTAAATGCCGAAAAGTATTCCTTCCATCGTTCGACGATTTCCGTTTCTATCATTATTAATTCTTTTGTTTCATTTCTTATAGGCTATGTTACTCTAACACTTACACCTTTTCTGACTGACTTCACTTCACTTAATAATTTTCTTATTTGATTCCTCTCGCCACTTCTGTCCATTTTCCGGATTTGTTGTTCTAGGTAGCTTCTCTTTTTAGTTCTGAATAGTCACCTTGTTTTTGCCCTTGTTCTGTTATAATCTGCTTTGTTCTCATCTTGTGGGGTCCTGTAGCATTTTTTTTCTTTTTTCGATTTTATTTCCAAAATTTCTTCGCATGCTTTGTCAAACCATTTCCGTTTTGAAAGAGTCCTCTTTTTTAACATGGTTTCCTTGGCTGCTTTTTCTATAATTGATGCCACTTGTTGTCAAGCTTGTTCTAACTCTACACTATGCTCTTCCTCTTCCAGCAATTGAAATATGTTGCTTATTGTCACTTGATAATCCAGTTCTTTATTTGTTGTGTGTAGGACTTCTATGTTCCATATTTCTCTTTTTTCTTGTTGTTCCAGTGTCTGTATTGATAATCGCGTTCTTAACTTAGATTTCAACAGAAAGTGATCGCTATCGCTGTCAGCTCCTCTCATACTTCACGAATTAATAGTGCTACTAGAGTGTCTTGCGTCAATAAGGACATGATCTATTTGATTTTGTATTTTTCCATAATTTAAAACCCATGTGACCTTGTAAATGTTTTTTTTCTCGAATTAGGTGAATTTAACGATCATGTTATTAGATATTGCGAATTGTGTTAGTCGGTATCCATTATCATTTGTTGTGATGTAGTAATGTTGTGATATTGGGAGGTAAATGGGTAGAATGTGAAAACATGGAGTTGCTTCCATTTTACTCCACTTAGCCTCTTTTACTCAAATCCGACTCTCACCTTCACGATGGTGCCTCCTGTTAAAACTGAGCAACCCAATTGGAGATCCGGTATCCAACCCGGGTGGAAAGTTGGGTCGGGAACTGACGAGAGCGGGTGAAATTGCCACGAAACAGAAACTATTTCCTCGGAAATCCTTGGTTTCTTCTTTTTAATATCAGCCTCGAAAACATTTTAGGAAATACAGAACTAAACAACCGAGTTAAAATTTTTAATAAATCTACCCAAATATTAGAAGAACTTAAGAAATATCCAATATACATCATAGAAATACAGCAAACGCATTTGACTTGAAACGACATCGAAAAGATTATTCCATACACGTTTTATACAAGTGGCAGCGATAATAGGAATTTTGTAGTGGGTTTTCTGGTACATGAAGACATAGAGTAGGTAAAACGATTTGTCACCAAATCTGACAGAATGTGTGCAATTAGAATTAAAGGAAAAGAGAGATGATAAATATACACGCTCCAACAGAAGAAAAAAGAGAAGGAATGGAAGATGAGTTTATGAAGAACTAAAGTAATTGACTGAAGAAATGTTCACACAAGATATTAAAATTATTATAGGCGACGCCAATGCAGAGGTTGAAAGAGAAGATACCTATATATACATATAACTAAAAACATAAATGATAATGGCCAAATATTGATTATATTCGCAATTAAAAACAGGATGAAAATAATAAGTACGCATTTCAGGAGAAAGAATATATAAAAAGGAACATGGAAATTTCCAGGATCAAATGAACCTAACCAAATAGACCACATCTGAATACAAGAGAAATTCTCCAATTTAATACTAAATGTGAAAACGTGCACATGGGCAGACGTAGACTCTGATCATTTTTTGGCTAAAATTAATATGCGAAATGCAATAATTTAATATTAATAATAATAAATGCAATAATAAAAGAAAGTGCAACATAAATTTAATTTTAAAAAGCTGCGAAAATTTGGGGTAGTACAAAGTTACCAAATGGATATACCAGAAAGCTACGCCAAACAAGATAGTGCTACCGTGAGTAACATATAACAAAAGTTCTTGAAAATAACAAATACTATAAAGGAAGCAACGTCGAAGAACAAACCAGGAACAAGAAGATTTAGAAAAAATCACCAGTTGAATTACGAATGTAGAGCAGAGTTATAAAAATATCAGATTGGAGATTAAAAATTTTGCGATCACAAAAACAAAAAGCGTATTAAAGAAAATTACAAGAAAAATGAAATAAAAAATTTCTACAAAGAGGCAAAATATATTAAAATGGTATCAGAAAAGAACGATGAGTGTAAAAAATGAGCAAGGAAACCTAATAGTGGATGAAGACCAAATATGTGAAAAGATGGAAAGAATATTTCGAACAGCTGCTAAAATGTGTAAGTGCCTGCTAAAGAAATTGAAGAAATAATAAAAGTTGAGTAAAATCAAAAAAGCCCCTGAGAAAGCGGCATTGTGGCAGAGAACTTAAAATATCGAGGAGAGGCTTTATGAAACTAACTTCGTAAGTTAATAATAAAAGTGTTGGACGCCGAATAAAGACTCCAAGACTGAAACAAGTCCGTTATAATGCCTATACACAAAAAACGAGATAGAAATGTACGCTCAAACTATAGAAGAATATCCTCATTAGAGGTAGAGGTGGAGAAGATTATAAGAGAATACTAGGGAGGATTTTGCAAGGTTAAATCAATAACCGATCAAATTTTTATGTTAAAACAAATCCTGATCCATTGCTATGAATACAACATTTTAGCATAAGTACTTTTCATTGATAACAAGGCCACCTACGATACAATAGACAGAAATAAATTAATAGAAACGCTAAAAGAATTATAAGCACCAGAAACATAGTAAGATTAATAAAAATGGCAATTAGAAAAACCATTTGTTCCGTAAAATGCAACAGTAGAAGAATTCGAAGTGAAAAAAGGTGTTAACCAAGGAGACCTGTTGTCTACCTTGCTATTCAATATAGTTTTAGAAAAAAATGTAAAGGTTAGTGGAATAAATAGGTCCTCGTTTCTACAAAGAGCATCAATGCTTAGCGTATGCTGATTATGTGGTTCTGATGGGGCAAGAACTCGAAAAGAACATGCAAGTGTAGCAAAAGACTGATTCGGGAAAGCTCTAAAATGGGACTTAAAGTTAATATTAATAAATTCAAGTGCCTTAAAATTTAGAGCAAAAAAGGATAAAATACCAGGATCAGGGATTTCTTTAGGTTAGAGGTGTAGGACGGATCAGTTGTAGAATTCGAGAAGGTGGGCGAATTGAACAGACACACCATGGAGTTGGATGTCTACGTTAAAAAAAATGACGTGCACACTACCATCCGTGCTATGGCATGCTGGACGAGCCATACAGTCTTTAGTCAACACCCCGAGGTAGAAGTGGGAACACAAAGTATATTAATACTCATACGCTTATGAAACGCACCTGGCGCATCATAAGGACCTTCACATTTTATTCTTTTTCAAGTTGTCTTGAGTAAAATGTCTTTAATCATTCCTATCAGCCTCTCTTGGCTAACTCTTGTCTCTTCAGACCCCGAATTTGTATTAGGTTTCCGAATGCAGACGGGTCACTATATTTATTTCCCCTACATTCTCATTCACCGAGTGCTTGCCGGTATAAACAATCCCCTACTAAACTGACCAACGGCTTCGGGCGGATGAGTTAGTAAGCGGTAGGGCACTTTTTTGTCCTGAGGTTGAGAAATTGGCTCCAAAGGCGGATGAACCTATTAGTGGCCAATGGCATAAGGATCTAGAAGGCAACGGGAAACCACTACATTAAAGATCATCAGATTTCCCTAGAACAATAACCATGCAAAGTACGATCAATCACATGGCTTCTAGTCCGCGGCGGACCTTTAATGTTCGAGGGGTGATAAAAATCTCCGCGAGGAGGAGCCACCCGAATGTTGCAATTAACTATATAGAGAACAAATCCTTTTTAAATTTCGGGACACGGTATGTGAGGAGTTTGTTCGAACAAGGAAAAAACCCAAACACAGGAAAGAGCACAACACGATTCAGAAAATGTGGCTTTTTAGGAGAATGTTGAAGGTACCATGGACCGATCATATTACGAATGAAATGGTGTAAAATGGGAAGAGATAGAGAACTTTTGACCAACAATTAAATGTGAAAGATAGCATATTTGGGGCCCATACTTAGAAATGATAAGTACGAGTTGTCGCAGCTGATTATGAAGGGTAAAATCAAAGAAAAAAGGGGTCCTGGTAGACGACAAATATCCTGGCTGAAAAACATTCGCGACTGGACCGGGTTAAACACACAGACACTCTTAAGAAAAGCCGAAGATAGAGACGAATTTGCAATGGTTATAGCCAACCATCATTAGTGGATTTAGACATTATCTATATACATATATATATATATATATATATATATATATATATATATATATATATATATATATATATATATACATAATGTCTATAGTCATATATAATAAAACTGATAAAATAAAAAGCAAGCACATACTATATTTCATGATACTGTTACTACTATCTATATTATACTGTTCTTCCATTCTTACAATATCTAGATTATTCACATAAAACCGATGAACAGTAAATAATATGTGCGAAACGTCCTCTATTAAATGAACATAAAAGAACAAAATAAATTTGCTTGTATCTTAGAACACTCTGTACGGGTTCAGTGTTAAATAAGGAAGAATAACTAAATCATTAAAAGTAAACACATCTCAAACAAATCACATTAAGTATTTATCAACAAAGGAAAGTTATTGACAAAGTCTCGTCATTAATAGACTCTGTTGAAATTAGCCCTCTCTCGCTAGGTTTATACACAAAAAAGGAAACAATGGCAATGGATATTTACGCAGTCAACAATTTGTGTGCTCGGGCAAATAACTAAATATTGGCCCGTCTCGTCGCCGTTGCCGGTCGCACATACACCGTTTGATCTGTTCAAATTTGAATTTAAGATTAAATTTGTTAGATCCACAACCCACCTGTCAACACCGCATGGAAATAACTCAAATATTGTTATTTTTACAAGTAAATGTTTATGTTTGCTCAATAGTTCGTGTATATGTACTTATTTAACTAAATATTTGATACGATGATACTTATTTTAGTAGTTTTTAATGCTATACTGACATACTTTTGTAGAATAATCAATGAGGATTTACAGAAGTAGCTTATCATTTTTTTATGTACAAGATATGCTTATATAAATGTTTCCGGAAGAAAATGAGCAGCGGTAAATGGGATGAACAAATTTTATGTACTGTGTCTTTGTTTCAAATATATTACTATTCTATTGTTCTAAGTTGTAAAACAAAAGCTATTATAGAAAGAAATAAACAACCTATATAAGAAAACGATAAGAGAAATCATTTAAGATATTGAAGAATCATTATTCAATAAATTAAATCTAGCAAGCTATAATGAAACAAAACCAATTTGGGGTAAACAATGAAGCTAGTGCAGTAGCAAAGCCTTTTCTTCTCGAAAGCTTCTAGTGTACCGAGACCCCTTTACAGAATCTCAACTCCGTTTCCTCTATATTCCTTGTGTCTGATATACTGTTGTGTATGATCTTTAGATTTTTAATGTACGAGACATCAGACTAATGGTATGATGATCACTGCATTCTCTAGCGTTTGTCTTCTTAGGGAGGTAAATAAAAATAGAAGTCAACCTATCATTTTACGAATATCAATAGGTAATACGTCGGGTTTAGGACTTTTCCCATTTTGAGTAGTCTTTAGCGCATGCAGTACTTCTTCCTTTGTAATATACGCAACCTTGTCTTTCTTACAGGCTCTTTCAATATCTATTTGAGTGGATCGAGCAGACAGATTTTATTGTCTTACATGGTAGCGTGATGTTCTCGATATTGGTGTCCGATTTATCAAAGCTTTCAAATATTTTTTGTTGGAGATTCCGTTTAACAACAGGGTCCATCAATTTTCTTATTTTTATCTAGACCTTTTATAGTGGTTCTTAATGTGTTTAAGTTTAAGTGTAATATTGGCGATAAGTAGGTTGTTATCGGATGATAGAGAGAATTTAAATTACAAACTTGGTATGTAATAGATAAGAAAGGTAATCTTAAGACTGATACTGACGAAATATTGGAAACATGGCGAAACTACTGTGATGAGCTATATAAAAAGAACGAGGTACCAGTAGAAGATCAATGGCCCTCTGAAAACCTTTAAAGTTTTTTAACCTAGAAATCGCTAAAGAGAAATAAATCCCCAGGCATTGATTCAATACCAGGAGAAAAATGACCATCTGATTGGTGTACCTCAATTTATATCCCGTTACACAAAAAAGGAACTACTACCAGATGTGAAAACTACTGCACACTGTCACTAATAACACATGCTAGTAAAATCTTGTTGAAAATCATCAAAAACAGATTAAAAACCTATCTACATTACCAAATACCTCAGGAACAAGTGGGGTTTGTAAAGGGTAAAGGTACAGGGGAACAAATCCTAAACTTGAGGCAACTTATTTGTATTAGCTGGATAAATCTGTGTTCCATTTTAATAAAAATGGGCACACCATTGCACCCGGTGACACTTATTTAAAATCTGTAGCAGTCCAATATAGCAACAGTACAACTAGATAAGAAGTTTTCAAACCAATTCAAGACCAAAAGAGGTGTTAGACAAAGATGCGTGGTGTCACCTGACTTTTTCAACATTTATGATGAACATTTCTTGAGGATGGCTTTAGATGGATGGGCCGGTGGAGTAACAGTGGCTGGTATCAAAAACTCAAATTTAAGACTTGGTAATGACACTACAATTATAACAGCACATGAGCAAGAAATGTTTAATCTTCTGAGAAGAGTCGAGTACGAAAGCAATAAAGTTGGTCTGAAAATTAATAAAAAGACAACAATAATGATGGTCGACAGATTTCACACTATTCAACTAACTAACATGTTACAGGAATACCAGATGGTGGACAGTTTTGTCTATCTAGGGTCTAGTATAACTAACGATGTGAAGCAGATGTGTGTGACAGAAGTTCAGAGACGTATTGGTATGGAAAAAATTGCGATGAGTCGCCTAATTAAAGTTTGAAAAGACAGATCTATCTCTCAAAATATTAAGATGAGCGCCAAAAATTGATATCTTTGAGATGTGGTGCTCAAAAAGAATTCTGCGGATACCTTGGACAGCTCATAGGACAAACGTTTTTATTCTAAACCAACTCGAGATCAAAAAAATGCTGTCCACAATGTCTACAACGTATTCTGCAATTTTTCGATCACGTGGTTTGCAGAGGTAACCATAGTTTGGAGAGATTAAATTGCTTCTGAAAACGTTCTGGGGAGAAGATCAAGAGGACGATCACCAACTAGATGGTCCGACCAAATTAAGAATTCGGCTCGAAACTCATTCTACTAAGCTCTCAGAGCAGCTGAGGATAAAGACAAATGGAGAAAAAATTTTAGGAATATTGGAAGAAATCAGGATTCACAGTAATGAGGAAACGACAAGAGAGAGGGAGAGAGAGAGAGAGAGAGAAAGAGGGATCGGATGAGACTCTCTCTCTCTCTTTCTTCTGGATAGTTTATCTAATTTCTGACTATCTTCTCTAGATTATCCGCTACCATGTATATTATCCTCTAATTGGTAATTTCAAAAATGTGTTTGTGATTATTAGTTGATGCTCTTGGCAAATACTGATTCTGATTCCAGCGTTGTACCAGCGATATTCTCTTGGATCTTTAACGCGAAAGTCATCATGTGGCTTTTCATATCTTTACCACCACCTTTAAAATTTCCTATTTCCAGACAAAACCGTTTCCTACCACTTAATAGCTCCTCCACTCGAAACTGTTAGCATGTAAATCCAGATATATAGCACCATTCACACGGTCGTGTGAACAAAAAATGTGGTCCAACCGCATAGTCCCCGACAATACCTACACATACATTTATAGACCACCGAGTTTGACTATGTGTATAAACTAGCGATTGCTTGATGCATAGTACATAATCGAAAAATTGCTGCAGAATTTATTAAAGCACAAGTTCATAAATTCTATAAACTTTTACAAAGAATTTTTGAAGAGGAAAAATTGACCGCCACACGCATATTCAACGTCGACGAGACAGGTTGCTCAACCGTACAACGGCAATGTCAGAAAATATTAGCCAAGAAGGGAAAACATCAAATTGTTGTGCTAGTACGGCACGGCAGTTTGTACCACTGTAATCTCGGAAACCTTTTTTGGACGGTGCTAGAAAGGTCACCAATGCAATGGAGACACTACGGACGACAGCCAGATGGTTGGTGAAGAGCGAGTCGTTGGTTCGAAACTAGCTTTCAACGAACGTAATAAGTAAAGATAGAACAGGATAAGATATATTAGAAAAGGTACAAAAATAAACAAAAAGATAGATGGGTAAAATTACTAAAGATAAGATAAGATAGAAAAAGGGCGCCACTTAAGTTTTTTTAGTTTAATAATATTAAGAAACCTTAGAAACGAAAAGAGATAGGGAAAGATATTTAGGTTCTGAGACCAAATCCAAGGAAAGATATCAACAGTTAATTAATAAATAAATTTTGTTAACACACTACATAAACAAAAAATAAATACTCCGTTCACCGGCAGACTCCTTCCACCTACTTACCTAAGAAACTTAATCAGCCTGATCTTTCTCCTGGTCAAAGGTATAATAATAATTTAATATCATAAGCAAATATTCAGAGGTATTATTTTGTCAGGAAACTTATTAGGAGTCGAGAAATAAAGTTCATGGATAAAACAAAACAATATATTCAACAACATAATTATATAGGCGGCTGAATGTAAACACAAGAAAAAGATGCATCATAGATTAATAAATGGTTGTATACATATATAAATAAACAGTATTATAATCAAGAAATACCTTTACAAATACAATATAATAAAATCATGCCCAAATTAAATTATCAGCGAAAAGAGCCTGGTAGTATTTAAAAATATTCAACTAAAGCTGATTAAAGAAATCTATCTTCGCTGTTTATGGGCTTATCTTGAGACAACGGGTACAGTAAATTTAAAAATAGATAGAAATTATAACAAATAAAACAAAATTAATTAGATTTAAATTCAAAAGAATACAAAAATATTACAATAATTCTGTTGTATAAAATTAAAACCAACCCGCAATTGGTTTTAAGTTAATTGTCTGGCTCGCACTGTTTTTAGTTTAAGTGTTTTTATGAATATTGAATGTTCGTAATTATTATTTGTGAAAAGTTCTTAATAACTGATTGAAAGTTCATATGAAAGAATGGACTTTTAATTGAATGGCTAAATTGGTAGTTAACCTTAACTACAGGTGAAGACATAGTTGACGCAGATTCGTCCAGGATTGGGTAATATTATTACAATATTATTCGTCAAGATAATTGAAGGTAATATGATTAAGATAACTTATAACAATAAATCTCGATGGCTGCTGCACTATTTCACTGATTCTACTATACTTTACTAGTAGCAAGCACTGAAGTTAATTAAAATAAAGATACTTTATAACAATATATAACTATGGTACTAGATTAAATATTCAAAGATTTAAGTCTATACACACTTAAAGAAAAAATCACAGAGAACGATAAGATAAGCCTTTTGCTCGAAGATTGTCCTGCCCAGAAGTTATTTTCTTCCTCTCAAAATATCACAAGCTTAAAAAAAAGTGGAATATCCCCAACTCAAAAATGACAACTTACCTAACAGAAGGCCAGGCTGTTTTCATCTCTAAGGAACATAGAAAGGTTCTCGGTAACTAACGTGACTCCTGTAGTTGGTAACCGTGAGATAATATAGAATCTTTTAAATTAGGTTCTTTCAGAAAGATACTATAAAGAGCTTTTACGACTGTTCCGATGTTCCAATAAAATTTGCTAGGGGTAAAGAGACCACCCGCATATCTCTTTGCGGATACGGCCATGAGCTTATTAGCAACAGGGGTAAAGGAATTAAAAATTATTTACTATTTTAATTATAAAAAAAATGTTACATCACCCATGATAATTTTTAAGAGAAAACGTTTTCAAGAGGAACTTTCATTAGATGCTCCAAATAGTGACAGTGTGGTGTAACTTGGTTGAATAAACCAAGTTACACCACATACAGACTTCAATCATTGGAGGTTGGATTTTTCAAAGCCTTTCAAAATGTTAATGGCAATTGCATTCAAAAAGGTTGCGGAATAACGTTTCAGATTTAGTAGGCATTTGGCCTATAGATTAAAACGTTTTTAAAGAATCTGATTTTGCAGCTTTAATGATGTTTGACAGTGCATCAAACTCTAACCATGAATCCCAACAGGAAGCATCCTCTTCTGAAGAAGATAATATTCCATTGGCAGAACGAACGAAGAGAGTCACTTTCCTAATATTATTTTAGTTCAGGATATTTTGCTTTTGCCTATAATGAAATCAAAATCAGCAACAGTTTGCCGCACCCAAGACACAGCTGAATTGTCTAGTTCCCGTACAAAAACGAACTTGAAGCACGAGACGAAGCATCTTAAGTAAAATCGGTTAAAACTACTTTAAAATTATCAAAAATTTGTTGTGAAAAAAAGGTAGCAAAATTAGGTGTAGCTAAGTCTGACAGATGGTATTATGAAATATGCGAGTCTGGATCAATCGAAGAAATGATCCAATGTCTTAAATGTAAAATTTTGTTTCATGCAAAATCTGCCAATGTATGGCTAAGAACTAAGATATTTTATTGTTCAAATTTTTAAACTTAAGATCGAGATTCCTAATATTACATGAAAATACATAAAACTACAAACTTTTGACTTTTAAATACCCCAAATCAACTACAAATCCGATTTTCATTAAACACTTGTACTCCGAAGTGATATCTCATTATCCTAATTATCTCCAAGTTTTCAGTGACGCGTCTAAAGCACATGATGGACATGCTGCTGCATACTACTGTAAAGACACTACTCACCCCTTATCCATGCCTACAAACTGCTGCATCCTCACAGGCGAAACCACAGCCATTTTGGAAGCCTTAATTTTCTTTAAAACGCGTAGTGAGAATAAATGTGTCATCATCACTGACTCATTAAATGCTCTATTAGGTGTAAAACAAATAATATACCCTACAAATCCAATATTTCGGGCTATAAAAAATGAGATAAATATAATTCAATTAAATCGAAAAGAAGTAGCATTTATCTTCGTACCGTCGCATGTAGGAATCGCTGGAAATGAGAAAGTGGACAACCAAGCAAACACAAGTCGAATATACTCACAATACACAATCAAATCAAGAAATTATCCATACCTCGATCTCAAAAACCTAATTAAATACCACTGCATGAACATATGGCAAGGCTACTGAAAATATTCAGGAACCAAACTATATGAGATTTATCCCCTTGTGAAGACCATCTTATAGATCCATCCAATAGAAGGGACCAAGTAATAATTAACCGACTAAGAATTGGACACACTGCACTAACCCATAAATTCTTAATCAACAAAGAATATTTTCCAACCTGCAGAAACTGTTCTCTCCCATTGACGGTGAAGCATATTCTGCTTCACTGCCAGTACCACGAAGAAACAAGAAGAAAATATGGAATTTCTGATGACATCAAAACCATTTTAACCATAAACACTGAGCGTGTAATAAATTATTTAAAAAATTTACGTTTATATACATCTATTTAACGTAAATAAAATAAATTCTTGTGTACGTTAACTCCACTAATAACCCTGCGTGGTTGATGTGGATTATATAGTCCGTCTAGAAAGTATCCGGAATTTTATATTTTTCCTAATTTTAATAGATTTCCTTTTTATACCATTTTAAGGCAAAAGTAATGCATCAAGTAGGTTGTGCCGATAGTAGGTTATGGACAAAATCGCATGACAACATCATCTGTCAAATATTGTTGTTTGTAAACAGACTTAAGATTTGTGAAATAATGTCGCAAGTAGAAAAAAGAAAACTGGTGGAATATTTGTATAGAAAGGGTATCTGAAACATTAAAAAATTAGTGCAGTTGACTGAACTGGGAAAAAGTGCAGTGTATGAGACAATAAAAAGGATAAAAAATGGGATAGATATGAGACAGACCAGTTTCAGGTAAACCACGTAAGATTCGCGTAAACAATTTAAATGCTTTAGTGGCTTTATTCCAAAAAATTCACCACAATGACACCTCTGCAAAGGCAACGAACGAAGAATAGATTTTTGTCAACGTTTTCGGGAAGATAAGTTTAATAATCTTATAGTCTTTATATCTGATGAAAGTTGTTTCCAGCTTGGTGCAAATCATTTAAAAGTCCTATCAAGAGAAAATGTTACCGTTTAAATTTCCAAATTTCCCACTGAAATAATGGTTTGGGGAACAATGTATCAGTGTGGTGCTACACCTTTCTGTATAGTTATGGTACTGTTGATAGTGCGAAAGATTGTGACATCCTAAATAGTTTTCTTTTTGAAACGGCTCATGTTTTTTATCTAGAGGGGTAGCGTTTTCAGCAAGATCATGCAAGATGTCATACTTCTGGTTATATTCAATCTTGGATGCAAGAACACGAATTGGGAACAATTCCGTGGCCAGCAGCTTCTCCAGATCTATTGAAAACATATGGATACTGATGAAAATTAAGTGGGACGAGCAGCGCCACGAGATAAAGAAGGTTTGATTCGGTCAGTTTTACATGACTTGAAAATTATGGCCTTGACTTAGTTTCGGATGTACCAGGAGGTTTAGTTAAGTGTTTATATTTAAATGGAGGTTATATAAGTAAATGGGATGAATTATTTATTGAAATTTTATATTTCAAATGATTGAAATAAATACCGTAAAATTATAACTCTGCTTTCTTTTTTCCGGATACTTTCTAGACGGACTATACGTTAAAATAAAAAAAAGCAGATTTTTTACATTTAGGTTAAGTTTGTCAGTTACAAAACGTTGAATATTATAAAGTAATATTATACATAATATTATAGTTTATTTTATGTCAATATAATTTTTAACACGCCCTCATGTTTTATCATCGGTCGAATTTAGGACGCTAATGGTCCAATTAAAGATGCCGGTATCCCAAATGGGACTTTTGTTTATATTTTTTCATTTGAAATATAAAATATTGTAAACTACCATGTATCTATTATTTGTAATTTTTTGGAATATTAACAGTATTTAGTAAATGATTTTTATGAGAAAATTTTGCAATATTTATTAACATGTGTAATACAATAGATATTTGAAAAGTGGTCCAAATTAGAAAACCTTATCATGGAATCGAAATATTCTCAAAAAATTATAATTTCGAATCATAATATCTTAAAGGTAAAAAGACATTATGCCGAATAAAAAATGAGTCTCTGGAACAAAACAAGAGATTAGCAAGTAAAATATTATACTAATCAATTCGGCACAAACAAAAATTAAAGGATTTTTTCTCGTGAACAAGTAGGTATTGTACACTAATATCATTATCAACATCTGTAAGGATTATGAGTTCCTTAACCTTCTTCCTTTACACTCGTTTATGACTGCAGCGTTGGTGCATTTTACTAAGTGGTAATTATTTTAATACTCGAATATATACTTTATTTTAGGTCAAAAAGCCCGGAGTCATGATGGCCGCTATAAGTTCTTCATTTAGCACGTTTGCTTCGAGAGAAATGTATTCCGAGCAGGCGATGTTGATGATTAAAGCAAACTTCGACATTTACATAATTATGTCGAATGAGAAACCTCAATTAGAAGATTGACGACAACGAACCAAAATCATTAACGCCTCTGTACTAACAGAAAAAAAATGTATTTCGGATTTAACTATTTCAAGTGGAATCGTTAATTCCAAGGTCAACAGTTTTGTCATGTTTTCATTGAGACAAATATGGATTAAAATTAAATTAGGTTAAATTCAACACTAAATAAAAAGAGTGGTATTCGATATCCTTTATTTATAATAACAATAAAAGTGATTAAATAAATTGAGTAATTGGACAAGAAATACACAAAAATTAACGTACTCTGTAAATCTATTGAATTTTTAACAAATTAATTAATCTACATGACACAAAATTTACAATTCATTTCTTTACCAAAAATCTTTTTGTATGCTAGTTATAAACAAAAAATACCGCATTTTAAATTGAAATTAAAATAGATTTATTTATGTATTAATATACTTATAGGTCCATGTATACGAGATTAATTCACATACTTAGGCTCCCTGATCACCAAGGAGAACGTCATGATGGAAGAAATCAAGCGAAGAATAATCCTAGCAAAAAAATGCTATTTTGGATTGAGTAGACATATGAAAAGCAGCAGCCAAAAAACAAAAATAACCATATACAAAACTCTTCTACAACCAGTGTTGACATATGGATCGGAGACGGATTATTTCCAAGGCAGATGAAAACCTGCTGCTTATATTTGAACGAAGGATCCTGCGAAGAATATTCGGTGGCATCTGTGAAAATGGTGTTTGGAGAAGGAGGTACAACTACGAGATATATCACAGATATAAATATATATTTGGTGGTAAAGACGTAGTATCTCTTATAAAAATGCGAAGACTTAGATGGGCAGGACATCTAGCAAGATCACAGCAGAACAACCCTCCTAGAAGAATCCTTATGTCACAAGCTGTGGGAAGTAGAAGTAGGGGTAGGCCAAAACTCAGATGGAGAGATGGCGTAGATAAGGATGGTGGAAAATTGGCGCAGCAAACTGACAATATGGTTTACACGTATGGTACGTATTCACGTATGATTTACAAACGTGGACACTCACCAAGTCTAATATGGATAAAATAGTAAAAGCACAAAGAGCGATGAAAAGATCAATGCTCGGGGTGAGACTTATAGACAAAAAAACAAACAAATGGATTAGAAGCAAAACTAAAGTAAAAGACGCAGGAGAACATGCTGCCAAATTAAAATGGAGCTTCGCAGGACACAATGACCGGCTGAAGGATAAGAGATGGAACCACGAAATACAATAATTGAGACCATGGTTAGGAAAGAGAAGCAGAGGAAACCACAAATGATATGGGCTGATGAAATTAAGAAGATCGGAAAACACAACTGGAAGCAAGTGGCGCAAAATAGAAGACACTGGATTGATTTGGGGGAGCCACATGTCCAAAGTTGGATTACTTAAGGCTGAAGAAGTAGTAGAAGAAGAAGAATGTTACCAGTAAAATACTTACCAAAACATTTTATTAGATCACAACGCCAAATTTTAATTTCATTTCACAAATTTACTGGTATAGAAGTCACGTGTCTGAAACTTTGCAAATACTAAACTACAAACTTCATTCGCAAGTTGGCAACCGGCGATGTGTACGTAACCGCTCGCTTTTTGAAATTACAGCCGGGGTTCCGTCATAAACAGGGGTCCAACATAGGCACACCTCTCTTACTCAGGAGTATATAAACAAACAAGAAAAAAGAGGGAGTGGGTATAATAGTAACCAAAGAAATATATAGAAGAGAAACATTATATAAGGCAATATCACTAATATTATGGCAACGAATTGAGAGCTTTTCTGAAGCGTTACATAAAATAATTGACCAAATAAAAGACAAACACACAGCTAATAATGATGAGTTTTAAACTTCAAGAATAGATAGACATGAACAGAAGAGTGTGATTGTGGGATATATGGGGATTTCAGGATTTCTTGCCCTTAATTTGCGCAAGTTAGAGAGGGGTAGACATTTGGAGGAGATCTGACAGTCGTATAGTTTAAAAATTTGACTGTAATAAATGTTTAATGTAATATCAATCCGATTTCTATTTTTGGAAAAATTCCAAAGTAAATTGAGTATATAATAATTGAAGAGAACTGAAAATAATTATATTATAAATGAGAGATATCATTTTATGAATGAATAATATCGCATAGTATCAAAATAAAAAAACTCCAAATGTTTTCTCAATTATATATAGTCTTTATGGATTGAAATGTACGAGGAAAACAATATGAACAAACTAATTAATAAATGAATAAGGATTTTTTATCTAAACAAACAGAAATTCCCGTACTTTATAAATGCCATGATCTAGTTTAATAAAATTGCGAAATTCCACATTGTAATGTTTTATGTCTGTCATTTGCAGACCAATATTTCAACACAATATGAGATAAAAAAAATGTAATAAAAATATTTCTACATCTTAATAATCTTGTTTATATTTATCAATAGAACAAATTTTTCTCAGATTACAAAAGTTTTTTCATTGTATTCAATAACCTCAACCTATTTATGAGAAAAACTTACATAATTTTAAATTCTTAAAGGTATGATACAGGTCACACAATTAAACAAAAAAAAATTGTCTTTTCAATTGGATTACCTGGTATGTCTTACAGTCCACCCCACCTCACAACTATTTTTTGGGGGCACTTTCTGGAACTTACCTGATCGAACTCTAATAAATACGATTTTAATTGAAGAGCTTGTAAAAACTAGTCAACTCCATTTTTTTTATAAATTTTTGGAAAATCAATAAAACTTTCCAATAGTGATATTTGTAGGATTTTTTGTCGAAAAAAAAAATAATAATTAAGTATTGGTATCGGAAAATGATTTAATACCAATCTGATAACAAAATATTGTTTTGAGAATTCGACAAAAAAAAATTTTAGGCTTGGAGTTGATTGTTTTTACACAAAACCTTTAAAAATTATACAACTAAAGCAACATTAATGCGTTCAGCATTTATTTATTATAAAATAAAAAACATAACTTTATTTTTTAATTCATAGCAATTCTAAAAAAAAAGAAAAATAATAAGGAAAAGTGATAAAAATGTGATAAAAATTAAAAAAAAACACTTTGCAGAAAAGAAAACTGATGAACATAATACTTATAAAAAACTAGAAATCTTCAGTTGCAACTTCGCCACTGCCACTGTCCAGTTCTTTTTGTTGTTCATTTTGATTTGTTACTCGTATTTGCTTGTAGCACCAGTTATATATTGGTGGTACGTTATATACATCACATTTGCTATTTTTTGGAGTTTATTTTAAGTGGAAATGTGTTGTACAGTTTAGTACTTGGCCAAACTAAAACTCCGTTAGCTTTTTGATGACGCATCATGAATATAGCGTGAGACCTGCTATACTACACTGTATTATGTTTTTCTTTCATATTTTAAAAGACGATTCTTCAAGATGGTAAATCTTTCTTTTTGTTGAAAAATAGGTTTAAAATTATTCGAGAAAAAAGTCCATTACGCGAAATTGTTTTGATGTTTTCTTGACTTATTTTTTCCAAGCAGAAAATCTAGTCCGTGACCGGGTTCTGAAAACTGATGTATAATTTGCTGAATACTGCTATTAAAAGCATTCATGAACGTAGGAACGAACTGCACTATGGTATGATTTTTGTTTTGATCAACACAATTGTCCGACAATAAATAGAGGCTTTTAACAGATTCCGGTACAAAGTTTTTAAATAGTGATGTAAATAGCTGACCACTTCGTTACAAACGCTTTTGGCAGTACTATAAAAGTTGCATTGCCATGACTCCTTTTATAAAACACGTCTCCTGAAGGAATATGCGGCAGTGGTAGGTTTTGTTGGTAATCAAAGCATAAGACATCAACTGATTCGTCTTCGCGAGCACGATTATTTGTATATCTCCGCAATTTGTTATCAAATCCCGTTCTTTCAGTTTCCAAACGGATTTTAATTTTTGCATTGGATTCTGCGGCAATTGTGATGTTCAAGCGGCCACATTTCTGGCAAGTATCTGACCTGGGATGTCTAAAAGTAAGATTATGATTGAGATCAAATTGTCTGTGGTAAACATTATATGTTACTAGTGGCTTAATGTCCTTTAAACCTTTCTTGTCATCTAGGAGAACATACTTTTCTGGCTCTTATTTTCCAGGTACAAGCAATGCATTTTCGTAATATTCAATTATTCAGGAGATAAATTTTTTTTTTATTCTCTTCTCTTGTATAATGAGATTTTCTTTTGGGAAGACTCAGAATATGTTCCCCTATTTGGTCAATTATTATTCACTGATTTTGTTTGGTCTATTAAAACGCTTCTTACGCTAATCAAAAGGTGACGATACTACGCAGTGTCAGATTGTTGTCAATCTGAGATATTCCAAGCAACGAACAGAATGCCTTTTTGCATACTATGTTTGCCTGGCTTCCTGGCTTCCTGAAAGAACAAATTATTAAATTTTTAATTTAATATATAATATATAAAGTATAATATATATATATATATATATATATATATATATATATATATATATATAAAGTATAATTTTTTAAACAAATTATTAAATTCTGTAATCGGGCGTTTCCTTTGCATATTTGATACATTGATTAATCCTCCTAAATAAATGTCTTATTTAGTTTTATCTCCCGTACTATAAAACTGATTAAGTATATGCTGTTTGTTGGTATCGTCTAGTTTAGTAAAACATCTTTTTCTACAAGGCAATTTGGTCCAGTAGTTTTCTTTTGAATTAGTTTATTTGTCGAATTAATATATTCTTTCTTTCACGCTTGTTTACTTTTCATAATGTTTCGTTTCCTTTTACTTTTCATCCTTGTCCGTTTTTTGACATTTTTCTTAACGGTTTGAATGTTTGAAGTTTCTGTATTATTACACACAGACGTTTTTTTGCTGTTTCTTACTTTCATGGGTACCTTTTTTAGCAATAACAAAATGCTTTGAATGCCGTCGACTAGTACCCGGACCATCAGAATCAGATGGTCCGGGTTAACCTTGCTCACTGTAGCTTTTAACAGTTCGAAAACCATGTGACTTTTGAAAGCAACAAAGAACTGTTCAGCGCAAGTCTTGGCACCGTTAGTTTTTTATTTATAGGAACAATCCTAGATTTGAAACAAATCAAATTTACATGTACTTTATTTTGAAGTATAGTTCTGGCATAAATAACAGCTCCATATGCAATCAAGGAGTCACAAAACTCAACCATTTAAATGTGAATGGCACCAGTAAAATTTAAATTTCTTTTAATAGTTACTGTGGGCATGTCTATTAAGTTTCTAAAAAATGGTTCCAATTATCAAGTAAATCACTTGTCATGACAGCATCTCATTTAACTATAATATCCTTATTTAACGAAAGTTTTTGCATAACTACCTTTATGCAGCTACTAAAACTGGGCCTACTAATAACAAAGGGTCATAAAATTTAGAAATAAAATTGAGAACTTGTCTTTTAGTTACACATTCATTTATATCTACTTTTGGACAACTAAATTTAAAATTATCTCTCTTTGTGTCATAAGTTACTCCCAACGTCTTTACTGTCAAATCGTTTTTGCGGATATTAATTTCATCAATATTTTGTTTATTTTTAGGAATATCATTTAAAATATGTAAATTATTTGAGCAAGAATTATGCAAATCGAAGAACCTTAATTTAAGTAACGATACAAGCTCGTTTTTTAATTTTATTGTTTCTTCAATAGTATTACAACCACACAAAAGCCTGAGCAGCCAAAGGATAGTTTTTACCTTCAGTTTGGGCTAATTCTACAAATAGCTGGTAAGAAATATAAGAGTCATTTGTTAGATTTTGATCATTAATTAGGCTTCTTGCCTCCCCTTCCAAACGATTCTTTAAATGAAAAAGTTTTTCAGCATTTTGAATTGACTTATTTTTATCAAAAACAGCTAGAAATAAATCTATTAAAGGTATATAGCGTGTTAAATTTTTGCCATTAAATGTAGGAATGTCAGTTGGTGGAATTTTTGAAGCTGAAAAGGAATTGTGTCCAACATTTTGGGGATTATTTACTTACGCTCTGTACTACTGTTTCTGTTTCCGAAAGTTGGTTGTTAATTTTAGTTAATGTACTAAAATACTCTTCCTCAATGTCTTTCAGAGAATCATTATATTCCTTGTCAAAACATACAATATTGCAATGAAGGTCTTGAACTTTATTAAAATTTCTATTATTGATCATTTCCTAGTTTGCAATTGACTAATTTTTTAATTATAAAATTCATCATAAAGATGTGCTAAAACAAACCTTGTAATTATTTTAATACCCAATGGCCTGGGTCTTTTTTGCTTTTGCCTTGTCAATATCTTTTTTAGTGGCCATTTCTTTATATAAAACTACTTATCTAAAACAATTTTTTTTTATTGAGTTAATGCCTCGACAACTATGATCATTGGCATGGTACAGTCAGGTACCTAGTGTAGTGTGTGTGTATGTGTAGAGTAATTGTCTTGATACTTAGCAAAGTCGACGTCATTGTCTTTGCTAAGAGACGCTAATTGTATCCGAACGTCTGCGGTCCCTCCGGTGAGTACCGATCGCACATGGATAGAAATTATTTTCATTCATTAATTTTTAATAAACAAAAATTTTCCTACCCAAGTGGGATTCGAACTCACGACCTTTAGGTTTAAAGGTAGGCGCTCTTACCACTGAGCCACAGAGGGGGTTATCTAAAACAATGCAATTATTATTAACCTTTAAAGAAAAATTTGCACTATAGATTGTTTACAACACCATTAAGTAAATTTTTAATTGTCAATCAAAATCAAATTTGTCACAGTCAGTTTTCTGTCACCTCCATCTGGTAGATTTCACCAAAAACGAATTGATTTCTTAGGTTTCGGTCTGGATTTGGTTCTATGGCCGCCACCGTTCTGTCCTTGGAACTAAACTTGGGTCCTAAATGACAAGATGCTGGAGATAAATTTATCATTCAGTGTGCTTTTTCTTCAGGTTTGTCGCATACCTTTTGAATTAATTCCTATACAAAGAGTAGAAAAAAAATATATGTTCGTTAGAAATAGGATATATGAGTATCAAACTAACTGTATCGATCGATTCCATTTCGTAAAATGTATGTCGTATTTATTTCAAAGTGAAAAATAAACCTTATCAAGCTTAATCTCTAGAATTTTATTACCTGACTTTCCATTTACATTTCAATTACACCCAGCGTCCAAATCATGTATGCAGAAACAGGTAATTTTATTTTTCAGTGTCGAATTTTAAATTTAGCGTCAAAATCATGCACGCCCAAACTAATACTCATAATGCAACGAACTTTTTTACACTTTATTCGTACTTACGATACAATACTAAAATGCACCTTATATTCGTATTGATTGATGCAGTCCACTCCTTACCCTATTCATTTATCTAATATTTGTTGGAGATGGCTGATTCTTGAACTTGAAGATGTGCAAACATTGTTCTATACGATGAATATAAAAACGAATTTGGATAAAAAAATGGACTTGACTGGTTTTTGCACCGAACCCTTCATTGGTTTAGCATTTTAATTTAGACCTGAAGATGACCAGAAAATTATAGTGGTCGAAACCGGTCCACAAACTAAACAAGCTAAACAAAATTCATTGAGTAAGTTTAAACATTTATTTCTACAACCCTGTTTAAAATTGATATGTGCAACCAATTCAGTATTTTTAGTATTATTTATTAAACTTATTATAAACTAACAAACTAAATTTCTAAATAAGGAAAATAGCTTCTTTATTTGAATTCCTTCTAATATTACAAGATAGGTTGTAATTATAATTACAATAATATTAAGATTACGGTTAATAAAAAACTATTTACTATTAATTCATCCAACTATAAGTAGGTCTCCGGTTGATCACATATTCTTTTTGTTTACTATTTTCTTTTTTATTTAACAAAAAAAGTGATAATTGCATTTTTATTTAACTCAAATATTTGTTTCCTTAAACCAAATAAATGAGAGTAGTATTGTAATAGGCCAACATCTTTTGCCTACAACAATTTGTAAACCTTTCAACTACAAGAATACAAGAATGAAAAATGTTTACACGACAATCACCGAGCAGTAAATCAGAATGATAGTCGTAGTCATCCCTGTGAACAAAAGATCCGTCGCCGTTTGGAGCAACCGCTAACAATGTGACCCCCGTCGCCATAACAAACGCTAAACATCCAAAATCGCAGATAAATTGGCATCGGAAATGCTGCTAGAATGTTAAAGTCAACACCGGTGAATAGAAAACCAGACCCCGGTTAAAAAGGCAGGGTAGGCCAGGTGTCAAAAACACAAAAGCCATGAAATCGACCCCACGCCCCATAAATTTTGTCCTCATAATCTAACCGAAGATAAATTGCTCACAAGTTATATTAAAGGAAAGATTATGTAATCTTGTAAAGATTTTGTTAAAGAATGAGAAATTTAAAAGGAACGAAAGGAAGTAAGCGTCAGACAAAATCTAAAAATCTCAGTTAGATTATACCTATTATTGTTCAATAAACAGTACACACCAAATTTTTATTTTATTTACTGTATTTTCAGAACAAATTTTATATTGAAAATTGTTATTTTAAATTGTTCTATTTTACTTTCTGTTATATTTTTAAAGGGTAAGGGTTGTTGCAGTGGTTCCCCGTTGCAGAAGGCAACGGGGAACCACTGCATTAAAGACACGGAGAGTACCCCTAGTACAATTAACATTGCTACGACAAATCATAGAAACCATATTACTGATCATGGAATTCGGATACCAAGATCCGGCAGAGAAGGACAATCACAAGACGGCAAGGCCTTCTCGGTCGCCAGCAGAAGAAATCCTTGCCATTATAATAGAAAGATAAACCTCACGATCTGCACATGGAATGTTAAAACATTATATGAGGCAGGCAAGACTCATAATGCAATCAAGGAGATGGATAGACTATCAATAGACATAATGGGAATAAGTGGGATGAGATGGCCGAACTCTAGGCAATGTAAAATTAATGATCATCATATCTATGACTCAGGTAACCCTAATGGAAGACACGAAAATGGGGTAGGTATAATCTTAAATCAAGAAACTGCCACATGTTAAAAACTTTGTACCTATATCGGAAAGAATACTCCTCCTTCAACTTAATACCTACCCAATTACATCTAACATTATCCAGGTATATGCCCCTATAGCTGACAAGCTGGACGAGATAAGTGAAGCATTTTATAACGAACTAACGAACACCTTAAAACGCCTCCCCAGAAAGGATTTAACTTTGATTATGGGTGATCTAAATGCCAAAATTGGTAGGGGACAATCGGGAGAATTCATAGGACAATTTGGACTTGGAGAAAGAAATGAGCGAGGAGACCGACTGGGTGAATTTGTAGCAGAAGAAGAGTTTGTGATTACTAACGCTTACTTCAAACTCCCACACAGAAGATTATACACATGGAAATCACCTCAAGATACTCCAGGCCGTATAGTGAGAAATCAAATAGATTACATTCAGATTAATAAAAGATTCCGGAACAGCATAACATCAGTCAAGACATACCCAGGAGCTGATATCAAATCAGACCATAACCCACTGATTGGCAAAATTAGGCTCAGGCTAAAGAAGGTTAGACGTAGTGTCAATCCAAAATTCGACATCAAGCTATTAAAAGACCAACACACAGAATATAGTGTAAAACGGTATATACAGAACAATTTGAATACCGTTATTCAATCGGATGTAATGGATCAGGAGCTAGAAAAGTTACATACAGTTTCAAAAGACATACGAGAGAAATTTCTCAAACCACCAAAAATTAAGAAGAAATCCAGGATGACAAATGAGATTCTAGATATGATGGAAAAGAGGCGAAAGTTTAAAGATCAAGACATGTCATTATACAAAAGAATCGATAAAAAGATCAAAAAAGCTATTAGAATAGCTAAGGATACACATCTAAGAAAACAGTGTTCGGAAATACAGCAATTGCAACATAAACACGATACATTTAATATGCACAAAAAAGTTAAAGAACCTAGAAGAGTTGGATGTTTGGCAGATAACCAAGGTAAACAACTGTTAACCGTGGAAGAAAAACTAGACACTTGGAAGAATTATGTGGAAGTAACTTTTGCAGATGAAAGGCAGACTACCATTGAAGACACTGAATGCCAAACAGGACCCCCGATTACCATTGAATAAGTCACGTTAGCTATTAAAAGAACTAAAGATGGTAAAGCGGTAGAGCCTGACGAATTTTGTGCAGAATTCCTTAAACTTATGGATGAACAGGGAATAAAATGGATAACAACTGTATTCAACAACATATACGTAACTGGAAAAATACCCCAAAGCTGGTTAAAGTCGACCTTCGTGACCATACCAAAAAAAGTAAATGCCAAGACATGCGAAGACTACAGAACAATTAGCCTAATTAGCCACTTACTTAAAACGTTCTTGAAAGTGATACACGGCAGAATATATAAAAAATGAGAAGAACAAGTATCATGGACGCAGTTTAGATTCCGCGAGTCCTTAGGCACCCAAGAGGCTCTATTCGCTGTCCAAGTGCTATTTGTGTATATAAGTGTATATTTGTTTTATCGACTACAAAAAGGCATTTGATAGAGTAAAACATGATAAACATCTTGAAAGAAGTGGGGTTGATGATAGAGACTTGAGAATCATCTATAATTTATACTACAACCAAACAGCCAATATTAAAGTGGATGATCAATTGACAGAGGCAGTCTCCATAGATAGAAGAGTGAGGCAAGGATGCATTCTGTCCCCGGTGTTATTTAATATATACTCTGAATATATCTTCGAGCAAGCGCTGGGAGAACTACAAGAAGGTGTATTAGTCAACGGAATGCGTCTAAACAACATTAGATATGCCGACGACGCAGTAGTTTTTGCAGATAGTCTGGACGGTTTGCAAAGAATAATGTCGCATATATAAGTAGAGAACACGGACTTGATCTTAATACGAAGAAAACAAAGTACATGTTAGTCAGTAAGCGCGAAATATTAAATACACAGCTTTTGGTTAACCAACATCCAATTGATAGAGTGGACAGCTACACACACCTTGGTACCAACATTAACAGCCAATGGGATCACTCCAGTGAAATAAAACAACGCATAGGAAAAGCGAGATCAGCGTTCATAATGATAAAGTCTCTTTTCAGAAGTCATGATTTATCAGACTCTACCAAAATCTCTCTCATTAGATGCTATGTATTTTCTACCTTATTATACGGAGTAGAGGCCTGGACACTTTCCGAAGCTTCCTTAAGAAAACTCGAGGCATTCGAGATGTGGTGTTACAGACGTATCTTAAGAATTTCATGGGTGGATCGTGTGACTAATGTTGAGGTCCTACGTAGAATAGGCAAGGAATGCGAGATTATTAATACCATCAAAGAGCGCAAACTAGAATATCTTGGCCATGTTATGAGGAATTAACAGAGATACGGCTTGTTGCAACTCATTCTTCAGGGTAAGGTATTTGGAAAGAGAGGACCAGGGAGAAGAAGAATATCTTGGCTTCAAAACCCGAGAAAGTGGTTTAGTACATCGACAACCGGACTATTCAGAATAGCAGCAAGAAGGTTAGGATAGCCATGTTGATCGCCAACATCCGGAACGGATAGGCACCGTAAGAAGAAGAAGAAGGGTTGTACACCTCATAATACAGGGTAAAATCGTCAGAAGGAGAGGCCCAGGCCGAAGAAGAACATCCTGGCTCCGAAATCTCCGATAATGGTATCATCGCACTATCGCTAATTTATTTAGAGCCGCCGTTAACAAAATTATTATTGTCAATATGATCGCCAACGATCGATAATCGGACAGGATACTGAAAGAAGAAGAAGATACGATCTAATAGGTTTTGCTTTATCGTCCCCTTAATACTACAACTAGGTAACTCGAAATTTTACGATTTTGAGTTATCTACCGTTACCAATATAATTTTTGACGCTCTTTTTAATACTACAACTAGGTAAGTTCTATGCCCATTCTATACATGAAAATCCAATTACACACTAATAGCTATGTCATAAGTTGGAAAAAAAAATTGTTGCTAAAAGTGGTCATATTGAAATATCTAAATGTGCAACTGACAACGCCAAAAATTTCTGCTGCAACAAGTGTTTAACTTGACATACCTAATTGTGCGCCCGGGTAACTCGTGTTATGCGTTGCCTCCTCCGGATATTCTTTAAGATACCTATTTGTGCAGTTCATCATAGCATACGTTGTGAGTGACATTGTTGCTTTATTTTTCGTAATATTTTTTGAAACAAAAGTAAAAATGTCTACAAGAGCCAAATATATATTAAGATTAGTACGTGACCAGTTAACAGAAACAAAAGGTGAGTGTTTAAATACTATTTGGAAAAATAAATTTGTTAAAATCGTGGGAGAGCTTATTTTTATAGGTTAGGTATTTGTCGATTCATTAGTTTTTGAACATAAATATAAAATTGATACCGTAGGATACCATTTTTATGTGATAAGCATAATATGCCGAGTATGCATATTATGGTGAACTTATTTTTAGAACTTTTAGAAATTTAGTAAAACCTATGAAAATAAATTTGTAAAACGCTGTTGTTTAAAAAGTTTTAGGTTATCATTATTTACATTTTTTAGCGGTTTAAGACTAAAAAACTATTAGACTATTTAAGATTCGTTAAAGTTTTTTAAATAGTTGTTTTTTGTAAAACGTATAGGTAGGTATCTTTCATTCGCAAAATTTAAAAATATAAACATTTCTTTAAACTTAGTTTAAAAAGTACTAAAGTATTTTTTATTTTCAGATGAGAATACTGAGGTCCTTCCATCCACTTCTAAACAATGTTATAACGATTCGGAAACAGACTCTGATCCCTATTCTCCTGATCACTCGGAATATGATCCGGACTCTGATGATTCTTCTGACAATGAACTTGCTCTCGGAAATGGAACTTTTCAAACTATTAACAACGACTTGCATGACATGGAAGAGTTGCCTGTTACGACAGATAAGTCAAGAAAGAGGAAAAGAAATGAACAAAACTGGAAAAGAAATATTGCAAAATCAAGAAAACAACGCGGCGAAGCATACTTATCTTCTAGGGGTAAATACGTACCAGGAGTAGTCATGAAGGATGCTTGTTTAGCTACCTGTAAACGAAAATGCACAGAAAAATTTTCCTATGAAGAGAGATTGTCGATTTTTCGAAGATATTACCAGTTAGAATCCTATGAAAGAAAACGAGACTTTATTAATGGCCATACAGAAAAGAAAGATAAAAAATGGCATACTGCAGAACAGTCCAGACGTCAAAAAACCATTTTATTCTATTTACCTAAAAATTCGAATAGAATCCAGGTTTGTAAAACCATGTTTATCAATACCCTGGGAATTCGAAAAGGAATTGTAGACATAGCTATGAAAAAGAGAACTGAAGAAAACACGACTTTGGTAGACAATCGGGGAAAACATACAAAAAAGATCACGTCACCTGCTATCCTAGCAAGTGTAAAAAACCATATTGAGAAGTTCCCTGTAGTCAGTTCACATTATTGCCGTTCAAAAACACAACGGAAATATTTATCCTCAGACCTTAACATCACCATTATGTATTCATTATACAAGAAAGAATGCGGTGAAAACAATCAAACACCAGCTAACTCTGCCATTTATAGAAAGGTATTTTCAGAGGAATATAATCTTGGCTTTTACCGACCTCGTAAAGACCAGTGCCGGGTTTGTATGGCCTACAACTCCCCCTTAAGCGATAAAGCATCTATGGAAACCGAATATCTCACTCACATAGCAGCCAAGAACAGAGCCCGTGATGAAAAGAGATTAAGTAGACAGTTAGCAGAAAATTCTAACGGTACACTCATAAGTTGCAATTTTGATCTTCAACAAGTTCTTTTGGTACCAAATGACCCAACAAATAACGCTTTATTTTACAAACAAAGACTAAAAGTATTTAACTTCACCATTTATAATACAGTGTCTAAACAGGGTGATTGCTTCATGTGGACCGAGGTTGAAGGAAAACGAGGCAGCTGTGAGATTGCCACTTGTTTATACCAATACTTTGAATCTTTGCCGGAACAAGTAACTCAGGTTCAGTGTTTTAGTGATAGATGCGGTGGACAAAATTTAAATAAAAACGTCGCTAGTATGTGCTTAACAGCTGTTCAACATATTCCACATTTGGAAAGCATTGAACTAAACTTTCTAGTTTCCGGCCATAGTGAAATGGAGTGCGACTCCATGCACTCAGCCATTTCAACAGAGTTCAAAAGAGTAGGCAAAACACATTTACCACAAGATTGGAAAACAATTGCTAGATGTGCCCGGAGAAAAGGAGATAAACCGTACATCATTCATAACATTACTCACGAACAAATATTGGATTGGAAAAATCATGCGGATAAAATTTTAATTTTCAGAGGTAAGGACGAAAGTGGGCAGCAAGTAGCATGGCAGAAAATGTGTTGTATGTTCTTTTCTAAATGTGAACCATCCATTATGAAATTTAAAGAAAACTTTAACGAAGAATTTAGAACTTTAAATTGCCAGAGAAGGACAAAATCGACTCAAAATATAACTACAATAATGCCATATCCTTTGTATAAGGACAGAATCCCTATTAGTCTGGAAAAATACAAGGATCTATTGACATTGTTTAATACCAAACCTCCCGCAATTCCTCTGGAAAATAAGGATTATTTTGAAAACCTGCCTTTTAAAGCAACAGGAAGAGAAGTATCAAGTGAATCTGACATAAGTGAGACCGAGTGAAAGAAAAATATTGGCTATAATTATTAGTTAAGTTCTTCTACTTTTTTTGTTATATTTTGATCAAAATATGTTAATAAATTTCTTTTTTGGTATTAAAAAGTTGTACTTATTGTTACGTCGACAACTAGGTATATTTAATTTTTTTAAAAATTTTAATTGCTACAACTAGATATCTTGATTTTCAACAACAAAAAAAACTAAAACAAGGCTTTAGAACGCTTACAATTAATCAGAAGTTAGATTTATTTCAACTTCTTGTTATAAATAATAAGAAAAAAATTCATTTACTGTAATACAGCACGGTTTGTTTCTTTTCAAATTTAAAACTGCTCTCCTGAAAAATAGCAAATTTTGAGTTACCTAATTGTAGTATTAAGGGGACGTTATAATCTCAAAACTCAAATATGCATCGTAAAACGAAATCGAAGAAAATTTGGACATTGGTTAATTGCGACAGCAAGGCTTAAGTAAGCTACCTTGCTTCGTAAAGAACTGCGTAATTTTAATAAACTTAAGATTAATAGAAGCCAACTTCATCAATCGTTAAATTCCTTCTCAAAATCTGATGCTGTCATGTTTGATATGAGTGAAGTATATGAAAGACAAAAGCGGATAAACAATGTAATGATATTTAATTTTCCTGATTCTAATTCTGACCAAGCTTCCGTGGACGATCTAGTTAAAAATATTTCGTATACTCTAATTCCAGTAAAGCAGCCGATTATAGTGGGTATACCTACTAAAATGTCATTCAATTTATACGAGTAATTCCGTCAAATTCGCAAGAAGCCATGCAAATGCTTAAACATATAGAGAAGTTAGATAAAACTAAGAACATGTTTATCAATACTGCAGTTACTTTCAAACAAAGGGCACATTTTTTTAAAAGCTCTCAATGATGAAATCAGACATCGCAAGGAAAATGGAGAGAAACATTTGTTTGTCAAATACACTTAAGGCTAACCTAGTTTTTATTATAAAGGCACATGAAAAACCAATTTCTAACATCCCATACAAAACTCTGAACTGATGAAAAAACAATCTCTAACATCCCATATAAAAGTTAATTCATATCTCAGATGTGTTTGTTTCCAAACTTTTTTCCGGGTATTAATGTAGAGAATTATAGAGGTGTTAATGTGAAATTACTTTTGTCAAATAACCCCAATAGCCCGGTTCTTTTCCTTCTTATTTATTGACTCTACAACTCTAAATGAGTCTTGACCTCGTTTCCTATTTTCCTCTACTCTTGCCGTCTTGTGCAACAATTTCCTATTGTTGCAAATCTATCTTAAGTAGCTCACTCGTTACTGTATCCTTCCATCTTTTTCTTGGGCAACCAACTGACCTTCTGCCTGAGGGTCTTTCCCAGAAAGTTGTATTTAGTCGTGTTTCATCATTTGTTCTTAATAGAGGTTCTGTCCATCTTATAGGACAGATTTCTATTGATGTATCGTACTATGTTTTCGTCTACATAGAGTGCTTGGAATTCCTGGTTATGCCTTAGTTTGCACTCTCCTGTTATCTTCTCTCTACAAGGCACAAAGATAATTCGAATAATCTTTCGTTCTTTCTTTCTTTCTCCATTTCTTTTACCCTATCAGGGTGTCAGATTTAGGCTAGCTATTTTAATTTCCATTGGCTCATCTCTTCCATTCTTTTCTATTTCTCGGGATGATTTTTAATTCCACAAGTAATTTTTGTAAAACTTTTCCAGTCTCTACTGCTTGTAACTCTGTTGGGTTGCATCCTTATAAGATGCCCATACCAGTTCATTTGTCTCTTTGCTTTTTTATTCATTATGGATTATTGGTTCGCCATTTCCCTAATTGATCGTATATAGCTCGACCCAAATGCGAAGAAGATCATGAAGATACCCAATTTGGTTTTAGAAATGCTATGGGAACCAGGAAGGCACTTTTTGCGCTTAACATCCTATTACAAAAATGTCGTGACCAAAGAAAAGATGTATTAGCATGTTTCGTGGACTTTGAAAAGGCATTCGATAAAGTACAGCATGTAAAATTAATGCAAATACTGAAAAATATCGGAATATATGACAAGGATATTAGTGTCATTAAAAATTTGTACTGGAATCAAACTGCTATCGTAAAAATTGGAGATAACTACACCGATGAAATCCCCATACAACGAGGAGTCAGACAAGGTTGCATTTTGTCGCCAACATTGTTCAATGTTTACTCGGACCAGCTATTTAAAATGGCACTTGAGAGACAACCATATGGAATAAAAATCAACGGGGAACTACTTAATGTGATTAGATATGCAGACGATACAGTAATTCTATCAGATAATATTGAAGGTCTTCAAATTCTGCTTGATCGTATTCACGAGGTAGAAGAGGAAATGGACATTAAAATAAACTTAAACAAAACCAAATTTTTAGTGCTTAGTCGTGACCCACATCACGATGCAAAGCTTCAATTGAACGGAGTCCAACTTGAGAAAGTTCACAAAGTGACATATTTGGGAACTGTGATAACGGACCAACTAGATTCAGACATAGAAATAAAACGTAGAATAGCAATCACTAAAACTACTTTTATGAAAATGAAGTAATTTCTTTGCAATAACCATCTCAGTTTAGAACTAAGGTAAAGAATGGTTAAGTGATATGTTTGGTCTGTACTTTTGTATAGTGCGGAAGTGTGGGCGCTAAAAGTATCGATTATGAACAAAATTGAAGCATTAGAAATGTGGGTTCATAGACGAATGCTGAAGATACCTTGGACAGCAAGAAAAACTAATGAAGAAGTACTAAGGAACGTCAACAAAGACAGAGAACTGCTAAAGACTGTTAAACATCGAAAAATGTCTTATCTGGGACATATTGTAAGGGGAAGTCAATATAAAATTTTACAAATGATCCTTAAAGGTAAAATAGAGGGCAGTAGAGGTGTAGGAAGAAAACAAGTTTCTTGTTTAAAAAACATTCGCGAATGGACTCAGATACCACATGCTGGACAATTATTGCATATTGCAGAAGATCAAGAAGCCTTCGCAATGGTGATCGCCAACGTTGGATAGTTCTGACATGGCACGCAAAGAAGAAGATAGCTCGACCCATACCAGTTCATTTGTCTCTTTGCTTTTATTGGTTCTTGGTGGGCATTCTTCTAATAGACTCAGTGCTTAATCTATCCCATTTGGACTTTTCAATTATACTTCTTAGATGTCTTATCTCCATTGCATTTATTCTGATCTTAGGTTTTTCCAGAATTGCCCAGTTTTTACTTACATATATTTTTATTCTTGTCTCTCGTGTAAATTCTCTTCTTTTTAATATTAAGGCTAATAGTATATCGTGTTTGATTTCTTTACTCTATTTGTTATTTCTCAGTCTATTTTTCCGTCGTTAGTAATTATACTTCCCAGGTATTCGTAAGTTGTAACTATTTCTATATCTCAGTTTTTACATTTTACTTTTACGTCATTATCTTCTTTGCCGTTGATTATCATGATCTTACTTTTTTCCTCGTTTATTTCCATTTTTAGTTCTTCTATTTGTTCTACCGATATATCCATTAGTTGTTGCATTTTATTGTCGAAATCTACCATTAGTACTATGTCGTCTTCATATTTTAAGGACTCTATTGTTACCAGTTGTAATCTGGTAACATCTACGTTTCTACTGTAGTACTTTTTATCAATTTGTTCATTACTATTATAAATAGCAAATGGCTGAGACTATCTCCCTGGTTAATATATTTCTTTCAATTAAATTCTTCCGATTGTGCCAAATGCTGATCCTAGGTCTATGAATGCTAATACTAGTTTTCCCTGGGGCCAATCCTTCATTCCATTAGGTTCCTAATGATATATAAGCTGTCATTTGTCTGTCTTCTTAATCTAAATGCTGCTTGTTCTTCTTCCAATTCCATTTCTACTAGAACTCCTAATCTGGTGGCCTTAAGTCCAAGGATATGTAGAATCCGAAATAAAGGCAGGTTCTTTAATTACAGTATTATCAATATTTATGCTCCTACTGACAATAAAGAAGACGAGGAGATAGACATATTTTACGAGAAACTGAAAAACACTTACAGACAATGTCAGAATAACGACATAAAAATTATTATTAGTGATTTTAACGCTAAAGTCGGCCAAGAGACTATTTACCGACTCACGATCGGCGAGCATAGTCTTCATGCTGTCAGCAATCAAAATGGTTTATGCCTGATTGAACTCGCAGCATCATTGTGAAGGGTGGTAGTAAGTACATGTTTTCCTTACAAAAATATCCACAAAGCAACATGGCAATCACCAGACGGTCAAGCAAAAAACCAAATTGACCATGTACTAATTAATAGTCGAAATTTCTCGGACGTACTAGATGTAAGATCATGTAGAGGTGCTAATATAGACTCTGACCACTACCTTGTAAGAACAAAACTCAGGGCACGTATATTAAACGCTAAGAAGAGTCATTGGACAAAATCTACGAAATATTGATCTGAAGCTGAAGTGCTAAAATCTGAAGACGCTAGGGATAATTACAGGAAAATTTTAAATGAAGAGCTGACAGGAATCGACGAAAATTTAAGTATAGAAGAACACTGGACCAAATGCAAGCTATCCATATAGTGGATTAAGGCTTTTTAAAACCTAACCAGGCTGAAATTAACGAAGATTGGTTTGACGAAGAATGTAGATCCATTAACCAACAGAAAAATGAAGCATATAAGAGATTTCAGCAGCGCAGAACAAGATCAAATCTGGAAGACTATGAAAATCTTAGACGAGAAAAAAAAGGACGTTTAAAAGGAAAAAGAACGAGCCATACTAAAACGCTCTAAACGAAATTGTTAGACCATAATAGAAAAGATTGTAAAAATGGACTGAGACAGTGAGATGTATCGTCGTGTCTCTTATTTACCCTTGCACTAGAAAAAGTAATTCGAGAGTGCCATATTAATACGAATCTTTAATAAATATGTACAAGTGGTCGGATATGCAGATGATATAGACATTAATGCTAGGTCCACAGAATCTTTGATTGACGCATTTCGATCATTAAGGGCATCTGCACATAATGGGATTAAAAATAAACGCACAGAAAACCAAGTATATGTATTGTACTAGATCAGGCAACAAGAAACCAGACTATTAATTGATGATCTGGAACTGGAAGGTGTGAACACCTTCGTCTACCTGGGCTAGCTGCTGACTAAAGACAACAATGTCAGCGAAGAAATTAAAAGAAGAATGGTGCTTGCCAATAAGTACTATTATGGCTCGAGGAAACAGGTGGCCCCAAAACTACCCAGACAAATTAAAGTTACCATATATAAAGCACTTATAAGGCCAGTGTTAACATACAAGTCAGAAACGAGGTCACTTACATAGAACGACCAAGAATTCCTTAAACGTTTCGAGAAAAAAATTCTAAGGAAAATATATGGAGGAGTCCAAGAACCGGATTTGTGTCGTAATCGCTAAAACTTTGAGTTATACAGAAGTTTTGGAGAATCTGACATTGTAAAATGTATTAAATTGGCACAGTTTCGATGGATAGGACATGTAATTAGGCGAGAGCAATGATCAGAAAAACTTTCGACCGAAGAGGACCAGTGGGAAGACGAACCAAAGAAAAACCAAAATTTAGATATCAAGATAACATAGAGAATGATCTAAATTCCATCGGAGTTAAAGCATGGAGAAGAGTTGCCAGAGACAGGGGCGAATTGAAGATTGTTCCGAAGAAGGCTTTGGCTCATAACAAGCTGTAATGCCACTGATGATGATGATACTACTTATCTCTAGGTACAATGTACCCAGTACTTGTTTTCCTTTTAAATCTATTGAGGATTTTTTTTTATTTCGAATTAACGTGTCTCGACATCTTTGGTCATTGACAGCGAACAAAGGTTTACAATTACATCTACAAAGTTATGAGACAGAGTTTACAATAGTGAAGATTAAAAAAAAAGTATGTAAATTATATTTTGTTAAACAATTGAGTAGTCTTTAAAAAGTATATTGGGCTCTTGAGTCGGCTTGAACAGTTCAGAAGTTCTCCTAGACTATGAGTTATATTGTTGGCAATGCGGGCGGCCTGGTAGTGTTGACATTCTGTGAGGATGTGCTTAACGGTAATAGGAATATCGTTGCAGTAAAAGCATAACTGTTGGTCTGTAGAGGACATAAGATGACGTGTGTCAAACGTGTGTGTCCTATTCTCATTCTTCGTATTACTATTTTTTCTGTTTTGTTCATAGATGCTAGGGATAAATAGCTGTAAACATTAGGTTGTATTTTTCTAAGCTTTGTGTTTTTGGTGATCCAAAGTTCCTGCCACTTGTCTTGGATATTCCTTTTGACTTTTGATTTTAAATCTTCTTGGAGCTGTATATTGTAGACGGGTAAGTTGGATGTAGATGCTTCTTTTGCAGCGCTGTCAGCCATCTCATTTCCTTGGATGCCGATATGAGAAGGCACCCATATTATTGTTATTGAAGTCCCTCGGGAAGTATGGAGATGGATCGATTCTAATATTTTTTGCACTAAAGGATGTTGATTGTAAATATTCTTTAACGAATGAATTGCGGATAAGGAATCAGTACACAGAGCTACACTTTGATGATTGTCAAAAGGGAACTCGAGAGCTTTTGAAATACTAAAGAGTTCTGCTGAAAATACGCTACAATTGTTGGATATTTGGTATTGTCGCAGCACTGTATCAACTGTAGTGACAGAACAGCCATGGCGGGGATTCTGAATTTATAGAGGCACTTGTTTGTTGTTGTTGTTAGATATATTTTGAGTAGTACACTTTCATCAGCACCCTATTGATGGTTGGACAATATCTTCAACAAATTCATTCTGCTTAAACAGATGCCTTTTATTTCATCGACATGATGTCGCCAGGTGAGTTAAAAATGTGGAACACTTCACGATTTTGAGTGCCAGCCTTGCGCAGGGGCCATGCTAATCTTCTCTGTATCGTTCCAATTTTAGTATATGTACCGCCGAAGCGAGTACTCTATTGAGGATTAATAGTTCTTGAAATTCCTTTAAATACACTTTTCACTAGAGTACAAAAATATCCTTATTTCTATGTTAATTCTAAAATCAAATACCTGCATATATATTTGTCCAAACGAATCAAGAAACATAACAATATATATATATATATATATATATATATATATATATATATATATATATATATATATATACAGTTTTGTGACACAAACATACTTTTACATTTGAACAGCTGATAAAAATAATCCATTTTTTATAAATCCTGCAAATTCACCCCGAAACCATTTAAATAAATACCACGTTTGCTATGAATGAAAAAGCCGAACAATAGGAATTATGGGTGAATGGCTTGACCAGAAGCTGAAGTTCAGACAGGCATACAGAACTTTGTTTTGTAATCATCTATTCGCTCAATAAAACGCACGAATGCTTCAATGAACTTGCACGGTTACTGGGATATAATGTGGTTAAAGTGGGTGTAGGGAGAGATTTCTTTATTTCATACGGTAAATAAAGACATTTGACGTGGATCAAAAGTTACTATATAAATGTTACTGAAATGTTCCATTTTTACGATTATGTGAGTAAGAAGTTGATTTATCAAATATTACTAGAAACGAATAAAATGGACTGACGTCAAATCATCAACTAGAGTGACGTTTTCAATATTATTAAATAAAAAAGACTTCTAGACAGCATAAGATTGTAGAGAATATGATTTAATTTTATTTAATATGTGTGAAATTGTACAATGAATATAAATAATCAATTAAAATACTTAATAAAGAAAAAAACATTGGAACCACAATATGCAACATTAATTGGTTTGTTTGAATTTATACTGAGCAGTGACATACTAAAACAACCTTTCCAATTCCAATTAATTGGTTGTAATGTAAAAAAACTGAATTTTATCATCATCCTTTTATCTTAAGTCACAATGACATTACTTCTTTACGGAAACATGTCTTCTCTATCCGTCTCCAGTCCTTTCTTGGTCTTCTTCTCCTAGTTCTTCCAGAACCATGTACTCAGCAGTCTTGGGTAATTACTAATATTTTAGCATCAATTGATGCTACCCATAGACTCATATACTTATACTTAATTTTATCCTTTTTGTTACTCCATTCATTCATCCACGTATTGTAATTTTCGTCAGTCTCGTGTAGCCGTTGTGTTTGATTTTGAACAAATAACAATTTTTCATCCTTATCTAGAGTAGAAACCTGAACCTTAACAGGGAAACATTTAATCGACTAGAAGTTTTCTGAAGATGTATGAAGAGAAGAAGAAAATGATATCGAAGTTATTCATAATGTGAAAATATATGCAACTATGATATCCATAACATACTTAGGATAGCCCGTGTGGGATATAGTCCCCTAGCGGGCGCGTCCCTGGGTGGCGGATAGGGGAATGCCTTCCAGATATGGGTGGTACTGGGGAAATGAAATACCCGGCGTGGACTAAAATTAGCAAAACAGTAGCGTCTGATCCAGAGTGGATGGCTAAGAAACAGCGGCTGACTCAGAGTGGGCGGCTGATACAGAACTCACCAACCCGTCTGGGAAGCGAGGTGTTTTAATGCCAAAAAATCATCTTCAGGAAACATGTCGAATTATGAAACAAACGAAAGAGGACCCCAGGTGGGTAGAGTTACTAACTCGGAATCCCACACCGGGAAACCGGTTCGCCTCAAGGATTCTGGGGAAGGCAAATATTCGACAAAAATAGACACTAAAATCCACGATTTTAGGAACTAGAGGAAGAACTGACTAAAATACAGTGGAATATAATCGGCATATCCGAAGTAAGAAGAAAAGGAGAACAAAAATACAGCTTCTTCTTCTTTGATTACCGTGCCCAAGTTTTAGGCGTGGTTAGCTTCCATGACGATTTGACGATATAGTTCTCGATCTTGCGCGGCATGTAATAATTCATCTGCTGATAAGCCAGTCCATTGACGAAGGTTTCGGAGTCATGAGTATTTCTTTCTACTAATTCCTCTTCTTCCGTCGATCTTTAAGTTGAGTATCAACTGCATTATCTTGTATCTACTTCCTCTCATTATATGCCACAGATATTCGAGTTTCCTCTTTTTTATCATCTTTATCAAGTCGTCTTCACCTTGACCTACTCTGTTCAAGACTTCTCTGTTTGAAATGTGTTGAACCCATGATATTCTTAGCATTCTACGATATAACCACATCTCAAAGGCTTCTATGTTGTTTATCATGTTAACTTTCATAATCCAGGTTTCACATCCATACAGTAATACAGGATACACATAACATTTTAGGAACTTAATTCTCAGCTGTAAATTCAGCTGAGAATTGCTCAGAATAGATCTAAGTTTCATAAATGCTCCTTTTGCAATTTCTATACGAGGTTTAGTTTCTTCATCCGGATTTAGTGTCTTGTTTATCCAACATCCTAGATATTTAAAATGGTTCATTATTGACAATTAGTTGTATAGCGCAGAGGTCTTGTTTACAACCACAAGTAACTTTGTCGTTGTTGTATTTATGCTTAGTCCGTTATTATAGTTTATTTTTATGAACGAGAGAGTAATTAGCATAATTTTAACTGGTACCTCCGACCACTCCATGGGCGTGCTCAAGATTAATTGAAAAATTACTTTGAATAATTGTAAAAAATAAATGAATTATTTCAGTGTTATAAAGTGTTATGTGTATGTAAACAAAAGTGACCTCTTTTATCACACACTATATTAGAACTGACTGGCCTACATTAAAAAGGGTTTTAAAAAATTCACATTTTTTTTTAATTTTTAAAAATTACAAAAGAGAAAAAGAGTTTTTAAAACCGTCTAAGGTTATGTTAAATAAATGAATAAAAATATTAATATAAAACTTACAGCTACTTGTTACAAATCCAAATCAGATTCAGAAGATGAACTTTCAGAACCAAGATTTATAATAACTGGCTCGATCATTTTATCAGTAATATTGTCCAGCTTCCACATTTTTTCCTCTTCTTTAATAGTATGATTTACTGCCTTTTCCCAGTTTTCAGGTTTTACATTATTTACGGCCTCCAAAAACAACTGTTTAACATCATGAATTTTAAAAGTGGTATTTTTTCTTGAAACTTCACTCTTTATCTGTGCCCATACCAGTTCAATCGGGTTTAATTCACAATGATATGGTGGGGATCTAAGTACTGCCATTCCACGATTTTTGGCAATTTCATCAATTTCGTATTTTTTAAATTTTTCTTTATGAAGGGCACACAACGAATAAAGTTCCTTTCTTATAGATCCGGGATGGTACGTAATATTTTTTGAACTCAGCCAATTCTGCAAGTCTTTTTTTAACCACTTGGTTGTGGGCAGTCCTTCTATAAGTCTGGAGTGATAACTTGCATTATCCATTACTATTACACAGTTCTTAGAAAGAAGATCTATCGTTTGTTCGAACCATTCTTGAAAGACATCAGCGTTCATGTCTTCATGGTAGTCACCGGTACGAGTTGATTCAAAAGTTAATAAACCACCTTCAACAAAACCGTCTGAACTGCCAATGTGTACTATTATCAGCCTGCGTCCCTTTCCTGATGGTGGGTTTAAACCAGTAGATAAGATATTTACAAAAGCGTGCCTTTGACTTGTAACAGTTTCATCCTGCCAAAATTTATTTGGTGTATGACCCTCGTTGATCCATGTTTCATCAAGATAAAATATTTTTCTTTTTCGGTTTCTCATTTCCTTTATGGTTCTTAGAAAATGTCTTCTCCATAAGACAATATCGCTTCTTTCTAATAAAATAGACTTTCTGGGATTCTTTTTCCAGCGGAAGCCTATTTCTTTTAAAAGTTTCCATAACGTACTTCGACTCATTTCTGGGTAATCCTTATCATCTCGAACTGAGACAAGAACTTTATCCAATGTTGGAAATTCTTGTCTAAAGAAGAATTCATGCACTTTCCGTCGAAGTCCTTCTTTAAAATGATATTCTATTTGAAATTTTGGTTTCCCTGGAGCATTACGTGGCATTTGAAAACTACCACATTTCTCTTCTTTAATAACTCTGTAAATCGTAGATTTCCCAACACCAAGTGTACTGCTAACTAAATCAACGGTCTCATCAACACTTTCACATAAACGTTTGTCTGTAAATGATTTAAAACAATTAAATATTAATGTTTTTTCATTAACTGGTAAAGGACCAATTTTGCGACGTTTACACGGCACTTCCAAATTTTCCATAATACTAGTATACACAATAAACTGCACCTTGCAACTGAAGTACCTACTTTTAGTGAACTGTTAAGAATTTTGAATACGCCACTTGGACCTTCCTACAAAATGGAAAAACCCACTATCACATTTTCTGTGGAATAAGTTTAGAAGGTAATTATCTAGTCAATTACTGTCGTAGATTCCTAGAATTAAAGAATTAAATGTTTGATTGTTGAAACCCTTACTTCGTGGAATGCACTTATTTCAGATAAAATAAAACGTTTTATTTTATCTAAAGAATTAAACTTTATTTTGCAAATAGGTAGGTACTTATTAAACTTTTATTGGTGATATATAACCAATAAAATAAACATCTTACATTTCTTGCAAATTCATTAGTACCTGTTAACCTCCATCACTCCGACACTGGCAACCTTATTTAGGGATTAGTAACCCTCACAACTATTGTATTCTATTCTGCTCCAACCTTTATACCTGGTGGTCATACTCAATTTAAAATTGTTTTCATATATACTTCTGTAAACTTGTTGACAAATATCTGTTTTTCATTGAGTCACCGGTATCAACAGTTTAGGGATTTGCATACATAATTTATTGTTTTATTACTCTCTCATACATAAAAATACACTATAGAGCATTCTCTAGTGATCTCTAGATTCTCTAGATCTATAAGGAATTGAAGATCTTCGATACTTTCAGCCATGATTGCGGTGTCATCTGCATATCTGATGTTATTAATAGTTTCTCCCCCGAATCGAACTCCACATTGCCCTTTCAAAGCTTTGCTAAAAATTATTTCTGATAAAACATTAAACAAATTTGGGGACAACACACAACCCTGTCTAACACATCTTTGAATACAAATTTTGTCTATTTCTTTGCCGTCTACTAGAATAGAAGCTTCTTGATTCCAATCTAGATGTTGTAAAAGTTTCAGATCTTTATCATCTATTTCAATTATTTCTAGATATTCAAACAACCTACCATGTTGAAACCTATCAAAAGCCATCTCAAAATCTATAAAACAGACGTTAATTGGTTTCTGTACTAAAAATACAGCTAAAATCATGAAATTTGCTATACTATAAAGGTAATGAAGAAAACACCAACAATGGAGTAGGATTTATAATAAATAAAAAAGTAGTTAAACACGTACATTCTACCAAGGGCATATCAGTTAGAGTAGCATACACCACGCTTAAATTAAAAAGAACGTCCTTAAAAATCATACAGGTGTACTCCAACAAGTACCTACAGAGATGAAGATATTAAACATTTCTACGAATACATAACAACAGCTATGGAAGAAAAGAAATCAAAATTAACGCTAATAATCGGGGACTTCAATGCCAAAATAGGAGAACAACTATATAAAGAAGAAGACAAAGTAGGACACGATGGATACGGCAAAAGAAATCATAGAGGACATACATTGATGAATTACTTGGAGGAGAAACAACTATATGCAATGGATACATGCTTTAAGAAAACCCCCCAAAGAAAATGGACATGGATAGCTTCAATGGTGAATTTAAAAACGAAATTGGTTATATTCTTTCAACGCAAAAATCCATGGTTAAAAACAGCCCTAAATTGCTTCTTACTGGTATCGACCATAGATTAGTCCGAGCCAAGCTGATCATTGATAGTAGATTTGAAACAAGAAAGAAAATGGAAAATAATCAAAAATTAGACATGGAAAAACTAAAACAAGAAAAACAGACATAAGAAGCGAGAATAAAGGAAATATTGCCGATCAAGGAAGATATAGAAACTCTAATGAAAGCGGGTAAAGAAATAGCACAGACAACAACAAAAAAAAGTTTCATATGCCAGGAAACAAAGATTCTTATGAACACCAGAAGAACATTACTAGAACAAGGGGACAGAAATAAAATGAAATACAAAGAAATAAACAAAACTATTAGAAAAAATATCAAGGAGTGTAAACGGAGAGTACAGGAAGAAAAGATAGAGAAAACCATTGAAAAAATAGAAACATGAAGTGTTTAAAGCAGAATCTGGGAAACATACAAATTAATAGCATAAAGAATAAAGAAGGAGTGGAAACCAACAATATAAAAAAAATTTTACAGATAACGCACGAATATTACCTATACAAATCTCTATAAAACAGAACAAAGATCAACCCACGAAATCCGTAATCAGTTACAACTGAAAATAAAGAACGTTAACTCTGACCTACAACCAAAAATCAGTAAAAATGAAATAAAAAAGGCACTCAAAGAAATGAAGAATAACAAATCTCCTGGGAAAGATTGAATAACTGTGAGAATGCTAAAAAATGGAGGGAAAACTACAGTGGAAGAGCTTTCTTTGTATACTAATGAATAAAATATCGAACACAAAACAAATACCCACCACATGGAACGAGGCAATAACACTATTACTATTTAAGAAAGGCAATAGAAAAGATCTGAAAAACTATAGGCCCATAACGCTACTTAATGTAAAGTATAATACAAACTGTTAACTAAACTACTAAAAAACAGATTAACAATCATGTTAGCTCCTTTTTGTATCAAATATTTAACAATTTATGTGATTACTATAACAAGCTCTATGTAGTGCAGTATATTTAATTTTATCTACAGCTTGTATAATATTAGACTGGTATTCTAAAATTGCTTGAACCAATTTTAAGTTCTCATTTTCACAGGCTTGTAAAAGATCATCCTCAGATTTTAATAGAACATGAAGCAAATATTAATGTCAGGTCTCAAGGAGCACAATCTCCATTGCACATAGCGGCTGCACATGGTGCATCATATGATAAAGTCCAGATGCTGCTTATGCATCCCTTTATTGATCCTAGAATAAAGAATTTTAGTAGAAAAATAGTAAAAGATAAAGCTACAAGAGGTTCGAGGTACTATAATGTTTTTGAAATGGCACATCCATTGTTAGATATTGAAATTATAAACAAATACATAAACATAACATTTAAAAACAATATAAATTATATACAAACTACCTAACATTATTGATCTTTTTTTTATTAACAAAAATCGCATCAGCCAAATTGGCTATTAGCGAAACAATGATAGCGAACAATAATTTCTATTACATTTATAATATTAGTTTAGATAGCATTTAAAACGTTAATTGAGGTTAAGAAACTTTTTAGGTTTGAAATATTGCACTGTAGACCTAAAATATCACTTAGTTTGTTGGGTACACTGTACAATATGCGCTTTGGCGTTAATGCTGGACATTTCTCCAATATATGTTTGATTGTTATTTTTTCATCACAGTTGTCACATCTTGGTTCTAGTTTGTTGGAGAACACGTAGCTATTCGTTAGTCGCGTATGACCCAGTCGAAGTCGCATTAATATTACCTGGTCTCTCCGACTTTTTGGTAACGTGGGCCAGGGTTTTATCAATTTTTTAACATCGCGTAGCTTTGCCGATGACACTTTCCACTTTTCTTCCCACATATATCGCACTTTACATTTAACCGTTGCTTTCACGTCCGCACTCGTAAATGTCTTAGTACATTCCGCACTATCACTACTTGCAGCTTCTTTTGCAGTGTTGTCTGCCTCTTCATTTCCTGGAATTCCAATATGGGATGGTATCCAAAATAATATAATATTTTTTCCATTCAGTTGAGCGGTATTAATTTCTTCTTTTATCTTGATGACTAAAGGATTAGTTGGGTAGACATATTGGATTGACTGGACGGAACTTAGAGAGTCTGTGAGTATGATATAATTGGTGTTATTGGATGCATTGACAGCAAGGGTAGCCTGGTATAGAGCATACAGTTCAGCAGAGTAAATGGAGTACTCTGAAGGGAGTTTATATTTATTTGTCAATGTTGGGGTTATGATTGCAGCACCAGTACCTTCATTTGATCTAGATGCATCTGTGTATATATGTGTATAGTCCTTATAGTTGTGAAGCATATCGTTGAAGGCGGATTTGATTAACTGTGGGTTTGTTGAATGTTTGTCGAAAGAAATGAGGCGGGTTAGGCACTGAGGATTTTTTATTTGCCATGGAGAAATTGAGGACAATTGGGAGGAAAAGCATTCTGGGAACATGTAGTTTAATTGATTTAAATAGCTTCTAATCCTTGCATAGAAAGGTTTGGCAGTTCTTGGCTTATTTATGAAGATTTGGGAATTTTTCTGTAAAACAATTGTATATGGTAGGATTTTTTGGGTTAGACCTGATTTTTGCGGCATATGCTACACTTAAATAAAGTCTTCTGTCTTCTAAGGACGGTTCACCAACTTCACAATAAATATTTTCGATTGGTGTTGTGCGAAAAGCTCCAGATATTATACGTAAAGATGATAGGTTGTGAAGACTCTCCAGGTGACATCTTAGTCTATTATTAATAATTTTTTCTAGTAACTTACACATGGCGCATGTTAAAGATATCGGTCGGTATGACTCGGAACTTGTTTTAATACTATTAGGTTTTTGTATAGGTATAACTGATGATTCACGCCATTTTCAGGAAATTTGTGACATTATTGATCTGTTTGCCAGTATGTTCAAAAACTTGACATAATTTGTCCTATTTGTTTCTAATAATTAGTCAAAAGCTAATTCACACTCTTCTTCAGGAAAACCGTACATTTTGTAAATTGATACAACTTGCTATTACCTTTTAAATCTATATGAACATAATATTCAATAATTTTCGATTTTTGTTTTGTTGAAAACGGTTTTAACTTATTTTTGCACTCGAATGCCGATGCAAATACATGCAAATATGACATGCCAAATAATAAGTCACATGTAAATACTAATTAGATCCAATATGGCAGATAAATCAAAGAGACATGTTTGTTTCGGGCTGTGCACTCAGTGTACACGTACAAGGAGATGTAATATATTAGCATCAAATTGCGTGTGTCTCATAAACAGGCCAGGAACATTGTTTGGCAAAGCACAATACATGACAATAATCTGTGACAAATTGCCGAGTCCAATGGTTATTCATGGGTAACGTTCGTACATGCCCATCAATCTGCGACAGTGAAATAAGTAGATTCGGAAAGTATGTTACTTTGTATCGATGTATCGACAGATTTAGTTTTACCTGTGACCCTGTCAGTCATTAGAAATCACGTTAAAATGGTATATGACAATACAAATTATTACCAAACTACGAACAGTTTGGCTAAGTTATATTCAAATACATACAATATTAGGTTGTAAGGGTATATAACCCAGACGGTAGCTGTTTTGCCTTGGGTAAATCATATATAATCCTAGTTTTTTGCTTTAATGGCTTTGAAATATAATAAGGAATGATAATTTAACTATGGGTACACTTCAAAAGCTGTGCTAAATTTTTTATTAAACAACTTGTGAAAAACGAGAAAATTCAATGTTTTTCCTCCCTTTCGTCGCTATATCTCGGCAGCTATACATTTTAGAAAAAATTTGTAATGTCAAAAAAATACACTCACCGGCAAAGTTAACGGAACACCTTAAAATTGGGACATGTTAGATGTCTCGAATTTCCTAAACCTGTTGTCCGATTTTAGTGATTTTTTTAGTATGTTATAGGTATATTATTTAAGAATATCGATGTAATAATATTGTTGCTAGACAGGTCAATGTCATTTTATACCGGGTCTAACAATCCTACTGTGTTTTTCCTTAAAGGTCGGAACACCCTGTGGAATATTCTAGCATATATAAAATATTGAAATTAAAACTTAATTATACCTTAGGCTTTCTTAACATTTTCTTTTTTGATTCATTTGCTTATGTTTGATAATAAAAAAGTTAGGTACGTTAACAATTAGCCATGTTTTTCATCAATAAATCCTCATTTTCTGCTTAGTTTAAAAACAAGCCTAAAGTAGGCTATGAGAAGTTAACAATTTAATGCACACACCGGCAAATTTAAAGGAACCTGTTATTAATGCAATATTTCTTTATATTTGTATTTTATAGACTATATCTACATAGCTTTGAAAGCTCCTTGTCACAAAAAAGTCTTAAATGTCAAATTAATTTGTTTATTTGTATTGTGTTTTATATTTTACAGTCATTCTGTCTGTTCATAACAAGTACAAACTTGTATTTAATTGAGCGCACAATAAGAAAGAGACCCAAAGAAGCCGGTCTCAAGTCATATGTGCCAATAAAAACTCCCAGACTCCAGAGACACCATCGTTTAGCACGACTACAATTTGGTCGAGTACATCAAAATTGGAATGATAACCACTGGAGTCAAATTCTCTTTACGGACGAGAGCCGTTTTTGTGTAAATTACATCGACGGTAGAGAAAGATTGTATTAACGCCAAGGAGAACGAAATGCCCCTTTCAATTTTACTACGACCGTACCTTTTGGTGGAGGTTCAATTATGGTGTGGGGTGGTATATGTTTGGGAGCAATAACAGAGTTAGTGGTGATTGATGGTGGAGCATTAACAGCAGATAAGTATATCAGAGATATTCTCCAAGACCATGTGGTACCTTTTTCACCATATATTGGCGAAAATGTTATTTTATAGTGTAAGAGTGTAAGTGTAAGATATTTCTTATTACAAGTGGGTATAACAACGATGAATTGGCCAGCTTGTTCCCCAGACCTAAACCCGATAGAAGATATGTGGGACATGCTAGGCAGAAAACTTAGGGCACGGGTTCCTGCTATTCAAAACAGAGAAGAAGTCACAATTGCAAAAGATTGAGGAATGGGAGAGAGGCTGCCCAACAACTGATCGATAGCGTTATCAGAAGTATGAGAAGACGAATAACTGCAGTTGTAAGGGCTCGTAGGGGAAACACACGCTATTAAAGCCAAACAAATGCATAAAAAAACAATTTAAGTTCAAACTGTACAATAAAGTTAATGCATTTAAAATCCGTATTTTGTTGAGTCTGACATTTTTGTGTTTTATTTCTTCTTAAACAGGTTTTATATTGTACTACCATTGTAATATAAATTCAAAATACTTCACCAACATTTGTATTATGATATTATCTAAACAGTATATAGACTAGAGAGAAAATACTCAGATTTTATGATTGTTCCTTTAAATATGCTGGTGAAACTAAGAAGAAAATGAGCATTTATTGATGAAAAACATGGCTAGTTGTTAACGTACCTAACTTTTTTATTATCCAACACAAGCAAATGAATCAAAAAAGAAAATGTGACTGAGACCTGAGACTATAATTGAGCTTTAATTTCAATATTTTATATATGCTAAAATATTCCACAGGGTGTTCCGAACTTTAAGGAAAAAACACAGTAGGATTGTTACACCCGGTATAAAATGACATTGACCTGTCTAGCAACAATATTATTACATCGATATTCTTAAATAATATACCTATAACATACTAAAAAAATCACTAAAATCGGACAACAGGTTTAGGAAATTCGAGTCATCTAACATGTCCCATTTTTAAGGTGTTCCGTTAATTTTGCCGGTGAGTGTATTTACAATTAAATTTCCTATAAGACAAAATTGATTGCAAATATTCATCCAGAAAGTCCCTACAATATTAAAAAACTATTTTAACAACTGTGGTATTTTTAAGCTAGTAAACAAATACAATAACTTAATAAATTTTCAATTAACATTTTTTTTTAGCAAAAAAATATTGCTAAACTTACGTCAAAAGTTCAGCAAAATACACGTATTTTAAGAGAGAAAAACATTAAGATTGGGCAATTAGTTCCAAAGTTATGATAGAACAAATTTGAACGGAATTTACGACAATAGTACGAAGGTTTGAAATATTTTTTATATAATAAATATATTTTTTTATATAATAAATATATTTTTTTATATAATAAAAAATAATTAATTGTAATTAAATAAAATAAATAATTTTTTTCATGTATTTACTAGCCACATAATACAATTTTCAAAATGTACCCAAAAAATCATTAAGATAAAAAACACACAAACATACAAACTTTCAGCATAATCGATTAAATAGGCTTTGAATAGGCAAAAAATTTTTTAAAAAAGTTATTAATTTTCAAACTTATACAGAGCCAATACAAAAATTTTTAAAAACTTGAAAGTTTTTGGCATATAAAAGAGGATTCAAGCTTTTAAATAAAGCATTGAAATCATTTAAATAGGTGATCCTAGGGATTTTTTTAAACACTTGTACAATTTTAAAGCTAATAAACAAATACAATAACTTTTTCAATTAACATTTTTTTTCTAAACTTACGTCGAAAGTTTAGCAGAAGACGCGTATTTTAAGAGAAACATACGGAATATAATGCAGGGCAAAATCAATGGAAGAAGTATAGGAATATGTAAAGAACTATCTGATCTGATTATGAAGCAGTATATAACAAGTTCAATACTTTCAAAGCATCCTCGAAAAGCCAATGTTTAGGTAGGTTTTTTCCGCTTAGAACTTTCGTAAATTCCTAAATTTGAGCTTAACTTCTGAGTGGCACTTTCGCTTCGTAGACGTAGACTATTATTTCACTAATTTTTTGGATAAGCTTGTCTGTACTTTCAGTAAGGCATTTCCTTTAATTATAATTAAGTCAAAATATCACATACCTTGGACTACTAAACGTATCCGCATCCGCATATCAGCCAAGAATATGTGTTCACTACTGTTTATCAAAAAATTTACTACCAACGTCTTTGTGACTGAATATATTACCAAGTACAGAGAAACCTATATGACAGCTCAAACGTTTTCTCCTCCAAACCCTGAAAATATTTAACAATGATCTCGATTCGGTTGGTGTGTCGGATGTGTATATAGTGTACAGATACGGCGAAAGCACCGCTCTCTGTGGCACATCTGCCTCCAGAATTCCCACTTCGGACAGGGTGGCCCCTATTCGAAGTCTGAATCTCCGGTTTGTCAGGTATGATGCAAGAAGACATGTCATCGCCATGCTATACCCTATATTATGCACTTCGTGCCAGACTCTGTCAATTGATTTATTGACATCAAGAAAGGCGGCTCCTCTATACATTTCCTTATGAAGCCCTTGGTAATATATTCTGTTAGTCTTAGTATCTGTAACTGTGCATCTGGAAGTGTTCCTGTTGCTTCTGATTCCTCTTTGAGTCTTTTTAGTATGGCTCTCTCTTCTATTTTACTTATAGATGATAGCAAACTAATTGGTCTATAATTTTGTCGAAAGCTCCCATTTTTTCCCGGCTTTCTAATCATTATTACCTGAGCCACTTTTCATCTGTCCGCGAAATATCTTAGTTTTATTATGCTGTTGATGATGTTTGTGATGTAGACTATTAATTTCGCCGGTAAGTTTTTCAGCGCTCTGTTCGTGATGTGATCTGGTCCAGGTGCTTTCTTTGCGTTCAACAATTTTATTATTTCTTTGATTTCTTCAGGGGAGGTATGTGTTAACCCTATTCTACCCTTTTTTTCTTCTTAGGCATCTGGCATTTCCTTCTATTTTGTTTATCAACTATTTTGCCACAACAAGATCCTATTTTCTATCTCTCCAATTTAAAAAAGGTCTCGAATTAATTCTTTATAAGATCATTTGATAAATCTGAACTGATCCAAATAATAGTATCAAAAGCAAATCTTCGTGTAGTACTGAAGGACTAACCATAAAATTTTTTTTAAATCTCCCAAAAAATGTGTCGGAACTCACTAATCAATAATTCCTTTAAAAAAGGTATATATTCAGAGTGCCTAAAGACATCCATTATTATTCCTCTTCATAAGGGTGGTGAAAAATCTAATGTCTGCAACTATAGACCTATTGCCTTACTACCGGTCCTATCCAAAATTATTGAGAGACTACTAAAATCCCGACTTATGTCCCTTCTCATTGAAAACAACATTTTATCACAAAGTCAGTTCGTCTTTTTATCTAATAAATGTACCAGTGATGTGTTACGTAAAAATTAGTCATATTAAAAAAAACCTGTAAACATGTTGTTTATTTACTAAATATGTTGTAGATTCGACGAGACCCTTCGATCAGCTGGCAAAAATATACCTGAAACAGTCGTTCGAAATTTCCAGAAACAGGTCGAACGATGACCCAGCCAATTTACTTTCTGGTATAATCGGAGGGATTCCCCAGATCCTTCTAGATAACAGTGTTTAGATATAAATAACAGGATTTTTATTGTGGCCAGTTAGTAAGAAGATAAATTCGCGCTCGCGTATTTAAATGTACGGTCGTAATAAATTATTGTAAAATAAATTAGTACAAATAAAGACTTTAATAAAATTGTGTGTGTTATAAATATTGAACCTTAAGTAAATTAAAATAAGAACAATAAATTAGAATTAATAAAAATAGTTCAGATGCTATGTTTTCTGTACTACATGAGGCCTATTATGCACTAAAAAATAATCTTTAAACTGCCACTGTTTTTTGTGACTGTTACAGCTTTTGGTTGTGTAAATCACGACATTTTGATAAAAAAAACTAAATTTTTACGGAATTCGAGGTATTTCTTTGAATTAGTTCCAATCTTACTTGAGAAATAGGAAACAACTAGTTGGAGCACATAATACTGACCCTAATCACAAAAGCATTTTATGTGGAGTACCACAAAGTTCAGTATTGGGTCCTCAACTATTCCTTATCTTTATAAATATCATCACTAACTTGAAAATCGAGGAAAATTTTTTTCTTTTTGCTGATGGTAACAGTATCACCTGGAGGATAATATTGCAACTCTTCATGCAACTATAACTTCTGATATACTTAAAATAAAAGCCTGGTCTGACTTTAATTTACTTATTTTTAACGTGGATAAAACAGTAGCAGTATCCTATAAAGGAGCTTTTCAACTCTTGCTTCTTAATAACAGCCAGATCAGTATCGTTGATTCTGTAAAATTTCCTGGTATTTTTATAAACAACAACTTTAAATGGTCCCTTCAAATTGATTTGTTAAGTAAGAAACTAGCCCCAGCCTGCTATGCAATAAGATCTGTTTCGAAGAAAATCAATTTGGCATCTTCTAAAATAACATATTCTTCTTTGTTTGAGTCTCATTTACGACATGCTATTCTTTTGTGGTGTTTTAGTACAGATGCCCAATCTGATGTTATTTTTAAATTACAAAAAAGAGCAATACGAATTGCACATGTTTTTTAAACACCTACATGTTTTTCCAGCTAGAGATAATCGTGCCTTTTAGGTCTTCTCATTAATCATCTGCTTTTGCAACTTATATCTGCAACTTCTTTCCTTAAGTTCAGTAAAATGACAAAAAACTATCTATTTGAAAGACCATAATAATATTATTCAGTATTTATTCAAATAACTAAAACATTACAGTACCTTTATGTACAAGTAACTAAAGAATTTTTATATTATATTTGGGATCACATGCAGCAACTTAAACTTATTGGGTTTTAAGATTTTATTATACAATTTGCCATTTATTCAAATTTGGAATAGATTGTGTATTTTTTGTGTGTGCAAATTTTAAATTGTTATTGGTGTTTTAACTTTTTGTAAACTTTGTCCATAAAATTGTACCATTTTCAGTGATAATAATCCATATTTTTATTCTAATATAGAGTGAAAATATGTTGATAATCTTTTAAAATTGACCGATGTGGAGTTTGAATATGATGATGATAAGACAATTATGGAAAACTTGTCCGCTACTAGCCCTGTATCGTGTGCATCTTGCTTATTTCTTCAATTGTTATCTACAATAAGTTTATTCTGTTTAATTTGTTTTCTTCATATTTTACAATATTGCTAAATTCCACTCACCATAAAGATTTCAATGTACAATTGGGATAACAGATTCATTTTCTGATGCTATAAAAATAACTTATACAAAAGTGAAACATTTTATTTCGTCAATAGGGACCGATCGCATATTTCTTAAAATGTCTTCTATTTACATCGCGTGTTCTTTGTTAAAAAGCGTGTAGGTGTTATATTGTACTTTATAATGTTATCCTAATGTTGACTTTCGAATTTCTACGGTGATTTTCAAAAGGATCGGCACATTTACCGGAAATATAAAAAGTTTGTAAAAGCTGACACCGATGCCCAACAAACCTTTTGTGTTAGGTGAAAAGACTTGTTTCCTGTATTTGCTAACATTCACTTTTCATTCTTATGGGATACTTGTCATGCGATTTATTATTTCGAAAATGTGTCTTAAAATTATACAATAAAGATCATAATTTATTTAAATAATTTTATTTTAGAAAATTTATTATTATTTGTAACATTATAAACGTCACGTATCTTCAGTATAATTTTACTATTTTTTATTTAAAAAGTAGTTGGAACCCTTTGTTTTTCTTTTCTTTCTCTGTCATTATTTTCTCTCTCTTTCTGCCCCGTAGAATAAATATTCGCCCTCTCTCTTTCTGTCCAGACAGACAAGCAATTTTCATGAAATAGTAACATCCTTTGACATCTGTGCTTCATTTAGTCTCCCACTTTCTGTCAAAACAGCTTTTCTAACGTGGTGGGAATTTTTTTGCCTCTTTTTAAAATTTATAAAAGAAGGCAAAAATTATTATAAGACTCATTTTTATGGTCTACAAATCCTCTTGGGTTTATTGGAATTATTGGGTTTATAGTCCATAGTAAATGTATTGACCACATTCAAAATAACGAGGACCATTTGAGGACTCAACTTAATCAGGACATACACCTACATGTGACTGCAGCTCTTCAGAAGACACATTTAATTGGAGGGCCTAACATCTAGAACACACAAGCCCATCGAAGCAATAAGTATCACTTATTAATTGTTAAGCTTTGGCAGGGTTAATTATTGTTTTTTATTCTGTTTAATAAATATGTTTGGTTAAAATTTGTTTTATTTGCTAATAGCTAAGAGTTCAGGTTCGATCCCTAGTTTAAGATAAGACGAACTTACCCTTGAGATACTGAGATACTGAGCTAGGCAAGGTATAGACGATAAGCTTCCATGGTTGATTGAGGTATTATCTTTACAATAGTACTTCAATTCTCTTTGGTAGTCTTATCGTTATATATTATTATATATTAAATAAGGGCAAAGGAGCGAGTTCCTATTATGACCAAAAAAAAAACAAAAAAAAATCCTTATAAAACTAACACCAATTAAGTACATCATACAAAAATTGTGAAACAATAAATAAATAATGAGGTCCAAAAATAATACAATCCTATAGATAAAATAACGCGCTATCAAGTTTATTTTTAAAGATGTTAATAGTAGTTGCTGATAAGGTGTCTTGATCCAAAATGTTCCAGATATTAAAGATTCTGTTTGGCAAGAAGTTCAACCTGGACCTTGCTGTAGTTTGTTCCCTCTTTCATTTGTTACGATAGCCTCTTAATCTTTCGTCTTGATTTAAAGTGAATATGATATTTAGGTTCCCAAAATTATGTTTTAAAATACAGAAGGACATTATTAGGTCACCTCGAAAACGTCGATGCTCTAATGTCGTGAGATGAGTCATGGATAGTCTATCTTCATAATTATTATGTCTTGCACGGCCGTATGCCAGGATTGTGGCTTTACGCTGAACATTTTCAAGTAGGATTATGTCGCCACTGAAATCTGGATTCCACACTGGACCGGCAAACTCAAGAAAAGGTCTAGCATATATTGAGTAAATTTTGTTTAGAGATTAGAGATATACGTGTAAACAGAGATTAGAGATATACGTGTAAAACATTTACGGATCAAAAACAGTTTCGAGTTTGCACGTTTATACACCGAAAATATGTGATCAGATCAATTTAAGTCACTATTAATTATCACTCCAAGATCGTTGTGGGAGGTTACCGAGTTTAAGGGTAAAGTACGGTAATAGTGGGTTATTTTTGCCAATATGTAAAACAACGGATTTTTCAATGTTAAGCGGAAGTAACCATTTTGAGATCGTGTTGAAGAACATGTTGGTTATTAGTTGGAGTCGCATACAATTGCGTATCATCAGCGTAAATTAAAACCTTACTGGATATAATGAGCGGAAGATCACTAGTATAGATACAAAAAAGTAGCGGTCTAAGTACTGATCCTTGTTTCCATTAGGTGGGAAAGATATATTATCAAGAATTTTAGACACACGTGGGCACATTATTTGAGGAATGGTATCGTTAAGTTCATCTGTAAAAACCTCAGAAAAGAATAACGATAAACATGCCAAATATTCGTTATTCGAAGACTTGTTAGCATTTTGAAGTAATGGTATGGAGACTTTAGAAGATAGAGATGTGCGAATGTATCGATAAACTTTTTTACTATTACCACTTGCAATGATAGATTTTTCAAATTCTGTTTTTAACTTTAGCAACGATTGTTTGACTCGGTTAGAAAAATTACGGTGGGCAAGAAAATCATCAATATAACCAGTAAATTTATATGTTCGCCAAAGCTTTCGCTTATGTCGAATTAAATTAGTAACTGAGAGTTTGAGATGTTAATCCAAGGTTTTAGTCGATTTCTGTATAGCTGCCGTTCGGTTGTATGATCAGAAATTATTGTAGCAGCAGTATGAAGAAAAGAGTCCCATATTGACGATGGATCAGAGTGATTAAGAAAAATAGATTGCCAGTCATGGAAAGAACTTCGGAGTCATGTAAAGTACTGAGGGGATTGAAACAAAACTCAAAAGAAAAAATTAAATTGGGAAATATACAGGACAAAGAATGGAAGGACTTTTACAAGGAACTATTAACAGAACAAAGATCACAATTCATTGGAAAAGAAAACAGGTGAAAACGAAGCAGATCCCCACAACAAGAAATAAAAATAACAGATAGGGAAATGAGAATGGCCATAAAAACAATCAAATATAAGAAAGTACCGGGACCTGGAGGTATCTCACCCGAGCTTATAAAATATGGCTCAAAAAAATTACACCATATGATACAATGGATATTACAGAAAGCCATAAATGGAGAACAGCTCACAAAGGAATGGACGGAGGCATATATGACATCTATATTTAAGAAAACAGATAGAAAACGATGCGAAAACTACAGAGGAATAAGCGTAATATCATCAATATGAAGATCATATGGGAAGATACTGCGAGAAAAGATAAAGCAACCGATAAAATGCAAAATCGGGGAGGATCAGGCAGGTTTCACGACAGGAAGATCATGCATAGACCACATATACACACTGAAACAACCGTTGGAAAAGTAAAAAGCAAAAAATAGAGATATACATTTGGCGTTTGTGGACCTGAGAAAGGACTATGGGAAACAATGTACAAATTAGAAATACAGACAGAACTCATAGAAGATACAAAAGCTCTGTATAAAGAAAATAACGTGTCCATTAAAGTGAGAACAAGAATCATAGGAGACTTCACCACAACAAAAGGGCTTCTCCAGGGTTCTTCCACATCTCCTACCCTATTCAAAATATACTTAGAGAAAGCCTTGACTACATGGAAAAGAAAATGCGAAGGCATGGGAGTACCGGTACAGAACGAATACCTATATACGTTAAACTTTGCAGACGATCAAGTAGTGATTGCACAAGACCAAGACGACCTGAGCTACATGATAAAGAAACTACAAGAAGAATATACGAAGGCTGGCCTAGATATTAACCTCGAGAAAACAGAGTACTTATCTACAAGTGAAGAAGACATAGAAGATCTACAGATTGATGACAACGCAACAATCGAAGGAATTGATAAATTCAAATATTTGGGGTTTATAATCACGAATAAGGCAACAACAGAGGAAGAAATTACGCAAAGATTAGGACAAACATGAACAGCAATCCGACAACTTAACTCAGTATGGTGGGATAGACACCTAAATATGAAGACAAAAATACAGATTTATAAAACATTAGTGCAAAGTATTATGACATATGGGGCTGAAAATTGGATTATAAACAAGAAAAATAGCAGTAAGATAGTAGCAACAGAGATGGAATGCCTGTGAAGATGCTACAGAGTAGCATGAATGTATAGGAGAAGTAATGAAGATATAAAGCAAAGAACATTAATAGAAACAGACATACTAACATATACAAAAGGGAAAAGAAGTTTAAAGTGCTATAGACATGTAAGAAGAACTAGCGACAGCAGATGGATAAAGAGACTAACCGAATGGAGCAACATAAGAAGGAGGAAAAGAGGACGACCCCGAAGATCCTGGAGGAACGAAGTAGACGACGCCATGAGTAATAGAGGCCAAAACGATGGAGAATGGGACAACAGGGCGAGAGATGGAAACAGTTGAGCGAGGGAAGGTAGTGAATACTGTAGAATCCCTGAATATATATAGATTGCAGATTAACTGGTATAAAACTAAATTTACATTAAAGGAACCAGTAGTGGCATACGTCACCAAAATATTTTTGCAAAGCGGTGTTAAACTAAATTAAATGTGAGCAGAATAAGCGAGTGGTCAGAAAGGCCCACCGGAGAGAAAACTTTAAGTTTAGAAATTAATTGATCGTCACTTGTCAAAAATAAGTCTAAAATTAAAGGATTATTATTGGCCTAAACCTGGTAGGTTCAGTTATCAGTTGTAATAAATTTGAGTTTATGATAAAGTTTTTAAACAAATTTTGGAAATTAATAGTATCAGTTTTAGAAATAATGGGCCAGCTAATCTCTCGAAAATTGAAATCTTTAACAATGAGATTTTCAAGGGATGATAATTCCTCAAGTTTGTCAATAAGCTGTGTTGAAAATGTTGTAAAAATTTTTTTCTACTTTGTCAAGTTGAAAATGCTTTAAAATAAAATTGGTTTGGTGGTCCCTTTGAGGTTTTTTGTAGAACAGCCTTCTGAAATTCATAACTTCTTGCATGGTCAGTTGCTTTTATTTGTATAGTGTATTTTTATGTATGAGAGAGTAATAAAACAATAAATTATGTATGCAAATCCCTAAACTGTTGATACGGGTGACTCAATGAAAAACAGATATTTGTCAACAAGTTTACAGAAGTATATAGGAAAACAATTTTAAATTGAGTATGACCACCAGGTATAAAGGTTGGAGCAGAATAGAATACAATAGTTGTGAGGGTTACTAATCCCTAAATAAGGTTGCCAGTGTCGGAGTGATGGAGGTTAACAGGTACTAATGAATTTGCAAGAAATGTAAGATGTTTATTTTATTGGTTATATATAACCAATAAAAGTTTAATAAGAATTCTTAAGATAAAATAAAACGTTTTATTTTATCTGAAATGAGTGCATTCCACGAAGTAAGGGTTTCAACAATCAAACATTTAATTCTTTAATTCCAGGAATCTACGACAGTAATTGACTAGATAATTACCTTCTAAACTTATTCCACAGAAAATGTGATAGTGGGTTTTTCCATTTTGTAGGAATGTCCAAGTGGCGTATTCAAAATTCTTAACAGTTCACTAAAAGTAGGTACTTCAGTTGCAAGGTGCAGTTTATTGTGTATACTAGTGTCATGGAAAATTTGGAAGTGCCGTGTAAACGCCGAAAAATTGGTCCTTTAACAGTTAATGAAAAAACATTAATATTTAATTGTTTTAAATCATTTACAGACAAACGTTTATGTGAAAGTGTTGATGAGACCGTTGAGTTAGTTAGCAGTACACTTGGTGTTGGGAAATCTACGATTTACAGAGTTATTAAAGAAGAGAAATGTGGTAGTTTTCAAATGCCACGTAATGCTCCAGGGAAACCAAAATTTCAAATAGAATATCATTTTAAAGAAGGACTTCGACGGAAAGTGCATGAATTCTTCTTTAGCCAAGAATTTCCAACATTGGATAAAGTTCTTGCCTCAGTTCGAGATGATAAGGATTACCCAGAAATGAGTCGAAGTACGTTATGGAAACTTTTAAAAGAAATAGGCTTCCGCTGGAAAAAGAATCCCAGAAAGTCTATTTTATTAGAAAGGAGCGATATTGTCATATGGAGAAGACATTTTCTAAGAACCATAAAGGAAATGAGAAACCAAAAAAGAAAAATATTTTATCTTGATGAAACATGGATCAACGAGGGCCATACACCAAATAAATTTTGGCAGGATGAAACTGTTACAAGTCAAAGGCACGCTTTTGTAAATAACTTTAATAAGTGGTTAAAAAAAGACTTGCAGAATTGGCTGAGTTCAAAAATTATTACGTACCATCCCGGATCTATAAGAAAGGAACTTTATTCGTTGTGTGCCCTTCATAAAGAAAAATTTAAAAAATACGAAATTGATGAAATTGCCAAAAATCGTGGAATGACAGTACTTGGATCCCCACCATATCATTGTGAATTAAACCCGATTGAACTGGTATGGGCACAGATAAAGAGTGAAGTTTCAAGAAAAAATACCACTTTTAAAATTCATGATGTTAAACAGTTGTTTTTGGAGGCCGTAAATAATGTAAAACCTGAAAACTGGGAAAAGGCAGTAAATCACACTATTAAAGAAGAGGAAAAAATGTGGAAGCTGGACAATATTACTGATAAAATGATCGAGCCAGTTATTATAAATCTTGGTTCTGAAAGTTCATCTTCTGAATCTGATTTGGATTTTTAACAAGTAGCTGTAAGTTTTATATTAATATTTTTATTCATCTATTTAACATACCTTAGACGGTTTTAAAAACTCTTTTTCTCTTTTGTAATTTTTAAAAATAAAAAAAAATGTGAATTTTTTAAAACCCTTTTTAATGTAGGCCAGTCAGTTCTAATATAGTGTGTGATAAAAGAGGTCACTTTTGTTTACATACACATAACACTTTATAACACTGAAATAATTCATTTATTTTTTACAATTATTACAAAGTAATTTTTCAATTAATCTTGAGCACGCCCATGGAGTGGTCGGAGGTACCAGTTAAAATTATGCTAATTACTCTCTCGTTCATAAAAATAAACTATAGTAATTTGCTGTATGGTTGTCTGTAGGAAACTCTGGTGCAGTATTTCCAGAATACCTTCAACAGAAACAAATTCTATAAGGACTGTTATCCACCTAACAGAGATTGTCTTTGCTTCAAATAAGAGTGATAACCTTAGTAGCAAGCTTGACTAGAACAATGACCTAGTAAACATAAATTAAAACTCACCTAGCGACTTCTGCTTTATTTGTGTTTAATTCTGCTGTTGTTGACTTTTTTCCTACTTCTGGGAGCTTCTTCGAATGATGTTATTATGTTATATATAATTACAGGTGAAATCTTATACGTGATTGTCTGGATGGCAGCTGGCATCAGAAATACCCAGTCATTATTGTCCTTAACTAGCACGTAAGTTTGAACATAATGTACGAGGTCTGGCTATTAAATAACGAAATTGCGAGCGCATAAGGCGTCCTAGAAGGGAAGAGTGGGAAACGAATGCAACATTGGAGCACGTCCAATGCTCCAAAAGTATTTATTCTTCCAGTACGAAAACACGGTTTTTGCCGCTGTAGTAGTATTTTTCTGTAGAGGTTAGAAAATAACATGTTTTTTTCACGTGTTGATAACAATGTCTGACGAAAAACGTAAGTAACGGATTAGTGTGAAATTTCTCGCTAAATAAAAAAAAAAAACTTTGAGTGCTATAATTTGTTGAAAGAGTTTGTTTCAACTCCGCGAACAGTGACCAAAATAAATGAAATTGTGCACGGAGATCGTCCTATGACGAATTTAACATGAAGAAAGTCTGTGCGAAGTTGGTGCCAAAAAATTTGACCCCTGACCAAAAGCTCATCCGTTAACAGATCTGCTCATATTTTCTTGAGATGTTACATAAAGAGCATTAATTAATGGAAAACAACACCACTTGCGATGAAACCTGGATATTTAAATACGATGTTGAAACTAAGCGACAATCCATGAACTGGAAAACTCCTGCATCGCCAGGAATGAAAAAAGCAAGGATGTAGAAACCAAAATTTAAAGCCATGCTAATCGTTTTTTTCGACATTAACGGCATCGTGATGACTGAATGGGTTCCAGAGGGTCCAACTGTAAACTAAACTTACTATTTGAAAATTTTGGCAACACTGCGAGAGCGAATTCGTAAGAAATGGCCGGAGTTGTGGAAAAACAAGCCGTGGATCTTGCAGCAAGAGAACGTACCTGCCCATAACGCGCTGTCTATGAAGCATTATTTAGCCGCTAGATGCATTCCAGTGGTCGAACACCCACCGTACTTGCCTGATTTGGCACCCTGTGACTTTTTCCTAAGTTATAAAATAAAAATAGCCATTATGATTGCCAACCTCCGTAGGGAGACGGCACTCTAAGAAGAAGACTTTTTCCTGTTTCCGAAGATCAAGTCTGCTTTAAAAGGAATCCGGTTCGAGTCGATGGAAAAGGTTAAGCGAAAAACGGTGGAGCTCCTAAAAGCTCTAATAAAAAAAGAATTCCAGCATTACTTTGACCAATGGAAAAAACGAATGAAACCGTTTGTGGCGAACGAAGGGGAATATATTGAAGGTGAGCATTCGATTGTAGAATAATTTTTAAAATAAAACTCTTTTTTACAAGCAGTCTCGTTATTTAATAGCTAGACCTCTTATATTCAGTTTGATGAACGAAATAACACTATTTAATTGTTTTTGATACATTATATATTCAAAACATAAGACATGTATCTGAGACATCTTGATTTACAATAAATAAAATATTTATAAGTTTCTATGAGTCAATTTATTAATTACGATCTAATGCAGCAAGTTTTATAATATTTTACACGTCCTTTGTTTTCATTTATTTTTCAAACATCGCTAGCTTTGCAACAAGGAAAAGGGAGAGAAATATTTTTACCTAAAAATTTAATCACTTGGTATCTTTTCCACGTCCTCAGTAAATTTACATAATACATAATTAATTTTGTTTCAAGCTACAAGACGTTCTTATAAGTTTCCATTTTAAAGTTGCTCTCATCCGTGCCAAAGGGTTGAGATGACGTTGAATAAACAAGAAGACGAATCTAAAGCGCTTCCTTAATTAATAAACTTCTACTAATGAAAGAAATAATTAATTTCAGCCTACCACTGTACTCTCGACATTTCATCGCTGCTTCAAACAAATGCTTAAAGTTTTGTCATCGCTCCGTGAATTTCGTCCGGAATTTACCTTTCAATCCATGTATGCAGAAAATAACTGATTTAGAAAATGGATTTAATCAACATTATTAAACACTAAATACTATATATAGGTACTATTTGCCTCTTTTTTCATTTTGCACAATTTTTATTATAATATACACAAAAAAAGTTGAAAATGGTTTAAAACTTAAATTACTATTAGATTATTAACTTTAGCTAGAAAACCTATTATTCTAACTTAAATCTTGATTGCCAAGGAAATGATATTACTGTTTAATATTTGTGAGATATTTTCAATGCAATTGCCACATTATTTACTAGTCTTTTAATGATATTTTGAGAAATGGCTGCAAGATTAACTGATTACTGAACACTATAACTGTCTTTCAATTTGGCTACATAGCCCATACGTGAAAAGGGTCAACACTCAGCGGCACACCACGATGAGGATGATAACTAACTGGGGCAATTAAATAACTCCCAATAAAAAGTGCAAGAATGATTCATAAAGCTTTTAATATAACGGACGGATAGTCCTTTACCCATAAGGCACCTGAGTTTAATTTCCTACAGAAAATATGCTTAACGTTGAATATGGTTCGAACCAGATTTGGAAGATGTACATACATGTTACATAAATGAAGAGAGAGTTTATCTCCTTAATGTGATGTGGGGCAAACTAAATCATCGACTAGCCCAGAAGGCATCTTCGATTGCCATTTACTGATTTTTGTTTATAATTAAATAAAATTTGACATAATCTGTATTATTAGTAATAATATAGAAATGTCTTTCTAAATGTGTTAAAATTCCAATATCCCATCGATGGTTTGGAAGCCACCCTTCCAAGAAATGAGCTGTCTTCAATGCTTTATAGGAGACCTCATCAATGGTCTAAAGCAGGATTCGTGCATCTTAGCCGATTTTCTGATTGTTTAATAACCTCGCCAATAACTTCGTCTAAAGATTTTGATTTTGTTTGCTTAGACTAGCCCTGATAATTGATTTTTCAGCCTCTTTCTCGGGACCATGATGCAAATCTATTATTGAGATCAGCTACGATTAAGCACCCTCCCATAAGCACTCAAACGGCAAAACAATGATCTTGGGTGGTAATCAGCTGGTTGCAATAGAGGCAAAGACGATCGAAGACCTCGGTCTCATTATCAGGAACGTCGAAAGTGTTTATAAATATAATTAATAAATGATAGCTTAACAGGAACAAAAGGAATACGAAATGCTCCAAAACTACAAAGCTAAATGAGCGCCAATAAATCTTAACCAGAGATTACCACAGATAATTATAGAAATAGGCAGCGGAATAACACAAGGGGATTCATTGAGCCTCGTGCTCTTTAATTTGATCATGGATGAAATCATCAAAACCGTTAACAAAGGAAGAGGATACAGAATGAGAAACAAAGAAATCAAAATACTCTCTTACGCAGACGACGCAATATTGATAGCTCAAGATGAATATAGTCAGCAAAGACTGGTCCACAGATTTAACATAAAGGAAAAGAATTTAATATGACAATTTCATCTCAGAAAACTAAAACAATAGTAGTCGGCAAAAAACCAACCAGATGTAAAATAGAAATTGATGGCATCAGTATTGGACAAGTAAAGGAAATAAAATACCTGGGAATTACGCTGTCTAGCTATGGAGACTTGGACAAAGAAGTGAGAGATCAAGTACAAAAAGCAAATAGACTGGCAAGATGCCTTAATAAAAATATATGGCGAAAAAGACACATTAACACTAAAATAAAGTCAAGAATTAATAAAGCCAGTGTAAGATCAATAATGATATATGTCTCAGAAACAAGATCCGATACAGAAACAACGCAAATGCTACGGGAAACGGCAGAGATGAGAGTACTGAGAAGAATTGCAGGAAATACGCTGAGAGATCGAAAGAGAAGTAAAGATATTAGAAGAAAATGAACGCACATTGTATAAATAATGACACAAAATAGAAACAAAGAGTGGAATAACCACATCAGCAGAATGAAGGAGACCTGTGTCGTTAAAATAGCAAGAGATAAGTCTTTCATCGGCAGAAGAAGTATCGGACGACCGTGCAAAAGATGGAGTGACAACTTTCCATAAAGGTATTAATCCGTCAATGAACAAGCAGAATTACTTATGAAGAGGAAGAAAATGAAGAAGGGGTATATCTTGGGCTTTAATTATTTCGTTCATGACCCCAGCACATCTGTTGCTCTTTTTCAGTCTCAGGCTTATTTCAGTTTCTTCCTTACATGTCTGATCAATAAGAGTACCTAAGTACATATATTCATCCACCTTCTTAAATTTTATAACTGATCCATCTTGCACCTCTAATTTAAACAAGCCCCTGGCGTTTATTTCTTTTTTGCTTCATATTTCCATGTACTTAAATTTATTAATATTAACTTTCAGTCACATTTTAGTGCTTTCCCGAATTAGTCTTTTTGCTATACTTGGGTCATTCTTACAATCACAACCACGTTATAAGCGTGCGCCAAGCATTGGTCGTCTTTGTATAACAGAGTGCCGGACTTATGTATCCCAAACATAAATTTTTATATAAACGAAACTATTAAAATTAACATGCTCACATATATAATAAAAAATTAGACAACAAAATAAAAGTATGAAAAAAGAAAGATCAGATAAAAATAGACGATATTTAAAGAAAAGTAAATTAATTATTATTTAAAATGTTCAAAAATAAGTAATGATCGGTATGGACCACAATTTTTCGACCGAAAAAGCTATTTGGTTCGTAAATTAAGCACAATATAAATAGTAAATAAATACTTAGTCGTTAAATAAATTATGTATATATATTTTTAATCTAAGTTTAGAAATCTATCGTGACATATATTTTTTTACCTTAAAGTTTGCGATATTCGTGACATGTCTTTTACTACACCGAAAGGTTTTCTGCTAATTATTATATTATATAATAAATAAATATAATTATATTTATACATTCAGTATTAGCAAAATAAACAAAAATATTTAAAATTCCATTTAAATTTTTGCTCCTCATTTTATACAAATTAACTCTAACTGAAATACAGGCAAAAATAATTTAAACAAAGTAAGTAATCAAAATGATTATAGAGAACTCCAGTGCAGTTTACTGTGCCTTTTACTATAACGAAAGGTTTTCTGCGAATTCCATTAATCGTTTAGAGGTGTAAGTTGGTTCAATGTACTGTACTAAACTAAAATTCACTGTATTTTGATTATTAAAGAAAACTATAAATGTATATATATATATATATATATATATATATATATATATATATATATATCTATATATATATATATATATATATATATATATATATATATATATATATTATTGTGATATTCAAAATCTTAGTATGCCAAGCAATTAATTAGCTAATTAATTAATTAATTAATTAAAATTATTTAAATGAGACGATTATGATTCTATCACACTTTTTAATTCTCTTATCTCAGGGATATATTTGTGCTTCAATATCTATGCTTTACATGTGAAAGGTAAGGTCCAAAGAATACCGGAATAATAAAAAACATATATGATAAAACATTATATATTGAAATAAAAATAATGAAATAAAATTCACACTCAAATGTTTTCAATAAACAATATCTCATATAATGATTCTCAAAATTTTGTTCTACGTACGTGAACCTTCAAAATTAATGGTACAAACACTATTATTTAAAATCTCAAAATCCCAATTATTATTCTAAATCTCCTAATCAAAATATTTAAATCTTTTCTAAAGTAGTTGTAAAAATTGTGTTATCAATAAAAGAAAAACTGCAGAAAAACAAAACTATCTCTCTCTGATGATAAGTGGTCCAAATCCTTGTTCCTTGTAGCCTATACTATCTATTCTTAGCAGCTCCCTAGGTAATCAGCAATCTTACAACAAATTGTTGCAAGTTTATCGTCCTTAATGATCTCCTTCAAATGCACGAATCGTTCAAATTATACTAGCCTCTTCTTCTCTCGATAAACTGAATCTCTCGTTGGCCTGAGTGAAAAATGACTCTTGGAATATCCTCTCTTTACGATAAACTGAATCTCTCATTGGCCTGAACAGTGACTCTTGGAATATAAGTAGAAAAATATTACTTACAATTTTTTACTGGATCAGCTTCTGTCAGATACAGTAACTACACGAAAACTCACAAACTTTCTGACTATATTTTTTTCTTCAAAAAACCAACTAAAGTCACGTTCTCAAACCAACCATTTCACATTTTTCACTCTTCTCCAATCCAAACGCGTCATACATCTCCCATTTCTTCATTTCGATAATACAACTTATCTTTTGCTATCAATGGTTATGAACTAACAAAAACATATCTTTCTAAAATCTATTCTATTGTCCTAATTACTGCACAAATTTATTTGGAAAACCCGCTTCCATTGTCTAGGATTTCACTTAAGCCCATTCACGTCACTAAAATATATTTTACAAAGAAAATAATTTATGCATATCTTACTTTTTGTTCAATATAGTTAATCCAAAGATAAAAGACTTTCATTCTTCGAAATGTTTTTAGTTTATTATTCGACTTATCTGAATTATTTTAATTTTTTTTGAACTTTGAAATATTTTAAGCAAACCAATATTTTTCTCGATTTTACATATCATAACAATATATGTATATAGATTTTTTTACACAATTTTTGAGAGCAGGAAAAACTCTAAATATGCAAAATTATCCTCTCCGCCACTGTTCTGCACTTAATAATAACAATATGAATATGTGTGTTCCTTAAAAATAGAAACTTCACGTGTCTTTCTTTCGCCATATTCCTAAGCACATACCTGTAATAATGAATACATTGTTTACATGCCTCCATGTCAATGTTTGTTTTGTCTGACATATTGCGAATGGCGAAAAGGTAATTTCCTGTCGACTTTTGCTCTTCTATTTCGTTATTGCTTACTCGTCTCTGCCCTAGCCTAGCCGTCCATTATTATATTAGATTTTATAGCTCGTATCAAGAAAATACGCATACTGCGATTCCCGGAAGACATCGACAAAGAGTTGCTTCCACAAGTTTGTTTTAAAATTTTTAATGTTTGATGCCAATTAAAATAATTTTTAAAGAAACAATTTATATATAGAATAATATTTTATACTATTTAAAATGTTTGTTTGATTATCATCATTTTGAAAGCAAGAAGCACGAAAAATTTGTAGAACTCTTTAAAACAACTGGATGCAAAAAGTACAGAATATTTTCTGAATTATTGTATTATATTTAAACAGCATTAGTAAAAGTGAAAATCTACAGATTGAACGAAATAAATTCGGAACATAGGAATATAATGTATTTCGGCTCAAGTCTGCTGTAGGTGGTTGGCCAACAAAATATTGTCAAATAATTATATTATAAAAATCCAATACTTCAGCGGGCTGCTGGATTCTGAACTCATAAAAATTGAAAGCTACACATAAATCTACGATTTATGCTGTCAAACCAGTTATAGTCCAGGAAATGAAGCATTTCAGCTCGCAATTTTTTCGTGCTCCCTGGATTGACTTGAAATTTAACAGAAGGTAGGTAATAGCCTAAGAATCAAAATCTATATCGAACCAAAGTGCGCCAAAGCCTAGGGGGTGGTTGCCACCCCATCTCCAGGGTGAAAATTTTTTTTACGTTTTAACTACAGGTTTCGATTAAAAAAGTGATTCTAAACAAAAAATGTGCTATACATTTTTTTTATAAAATGATATTTTTCAAGTTATCCGCGATTGAAAGTAATAACTTTTAGACGAAAAAATCCACGTTTTTCATCGATTTTTCGGGAATAATTCGAAAATGGTTCATTTTATCAAAAAAATTGTAGAGAACAAATTTGTAGCTTTTAAAAAGACAAATACAATTCATTTTTTAAAATGTTTTTGGGATATAATAGGAACCGAAATACGGCCTATCAATGTTCAGCATTTTTCATCAAATGCCAAATTTGAAAGATTCAAAATCAAATATCGGGAAATGATGCATTTTTGGAAGAAAACTCACAAAACCTTTTTAAAGAGCATAAATAGACCTATCATAAAAAGGATTCTAGCTCAAAAATTGAGTGAGTTATGATGAAAATAAGGTCAATACCTCATTTTTTACGAAAAAATCGAAACAACACCCTAACCTCCTCCATAATTAAAATTGATCTTTACCCTTCTGAAATTCCCTTTGTAAATGTATTGTTAATACGTCCAAGAAGTTTGACCCATTTAAAATGCTTTGTGTTAGAAAAAGTACAGCTTAAAGCGAGAAACGATTTACAATTTCATATTTTTTACCCTTCTTTTTTTAAATATGCCCGAAAATACTGAATATATGAAAAAAATACAAATTACCAAATTGTAGCTTTTTTATTGACTAAAATTATCCTTCATTTAGATTTGTTGTACAATGAATATTTGGCGAGATATAGCCGTTTAAAGCATCGATTTACGATCAAGCACCATCTTTTTCGAGTCTTTTAAACTCATCCCCTTTAAAACCAAGGGTTCCAAAAAGATTTAATTCACAGATCCTTGTAGCTCTTAAAAACCTCTACAAATCGTTTTTGAAGAAACACTCTATCGTTAAAAATTAAAAGAAATACGTTAAAAAAACCAGTGAATTTTTTTCCGGAAAATTCTATTAGTATAGTACAGTATATTTCGGAGCATAATAATCTACTAAATAATAATAGTCTCCCGTTTTATACCGCACGCGGCTTTGGGAGTATAGCAGGGTAGTCTGCTATATCTAGGGCCTACGGTATACAAGGAAGGTAACATGGCCAGTGCTACGCTTCAACCGCCTATTATTACCCCTGGTTTTTACCCAAGGTACTCATTTTTTGTAGGTAATAATCTACAAAACCGGTATATTAGCTAGTGGGGTGTTATACATTCGAAATTTTAAGCGTTCTTATTTTGAAATCCCATACAACAGAATAAAACATCTGCTCATATGTCTATGGCTTGGCAATGAAAATATTAGAGCAACAGATTGGGGATGGTATTCCAAAGATGGTTTGTTATTACCCGTACGCATGAACAAACAACCTGCACTCGATGAACTTTTGAAAATTATTTTTTGGCAATGCAAAAAAGGATGCGGTGTTTCATGTGGGTGCAGAAAAGTTGGTTTATACTGTAACTCTACTTGTTCTGGGTGCTCAGGTGAAGGGTGCAATAATAGTCCACCAATAATTGAAGATGAGGATGTCATAGATTACGATGAAGATGTAATTGATGACGAATAAAATTAATATTATAATTGTTTTACCTATAAATGTAAATATTTTCTACTATTTATGTAAATGTATAAGAATATATGGTGCCTTTTTATGTTGATAAATTTTTTTGTATTTAATTCTACTTTTTTCAATTTATATCTTATAAATTAGTTTATAAAAACTGCAATGTTGTAAAGGATGATTTTCAAAAGTTGAAAAGTTGCAAAATTTTGGCAAAAAATTGTTTTCGCCTATAGCACTCATAACAATTGATTTTTAATGGTTGAAAATCTTACCCATATTCAGGTTTAATATGTTATTTTATAATTTTTGACAATTAGGGGTAGTTTTCACCCCTAAAACCCTTCAGCGCACTTCGGTTCGATATAGATTTTGATCCTTGGGCTATCACCTACCTTCTGTTAAAATTTCAACTGGATACATGCAGGACGAAAAAATTGCGAGGTTTTAACTTTTTTCGAGATTCATTTCCTGAACTATTATCGTTTCCTTAGACAAACCCGTCTTACGCAAACAACATTGTTGTGAGACAGATAGTTGAACGATATTTTATACAATGTCTATACCCAGGTATGGATTTATTTTTGTCCAAGTTTTATATTGGTCCACTATTTCAAATGCAGTTCAAACAGACATGTATTAAATTGTATGTTCCGTTTTAATTTGGTTCAATCTGTATATATCCTAATTTATAAAAATTAAAAAAATGTCTGGTTTAAATAAATTTTATTTTGTCTTCTTTATTCTTTGTTAATATGTTTTCGCAGATTTTTATACAGGAGACTACAAAAGCCAATAGGAAAAGAATAAGATGTTTGTGCCTAAGAAAAATATTCCTGTCTTACTTTTATTACTTTACTTTTATTCGATTAGGATAGACTAGAAAAATTAAGCTTGAACGTGATGTGGAACAACCACAACAAATATCAGGTAATTCTAAACTAAGTGCTCAAAGTTTATAGCACTAATACACCACTCTTTTGTCCACAAAGTACTGGAAAAACACATATAAAGCCTTTCTATTTTAACTCTGTCTAAAATTTATTTCCAAATGATCTTCCTTCACTATTGATATTTGATTCATGTGATCATTAATAATAAACGAAATAAAAATATAAATTTTATTAGAAATCTTCTATTTATAGACGAATTACTTGCAGGTGTATAGATGTTTGTAGTTGGAAGGGAAGTCGTAATTGCAATGTTGAATTCCGAATTTACATCGACAAATTACATTTCCAATAAAAATTTAAAATTAATATTTTTGGAAACAGTTTGTTCAGATCTCATGAAACTTTACATAAACCAATGTTTTAGACATAGGCTGAATGAATCGTTAGTTATTTAGGCAAGAAATACATGGTTCTGCAAGACAGAGACTAGTTGTCATTAAAAGAATGATTATGATCTAGAAGGTGAAGTGCGTATGTCGAATCTGTTTTTCTATTATTGAAAGCCCTTTTATGTTCTGCTATTCGTTTATTAAAGTTTCTGCCAGTTTGACCGATGTAAGTTTTTGGGCAGTCGCCACATTGAAGTTTGTACACACAACTATTTAAGTGTTTTTTATTTTGGCTCTTGTTATTTTTAATATATTTGCCTAGGTTGTTATTTGTTCGGAAAGCTGGTGTTATTTCTTTCTTTTTTATGTGTTTGGCAATTTTTGTTGTTATTTTGCCTGTATAAACTGGCAGCTTATCATAGTATGTTACATAGATTAACAGCAATTCTGATGTCAAAATACAACTTTGAGACAGAATTAAACATAATTAAGCAAATAGCAGTAAACAACGGATACAACGAATAAACGATTAATAAAATGTTAAATCAAAAACTACACAAGAAAGCCCTGAAATTAGTATTTCCACCACCAGAGAAAAAACCCAGTACCTTCTGCTCGATTACATATACAGGCAAAATAACAACAAAAATTGCCAAACACATAAAAAAGAAAGGAATCACACCAGCTTTCCGAACAAATAACAACCTAGGCAAATATATTAAAAATAACAAGAGCCAAAATAAAAAACACTTAAATAGTGGTGTGTACAAACTACAATGTGGCGACTGCCCAAAAACTTACATCGGTCAAACTGGTAGAAACTTTATTAAACGAATAGCAGAATATAAAAGGGCTTTCAATAATAGAAAAACAGATTCGACATACGCACTTCACCTTCTAGATCATTATCATTCTTTTAATGACAAATTTAAAATTCTTCACATTCAAAATAAAGGCCTTAAGCTATCTCTTTTAGAATCTATGAAAGTCAACAAATTAAAAACACAGATATAATTCTGAATGACCAACTTGAGACAAACAGTTCTCCCCTTCTCAACCTATTTCATTAGAGACTATAAATTTGTAAATCCAAGCCAAAAATAGATCACTTGAGAAAAGCAATCAGCCGAAACAGCTGTAGTGATAAGAGTTAAAATAAATTTTGTGGAAGTTTGAAAACAAAGTTTTCAGTGTTTTATTGTTACATTTTTTTAGATCTTTATATATCTCAGGTCCACTTTATTAGTTCCTGTAGGCACTATAGTGATGTGCATAAATTTTTGCTTGAAAGATAGTAGAGTGTAAACTACGCTTTCACTAAGATTTAGCCTTGGTTTTTCTCCGGATACTCCAGTTCCAACTGCTTCATCTATTTTAGAGCCGTCTGTATACCAGGATTGATCTATCAATATGAGATTCGTTTTATTCGACTTCCATACCTCCCTTCATGGAAAGATGACGTATTTAGGTTGAATTACATCTGGTACCATTCCCAACTCTTGGTGATTTTTAATTAACTCTCTAGATTTGATCCCGGTATCCTTTTGCACTGCTTCGTGGCATGATCTCTATGGAGGCGGTTGGCGACATTGCTCCTATTGTGATTAAGCATGCTTGCCGTTAAAGCTTATTTAGTTTCTTTGCTTTGCTTAACCTTGGTACTTTTTTCTTGGCATTTAGGCCAACATATTAGTATGCCATACGTAATCATAGATCTGCGTATAGTCAATTGCCATATATCTGTTAATTATTGGCCCAGTTGTTATATATAGAAGTGAAACATGGACTCTATATCAGCGGGAAATAAGTAAACTGCTGGTATTGAAAAGGAAGATTCTCAGAATGATATTTTGCCATTAAAGTGATGAATTGACAGAAGAGTGGACGAGGCGCCGCAATTCTGAATTTATGACTCTGTATGGTACTTAAAGCATCGTCAGACATATAAGAGCTAACCGGATAAGATGGTAGGTGATGTGGTAAGATCAGAGAAAGACAGAGTGCTAAAGACAGTGTTTTTTGAAAAACTAGATGGTAGAAGATCAGTAGGCCATCCCAGAAAAGATAGAAGGATAATGTTAAGGCCGATTTCTCTAGGATTGGAGTGCAACAATGGGAAATGGAAGAGCAAGATCGTAGAAGATCGTAGAAGGAGAGCTATAGTGGATGCAGCGAAGACTCACCCTGAGTTGTAAAGGCAGTTAAGAAGAAAGAAGAAGATCTGTTTGGGTTTTATACCCCATGTTTTCCCACATATCCTTCGACATGTCTGGTTCTATATATAGTTTAATGGTTTTCATAAGCAAAGCTGCACTGTTCCTCTCTCTTGATTGTTTGGTTTGATCCATTTTTGTTCCATCAAAATCTAGAGAATGAAAGGACATACCCCTCTTATAGATATAAAATCTATATAGCACATGGTACAGGAAGTCTGCTTAGTAGTCACTAAGTAACCATTTAATCCTCTTGGTTGTTCCAAGCCCTCAAGCTATTCTGTTTTATTATCAGCATCACTGGATTGAGACTGATGGAGGATATAGCCTGCCAATTAAGAGAAACTTAATTCTTGTACCCAGGACTGCCACACGAAAAGTATTTTGCTGATATTTGTGCCCCTATAGCACATCAGAGTGCTATAGCGGGGAAAGGGATGGCCTGGAGCATTGGAGCGCGGTGGAGTGACTTTTGTTTTTAATTCGAGTTAATACACCTCGCTCCAATGAATTGTTACACCCAAATGTAATTCTTAGGGATGAACATGTCTCACAGGCTGGGTTTACTTAAATTGCTTGATTGCCCTACATCGGCAAGCACTTCCTTACACTGATACTATATATACAGAAATAAGATGCAATCTTGCTACTCTCTGTGTTGTAGACGTCTTTACCATCTACTCCGAGGAGTCCTTAGCTTGTTTATCGTACAACATCAAGGTCTCACCGCTCTTTGAAGTGGTTTTGTGACGATATTTACATGTTAGATTGTTTATCCTTAATACTGAACTAATGTATAGATTGTCTTTATTCTTTACTATCCGAATTGGGTTCTGTGCAAAGCATAAGTTTTTATTTAATTTTTTTCACTTTATATTCCTTTTCTGTTTACTGCTGTATATCCTGGTCTAATAGCTGAGATGAGAAAAAAGTACAAAATGCTAATACTCTCACTCGCTAGTTTTTTTGCTGATATTACACATACCATGATAACAATACTTTTTTACAATTAGCGAAATTTCTAGATAGAAATTGGAACTCAATCTTAAAAACTATTAAAACCTTCGTCCACACGCTAAGATATCTATAATTTCCAAGAAAAATCTAAAAAATTACAAAAAATTACCAAAAACAAAAAAAATATATACACAATCAGTATTTGTTATGATGCATAATCTTAAAATTCATATTTTATAGATGTCACACAAGATATCTTCACACAATGGGGCTTTTTCATGGAGACTTAAGCTGCAGGTTGTTTAGCAGATACCCAAAAACTCGAGATAGAGGCATTAGATGCAAGGGACTAAGTCATAAGTGGCAAACACTTTTTGGTAAACACCAAAATTATACCAATGATTCCAAAACTATACGGTATTCATCCACTAGATCTATACCTACAAGTAAGTGCAGAGTTCCAGACAAATGGAAGATGAATAATTAGCCAGTTGCCGGTAGTAATACTGATAAAAAAATACTAAAAATATGCTGATTAATATTTCTGTATAAAAAAATTACAAGATTTTAGTTTACTCCATTTGTCAGAGACGAAAATGCCACTGAACCTGTAAAAATCATACGAACAAGTTGAATTTTGTCGAAAATGTCAATTTTAGAACGATAAAAAAGATGCAAAAAAGTTTATCACTTTTACCTCCAGGCTTTCCCCTAAATACCCCCACGTAGAGGGGAGAAAACAGAAAAAAACTGATTTATTAAGAATCTGTACGCCATAGAAAAAAATGTTTTAAATAAAAAATGTAGCTGAGTTCATTTTTAACAAAAACGTTTATTAACATTTTTTGTGTAGAATGAACTGTTCTTTTAGAAACAAGGGTTGAAGCAATCTTTGATTTTGAATGAGTGCGAAATAAATGCTTAATATGATTTGTATCAGCTCGACGGTAAAAATTCAATATATTTTATTCCAAATGTTCTATCGACAAAAATCAAGATGCATCTTAAAGATAAAGAGTGTAGCTTTCGTACACAATTTTTGTATTTTGCGCAAATAAACTCAATTTTTTATAAAGCTGTTAAATAAATAAACGTGGTGCGATTTTTGCCATTTTTTATGATTCTTATGAAATAAATAGAATAAAATAGAATTCTACAATGTATCCCTTTTATTGACAAGCCACCATGGAGTATTCAGGAGTAAATGTTCAAAAGACCAAATATATGTGTTGCACTAGGTCAAGCAACCCGACACCTACACGAATAATAATTGATGACCTAGAACTGGAAGGTGTTGACACCTTCATATACTTAGGGTCGCTGCTAACCAAAGATAACAACGTCAGTGAAGAAATCAAAAGAAGAATGGTGCTCGCCAATAAGCTTCTCTCAAGGCGTGCCAAAATCCAAATGTAAAAAACCATAATACGACCAGCAGTGACATATGGAAGTGAAACATGGCATTGAGAAAGAAAGAAATCAATAAGCTATTAGTATGGGAACGCAAAATCCTGCGAATTATATATGGTACTTGCAGAGACAGCGTGACAAATGAATGGAGGAGCAGATACAACAATGAAATAGAGACTCTCTTCGGGAAAGGAAACATCGTAAGATACATAAAAGCCAATAGATTAAGATGGGCAGGCCACGTGGTACAAAGTAATGACGACAGACTGATTAGCAATGTGTTTTGGGAAAGACCAGATGGTAGAAGATCGACAGGAAGGCCTAGAAAAAGGTGGAAAGACACAGTCAGGGAAGACCTGGAGAAGATGGAAGTAAGGCCATGGGAAATAATAGCACAGGATCGGAATCAATGGAAGGCAATAGTAAACGCGGCAAAAACTTACGAAGAGTTGTAAAAGCCAATGATGATGATGATGAATAAGTGTTACTAGGGCTTAACAATACAGATGGCCTCAAAAATGCCTAGAAAAATTAAACTGACTACTGTATACAAAGCACTAATAAGACCAGTGCTAACATATGGTTCAGATAGTTGGACACTAACACAGAATGACCAAGAATTGCTTAAACGTTTTAAGCGAAAAATACTAAGACGAATATATGGAGGCATAAAAGAACGAGGTTTCTGGCGCAGGTGCTACAATTTTGAGTTGTATAGAAGATTTGGAGAAACTGACGTTGTAAAATTCATTAAGGTAGCACGCCTCAGATGGATAGGTCATGTAATCAGACGAAAGGAAGATACCATAGTCAGAAAAGTTTTTGACCGAAGAGGGCCGATCGTACAACGAAGAAGAGGAACACCGAGACTTAGGTACCAAGACAACCTAGAAAATAATTTGAAGTCTATCGGAATTAGAGCATGGAGAAGAGTTGCCAGAGACAGGGGCTAATGGAGGATTGTTCTGAAGAAGGCTTTGGCTCATAAAGAGCTGTAACGCCACTGATGATGATGACCATGGAGTATTCATAAATAAAACTTAATCTTCAAAATCTATAGCATGAAATTTCACTACGACCAGTCAATGAAAATAATAAATGTTATTGATCTCACGGGAATCGTCAAAAATGGCAAAAATCGAACAAAGTTTGTGGCATAATACAAAAATTGCACATAAAAGCTGCACTCTACATTCAAAATCGCTGGTCGCTTCAAGCGTTATTTCTGAGAAAACGGTTGTTTCTAGGTAAAAACTATTAATTAATATTTTTGTTTAAAATTATCTCAGCTACATTTTTTATTTGAAATATTTTTTTCTACCGGTGTACAGTTTCGTTGTAAATCGAATTTTTTGCGTTTTTAACCCCTTACGAGGTGGTTTTTAGGGGGAAGCCCGAGGGTTGAAGTGGTAAACTTTTTTTCTTTTTTTTTTTGGTCCCAAAATTGATATTCTCGGTAAAATTTAGCTTGTTCGTATGATTTTTAGGGTCAAATCTGTGACGACAGGAGAAGTTATCATCTTTTTAAATGAAATATTTGAAAATGTTTAAGATTATTTATAGGAAATAGGTGGTGTACCATATTTAAAATAATTTACGTTTTAATTTTTACAATTTTCGTGTATAAAGGCACTTGACAGGTATAACATTTTAAAGCTATCCTTGAATGGATTCTTGTTTTACAGAATATAAAAATAATATTTTTTTCTGTTTTTTAATTTGCTCTGTTTGTCCAAATTTTGAACAAACAAAATAACTTTATAACTCCAGGTATTATCTGATAATTAAATCGCTTCAAATTAATATACATTCAGAAAATAGGACCTGTAATTTATGGTATTATGGTGTAAAAACCTTGGAGAATGTTTGATTAATATTTACGTAATTAATAAATCAGATCTCGCAGTCCCAGGTCATATGCTTACTTTATACGGTAATATTCTATTTTAACAAGGCTGTGACAGTTTATAAATTGTCAAATATCCTCAAAGTAAGTTATGAAAATCGGTAGAACGTTGCTAAAATATTTTAGAAATAATTGTAACCAATATAAAGGTCTTACAATATAATTATATAATATATAAATCACCTTTATATAGCCATATAAAATAAAACATCTTTATTTTTTTACGCACAACACGCCGTTAAGGCCTAAGGTATTTTTTTTACAACACAATCCAAATATTAACTAATTACAATTTTTAAAAACAACTTTTACTTCAATATGTATATATTCTTTACATTCTTAACTAGTCTGAAGGACCTGGTGTACAATATTTCTCCATTCGCTTCTATTTTGTAATTTTATTTTCCAGTCCCTCACTTTCACGTGTTTAAGGTCTTCCTCCGCTTTACTAATCCACCTCGTTCTGGGTCTACCTCTTCTTTTGGTCCGATTAATTTTCTGGTTATTACTAGTTTAGGCATTCTGTTTGCTGCCATTCTTTCCACATGTCCCAACCATCTGATTCTTTGTGCCTTGACGAACTTGGTAATGGTAGGTTCTTTGTATAAAGCCATTAATTCATTGTTGGTTCTTCTCTTCCAACCCTCTTTTGTCTTCCGTCCTCTGAATATGCGTCTCAATATTTTCCTTTCCCATCTTTCCAGAGTATCCTCTTCCTTTTTATTTAATGTCCATGTCTCACCGGCATATGTTACTGTGGGTCCAATTACTGTTTTATATATTCTGAGATTACCTTATCTAGAAACGCATTTTGAGTTCAGTAGGGCTCTTAAACTACCTAATTTTTTATTCCCTTTTGCTATTCTGGCTTCGAGCTCCCATTTCTCTTTATTTTCATCGAAAACTACACCCAGGTATTCAAATTTGTCAACCCTTTTAAAACTATAGCTTTTACCACTTACTGACCTCACACAAAAGTCTTCTTTTTTCTCTTCTGTCCCTCCCATGATTGTATATTTGGTTTTGTCTTCATTTAGTTCCAACCCGAATTTCTGGACTTCTTCGATGATTTTCTTCACAACTCTTCTTAATTCTTTCTCGGTTTTTGCTAGGATCGTTAGATCGTCAGCAAATGCCAAGCACTGGTGCTCATTTTTCATGATCGTTTCTTCCACCTTCATGCTGCATTTTCTAATTACAGTTTTTAACACTAAGTTGAATAATGCAGTGGATAAAGGATCTCTCTGTCTCAAGCCTTTTGCAACCGTAAATTGATCTGATATGTGACCCTGCTAAGCAATTTCACACGTAGTGTTATTAAGTCTCATTTTAACTAGCCGGATCAGTTTCTTTGGTATACCCAAATGTTCCATTTCTCGATTAATTTTATTACTTCCTTTTCCCATACTTGCACTAGTAGCTGATATATTTTTCTGTGTAGTTGTTCTTCACCAAACTTGATCATTTTTATGCATATGTCATTTTTACCAGTACCTCTTGTAATTTTTCAGTTCTTGTATTGCTGTCACCACCTCCTCCTCTATAGGCTGCGTTTTAACTATCGCATCTTCTCCAACTGTCCAGTTGTCTACTGCTTCGTGGTCCTCCTCACCATTTAATAATTCTTCAAAATGTTTTTTCCATTTCGCATTATTTCTGCCGGATCGCTAATTAAATTTCCGTCTTTACCTTTCATATAATTACAGTGGCTTTGAAAACATTTTCGCATCTTTTTAAATTCTTGATAGAACGACCTCACCTCTTTGTTTTTACACTTCTCTTTTATCTCTTTTAATTTCAACTCATTGTGGTTTCTCTTTTTCCTTCTACACAGAGCTTTCAATCTTCCTCGAAAATTCTATATTCTTGTTTTTTACAATCTCTTTTATCTGTTAATATTTGTTGTCTGATCTTCTTCTTTTTCTTTGCTATCGCCTGACACTCTTCGTCAAACCAATGTTTGTTTGTACTTCTCTTGGAGTCGCACTTAACTATTTTCTCGCTAGCTTCTCCTACGGCAGTTTTAATTTGTTCCCAGGCTTGATCTGTCTGTAAATTCTGGCCACACTGTTGTAAATTTTATTTATTTCTTCTTCATATTTATTTTTTATTTCTATTTACTTTAGTTTTTCAATATTGTACTTTCTCTTCGTTTTATTGTTCGATTTTTCTTTTTCTTCAAGCCTCCTCCCACATGTGACTTTAACGAGGTAATGATCCGAGTCGATTTTAGCTTCTCTCATACTTCTTACCTTCTGAACGATATTTATATATTTACTTTTAATCATAACATGATCTATTTGATTCACCGTCCTTTTATCTGGGGAGTCTTTTCGTTTTAGTTGTGTGCTTCTCAACACCATGTTTTTCTCCATGGCAAATCCAATAAGTCTTTGACCATTATCGTTTGTTACTTCGTGTTTACTGTAGTTACCAGTTACTGCAGTGTATGGAGGTTCTTTTTCCACTTTAGCATTACAATCACCCATTATTATTTTTACATCACGTTTAGGTAGGCGCTTATATTCATCATTTAGCTGTTCATAGTAAACATATTTTATTTCGTCGTCCTTGTCTTCTGACGATGCATGAATATTGATTATACTCCAATTCCTTTTCTTACTTTTAATTCGTATTGAACATATCCTATCAGTGATAGGATTAAAAACTATCACTTTGTCCTTGATACATTCACCTACTAAAAAATCAGTTCCAAACATTCTATCTTTACCTTCACTTTTGAAAAGCACCATATCTTCCATATCAGTTATTTCCGATCCTAATTGTTTTGTCTCTTGAAGAGTCATCAAATCGATTTTATACTTCCTTGCCTCATTCAGTAGTCCTTTTAGCGCACCTTCATAAAAGGTTCCTCTGACATTCCATGTAGCTAGATGTATCTTGTCATTCTTCGGCTTTACCTTTGTATTATTGTCTTGTTTAGTTTCGTTTTCATTATTCGTAATCCTTTTCTTCGCATTGTTCGTCTTCATTGCTTTCCTTTTCATGCTGGTGTTTAGTTTTTTGCATTGGTCTCTACCACCAACGTTTGGTTCATGCCATCTCAGCGCCATATTTCCCGATCGGAATATATTTTCATCTTTATTTGACAAACTTAGCAAAAACCAAAAAAGAGAGATTAGACTAATTCATAAGCTTACCAAAACTTGTTTCAAACTACCAAACAATCCAATAAAAGTTGATTTATTTATAAATGCATATCACACACTAAGAGTGTGTATTTCAAAACTAATTAAATTTATTATTTTTTTAAAGTTCATCACCAAAGATCTTTCAATAGTATAATCGGAAATTCCCTCCATTAGAGAAAGTTTAACACCTCATCAGTTGTTAACCGACTCAAACTACCAGTATGACATTACACAACGATCCAGAAACGACACCCAACAAAACAAATCACATCCTGAAGAGGTGAAGACATCTAAAACAGGACAATAGAAGTATGTCACAGAAAGATAAACTAAACAGAGATAGTACAACATGACGGTGATTGACTTGACAACGTGTGGAATTCAACCCGGAGTACTGACCTGGTAAGAGCTCCCACTCCAGGTCTGTGAGTATTGATCAAAGACCAATCATATTTTCGGTCTGCGATCGAATATTGATCGATCGGCCACCTCTAAACTAGACTAAGTATTGACTAGTATCCCCGGTTTTTGGGTATTGACCAAAATATCGTTCCTTACCTCATTCATGCTAGTGTTGCCAATATTTTGGCTAGTGTTTGCCGTCGATTTTATTTACTAGAATTCGTTTTTTTATTTTATTGTACATATGATACAGAAGTTGATTTTATTTTGTTATTTATTAATATGTATTTTTATTTACATTACATTTGTGTTTTACTTAGTCTGTTGTCTAATACAGCTACCCGTCACACTATATCCGTCTCTTCGCAGAATTGGATCAGCCTTTCTCTTTCGTCTCTTGTGCCATATATTTCTACAATATTCTCGACTCTACCTAGATCTCTTTTGGTATTAAAATCGTCAGAGTGTCTGATAAAACCTTGTTTTTAAAACCTAATAAAAATTTGGCTGTCGGTACGTAGTTGCCATTCTTACAAATTTTTAATTTGAATTGGTATTTTTATACTTTATTTGTTATTAAAAAAATCTAATGATCTAAGTTTACGATTTGTCTTATTTTTTTTTCAAATAATAAAAGGATAATTATTTAGTTAATAAAATTATTTAAAGTACCTAATAAAACCAATACTTACGTATGCCTCAGAAACATGGACTATAACAAAAACACGGAGCTGCTATTTATGCTAAAAATAGAAAAAAAAATACTTCGAAGGATATTTTACAGAAAAATAATAAACATTCAGTGAACACGAACAACAGATAAAGAGTCAGAAGAATTACATAAGGAGCCTAATATAATTTCAGTAGTAAATCCACATATGTTTTGATGGTTAGGACATGTACAAAGAATGACCAAAGTTAGATTGCCAAAAATCTTGTTAAGCAAACAAAGGTGGTAAAAAGAGAAAAGGAAGGCCTGGGACCAGATGAAGTCATGAAGTTAATGATGACCTGAGGTACTTCAATGCAAGGAATTGAAAAGAAAAGGCGAAGAACAAACAGAAATGGGGGAAGATTGTGAACCAAGCCATTTGCTTGACTCGAGGTGCTAATATATTATTATTATAAATTATTAAAAAGGGATAAGGGATACATTTAAAAATTCAAAAGGATCAAGTTTAGAACGTTTTCGGACGAATCAGTCCATCTTCAATGAATTTTGAAGTACTTGCAAAATAACGCCAGAACCAAACAGTGGTTGGGTTTCAATGGATTAAACCATTCTCAACATTGTTAAATTATTATCTGGCTATACGCCGTTGGACTTGTATTGCCTATAGGGAACATAAGTCCCTACTCGAAAGAGTTGTTCTGCATCCGAATTATCAATTATAAATATACATTATTAATTATTAATATTAATACATATTATAAATTATTTAAAAGGAGATACTTTAATTGTTATTCAGGAAGGTCATTTGCTTACAAACATTGTTTCAAATACTTTAAAAAACATAGTATATACTATGATATCTATTAATTTGTTTTCGTTGTGGGTATACTACTAAACACCATATATATAATGGACATGGATTATCTTCTTGTCTATTGGAGTTCGACCATCATTTATCATCGACCACTTTACACATTTGAAATTAGACAGCAGTGATCGATTGATGACGCCGACTGACTATGGGGAGCAGTGGCTACAGAGATAACGAGATAGTTGGACAGGAAATTTATACAGGATGGAGAATTTATTACAGGAATTAATCTACTCAAAAGTTTTTCATTATTTTTTATATTTTGTGTACAAAAAGTTTAATAGCGTTGGACATATGATTATAACGGACATCAAGAATATTACCGATTGACTTAACGAATCAATTATAAGAAAATAGTAGGTAGCAGAAATGATAATGAAAAGATAATTAGTGGTGAAGTTCAAAATACAATAAAAGTAAAGTCAACATTTTTGAACCCAAGTCTCCCAAAAAATAATACGTTTAATGATATCTTTAAAATTCTTCTTCTTCAGCCTGTTTGCATGCACTCCTGGACAAAGGCCTCACCATGAGTTCTCCACTCTTCTCTTTTTTGAGTTATTTGTTGCTAGTCCCCCATTTTGCTTTGATATCTAGCTGCAAAATTAGATATAACATATTTTATATCGATATGTAAAATTAGTATAGACATAATACGATTTATATCTAACTTCTAATCTCCAAAACATTGTTTATGTTAATTTTTTTTAATGTATTTATTATGAAAAGCTGAATCAAGTGTATCTGGTAAGCACGAATATTTATAGACTATTTAATGACAAGAAAAGAAGATTTTTGCACTTTCGAAACTTCTGGAAGGAATAATTCCACCAATGTCATTCTGAACCATTTCCAAAAGATTCGCAGCCAAAAATTGTTCTACTCCCATGCTTCTTCGTCCTCAACTATCATTCCTTGGAGTATAAACTGTAGGAACTCATATCTTGTACCTCTAGGGACGTAGCCAAGGAACTCGGTTTTTCTTCTTTATAGTAAATATAATTTCAAGTTCGATATTCAGACTTTTCAGCACTGCCTGATTTGTGACTATCTGTCCAGGATACTCTAAAAAAAGTTCCTTATTAGAATTTGCTACCATGTGTTCTTGTTCTTTGGGGTCAAGAAAATTTTGATTAATTAGCTGAGCTGTAATTTGAGCAGTATTTGATTATTGTAATTTTTTAATATCAACTTTCTTTTGTTTTTATTTAACCTTTGTCTAATAGATTGTTGCATACCGAAAACATGCGGAACAATGCAGTAACAATTTTACTACACAAGAAAGGAAACAAGGCGCATCTAGAAATCTATAGACTAATCAGCTTATTGAACCACATGTATAAAATGATCTTCCGCTCAAAATGTTTAACAAACGATCACCTACAAACAGTAAAAATCTTAATAGAAAAATCGATAGAATATATCAGATCTTCTTAAAGTGCATCTTCCTACTGAGGTTGGCACTCATAATGGCTATATTTATTTTTGAACTTGCTGCTCTAAACAAATCAATCGATCTGCATTGATACCAATCACGTAGATTCTTCAACCATAAGTTCTGCCTTCGGCCAACAGATTTTCTTCCTTGAATCTTTCCCTATATTATGAGTCTTAAAATTTCATATTTTCGTCCCCTCATCACGTAGCTTAGGTATTCCAGTTTTCTGGTTTGTATAGTTGTGATTAGTTCTGTTCCTTTACCAACTCTCTCCAGTACTTTTTTATTTGTAATTCTATCAGTCCATGATATTGTTAATACTCTGCGATTATTAATATTCTGCGGGATAACATAACACTGGTACTTATCTTCTAAGTACCAGATATCAGTGACCAGTGATTTTCACAAAGCCTTCGATACCGTGGAATTAGATAGCATTATAACTACTCTGAATAATAGCAGAATAGACAACCGGCTTACAAAGTTAGTACAAACGTTATACTAAAATGCCACAATGCATGTAAACATGAGAAATTCATATAAAGCGAGGTGTGAGATAGGGCGACATTCTCTCACCTAAATTATAACGATTCTCGAATACGTCTTTAAAATATGGGAAAATAAAGGAATTAAAATAGACGGAGAAATGCTTAATCATCTGCGTTTTGCCGACTTCGTCTTCTTATAGTGCCGTGCACCTATAGTGCGTTGGCGAATTATCTTAAGGCCAGACGTCTGTCTTTTGCGGCATGCCAACTATATAGTACTTATTACTGAAGATCTGCGTAAAGCAGAACAAATGCTACAAGAATTAGAAAATATATCTTCAACAATAGGTCTAAAGACCAATTTATGAAAAATTTATGAAAAGTACATATATCTCGGTCATGAAATCAGAATAAGCAAGGATAATCAGACCTGTGAATGTCAACGACGAAAAACACTTGCTTGAGCGGCCCATGGTTCACTAAGTGGGCGATCATAACTAGGCGCCGACTCTCGCTCCGACCATAAGATAGTATCATATTATCGATTTTAGGTAAAATAAATGCATTGTTTTAAATGCGAGCGTTCACTGTCAGTGCTATGCTCTAGGCGAGGATACGATGCGATGATCTTTGTTATGAACCTACCCTTAGAGACATCTTTAAGAGCAATATCCCGATAGCTATGAAACGGAAGACATTTGACCAATGCGTTCTTCCTCTTATGACATACGGAGCAGAAACTCTCACTTTCACAAAAACAACACCACTAAAAATGCAAGTGACACAAAGGCACATCGAAAGATCGATTCTTGGCGTGACAAAATAAGGAAGAGATGGATCAGAAAACTAATTGACTGGCGCCCAAGAGAAGACAAACTCAGTAGAGGACGTCCACCAACACGCTGGATGGACGACATTAAACGAATATCTAAGAAATGGCAACAAGACGCACAGAACCGTGAAGAGCGGCGAAAAATGGGAGCGACCTATGTCCAGCAGTGGACAGAAGAGGTTGCATGATGATAATATTCATTTAGGATGCAACATCGCCACCTAGGAAAGTCTTTACTGATGTTATTCCATTTGTAAACTTCTTACTGACAAGAATGTAATCAATTTAATTTGATTATTACAGAACCTAATGCAATTGAAATACTTGGATAAATATTAAGAAAGAAGAGTTTGAGAATATTGAGAGCTGGGGATCAAAAAAAGTTCAACAAAAAATAAACAGAAAAGAAAACTGAAAAAAGAGTGATAAACTAACATAGAGCAGACCAGGATCGAAAGTAACAGGCGGCGAAAGTCACAACTCAAATATCTGAAATCACGAAAACAATAACAGTGCTTGCGCTAGTTTTGTAAACTGACAAAACTGCCGACTACAATATATTCGTTCGTGAGCGATATTGGCGCCAGTCTCGATTATGTACAAGACCGCAATTGTTTTTAGTGCTCCTTAGTAATAATTTTCGAGTGATATCTAAGTGAAATGTAAGCTTTATTGTTTCAGGTATGTACTTTATCTTATATATATATATATATATATATATATATATATATATATATATATATATATATACCTATATATATATATATATATATATATATATATATATATATATATATATATATATATATATATATATATATATATATATATATATATATATATATATATATAATTAGTTTATTAAGAACTCTCTTATTGAAAATGGTACCAATCTCTCTTCTGCAGAAGATATCGTTCCCGTTAAAATATATATAATTAGTTTAGATATTTGAAGATAATATAAATACAAATAACTATCTACATTTACCGTTGTTCATTGTCAAAAATTAAAAAGTTTTTAAAAAGTAAGGTCGGAGCCGAACGTAACATACTGTCGAGGAGGCGATTGTAACTTTACAACCGACCCCACTAACAATGTTAAGCATTCTGATTTCTTAATATATTATTTTTTTTATTTCCAGAATGCCTTGTACAAAAATTAGAAGAAGTAATAGAGGTTCAAAAGATAATGCATGTTATGAAGCTGCATAGGCCGAAATAAAAAATGGTATAATCCATTCGTGCATTGGCAAAGAAGTACGATTAGTCTCATGTTTCTTTAAGACGATTTAAAATTAAAAAGGAAGCACCAGGTGAGTGTTTAAATAATTATGTTTCCATGGGTTATAAAGCTTGGAACGAAGTATTTACCAAAGACCAAGAAAAAATTATGGCAAATTATATTGTTTTTGTCCGAAAGAAATCAGAAAGTTTGCATATGAATTAGCCAATAAATATAAATTAGCAATGACACCACAGTGGGAGCAAAACCAGATGGCTACTGGAAATTGATTCAGCAGATTTATATATGAGGTTCTTGAACTCTTAAGTGGAGCATAGACCTTCAGTGAAAGATTCAGCAGATTTATGGAGCGACAACCCCAACTCTCGTTAAGGCATGCGCACAACCAACAAGTTTAGCTTGTGTCACTAGTTTTGACGAGAATAATATTTTCTGTTTTTTTGGTAATTTGCAAAAAGTTATGGACAAATATAAATTCGAACCTTAAGACATATACAATGTCGAGGAACTAGGATCACAACAGTCCGAAGGCCCAATAGAATTGGGAACAAGGCAAGTTGAAGCATTGACGTGTGCCGAACATGGAAACTTAGTCACGTTAACCTGCGCGGTAAATGTTGTTGAAAATTTTGTTCCTCCGATGTTTATATTTCCGAGGATTCGGTATCAGGAACATTTTATTCGAGATGGTCCAACTGAAAGTACAGGTGCGGGAAACGCAAGCGGGTGGATGCAAGAAAGTGAATTTCTTAAATTCTTACAACACTTGCGGAAATATACGTCAGCAGCTACCGATCACAAAATCCTGCTGCTACTAGATAATCACGCATCTCATATTTCTATTCAGGCACTGGACTATTGCTCTGAGAACGCTCTGCGCCGTTGGGTCGCTCTGTATATGGGCCATTAAAAAAAGCAATTCATTTGGGATGCAATTCATGGATGCGAAAAAATGCAGGGAAAACTATGACCATTTATAATATCCCATCCATAGCAGCTACAGCCCTTCCGATGGCACTGACATCCAGCAACATACAAGCAGGCTTTAGATGCACAGGAATATTTACTTTTAATAGGAATATATTATCGAAGGTCGATATCAAACGAAATCTCTGTGAAATACTCATTAAAAATACATCGTCCAAAAAGAAGACTTAAATAGACAGAAAGTGTATCAAGATAGGCACGTGGAATGTTAAGTCAATATAAAAGTCCATAATGTTATTCAGGAAATGGAAAGACTTGACATAAAAATATTAGGACTAAGTGAAACCAGCTGGCCCAATTAAGGTGACCTATTAGTAGGCCAAACAAAGATATACTCTGGTAATGACAACGACGCAAATCACTGGAACGGAGTAGTGATATTAGTTGACAAAACTACCCAGAAATTTGTAACTGGCTTCTTACCCATTTCGGATAGAGTTATGATGGTAACACTAAAAACAGCTCAATCTAGAGTCAATAGTATAATTCAATTATACGCTCCCACTGCAGAAAAGTCGGATGAAGAGCTCAAACAGTTTTATAATGAATTACAACAAGCTTTAGAAGTAACCAAGTCGAAAGAGGTTATAATAGTCATGGGAGACCTGAATGCAAATATCGGTAGAGAAAGTCAAGGTGATTTTATTGGAAACTTTGGACTGGGCACCCGTAACGAGAGAGGAGACAGATTGGCTCAATTCTGCCAAGAGACCAATTTTATTGTCGTGAATACTTATTATGATCTGACACCCAGGATACATGAAATTCTCCAGCAGACAACCAACATAACGTCATCAGAAACCAAATTGACTACCTTCTCATCTGCAAACGATACCGAAATTGCATAAAATCAGTAAAATCATACCCCGGAGCTGATGTGAGATCAGATCACAACCCAGTTGTAGGAAGGTTTAGAATTAATCTAAAAAGCTTGTGGCTAAAACTAAAGTAGAGAGGATACAAATATCCCGTTTGAAAGATCCATCAACAAAAGAGCAAGTCACACTAAAAATTAAAGAAGTGCTTACCAAAATGGAAATTATTCCTACTGAAGATGTGAACAGAAATTGGCATATATTAAAAGATGCTCTTATACGCACATGTGAGACAACACTAACACCTAAGCTGATCAAGAATAAAAATGAATGGATCACCGATGAGATTCTAGATCTCATGGAAGCAAGAAGATCCTATAAAACCAAAGACAAAAACATGTATAATATTATACACACAGAAATAAGGAGAAAGATCAGAGATGCAAAGGAAAGATTGTATAGTGACAGATGCGAAGAGACTGAACAGTTGGTGGAGAAACTTGATAACTTAAACCTTCATAAAAAAATTAGGGACATAACAGGCACTAATATTAAGAAAAAATCAAACATACTGCTGGATAAAAACGTCAAAATAATTATAGACGTCGGTGAAAGGCATAAAGTATGGCAGGAATATATTCAAGAGTTATTTAAAGACGAACGGACTGAGATAGTACTAGAGCAGGAAAAGTTCGACAAAGGCCCAGACATAAGAGAAGATGAGGTATTAGAGGCGATAAAACGAACAAAGAATAACAAGGCAACAGGTCCTGACGAAATACCTGTAGACATAATAGGTACGGTTAATAGAAGAACAGCAAATTGGAATATTTGTCTAGAGGACTATTCAATACAATATACAGTACAGAGGACTTATTCAATACAATTAGAGGACTTATTCAATACAATATACAGTACAGGAATCATTCCCAGAGATTGGCTGGTGTCAAAATTTGTAACACTACCAAAAAAACCAAATGCAAAAGAATGCCAAGACCACCGGATAATAGGTTTAATGAGTCATACGCTCAAAATATTTTTTAAAATTATACACTGGAGAATACACAACAAACTTGAGCAGGACATAAGTGACACACAATTTGGATTTAGAAATGCACTGGGAACGAGGGAAGCCCTGTTCGCTGTGAATGTACTTGTGCTAATGTGCATGGATGTTAATCAGCCAGTATATATGTGTTTCTTGGATTACAACAAAGCCTTTGATAAAGTCAGACATAACCGTCTTATCGAATTACTTGAAAAGAAAAACTTAGATATAAGAGACATCAGGATCATTAGCTATCTATTATAATCAGATCGCTGTGGTAAAAGAGAACAACGTCTTTTCAAATGAAATACAGATTGAGAGGGGCGTCAGGCAGGGCTGTGTTCTGTCTCCTACTTTGTTTAATTTGTATTTAGAGGAAATAATCAAGGAAGCACTAGAAGAACTAACTATGGGAATAAAAGTAAATGGCCGACCAATCAATAATATACGGTTTGCCGACGACACTATTTTATTAGCGAAATGTCTTGAGGATTTACAACAAATGGTTGACAGAGTGGTAGAAGTCTGTGAAGAAAACGGACTGTCCCTAAACACAAAAAAAACACAATTTATGGTAATTACAAAAGCCCAACAGCACCAAGAAAACATAACAACACATGGAGAACAAATTAAAAAAGTTGAAAAATATAAATATCTGGGTACAATAATTGATGAAAATAATGATTACACGGAAGAGATTAAGGCAAGAATAGGACAGGCAAGAAATTCTTTCAACAAACTAAAAAAAGTACTCTGCAGCAGGGACATTTCAATTTCTTTAAAGATAAGACTTCTGAGATGCTACGTGTTCTCCGTATTATTTTATGAGTTGCAGGCTTGGACTTTAAAGAAAGATGTTTCGGACAGATTGGAAGCCTTCGACTTATGGGCCTAAGGAAGGATATTAAGAATGAGTTGGGTAGATAGAGTCACAAATGTCGAGGTGTTGAGAAGAATGGGAAAAGATCTTAAATACAGTTAAAGGCAGAAAACGGCAATATATGGGACATGTTATGAGGGGTGAGCGTTATAACTTATTGCAAATTTTTAATGTAAGGAAGAATACAGGGTAGAAGGAGTCGCGGAAGAAAACGCATCTGCTGGTTGAATAATTTGAGAGCTTAGTTTAACTGTACTTCTGCTGACCTCTTCAGAGCAGCGGCATCGAAGGTGCGAATTACCATGATGGTTGCCAACCTTCTTAGAAGAGATGGCACGTAAAGAAGAAGGAATATATTTACACCTTTAGATTATACACTGTCTTATTTCACAGATTGGCCTCCACCAGCAAATAAAGTGACCAACGATGTTGAAATTAACACGACAGAATCAGGAAAAGAAACGATGAACCTATACCAGATAACCAGAGAAATCAACAAAATAAAGAACCTGCACCAGCGATATCTTTTTCTTCACCGATGACCAACAATGAACTAAATAATATTCCTACAAGGAATAGTAATATATATAATATATAATAGAAAGAAAATAGAGGTAAAAAGAAAAGAAAATCGGCGATATACACTGATACCCCTGAAAAGCAAGAAATTAGGGCAGAATATGAAGAGAAGATGAAAAAATAAGAAAGTTAAGAAATATTTTTCTGACCCTAAACTAAAACCAAAAAATCTTAAAAAAAGAAGTCGTGTACCTACTTACATTGAATAAACATTTTGATCACTGTTACTATCTACCCCACGTGATGTTACAACCGCCGTGGATTTAAGAGCAGTTGTAATATTTGCCGCTACGACAATTTTTCACAAATAATTAAAAACTGTAATTATTTAAAAACCTTAATAACCTATTTTAATATTGCTTAAACATACAATTAAGGCCTTAACGAGAAAATTTGTTTATATCTGTTATAGTTTTTCAGAAATTGGTGTTTGTATTAAAAATGTTACTTTCGACCCCTGTCTACCCTAATTCTTTAAAAGTAATCGTTAAAACGAAGCTTACATAAATCTATACGATTAAAAAATAACGTATATCCCAAAAGAGATCAATAAAATACCAGTTCGTTTTTCTTCGTTTAATGTATATAAAATCAAGCCTTATTCCGAAATTCCTAATTACGTTATTTAAACTGCAATAATTTCTCTATGCTCGTTTAAAAATAATTAAAATTGGACCATAAATGAAAAGTATGTTTAGGATTAAATTTTGTTTTTTAAAGCGACGTTTTTTTATTCACCTGAGTGGTGAATAAAAAAACGTATAATTCTCATTTAACAGTTTACTGAAAAACTTTAATCAGAAATTCCATCAATAGAATGTATTAATCAAAAGAGGTAGATATGTTTGTAACAGCGATGCTGTCAATAATTAAAATTTGTAGCGTATAATTAATAATTAGCCGAAAGTTGACAATTAAGTCAACACAATCCCGCATTGTTTGAAAACTTTCAACAGCAAGTATGATTCAACAATTTAAAATAATCGAATTTTACTTTTTGAGCCACCTCGTACATAATCGACCTAATCTGCAGACCAGTATGGACTAAGCAAACACGCATGAACATGCATAGCTTTATGGTCCCATGATTTTATCAGGCCACTCTCTGATTGGTTATTTACACAAGAGGGAGGGCCATCGGCAAACCCCAGTCCTCTTCAGGGGTCACAAAATATATGCGCGCTGTTGCCAAACCTTCAAATACATCCTTATAGTTATATTATTGTTTACAAAAAGTTAGATATAGAAAAAATTAGTAATTTAAGTATTCAAAAAGAAATTGATAAATATTTATTAAGAGTAACATCGAATATAGAATGCTTGGGTATTTTTAAAGTTAATACATATTTCCTAAAAATACTCATCGCCCCGTGAATGAATAATGATGAATAGCCAGGGTCTGCGTAAATATATAATATTGTCGTTATAAAGCAGATACTTTTTATTAATAAAATTTTTAATAAATATTTCTCAAACTGTGTAGTTACAAAAATGTAAAACTAGTTCTTACTTACAATTTTATAACTATATTATCACTAAAATGATTATAGAGCTCATATTCCCTTGTTCAATATTTGATTTGGTTTTTCCGTTTTCATTTAGCATGGGCGGAGCATATCTCAATAATTTTTAAGTACTTTAGTTACCTACACTTTGAATTTCTTTAGTCCATCATGGAGAAAATTGAAATGGGTCAAATGTTAAGCGCAACGAGTGAGTCGATGGATAATTTTGAAAAGAGTAAAATGTTAAGCGAAAAGGGTGAGTATATGGAGAAATTTGAAAGGTGATAACCACAACTAAGAAAGTTTATCAAAAACATTGTTAATCTGGCAAAAATTAAGCAATGGTGTTAAGCCGAAGGCAATAGACGATTTGTTTAAAAAACTATGAAAACACAGCGAAATTAAACGAACTGGCACTGAAAAATAAGTATATGACCCATTGAAATCCGTGGAATTGACAAACAATCAACAGAACAATTTTTATTAAAAATTGATTCGGCCTAAAAATTTGTTACTTTTGCTTGTATATCCATCTTTTAAGTAAATTAGAAGAAATTTATGTTGATGAAACTTTTAATTACTAGGTAAGTATATTAAACTTTTACTTAACTGTTTACAGTTTACGGACTCTAAAATGGACACTATGTGCCGTTGGCATTCTTTTTAGTTTGAAGTAAGTTAGTAAATTCATATGCCAATGGAACTTCATCAATAAACAATCCTATAGGCTTGACTGAACTTATTGAAACTCTTAACTCCGTTAGAAATACTAGTCCAGGACCAGATAATATTCTTCTTCTAGTTCTATGACCGTTATCGATCGTTGGATATCATGTTGGCTACCATATTCGCTATCGTGACTTTATTGACAGCAGATAATATACCTGTGTTTTTCTACAGAACCTACCACTAGTAGGCCAAGAACTATTATTGCAACTATTCAATTTTATATGGATCAATAAGACATTCCCACAAATATGGCATTCGTCAATTATAGTTCCAATACATAAACCAAGTAAACCTAAATTTGAAGCAGAATCCTATAGACCAATCTCTCTCACGAATGTAATGTGCAAGTTGCTACAAAAAGTTCATTACCAATCGACTCATGGGGTATATTGAACATAAACACCTTATTATACCCAAACAAAGTGGATTTAGGAAAAAAAGATCAACATTAGATAACTTAATATCATTGGAATCAGAAATTCACGAATCATTTATTATTACCCAATAAATATGAGCAATGGAATAAGACAAGGAGACTCGCTTAGTCCAACGCTATTCAATCTAATCATGGATGAAATCATCAATACTATTAATAAAGGAAGAGGATACAAAATGGTGAACAAAGAAATCAGAATACTCTGCTATGCAGATGATGCGGCCCTAATTGCATCCAATGAAGACGATCTACAAAGACTAACCCATAGATTCAACACAAGGGCAAAGGGCTTTAATATGGTGATCTCTACACAGAAAACTAAAACAATTGTAATCAGTAAAGAACCAATTAGATGTAAACTGGAAATCAACGGTATCAGCATTGAGCAAGTAATGAAGACAAATTACCTAGGAATTACACTGTCTAGCTACGGAGATGTGGAGAAGGAAGTGAAAAATTAAGTACAAAAGGCTAATAAAATAGCAGGTTGTCTTAATAACACGATATGGCGCAATCCCCACATTAATACCGACGTGAAATCAAGAATCTACAAAGCAACAATAAGACCAATAATGACATACACTTCAGAGATAAGACCGGATACCTCCAAAACTCAGCAACTACTAGAAACAGCGGAGATGCGTTTACTGAGGAGAATTACAGGAAACACACTGAGGGATCGAATGAGGAGTGAAGAGATCAGAAGAAAATGAACATGAAAAATGACACTGAACAGAAAAAAGGAATGGAACGAACACATAAACAGAATGAAAGAGACCCGATTAGTCAGAATAGCGAGGGACAAATCACCAAAAGGCAGAAGAAGTATCGGGCGACCACGCAAAAGATGGAGTGATAACCTCCAATAGAGGCATTAATCGACATTGAACAAACATTTTGCTTATAAAAAAGAAGAAGAAGAAGAAGACGAATCATTTATATGCAATCAAGAATGTTTAGCCATATTCGTTTATGTAAAAAGGCTTTTGCTAGAGTGTGGCGCTATGATATTTTAACTTCACTCCACAATTGGAAGATTCACGGTAACATTTGCGGTTTGCTTTTATTTCAAACTTTCTACGGCAAGGATATTTCCAAGTTCAAATCAATAACTATTTGTCTGTTACAGAAAAATGGAATTCCACAGGGCTCGAATCTAAGTGTAGCGCTATTTTTAATTGCTGTCAACAATGTTGTGTCATACTGCAATGGCACAATTAAAATCTTTTGGTATGCTGATGATCTGGTAATTCCAGCAAGAAATAAAAACATATTATCCGCTCATAATCGTATTGCTGTAGCTCTTAAGTCGATAGAATCGTGATCTAACAATATTGGGCTTCAGTTTTCCACCACAAAAACAAAAGCTATACATTTTTCACGAAAATCAAAGCCACAAAAGCTCCCAAATCTAGTTTTATACAATTCTCCTATAGAATATACAAAAAAAAAAATAAAATTCGTAGGGATGCAACTGGACTCAAAATTAAGTTGGGCAAGTCATATACCCTCGCTAAGACTATCGTGCCAAGTTGGATTTTTTAACTCTAATAAATTTATATAGAGCTTTAATTAGATCAAAACTTAACTACGGATGTGTTGTGTATAACACCGCAAACTAAGCATTTCTCAAAACTTTGGATACTCTTTTGTATCCTGAAGTACATTTTGATTGACTGTCCAATATACTCAGTTGAAAGACTATATCATCACATTCCAAAAACATTGAAAGAACTTATAGGAGAATCTAAATACGTAGCTGACTTGTTAGAATTTATCATATAAGTAATTTTCTACCTGTATTGACCATAAAATAGTACCATAAATAGATACAAGCAACAAATGATGTAGTAAAACACCAAATAATAAAGCGAATAAGAATATAATTTGATTTCTAATGAAGCTACAGCTGTAAAAAGTGCGATTACTTAGAGAAGACACATAGTATTGAAAAGACCGGTAACAAATAGGTCCAACATAAGAAACTTTTATGGGATTTATGAGTACTATAAAAATACTCTTTCAGTATTCATCATCATCATTATCACTGCCGTTGGAGCTGCCATCACTGCCACTACAGTTCTATGCCTGAAAACTCTAATAGTACCTAATGTTTTTGTTGTTTTGTGAAAGTGTTCGTATGTAAACACTGGTCTTATCAGTATCTTCCTGGAGATCAGTTTTATATATAAAAGCAACTTTGAAGTCATTTTTCCGTTAAAATTATGTTTTCCGAGTTAAGGACTAGTCTTCGGTATTCGTTTTCGATTTCTTCAATAAGTTTATTGTCTTTAACATTAGTGATCCCAGATATTTCAATATTGTAAAACCTTCCTCTGCCTTGTAACTTAATAGAGCCTGTATTTATGTCATTTCCTTATGTGGTTAATTTTAAAACTAAACTTTAAAGCAGATTCTTCTAAGGACCGGAAAGTTTTGATGATGATTTTGACTGAATGACGATGTGGGGTAATATTGATCTGGTCCGCATCACCTACCACTTTTCTGTCTGTTTAATACAATTTCTTAATACTTAGTCTTTCGGTTTCCACGCTAACCTGTTCTAAGTATGTACGTGGCAATTGGAACAATGTATCTCGTAAACACCATGGTCTTCATTGGAGATTTGGTCTTTTACTGATCTGACGAGATTGGATAACTTGGAGTGAGTAGTAAAGATCATATCATTTTGATGTTTAGGGGTTAAGAGTTCTACTGATTTTGCAGTGACACCTTTAATAAAAGGTAGAAAGATTTTGGGTTAATCAAGCGGCAAGGTTTCTTTTTTTTGGATAGAATGGGGTTTAGATGTTTCTCAATGCTCCTATTGATTTGGGTTTTATGGTAGCCGTTTTGTAAGAGTGTTTGCCTTATTAAATCAATTTTGGATGATCTGTGATTGTTGTCGCTAAGCCTTATGGAACGGGAAATAAGATTGTTTATAACTGAATTGAGCTGGGCGGGGTGATGATGTGACTGGGCATTGAGATAACGGTTCGTATGAGTGAGTTTCTGGAACACGGCATAGGAAAAACTGTTAGGTTAGTTTTTCTCAATAAGAACATCAAAGGCTGGCAAAGACGCTTCAGACTCAACTTCCATCGTTAATTGAATACTGGGATGTATTCCATTTAGGTGGGAGAGGAAGAGATCTAATGCGTCTTTACCATGGGACCAAATTACAAAGGTGTCAGTAACGTACTGTAACCAGCAGGTGGGTTTGATATTTGATGCGGGCAGGGCTATTGTTTCGAAATGTTCCATATAGATATCAGTTATTACCCAAGAGAAGTGGGATCCCATTGGTGTCACTTTGATTTGATGATAGAAATGATTTTGGAATGAAATGAATTAGATATGCAGTGTTTTATAAGAGATAATGTGTCTTGGGGGATTTAATGTTTAGAGCCCAAGATGGAAATAATGTTATCAATAGGAATGTTTCTCAATAAAGAAACGATGTCAAAACTATCCTACTAGTATATCTGAGGGAGAAATAGAAATGTTTTTTAGAAGATCAATAAAATGAAAAAAGTTCTTGACAAAGGACGAGGCATTTTCGGCTAATGGTTGTAAGGATAGAGCGAACTGTTTTGACAATTTCTAAATGGGGCAGTGATATGCACTGACGATGGGAACTTATGGATTTTTGGAAGGCTGTATATCTTTGGCATTCGGGATGATTTTTCTCTGGGGGTACGAGATTAATTCTCAACGCGAGAACTTGGTAATTTTCATATATATATATATATATATATATATATATATATATATACAGAAGAGCTTCCTTAATTCATAATTGGGTATCGTATATTAAGAAGAGGAATGATCCATATAATAAATCAGTGATGATATAAAATACATCCATCATAATTATCGTCACCCGTGATAGTTGCAAAACCTTAAATTCTTGGTACATTTACGGTACAGATTTTATTATCATATCAACAACAAAATGATAAATCTTTCAGTTACTTGACCTTGATCTTATAATTAAATAACTCAAGTTAAACTCTACCCATTATCGTCTTTTCATGACATTTTCTTAGGGGTCTTCTTATATTGCAAGAAACATATATTTTAAATACTATTTTAATGGAAATTTAAAATTTAAAATAAGTTTATTGAAGTTTCAATTTCCATTTTGGAAATCGTCCTCAAACTACAAACATTAATAAATTAAACAAATTTTGTTTTTTGTTATTTGGTGAAAAATTCTTCTAATAATTTAATTCTGACTAATTTATATTAACAACTCACAACAAACAGACATATTTATACATTTTAAAGTAAACGACTGAGTTGCGTTCCTTGGACGACTTTATTCTAAGATAGTTCATTCGATTACATAAAATCAACTTTAAATTAAAAATATTTGTCAAAAACATCATAGCATGTGATTTGTCTTTAAAACGACAACCACATGCAATGAAAGAAAAGTTCTTCTGTTAGTGATTCCATAGTAAATCATGAGGAAAAAAACCATTAAAAAAATCTCACAATACTATCCCGACATGGTCAGTATTTGGTCTTAAATTTAATTTACTCTCGATAAACATCAAATTCTTATTTTATATGTATGTTGTTTATAAACATAAATGATGTATTCTCGATATGTTACTGACTTACCAATAGTGGTATTGTCCTTTTATTAACTTCCTCTTTTAATATGGGTAACCAGTTCCTATTGCATTCGCCAAGGAATTTGTGAGACTATTAGTCTCATTTAGCATAATCTGAGCCGCTTGTTTGATTTTTCATATTCTTTGTTTTTACCATCAGTTTCTTTTGGAATAAATATACTTAAATCGTTCCATTGAATCCTATGTCCCACTTATTCTAACATTTAATGGCCTTGGTGTTTCACCTAAATAAAACTGATGTAAAAAAGCCACACAGTGACACACTCGTCCTTGGCAGACTACAGCCTGAATTTACACGAAGCGACATCAACATTGAATGGCTACTGCACATGTTTCATTCATTTCAAGTATCTGGAAGGGTATGTTACACCCAGGAGTGAGCTTCCAGAATTAAAATTCAGATTAATATATATGGTGGTAACATGAATTATCGATTCTATGCACTAACTGACGACGGACCTCTAGTAGATAAAGAAAATTGCATGCAACATCAGATAAAACTAAAGCAAGAATATTTTATGGACAGGGTTTCTACTATAACTTATTTGGAACAAAAAAATATCTAAAAATATCTAAATAAATATCAAAATAATATGTGTATTGAGTAAAGGCATGTTACTAAATAAAGTCCACTTTATTGATTTACAAAAAATTTCTTATTATATCTGAATAAGTGCAGCATCGCGGTCGTTTACCTCAGTTCTTTTTTAATTCCTTTTTTTATCCGGCGGACTATTACGAACCAGTCCAAACCAATTAGGACTTCATTTCAATAAAAAATCAATTTAGAAACTGCATCAAATCAGCTAAAACTTATCATTGTGTTTAACCGCAATCCCATAGTAGCTGTAACACGAATAAATTAAAAATGTGGTCAAAAAGAAGTCTTGCGCAAAAATATTGATACAAGCCCAACTATTGTTCTGAAGCTATTTTCTTGTGACATCTAAAGTAATTACTATTTAAATGGGAATAAGCCACAATTAAAGGTTAAAATACGTTTATTGGCGTTTCAATTTCCACTTCGGAAATCGTTCTCAAAATACATTAAAAACATTAAAAACCTATTCGACGACGACAGTATTAGTTCACCACCGAATATTAGTGTGACGGACACCTAATAACACTATCTGAGGTAGAACAAACCAAAAAGCCATAAAAAAATAAATGGCAAAGTGGCAGTTCTTGATGAAATTACAAGTGACATGTACAAGCTTATAATAGGTATATAAATGATAGCAACGTTTTAGACTCTATAACTTCATTTTTTAATACCATTTATACCACTGGATACCTATCTAATAGTTGGTCCAATTCACTGTTTATAGCTAAACCTAAAAAGACAACAACAAAAACCTGTGCTGATTCTAGAACTATCAGTTTATTGAGCCATTTATTGAAAATATTTCTTAAGGTAAATCATGGCCGTATCCAATGCCTAAGTGACATACAGTTTAGTTTTCGTAACGGGTTTGGAACAGGAGATGCATTGTGTGCTTCCAAAAGACATTTGCTCGTGTTAAAGATTCTATATTGATGAAAGCTCTTAGAGACATTTATTTGGATGGCAGAAGCTTTCTCATATTTACAAATGTGTATTGGAATCAGAGGATCAGTTTCAGTAAACGGTATGAAATGACAGGCTCTTAATATTAAAAGAAAAGTAAGGCAGGGGTGCATCTTATCACCTCTTCTTTTTTTTATTCTGAGATTCTGAGAGAATTTTTGGAAACACACTTTCCGAAAAACAAGAAGGAATAATTGTTGTCGGAGTAGTCAACAATAATTGGCACACAGTAGCATACCTGGCATCATGATCGCAATCTTGACAGTAAAACTGTTCATGTGTTCGCGAATGTTCTCTGCCATTTCACTTGAAATACAACGACTAAAAACACGAATAACCCGATATTCGTTCATTTTGAGGTCGAATAGCATGTTGACTGATGCCCAGCCAATCATGCTGCTGGGTAATTCACGCTAAACACAGGAGAGAGTGATGGAATTTTAAATTTTTCTTTTGACACCTTCATACACCAAGTGTTTTTCATCTTACACCTCTTAAACCTGTGTTTAATTTTTCTTATTTATTATCTTGTCATCCCAAATTCATTCTTAATTTAATTATTTTTGTAGTTATTCCTTTTGTTTTACCAGTTTTTGACTAAGACCACTTCTGGACGAAAGCCCCTCATTGGCGTCTTACGCCATTTTCTTCCTTTTCTCCGCCCATCTTTTTGGATATCGGCTCTCACTTATGTAATTTAACTATCCGCCTTTGGATGCGTTAGTCAATTTTTTTATACCTCGTTCCAATGCTTTAAAGAAAACATCATTCGTTCGAGGAATTTGTACTGACAATCCAACGTTCCAAAGTTGGAAATGCTAACATTGGCAGTTCAAATCAATCCAACGCAGGAATGATTTTTTCTTTAAGTAATTTAAACATTTTAATTTTTTTTTAATTTCCTCGAACTTTTTTGTAAGATTATAAAATAAAGTTTTTGCAGCACCAGAAAAAACCAGAATTTGACAGAATATAAAACCAATGAAGAGAAGTAGTAATGGATGTTGCAATTATCGTTATAGAATGTATATTGATACAACAAGGTAGTTCTGTTTACCAAATGGGCAAGTCAGGTGATCAAATAATACTTTAATAATTATAAACATATTGGAGAAAGATGCTTGAATGAGAATCTATAACAGGATCTCTATAGCAATATACTAGCATGGCACGTATAGCGATATAGTACAATAGAAGAATAATATCTCTGTTTTATTCTACTTTAATTCTAATTTGCAGCGTTTACAAAGGTGAAATATATAGTAAAAGTGGAATAAAAGGTGAAATATATCGTATAAAAATCTTTTGGCTTTTAAATGCGTTTCCCATCAAAACAGACATATTGCCATTTGTTCAGATTCCCTTTCATCTACTCACTCAGTCAATACAATTTTTACTGATCACCCATTAGTTCAAAACATCCATGACATATTCCAAAATATCTGTGCTCACGATATAACAGTCTCTATCATATGGCTTTTTTTTCATACTGGAATTACTGGTAATGAAACAGCAGATCATTTTGCAAAAGAAGCTAACCATAATACTGGAGTCAGCCCAATTCAACTAGCTAACGATCTTAAACTAGTTTTTAAAAAGTCAGTAGAGGATACTTGGCAAAACTTATGGCAAAAGAGCAAAACAACTCTTTATGAACGCCAACCGTTTATTGGTAATCTCTTCCTGGACTTCCTTACTAGAAGAGAAGCATCAGCTATTAGAAGACTCAGAATCAACCACCCCAAACTTAGCCATGGTTTCTTAATGTTTTCAGGAGCTCGTTCGACTTGCCTTACCCATGGTTTCTTGATGTCCTCTGGAACTCATCCAACTTGCCACCATTGCAATGTTTACCTGACTGTAACATTCTCGCGCATTCTGTGTACATTCTCGCCGACTGTAAACAATTCACCAACCTGCATAAAGCACTGGATTTGAAACATACTTTTAAGAAAATGCTCAACAGCCCTACAGAAATCACAAAAACTATACAGTTTCTAAAAACCGCTCAACTCTACCAGAAGATTTAACCAAATAGATATTAGTTAAAGTGATATAATTATTATTATTTGTTCTCATTAATATTATTGTTCCTGTACCAATGGGCATAGTTGTCGAGGTACCTACTTTATGTAAATAAAAAAATTCTAAATTATTAATGAGTTTGTTTTCAAATCCCAAAATGAAAGTACAAGGTTAAATACATACTGCATTTTCTAGAATTAAAAAAAATTACTTGTTCTAATTTCTATTCCATAATACACTTGCAAAACGTATGAAAAAACTATGTATCTATTAATAAATACCATAACAATGGTAGAACATTAATGAAAATTCACATTTCACACAAAAATATGAACTAAATGTTTGGGGTAAAAATCTTTATCTTCACTTCTTCCTAAATCAATATTTGAGTAGATGAAATGTACGAAAGGGAGTTGGCAACGTTGACTTCATACAATATCCGTTGGTTTAAGGAAGGGGAATTATGTGCCGCTTAGAGTATGTTGTAATGGGATTCTAGTCTGTAGGTATTCTCTGTTGTACTGTTTGTATTTGTATCTATGTTACCTGTGTGTTAATTGTTTCGTTAAATATTTAATTTGATTTAAAAGATCATTAATCACTAGATTATCATCTTCAAATATATAAAGATAATTGCGGAGCATGGTGCAGAACTTCTAATGTAGTTAACCATAATATAATACCACCAATTCTTGACATAAATTTGATTATTACTAATATACTTAATCTGGAATTAGTGCATACATACCCACAGAGCATTTTATTAAATTTAAGTAAATATATGGAAATAATAGCAACTTATTACTAAAATAAGGAGAGACAATATGTACCTATTAAATGTAGAAACAAAATTTGGTCTAAACGCGTAGAAAAGAATATGTTAACACAATTGTTGTAATTATCTTAATTTAGCGATTATTAGTATTACAGAAAAGTATTAGATACAGAAATAACTATTATAGGAATTCATATTTTGCAGAATTTAAATTTTTTAATAGTTGGCAACAAGTTTATATAAAAAAAAAATAATAGAAAATCTCCTAGCGCAGACCAGATCACCGCAGAAGTTTTAAAAGAGACTGGAGATGTTGGAGTAAATGTTATGCATATGATCTGAAAAAAGATTTGGGAACCGGAGAGGTGTCCGACGACTGGACAACATTCACTTTCATCCCTATAATATTCAAAAAAGAAACTCCGCTAGATTGCACCAACTACAGAACGGTAACCCTGAAAGACTATAAGCTTTTCTATTGCCTCAGATATCAGAAGAACAAGCGGGATTTGTCGCAGGAAAAGCCACAGGAGAACACATCCTTATAGGCATGTCAGACAGCTAATCGAAAAAACTCGTGAGTTCAATACTCCTATGCTTATGTGCTTTGTGGATTACACAAAGGCCTTCGATAAAGTCAAATGGCAGCAGCTATGGTCCATACTAGTGGAAATGGGAACATCCCACCATTTAATTCAACTAATTAACAGTCTATATGAAAATAATAAGTGCATAGTCAAAGTAAACAACACCCATTCCGATCATTTCAGAACAGAGGCAGGTGTCAAGCAGAGATGCGTAATCTCGCCAACTCTATTTAATATCTACAGCGAACACATTATGCGAAAGGTACTAGACAGATGGAAGGGTGGGATATCAGTAGAAGGTAAAAAATCAGTAGCTTGAGATATGCTGATGACACTTTAATAATCGCGACAAATCAAGAAGAAATGGAAGGCATAATGAGATGTCTGGAGGAGAAAAGCAAAACATTTGGACTAAAGCTAAATAGGAGTAAGACAAAGATCATGATAGTAGACAGAGCTCGGAATAATCTTCAACACATTAAAGAAATTGGGGGCTTGGAAGTAGTAAACAGTTTTATACACCTGATGCCCCTAATAACAAATGACGGAGGGTATGACAGAGATACGTAGAAGATTGACTATTGCTAGAACAGCTATGATGAAGCTGGTAGCAATTTGGAAAAATTCTAGCATAACAAAACACACAAAACTAAGACTGGTAAGGGTAGATCAAAAAAAGATATTGATTAACCAAGGGTTACATGAAGCAGAACAACTAGCACAGAACAGAGAAGGATGGAGGGAAATCGTGAAAAAACTGTAAAGGCCTGATGATGTCACCACGTCTCAAAAGGGATTAGAACTGAGGAAGTTGTGATTTGTGACATACGTATCACTTTTTCCAGAGCCAGATTGAGCAGTATATAGGAGAAATGGTCTAACTGGCGCAGCCCTTTATTTCTTTTAAAAGGTTCATTTAGCTATGTTTATTACTGAATCACAAACTCAGTATTTTATAGTTTATAGTTAAATGTTAAATTCCACAGTATTTACAAAAATCGAAATGTTTATACAAAAATCATCTATCAAAAATATTACATCTTTAAAACCCACCAAATTTTATTTTCATATCGTAACCGGATATAGAGCAACAAATAAATCGTCAGAAAAATTTAAACACTCCGTATCTTGAAGACAAAATTTACGCACATACGTTTATATAGAAATCTGTCATTTTTGTTTATGCAGCAGTTTGGATCGCACTTATTTACCAACACATTTACAAAATAAAGTAAATGTTCGATTGACATGCCCATACCATATAGGTGTATCCATACAAGTTGCTGCTACTTGGTACTTGGACAAATCAAGGAATACATTTCCCGGTAAGTCTATCTAAGCATGCGACAGTTTTCCAGGTGGAAATAATGGCAATCCATCATTGTGTGGAAGAAATAGAAAGGCAGGAAAGAACGTTGTGTTCAGTTGCCATCTTCACAGATAGTCAGGCAGCGCTTAATGCACTCAATTCTGTAAAGGTCAATTCTATACTAGTATGGGATTGCGTGTGTGCCCTAAATAAACTAGGAGACCGTAGCAAGGTTACGGTAGCTTGGGTACCGTGCACGAGGATCATAAGGGCAATGAAAAAGCAGATGGAATGGCCAAACAAGGCTCATCAATGCCATTCATTAGACCGAAACCCTTCTGCGGCATTGCAAAATCAGTAACAAGAACGGCTACAGGGAAGTGGGTAGCTCACAAAACTCTGGAATTGTGGAAGAGTTCACCAGGAAAGATAGGCGAAAGGGTTCATTACAGAACATTTGCCAAAATTTACGGCAGATATAATAAGCAAAGACAAGAAAACAGTCAAAGCAATAGTGGGTCTTGTAACAGGGTACTGTAAGCTGAATAGGTACTTGAAGCTGATGGGATTATCAGATAATGACTTCTGCAGTTTCTGTCTCCTCGAAGAAGAAACAGGAGAGCATTATGTCAGTGTGACAGTCTGACAAATGTGCGATTCTTTGCATTAGGAGAAGAAAATCCAACGGCAAATAGCTACATGGAAGGTACAGTCTCGAAGCTACTAGACTTTATAAAAAGGCTAGAGAATGTTATCTAGGACTAGAGGACCACAATAAATCTAAAAAGGTCGGAATAGGCCAAAAGGCCACCTCTCTAAATCTAATCTATCGATTGACATTTACAGTAATTTTTGTTTAAAATAAAAAAAAAAATGAAAATCGAAACGTCAAAATAAACTTATTTTAAGATAAAATTGTGAAGAGCGGTGAAGAACCAAGGCGACTGATGTCATCGCAAGGATAGCCACACTAAAATGGAGTTAGGCAGGACGAATAGTTAGAATCACGGATGGACGATGGACAAAGAGGTTATTGGAATGGAGACCAAGAGAAGACAAGAGAAGCGTCGGTCAACAATCTACACGATCGGCTGACAATTTAAGAAGAAAAAAATGGGTGTGGCAGTCCAGTGGGACTGCAGGTAGAAGTTATCCTTCTATACACGCGTTCGCCGTTACAAATTTATATGGGAGTCAATCTGCACAATCATTACATATGTAATGCTATAGGTGAGAGAGAGCAGAAAGAGAAACAGAATTAGGTATATAGGTATATAGTGCATCGTTTGCTGTATATAAACAACATTTGACCTGTAATAGGAGTATAGTAAATGAAGGATTAAATCAATATTTTGATGAAAATGTATATTTTTATTTTCATTTATGTATGAAAGGAGTTGAGTGCAAAAAACTTTTTTCACACATACTCTGCAGTAAATTCCATTGTATATTTTATTATTGATATAAAATTACAATACAATACATTGCAATATAATTCAATATGATAATACAATACAAATTAAAATGCAATATTCATAAGTAATTATTATAAATGACGATATACATAACTTACTTACGCATATGTTTAATTTACCATGAAGATAATATTAATAAATTAAAAAGATTGTTTCGTGATACAACTGTCAATTTGTCTGACATTGACAGATACAAAATTTAATTGTTGTTTGTTGTGTATATAAGTATACATTTGAACTTTCTTGAGAAATTTACAAGTTTTAATTTATAACTTAACATGCCTAACGAGGCTCAAGACAAATCTGAAAAGAATGGAAAAATAAGAATAATATTAATAAATATTAAATATATTTATAAATAAAAGGAACATTTTTATTCTCGAGAAAAAAAGAGAGAGAAAATATATCATACGTAATGATTTTGCCGATTCACTCCCGTACAAAACTGGATGAGAGTGGCGCAAGGTAGGCGCGTTGGAAACACGAGGAAGAGACCTATGTTCAGCTGTGGACTTTTGAGGCTGGATGATAAAAGTAGAATTGTGGCTTATTTTCAGAAAATAGCTTCAGAAAAATATTACAATAAGTTTATTTTGACATTAAGATTTCCACTTCGAAAATCGTTCGGGAATTTCAAAATATTGTAGTTTGAGAACGATTTCCGAAGTGGAAATCGAATTGTCAAAATAAACTTATTGTTAACTGAAATTGTGATGAATTCGCAGTAAAAATAGTAAATTGAATCAAGATGCCACAAGCAAATAGCTTCCGAACAATAATGACATTTATAATTTGAGAAATGACATAATTGCCAGCCAGCTTCATTTAAATATGAATTCTATAACCTACTCTAATTACTATTTTCCCAATGGGCCTATATAAATCGTTAAAAATATATTGCATAAAAGCTTACCTTTCTATAAAAATTTAAGAGGCATTTATTTTTTGATTTCAAATATCTCCATATATTCATCTCCGTGTTTAGTCGTTAACTCAAAACTTTGTCACCAGTTACTGGTGAGTGGTTTGATGTAATGAAGAAAACCCCCCATGAACGATCAAACCACCCTTCCACTGGATCTTTTAAGTAAACAACAGGGACAGGGGGTAGTTACCCTTCGACGTTGGTAATACACGCTCATGAAAAGTAAAGAGATGTACCTACGCGTTGAATTCGTCAAACGTTGAAATTCATGGGTTTCTGATCATTTTATTAACTTTGTCCCAAGTTATTAGTATTATTCAACTGATTTATTTTCAAAAGAAATTAGTTGCAGTATTCATGACAGGCTGAATACTAACTGAATAAATATTGCGGGTTTAGTAATAAAAAAATATGTTTTTATTACAGGTATGGCTGAAAAATAAACACGTAAAATAAAATAAACCTTACAACCTTTGATTCTCATTTCATGTCAATAGTAGTTTAACTTTCTGTTTTTAGGGGTGTTCAAAAATTATTCTTCTTTTTCCGTTTTTCTCAAAAACTCCATATTTGAAACTCGATACTTGGCTTATTCTCAGTATTCTTCGGTAAGCCCATAGTTCAATGATATGCAATTTGTTGGTAATATATTTCTTTATTGTCCAAATTTCTAGTAGAACAACTATATTTTTTACTCACAATTTTCATTTGAAGAGACTCGAATGCCAATGTATGTTTTATAAGTCAATATAACCAATGAGACTATAAGGGCAACCACTTCCAAGCTCAAGAAAAGCCTATAACAAGCTTCTTCACTGACAATATGGACTTGTATCCTTGAAAGTGGGTTTCGAAATAACAAGCAGCTGAATTCGCTTAAGAAAAGCTATTATCTATATAAAAAGGCCATGGAAAAGAATATTTACAAGGTTGGAGCAATGAAGTAGCTGGAGATGCACGCGGAACATTCCGTCCCTCCCTTTATCCCGCATTTTGTTCCGTGGGACGGGACGGGACAAAATACGAAGCAGTGATTTTTCTGCGAGACGGGACACGGAACGGGACTAGCGCTCTGTTGTCTCGCATATCCCGTAAAAACTGAACTTTTATTATTATCGCAATAATTTGGAAGTATCTGCATTATGTTTGCAAGTCAATTGCGTTTTTACCTTGTTTTAAGCTCTATGCTTCTTCAAGGATGGGTTTGATTGTTTGGATGCTTATGCTTGTTTGGTTTGAAATGCCGGTTTTCGCTCGTACGACCTCGGATTCCGGATTCCCAAAACTAGGGGCGCCGCCGCTAAAGAAGTGTGTAGGAAGAGGAAAAGGGACGGGAAGGATACCGAGAACAAGAAGAAGGCAAGAGGTGGAAATCGTATCTTCCGGAAGAGTTAGCCAAGTGAACCAAGTACAAGTTCCGTGGAAAACGATTCCTTTCAGATTGTTGGCCATATTATGTTTGCAACATAAAAATATTTATAGAAATTAAAAGGTTTTCTGTTTTAGTAATTCATATTGATGAAACATAATTACAGATCTTTTTGATTTAATGCGATACACTCCTGGTATACAGAAAATTGTTTTGGTTTATGTCCTCCTAATAATCCGTCACCCGACATTACGGCGACACCACCAGATGATGATTTGAAGCTAACCGTGAACGTGATAAATAAAAAAAATGCTTTCCCTTACTTTCTTCTGTGTCAGTAATTAAAAATTTATACCATTCAGAATAGAAGAAGAAAAATGGAATTAACTAAAACCAATAGTGCTTAAAAAACTGCAAAAAAGTTACAGACTTTCTAGAACGGAAAAAGTATGTCACGCTTCTCAGTGTGGTCATTTACTACTCGATTACGTTGACAAAAAAATATTAGAAATTAACACTGACCAAAACAATGACAAGGAATTCAATTTGAAAACTCCTTTATAGCATCATCTGTTTTCATTGTCATTTGTAAAAGGCATAGGTTTAGGTATTAATCTGAATTTGGTTTTTTAAGGTTTTGGTTTAATTCCCAGATGGCACTTGAAGAGTCTGTATGAAATTATTGATATTATTAGTATTTATGGCGGAAATATTTGATTTCACGTTCAGGGCTTGTACACCAGTTGCTCTGATCAGTTTTATTCAGCCGCAATACGTATAGCGAATAGTAGAGGCACTATACCTTAAATCAAATCTTAACTGTTTTTTCTATATCTTTTATAGCAGTAAGAAATAAGATTATCAAATATTACAATAAAACAAATGGGAAGTACTGTATTTATCTAGTATTCGATCCCCGCCACAAAATAGCAGCGTTCGATTTATAGGAATGGAGCCCTTCCTTGAAACAAGAAACAGAGATAATATATACAAAATATGAAAAAGAGAGAAAACAGAAATGTGGACATCTTATCTTGGTAGAAGGAAATCAGAATAAATTTTCTACCATGGCTCGTCTATCCAATGATATCATTTACAGCTACGTCCGTCCCAGCAGAAAAGTGCTTTTTTACAACCAGCTTGACGATGAGGAACCTGACTATGTTAATGGAACTTTTAATTACTGTACAAAGTTTTTTACTCAACTATTTATAGTTGGATATTTAAAATTGAACTTGAGAGTTAGGCTGGCAAGATGTTATATTTTCTCGACTCTGCTTTATGGGATGGAAGCATGGACACTTAACGCGTCGACTGCTAAAAAGTTGGAAACATTTGAGATGTGGGTGTATAGAAGAATCCTAAAGATATCGTGGACCGAGCATGTGACAAACAACGAAGTCATGAGAAGAATCAACAAAAGAATGGAAGTATTGAAAACCGTCAAGACACCAAAGCTGCAATACCTGGGGCATGTTATGCGCAATGGGAGATACAACCTAGTTCAATTTATTATACAAGGGAAAATCCAGGGCAAGAGAAGTGTAGGAAGAAGAAGAATCTCATGGTTGCGTAACTTGAGGGAATGGTACGTATGCACATCAATTGAACTATTCAGAGCAGCAGCAGCTAAGATCAGAATAGCCATGATGATTGCCAACCTCCGTCGCGGAGATGGCACGTGAAGAAGAAGATTTATAGTTCACGGACTCGAAAATGGACACTATATGCCGTTGGTATTCTGTTTGCTTTCAAATACGTTTATATGTGACTGTCTTAAATTTTTTAAAGACCGATTCTCAAAAATTAAACCTAAATTTTAGTCCTGAGATTGTAAATGCTGATTTTGAAAAACCGATCCATGCAGCTGTAAGTAAAGTGCAAAAATAAAAAGATGTAGATTTCATCTCGGACAATCATGGTGCAATCAGGCAATACTACTACTCTCTTAAAGTGAAGACGATTTACAACGTATGCTGAACCAATTTAATATACCTAACCGCCAGGAAATTTAACATGTTACTTTCCCCAAAAAAGACAAAATGCATGGTTACAACAGCAGAAGGTCAGATAATAAAACAAGTGATGGAGTTTAAATATCTAGGCATCACATTATCTAGCTACGGAAAGCTCTGCCTAAATGAAACAATATGGAGAAATAAAAATATTCTCTCTCCTGATGCCGACCATAATGTAGCTTCGCCTATTTCTAAAAATTTTAAAGTTTTTGTCCTTGTGTAGTGCAGTGTAATGTACAATTTTATATTTATGACATTCTATAATTGTTGGATAGGCCAAAATTGACGAAATGCCCCTGAAGATGCTCTAGGAAGTGAAAGTACTTGGGCAAGATTTAATTAATAAAGCTGTGCTCGATATCTGCCTTTCATTTGATCAAAGTTTAATAAAAATATTGGGAAAAAAATGAAATGCAGAACTAACAAAACAGTCATTAGACCAATAATGACATACGTGGCAAAAACACGACCTGGCACAGATAGGACAAAAAGGATGTTAGAAACAGCAGAGATGAAAAATGGATGGCAGATACTATGGAACAGAGTTAGAAGTACAGATATACGAGGTAGATGCAAGGTGGAGAACATCAAGAACTGGGTAAGAGGTAGAAGAGTAGAATGGAATAATCATATAAGCCAAATGATAACGAATAGAGTAGTAAAGACGGCAAGAGACGGTTCCCCAATACGAAGACGATCAGTAGGAAGACCACGAAAACGATTGAACGACAACTTACTGGAGGCACATTGAAAAACAGATAGCCATGTCTATTAAAAGAAGAAAAAAAGAAGAAGAAGGTTTCTTGATGTCCTCTAGCACTAGAACTCGTCCAACTTGCCTCCATTGCAATGTTTACCTGACTGTAAAACACATCCTCACCGACTGCAAAGAATTCACCAACCTGTATAAAGCATTGGATTTAAAACCTACTCTTAAGGAAATGCTCAACAACCCCAACCCTACACAGATAACAAAAGCTATACAGTTTCTAAAAACCGCTAAACTCTAACACAAGATTTAAACTAATAAACATTAGTTAAAGTGACACAATTATTATTTGTTTTTCGAAAACTACGCAGTTTCTTAAAACCGCTAAACTCTTCTTCTTCCTCTTTTATTCTTCTTCTTCATCTTCTTTTTTCTTCTTCTTTTGGTACCTAATATTCGTAGGTACACCAGAATGATCGCTAATATTCGTTTCGATCATTCTGGCTATAATTATTTTATTAACTGATGTTTTAAATATAGGCACACACAATACTGGAGGCACATTGAAAAACAGACAGAGTCATGTCTAAAAAGAAGAAGATGATGAAGAAGAACCATCATGTTGCAGAATATTTTAAAAAGTTGGACTGTCTACTGAGTATTCAAAGGAAAATGATGTCGGACAATACCTTAGATATATGTTTGGTCTACCTTTCCTAGATCCACTAGACGTAGGTGAGTGTTTTGCTTTAGACTTTAGTGAGATATTACTAGTACTACACCAAGCCGTACAATAATTTGCTGACAAGTTGGTGGACAACTATATTTCTATAGATGCAGACTGACCTATTGAGTTATGGGCGGAAAACAGAATATCACTTGAGCGTACAACCAATGCCTATAAAAGTTTCCATTTTAAATTTAATTTGTTTTTTTACTAGGACCAGGAAGACGGAGGATTTCCTGGCTGAAAAATCTACGTACTTCGTTTAACACAAATCTTTTCAGAACAGCAGGTTGCAAAATACAGATTGCCATGATGGTCGCCGTCATCCGTAACTCATAGGCACCACAAGAAGACAATTTTACAATCCGCACTCTAATATTTAAATTTTTTGAAGTTTAAAAGATATTCAAATTGACACTTATATTAAAATACGAAGTTCTGTGAAACCAATAAAGTGTATCAAAATGTACTTTAGGGGCGTCAAAAATTTAGTAATCCCAAAATAGCACAATTATGGCAAAATAAAATTCGTCATCATCACAGTCATTAACATCTTAGTAGATGTGTTGTGGTTCATAATTGGGCTTCAGCAGCTCGGACAGTTTGATTGATAATATTTCTCCACTGGACGCGGTCATCAGTTATATGTATGGCCTCAGTATACTGTTTATTGAGAGCTTTTTAGTAATGTCCGCCCATCGCTGTGGAGATCTTCCGCGTTGGCGTTGAGTCTGAGGCCTTCCTTGGACCAACAACCGCTCCATTTTGTGATCACTTCGATGGATATGGCCAAAGAACTTTAAAATTCTAGAGTAAACGGTACTGGAGAGACGCTGATCCGGTTTAATTTCATCCAGAACCGAGATATTTGTACGGCGAGCCGTCCATGGAATTCGAAGCAGGCGTCTCCATGTCCACATTTCAAAGGCGTCTATACGTTGTCGATCTGATTCTTTGACTGTCCATGTCTCGCATGCATATTTAAATATGGAAAAGACCAGAGTTGAAACGAGTCTCTTTTTGTTTGTCATAGTAATGTGACGATCACGCCAGACCCCGTTTAAATAAAATTAGTAGATTTGATTTTGTCAAAGGTATTTTATTTAGATTTAGAGCAAAATAAATACCTTGTTTCAATATATTAGTTTATTTTTCTAATTGTAGAGGGTTGGATGTTTTTACACTAATATTGCTTTGTCTCATATATTTTTTTAATGAGCACAAATTATTTCAGTAATTTTTAAAGAACAGAATTGATATCAAAATAGCTGACAAAATTCCTAAACCAGATCAAAAGTTCTATGAAAATTTCTAAATCAACCACTAACATTTATCAAAATAGTGACAAAAATGAAGTGAATATAATCTAAATTATCCAATTCCACTGTCTTGATTATTAATATGTGACAACCAATATTTTATATAATTTCTATACAAAATACAAAAGGCACAGTACCTATTTTGCCGATATTAATTTTCGGGAACGAATTAATGTGCTCCGAATACTGTACAGATCTTCATCAGAAAGTAATTAGATTCTTCTTCTTCGCGTGCCATATCAGAACTATCCGACGTTGGCGATCACCATTGCGAAGGCTTCTCGATATTCTGCAATATGGAATAATATTTCTCCACTGGACGCGGTCATCAGTTCATCAAAATATGGAATAATTGTCCTGCATTTGGTATCTGAGTCCATTCACGAATGTTTTTTAACCAAGAAACTTGTTTTCTTCCTACATCTCTACGACCCTCTATTTTGCCTTTAAGGATCAGTTGTAATATTTTATATCGACTTCCCCTTACTATATGTCCCAAATAAGACATTTTTCGATGTTTAACAGTCTTTAGCAGTTCTCTGTCTTTGTTGACGCTCCTTAGTACTTCTTCATTAGTTTTTCTTGCTGTCCAAGGTATCTTCAGCATTCGTTATGAACCCAAATTTCCAATGCTTCAATTTTGTTCATGATCGATACTTTTAGCGTCCACACTTCTGCACTATACAAAAGTACAGACCAAACATAACACTTAACCATTCTTTGTCTTAGTTCTAAACTGAGATGGTTATTGCAAATAATGACTTCATTTTCATAAAAGTAGTTTTAGTCATTGCTATTCTACGTTTTATTTCTATGTCGGGATCTAGTTGGTCCGTTATCACAGTTCTTAAATATGTCATTTTATGAACTTTCTCAACTTGGACTTCGTTGAATTGAAGCTTTGCATCGGGATGTGGGTCACGACTAAACACTAAAAATTTGGTTTTGTTTGAGTTTATTTTAATGCCCATTTCCTCTCTTACCTCCTGAATACGATCAAGCAGAGTTTGAAGACCTTCAATATTATCTGATAGAATTACTGTATCGTCTGCATATCTAATCACATTAAGTAGTTCCCTGTTGATTTTTATTCCATATGGTTGTCTCTCAAGTGCCTTTTTAAATAGCTGGTCCGAGTAAACATTGAACAATGTTGGCGACAAAATGCAACCTTGTCTGACTCCTCGCTGTATGGGGATTTCATCGGTGTAGTTATCTCCAATTTTTACGATAGCAGTTTGATTCCAGTACAAATTTTTAATGACACGAATATCCTTGTCATCTTTGCCGATATTTTTCAGTATTTGCATTAATTTTACATGCTGTACTTTATCGAATGCCTTTTCGAAGTCCACGAAACATGCAAATACATCTTTTCTTTGGTCACGACATTTTTGTAATAGGATGTTTAGCGCAAAAAGTGCCTCCCTGGTTCCCATAGCATTTCTAAAACCAAATTGGGTATCTTCAAGATTTTCTTCGCATTTGCGTCCAATTCTGTTGTGAAGTATTCTGAGGAAAATTTTAAGATTGTGACTCATTAGGCTAATTAATTGATATTCTGAGCATTTTCTCGCATTGTGTATTACGATAAAGATGGATTTGAGCCAATTTGCGGGAATCACTCCGGTGTTATATATTGAATTAAAAAGTCTTACTACTACTTTTATGTTATCATTCTCTATTAGTTTCAGCAACTCAGTTGGTGTTAAGAGAGATAAGATCAGTAATTTCTAAAAATCACGAAATTGGAAGACGTGCTCACATGTTAGAATGTAGAGTATGTACGTGCCCCTCCCTTATCGGGAACAAGGAATTTTAAATAATTCTCTTGTTAGAAATAATTGTGTGTGTAAATTTTTTATTGACTACTTACACACAAGCTTACACTTATATAATATAAGCAAGTAAGACGATACGTACGTCCGAGAGCCTGGTCCAGTAGTAGATATAAAAATGCTTCATTAGTGTAAAAATGCTTTTAAAGTGAGATAAAATGCTTCATTTACCGCCTTTGACTATGAATCAAATGTAAATAAAATGTATTGTGGCTATACATTAAAAAACATTTAAAATGAAAGTTTTGTTGTTAGGATTTTTTACTAATTAACGCTAAATTATCTGCAGGGGTTCAGCACGGCGAGTTGGGACTAGCAGACTATTGTATATTATAATAATAATCTTTTTCATACTCATATACTTAGTTTATTTAACCCATGTATTCTGAATAACTTGCCAAAGTAAAAAATACGGACGCAAAAAGTGAAACCACTATTTCTGAGCTCGTTAATTTCGTTTGAATGTAGATATTAGTATACAAATAAACATCAAATAGTTATAGTTGAGCGGTCTACGTGGGAGGTCTACCCAAGAGCATATTTTTGTTGATTTTAGAAATTAAGATGAGATTCTCAGTTCATCATCGAGTTACCTGTTGTGGTTAGAAGGTGTGTTTTTAAAAAGTCTTTTAATGGGGGCTAAGTTTGTGTGAGTTTGGTGTTCTAGGTTTTAAATCTGTAAACATCTTAATGCATCTAAGGTCTTAAATGGTCAACATTGGATTTAAAAGAATTCCTTTTGTGTTTTAATAAGCAAGCAAAAACAATGAAAACGGTAATATTTACGCAAGGAATACGCAATCACGAAAATACGTGATCGATGAAATGGTTGAATTCTTTAATGCAATATATGCTTGGTGTAATTCTCCGATAATGGCTGTTTGGGTATAGTTTTTGTGGGTGTAAGAACGTCTATATAAGGATTATGTTAAATTCTTTTGTCCAACTTGTGCATCTTAATCTTTTTATCAAATTTTTCATTTTATTTATGCATGTATGTTAACCAATCAATAAAATTTCATCTTATTTATGTAAACTAACGTCATGAAAGAAAAGGCTTGGAAAGAAAGAAGAAATCTTGGCTTAGGAATTTCTCAAATTAGACTAAATTCAGTGTTGAACAGATATTTCACGTTGCAAAAGATAGGAAAGCGTTTAAAGAAGTACAAGAAGCGGCACAATAAGAAAAAGAAGATATTAACCAAATAAATTTATGCATATTTTATATGGTGGATGTTAAAAGATGAGTAATAATGCATATTCAGGTCAAAAATGGTATCAAAATGTGCTGAAACATGAAAGGAATTACATAAATAGTGGCGAGAAAATAGGTCAGATACAAATCTTCAAAACTATAAGGTTGTTCAAAAGAAAACAAGAGTAGTGGTAGCAAAACCTAAAGCAGAAGTGTATATGAATCTATACGATGAAATTGATACAAAAGAAGGTAGAACAAATATGTATAAAATAGCCAAACAACAAGCAAGGAAAGCAAAATATTTTGATCACATTGTTTGTATTCGAGATAAAAATAATAAAATAACTAAAATGAATACTACCCAGTGGTTGGCTGTATACCATATGTAAAAAAATCAAATAATAGTTCGCAAAAAGGATTTTACCAAACTATGGAAAAAGTACTTTTGCAGTTTATTAAAAGAAGAATTTGGTAAAAACCGATTAAACTAACGAAAGGAGAACAGTAATAGTCAGCAAAATAACAAAACGAGAAAGTTGTTCAAGCACGTCAAAACATAAATGAAGATAAAACAGGTGGATCAGATAATATTCCTTGGAAAATGGGAACAGCTTTAGAAGTGACAGGAACAACTTAATGTCAGACGGATGAAAAAAGAGTAGGTATATTAGTATCTCTATACAAAAACGAGGGAGATATACAGCAATGTAAAAACTACAGCGCCATAAAACTACTTGGTTACACCATACAAATATGGAAAGTAGTAAGGCAGATGCAACAATGGATGCAATTTTCATGATAAGAAACAAATAATCATATGGTATTCATTGCTAGAGTTAGAGATGATAGAGTTTTTCGAAAGAGTTTGTGTACAGATACAGGCTAACATTCCTTCGTCTTATTCTTTATATAGTATAAGCGTTGTATAGTATTTCGTTGTATAATATTAGCCTTCTAAATTGTTTAAATTATCGCACCATCTTTTTCTTGGTCTGCCAATACTTCTTCGTCGATTTGGTGACATATCTCGGGCTATTCGTACTATTCTATCCTCTGCCATTGTACTAATGTGTTGCTTCCACTCCTGTTTCCGTTTTGTTACCCATCTATGTCTTCATCTTATGTCTTCTATATTGCATGCTCTTCTTTTGTTTTCGCTTCTCTCTCAATCCAACAGACTTTTCCCTGATATTCGTCTAAGTATTTTTATTTCTGTTGTTTCTAGTAGTTGTCTCGTTTTAGATGTGTCAGGTCTTGCCTTCGCCGTGTATATATAGGTTTAATTGCTGTTTTATAGATTATTGTTTTTGTGTCTTGTCTTAGGTGCCTGTTCTTCCAAATTGTGTCATTAAGAGATCCCGCCGCTTTACTTGCTTTTAAGCTTTGGTGTCGTACTTTTTCTTCAACATCACTCTAACTAGTTATATCTGTTCCAAGATATCTAAACCTTGCTTCCTGCTTTATTATTTTCCCATTAATTTCGATTTTACATCGTAGTGGGTATTTAGATGTTGTCATACATTTGCTTGCTTTTTTCTGCTAATATCATCATATTATATTTCTTGGCTATTGTATTGAAGATGTGTGTTAATCTTCGAAGCTTGTCTTCTGTCACGGCAATTAATGCGGCGTCGTCTGCATAACATAATATTTGAATTTCTTTGCTCCCCATTCTGTAACTATGACCTTTACATACTGTTTGTATTATTTTGTCCATTATTATATTAAAGAGAAGTGGACTTAACAGGTCAGCCTATCTAGGGTACTAGGGTATTATTCCATAGTACTTAATTTATGCTAATGATGTAGTGTTGTAGGAAATACTAGAAAGCAAATTAGAACAAAAACTTGAACAGTGGAAAAAATCTTTTGAGGAAAAGTATTATTTAAAGTAATAGCTTTAAGAACCACTCCTCTCTCTACAGCAGCGCTCCAGCTCAAATCGAGCCTTTTCCTTCTCCACACTATGCATCCAACCTTGCCGGTCCCACGCCGATCTTCTCCAAGTTCTCACCTCAACAAATTTTACGCGTCCGCTACCGTTTCATCCTCCCACCTTTTCCGTGGCCTTTCTTTTGGCCATGGGCCCTGCATTTTACTATCTAGGACTTTTTTCAGCAATATGTTGATATCCATTTACATTCCACTACCAGCTCATCGAAATCTCTGAAGTTTAACTCTTTCGTTCATAGTTTCAAATAGCTTCCTCAAGTTTTCTTTAAAGACCTCCATTGGAGGAAAAACATGTACTAAACGCAGAAATGAACTATTAGAGACAAGCAGAAAAAAATTAAGACGAGAAAGTTATGGAGCTAAAACAAGACATCACTCACGAAATACGAACCAAACAATTAATAAGCTACGGACAATGTACAAAGAATGCCCAGTCACAGAATCTCAAAGAAAGTATCAGAATGTAATCCAAAAGAAAAGGGTAGAAAACGAGAAAAACCGTTGACAAAGCGATAAGAGAAAGTGTTTTGGAAGATGACATGTGGAAAAATAGAGAGGCATGAAGATTAGGAATCTCAAGACGCCGGCGGCGCACATTTTAATACGGCACACGTATACATATTTTTTTGTTGTGGTAATGTTTACATAAAATTAGTGATAGTAAAGGTTTCCGAAAATATCTACTCACTAAAGTAAACTTTAACCCTTTCATTATTGATTTCATTTTAGCTAAATAAAACTGTTTAAAATGATTTTAAAAATATCCATTGATACTTAGAGACCTACCTAAGCGATTGATTTTTTTAATGTTGTTGCTTGTCCTTGTATCCTTAGAAAGGACATGGTACATGTCTCATTATCGTTAAATAGTGGGATAAATTAATCCCATTGCGAAAGAAAAAAAGTACATTACACAAAAAAATATTACTTCTTATAAATAATGTGGTAAAAAACAATGTTTGCATAGAAACACATTGCACACTGTACAAATAGTCGTAGTTCGATATTCTGATTTATTTTGTGAACATCTAAAGCACCTTTTTCTAGTAGGTATTTGTTGTGGCAAATGGTCTCCAACGTTGATTATCTGTTTCTATTGTTTAGATATTCTTCCAGAACTACCACTTATTCGTCTTTTTTACATTTGATTTCGATCTTCCTAATTCAATTATCTGTTCTGCTAGTGACATCAGAAAATTCAAAAGTGAAAATTTTGTTGTTATATATTTCTTTTGTGCAAATGCTTGTAAATAATCCAAGAATTTACAATAGCGTACATAACTATTCTATGAAAAAACTTCTCTCCACCCTTTCGCAGATTTTGGGTCCATGTCATATGTGCTAACGTTTTGATCGGCGAGATCTACTCGCCGAAAAAAATAATTGTTTCTGGACAAGTAAACTAAGCTTTTTCTCCAGTTTTCAGCTTTCTGTTGATAGTTCCTACAGTTATACTGTGACAATTGGACATCAGAATCACTTCTATCGTATCTTTAGAGTTTTAATAACTCGTTCTCCTAGAGATATAGAGGTTGGTGTGGATTCTTTTCCCGAGTAAATATTGAGATTGTGTATATATCCTGTGAAAGAATCACTTCCTTGCCACATTTTTATCCCTATTTTTACTGGCTTCATAGGAAGATACTGCTTCAGGGCAGATCTTCTTTTGAACTTAGTAATTGATTCGTTGATGGACTGATGGAAACTCTCAGTGCTTGCCTTTACAAAAGTTTGTTTCAAACAAGAAATCAGTTCATCGATGTAGTATGTTTTTGACGTATTACCATTTCTTTTAGGATTATTATAGTAGGACTTAGATAGCAGGAATAAATAGCGATCTCTTGAAATAGCTTTTTTGATGAGGGAATTTGAAAGTGATTCGTTTTGTGACCAGTAGTGTGAGATATATGGTACTCTATTGTAACACATAACCATAGTACAACTACTCACTGTCATCATTTCGTACATACCTGTTTTGTTCGTGTATATCTTTATATTTTTGTTTTTTGGAAGTGCTGCTATTATTTGGTTTGTACAGGAAGCAACATGTTATCCCATTGCTCTGGGTAGGAATTTCTTTTTTCGAACAAAAGTCTGTATTTGGTATATTCCATTGTACATTCAATTTATTTCTTTCAGACTCATCTTAAGATATTTCCTCGCTATCAGACCTTTCTTCGTCGGAAGCAGTGATTACATCCACACGGTCTGGAGTATTTTCAGGTACTTCATCAGACTCTAAGGCAGAATCATCACCAGGTACATAATCAGACTCTGAGGCAGCATAAGGTTCTTCCTCGGATTCATTTACATAAATATTTGAATGGTTTTCAATTTCTTCTTAAAGCTCTTTTTGTGTTAGAAAACGTCTACCTGCCAAAGTAAGTCTGCAATCAAACAATACGAATGGAATAAGTACGACCTGGGACATATATGTCCCCACAATAATAAAAGGGTTAAAACCCTATGCCCGATGCTCGATTTAACTGTCTGTGAGGATTAATATTTAAACAGTATTCTACTAAATTAATTCTTGAATTGTACGTAAAAATACTATATTCTGACAAAATCCTTCTACTACCTTACCTAACCACCTTGTACAAAAGCCAGAACTTTTAAAACAATTTCCCTATCGATGTTCAGCAAAGTTCAGTAATTAGATTTAATAATTTCCAGGAAGTCGACAACATCTGGGAAAATTAAACTGTTCAAATTTACTTTATATATTTCGGTTAATATCGGCTCAAAACTAAAAGTCAACAATGTATTAAGCAATGTGTACCGAGTTTTTAAAAAATCTCGGCCTGCAGTGATGAAAGAGCAGTAAAATTCATAATATAAACTTTGCTCGATCAACAAACCAGAGGGCTTTAGGCGAATTTTTAATAACGGTTGCATTTAAAAACGGATTTGTGATGTGATTATTTCAATATTTGCCGATGCGAATTCGGAATTAAATATTTTTGCAAATAAGATTTTTCTGTTGTCTCTCATTTCGAGTGGCGTGATGTGGTCTAGGTCAAGTCCACCTGGGAAAGTTTCAGTGTCAATTTAAAATTTATTGATAATTTTTCTTTTCGCAACCGCGCCTGAATTCTTGGAATGATCAGAAAACAAAGAGGCTTGACACTAATTTGAAATAAAACAAAGTCTTCTTTTTCGTTGTCTTAAAAAGGGACAGGGAGTAAAATGATCGAAATAAAAAAAATCGATTTACTATCAATTTGTACGCCGTAGAAAAAATGGTTCAAATAAAAAATGTAGCTGAGATGTTAAAAAAAATTGATATTGGCACTTTTTGCGTAGAATGAACCGTTCTCTCAAAAACAACGCTTGAAGCGATCGGCGTTTTTGAATATCAGTATCAACTCAACGGAAAAAAATCGATATCTTTTGATCAGATATCGACAAAAATCCAAATGCATTTTAAAGGTGAAAAGTGGAGCTTTTATATAAAATTTTTTTATTATGCTGCAAATAAAGTCAGTCTCCATAAAGCTGTTCAATAAATAATCTTTGTGCGATTTTTGCCATTTTTTACCATTCGCGTGAGATGAATAAAATTTATTAACTTCATTGACCGATCGTAGTGAAGTTTCCATTGTTGGAGACCAGTCTTCAAAACCTATAACATGAAAATTCAATTTTAATTTTTGACAACAAATATAAAACATTTGAAATATGACTAAAACGCAGAATATAAAATTTGATCGCATGAAATGGAAAATACCAATACTTTATAACAGATGTCAGGTTCTTTTAAAAAACGTACTAGGGTAATTAAAAAAGAGCAGTTTTAACCATTTTAGATCCATTGTAATGTGAAAATTTAAATTCAGCGTTTGTTAAGCATATTTCAAATTCCTCAAATTTGTTGCCAAAACTCAAAACTAAAATTTCATGCTATAGGTTTTGAAAATTGGGTTCTAGTTATGGAAAATCAATAGTGGCTGGTCAATAAAAGGGATACATTGTATTGATCTCATTAGAAACTTAATTTGCGGCAAAATACAAAAATTACATACGAAAGTTGCACTCTTTTAGTGTAGATGATGCGTGTTGTGTAGATGCACAAAGATATTAAATTTTGACCGTCGAGCTGATACAAATTTTATTGAGCATTGATTTCGAGAGCGTAACTGACATTCAAAATCGCCGATCGTTCTATCGTTGTTTCTGAGAGAACGGTTCAACTAGACAAAAAAATGCTAATAAACGCTTTTATTCAAAATTATCTTAGCTACATTTTTTATTTGAAACATTTTTTCTATGGGGAATAGATTCTTAGTAAATAGGTTTTTTCCATTTTCTCCCCTTTACGTGGGGGGTTTTAGAGGAAGGCCCTGGGGGCTAAAAGTAGTAAACTTTTTTTTTTGGATCTTTTTAAGCGTCCTAAAATTAACATTTTCGGCAAAATTCAGCTTGTTCGTATGATTTTTATAGGTTCAGTGGCATTTTCGTCTCTGACGATTGGAGTATAATATTGACCGCGGAATTATTTTTTTAAAACTATACTGAATAGTGTAGATATAGAACCTCACCTATTTGTTAAGTCAGGTTGTTTTAAGTGATCGTTTTTGTAACTTACTCGTATTTGTAAAATATTGTAAAATATTCTTCTTCTTCTTTAAGTACCGTGTCCAAGTTTTAGGCATGGGTAGCTTCCATGACGATTTGTCGATATCGTTCTCGATCTTGCGCGGCATGTAATAATTCATCTGCAGATAAGCCAGTCCATTGACAAAGGTTTCGGAGCCATGAGTATTTCTTCCTACCAATTCTTCTTTTTCCGTCGATCTTTCCGTTGAGTATCAACTGCATTATTCTGTATCTTCTTCCTCTCATTATATGCCTTAGATGTAAAATATTGGAGTGGTATTAATACCAGATTGATGCTAGAGCAAACAACAAAAAAGTTAATGTGTGGGCAGGCATTATTATTTATAGCCACTGCTGTTGTTGCATTCCTGCAACAATTTCGATGACATTTAGTTTAAGGAGGGTGGAGACATTACGACATTTTAGTACTAACGTCAAAAATTATTTAAAAGAAGTTATCCAAGATAGGTGGTTATGAAAAAGGGGTAAATCTCAAATTTATTACCAAGTCTGATTTTTTGATTTGAAGGAGGCGCTACATACACGATCAACTCACTATTTCTTCAGCTGAAGTGCTCAATCCACTCAAAAACATTTTTAAAATTCAAACATGTAGTGAAAATGGCTTATTAGACATTGATCTTTCTTCATAAAAACAAAGCTGAGTCACGTTAAAAAATTATGGTTTTATAAATAAAACAATTTTCATTTAACAAGAACATAAAATAAAAAAGGCTAACAAATTTAAATAGTTGCCTATAGTATATTATAATACCTTGTATTGGATTGTGGCCAAGAGCTAGGACAGCGAATAAGGTTTTTCCCTTTACTTTATCTTATTTATTCTCTATTATTACATCTAGATACTTGAACTATTTTTTCTAATTTTATATCGATTCAATTCTTTAACCTTCCAATCAGTATTGAAAATATCGCATGGACACAAAGCAATAAATGAAAAGTCGAAATTTTCGCTGAACATCTTGAAACAGTTTTCCAACCATTTCCTGCAGATGAACATATAAATATGGATATTAAAATCCAACTTTTCCTCGAATCTCCCTACTAACGTGAACCTCCTCCCTAAAAAATTATCCAAAATAATATTATCCATACTAGATTACACTCCATAAAGTTTCCAGGGTAACCTTAAAGGAATTACCAAGAAAAGCCCTAATTTAACATACACATCTGTATAACGCTGTATTAAGAACAGGATATTTTCTCCTAGTTTGGTAATGAGCCTAAATAATCTTAATTCCAATTCCAGGAAAATCACCCGAGGAAATAAAGTCTTACATACCTTTTAGACTGCTCCTAATAATGCTAAAATATTAGAAAAACTGTAAAATATCATAATAAGTATATCAGACTTTACCCAATTGTGACCGGAGTCTCTTAAGAAAGTTTCTTTGGTCCAGTGCTGTACCTGAGAAGTCACAACAGTAACTTACACAGATGACACATCAGTAATCTCTACATCTCTTTTTAGGAAGACTCAATTCAAGCTAGCCTAAATGCAATACAAACTTCGTTAAAAAAGTGGCCTTCACGAGCAAACGAGACAAAATCTGCTTAGGTAACATTTTCAAACTGCAAGGACCCTGTCCTTTGGCGTAGTTAAATAGTCAACCTGAAAGAAGACACAAAACACTTGGATCGCGGGCTTACATGGAGAAAACACATCTTTACCAAAGAAAAACAGCTGAGCATTAAACTCAACAAAGTATACTGGTTAATAGGCCGGAGACCAAAACTGTCAATCCACAACAAAATTTTGACATATGAAGTCATTCTAAAATACATTTTGAGTTATAGAATTTAACTATGGGGAACAATTGCTAGATCCAGTATCGACATTTTTTAATGATAACTAATGCACCATCATACATTCTAAAAAAAAAGACGATCTCACGAGATCTCCAAATGACAAGTGTCAACGAAGAAGTCATCAAACTCTGGCAACGATGTGAACAGAGACTAACAGACAACCTCAATATTCTAGTTCAAAACTTAAGAGCACAACCAATCGGAAGAAGGTTCAAAAGAAAGACTCCAGCCGACCTCTTTAATATAAACTAGTTGCAGAAGCCCAATCAACCATACTTAGAAGCAGAAGCATAACCAAATCCAAGACTTACCTATGTGACACTGTTCCAGGGCTAAGAATACACAGGAAATTGTAAATGGACAATTCTCTAGAAGACATTTCTCTTTTAATCCAGAGTTGGAAATCTCAAGGAAATAAGACAAGAGGAGGGCCTCGTATTAATTGCATATACGATGTAGAGGAAGATCGTAAAACCATGAACATCAGGTCAGTGGTAGCGAACGAAAAGCATAGATAGGAAGAACGTTGTTAGCAGGCCAATACACATAAGGGGTTGTAGCGCCTTTAGAAGAAGAAATATATTACGTATTGCAAATTTATTGGGGTGTTAAATAAAAAAAATGTATTTCTTCAACATTAGTACCTACTTTTTTATTATTGGAAAAGCGCGATTTGTACCAAGACTAAGTTTGCAATGTTAGTTAAGATAACCGGAGTTTTTCTTTAACAATTTTCCACCCGTCCCTACCTCTTAATCGAAAATATAGACTAAAATTTGTGAATCCAAGCCTATATTTGCCTGTATTATGTAGGTATAATCGAGATACATAATATAATTCTCGAGATATTACCAAGACCCGTTCGCAGTTGGCTAACCGGTACTTTTAAAATAAAAAAAAAACAAGTAGGTATGTGCTATTAACTTTTTGAGATTTTTGTAGTATCTAGAAAATTTTTAAAAATTTCAAAAATTTATAATATAAAGTTTTATTGATATAAGACTGCAAAGTTTTAAACCGCAGACACGAAGATGATGCATACTTGCAATATAACCAAACAATTTTCGTTGAATGCACATCAGCGCATCGAAGTTTGATAGCATGGCGTGCCATACCAGCTTCAATTTCTGATCCACTTGGCTCATACAGAGAGAGCAGATGTCTAGTAAATACGATATCGGCGAGTCCGGACAAAGGATGTGTACATAGGACAGAAAAGTAAACACATTTTACTCGCGAAGAATTTTCGACGTTTTGCGCTGCGTGAGCATATCTGTGTCCTTTTCTTTCGTATTTAACGATTTATTGATACGAGGGAGATAGAAGACAAGCGTAGAGAGATAATTTTAAGGGGAACAGACTGCATTAGTGGGATGGTGCTTTGTTGGGCTCGATTCACTGACATTGTGTAATAGAAATTTAAAAATCATGTCACAACATATCGATTTCTTTAAAGTAATGTTCAAGGTGAGCGAGTGGTATCGACATACGTTGAGATAAATGTAAATTTTTATGAAATTAAGTACTTAATTGTTTTTATTGTTTGCTAATAGTTTTTAAAATATATTGTTCAATTAGCAAAGGATCATTAATAACCAAAATAGTTTTTTATTAATATTTAAAAGAATAGCAGATACTTCATTTGTAATTAATTTTTTTTTTCATTATAAAAATCAATAAAAAAATACATACAAAAATGTTTTTGTGTTATTCAGACACAATAATTGATATTCCACATCTAGTTGATCGATAAAGATTCACTTTTGGACATATGCATCCCCTTCTTTTTTATGATGAACATAATCTTTTGTGGATACAATATTACTTTGAGACTAAAGGAGGAGAACCATGTATTTTGCAATTCAATAAAAGCGTTCAACCCATGGACGTATAAACACAGATATGTTTATACGTCCATGGTTCAACCAAATTGAACGTTGAAATGAGTCGAACCAATTTGACTTGGTGATATAAAAAGTAGCTTTTGATAGAAGATGCGTTTATCTCATTAGGATTTAAACAATTTGAATTTTTTAACATTTTTATAACTTCGGATACTTCTTGTTCATTGGTTGGAAAAAGAAAAAATGAATTTGATGGAACTTGAAATTTTTCATAGTTGTGAATTGTGTTGTCTGGTGTATTTGGAAGGGATTTTATAATATTCTCAGCAATTTCAACAAAAAAGTTATTGAAAGAGTCACAAGATATGTTGGTTGTTAAAATTATGTAAACCATTTGTTTTATTTCGCTCATAGTTAACTACCTTCCAACACGTCTTGAATCTATTCTTTGAAGTTAATATCAATTGATAATATGCCAGCTTTTTCGTTCATTTCAACTCAGCATTGTAATGATTTTTATATTTTTTATATTCGCTGTAATGTACTGGGTTTTTAGTAAAATCATTATGTATTTTATATGTTTGCAATTGATTTCTTATATTTTTAAGTTGTCATTGAACCATCATCCACATTGTTAAACCGAATTTAATGAAGAATAAATTGAAGCGTGTATATGTATGCTTTTCAATTTGATTGAACAATGTAATTGAATCATCCACATTGTTCAACCGAATTGAATGGTGTATTTCCGCCTTAAATTAAACGTATCTCAAAAAGGGATTGACCGATCGGATCTTAGGAAGTCTCATTAGATTTGTAATTAAAATAATGCTGTTTACATAAAAAATTTTTACAAAAGTTATTTCAGAAATTAAAAATGGCGAAAAATTCACATTTTTCGACTTTCAATAATTAATTTTGCATAGACTATTAGGTCAAATTTAGTGTAGCATAGCTCAAATTAAAGCTTTTTTATGTAATTTCATTAAATGTTGGGCTCATTTTACCATACGATATTAATTTGATACAATAAAAATAATTAAACAACACCATTTTTGCGCCTTAAAAGTGCGGTAAAAAAGTTATATCCAACAATTTGAGGTTGCAATCACTTAGAGTTTACTACAGAGCTATTCATAACGCAGTGCTGTTTTTTGAAATTCACTAACTAATACACGTTTTTCTCTATTTTCTAAGCCCTTGTCTCTATTCGGATTTCTGAATAAAGGCCTTTCCTAATTCTCGCCATTCATCTCTGTTATTTGTAAGACGTTTCCACATTGATCCTGCAGCTGTTTAATATCGTCGTTCCAGCGCATTTACGGTCTTCCTCGTGGTCTGTTGGCTTCATATGTCGCAAATTCCCGATTTCTTTATTCCACTGGAAATCCTTAAGACGTTCTATGTCCAGCCCATTGCAGTTTAACTGTCTGTTCGACACTATCTTTTACTTTTGTTCTATTACGAATGTCTTCACTGGTTTTATGGTCTTTTAGTGACCATTCAGCATCTGTCGTTCCATAGTCCTAAGAGTTTTTCTGATCTTCTCCGTGATTATTTTAGTTAATGTCCAGGTTTGAGCTCTATATGTAAGTACAGGTAGGATACAGGAGTTAAACACTTTGGTTCGCAATCTTTGAAGTATATTTTTATTTTGAGAGTACGTATATATATTCATCTACGTACTCCATCTCTGTCCCTTGGATGTTTATCATCGTTTTGTAATCTTTGTTTGACATTAGTTTAGTTTTGCTGAAATTTATTTTCAGTCCTTTTTTTTAGAGATTATGTGTGTAGCTCCTCAATTATCGTATTCAGTGCATTCCACGTGTCGGTTATTAGTACTACATCATCTGCGTATCCAAGATGGTTCAAGTATCTTCCGTTAATAGGGATTCCCTTATTCTTCCAGTCTATTGACTTAAAGATATCTTCTAGGGCAGCTGTATATAATTTTAGGGATATTGTGTCTGCTTGTCGTACGCCTCGGTTGATTTTTACTGGTCTTGTTTCGATTTCATTACCCAATATCACTATCATTTCAGCTTGTTCGTAAATATTATGTATTAATATTCTGTACCTGGAGTCGATCCGGTTGTTGACTTTTTCTCTATAGCTTGGACTATTATTATATCAAATAATAGGAAAACTTTTATTTATTTAAGTCTATCTATCTATCTAATTAGCCTTCTTCGGCCCATCTTTGGACATAGGCTTCCCCAATCCTTTTCCATTCTTCTCTGTCTGTCGCTACAGTCATCCACCTAGAGCCCACGTGCTTCTTGATATCATCTGACTATCTCATTTGGGGCCTTCCTCTGCTTCGTTTATATTGGTCTCCAACTTATAAAAATTTTGTTCCATCGGTCTTCTTTTTGTCTTATATTGTGTCCGGCAAATCTCCATTTCAATTTTGCAACTTCTTGTCTAACATCCCCCACTTTTGTTTTCTCTCTTATCCACTCGTTTCTTTTTTATCCGTTAGTCTTATGTGCAACATTTGTCTTTCCATTGCTCTTTGGTTTTTTATGATTTTGTCCATGTTTGCTTTTGTAAATGTCCACGTTTGGGAACCATAAGTAAGAACAGGGAGTACGCATTGATTGTATACTTTGGTCTTAAGATGCTGGGATGCTTTTGTTTTTAAGAATGCAGCTTAGTTTGCCAAATGCCGCCCATGCCAGTCTAACTCGTCTCTTTATCTCTGCTGTTAGGTTCTCTTTGTTAAGTTTTATAGTCTGACCAAAATATATATAATCCTGAACTTGTTCTATTTCATCTTGTCCGATTCTCATTGTGATGTCTTCATCTGTATTTGTTATGGTTTTGGTCTTGCTGTAATTCATATTAAGGCCTATCTTTCCAGCTTCTATGTCCAGTTCTTTCATCATTTCAAATAATTCTTCTTTTTTATCAGTTATCAATACGATATCATCAGCGTATCTTAGATGGTTCAAGCGTTGTCCACAAATTTTTATACCTTTTTCTTCCCATTCTAATCTTTTAAAAGTATCTTCAAGAGCCTGATTGAAAAGTTTCTGTAATATTGTATCACCCTGTCTCACGCCTCTATTTATTTGTATTTATATTGTTCCTTCATATATTTTAATTGTTGTTTTGGCTTCCTTATAGAATATATTGGCTATTAGTTCCGTATATCTGTGGTCAATTCTACTGTTAATCAAAGAACTTTTCACTGCTCAATGTTCGACTGTGTCGAAAGCCTTTCCGAAATCTATGAACGCCATATATAGAGGAATGTGGTATTCATTTGCTCGTTCTATTGGCGACGTGCAAGTACTTGGAGGGGATACGAGAAACGATCGTGCGCGAGTAGCGGAGAAATTTTGCATTTTTTAGTGCACATTTCATAGATTTCATAAATTCATATTGTCAATTGTCATATTTCATATTCGTTTTGTTTATTTACATTTACACCTGTCTCTGAAGAAAATGGGATTTAGGAAATGTTGTGTTATAAATTGTAAAAATACAACAAAAAATTGTCAATTAAAGTTTTATTCGTTTCCAACTTCGAAGCACAAAGCTACTACAAAGAGAAAAGTGGATTTATATCATAAAAAAGCATAAGTAACATAACCGAAATTATGCATTGCGCCCGATTTTAAAGTCACTTTGAAATAAATAATAAATAAAAGTTCATTTTTAAGTGTAAATTTTAGTTTCATAACACTCACTTAGAGTTCATTTTAACCCAAAAATCAAGTTTAATGTTTAAATTTTATTTTTTTGAAGTTTACAAGAATGCATCAAGTTCAAGTTTTTCTGAAGATGCATTAAGATATATTCGCTGTCCAAAAGTTTACAGGGAAAGAATGAATTGTTCAAACCAATATGATGATATGGGCTTAACCTGCTAATTTATGCATTAGCATTATTTATGGTAATTTATTTTTCTTAATTCTTCCATTATTTTTTGACATTTGCCACTACTAAAGCTTTAAAAGTTATTTGGTGATTTACTTTCTCAAATCCAGTTTTTATTATTGAATCCATATTAACAGTAATGCTATAATTCAATAATATATTTATTTGTATTTACGCTACATCAACATTTACCTTTTAATAACATACCGACATAACCTCAATCTTACTTTTTCTTCTTATTCTTTTTTGGGGCCACGTCCTTGACAGTTATCCGGTTACCTCGATCTAACATAAAAGCGCAGTAAATTTTGCTGATTTACGACACCAGCTGTCGCTGTCCCAATAAGTATTTTCATACTTAGTAAATGGTCACTTGTGCTGAACCCCTTTCTAAAACTAGCTTGTTCTTTCGACTGGTATCCATCGGATTTGGTCGTCAATCTATTGGTTAAAATTTTTGTTAGGAGTTTATACATTACATTGAGGAGTGTTATAGAACGGTAGTTTTTTATATCTGCTTTATCCCCTTTCTTGTGTAGGATAATGGTTAAGTCTAGGTACTAAAATACATCTTTTTTCCTCTGATATCTTCCCCATACAGGTTTTAGTAACTCAGCTGGATCATCGTATGGCAGATCACGAAGAAAAGTAATAAAGTGATTCCAAGTCAGCCGCGTGGATCTTTGTTCTTTTTTCCTTATACAGTATACTTCCTCTATAGCGAACACGATTATCACGAGGTTTGGCTTATAAAGAGGTACATTATCTGTCCCGTGAAATTTCTATCGAACTATAACCCTCTATAGCGAGGCAAATTTGGTTATAACGAGAGAAAATAAGATCGACAAACGTTTTTTACGTATTTGATCCGGCCGTGGCTATAAATAAATACCCTTTTTAATTGCCGCCCACAATAAACTTTTTCTGTTTAATCTATCGACCGATATTGTGTTGTCGGTAGGTTCACAAGTGTCAGTGTAGGGGTTTGACCATGCGCATCTAATAATAAGAAGGTCCTAAGACAAGATGTGGAAAGTACTTTAAACGTTGTAAGAAAGGCAAATGAAGAAAAACGCAAAATACAATTTAAAAGGGTCAAAAATTGCAGAAGCAATTGTTTATGTAATCCTTAAAAATACGCTTTATACATTATGTTGTTGGAAAAAAATATAAGTACCGATTTTTTGTTTTAACGTATATCATTGACAATAAAAGTAAACAACTTTTTTTCAAAAACGCCATTCAAACAATATTAAGCGTCTTATATTGCTCTAAATGGCTGCACTATAGGAAGTTAATGTTTTAAAAAACTACATATTCATATGTACGCACAGTATTATTGTTGTCTGATATAACGAGATCGGCTTATAACGAAGTAATTAGTCTGCCATTTCAGATCTCGTTATAGGGGGAGTCTACTCTTCTTACCTCTTATAATAAATGATCGAGGTAGTGCATCCTTTTTTACTTGAATGTCAAACGAATTTCCTTATTTTTCTCATTCGAATAAGAATCCGTAGCTATATACAGTACAATTCCTCTTAACCGGTCACCTGAGCACTGCATATTTGGCCGGTTGATGTTTTCATCATCATTATTCTGGCTTTACAACCCTGTGTGGGTCCTAGCCTCCTCAAAAACTGCTCTCCAGTCGCCTTTATTCATCGCCTTTCTCCGCCAAGCACGTATTCCCATATTTCTCATGTCTTCATCGATGTTATCAAGGAACCTTGTTCTGGGTTTTCCTCTTCTTCTCTTACCAATGGGTCTATCAAGGAGCGAGTCCAGGTCTCTGAACCATATGTTAGGACTGGGCGTATTATTATTTTGTAGAGTTTTATTTTTGTATTTCTCGATATAATTGTGGATTTAAGGAGGAGAATAAGCCCAAAATAGCATCTGGTAGCCGTGCAAATTTTGCGGTTTGTCTCTGCGGTAGTATTATTTTCAGTGTTAAGGAGCGGTCATAGGTATACGAATTCGTTCACTGCTTCAATGACGTCGTTTTCTATAACTTCATATACTTCGTTTGTAGATATGTATTATTAAACCCATTTTTCGTTACACATCAAAGCTGATTCTTTTACCATCTTTTTACCACCTCTGAAGCCAGCCTGGTATTTTCCTACTATCGGTTCTGCATATGGTGCCATACGGTGACATAGTACTGTGGAAATATATCTCCTTTTTTTGTGTATGGTGCAAAGTATTTCAATATTCCAATCATTATATCTGTGTCCATATTTTTTTTATAAGCTACTATAATGCCATTATGGTATCATGGACATTTTTTTATGCAATTCAGCTGGAAGATTATCTATTCCGGGTGATTTGTTTCTGGCTAATTTTTGAACTGCATCTTTAGCCTCATTAATCGGCTAGTTAATCCAAGGTAAAAAGAAGCGCAAGAGATGTAACAGTCTGTGGGAAATTAGATTGAACTCTTTGATCGCTGACATCAGCAGTTTATTCTTCTGCATTATGTTTAAATCTTTAATGTTTGTTACGCTTGGGTGTAGTACTCTTCTATATTATTTTGTAGCGTGGGGTTAAGGATCCAGCTTCCACTTAGGGTTTAGAATATTTCTTTTAAGAAATCTTTACGTTTCATTTTGTTGTTTATATACAAGCCATTACGCTTGCTGCACTCTCCAATGTCATCTGTATCCTTCTGGAGTTTGGGTATGCGACTAAATCGTGGTCATATCTTGTATTATAAATTACCGTTGATTTTAATTCCAGAACTAATATCTTTACTGCGAAGATGTTTTTAGCTGCTAATACGTAGCTCTGTGGAACCCCCTTTCTTATGTTATGACTATCTTCTTCTATTTAGTACTGTAATCCTTACTTGAGCTATCAAGGGCCAGTGGAGTTCCGTAATGATTCATAAGTCACTTTCATCTATACCAGTTGGTCTGAATATTTCTGCTAGTTTCTGGTGTTAGACGAACTTAAAAGCTTTGATAAACTCTGTGAAGTAAGCGTATATTTGCACATTCATGTTTGGACACTGTGTAAGTTCATCAGTGAGAATACATCCACTCAGATTCTTCAAACGATTCTGAAACCGAATTGAGTGTCATCGACTTTCTTGTATTATCCTGGTGTGCATGACTCTTAAGGATGTTAATAATATATGAGACATCAAATTTATTAGGCATTAAAAATCATATGTCAAAGTATTTATTACAGCTACATTTTCTACGGTATCGAAGGCTTTTTCAAAATCCATGAATGCTATATAAAAGTGTATGCCATATTCATTTGATTTTTCAATTAATTATTTCATTTTAATGTAATATGATATCTTTTGCTGAATCCAGTTTCTACTTTGCTTTGAAAATTTAGTAAAATTGTGTGTTGTGACTTTTTTTGTGTAGGGGAGAGTGTCAATGAAACGGACAGGTTATGAAACGGACAATCGCTATATTTCGGAACTCCCCGCCACTCTTGACTAAACCGAACGCATTATGGTTACAAATACTTCCACTTCCTTGCGCCACAAAGCCAACATCTTGATCCCGCCGTAAACAAGTGCGTGACCTTCAATATCTTTTCTGTAGATAAAAAAGTAAATATTTTGTGTCAAAAGTGAACTCTTTCACAGGTAAACTATGTTTAATGTCTTTATCATAATTAGACAATATGGTTTGTGTATGCATTAAGTACGTAAAGGTATAGAGATATTTGAAAAATCTATTAGAATTATTTGGTTTTTTGAGGTTAATAAACAAACACGACAATTGTCTTGAAACGGACAGACAATAATTTATTGAAATGGACGTCCGTTTCAATGCATCGATGTGTCCTTTTCATAACATCGAATAGTCTATTATCAAATTAATAGGTTAGAAGTTGTGTTTATGGGAATAAACCACAATAATTGTAATTAAAATTACATTTTTTACATTGACGTTTCGACTTCCAAACCGGAAATTGTTCTCAAAATGTTAGAATTTACCTAAAAAACAAAAAAAAAATAGAAAAAAGCATCTATTTAGCCTAGTTTAGCGGAAAATGAAACGCTCTATTTCCAGTTTGGAAGTCGAAACGTCATTGTAAAAAATGGAATTTTGATTACAATTATTATGGCTTATTCCCATAAACACAACTTCTAATGTAAACATGCCACAAGCCAACAGTCACAAAACATACAAATTAATAGGTATTCATTGAAATCTCAAATAAAGACCGCTTTACAGCTTGCAAGAAAACTTGCTGCAACTTCTTGCATGACTAAGTTTCATGCAATTTATTGCAGGGTCTTTATGTGCGACTTTACAGCTTGCAATTAATGTTGAAATTTTTACTCTTAACCTAACTTATTTATGATTTTTTTTAATTACTAGTTTATTTAAAACACTTTAGTCGATTTAGTTTGATAGATAGATTGAATTAATTTCGATAGATAGATTTAGAATTAATTTCGATAGATTTAGATTAGAATTTAGAATGATATATTTAGAATTAATTTCAATAGATATATTGATTTAGATAGATAGGTAGTAAATTTCGTAATGCCAAGACTATGCAAGACATTGTTGGTACTTCGGGCAGAAGATAGTTCAATTTTTGATGATACTCTAACGTATTAATTAAAAATATTAAAATTAGAAAAAGCCGATAATCTCTACAAATCAAGCCAAGCTAAATACAAATGTGTGGGAAAGGAAATAACAAACAAAACAGGAAACAGCTGATGGGCATGTCTCCGTGTCAATCAGTGATTATGACATTTGACATTGTGAAAAAATCAAACTTCCTACAAATTCCCCTAGACTTGCATGAAAACTTGCACAGAAAATGGCACCAAACCGATTATCGCTCAACTGCAATAAGTTGCAGGCAATAATCAGCTGACGACATACTGCGCATGCCTTTGGGCAACTTTCTTGCGTCTTGCAGGTAAAATTGCAAGCTGTAAAACGGACTTAAGTTAGGAAAATAACATCTACTTATTCTCTTTTAGAGTATGGACATTAACAAAAAAAAGCTGGTTCGCCCTACAAACTCTCAAATCAATTTAGCTGTTAAAGAAGTGTTGAATAAAGGTCAATCAGTTAGATCAGTAGCTAAGGCTTACGGCATTTCCAAATCTTATTTAGCTGATTTATGTAAATCAGCCAAAGCTCAAGATACACCGTACGACCATCTACCCAACATTGGCAATAGGCGCATTTTCACCTGTGAACAAGAAAAGATGCTTGCAGATTACCTTAAGACGTGCTCTAAAATGTGTTACGGATTAACAACTGTACACGTACGAGAACTTGCATTTCAATAAGCCAAATCTAATACTATTGCACCTGATGCATGGACAAAACAGGAAAAAGCAACAAAAGAGTGGCTTCGTGGTTTTTTACAAAGAAATGTCACACTTTCTGTCCGAAAACCAGAAAATACGTCGTTATCGAGAGCCACTTCGTTTAATCCCGAGAATGTCAATAAATTTTTTGACAATTTAGAGCTTGTTTTAAATAAATACAACTTTCTGCCACATATGATTTGGAACCTAGATGAAACTGGTTGTAGTACGGTGACAAATCCTCCAAAGGTAATAGCTGTTAAGGGCTCAAAGCAAGTAGGACAAGTGACGTCCGCCGAAAGAGGGAATTTAGTAACAATGCTCGGTTTTCTTAATGCGTCCGGTGGCACGATACCCCCGGTATTTGTTTTCCCACGTGTACATTACAAGGACATAATGTTGAAAGATGGACCACAAGGTGCTCTTGGCTTAGCAAACCCCAGTGGATGGATCACGGAAGATGCCTTTTTAAATGCCATTAAACATTTTATTAAATTTGTTAAACCTTCGAAAGACATTCCTTGTTTAATATTAATGGATAATCACAAAACTCATATTACGTTGGATACAGTGATTCTTGCAAGACAAAATAGTATCGTGATGCTCACATTTCCTCCACACTGTAGTCACCGATTGCAACCAGCTGATGTGTCTGTTTTTGGTCCTTTTAAGACACGATATCGATCCGCAATGAATGCATGGATGTTAACCCACCCAGGCAAAACTGTTACTATTTATGAAGTAGCTCAATTCGCCAATGAAGCTTTCGTTCATGGATTTTCGATGCAAAATATATTAAAAGGATTTTCAAAAACTGGAATATATCCATTCAACCGTAATATATTTTCTGTCGATGACTTCTTGTCATGCTCTGTGACAGACCGTCCGTATGATTCTATTCCACCGATTACCAATAGTTCAAGTAATATCGAACCATATTCATCTAACTCTACACTACATGCTGATCTACCAGTTCAAGATCCAGAGACATTATGTGGATCATCTTTGACTCCGGAACAAATCAGACCCTACCCAAAAGCTCCACCTAGAAAAACAGATAGTCAACGACCTCGTAAAGGGAAAACAGCAATAATTACTGATACACCAGAAAAGGACAAATTGCTGGAGGAAAAGGAGGCAGCCTTGCGAAAAAAAGGAAAGGTATCACTTGAAACAAAGAAAAGAGTGAACAGTATTATATGCAAGGAGTCTAAGTCTGGGGAGTCAAGCTCTTACAAAAAAAGGAAAGTATCAAATGAAAGAAAAAGAAAGTTAAACAGTGCTAAAGACCATGAATTCACAACAGAAGAATCGGATACAAACATATCGTTACACGATTCAAGTGATGATGAAGCTTCTTTATCTCTGTATACTAAGAAGAATATGACAAATAATGACAATAAACAAGAACTGTGTACGGTTTGTAAAGGTGATTATGCCTCAAGCAAAATCGATTGGCTGCAGTGTTTCATTTGTCACTATTGGGCTCATGAAACTTGTGGTCTTAAAGGCGTTCTTAATTTCTTTTGCAATAATTGTAACTGAATATTCATGACTATCCCATATTATTCATGACTCTATCCCGTGTTAAGTAGTTACCAAGTTAAAATTTTATTGAATTAAAAAAGGCAAATTTTTGTTATTTTGATCACACAAATTTTTTCGATTTGTGCAAGTCTGTTTTTTTTTTATTTAAGAGCATTTCGTTTCACCTATACTTGCAACATAGTAAATAAAAAGTTACTTAAAACGTGTCTTTAATTATTTTGTGGTATTCCCAAAGCATGTACAATATTCGAAAGCAAATTAGACGCATATTAGCTTCCCTGTCCGGTTCAAAGCACCGTATGTCCTTTTCAAGGCATCGGCGGGCCGAAACGGACAAAATTCATTTTATTCTTTACATCAAAGTATTCAAAAAAAAAATTCTTCTATTGAGGTATGCGTGTTATACAAATGAAGCACAAGTATTAAATTTGTGTTTAATAAATTGTTTGTGGTATTTCAAATCAACATAATAATGTACTGGGTCATTAAAGTGAACTGTCCGTTTCATTGACACTCTCCCCTACTATATTTACAAAATAGTATAACTCCTTTTTAATAATGTATAAATAATATATTACTATAGTTACAAATACAGTTATTAGGCATGATATAAGTTATTAGGTATACTTTCTCGTAAAGATATATATTCATTAAGTACTTACATCTTAAGGTCTCTAAGGTACTCTTAGTATTTACAAGACGTCACTCGTTGGTTGGTATTGAATGTTCTACTATGATTTTTGTTTTGAATCATTGAGGTTAGAGTAAAATCCTTTGTTTTTTATATAATTTATTTTTAGTCGTTTATTTTTTCCTATCTTTGTTGTTGTGTTTATTTTTTGCAGCTGTGGTTTAAAGCAAAATCAATTTGTTTGGATATTTATTCTATTGTACAATATGAATATGTAAGTCTAAAACCATTTTATCACGCCTTATATTTCTTACAGCACAGTTATTCTACACAAAGATTTGCGAAAATGAAACTATTTCCATAATAATCGAAAATTTTATGCGACCGTCGAAATCCACTCGTTACTTGTGAATAAAAGGTTTAAGTATGAATGACGTTTGTAGTTGCAGTACGTGTCTTCCGAGTAGTATGGTTACTTTGATGGAGTGCCCACCCTGACACTTCTAACAATGGCACTAGTCTTAATCTAGTGCACTCTGTCAGTGCCACGGTCGTTTTGATACACTGTCGAATAACAAAAATAATAATTGTGGGGAAAATGAGCAAAATATGCGTGTGACATCAATGAATGTGGTTTAAAACTCTAGATGGGCTTTTGTCGATGAAACATGGTGCGTTAAAAAAAGACATTCGAATAGAAGGAATGTTCAAGAGTTCATTTTCATTCATTTTATGTGTTGATAGCTGGGAATGCAATTAATAAGTTATAAAAGATTTTTCTACGAATTATATATATATATATATATATATATATATATATATATATATATATATATATATATATATATATGATTAATCATTGCAGTTATGATATTTAACGATATAAAAATACACACGTCGGCTAAATGTTTTTATGGCCTATTTTTTCTATAATAGGTGCTCATAAGTTAGTATTCCGTACTCCCACATTAAACAAAATGGTAATACAAAGTAAACTTAGCTTATTATAACTCTTCTTCTTCTTCCTCCTCTTTATAAGCAATTCTGCTTGTTCATTGACGGATTATTACCACTAAGAAAGGTTGTCACTCCATCTTTTGTCACTCCAATTATCAGTTTGGGTTTAGAGCAAGCCACTCAACGATAGATCAGGTGCATAGAATAACAGATATCATAGAAAAAGCTCTAGAAGAAGGAAAAGTTTGTTCCGCAACGTTCCTCGATGTAGCGCAGGCTTTTGACAAGGTGTGGCATGACGGACTATATCATAAAATGAGAAGCTACTTACCAAAACAATATTCTAAACTACTAGAATCATATATATCCGACAGATACTTTCGAGTTAAATATGAGGAAGCATATTCAGAATTAAGAGAAGTTAAAGCTGGAGTTCCACAAGGAAGTATCCTGGGGCCAGTGCTATACCTGCTCTATACCAGCGATATTCCATCATTAGAACCTAACACAATTGCGACATTTGCAGACGACACATGCATTCTAGCAGTCGGATAAAACCACGAGGATCCAGCTACCATGCTACAGAACTCTGTTGAACAAATTAACATCTGGACCAGCCGATGGCGTATTAAATTGAATGAAACAAAATCTGTTCATGTCAATTTTACTAACAAAAGAGAACAACATATCCCAGTACATATAAATAGAAACCAAATACCTTATGCAAATACGGCAAAATATTTGGGTATGAGGTTAGATTCCAAGCTACGTTGGAAAGCACATGTTAAGAAAAAAGAAGGAGGAATTAGAAATTATACTGGTTGATGGGAAAAAAATCCACTCTGTCTATTTACAACAAATTGCTATTATATAAGGAAGTCCTTATATTGATATGGGCATACGGAATACAGCTATGGGGCTGTACAAAAGAAAGCAACATCGAACATATACAACGATATCAAAATAAAGTATCAAGGAACATCGTTAACGCTCCATGGTACTTTAGAAACTGTGATCTTCATCGAGACCTCCAGATGGATACAGTTATCCAGACAATAAGTAAGTTTGCCGAGAGTCATGAACAAAAGCTCTCTAACCACGTGAACGTCGAGGGCATCAAACTCCTAGACAACGCCAACCAGATAAGAAGACTAAAGAGAACGAAGCCGTTTGATTTAGTGCTATAAGTGAGTGAAAGTGAAAAAGCAGAGTAAAGTGCGGCTAAAGTGTACACGTTAGCTAGTAGTACTATAAAGTATTAGAGCCTAAGGAATATTGCTGAATATAACCTTAGATAAGTTTCTTGTAATATTTATATATGGAACTAACTTGCTTATTGATCATAGTGAATGATCAGATAGCAATAGTCATAAGATTTCTGTTGGAGTTTTATTAAAAAAAAACTCCATCTTTTGCGCGGTCGTCCTGTACTCTTCTGCCGATTGGTGACTTATCGCTTGGTATTTTGACGAAATGGGTCTCCCCCATTCTTGTACATTACATTTTCTTCTAATATCTTCACTTCTTTTTCGATCTCTTAGCGTATTTCTTGTAATTCTTCTTAGTACTCTTATCTCTGCCGTTTCCAGTAGCCTTTGAGTTGTGGTTGTGTCGGGTTTTGTTTGTGAGCCGTATGTCATTATTGGTCTTACACTGGCTTTATAAATTCTTGGCTTCATCTCATGTGCCTGTTTCAGTGTACTTGCATTTTTACTTGATCTCTCACTTTTTTGTCCAGGTCTCCATGGCTAGACAGTGTAATTCCAAGGTATTTTAATTCCATTAATTGTTCAATATTGATGCCATCAATTTCTATTTTACATCTCGTTGGTTTTTTGCTGATTATTATTGTTTTAGTTTTCTGAGATGAGACTAGAGATATATTGCTGAGTCACTTTTGCACTTGCTGTATTACGGGATGCGTAATTTTGACAGTAGAACATGCATCATCATCATCTTTGGCTCGATGAATCTTGGCCTGCTCTAAGATTCGTCGCTATTCTGTTAGGTTTCTGGCAACATGTTGCCATCTTCTGATTTTTAATATCCGTAAGTCCAGCCCATCTAAGTCGCTGTGTTTTAATGAACGTTATGACATCTGGATCATCAAAGAGTTGATACAATTCAAAATTATATCTTCTGCGCCACTGCCCTTGGTCGTTTATAGCTCCAAATATTTTGCTTTTCCGAGTATTTTACGCTCAAATATTCCCAAAAGTCTTTCATCTTTGTGCGTTAGAGTCCATGTTTCTGCTCCATATGTGAAGAGCAGTAGAACATGCGCAGATGTGATATTTGGCTTACGCTGCGTTAATGAAAGGCCTGCTGTTACGTTGCACTATTTTCATTCTCAGGTTATGTTTGTGTTTCATTTAAACCAAGTTTATTTTTATTAATTTTCTCAAAATGAATACATCAGATAGTAGCAAACGAATCAGATTTCCGTCGGATGATGATGTGTATTTATTAAAACAAGTTTTAGTCAAAATCCATTGACCTATCCAGAAAATTGGAAGTTAGTTCAGGAAAATATGAGGATTGCAACAGGAAAATCCTTTATTATAAGAACAATCAAGGATCATTTGTTTCTCTTGCTCGATATCTGGAAGAAAAAAACTGAAGCAGACCAGAAAAGGTTTGTTTCGTTATTAATAAAATTTTTAACTAATAAGACTCATGATAATAAATATGTTTCTAATCAGAAAAAACACATTTTGAAAAGAGTAGTATACTTATTGTATCATATCTTGACTGTTTTGTCTTCAACAAAATATAACGATTAAAGTTTTGTTTTAGATCAGGAGTAGAAGAAATCTATAGTGAACGGGACAAATGTTTACATGAAATAGCAATGTGTGTCGATTTAGCTTTGGCACCTCCTCCGAAAAAGCGGCAAACAAATTATTGAATTGGGTCGAAAAGTGAGGGATAATCATTTTTCGGCATATCTAGAAAATGATACCAGAGACACAAACACAAATAGTTGAGGTTAATCATATTTATGGTAAATACTAGCCTTTCTTCTTCATAATAATATTGTTTGACATAACTATTTTTCAGTTATTTTACCACAACATCAAGGTGAAGAGGTAGTTGTAGAAAATGTGGTGGCTAAAGAAGTAGAGTCAACGCAAAATATACCATTTTAGTATTTATTTATAGTAAAACATTATCTTGTCGAACAAATGTAATTCATGAAAGATGCAAAAAAATTCAGAAAATTTGCTTGTTTCATTATTTTAGATATTCCAAGAACTTTAGGTAAGGCAGAAGAGAATCAAAAACAAATAATGGGTATGTTTATTTATCCACAGTGTGTAATAAAATAAAGATAAGTATTTACACTTTAAATTTTTATTATCAGTAAAAAGGGAGCAAAATAAAAGTGTGTTGTTGCGTACAAATGGTTTGAACTACTTAAACAAAAGGACAGAAAAATACTTTAATATAAGAGTCAGGGAATTGGCTATAGAAGAAAAAAAACTGTATTAGAAGAAAGAAGGTTAAATTTAGAAAGGGCAAAACTCCAAAAAAAGATTCCAGGAAAAAAAATGGGAGAATGAATATAACGAGACGAAATTACACAGGGAATTTGAAAGAGAAGAGATGAAAACAGACCCCACCGAAAAAAAGAGTACTATAGCGCTTATTGAATCGCAAACAAAAATTATGGAGTCATTATTAAAAAGAATACAGAAATATAAAGACTGATGTACTTACTAGTTATAGATGTGTAAATTTTATAAATAAAAAGCTAAAATATTATTGCATCTTTATTATTCCTCTATGTGTAGGTAGTTCTCATGTGTTGGTGTGGTCTATCTTCTCCCTTTAGTTATAATTTTGCAGTTTCTAACATAATATATAATTTTATAAGGTACTTATATATAGGTACTTATAAATAAAAAGCAAATTAAGAATGAACTAATATATTATATAAGTAACAAACAACTGAAAAAAAAGTATAGGCCAACCAAAAAATATGAATTTACATTGCAACTGTAAACCATTACATATGTATCCAAACCTGGTTGTTTGACTGCCATACAAACAAGTATGCCAGTTGTTTAATATAACTTTAACTTTGTACATATTTTGTAAATCTTGTAATAAGCGTTTTTGGTTTTTCTTAAAATCAAGAAATGCTAATTGGGCTAAAACTTTTTGAAACCCCCACTCTACAGCAGTTCTAATAACTTTCATTGAGTTATTAAATGCCTGTTGATGTGGTGGTCAACCCTGTCTATTAAAATATGGACATAAACGAAAGTTGCTTATGGGATAAGCTTGGTCCCCTTATAAAACATAATTTCTATTACCAAATGTGACCACAGCTTTTAATTCATTATATATTAGATTCTTAAAAATTCCAGCATCATGTCTTCTACCAATATATGCTCCTTTTAAATTAATAATAATTCCAAGAGGGCACATGATAGATTGGTACTTCAGAAAATGTTGTCTTTATGACCAGAATAATAATCTTCTTGATTTACTGTTGGTCATCCATAAATCCCCAACAGTTTTGAACAGTACCACCCCTTGTAAGCACAGCGTAAAACATGACAAAAAAATTTAATACCTAAGTCACTTTTCCAATGTATAAGCTTAAAATTTAAAAGTAGATTTACCTCAGCATACATTTCCATTCGGCCCTCATTTAACCATGGCAAAATTCGTAGATCTGGTAAACGATCTACATGATTTTCAGAAATAAATGCAACCATATAATTATTAATTCGAGATAATGATTGAGGTGACACATTGAATAAAAGCTGAAGATCTTTAAGCCTTCTCAATAATATGCACAGAGCCATCACTCCTAAGAATAAAAATATAAGGGCATAATTTCAAAAGTAATGTAGAGTAGAATGAAAATGCACTTACCACTAACAGAGTTTTTAGTAGGTATTGGTATGAATAAAATCTGGTATGCGTAAAGCTCTTGCAATTGTAGGAATATTTTGCTTGCTAAACCTAAAATTTATTTTTACATCTGCTTCTTACATGTTTTTTTAAATTAAATTCTTGATTTTGTGGATGTAATACATGTTCGCCTACAATATTATTTAAAATGATGAATTCTGTATCATCATGAGCATTTGCTAAAATAAGTGCTTCTGAATCATGATCAGTTTTCAATAATTTGCAAAAAAATGAAAAGAAAACATAAAGTTTAAGCAATATCTCTGTTTGTGATGTGTCAGCCGTATGTCAAAACTGTCAAACTATCGCGGTTTAAATAGTGCAGCGCAGGCACTGTTAACTTTGCAATAACTCTCTATTGTCATATTAAATTCTTTTGCTCTTATGTTAAATCTATGCATCAGTCTTTGCAGACTATCTTCGTAGAGTATTTTTACTTCTTTGCTATCCATTCTGTATCCTCTTCCTTTGTTAACGATGATTTCATCCATGATCAAAATAAAGAGCATAGGGCTCAATAAGTCTCTCTGTCTTATTCCCCTGCCTATTTCTATAGGTTCTGTAAGTTTTTAACAAAAAAATGTGTGGATTTCTAGATTTAGGATGTCAATGTAATAAAGTGTGTATGCAGTGAAACACAAGTATTTGGGGTAATGTAAAAGATAATATATAATTTAAAGCTGGCTAGCAGAAGGTGCTGGAGAGTGACTACTTGACACTCAAAAGAGGATTCGGCCAATTTGCATGCCCTACAGAGACCGTAGAATAAGAAAATGAATGACATGGTAATAAACAATCTATAGGTATATACTACTACTATCGGTTTACAGCGTTCTCCGACGCCTTCCGACTCCTAACCGCCATTCTTCTCTATTCAACCATAGGCCTGGAGGGATTTCTCTTTCCTCTATCTATAGGTATATAACTAATGTAAATAAAAGTGATTATAGAAGTTGCTCCAAAATGTGAATAGGCGCCAGGAAAGTATTAACATAAACTTTCCAAGGTATCTTGTAAAGCTGTTTGCTGGAATAAAAAGGGAGACAGGTATTAATTGAAATATTTAGTTTTCACCAAAAATTTAATCCCTATTCAAATATATACAGTCTAAATTTACCCTAAAATACCCATCACCAATTATGTACAGTTAATCTAGTTAATTATATACAAAAAAATAAATTCCCTGGTTATACACAACTGATCCTTGATGATCTAAATTTACAAATAATAAGATATAGGAAAAATTTTTAATGATTTGACCTAAAAAGGTAACTTACTTGCCTCAGAAATGTAACTCTGTACTTCGGCCCTTAACTAAATGTTCTAATAAAGTAATGAGGACACTGTCTTGAAGGGATATATGTCCAAAGGTTTAAATATATAATAATAAAATACCAATAAATAACTCTCTGATTAAATATGTACACCTAAAACCGTACAACCAAGTTATAAGGAAGTATTTAAAAACTCAACCTGTAATTGACAATTAGTCCTTAAACGTTATTTAAAATTAGTTTAAAAAAATGGCGGGTCTTTATTATTAATCAAAGTATGAGTATTTAAAGTTAAACAAAAAAAAATGGTATATAAAAGTTATTAAAATTGAAAAACAAATACAGTATATAAAAATTATTAAAATTGAAAAACAACTTGATAAAATTAGCTGTGTTCCACACTCTAAGGCGGTCTTTCCAACTGGTTCCCTGAACTTATCCGGGAAGGCTTATATGATGTCTCTACCTCGCATGGAACAGCTCAGGGTAATGGCAAAGGTATAAACCCAGTAGGGAACAAATCAATTTCTTTTCTTATATAATTCCCAACAAAATTAAAATGATCAATTCTTGATTCTGGACTAACTTCGGAAGTAGAAATTAGGCGGCTAAATAGCGGCTATAACTTAAATGGTATACACTAAAAACAACTAAAATTCTCTTATCTTCTTGCCAAAAAAAATACTTTTCTTAAAACAAATTTAGCACAGCTCTTTGCCGCCTACTTATCTTAGTTCAGCGAACTTCCTTTGGCTAGAGTTAAGACCAGAATGCGCGCTAACTGCACAATTGTTAATTCCTAGTCGGATAGGCATGCGTGCCTAAAACAGCCGCTGGTGTCGCTGTTTAATACCAACTTAGAAATTCGAAATTAAGAAAATCGTTAAGAGGATTTGGATTTTAAAATTGTATTTAAAAATGTTTAAAGGATTATTGAAGTGACGGACTCGTTACAAGTTGTCCATCTATTTTGACTTCCACTTTGTTGTTTTGGTAGATATTTTCAATAATTTTTATAATATTTACAGGAACTTCTCTATTATACAGAATATGGATTAAATTCTTGAGTCATACTGTGTTAAATGCTTTCGTTAAGTCAAGTCAATCAGACAAAGAAATCAAAGTGTATTATACACGAGTAATTTCTCAGCAATTTGCTTTATGACGAATATTGCCCACGAATTTCTACTACGAAAACCCTATTGTTTATCGACTAAACTTATTCCATGATTCATTTAGATCTTGTAAAATTTAAGTTGTAAGTTTTAGAGTAGTATTCAATAAGTTTATACCTTTGAAGTTTTCTGGCTGTTTTGTGTCCCCTTTTTTGAATAGTAGAATTAGTTCGCTCATTCTCCATTCTTCCGTTATTTTATTGTGTTTTAATATTTCATCTATGTTTGTAGTTTCTTCTCTAGCTCTGTTTCTTAGTTTGTTTATTTCTATTTATTCCTTTTGCACGCTCCTTTTCAAATCTCTCATGTCCGTATTTTGCTCTATTGGTAACTTTTTTTTTTCAATTTTTAATATTTTATTTTAGGTATCAACTAATTTAATAGGGTTCCCTATTTTTCTTGTTTTCATTACATCTGCTCCTGCTTTTGCTAATATATCTGACCATATCCTCATTAAAATAAATAAAAAAATTCTGTTTGCTATTCAGTCGACTTTATTAACATTTCAATAAAGAACGACAGGAACAATTTAGATTACCATGGCGTTAATTCATTTCATTTGTAAACGACAAAAGATTTCGTTAATCTGCTCACTTACAGCAACATATCCCTTTGTAAACGTTGTCTGTGTGCTAATGTTTGATTGTCAGATTAAAACTAGTATGGCATATTTGAGTTCGCCGGCAAACATGCGGCCACAGGTAATAAGCAATATTTATTTATTTGTTGTAGTCAATAAATAAAGTTTTATACCGGGGACAACAAAACAAATACACAAACTATAATGACTTTATTCATAATACGAGGGTAGACCAATATTATTGAAAAATATAAATATAATCAGTGTGTCAACTGGTAGTTGATATAGACAGTATATGTTTTATGTATAGTATAAACGGAATTTTATAGTATATTTTACGAATTTGCTACTGTTTTGGATTATCGCTAAACACTTGACAGCCAATGGTCCATTCTACTGTACAGTATAAGAAATACGATAGTAAATTGCTCTAGTCATAAAAATATGAAACGAGTTGAATACTAATTCGTAGGAAATATGAAAACGATTTCGAAATTGAAATTTTTGAAACTTGTTCTATTTCATATTTACCTGCAAAATTTTTATTTGAACCAGATTATTTATTATCTAGAATTTAATGTGGTTCTAACCAATAAACTTCGAGATATTAACATAACGTAGATATTTATAGAATCACTTACGCCTGTAATTGGGTTTTTGATCATTCGGAGTAACTGATACCTTACTTTAGCGAAACTTCCAATTTTCCAAACCGGTTGCAAATTAATGGTACTCTAATAAGTTTGTGATAATACTTGTGATTTTAAAGAGTTTGTTTGTGTATTTACAGTGAAAATGGCGAGACGTCTTTTAGAAATAAATCAAGTAATATTTAATTTGCATTCTTATTTACTTCTAAAAAAGCCAATGGAGGCCCTTTGTGACTAATTGCTCGACCGTTCGACCTGTTCATTGTCTAATGTTACGTAGCCAGGACAGTTTTTTTCTTCCGACCCAGCGTTTTTCTCCAATTTTGCCCTAAATGATCAATTGGACTAAACTATATTTAAGTCCTCTCATTGTATGACCAAAGTATTGGACCTTTCTCATTTTGATGATGTTGATCAAATCTAGCTCTTTGTGGTTGGTCTCTAGCACACGTTCGTGAGATATATGTGCTGTTTACGGGATTCTGAGCATGCGACGGTAACACCGCAGCTCGAACGCTTCTAATTTGTTATAATTTTTTATTTTTGTTGTCCAGGTTTCACATCCATGGAATACAGACAGACTTCTACTGCATAATACAGAACGCCAATTAGTGAAGCTTTTTCGTGCAAGTTCTATTCTGGTCAAAATTTCTTCGTCATTTTCAACCTTGCAGTCAGTCCAGCTACCCAGACATCTAAAGTGTTTCACGCTTTTCAGGATTTTGTTATCTAATTTTAGTACTGTATTGTAGGCATTAAATAACATCGGTGACATAACACATCTCTGTCTGGTACCACGCTTAATAGAAACTTAACCTAAAACCCCTTGGTCCACCGTTATACAAGCGTTCTGATTGTAGTAAAGATTTTTTAGCAATCTAATGTTATACGTGTCCAGGCCAACTGACTCTAAGCATTGAAATAGTAATGTATATGGTACTCTATCAAAGGCTTTTTCGAAATCTATAAAGCTTACGTAAATATTTTTCCTAAACTAAAAGCTATTTTTATAAGAGTATTGGCTTGCAAAAAGCTTCCCGAGTTCTCATACTGTTTCGAAAACCAAACTGCACATCACCAGTTATCTCCTCACAAAGTTTATGCGACAATGCAATATTTATATAAAAATTTGGAGCGCATGACTCATTAAAGTGATAAGTCGATACTTGCTACACTGTCTAGCATTCCTTTTCTTGGAAATAGTTGTAAATATTCATTCTAACCAGTTGTCTAGTAATTTGCCGCTGCTGTATATCGTGTTAAAAGAAGGATGTGATAATTTTAACACTCTCATTATCTAATAGTAGTAATAATTTTGCAGGTATTTCATCAGGACCGAAATCATTCCTTCGTTTTGCTTGGTCGATGGCTTCCTGAACTTCTGAGATTATAATTGGTGCTCCTGTATCTCGGTCAGAAGTAATTTCTTGGTAGATTCTTTGGTCATCTTTAAATAACCCTATTATGTAAACTTTTCATTCGGTATACCGCTCTTTAATATCACTTAAAATTCTAGCACTAGAGTCTTGTAATATATTCTGCCTGTAAATTAAGAGCTCAGTAGAGTATGCTCTGACCGAATATCGATACTTGGGTAAGTCTTGACCGATTTTATGCGGTTTTAAAATCGTCTATTATTGTGTTATATAATCAATTTGATTTCTTACAATATTGTTTCCTTAATCACTTGGAGACTTTCAAGTATAATAGCCTACGTTTTGGATGACAAAAAAATGAATTCATAATTACAAATTATTCCTTTTGGCAGAACTGCATCAATCTTTCTGCTTGTGGAGCATACAAATACAAAACATTCAACACTCAAATACAAATTTCACTTCATTATCATAGTAGAAGCTCGTTCTCAGAGCTTCTACTACGTTATCTTTTATTTCTATATCAGCAATTATACCAAATCTTCAGCTAGTTCTTTTTCCGTTCCAGCTCGTCTCTTCAATACAAGTAATTTATAACCTCCTTCTTTTAAGCGCATCTATCAGCTAACTTCAGTAATTAATAAATTGTCAGACTATATATTTTAACTTAAGTAAGTTGAAAAAAACAAAATTAATTAATTTGGGAACGAATTCGAGATTTTTTTTTCAATTTTCTTTCATTAGAAATAACTACTCGACTTTCATAGTTGTAAATTTTTTTTTTGCTTTTATAGAAAAAAAGTATGGGACGGAATTTGATAGTACGTTTTTGGTAATACTTTTTAAAAGAATATTTAAAAGAATAAAGCCCATTGGGCCGTAATTAGAATAATTACTAAAATTGTGCCCTAATACCGGCTTAATTTTAAGCACATCTATTAGCTCCATCGTTTTAAATGTAGGACTTCCAAGATTTCAAGACTATATCCTAGGTTTGTTAGCTTGTAATGGTGTTCCCCCTAAAAATCTGAACGGAGGCGCTATTTGCTTTAGGAACATTTTACCTCAGGAGATGCTATCATTTCAGTATAATTTTTGTTACATTGGAGATGGTCTTTTTATTATTATTACCCAAAAAGATTTTGGACGTTTGATGCCTGAATAATTTACCTAGTGAAGATGGCATAGTGACCGGAATCATTAAAGCAATAAGATTGTTATATATGGACACAATCCATAAGCTTTGTGGCATGTTTTGGCAATATGTTGGGAGGTAAAACGAATGATGTGAGTCATTTTACCTACAATTACATAAGAACGGCCCACCTGCAGACTATCTTCTTCTTCCTCTTAGCCATCTGTCGTCCATGTTTGGAAATAGGCCTCTCCCAACTCCATACATCGGTCTCTATCCTGGGCAACATATTTCCAATTTGTTCCGGCTATTCTTTTAATGTCATCAACCCATCTCATTTGTGGTCTTCCTCTTTGTCGTTTACTTTCGTAATACCTGCAGACTATTGTAATGACAGAATAATAGATCTTATGATGTGTACAAGTAAGATTTTGCTTAATATTATATACGACCACTTAAAGCGTTTTTTTCTGTCATAGATGTAGATCATAAACGATCAGATTTTATGGTTTATGATTTAAAGGTCATTTTCAAATCACTTAGACAGAAAACTGTTATAAGAGAAGACTGTATTGTATTACCACACACACCTTTACTTCCAAGCCATGAAGTAAAAAAGGCAACACCGCATTCTATGACGTCGGTAGTCCGATAATCATCTGTAAGGTCTACCAGAATATTAAACTAATTTGAATTTTAGGAAACTGATATTTTGAAAACTTCAATTCATTACAGAAATATTTTTAGGGAAATTAAATTACTAAAACCTTATATATACCTAGTAAATATATATAAAGTTTTATTATTATTTAGGTTATATTATCAATAAAATAATCACTAGAGTAAAATTTATTGCACTTAAAATACAGTGTCAAACAGTTAATCTTACAATCAAATGCAGTCAAGAATCTCTAGAAATTTTAAATATTAAATACTTAATCATATAAATAACCCAATACATTAACACGACATTTAAAAAGATTATTAAAAATACAAAAGATATAAAATTTGTGCTAAGTAAAAACTTAGTGTAACTATTATGATTAAAAAATTCATCCTAAGAAATCAGACACAATATAAATGGTTCTAAATTAATCTAATTGAAAATTAAATATTTTACTATTTACTTATAACTTTTGTTGAATTTTCATACTTAGATATACAAAAGTAGCAATTTTAAATATGAATAGGTTTGTTGTCATATAGACCAAGTTAAAAGAGGTATACATGAAAAATGTGTTGAATGTAACATACCATTTTATAACTTGTATATCGATTTAAAATAGCCTATATTCTCAAAAGATTTTTGAATGTAATACTCAAATTTGTTATCACTTATCTAAAAAGCAGATCAAAATGAGAAAGTAAGTTCTCTAATTGTGACCATCTTGTTAATTTACTATATTGTAAAATCCATTTCAAATCATTACCACTTAATCTATTCTTACCTACATTGACGATTACACTAAAATTACTGCTAACTATTACACTACATATTACACAAATATTATCACACTTGTGTCCCAACTGATTAATGTTTAATACATAGAAATATACACAGTCACTTGTAATTTTACTTGTCCAGTTTTTCAATGGGATATTATTGTCTAAGTCTAATTGACATAATTATGTTATCTCTTGTTCCCTCTTCTTATGCAAAAAGTTTCTTCTGTCTTTGGGATTCCTTCTTTCTTTAGTACGATGAACAGTTACATATGATGGTACTTCAGGAAATATATTAGGGACTGGGAAAGCCTTTTAATTTGGGAAATATTAACTTTTCAATGTGTACATTTCCATCTTTATCTTCTCATTGTTCAGTCCTCTGAATATCATCTTCATGAAAATGTTTGGAACATACTACGGAAGATTTGGTAATTGTACAGCCTTCTCTATGAATAGAGCATAACCCAGTATACCTTCTTTGGGGATCTTTGGGAAACAAAAACGTACTTTCTGCCTGTTTTGTTTTTAAAGTACTGGCATAATTGGTGTTGCAACCAGGTACACAACAATGCCAGAGCATCTGTAACAAAAAACAAAAGTATTATTATTGTTGTTTTTAGTTTACATATTTTGTAACAAGATGCAAAAGTATTATTATTTTCAGTTTGTTTTGTAGGTTATATTTATACTTGCCTTTTAAATTGTCGTTAAAAATCTTCTAAAAGTTCTAAATTTAATGAAATTTCACTTATATTAATATTTTCTAATTAATTTAAACACAATTTACAAATAAAACATTCGAATAAAGTTAAAAAAACAATAAATTCAACAAACTTTACAAGCCTTCCTATATGAAATGTTAAACCAAAACAAACCACAGTCGGACTACCACGCGTTGTTGCCAAATTTCTACTTCATGGCTTGGAAGTAAAGGTGGCTGTGGTATTACCCATAGTATATAATGTAAAATATATTACAAAAAAAGTTTGAATAGGATGGAGAGGCACAATAACGATAAGTGGTAAAAAATCACGAACCGTTTTTTCTTCTTTCCAAATTTTTCTCTTCTGTTCAAATTAGGTAATTGGAATAGCTAAAAATAGAATTAAAAGTAGTAATAAACTGAGTAGAGGATAGGATAGAATTTAGAGTTTAGAGGAAGTTCTATCCCATTACTTTTATCAGGACTTTTTAACCTTAATCTTGACAAAAGTATTTAGATTGGACGCTATTCTTAGTCTTCTTTTTTTATGTAGACATGACTCTGTTTTTCAATGTGCCTCCAATAAGTTGTCGTTCCATCGTTTTCGTGGTCTGCCTACTGATCGTCTTTCTGTTAAGGAAGCACCTCCTGCCATCTTTACTTTGTCATTCAGCTTATTTGATCTATTCATTCTACTATTCTCTGTCTCACTCATCCCTTGATGTTCTCCACCTTGCATCTACGTCGTATATATACTTCTGCCTCTGTTTCATAGTGTTTTATTATCAATTTTTTCAAGAGTTTTCACCTATAACTCAGTTTTTGATGCATCAATCTTATGTCATCATCTGGAGGAAATTTCTCAGAATTGGACTGTGTAAAGTTCACTCTAGTTGTAATTGTCCAAAGATAAGTAAATTATTTGAATACGATTTTTCCAAGGAGTGGTTTAACACATTAGGTGTCACGTGTTCACGATGATTTTAAAGAAAAACACAATGTTTTTTGTGATATAATTGTTTATTTGTGGATGGGGGATTTGAAGGTTATGGTACATACAATTTACTTTTTATGCCATTTCACAAATCATTTAATATAAAGCTATACATATCACTTTGTACGTTGTTTTGGAACATTTTTCTAACAAATTATATATTTTCTTTGCTCCCCTTCATTTGTTCTTTTACTATAATGTCCGGTTATCGTCTATCAAAGTTCTAACATCATCAAACACACGTGATGTGTATGGTTTTCTCAGTTATCCCTCAGATTTGGCATTAGAATGAAATTTAAAAAATGTTCGAAAATCGAAATAAAATTCATGATCTTGTGGATTTGGAATAATGGTCACAATGTTAACGTAGTCACAACAGAAGCTTTCAAGTCTCATTATACATAGATGATTGGTCTGACTTTAAATGTTTGCATGCATATATACAGAGTGGCCCAAAAGTCTGGAAACGGCCAATTATCTCGTAAATTGCAAGTTATGATTGTACAAAATTTTATGGTATACCTATTTTGGGATTTGAAGATTCCATATTTAATATTTGCAATGTTGCCAGATTTGCCGTTTCTCTTATATTATTAGTAACTTTGGTTTTTCAAATTCATCACCCTGTATATTCAGTCATTATTGGAATTTCCTATTCAAGACGAGTTCAACCATATGTAACACTTATAATTTTATGTAGTTTGGAAGATCTTAAGTACATAAAACATGAAGTCGGCCAACGCTAAATTGTCTCAATAATTTTTAATACTAACTATTTTTAACTACATTAAAATGTAACAATTAATAGATGGCGATATTTTTTAACATAATGGTTACTTGATCAAGTGTTGAAAATGTGCTCCATGTGAGTTGACAGTACCCTAATCGATGATAGAATGCGTCTACCACATTTTTCCATGATTGTCTAGAAATTATTCGAGATTCATCGATATTTCGTTGACTTAGTTCTGCAAGACTTGCTGATTTAGTTTTGTAAACTGAATTTTTCAAGTATCCAAAATAAAATTAATCATTGGGATTAAAATCAGGTGAACTTGGAGGCCATTCAATTTTACCTCGTCTAACAATCCATCGTCCGGGAAATACCTCTTCTAAATAACGCCGAATATTTACACCAAATTTTGTAAAATTATGCCAAGCAATTTACAATTTACAAATAACGAATTACGAATTACGAATTTTCTAGATAGATACCGATCAGTTAGGCCAAAAAGAGTTATGAATGACAACAAAACTAGATATAATGCAAAGTTTCGTTGAAGATCCACATACATCTTCACGCAGGGTTGCACAAGTTCATGATGTAGGTCGTTATTCAGTCTTACGTGTATTACATAAGAATATTCTTAAACGAAACAGAATTAACTTACTACAAGAATTAAGTGAAGATGACTTCGATCGTAGATTAGAGTTTACTGAGGTAATGATGGATAAAATGGAAAAGATAAAAATTTCGTTAGCAGAATATGTTTGTCCGATCACAGTATAAAGAGGTATAAAGAGGAACCTCTTTATACTGTGGTCCGATGAAGCAACCTTTAAACTGTGTGGAAGTATAAATCGACAATTTAAGGTACTAAAGTGACGTAAATCCACACTGGATGCGTGAAAACCAAACTCAAAACCACAAAAATTAAATGTATGGTCAGGTATAGCAGGTACTCAGTTAATTGGGCCATTTTTTATCAAAGGAAATTTAACTTCAGATAACTACGAAATTTTACTTAGAAATGAAATTGTACTTACACTGATAAACTTGTTTGGTGCCAATTTTAATTAGATATGGGCAAGATGGAGCTCCAGCTCATTTTGGATTAAATGCTCGGGGTTATTTAGAAGAGATATTTCCAGGACGATGGATCGGTAGACGAGGTAGAATTGAATGGTCTCCACGTTCACCTGATTTCAATCCTAAAGATTAGTTTTATAAGGGATACTTAAAAAATTCAGTTTACAAAACTAAACCAGCAAGTCTTGCAGAACAAAGGCAACAAAATATCGATGAATCTCGGATAATTTCTAGACAATCATGGAAAAATGTGGTAGACGCATTCTACCATCGATTAGGGTACTGCAACTCACATTAGGGTACTGTCACTCTGTATTTTTTATTTGATAACCTGATTTAGAGCAACAGAAAGCCCATTCTATATAACTAATCTCATCCAATAAAACTTATTTAATCACCAATTTGAAACTATAAAAATCAAAGAAAACAATTTAAAAACTGTGTTCGTCAATGCAAATGGTTTTGCTAATACTTCACAATAAATTCGCCGTGTATGCCATTGATATACAAAAGAAAGAAAATTAGAATAATTATGGCCATTTTGTGAGGGCGCAGACGCCAGATCCCCAAATAGGGGTCATGATACTTGATGGGTTAAGAGAGAATATTAGTATTTAATATTATTCGGAAGATATTTTCTTTAAAAAGACAGATATATTTCACATAAACAAATTAAACTTTTAGACTTATCAAAAATATTATAGTTCATTTAGTAAACAAGCACAAACAGTTTTAAGTTAGAAATTCCTTAGATTAGCTTAGTGTTTACACAACTTTTTTTGAATCGCAAAGTCAATATTTGTCGATGCATATTATTCGCCAGCATTTTATCACAAATGTGTGAACCAAAATTAGTTAAAGTAGTGATAAATGGCACAATAACGACTATATCAAACTTATCTAAAATATTTTCGTGGGAAAGTAAACCACTACTAGGTAAAAAAATAGTTTCTTTATCAAGATCTTTACGAGAATTCTCTTCTTCTTTAAGTAATATATTGTCTTCATAACATTAGTCCTAATGGAACTTAGGTTTACTGTATTCAGAGTTCACCGCAATTTCTTGATTTCTTTTACGTCTTATTTATTGGCCCTTTTCCTTTTCCCCAACTTTTACTATTTTTTTCCAGTTTATTAATTAATTTCACAAGTTTAATTTAAATACACATTACTAAACCAAGAGCCGTAGCTCTTTGCTTTTATGAGTTAGTTTAAAAGCCGTTTGGTTTTATGAGTACTACATTAACAATGGTTTTACAAAGTTTAAATCTTATATTTTTAGTTACAAAATTTGATTAAGTAATCTATGTTAATTTAGAAAGGTTTTTCGTTTATAAAAAATATACAATAAGAAATTCATCATCATCATCATCATCATCATCATTCAGCCCATACTCGTCCACTGCTGAACATAGGCCTCCCGTAGTTCACCCCACAAATTTCTGTCCTGAGCCGCCTGCATCCAATTTTGATGTGTCCGTTTCAGGTCATCCGTCCATCTTGTTGGTGGTCGTCCTCTATTCCTAAAGGCATCTTGTCTGGGTCTCCTTTCAAGAATGCGTTTTGTCCATCTGCCGTCCTTCGTTCTCGCGACGTGCCCTGCCCAGTTCCATTTTAAGGTTGATATTTTTTTGATTGCGTCGGTTACTCCCGATCTACGGCGCAATTCTGTGTTGGGTATTCGGTCTCTCAGGGTTAATCCCAACATGGACCGTTCCATTGCCCTCTGTGTTGTTCGAATTTTGTTTGCGGACGTCTTAGTAAGTGTTAGCGTCTCCGCACCATAGGTTAGAACCGGCAGCACACATTGATCGAAGACTTTTCTCTTCAAGCAGATGGGAAGAGCTGATTGGAAAACATCTCTTAGCTTTCCATAAGCTGCCCATGTCAACCCTATTCTACGTATTAGTTCATTGGTTTGGTTATCTCTACTTAAGCGAATTTCGTGTCCCAGATATTTGTATGCTGATGTTTGTTCTATACTTGTTCCAGCTGTTGATGTTCTCACTCAGAACAAGGTTTGTCATCACTTGTGTTTTTGAGTTATTGATCTTTAAACCCACTTGTGTAGAGGCCTGGTAGAGTCTTTCGCACATTTCGATGGCATGATCTATGCGGTCTGTTATCAGGACTATATCGTCCGCGAACCTGAGGTGACTAAGCTGCTCTCCATTTATGTTTATGCCCTTTTCGTCTAGGTTTGCACGCTTACACATGTATTCCAACAATGTTGTAAACAGTTTTGGTGAAATGGTGTCGCCCTGGCGAACTCCACGATGAATGTTGAACTTGTGTGTATCTTCCTGGAGTCTGACGAATGCCGTGGCATTATCATAGATATTTTTGATGACAGTGGTGTAGCGGTGATATATTCGGCACTCTTTTAAAGCTTCTAGCATTTTCTGGTGGTTTACTGTGTCGAATGCTTTCTCATGATCCACAAATATTAGGACGAGGGGTTTATTGTACTCTATACATTTTTCGGTGAGGCTTTTAATAACTTGTAGATGGTCGTTTGTGCCGAAGCCTGACCTGAATCCTGCCTGTTCGCATGATTGGTAAAAGTCCATTTTGTTCGAAAGTTTGTTTGTTATGACTTTTGTAAAAAGCTTGTATATGTGTGAGATGAGGCTGATTGGTCTATAGTTTACGAGATTTGTTAAATCTCCTTTCTTAAACATTAGAATGATCACTGCATTTTGCCATTGTGATGGTGTTGTTCCTCTTTCAAGGCATTCTGTGAAAAGTATGGAAAGCATTTGTATCAGTTTCTGGCCTCCTAATTTTATGGCTTCGGCAACGACCCCGTCGTCGCCAGGTGACTTATTATTTTTCATTTGTAGGAGAGCTTTTTTGATTTCATCAACAGTAACATCTGGTATGTCTTCCGAGCCCTGGTTTAGAACCTTTGGTATGTTGTCAGTTGGAACATTTTCTTCTGTTTTGCTGTAGAGTTCGCTGTAAAATTGTCCGACAGTTTGTAGAATTTCCTGTTTTTCTGTTATTATTTCGCCCTTTGTGTTTTTCAGTTTGTAAATATATTTCTTTCCTATTTGCTGTTTCCTTCTGAAGACTTTTAAACTTTTGTTCTCTTCTATGACTTTTGATATCTCTCTGGTGTTGTAGTCTCTTATATCTTTTCTGATGTTCCTAGTGATTTGTTTGTTTAGTTGTCTCATTTTTGTTAGATTGGTTCTGTATTTATTTGTTAGTTGTCTTCTTTCCTCTAATAGAGTTTTCGTGCTTAGACTTAGCTTTTCTTCGTCTTTTTGGTTTTTTGGGAAACATTTTTCTTGTGCTTGTTTCAGAGCTTTGACTATTTTCTGGTTTAGTTGTTCGATGTTTATGTTTTCTGTTTCTTCGTTTTGTAATTTTTCTTCGACCGTACGTTCAAACAGTTTTGCATTTTCAGGTGGTACCCATCTTCTAACATTTGGTTTAGGAACAAGCTTCATTCTTTCTTTTTTAACGTTAAGCATTACTTTTGTTCTTATCATCCTATGGTCGCTGCCAGCAGAGAACTTGTTGAGTACTTCCACGTCTTGTATTATATATTTTTTATCTGTAATTATAAAGTCGATTTCGTTTTTGACGGCGCCATCAGGGCTTATCCAAGTCCATTTGTTTTGGGGTTTCTTTTTAAAGAAAGAGTTCATTTGAAAAATGCATTGATGATGTAGAAAGTTTAAAAGCATGTCCCCTCTTGCGTTTCTTGCCCCGTATTTGTACTTTCCTAACGCGATCTCCGCTTGGTCTTGTTTGAATCCGAGTTTTGCGTTGAAGTCGCCCATGAGAACAGTATAGTGTGTTCGTGTTCTTTGTTGTGCCTCTGCTACATCCTCATAGAATTTTTCAACTTCTTCATCTGTGTGTCCAGTTGTCGGGGCGTAGACCTGTATAACTTTTAAACTATAACGAGAGTTTAGTTTTAATATCAATAGGATAACTCTCGTGCTTATGGTCTCGATTTTCGTTATGTTGGGTATGTGTTTTTTTATGTACAATGATCCCGATTCCACCGCTGGATGAATGTTCCTCTCCTCTGTAGTGGAACAGGTGTCCTGATTTCAATGTTTGTTGTTCTTCTCCTCTCCTTCTAATTTCACTAATAATAATAAGAAATTAAAGTGATTCAAATCTGATTGTTTTTAAAGTAGATATCAAAAAGGAATTGTTTTAGTTCAAATTTAAATTTTCCTAGTTGACTTTCCTTCATATTACTGGGCAGCTTATTATATAAAAACAGACTTGAGTATATCGTTCTTTAGGCACCAGAAATTCGCAATTCTCTCTGTACGAAAAGTACCCCTTTGCCTATTATGGTATTCAGTCAGTGTTAGGGCAATATTTTTAAGTACTTGAGAAAGTTTATATTTATGAATTAATAAACAAACTTGCATAGTATACAATGAATTAATATTGAGTATTCTTCTTGGACAGTACAAATTTTGTGTTGAATAAAGACGCAGCAGTTGAAAAACATATTTAATAGCCCTGTTTTGTAATACCGGAAGAGGATGAAGCTGTTTGTGATTAGTATTATCCCATATGACGGTTAAATAAGACAGATGTGAGTTTATTAGAGCCATAATACACCATCTTAAGATGAGAGAGACTTATAAATTTATCAATTCTTCCATGCATGCCCAGTGCTAAAGGTATTTTATGATATACTTGTAATATATGCTGTTTCCAAGTAAGTCGTTAATGTATATACATTCCAAGATACTTGATCATCTCCTTTTTATTAAATATGAATTTTCCAAAGTTCAACTGCATCTCCCTATGCGCATCTACATTTGAAATTATCATATATCTGGACTTATTCATATTGAGTGAGAGTTTGTGATACTCATATATTCTCATCCTCATCCTATATTCTCAGCCACTCATATATTCCTATTAAGTCTTTTTCTACATCAATTTATAATTTTTTGGGATCTTTATTGTCACACAGAACACTACTGTCATCAGCGTAGAGATACAACATGGAATGAAGTGGTTAATTGGAAATTTTTTGTAATCTGCCATTTAAATAGTCCCTGAAAGCAAACTAAAGTCATTCTAGTTATCCACATTATTTGAGCACTAAAAAAAGTATGTCCAATGACACTAATACACAACTTAACCCTTTGTATAATTTGATGTATATTTCTGTAATTAAGCCATTAGCAGCTGAAACTGTGCTTAAATCTTGTCTAAAACCATATTGCCTGTTAAACCAGTAGCTGGATGAATCAAAATATTTACACATGATTCCAAGATATTTGACATGGCTGTTCCTGGCTTTGGCATAACTTCCAGATTGCTTTAAGTCCACTCCTTTATACAATCGTACCACTTTCGCTATTTTTATAGAGTTTCGGATTAATCCAGTGAGAAAAGAGAGATTGACTAATTTAGTTAAAATCGGTAGCAAACTTTCTAACAATACCAACACTAAAGCTATCGCAGCCTGGTGATTTTCCTTTTTTTTGGTTTTCTTATGATTTCTCTAAAATAGTTTTCTGAGACTTGTCGCCATTCGAATGTGTATTTTCCAGGCTGTATATTTACTGAAGGTTTTGATGAAGTTGATATGTTATTTGCTAGAGATTTTTCCACATGTGCAAAGTATTAATTTAATTGATTAGATATGTCTTAAGCTCTATTGAATGTAGAATTATAATATTGTAACTCATGAATTGTTACTGCTTTTTTTGTATGTTTTAAGTTGTAGATAATATGATTTAATGTCAACCATATTTTTTTGCTGTGTTTTGAGCCTTTGATAATTTATTTAAGAAATAATCTTTCTTTGCTTTATTTACCTGCATCTTGCAGGACCTCACTATTTGGAAACTGTTTATGCCTTCTATGATGGAAATCTCATTTTTGAAGTAAAATTATGTAATGCAATATTTCACCAAGGTGCACTGTTTTTGTCTACAATGACGTAGTGACCTAGCTCGTAGTCGCCCACCTCTAAATCCCTAAAATTTTTAGTTTTCGGATTTGTAGTTCTTTTACCTGTTTTGTTACCAGAACCAACATTTTTGTTTGAAATTTCATTTCTTTTTCATTTGCTCCATCTATCTCTCCTTTTTGTTTTTCTTCATTCTGAATGTTTAGGTTTAATTTGACAGATTTTTCTTCAAGCTTTTATTTTTCCTTTTTTTTTACGTTTTTCAACTTCTACTCTTCTCTCGTACCTCGTGAAATCATCAAGAATCTTCACTACAGGTGTTAATTTTTTGTAACCTTTCTTTTGGACATTTGAGCTATTTTTCTGGGGAAATAAAATCATTTTTAAATGGCGTCGGAAATTTTGGAGTGACAAAATAGGGTTCAAGAGAATTTATGGGAGATTGATTTTCAAAATAGGTTCAGAAATCATTAACTATTTGGCATTCACATCTTTCAATGTATTTTTTTGGTATATCATACATTTCGGATTGAGAGACATGCCACTTTTCATATGGAAATATTTGTTTTGCATTTGCTTAGGCTTTTTAGTTCTGACCATGATTCTAGAAAATAAATCTAATGTAAATAATTGAGTCTTTTTGTGTAGATACCATGTCAGGCTTAATTTGGGTTAGGCCGAAATTAGAGAACATCTAAAATATAATAAAATCTAATATTGCCCAGAATAAAATAAATTTATTTTAATTTTTTTTGTAATTAATAAATTGTCAGACTATACATATTTTAACTTAATTTACAAAAATTAATTCATTTGGGAACAAATTCGAGATTTTTTTTTTTCAATTCTCATCCTTTAGAAATAACTACTCGACTTTCATAGTTGTAAATTTCCTTTTTTCCTTTTACAGAAAAAAAAGTATAGGAAGGAATTTGATAGTACGTTTTTGGTAATATGTTTTTAAAAGAATATTTTAAAAAATAAAGCCCATTGGGCCGTAATTAGATTAACTACTAAAATTGTGCCCTAATACCGGCGTAATCAATTTTTGTAAATTCTACTTTGTTTTGGCCCAAAAACTAAAGTGTTTTATAAAAAATACAACTATTAAACATTTCTTATAAACAAAACACTGCATGTAGGTGAAAAATATTTTCTGTAATAATTTGCATGCAAATATTGTAACCAATGAATTTCTCAATGCTTACCTGAAATAATAAGAATTGAAGACCGCTCTCCAACTGATTGCGTCGTTTGATTAAATCGAATTGATTAAAACAAAAGCTAGAACATGTCACCCCACCATTTATACATAAAAAAGGATTAATATATTTCTTATAGGATACACACGCGCCGCAGTATTAGGTTTAACCAACTTAAGCGTATTTACAAAGGAATTTTATTTTTTTTAAAAAAGCCGGATTTACATCACGAATTTGTATAGGCCGTTAATAGATAGTTTTTCCTTACTTTAACTTAACCTTCATCATCAATCAGCCAATCGCGTAAACTGCTGGACATAGGCCTCCCTCAGTTCTTTCAAGTGTTCTCTACACTGGACCGCTTGTAGCCAGTTTCCCGCTACACGTTTTATATCATCGGTCCATCTAGTCGGTGGTCGTCCTCGGCTTCTTTTATAGTTTCTGGGCCTCCATGCCATAATACGTCTTGTCCACCGTCCATCTTGTGCTCTGGCTAAGTGCCCTGCCCAGTTTCACTTAAACGACGTGGTTCTTTCGGTGACGTCTTGAACTCCTGATCTTTGCTTAATTTGTTGGTTTGTTATATAGTCTCGAAGGCTCACGTTCAGCATTACACGTTCCATGGCTCGTTGTGTAACTCTGAGTTCATTCGCAGATTTTTGCGTGAGTGTTAAAGTCTCTGCTCCATAAGTTTGTACAGGTAAAACACATTGGTTATAAACCTTTCGCTTGAGACACATAAAAATTGAACTTTTTAGAATATGGCTTAATTTGCCAAATGCTGCCCAAGTTAGGCCTATTCGCCTTTGTATTTCATGTGTTTGATTGTCTCTGCTTATTTTGATTTCGTATCCCAGATATTTGTAAGTGTCTGTTTGTTGTATGGTATTATTGTCAATAGTTATATTTCCACTCATTACGAGATTTGTTATAAGTTTAGTTTTCTCAAAGTTTATCTTTAATCCTGCTCTTCCAGACAGACTTTTAAGCGAATGCATCATAGAAACTGTATCTTGTAAATTATCTGCGATTAATACAACATCATCTGCAAATCTTAGGTGATTTAATCTTTCTCTATCTATATTGATGCCCATATCTTGCTATTGAGTGCTCTTAAATATTGACTCTAGAGCTTTCGTGAACAATTTTGGTGATATATTGTCTCCTTGTCTAACTCCTCGACCTAAGCTGAATTTTTCTGTGTCTTCGTGTAGTCGTATACTTGATTTAGCGTTCTCGTAGATGTTTTTGATTAGTGTCGTGTACCTGTAATCTATTTGGCTTTGATTTAGGGCTTCCAGTATTATTTCAAACTCTACAGAATTAAAAGCATTCTCGTAATCGACAAATGCAAGAACCAGTGGTATGTTGTACTCGATGAAATTTCTATTAAGATCTTCATGGTATGCAAATGGTCATTTGCCTGCCTGCCTGTTCTTTGGGCTGATAGAAATCAAGTTTAGGTGTTAGCCTCTTTGTTAAGATTTTCATAAAGAGTTTGTACATATGTGTCAAGAGGCTGATGGGTCTATAATTTTCTAATTTAGTAATATCGCCTTTTTTGTGTAACAAGACTATTACTGCATTGTTCCAGTCTTTTGGAATCGTACGCGCATGTAAGCATTTATTAAACAGTTCGCTTACTGATTTTAATAAAATTTCTGCTCCTGCGTTTATTGCCTCGATAACGAGTCCATCATCACCAGGCGATCGATGGTTCTTCATTTCCTTTAAAGCTGCTCTTACTTTTGACACAGTAATGGGTAAAAGTATTTCCGATCCCTGATTTATGAGAGTCTTTACTCGTGTCGGGAAATTGTCTTGTGGTCTTTGGCTGGTATAGAGGTCTTTATAAAACTCTCTGGTTATTTTCAGAATGTTTTGTTTATCTGTTGTTGCCTTTCCGTCTTTATCTCTCAGCTTGTATATTTCTTTTTTACTTTGTGTGAGTTTTCTTTTCATTATCTTTAAACCTTTGTTCTCTTCTACTGTTTAAGTAATTACATTAGTATTATATCTTCTTACATCTTTTCTAATTTCCGCTGAAATTCTTTTATTTAGTTTTTTATATTCTTCTTTGTTTCCCTTTTTGTTCTCGCTTAGGTTTCGTCTTATTTCCATGAGAGCTTTTGTATTTTTGCTAATCTTTTCACTTTTGGTGTCATTTTTTTTTGCAAAATTTGAGTTGTGCATTTCTAACCGAGTCTGTTATTAATTTATTGTGATCGTCGATACTTAGAGGTTTGGGATTATTACACTCTGTAAAGATTCAGCTATATTTTTTATGTATGCTTCTGGATGATTTGGTGAATTCCAAACTATGCGTTTGCAACTTTTATCATCTTTGCCCTTTCTTTTTGTAGATTTATCGTTACTCTAGCTCTTACTGGTGTGTGGTCGCTTCCTCCTGATAGTTTGTTGAGTACAGTGACATCTTGAATAATTTGTTTTTTGTCTGTTATTATATAATCATATGCGCTCTTAGTTCTTCCGTGTGGACTAGCCCACGTCCATTTTCTATTCTGTTTCTTCTTAAAAAAGGCGTTCATTGCATACAGTTTGTGATGCAGTAGAAAGTTGGTAAGCATTTACCTTAACTTAACCTTAATCTTTCTTAATATTTGTATATAAGTCAAAAGTATTTTTTAACATTTATTAGAATTTTCTGATACACTGCGGTCTTCAGATTGTTAAGCCACGAACATCACTATGGATAATGACTTAGACTTGGTATATGAACATTACACTGAGTGTGGGCTACTGGATGCTACTACGTCTTTGATATTTACTTGTTCAGTATTGAAACAATTAAGTAATTGATGATGGGTAAATCACTGACAAAATTTGAAAGGTGACCTACAGAAGAATAATAAAAATTCCTTGAAGTCTTAAAACAATTGAATGAAATAACTGAAATGATTAACATCACAAAGAAAACAAAATTAAAATAGTTCCATCATATTATGAAAAATAAGATCATGTAATTAGTTGTCAACGTCCTAGTAAGACACTATTTGAAGAACGAAAGAAAATATTAGTGTTGTGTAAGGATAAAGCCAACTTGCAAGTCTCTTTGTCAACCATTTTCCATCCACTCCTGAATGTAAATCCCTCCCAATTGCTTCCATCTTTCTCTATTTTGCGCCAATCTAATCCACTGTTTGCCTACCACTGCTCTTATGCCATCTACCCATCTTTTTTGAGGTCTTCCCATGCTTCTTTTTATCGTCCTTGGTCTCCATTCTAGAATTCTCCTTGTCCAACTGTTTTCATTATATCGGGCTACGTGACCTGCCTAACGCAATTTCATTTTTGTAATTTCTTCCACAATATCCCTAATCGGTGGTTCTAATCTTGTCTCTCAGTGATATTCCAAGCATGATTCTTTCATGCTCACATGCTTCATTTTCAAAAAACAGTGGCTTGGACGGCAAAGATGTTCTTATAATTGCAAATTTATATTGGAATCAAACATCTAGTCAAGAAGATCTTCAAACACTACTTGATAGTGTCGTTGAGAGTTATAGGGAGGCAAGTCTGGATCTGAACATGCGAAGAATTAAAATACTCGTAATAAGTAAACAACAGCATGTAAAACCATCTATATATGTAATTAATACCAAACTTGAGCAAGTTAATAAAATCGTTTACCTTGGACAGCAATTAAATTGTAACGCAGAAAGTCAGGGCGAAATTAGATCTAGGATAGAGCAGGCTAGAGCTGCTTTTAGAAGGATGTCCAAGGTGTTATGTAACAGAGACCTAAAATTGGAACTGAGGATCCGCCTACTTCGCTGCTACGTGTTCTCGGTCTTACTTTATGGTGTCGAGTCCTGGACTGTGAATAAAATCGATCTAAATCGCCTTGAGGCTTTCGCAATGTAGTGTTATAAAAGAATTTTAAAAGTTTCCTAGGTGGAGAAAATTCAAAACTCCACAATACTAGAACGTCTCAGCAAGACTACTGAGATCATAAAAAGCATCAAGCAGAGAAAGCTAGAGTATTTTGGACATGTAATGAGAGGTCTCAAATATAAGTTGCTACAAAATATCATGCAAGGAAAAATAGCAGGCAAACGCAGTCCAGGACGAAGAAGAACCTCATGGTTGAAGAACTTGTGAGATTGGTAAGGTGTTGATACAAGCATGTTATTTAGGGTGTCAGTGAATAAAATTAAGATAGCTGTGATAGTATAAAAAAAATAACCAACATCTGAAAGGACATGGTACATGAAGAAGAAGTAGTTCATTTTTAAGCCTTGTACATTTTCTCGTAAAAAGAAACGTTCGCAATGTTGTATAAATAATTTCACATAACAAAAGCTTGTTATCTTTTATTTAAAACTCTTACTAACAGTATGTATTAACTTTTTACAAGTACAGATCATTAAAAACACTTGCAAGTAATAAAATTTTTCTTATTTATCTTTGTCGTTAACGACTTGTAGCCACAATGTATGTCGGCAAAAACGAAATAAAAGTTTTACTCATTTTCCCCTAACATGACCATCACGATGGCCATAATGAGTTCCCGGAAAGTTTCTCAAGGTAGGCAATAAGAGAGACACATCCCATCATCCGTGACCATAAACCAGTCTTAATGTTTACCAAAGATGGCGGCTCCGTGTTATCTATATGTGCAACGATAAGACCAGGTATGCGGTGTACTCAATAAATTACAGCATCTCTTCTCTAGACTAAGTGTTTACTTCGTACAAACATTGGCCAATGGCGTATGGGATATGTGTTTATAGGGGGGAGTCCTTCACTAACAGGAACCGCGGTAAGGTAATAAAAAGTTTACAACTATCATTAAATCATCCTAAACTACGAAGTATATATATCTTTTATTATATAGCTATTCGAAAATAAATGAAGTTTATAATTTAATATGCTTGGTTCGGTTTCAGTTAACATTTTTTTCGCATTTTGGTGAAAATGTGCTATTATACTGAATCCAAAATACAATTTACAGAATATAAATATCCTACTGAATGTTGTAAAAGAATTTATAATGTTATAAAGAGTTTTTTCTGGTTATGAAAACGGAAAGCTCAAAACAGAAGTGGAAGATCAAGTGAATAGAGTAAACAGAGCTGCCGGTTGCCTAAATGAAACAATATGGAGAAATAAAAATATCGGCAAAGAAACGAAAGGCAGAATTTACGAAACATTGGTCATCAGACCAATAATGACATGCGCGACAGAAACACGACCTGACATATGAAGACTACACGGAAGAAAGGAATAAATGCCACAAAGAGGTTAATTCGAGAAAATTGAATTTTTAACCTTCAAACCCTAAACATCATACAATTAAATATTTTGCGTACTTCTTTATTTATGTAGTTTCATAGTTAGACGGCGTTATGCATCTCTAGACCAAGCGCCATTTTCTCAAATTGTGGATTATGGCGCTTTCTGATGGGAAATAGCATAAACTATCTACAGAATAAATCCCATTAGTCTGTAAGTATCGGTTAACCAGATATATTTAAAAAGACCAAGTGCCTCTCTTCTTATTCTGGATTTTGAGTTTGGCATAACTAGACCTTTTACATAGTAAGACTCAAAGATGTAATCCATCTTCTGTGTAATAGAGAAGTTTCCCTAAATATTATAAAAACTATCGAAAACATCTACCAAAACAAGAAAATGGAAGTCAGAATAGTTGGACAACTTACAGAACTTATAAAAATAGGCAATGGAATAAGACAAGGGGATTCATTGAGCCCCATGCTCGTCAATTTGATTATGGATGAAATCATCAAAAGCGTTAACAAAGAAAGAGGATACAGAATGAGGAACAAAGAAATAAAAATACGCAGACCACGCAATATTGATAGCGCAAGATGAAGATAGTCTGCAAATATTGGTTCACAGATTTAACATAATAGCAAAAGAATTTAATATGAAAATCTCATCTCAGAAAACTAAAACAATAGTAGTCAGCCAAGAACCAACCGGATGTAAAATAGAAATGAATGGCATTAGTAATAAACAAGTAATGGAAATAAAATACCTGGGAATTACACTGTCTAGCTATGGAGACAGTAGTAAGAAGTAAGAGACCAAGTACAAAAAGCAGATAGACTGGCAGGATGCCTTAATAACACTATATGGCAAAACAGACATATTAACACTGAAATGAAGTCAAGAATTTATAAAGCCAGTGTAAGACTAAGACTAATAATGATATATGCCTCAGAAACAATACCCGATATAGCCAGAACGTAAAGGCTGCTGTAGATATGAGAGTACTGAAAAGGATTGCAGGAAATGCGTTGAGAGACCGAAAGAGAAGTGGAGATATTAGAAGAAAATGTAACATACAGTGTATAAATGAATGGACACAACATAGAAAAAAATAATGTAATATTCACCGCGCAAAAGATGAAATGACAACCTTCCACAGAGGTATTAATCCGCCACTGCACAATCAGAATTGCTTATAAAGAGGAGGAAGAAGACGAAGAAGAAGAAGAAATGAAAGCACTGAAAAAAATTGATGGTAAAACACTATGGAACAGAGTTAGAAGTACAGATATACGACGTAAGTGCAAGGTGGAGAACATTAAGGACTTGGTAAGAAGAGTAGAATGGAATGATCATAAAAGCCGAAGAATAACAACGAATAGGGTATTTAATATTGTGCAGGTAATCTGATAAACTGTAATGAGAAAATTAGTACTCATTACGATCCTTGCAAATCGAGATTCGACAAAACAGGACAGACATACTTTAATTGAACTGCCTCTCAGGACGTCAGCAACTTCAATACGTACAAAATGAGGACGTGTACGAACTCATCACTTTATAGCCTCCCATATAATTATTAGACCCTCCGAGATATAGCAAACTGATCACCAGCATTCTTTGGAGATAGGTAAACTCATCACCGCAGATAGGTAAACTCGTCACCAGCATTTTTGTCCCAAGGCTCTGGTTTCTAGTCTACCTTAAAATCCCTGGTTTTATCATGGTGATAGCTTTGTACTATCTATGATGCTATTTGCAATCTTCGTACAACAAAATGTCCATACAACAATCAGTCAAGGTTGCATTTTGTCCCCAACTCCCCCAAAGCTATTAACGTTCAGTATTGAAACGTTACAGGTCTAATATACGTCGAAAAGAAGTATGTCAATGAAATCGTATATATAGTGCACTCCGTATGTTTTTATAAACATGATTAAGGGAAATTGTTGCCTGATAGCTATTGAAGAACCGTCTATAATCAACATATATTCTTACCTGAGACCGAAGGTACAATAACAACTTTGTTTTTTATAATTTTTACAACAATTTTCTAAATAAATTACCTGTTCGTCTTAGATAAAATATAGTATGCAGCTCGTTACGGCTTCCGCACGTGTCACAGTCTCAAATCGATAAACAGGGTAATATGCCTGTCATATTTGTGTCATATGTCGTTGTCGCGTCGTTTCATTTGATGTTTCATATGCTGTAAGGTCTTCTGTCTCAACATTTTGTACATTTATTATTATTATCAACGCTTACCTACAGTGACGTCACACTATCTCGCAAAAGTGCCCATACTCTGCTATTATTATAAATAGGTACTTGAGAGACAGCCAAATGGAATCAAAATCAACGGAGAACTCCTTAATGTAATTAGATACATGGACGATACAAAATAAACTCAAACAAAATAAAATTTTTAGTCTTTAGTCCTAATTTACATCCAGATGCAGAGCTTGAATTAAATGAAGTTTAAGTTGAAAAAGTTGAAAAAGTTTACAAAATTACATATTTGAGAACTGTCATAACGGACCAACTAGATCCAGGCATAGACATAAAACGAAGAACAGCAATAACTTAACTACTTTTACAAAAAAAAACATTTATGTGCAATAATCATCTCAGTTTAGAACTAAGACCAAAAATGGGTAAGTGCTATATTTGGTCTGTACTTTTATATGGAGCAGAAGTATCAAGTATGAATAGAATTGAAGCATTATTAAACAGAATTGAAGATATAGAATTGCTAAAAACTGTTATATATCGGAAAATGTCTTATCTGGGACATATTTTGATAAAAAATTGATATAGAACATTACAACTGATTCTTAAAGGCAAAATAGAAGGCCGTAGAGAAAGGCCGTAGAGATGTAGGAAGAAAACAGGTTTCTTGGTTAAAAAACATTCGTAAATGGACTGAGATATCAAACGCAGGACAATTATTCCATGTGGCAGAAGATCGAGAAGCATTCGTAATGGTGATCTCCACCGTCGGATAACTCTGATATGGCACGTGGGAAAAAGGATAAAGCATTTATGCTAATTTATGGTGAGTTTACGTTTAACCCAAAATGGAAAGAAAGGCAATGCCAATATGTCAAAAGATGGAATATACAAAGTATAAAGATAAGGGAGTGAAAAGGAAAAAACATTGTTAAACAGATTAGGATACTTTATATAATCGGTGTCCCAAAATTCTCGCAAGATTTGAATTTGCCGCCATTTGTGCAGTAAATTGTTACCTACCTTTACCCAAAGTATATATTTCCTAGCCTGATTAGAGGGAGCAAACTCGTACTTTCTCTCCCTAGGGAGTAAAAGTGCTTTGTCTTGTTATACAAATAGCCATTTTCCGATACGGAAAGACTTTATTGGAGAAAACGGAAAGATAAAAAACTGGGTTTATTAACTGGATTAAAACATTATTTTTTGCACCTTAAAAGTGCAATAAAAAAATTATATAAATATTCATATATAATTTTTATCGGGTATGATATAGTAAAGACCCATTTAGCGAAGTTACGGTAGAGATAGGGGAGAGACTTCAGCAAATATAAAGTGCCTCCAGACAACAACGGTGGAGCGAGGCTTTAAGGAAAAAGGATATAACACACAGCAGTCTTGGAATATGATCAAAAAACTTAATGGTGATCCCACAGAGATGAAAGTGCAATAACGCCACAGATAGCCCACAAACTGCTTCTGAATGGCAAAACAAACAATCGTTGCAAAACGTCAAAGATTGTAAGAACTCAAGACCAGAAAACAACTCCAATTCACCATCGAAGAGCTCAAAAATGGTATTGACTGTATGAAAAATGGAAAATCACCTGGGGTAGACGAAAACCTAACTAAGCAGATAAAACACTTCGGGCAAAAAGCGAGACAATGGGTGCTCGATCTATTTAACATATATCGTTCTACCTACTAGATTCCAAAACTGTGGCGTAAATCAGAAGTAGTAGCCCTTCTGAAACCTGGGAAAGACCGTGAACTACCGAGTAGCTACCGTCCGATATCTCTGCTATGCCCTTTTTATAAATTGTATAAACGCCTTATTTTAAACCGCATCTTTGCATTAGATGCAAAACTAATCCCACAACAAGCAGGTTTTAGACAAGGTAAATCATGCACAGTGCTGAGCCTAACAGAATACATAGAGAAGAGATTTGAGCAGAAAGAGATGGTGGGAGTAGCCTTGATAGACCTCATAGCGGCCTGTGATTACCGTAAACCACAGAACCTTGCTAACTAAGATCTATAACACTGTGCTTAAGAGCAGATGGAGAACCCAAACAAATGGCCTACCTCAAGGAAGCGTTCTGGCGTAGTCTTCATTTAACATCTACACCAACGACCAACCAATTCCCCCGTAGACTGATAGTTTTGTTTACGCTGACGACCTTGGTGTAGCCGTAAAGGGAAAAATACTCACACAAGTAGAGTCGACAATGGAAGAGGCTTTAAACATGATGTCAACTTACTACAAACAAAACTCATTAAAGCCAAACCCTACTAAAACCCAAGTATGTGCATTCCATCTCCAACCAACTGGCGCATGTAAAACTGAATGTTTCTTGGAAAAGACAGCGCATGAAACATACTGATAGGCCCAAATATCATGGAGTGATACTAGACCGATTACTAACGTATAAATTTCACTATCAGAGCACAAGACAAAAAGTTTCTACGAGAAACAACCTTCTCCGGAAACTTGAAGGGAGCAAGTGGGGTGCAAACCCCCAGGTCTTGAAGTCAACAGCTGAGGCCTTATGTTTCTCAAGAGGGGAATATGCTTGTCCCGTCTGGGGTAGATCTAGACACGCCCAACAAGACACCATGGCGTTAAATGAAATATGAAAAACACCTACACCTCTACCTCTACTGTACCGGGTAGCTGTATTCTCATCACCAGACGACCGTAGATGCGCCACACAATATGTAGAGAAGTTCAGGCAAACTTTCGATGAAAGGCAGAATCAGATGACTTAAATCAAGGAAAAGGTTTATGAGAAATGTCAGCGTCGAACCACTCGAACTGTTCCCCCTACATTCAGAACGACCTAATGGAATGAACCTGGATTGGAGAACCTGGCGGACACTTAACCGCATACGCACAGGTGTTGCCCCTATAAAACAGAATTTCATTAAATGGGGCATCAAGACAGATAGCGCCGCACTTTGTGAATGTGGGGAAATACAGAACGTGGAGCACCTGAGAGTATGCAGACTTTGCCCATCACAGTGTACCCTCGATGATTTATGGCTCGCAAATAGAAAGGATGTAGACGTAGCCCGATATTGGGCAGAAAAACTGTAGTTGGATCCAGACACGAAAAAGTAAGTAAAGTAACCAGGTACGAATTTGATATTGATATTAAGGAAAACTAACTTTTACATAAAACATTTATATTGATGTAGACACTGAAATAATAAAAATATATCGTTAATCGCCGTTTCTTCCCAAAAAAACAATTTATTAAAAACTGAGATTTCGCAGGAAAACAGTTTTTTAAATCTGATAAGAATTGCATCTATTTATAGTATGTTTACAGACAATGGAATTCCTGATGACAATGTATCTTGCCTTGAAAATTTTCTGTGAAACTATACGATCACACAAAGAAAAATAAAATGTATTCGAAGTGTTATTTCTCCGGCATACGACATACTTTTCTGTTGATAATAACAAAGGCAAATAATATGAATAAGTTTATTACTGGTTTAACGATTATTGATATTGCGGTTAATGCCATTATTGTATGTATATTTAAAAGTTATGAATTACACCTCTTTGCGGGAACTATTCTTTACATTCCATTATGGATTTCTAATAAAACAATTTTAAATGTTAATATAAGAACACAAAATTTAAGTTCTTCAGTAAAAAAACTATGGTGGAGCCCAGAAATAGAAACACTCGTAGAAGAGAAAAAGCAAGCGTATATCAGATGGTTGAGCAGTAAACAACAAAAAGATAGAGATGAATACCTGGAACTCAAAAGAATAACAAGAAGAACAATAGTAAAAGCAAAAAGAGAAATGTGAGATAAGAAGAACCAGGAAATTAATATCTACCTGAGAGGCAGAAAATGTACAGAAACATGAAAGTTCCTCAGTAAAATAATAACTAACGAAAGGAAGAGCACAAACATTCAATTAATATCCACACAAAAATGGGAAAAGTACTATGGAGAACTACAGAAAATAGGGACGAATACTTAACTCAATCACGAACAGAGACAGTGACAGAAATTAGAAAAGCTATAAAAGAACTGAAAAACGGTAGGTCTACAGGACCAGGGGATATCTCAGGCGAACTAATAAAATATGGATCACAAAAATTGTTTGAAACCGTCACTCGGTGCATCAATCAATTTATAAATGGTTCTCCCGTACCCGACGAGTGAAAAATTGCTTATATTTCGTCGATCCATAAGAAAGGAGATAAGCTTATATCTGAAAACTATAGAGGAATATCAGTCACTAGTACATTCAGCCGTTTGTATGGACGAATAACTAGAGACCGCATTGAGAAGGAATACAAAGACCAAGAGGAAGAAGAACAATCCGGTTTTTGAACAGAAAGAAACTGTACTGATAATATCTTCTGCCTCAAACAACTAATAGAAAAAAGAATCAAGCACAAATCTAGAAACCCACCTCATGTTTATTGACTTGCAGAAGGCGTACGATACAGTTCCTGTAAACAAACTCTGGAACGTGTTACGACAGACGAATATTAGTGTCACCTTAATAAAAGTCTTGAGAAATTTATATGAAGGGTCAACATCACAAATAAAAACTGGAAACACACTATCGCAAAGCTTCCTGGTTAATAAAGGTCTACGTCAGGGGTGTTGTGTATCACTGCAAAAGCATTGAAAGTGTGGAAACGAAAATACAGAGGCATGGGCGTAGACCTTGGAGAGATTTACTTGCATACATTGCAGTTTGCTAATGACCAGGTTTTTGTACATGGCAAGGAAATTACAAAAAAAATATAGAAAGTGGGGACTAGAAATTAATACAGAAAAAACAAAATACCTGCCAATAGGTATCGAACTATCAAACATCACATTAGAAAATAAGGAAATCATCATGCCCTGCGACCATTACACATACCTACGAATCATTTTTGACACAACGGGGAAAGATGATGAAGAAATAAAGAAAAGAATAACACAAACCAGAAAATCAATAGGTTGTCTAAACAGCGTACTGTGGACTCATAAAATAGGAAAAAGAAGAAAACACAATATCTACGAATCTCTTATTAAAAGCAGTCTGTTGTACGGAGCAGAAACTTGGCGGATAACCGAAAACAACAGAACCAAAAAAAAACAAGAAAACTGGAGGCAGTAGAAATGGACGCGTGAAAACCATGCTCAAAGACCACAAAAATTAAATGTATGGTCAGATATAGTAGTTACTTATTCAATTGGGTAATTTTTTGTCGAAAGAAATTTAACTTCAGATAGTTAATGTAAATGTTCGGCGATATTTAGATGAGATATTTCCTGGACGATAAATTGGTAGACAAGGTAGAATTGAATGGCCTCTACGTTCACCCGATTTCAATCCTAAAGATTATTTTTATTAGGGATATTTGAAAAATTCAGTTTACAAAACTTAACCAGCAAGTCTTGCAGAGCTGAGGCAACGAATTATCAATGAATCTCGAATAATTTCTAGACAATCATGGAGAAATGTGGTAGACGCCTTCTACCATCGATTAGGGTGCTGTCAACTCACAAATTGAGCACATTTTAAACACTTAATAACGTAACTACTATGTTAAAAAATGTTCTAAGCTATCAATTGTTACGTTTTAATGTAGGTAATTGAAAATAGTTAGTATTAAAAAATTTATTGAAACAATTTAGGCGTTGCCAGACTTCGGTTTTATGTTTGTATGACCTTCCAGATTACATAAAATCATAAGTGTTACATATGGTTAAACTCGTATTGAAAAGGAGATTCCAATAATGAGTGAATATACAGGGTGATGAATTTGAAAAACCAATGTTACTAATAATATAAGAAAAACAGCAAATCTGGCAACATTGTAAATATCAAATATGGAAGCTCCGTATCCCAAAATAGGTGTACCTTAAATTTTGTACAATTATGACTAGCATTTTACGAGATAATTAGCCGTTTCCAGACTTTTGGGCCACTCTGTATACCTATTAATAAGCCGACCTGTAAAGAAAAAAATCACTCCCGGTAAAATTTTAGATAACATCTCTCCAGTACCTTCTACATCAGGTATTTTACAAGTAAGGAAAGTAAAAAAAAAGAAAAGGATGCTAAAAAAAATAAAGGGTCTCTGGAAAAAAAGTCAAGAAACTCAAGAACCAAAAGAACTTTTATGAGTCATCTTCTTCCGAAGACTCTGACAATCACATAGAAATTACTAAAAACTCTAATGACGATCTACACGATGAAACAAATTGTGAATATGCCGGCTGTGGGGAAATATATTCAACCACATCGAAACAAGAAGACTGGGTACAGTGCGTGCAATGCAATTGGTTTAATGAAAACTGCTCAAAATATGTTAATTTATGTGATATATGTGGGAAAGTATTGGCAAAAAACGTGCCAAATAAAGTTTATGATCAAGCCATATCACCCTTAGTGTCAGAGTCATCTCACCCTGACACATCGGGTGAGTTGGCTTTTTAAAATTTTTTGTATTTTGATGTTTACTCTTTTTGTATGTAAGTATTTGGCTTAACAGACTCTGTACACTTTCTTCTAATGGCATTTTAATAAAAACATATAAATATTTTAGAGCGTAGACTATTTTGTGTTAAGATACAGACAGTCAAAAAAATGTGAGCCATCTCTCCCGGACTTACCCTACAAAAAGATGAACTTTTTTCGATAATAGTGACAAAATTAGGCATTTCCATTAAAAAAAATGATAATACCGTCATAATTCGATGAGTTCAGCAAAAAATGCGCATTATGAATGTATTCGTGATAAATATAATAAGTTATTTATTTTTAATGCAAACATACCACAATTTATTATTATTATTATTATATAACAAATAAGGGCAGAGGAGCGAGCTCCTATTATGCCCAAAAAGCAAAAATAAACAAAAATAAAATAGATCCTTATAAAACTAATATTAATTATAAAGTTAAGTAGTTAAACAATTAACAAAAATTGAATTGTGACGCAATAAATAACTAAATAATGCTGTCCGAGAAAAAATATTCTATCCTTTAAAAAAATAAAGCGCTATCAAGTTTATTTTTAAAGATGTTAACACTAGCTGCCGATATGGTGTCTTGATCCAAATTGTTCCAGATATTTAAGATTCTGTTTGGCAAGAAGTTCGCCCTGGACCTTGCAGTAGTTTATTCCCTCTTTAATTTGTATCGATGGCCTCTTAATCTATCGTCTTCATTCAAAGTGAATATGGTGTATAGGTTCCCAAAATTATGTTTTAAAATACGGAAGGACATAATTAGGTCACCTTGAAGACGTCGCTGCTCGAATGTCGTAAGATGAGCCATGAATAGTCTATCTTCATAGTTAGGTCTAACACGGCCGTATGCCAGTCTTGTGGCTTTACGCTGAACGTTTTCAAGTAGGATTTTATCGCGACTAAGATCTGGATTCCACACTGGTCCGGCAAACTCAAGAATAGGTCTAACGTATATTGAGTAAAGTTTACTAACAGAGGTTAGAGATATGCGTGCAAAACATTTACGGATCAAAAACAGTTTCGAGTTAGCACGTTTACACACCGACACTATGTGATCAGACCAATTTAAGTCACTATTAATTATCACTCCGAGATCGTTGTGTGAGGTTACAGAGTTTAAAGAATGTCCATTAATAAAGTACGGCAGTGATGGGTTATTTTTGCCGATATGTAAAACAACGCATTTTTCAATGTTAAGCGGAAGTAACCATTCTGAGGACCATTTGAATATTGCGTCAAGATCTTGTTGAAGAATATGTTGGTTAATAGTTGGATTCACATATAACTTAGTGTCATCAGCGTAAATGGAAACCTTACTGGATACAATGAGCGGAAGATCACTAGTGTAGACACAAAAAAGTAGCGGTCCAAGTACTGATCCTTGTGGAACTCCACTCTTGACTGGCTTATCTAATGAGTGGTCTTCCCCAACACGAACTCTGAAGTATCTGTCGGATAGAAAATCTTGTATCCAAATGTTTAATTTTCCGCGGATACCATAGTGATCCAATTTAGCTAGTAATCGACGTTTGAGAAAGCTTTGGAGAAGTCTAAGTAAACTACATCGACAGGATTCCGATTGTTTAAAGATAATGACCAATCATTTACACAATGAAGTAAGTTTGTGATCGTTGAACGACCTTTGATAAATCCATGCTGTTGGTGAGGGATGACATTTTCTTGAAGAATTAACTCGGACATAGCTTCCGAAATAATCGATTCCATGACCTTGCTGACAATTGAACATTTCAATTGAAAATGCATTGCATTTGACGTTGCGATTTCCATCTCAGTATTTTGATAAGTATTTTTGAAGTGTAACGAAAAACATTAAATATACCGTATTTTTAATCTAAATTGTGGTATATTCTCATTAAATAGTGTAGAGAGTATAGAACTGCCACAAGTAAATCGTTTCAGAACCATATTGATAAAATAAAAAAATACATTGTTTCGTTAAAAAAAGAATCGCGACATCATTCAGGAGGTAATATTGTATATGTTTAGGAGGTCCATCTGTGGTTGGTAAATTATTAAAATCACCCCTTGCGTCCTCCGGCAACTCATATATTAAATTAAAGCAACTTTGATTGACAAGGCGATGTGGGCGAGCGGTGGGTTTTTAGGGTCCGCGTGTGGCGCTGCTTTTCAACCCCTCTCTCGGTGGTGTTCGTCACCCTGCTCTTTAGCTCTTTATTAGTGTTTATTGCCTCCTGGTAGAAGGTCTTTCTTATCAACTCGGCCCTATTATTCTTCCCGATTAAAAATAATAATAATGTTCATGTTTGAATCGAGTCGTAGACAATTTCTAGAATAGATTCCTCTTGGATATATTTCCCGTGATGTACGATCGTTTGAAATGTAAAAATTCAATTCTGCGTTTTTTATTCATATTTTAAATACCTCATGATTATTGCTTAAACTCAAAATTGGAATTTCATGTAATAGGTTTGAAAGACTAGCCTCTAAAAACAGAAATTTTACTACAACTGGTCAATAAAAGTGATCAATTTTATTGATCTCACGAGAATCTTAAAAAATGACAATACACAAAAACTGCATACGGAAGCTGCACTCTTTAAGATGCATCTTGATTTTTGTCGATATGACAGTTGGATCAAAAGATATTGACTTTTTACCGTCGAGCTGATACAAACTTTATTGCACTTTGATTTCGCGCACGTAACTGACATTCAAAATAGACGGTGGCTTCAAGCGTTGTTTCTAAGAGAACGGTTCATTCTACATAAACATGCTAATCAAAATTTTTGTTAAAAATGATCTCAGCTACATTTTTTATTTAAAACATTTTTTTAGGACATAAGATTCTTGGTAAAGTGATTTTTTGCGTTTTTACCCCCCTACGAGGGGAGTTTTACGGGGAAGCCCGGGGGTAAAAGCTATAAACTTTTTTGCATCTTTTTTGGGGTCTCAAAATTTATATTCTCGGCAAAATTCAGCTTGTTCGTATGATTTTTAGGGGTCAACTCTCTGATGACTGGACTATACGTGTTGTTATTGGTTTAATCTTGAGTATGAGTTCTGTGTTCAAGAGCCATGACCCTAATTCGTATAGCAACCAACAAAGTCATCATAGCCAGAATGATCGCTAACGATCGGAATGGACAGGCACCCTAGGAAGGAAGGAATTGTTTTAATAACACAAAGCCTTACTGAAGTCCTAGCAAAAAAAAATAAAAGATTTATAAAATAAGTACTACCTTATAAAGTTCATGGTCATCAGTAAGAAGCATATTCCACCTAGTCAATTATCGGCAGATCAGCAAAAATACTCCAAGTGCCCCGTTACTACTATTTATGAACCACCATAAACGACCAATGGGACCACTCAATTGAGATAAAACAGAGAATTGAAAAAGCCAGGTCAGCGTTAGTCAGAATGAGCAAGATATTAAAGAGCCACGACCTACCCTTAAAAACGAAAATCCATTTATTGCGTTGCTAGGTGTTTACAGTGTTGTTCTATGGGGTTGAATCATGGACACTAACCGAGGCATCCATGGGAAAACTCGAGGCGTTTGAGATGTGGTTTATAGACGGATACTGAGGATCTCCTCGGTATACCGAATAACAAACATTGAGGTTCTACGTCGGATGGATAAAACTTGTGAAATTATATCCACAGTGAAACAGCGCAATCTAGAATATCTTGGACATATGATGCTAAAAGATCATAGATATAACCTGCTGCAACTTATATTACAGGGAAAGGTCTACAGAAAGAGGGGACCAGGAAGAAGAAGAATATCTTGGATCCAGAACTTACGAAAATGGTTTTCCATGACCACTCCACTGACTATTATTCCTTGACTAATTCGAGCTGCGGTCAATAAAGTTAGAATTGCCATGCTAGTAACCAACATTCGTAACGGATAGGCACCACAAGAAGACCTTATAAAGAAAAATAAATAAATAACCATTTTTATTGGAAATAAGGCACAATTTAGGTTTGAAATAAGTTTATTTTTGACGTTTCAATTTCAATTAAAACTTGAAACGTCAGAAATAAACTTATTTTAAACTTAAATTGTGGCTTATTCCCAATAAAAATAGTAATTGCATTAATATGCTACAAGAAAATAGCTTCAGAACAAAATTAAAATATAAATGAACATTTTTTTAAAAATACTTTAATATTTAGCAAATTTAATTAATTTTTATTAATTAAATGTCAATAGATGGACTATTTTATCAGTTAAATAAAAAGCTGAAAGAGTAGCCGAAGAAGCTGCTATTTTTTTTTTAATAAAAAAAAATATGATACCTTGTAATTTCTTGTAATTTTTAAAATTCTTTATTTATTTCCAGTTCTTTTAAAAGTATGAAGATAGAGAAAAAACAAAGAACAGAACGAAATATGAGCAAGAAAATAGTTTTAATAATGAATGGAAAGAGAATTTATTTTTTATTGACGATAATAGAAAAGCATTATGTGCTATTTGTAATTCCACGGCCAAAAATTATAAAGCTAGTAATCAGTTTCTAATCAGTGTCCACCAAATGGTAAAAAAAGAATGATCAACTGGAGTGTTAGAACTATGGAGGCATTACTTTGTTAGCATCTGCGTATAAAATCTTCGGCAATGTATTGTTTGAAAGACTTAAACATTTTACAAAGGATATTGTTAATTAATATCAATGCGGATTTACTCCTGGAAAGTCAACTATACATCAAATTCAAGCACATAAGCAGATTCTAAAATGGCCACTAGAATATAACATAGATCTAGACTATCTCTTCGTCACCTTCAAAGCAGCCTATGATAGTGTGAAAAGAACCGCATTATATAATACAATGATAGACTTTAGGATTCCACCTGAGTTAGTTAAGTTGACCAAACTAACAATAAAACGTAAGCTTATGCGTTAAAATTGAAGGAGAAAACTGTAAGTTCTTTGACATTAATAATGGTCTAAGATAGGGGGACGCATTAGCGTATCTCTTTTTTAATATTGCCTTGGAAAGGGACTCAGATAATTAAGTATTAGAATGAATGGAACTATTTTGATTATGATCGACGCAAATTCTCACATTCGCTAAGATATAGTTATACTGGACAGAAGTATGGTACAGTGTTTTACAAGGCTTGCGGACACGGCAAGTAAATTAGGACTTGTGTTAAACGAGGAAAAAACCAAATATATGTTGGTTTCTAAAAAATACCCGAAATATCCAACAGATAATTCAAATTAACAACCATGCCTTTAAGCAAGTCAAAGAATTCACAAATCTTGGATCTGTAGTAAACACAACAAACACGACAAGCGACGAAATAAAAATACGCATAGAAATGGCAAACAGAATTGTTCACTGTCTCCAGAAACATTTAAAAAACAAAAATATAAAACGTGCAGAAAATCTCAATATATACAAGACGTTAATAGGACCGGTTTTGATATATGGGACTGAAATGTCGACCTTATCTCAAAATGATGAAAAACTTCTTGGTATTTTTGATAAAAATTCTTAGAAAGATTTTTGGGGCCGTAAATGACAATGGTGTATGGTGTCAAAGATACAACTTTGAACTATATCAGTTATACACCGCAGAGCAAATTGCAGAGACTTCGGTGGGCTTAGGTAGACATTGATAGGATATTAGATCATGAATACACAAAGAGATTAAGATGTTCAAAACCAGAGGGCACAAGAAGTAGGGAACTGCCACGAGGGAGATGAATTAGTTATGTGGAAGAAGACCTACTGTACAAATTCTAAGGGTCAAAAGGTAGAGGAACGTTACCAGGAATCGACAGAAGTGACGACTTCTTTGTGAGCAGGCCAAAATCCACAACGGATTGTTTAGCCATTCATGATGATGTCCACCAAATTCCAAATTAAGATCAAATAAACTTCCTGCTTTAAAATCAAATTTAACTACAGTCAATTTTGACGACCTTTCAAAAGATTCATGTTAATGCATGATAATGCTCGACCACATGTCGCTGCCATAGTGAGTAATTATCTTGATGAGATCCAAATTCGAAGATTGGATTGGCCATCGTTTAACCCGGATTTAAATCCAATAGAGCACACGTGGGATTACCTTAAACGCCGCCTACGACAAAGAAATCCCGTTCTAAATACGATGGAGCAACTTCGGTTTGCTACACAGAATGATTGGAATGCAATATCCCAAGGATATGTCCAAAATGTACTTGAAAGCATGCCGAGAAGGACGCAAGCAGTAATAAGAGGTAGAGGGGAATACTCGTTACTGATCATGCACTTCTTTTAGTTAAAAAAACTTTTTTAAGCAATTTAAATTAACATTTAAGTTTAAGAGCAAAATAATCTTATTTAACTAATATTAAGCACTTATTTTCTTCACAATTTTCCCCGCATGAAAACTTAAAATTGCTCATTAAAGATTGTTAAAATAAACTATATTTCACAATAAACGACTTGATTGACCAGAATTTATTTTGAAAATTGTTTTGTTTTTGAAAAAACAAAAATTAGAAAATTTAAAAATATTTGATATTTTTGTCCATGTAGAGTGACCACAAAGATAAGGTACAGTGGCCATTACTTGCAATTCTTATATTTTTATTTATAATATTCATAAAAAAAGAAAAGTAATATTATTCTTTAACAAATATTATAAAATGATAAATCCGCTTTAAAAGTAAACAAATTTGCTTTTCGTTGTGTTGCTCCAGCACTTGGTTGGGTTAAAATGAGTTCAACATCTTCTTTTGTAATTGTGGCACAATCAGTAGGAAATGAAAAATGTATGCGCGCCGCCTTAGAAAATTTGCATTGCATTTGCGTTTCGCAGACGACATAGTGCTAATAAGCACAGATATCCATGAACTGCAATCAATGCTACAAGATTTAAATCACAAATCGAATCAAATAGGATTAAAAATGAATCTTGACAAAACAAAGATATTAAGCAACAGCCTAGAAAATATCACGATAGATAACATCAATATAGAAAGGGTAGACCAATACATATATCTAGGACATGCAATTAAAAACGAAAAGGAAAACCAAACCCTAGAAATTAAAAGAAGGACACAATTGTCATGGGCTGCTTTTGGTAAGTTGAGCTTCATTTTAAAAGACAAAAAAATCCCAATTCACTTAAAACGAAAAACCTATGACACTTGTATACTACCAGTTGTAACTTATGGATTGGAAACTATGGCAATAACAAGAAAAATGGCAGAACAATTACCGAAATACGTCGAAGTACTAAACTAACCGACATCATGGGAAAAATAGCGACAGTGAGATGGCAATGGGTAGCACATGTAGTAAGACAAGATACCAACAGATGGTCTCATAAAGTGACATTCTGGAGACCTCGAGAAACAAAAAGAAGCGTGGGAAGACCTAAATAGAGATGGATAGACGATATAACAGCTGTAGCTGGAAAGCAGTGGATGAGAATTGCAAAAGACAGGGAAGCGTGGAAGCAATTATTGGAGGAGGCCTATGTCCAACAATGGATAAATGAACACTAAAGAAGAAGAAGAAAAAGATAGATCATAATTTACATCACCTGCAAGTTTTAAATATTATACTGTATACCACAAAACATGCAGAACATTTAATATGTGTATTTTTATTGGTTGAACAGATGTTTAAACTTACCTACTACTTCTACACAACACACCTTTCAACAGGTTCGTATACAAAATGGTTCTGGAAACGATGGTGTAGGGGTCAAGCGTAGTAAGCGACTACTGTGACCAAAATTGTTAGCGTTTGTACTAGATGGCGCGTCTCTTTCTATCAAACAACAACAAAATATTTAAAAGTGGCGACTGTACCTGACTGGCCACTGTTCCAGCCTCTATCCTATTCTCCAAGCAATATTCTTTACTAGTCTATTAGGGTAGACTTGGTACTAATGGTAGTACACTTCTGCATTAGTTTGTCTTCACCATTCTCCCTCTACTACTTTTCCACCAAACATTCTGCGAAGTATCTTTATTTCCCATGTTTCCAATTTGTTTTGTATGGTTTTGTTCATAGTCCATTTCTCGGCAGCGTATAGCAGTGTGGGTCTAATTTTAATTTTGTATACTCTTATTTTTTTTAAGACGTATATCTTTGGCCTTAATTATTTTGCTCATGGCTCCAGCACACCTGTTGCTCTTGGTCAGTCTCAGGTTGATTTCAGTTTCTTGCTTACTTATTTTTGTCCATGAGTGTATTTAAAATACAATATACAATACATTAATGTAAATTATATTTGCACCAATGCAAAAAATCATCAACAAATTAGAAATTTCAAATTTTAAAAAATGGCTTGGACTTTTAAAAACCTTGGCCACCCCTGCTATATATCCTTGTTAAATAATAAAAACAAGCAAATACGTAATACAAAAGACGACAACGGGTAATATTAATGTTTAGAACAGGATTTTTAGTATTTTTTTGTAGATTATTCTTATTAATGGCACCTAATAATCCTCCTTAATACAGCATACAAAATATTTTCGAGGATCTTATATGGTCGCCTAAGTGCATATTCAGAGGAACTTCTCGGGGAATATCAAAGTGGTTTTAAGCCTGGTCAATCAACAACAGACCAGATCTTTGTGCTAAGGCAAATACCATCTTTTTGTAGACTTCAAATCTGCCTATGATAGTGTCCTAAGAAATAAATTGTATGAAGTCATGAATGAATTCCACATCCCCGATAATCTGATAAGATTGGTTAAGGCTACAATGCGTAATGTGGTTTGCAAAGTCGAAATTTAGGGCGAACAATCACAGGCGTTTGGAACGCATGTTGGGCTGCGACAGGGAGACGCGCTGGCGTGTCTCCTTTTCAACATAGTACTGGAAAAGTCGATCGATCAGAGATGCCCGAATAGACAACAGAGGAAATATTTTTAATAAATCATCACAAATTTTGGCATATGCAGATGATGTGGACCTAGTTGCCCGCACAACACGCAAGCTAGAAGAAATGTATACCACCTTCTCAATTGCATCAAAAATCTATGGGCCTGCAAGTAAATGAGGAGAAAACTAAGATGATGGCATCAACACCCAACAATAGAGTTAGGAACATCGGTCCCCAATTCACAGTTGATAACTCTACCTTTGAAGTGGTGGACAAATTCACATACTTAGCCTCCCTGATCACCAAAGAGAACGCCATAACGGAAGAAATCAAGCGAAGGATAATAATGGCAAACAGATGCTATTTTGGACTGAGTAGACATAATGAGAAGTAGAAACTTAAGCCAAAAAACAAAAATAACCATATACAAAACCCTTATACAGCCAGTGTTGACATATGGATCGGAGACATGGACCATCTCCAAGGCAGACGAAGACCTTCTGCTTATATTTGAACGAAGGATTCTGAGAGGAATATTTGGTGGCATCTGTGAAAATGGTGTTTGGAGGAGGAGATACAACTACGAGGTATACCACAGATATAAACAAATATTTGGTGGTAAAGATTTATCTCTTATAAGAATAGAAAGACTAAGGTGGGCAGGACATCTAGCAAGATCACAGCAGAACAACCCTCCTAGAAGAATACTTATGTCACAACCCGTGGGAAGCAGAAAAAGGGGTAGGCCAAAACTCAGATGGAAGGATGGTGTAGATGAGGATGGTAGAAAGATAGGCGCAGCAAACTGGCAACGGGTGGCAATAGATAGGACTGCCTGGCGTAATAGACTTGGGAAGGTCTCAGACGAGGCTCTTTCATAGGGCTGTAGTACCATTGATGATAATAATTCTTATTAATGTGAACAACTTATTCATTAAACTCATTTGGTCATATTTTAGAACGCTTAAACCTTAACTGATCTTATTTAGATCAACAGAAATAATATTTATTTTCTGTTGCAATGAACTAACAGTTCTATAGTACATTTTAAAAATAACAATTTTATTAATAATAACGTTATGTGACACCGTTACATAAACAACAACACTTACAACAATACAACATACTTTATGCAGAGGGTGTAAATATTCAAATTATTGATGTTTGTATATGCAACTGGGAGAAATGATATAATTATTCTGCAACGATCCAACCATATTAATAAGATCCTAAAAGGGAAGCATTTCAGCTATAAATTTAGTTAAATATGGGTAGCGGGAATTTGGCGTATTTGTTGTAGGTCCCAAGCGACGATGCTGCCATAATTACTCTTGTTCCATCAACCGGTATATTGCATGATCTATTTGAGCAAATTTCTACATTCTTGTTATTATCTCTGACGAGAGGTTTAGAATTGTAGCCAAACGGATTAATAGAAATTATATTCAAAGACGAAACTAATAAGTTTAAATATATAAAAAATACTGTACCTCAACAAGTAACAGTATATTATCAATAAATTAAGACATATCAGAAATTTTTTTAGATTTTTTAATACCTGCTTACTTACATTAAAAGTTTTTGATACACTTAAGAGTTTATTTTTTTATTTTAAGCATCGCTAGTAATTTCGAAATTCTATTTCAAAGATTTAACATAAGCATTTAATAGAATAAAAATAAAAGTATATTTCATTTGTACCAGGGCATCATGTGGATATGAAATATGTAAACCATTTATAGTTTATACTTTATATTTTTGCAACTTGCAGCCCGTTTTCGTTTAGCCAGGTTTATTCTAAATAGAAAACGTATCTTTCTTCAAATCTAAATATTTTTATCGTTCTCAAATATTGCCTTCGCCAACAAACAATCTCTTTTAGTTACTATATTTATTTACTACTGTCACAGTAGTGACACAGTCAGTGAACAGTGTAGTAGTGTCTGGGGGCTCGGGAGACTGAGACCTCGGAAGACCTGAGAAAGACATCAGAGAGGATGTCGAAAGCTCGGCAAAATGGATATCGACGCGGTTCAACCCAAAAGACTTATGAGTTTAATAATATTAATTTTTGTAATAGTATTAATTTTAGCTCTAGGTTTCATATATGTATAGTATATGTATAGTATATATATAGTATATATTATATATATTATATATATATTTATATATATATATATATATATATATATATATATATATATATATATATATATATATATATATATATATATGTTCGGAAAGATTTCCGCGGTTAGTACAATAAAACCTAGAGCTAAGATTAATATTATTACTAAAATTAATATCAAAGTCACCAGTCTTCCGGGTTGAACCGCGTCGATGTCCATTTTGCCAAGCTTTCGGCATCCTCTCTGATGCCTTCCTCAGGGCTTCCGAGGTCTCAGTCTCCCGAGCCCCCAGACACTACTACACTGTTCACTATTCACGGCACTGTCACTACTGTACAGTAGTGACAGTTAGTTCTCTTTGTCAAGTCTCAGGATTTGGCCTAGGTAGATGTATTCCTGGATTTGTTCTATCTCACTGCCGTTTATAGTTATATGTCTGGGGTCTTCTGTCTTTGTCATTATTTTTGTTTTTTTCATATTCATTTTTAGGCCGACGTATTGGGAGCTGGCTGCTAGTTCCCCCAACATAATTTGCAGTTCCTCGAATGTGCTCGCTATAATCACTATGTCGTCAGCAAATCTGAGGTGGTTTAACTTGTTGCCATTAACGTTAATGCCATAGGTTGACCAATTTGTAGTTTGAAGACGTCTTCTATGGCTAGGTTGAAAAGCTTTGGCGATATTACGTCTCCTTGTCTCCTCTCTTACTGGGGATGGGATTTGTATTTTCGTCTAGTTGTACTATCATAGTTGCATTTTCATATATATTATGTATTAGTTGCCTATATCTCAAGTCTATTCTACAATTATTACTAGCCTGTTCTATGGCCCACATCTCGATACTATCAAACGCCTTTTCATAGTCGACGAAGGCAAGAAATACGGGTAGTTGGTTTTCATTTGACTTTTCTATCAATGTTCTCATTGTCAGCAGATGGTCTGATGTACTATATCCTTTGCGGAAGCCAGCCTGTTCAACCGGTTGGTAATTATCCATTTTGTAGGTTAACCGGTTATTAATAATTCTCATAAATAGTTTGTATACTTGACTGAGCAACGATATAGGTCTATAATTCTGTAGATCACATTTATCCCCTTTTTCGTGTAAGAGTATTACTAGACTCTCGTTCCAATCTTTAGGGATCTGGCTATTATGGAGACATCTATTAAATAGCTCTGTTAGTACAGGGATTGTTAATGTCTTGCTTGTTTTCAAGAGCTCGGCAATTATACCGTCTTGTCCTTTATTATTTTTTAGTTCTTTTAAAGCTCTTTCTATTTCGTATCTCTTTATATTTGGTAGTACTTCTGATCCCACGTTTTTATTTTTCTTTTGACGTTCTCCTTTGTTGTTTTATTAGGCTGGCCTTGCGAGCTGTAAGGATGTGTAGAAGTCTTCGACAATATTTGATATTTTATATTTGTCCTTCTCTACCTTATTGTTAGCGTCTTTAATTTTGATGATTTTTTGAACTCCTAGTGCGGGTCTTAGACATTTTAAGCCTCTGTTGTTTTCAATCACTCGCTCTATTAAGTTCTCGTTCCATTTTTGTATGTCGCGTTTTAGTTCTTTTCTAATTGTTTTATTAAGTTCTCTATATTCTTGAGTATGGCGTTTGTTTTGCGCTAGTAGTTGTCTTCTTTCCTTTTTATTTAGCTGTTTAGTTTCATTGCTTATTTTGTCTTCTTTAGTCCTTGTTTTCTCTGCGACCTGTAATCCTGCTGCGAGAAGGTTTTTATTTAGGTTTTTATTAATCTCGTCAATTTGATCTTGATTATGTGAAGGATCAGATTCGAACTTATCCGCTAAGACCTTTCGGAATTGCTCTTCATTTGTTCTTAGTTTAAACTCATCTATCCTCGTTGTTTTTTTTTAAATCCTTTTTCTCTCTTCTTTCATGTTAATATTTATTTTAGCTCTGACTATATGATGGTGACTGCCCGTTGTTACGTTGTTTATTATTGTGACGTCTTCAAATATTCCTTTGTTGTTTGAGAGAAAATAGTCTATTTCATTTTTGGTAGTTCCGTTAGGTGCGACCCATGTGCACTTTCTGTTAGGTTTCTTTTTGTAGAAGGTGTTCATAACATACATGTTTTCTTGTTCCAGGAATTCCATGAGTTTTTCTCCTCTTGTGTTTCTTGTGCCGAATCCAAAGTTTTCAATCTTGCTTTCAGAGTCTTCAATCTTACTTCCAATTTTGGCGTTAAAGTTAAATATTAGTTAGTTAAATATTATTTAACTAATACCAATTTAATATAACCGCCAGAAAATTTAACATGTTAATTTCCCCAAAAAAGAAAAAGTGCATGGTTACAATAGCAAATTTACTAAGATGTAAATTGGAGCTAGAAGGTCAGATAATAGAACAAGTGATGGAGTTTAAATATCTAGGCATCAGATTATCTAGCTACGGAAAGCTCGAAACTGAAGTGGAAGATCAAGTGAATATTGAAAACAGAGCCACAGGCTGCCTAAATAAAATAATATAGAGGAATAAAAATATCGGGAAAGAAATGAAAGGTAGAATTTACAAAACAGTCATCAGACCAATAATGAATACACGGCAGAAACACGGCGTGACACAGAGAGGATAAAAAGAATGTTAGAAACAACAGAGATGACAACACTAGAAGTACGACGTAGATGCAAGGTGGGGAATATCAAGAACTGAGTAAGAAATAGAAGAGTGAAATGGAACGATCATATAAGCCGAATGACAACAAATAGAGGAGTAAAGATGGCACGAGACGGTTCCCCAATAGGAAGACGATCAGTAGGAAGACCACGAAAACGATGGAACAAGAACTTACTGGAGGCACATTGAAAAACAGACAGAGTCATGTCTATATAAAAAGAAGAAGAAAACCCTCACATTTAACACATTTTACAACAGTATTGACTACTGATTTGTGACCAAATTACAGATTTTAGCGGATCTTTTTTCATCGTCGTCTTCGCCCGCCATGTTGCCATTATTTATGACCCAGATATATCGATTGTTTATTAGGATTTTGTTAATACATGATAATACATGTTTTGATAATACATGAAATACCTCAGCAGTATAATAAGAAACATAGACAATGCTGCACGCTGTAGTATGTAACAACTTAAGCTCTAATGAAATATATGGATGGAAGATCGAGAGAAGAAAACAATGTGGTGACATTGACAAACAAACTGCATGAACTTTTACTAAAAAAAAAAACTATTTTAAACCGCAAACAATATTAAAACGGCCCTAGAACATTTGATAATCAATAAACTAGTTTAGATTGTTTGACACTTTGTATCCTCAAGAAAATTTAATCCACTAGTGTTTTCTACTAAAATTAAGTTATTTCGTAAGTTAAAAGAAGAAAAATACCAAACAAGCTTCTATCTCGAAAGAAAAAATTCATCTGCGGTTTAGATGAAATGTTCTCCTCGTTGAATATTCGTGATAAAGAGATGATATACCCGGCTCCCAAAGCCTGAACTTCATTGTGTACAAGAGACTAAAAAACCGGTAATAGCTTTTGGAATTCAATTTAACTTAGTTACTTTTTATTGATATTAGGAAAGATTAGGCACAGACGCGCTTGCAAAAGATATCGGAAACGACGAGGTTGATAGAAAATAGAGCCGATAAAAGAGTGAAATATACAGTTTAAAATTTTCTTTCAATATATTGTTCAAACTGTTTGTTCATCAAACAAAAATTACAAATGGTTTCCTCCAAAAACCAGTCAAGGGAAAGGCTAGTCATTTTTTTATATTATTGGATATATGATATATTTTTTTAATATATTTTTTTAAGTTTTCTTTAACAACTACTTTAATGATCGTTAACAAATTGTAAATAAAAAAAACTTACAATGAAGTAGAAACGTCTAGTGTAATTGATTAGACAAGATGAAAAGATCAAGTTCGTTCGAAAAAATATGAGATTTTTTGCATAATTACCTTCATGAGAAACCCCTAAATAAGGTTCAAGAGGTCGCCCAGGCAAAAAGTTGTTCAAATTTTTTTAAACAAATTGTAACAATCAATTTCTTCGGCCCTTACAATTTTTTAAAATTTTTGGATCATTATGAACAAAATAAGTGTGTTGTAAAATTTTTCTATAAACTTGATAGTTTTCCATTTATTAATTATTCAAAATTGAGGAAAATGATAAATTACGATTTTTAAGGCTCAAAAACAATAGTAAAAAAAATTATTTCTAAATTCATTAAGGATCTAAATTAAAGTTTAACCCTTTTTTATCATTTTAAGATACGTATTTTGGGCCTGCTTTATTTTTAAACATTGTTCTTTAATCGTTAATGAAGCGCTAAGTATAGGACGGGCGCTCGGGCTACGGCGAGAGAGGAACAAGGATGGCACATATTTTTGCTGATTTAAATTTACATTGTACAAATGAGTGCCTGCCCTGCCATACGAGCTTTATTATCAATTAGAAAATAATGGTTTAATAGTTATTTATGCACCAAGGGTGTTTTCCCGAAAGATGAATATCGCTCGATGGGCGTAATCATCCAGTAATAAAGTATTTTCCACCTAAGAAGACCGCTTTGCAATTAAATCCTGGTAACTTTATTACTAGCGGACTAGATAAACGACGATATACTTTACACTACCTTTATGAATAGCATTTTACTGATCTGTTGTTTCAATCAGCACTGCTCAACAAGTTATTGTTTATTGGTTTTAATGTTTTATTGCAATAGTACGAGTACGGAATATTTATTTAAACAGTGAATTTATTACATGTTAATTTTTTTAAATTTCTTCTGTCGTATTTTATAATATACCCAACAATCAAAGTTATGCCTTTACAAGAACGTATTATTTGAAAAATAAGGAGTACCGTGTATAATAATCATTGTAATCTCCTTTATATATACTTTAAAAATTTGTTTAGTAATGTATTTCTTAAATCCACACAATCATTGAAAAATGATTCCTGCTATTTAAAAATATCTTTCTGTAGCGACACTGTTATCGACAAAGTAGATTAAATTCAAACTTGACATCATATTACACTTCTGTTTATCGTTAAAAATTAATTGATGGTCGTGCTTTGTATTGGTTTTATTAAATAATTTAACAAAATACATAATTAGCAAAAATCTTATTTAAAACATGCGAACCGTTTTTGTAATCACAATCAATGCAGTGTTTATGCTTGTTTAGCATTGGTTGTTAAATAATTTGTGTTCAATTGTTTCGTCTGTTGTACAACCCTCGTCCTTTTTAGGGTGTAATAGTTGTACGCAAGTACCTATTTTTTTATAGTAGTGGTACTTTAAAGTAAAATGAGTAATTTGGAAGAAAATAAAATACAGTCGAAACATTAATGTTATCTCCAGAAGAACGGCGTTTAGGAAAGTCGAAAGTTATTTCAATTTGGAAAAAAATAATATGGGTCCATTGACATTTGTTATGGCAATAAAGAAACGCACATGCTATTCTTGCGGTATCTCAGAGGGGACAATCCGAAGAATTAATAATATGAGTGAGGATGAAATAAATAAAGTAAGCAAGAGAAATTGTCCACATCAAAAAACTTTAGATTTGCACCAGTTAATTAAACTTGCAATTAGAAATATTATATATATATATGTATAAAGCCACATGTAACAATTAGCGTTGTGTTCCAAAAAATAAAAGACAAGGAACTGTGTCATATTAGTTTAACAAGTTTGTGGAGAGTGCTGAAACATTTAGGTTCTCTATCTAAAAAGACAAATAAATATAATAGACAAGTATTTTATGAACTCTCTAATGTTGTTTCAAAACGGTGGCATTTTTTAAGAAAATAGAGAGTATAGTCTCTATATGATAAAATAAAAATCATTTATTGCACGACTTTCGGTATAAAATGATTTATTAGGGGGGAGTTGAAATAAATGAAAATATATGAAAATATGAAACCAATTTTTTCCTCTTCAATACCACGTAACAAAAACTGTGATTCTAACTCTTAAGTAATTATTGGTATTAACAAATATTGAGGAGATCGGTACGAACAACGAAATAGACAAATGAACTGTTAGAAGAAGAATATTATTTTTTGTTGGTAACGCAAAACTGTTAAAATAAAGGTTTTAAACTCAAACTCATTTTGAACTCTCATCGATTTTCTGTTACTTTTGAAAGTAAAGATTTCTCACGGAGAAACTTTAAGAAATCTTGTTAACGAAATCGCAATAAACAAAATATATCCAGCAGTAGTAAAACAGCATCAGCGACTGCTGTCGGATAAGCTCCTGGTGGAGTCGGTGAGACACGCGCCCGTGTTTTTGGTATCCACGTGCCGGGAAATAGAGCCCTTTTGTACGGACGTGATTTCGCCGTTGTTAAATCAAATCCCTCAGTAATGTCCTTAATTGAAATCGTATTCTCTCACATTCGCGAGGACAAGGGATTTTTCAGACCATGTGGAAGACGGTTTTAGAATACGGATCGGGGATTATTTACTATTACACCTACAAGTTTCCCAAAATGGGAATTATCAAATATCGTCGTCAGTTGCGAGGGACAGGACTGGTCAATATTACGTAGGAGGATAAAGCGGAGTAAAAGTAATCTAGTAGGTATTATAAGGATATATAAAATTATAAAATAAATTTATAATAACAGTTATTTCTGATTAAAATATGCTTTTGGCTACCACTATTTTAAAATAAACTAATTTCTTTATTCATTTTCTTAATTAAAATAATAAAATACCTGGCCAAATTATTAGTTATTTCTAATACTCTAATGTTTTTTTGTTTTATTGTTAACTTGAAGAAATATACACTAATATGTTTCATTTAATTTGAATAAATGCATTATAAAGCATCTTTATGAAGAACATTTATTCGGAACACACTGTAACTGTAATCGATCGAATGTGATATTTTGGCATAAATTGGTAACACTTATTTGACAGTTGCGGTGTTGACACTTTTTGTACTTTATTATTTTGAATTTTAAACTGAATACCTCTTGTTTTATATTTTTACCTATTTAATAAAATCTGTTCTTTTTAAATCAAAATTAGTGTGTTTTATTTCAAAAATGTCATATAAGAATTTAAATAGTGGTTATAAAGAGATAATAATACTTTTGCAACAATTATGTGACCTATTTGATGGATTCAGGATTTTTTTATACTTTGGCAACTATGTCAACTTTGATCTCTGTCAATGATAATGACTTGCAATGGTAAATAAATTAGATTGAGTATATTTCTCTCATGATTATGAATATATTTGAAAAAAAAAATACTCTTTTGTTCTTTTTTGCGAATATTAGCTCTTATTTAATTAAACTGTACTAAAAAGCTAAAAACAAGCTAATTTGACATACGTGTTAACGTAATTTAGTCTCCCTACTTTCTGTCAAACAACTTTTCTAACGCAGTGGGAATATAATTTTTTGCCTGTTTTTAAAATTTATAAAAGAAGGCAAAAATTATTATAAGACTTATTTTATGGTCTACAATATTCCCCTGGGTTTATTGGCGGTTTTATTGATAATTTTAGTCAAGACCGTTGTGTACCTTAGCTAAATTCTAATAACATCATGAAAATTTATTGACCAGTGGAGGACCTAACCTAAGATCTTATCCAATTATGAAAAATTATTGACCATTGGAGGTCGTAACATCTACAACACACAAACAGCCCATCGAAGTCATAAGTCTAATCTATCTATCTAATTAGCCTTCTTCGGTCCATCTTTGGACATAGGCCTCCCCAATCCTTTTCCATTCTTCTCTGTCTGTCGCTACAGTCATCCATTTAGAGCCCACGTGCTTCTTGATATCATCTGCCCATCTCATTTGGGGCCTTCCTCTGCTTCGTTTATATTCCCACGGTCTCCAACTTATAAGAATTTTGTTCCATCGGTCTTCTTTTTGTCTTATATTGTGTCCGGCAAATCTCCATTTCAATTTTGCAACTTCTTGTCTAACATCCCTCACTTTTGTTTTTTCTCTTATCCACTCGTTTCTCTTCTTATCCATTAGTCTTATGTGCAACATTTGTCTTTCCATTGCTCTTTGGGTTTTTATGATTTTGTCCATGTTTGCTTTTGTAGATGTCCACGTTTAGGAACCATAAGTAAGAACAGGGAGTATGCATTGATTATATACTTTGGTCTTAAGATGCTGTGGATATCTTTTGTTTTTAAGAATGTAGCTTAGTTTGCCAAATGCCGCCCATGCCAGTCTAACTCGTCTCTTGATCTCTGCTGTTTGGTTCTCTTTGTTAAGTTTTATAGTTTGATCAAGATATATATAATCCTTAACTTGTTCTATTTCATCTTGTCCGATTCTCATTGTGATGTCTTCATCTGTATTTGTTATAGTTTTGGTCTTGCTGTAATTCATATAAACGCCTATCTTTCCAGCTTCTACGTCCAGTTCTTTCATCAATTCAAATAATTCTTCTTTTTTATCGGTTATCAATACGATGTCATCAGCGTACCTTAGATGGTTCAAGCGTTGTTCACAAATTTTTATACCTTTTTTTTCCATTCTAATCTTTTAAACGTATCTTCAAGAGCCTGATTGAAAAGTTTCGGTGATATTGTATCACCCTGTCTCACGCCTCTTCTTATTTGTAATGATTTTGTTCCTTCATATACTTTAATTGTTGTTTTGGCTTCCTTATATATATTGGTTATTGGTTCCGTATATCTGTGGTCAATTCGGCTGTTAATCAAAGAACTTTTTACTGCCCAATGTTTGACACTGTCGAAAGCCTTTTCGAAATCTATGAACGCCATATATAGAGGAATGTGGTATTCATTTGCTCGTTCTATAAGTATTTTCGTACTTAGTAAATGTTCACTTGTGCTGAATCCCTTTCTAAAACCAGCTTGTTCTTTCGACTGGTATCCATCGAATTTTGTCGTCAATCTATTGGTTAAAATTTTTGTTAGGAGTTTATACATTACATTGAGGAGTATTATAGGACGGTAGTTTTTTATATCTGCTTTATCCCCTTTCTTGTGTAGGATAATGGTTACTGATTCCTTCCAGTTGTTTAGGATTCTTTTTTCTTTTAATATCTTGTTAAAAAGGGAATGTAGAGTATTAATTACCACTTTTCCACCATATTTCAGTATATCTGCTGTTATTCCATCTTTTCCAGGCTATTTGTTGTTTTTCATTTCTTTCAATGCCTTCTTTATTTCTGATTTGCTTATTTCGGACTGCAGCTCTGAGTTGACATTTTTTATTTTGACCTTAAGTTGGTTTTTAATTTCTTCTGGTGGTTCCTTTTTTGTTTTATATAATTCTGAGTAGAAATGGTGGATTATATTTATGATGTCATCTTTAACGTTTGTTTCTATTCCATTTACATCTTTTATTTTGTTTATTTCAAACTTACCTAATTTCGGCCTTAAGCATTTCATATTTTTGTTGTTTTGTATTACTTCTTCTATTTATTTTTGTATTTATTTCTTGTTCTTTTCTCTTATTTTTTTTATCATTCTGCTTATTGTTTTATTAATTTCTACATATTCTATAGATTTCCTTTTGCCTTCTTCGTTCAGCTTCCTTCTTTTATCCATAAGCTTCTTTGTTTCTGTTGATATATAGTTGTTCTTTTTTAGATCCTTCTTTGCTATTTCTTTTCCTGATGTAATCATTGTTGCTGTAAGTATGTTGTCTATTTCGTCTATATCTTTATCGTCACTGTCTAATCTTTGGGTAAGTTGTTCTTTTAATAGGTCTTTGTATATCTCTTTATATTGCCCTAGTTTGTTTCGATCGACTAGATTCCAGTTTCTAATTATTTTTCTTTTCATCTCATAGTTACCGTCAATGCTAATTTTTGCTCTGATCATCCTGTGATCGCTACCTGTTGTGAATCTGTTAAGAACTGTAGTCATAAGTATCACTAATTATTGTTAAACTTTGGCAGGCTTGATTTTTATTTTTTATTCTTTTTAATAATTCTGTTTAAAATTTGTCAGGTCCTACAGCATTATCACTTTTAGTTTTTCTAATAGCTACTGTGACTTCTTCAATGGTAATCGGGGGTCCTGTTTGGCATTCTATGTCTTCAATGACAATCTGCCTTTCATCTGCAAATGTTACTTTCATATATTTCGTCCAAGTGTCTAGTCTCTCTTCCACACTTAGTAATGGATTACCTTGGTTGTCTACGAAACATCCAACTCTTCTAGGCTTGTGTAAGCCTGTAGCTTCTTTAACTTTTCTGTGTATATTAAATGAATCGTGTTTCTGTTTTAATAGCTGTATTTCTTTATTTGTGTATTGGAAACTCTTTCAGTCCATATCGTCTATACATGACGTTATATTTCATTGATAATCTAGTATGATTGCTTCTGTTTAGATCTGTAAATATGCATCCAATTATACAAAGATATTGTATTATGTTAAATCCATATCATTAATTATTCTCGATCAATTTGTATTTTATGCTGACTCTTATTTCACCTAGTTTTGAAAAAATAATAGCACTCGTTTTTAATTGGTTTTTATAGGATATTTTTGGTTAAATATAGGTTAAATACTTGGTGGCGTCCTTATTTCATCATTTTGGGGGGAAGATTTTGCGTTTAAACAATTTTTTTTCCCTTTTTTTGCACCAAAATGTTTTTATTACTTTCACGATTTTACACAACTCAATAAACAAATAATTCTCCAGTGAATATCGAACTCATTAAAATAAATTAAATGTAGGCACGTTTCTGCTAATCTCAATGACCAACAAAAACTTTTCAATTATCCGATCCTCTCTCCCCATGATATCGTCCCCATAGCTCGGCCCACTCTCCCATAAAAATCAAAACATTGGCGCAACGCCTGGTACGCAGGATGCACGCAAGAGGTCCCCGAGGATGCTGTTAGCTGGAGTGTTTCGGTTTTTGTGTTGCGTATACGGAAAGAAGGGGATGAAGAGAAATTAGAAATTTCAATGGAAACTTTTTGACGAGAAGGAAACGTTGAATACATGTGAATAGAGCATCTAAATTACGTTTTAAGGAGTTGTATCTCCGGAGTTGGCTCGCCGGGTCCGAATTTTCAATAATACAAAGCGTCCGAGCATAAAGACTGAAACACACTTAACCTTTTTTTAAAATCTCGTTATACGAAATAAATATCAGTTAAAACTATACTAAAATATATTTTATAATATTAAAACCAGAAATAAAGTTGATTTACATAATTGTAGTGTAAATAATTATTTTTTTTATTTAGAAAATCACATCGACCAAATGGCCATTAGCGAAAAATTAATGGATTACATTAGGTACAATTACTGCATTATAATTTCGTTTATTAAATATTGTGATCATTCCTGTCGTATTTTTGAATGTGTTCGAATTTACTCGCATGCGATTAGTTCGAATAAAAAAAATCGTGCACGAACGTAAAAGCGTATTTTCGAACGCAATTCGAAAGTTTAATTCGTATACGAGAATCTGTTAACCCAAATTCACAGGCAACGCCGCAAATTCGCACGAAATTAAGAAAAGAAGAGGTAGAGGTGACAGGCGACATTTATTTGACTGAAGTTTATTTTACTTGTTGCAGCAGACTTGAAGTTTTTTAGTTTTTTGTGATTTGCTTAATTTTCTACACAGTGTTAACGTGTCTTGGCTTGTGTTTTCGTAAATTTCTGGAAGATTAATGCCTGGTTGCACCAATAGATCTTAAGCTCCAGCTTAGCACAGCTCTGCTTATAGCTAGGGTTGCCTTAACTCTCAATTACGTTGCACCATAATTTTCGATTCTAAAATATTCTTTATATTCTTAAAAATAAAAATACAAAATTTGGTTGATCGACGTCGGACGGTTTGGTCGTGGTCGGTTGATCAGTCTGAGCTGAGGCCTACCTAAGGCACGTCTTAAGCTTAAGATATGTTGGTGCAACTAGGCATAAGAGCTTCTACCACCTCGTGAACTGCCTTTGATACTGTTCCCTTGACAATAGCATGATTCATACTTTTAGCTATGTCCCACTGATAGCTACCACTAGCAAGAAATCTTACCTCTGTGAAAACCTGCAAAAAATTATTGTAGGTAAACAATTTTATTACTCTCTATTTAAAATACTTGGCCCGGATGCTCATTCTTAAGAAACAAAGCGGAGGGTGCTTTGGGGAACATTTTCACAATATACCTATGTCGAATTAAAAATATTTGTTATACTTATCTTTCTCGGTATGCTCAATGCAGTTGCCCTAGATGGAGGTACCAAGTGGGGTTCCAAAAGTTCTATTAGTTCCTCTGTCAGAGGCTTTGTTAAACGGTATAATTTTACAAATTGTTTGTCTGATAAAGCTTCAAGAGGGTTTAAAAATGCATGGTATACTCTATTCTCCACATTCGCTAATATTTCTGCATCTTCTAAGGCATTTAAAACATTTCTTCCAATTAAAAAATTTAGGCCGGCCATCTCACTTATGTAAACAATTAAAAACCAAACTAAATGCAAAAGTCAGAAATGTCAAACTCCGTGTGTTTACCGTTATTCGAATGGTGAATACCCACTCGAGCAGTCGTGTACGAAAATCGTCGTATACAATGCGTTCGAAATCAACTCGAAAATACGAATCATCGATTTTCGTTCGAAATTCATCATCTTTCGCATACGACTTCCGTTCGAACGGTTTCGAAAATACGGGCCCTGTTCTAGCACTCGAACGAGTAAGACGTGTGCCAAGTTCAATTAAAATCCAGTTTGCCTTAGCAGCAGTAATTTGTGCCTAATTTAGTTTTAATAGTGTAATTTCTAAAAGTGATTTCTGGACTAGTTTTGTACGTATTGCTTTCATAATATTATTAAATAATATAAATTATATTTAATTTATCGAAAGTGCATACCAGAGACTGGTTTTACCAGTCTGCTGGTTCTTGCTGGTCATCGAATTCAATGGATTTTAATATAAATTTTGATAGCAAAACCAGTTAAAGAAGAGAAATAAAACGAGGTTACTGTCTGTATTTACATGAACAATACAAATATAAACAACAATCCTACAGTTTCTACCTTAAGAGCGTAGGCGCAAAATTTCGGGCCAATACTTTTTAAATGCATTAATTTTTTTCGAATCCTGAGAAAACTAATAAATATTTTTGAAAAATTTAAAAGCAGTATGAAAGAATACATTATTACCAAGGGCCGAAAGTCCCTGAAAGCTTCTATAATGTTTATTTTAATAAGTAACAGGGATGAAAAAAAAAAGAGAAAATTTAGTGTGATTTTTAATTTCAAATATCTCATTCAAAAAACTTTTGTTTATTCTAAGGGACTTTCGGCCCTCGGTAATAATGTAATCTTTCATTCTGCGTTTAAATTTTTCAAAAATAATTGTAAGTTTTCTCAGGATTCGAAATTAGAAGCATTGGCCCGAAATTTTGTGCCTACGCTCTTAACCATGGCCCTTCAAACTGCTACAAACAACATTCCAACAACTACATCCCTTTCGTACGTAACCGCTTCAAAATCTACCCCCAAACCATCTTTTCCAACAAAAAGAACAAGCGATAGTTCTACACGCAGAAGAAAACCTCAAACTTCTAGACTACATTAAAGCCGTCGGTGATATTATTGGACCAAAAAATATTTCCCTTGCATCCAGAATATCTAACAATAGGATCTAGCGAACTCAAATCTCGTTGATCAACTTCTGAAATTCCACCTAACTGTTCCAATCGGACGCCTTATTTTAAGTATTTGTAAACTTATATCCCCAACAAAAAGAATATTAATTTCGAACATCTCTCCTTATATTCCCTATGAACTGGCCGAAAATGCAGTGAAGAGTCTTGGTTTCCAAATAGCCTCCCCCGTGTCCTTCCTTAAAGCAGGCATTCCAGGTGATGAGTACTCCCGCATCCTTAGCTTTCGCCGTCAAGTATATATTTTTCCTCCCTCTGATAATTTTGAGCTTCACACCTCCTTGTTAATTCCTTTTGAAGGCAATGATAATAGAATTTTTCTGTCCATGGACAAGATGGAATGTTTCTTATACAAACAATCAGGACATGTTGC